>OY282610.1:42724003-44141187 GCA_958298945.1 Atherix ibis
TTCACAAAAAGATATTTTCACAATAAATTTATATACTTAGTCGGATACTAAATTGTTGGAATATTCGTATTGTCATTATAAAGCTTCTATTCAATGTAGAGATTTTCTAGAATCTAAAATATTATTTAACTTATTCCACATTTTAAAAGCGGAAATGAATACGCGAATTGAATGGCATACTCTATAGGTGAATATATCTTTATATTATAGTGTGGGTGGTATGATTTCTAAAATTGTGTTAAGTAAACGGCTGGAAAACTGCGCCTTTAATTCTATTTTATTGAATTTTTTTTCTCTAGAATTTCTATTAATATAAAAGCATTACTATTCTTGTATGTTCGGTTGATGGAAACTTATGTACGTACATAGAAAATTTACAAAAGTACAAGCGAACAAATATAAATATTTTTCCACTTCATTGAATTCTAGGCGAACGTTTTTGAGGAAAATTTCTATTCATTTTCCGCAGAATATTTTATTCCACAAATTTTCAACGCAGTCAATGAATTTTCCCTGCACATGTTTGACACAATTTTCCACTTTTCCCAACCTACACATGAGATAAGAAGCTTGAATTTGTTTTTTTTTTTTTTTTTTTTGTGTACTCATTTCATTTTGTACATTCTGATTACTATTGGAATAGTGATTTTTTGCAATATATTTTTTCTTCTATTACTAATAGTGTACGTATGTCTCTATGTGTGTAGGTATAAGCTTATTTGGATTTTTCAAAAGTAAATTATTTATGTGTGCAAAGCAAACAAAATGACCCTATAGTGACCTCTATTGTCGATAAGGCAGAAATTAATAGTCATAACATATAATATGTAAGTTATCTTAAAATCACAGGTCAATTAAATTATCATTCAAAAATTACATAAACTTAACTCTACATTTAATTATCTGTTTTTTTTTAAACTACTTTCTCCAAGTCCTCACAACAAATAAATAGCTACAATACTATTCACTTCTGTTATAACATTTACAACTAAAGGAATATTACCCGAATAAATCCATTCTCAATTATAAAATAAAAACTTTAAAAATCAATTAAAAATAAAAAATAGTCTTTAATTTAGTTTATACAATTTTTTAAGAATAATTTTTCAAATTCTTTAAATAAATTAAAAAAATATTCTCGATTTTATATTAGTTTCTTTACTTTTATAAAATTATCTACAATTAATATGCAATCTTTTTATTACTACGAACTCAATCAAGGTTGCCATTTACTCATATTAACATGTCAGGAAAAACCAGAATTTTTTTTTTTTTGTTTATAGTATATTAATTTATTTTATTCTTTATGTGTTGTATAAAATTGAAAAGAAAATTCAATAAACTCTTTACGATAAAATGCAAATCAATTTTGATTATTTAATTTTTAAATATGGAACTCTAAATTCTGTGAAAAGTTTTTGTTGATGTATGTTATGGTATGTCAAAAATGACTTTGAATAATTACAAGTACGAATTTCTAATGATTTTCATATTTAATTTATGATTAATGATAATAATTGACCGCAATTTTATTGAAAACATTTATTATCATAAATACTATTGATATTTTTAATTATAGTTGAGTTTACTATTATTATTATTTTTTAATATATGTATTTTATAATTGATTTGAAGTTTTCATTTCGAAATTATTTGCAATAAGATTTCATGAATAGTCTTGCACTTTGTACCGATTTCCTTATTTCGATTATAATATAAGAGAAATAAATTAATTATTCTTTATTTTATATTAGAATGTTAGTTAGTTGCAGTATAAACTGCTAGTATCATATAAGAAAACTATTTAGCTGCTATTTCATATTTTCTACAAAAAAAGAAAGAAAATAAATTCGTGATTTTGACAATTATTTGTATAAGTTATTCTCTTTTTTCTTTGAAAAATACTATTGTAAATAAAATTTAAACTATCTTAATAATTTTATAAATAAAACTATAGCGTTAACTGAGATAGTTCTAAAGATATTATAATTAAGACCCATACACTTTAGTCGGAATTTTCAACAAAATCTTCACTTTCTAAAAAAATGCAAAAATAATATATTTCGGTCAACGTTAAATGTTTAAATATTTTCTTAATTAGGACCCTAGAATTTAATGAGTCCTAATTTTAATTGAGGACCAAGCAGTATAAAATATTTTTTTTTGGAATATTTTCACAGCTCAGATTATATTCAGCACATGAATTTTAGAATAAAATGTAAAAAATTTCAAACTTTTCTGCTTTATGACCTTATAATTTAGATGGAATATTTTAAAAAACTGAGACTCTGCCATATAAAATGATTTTGAAAATAATTTCAAAGCTCATATTATGCAAATTTAAAAATATATAATTTCAGAATGTGCATCGAACGTCAAATATTCAATTTTTTTTTAAATTAAGACCCTAGAATTTTAAAACTTTCGAATTGATGACTAAGCAGTATAAAATTTTTTTTTTTTGGAATATTTTCACGGCTCAGATTATATACGTTTTCCTAAAAAAAAATTAAACACATGAACTTTTGAATAAAATATCAAAAATTTTAAACTTTTTTGCTTTATGACCTTACAATTCAAATGGAATATTTTAAAAACTGAGACCATGCAGTATGAAATAATTTTGAAAATAATTTCAAAGCTCATATTATGCAAATTTTAAAAAAAGAAATTATTTCAGAATGTGTATCGAACGTCAAATATTCAATTCTTTTCTTAATTAAGACCCTAGAATTTTAAAACTTTCGAATTGATGACTAAGCAGTATAAATTTGGAATATTTTCACTGCTCAGATTATTTAAGTTTTTCTAAAAAAAAATTAAGCACATGAAGTTTAGAAAAAAATGCCAAAAATTTTAAACTTTTCTGCTTAATGACCTTACAATTCGGATGGAATATTTTAATAACTGAGACCATGCAGTATGAAATAATTTTGAAAATAATTTCAAAGCTCATATTATGCAAATATTAAAAAAGAAATTTATTTCAGAATGTGCATCGAACGTCAAATATTCAATTATTTTCTTAATTAAGACCCTAGAATTTTCAAACTTTCGAATTGAGGACTAAGCAGTATAAAATGTTTTCCTTTTGGAATATTTTCACGGCTCAGATTATTTAAGTTTTTCTAAAAAAAAATTAAGCACATGAAGTTTAGAAAAAAATGCCAAAAATTTTAAACTTTTCTGCTTAATGACCTTACAAATCAAATGGAATATTTTAAAAACTGAGACCATGCAGTATGAAATAATTTTGAAAATAATTTCAAAGCTCATATTATGCAAATTTTAAAAAAAGAAATTATTTCAGAATGTGTATCGAACGTCAAATATTCAATTCTTTTCTTAATTAAGACCCTAGAATTTTAAAACTTTCGAATTGATGACTAAGCAGTATAAATTTGGAATATTTTCACTGCTCAGATTATTTAAGTTTTTCTAAAAAAAAATTAAGCACATGAAGTTTAGAAAAAAATGCCAAAAATTTTAAACTTTTCTGCTTAATGACCTTACAAATCAAATGGAATATTTTAAAAACTGAGACAATGCAGTATGAAATAATTTTGAAAATAATTTCAAAACTCATATTATGCAAATTTAAAAAAAAAAATTATTTCAGAATGCGCATCGAACGTCAAATATTCAATTCTTTTCTTAATTAAGACCCTAGAATTTTGAAACTTTCGAATTGATGACTAAGCAGTATAAAATTTTTTTTTTGGAATATTTGCACGGCTCAGATTACTTAAGTTTTTCTAAAAAAAATGAAGCACATGAAGTTTAGAATAAAATGTCAAAAATTTTAAACTTTTCTGCTTTATGACCTTACAATTCGGATGGAATATTTTAATAACTGAGACCATGCAGTATGAAATAATTTTGAAAATAATTTCAAAGCTCATATTATGCAAATTTTAAAAAATAAATTATTTCAGAATGCGCATCGAACGTCAAATATTCAATTCTTTTCTTAATTAAGACCCTAGAATTTTGAAACTTTCGAATTGATGACTAAGCAGTATAAAATTTTTTTTTTGGAATATTTTCATGGCTCAGATTATATAAGTTTTTGTAAAAAAAAATTAAGCACATGAAGTTTATAATAAAATGTCAAAAATTTTAAACTTTTCTGCGTTATGACCTTAAAATTTAGATGGAATATTTAAAAAAACTGAGACTCTGCCATGTAAAATGATTTTGAAAATAATTTCAAAACTCATATTATGCAAATTTAAAAATAAATTATTTCAGAATGTGCATCTGACGTCAAATATTCAATTCTTTTTCCAACTAAGACCCTAGAATTTTAAAACTTTCGAGTTGATGACTAAGCAGTATAAAATGGTTTTTTTTTTTTTGAATATTTTCACGGCTCAGAATATATACGTTTTCCTAAAAAAAATTTAAGCACATGAACTTTTGAATAAAATATCAAAAATCTTAAACTTTTTTGCTTTATGACCTTACAATTTAGATGGAATATTTTAAAAAACTGAGAGCCTGCCATGTAAAATGATTTTGAAAATAATTTCAAAACTCTGATTACGCAAATTTAAAAAAAAAAACAATTATTGCAGAATGTGCATCCAACGTCAAATATTCAATTCTTTTCTTAATTAAGACCCTAGAATATTAAAACTTTCTAATTGAAGACCAAGCAGTGTAAAATGTTTTTTTTTGTTGATAATTGAGCAAATTTTCCTTCAATTTTATATTTAAGGGAAAATTTACTCAATTTTTAGTCTCTGCAATTACATTTAATCGATCAGAAAAAGTCTATCCTAAGTTTAGACCCGACAATTAATATGGAGTATATTAAAAATATTGAACTGAACTCCATATAATCTCAATTTTTAAAATAATTCTGAAGACCATGCAGTTTAAAAGTGTTTTTGGAATAATTTCTAGGCTGAAAATGGGTAGATTTTTGTTTAGTTTTAGAATCCAGCATGTACACTTTAATTTGATTATTCAGATAATATCTTTCCTGAGTAAGGACCGTTGAATTTACAAGGTATTTTTGAAACTGAAAAGCATTCAGTCCAGGGCAATTTTTAAAATAATTTTAAGACAAAGATTGCGGATGTTTTTCATCAAAAAGTTAGAGACAAAACTTTTCAAATAAAGCCTCTTCAATAAACATTGATTATTCAGGAAAAATCTTTCTTGAGCTAAATTTCTAGAATAAATATGAACTATACTACAATTTTTTAAATAAAAATCATGCATTTTAAAATTCTAAGGTTTAGAAAAATAAATTGTAACATAAATCATATAAAATTAAAATATATTATTTTCTATAAACTGTAGACTTAAGACCATATAGCTTATAATGATTTTTTGGAATAATTTCAATGCCCAAAGTATGTAAACTTTTCTTCAAAAATTTGGGAACATGAATTTGAGAACTAAATCTTTACAGCGAATATCGATTTAAAAATCTTTCCTGTGTTTAGACCACCGAATTCAAACTGTATGTGGTCTCACAGAGATGTGTCAAAAAATTTCATATTTTAATTGAATTCTCAAAAGAAAATCTTCAAATTATTTTCTTGATTTCAAGTAATATGCTGATTTGGAGGCTTTCTCTTTATAACTCCATCGTTTAATGACATGTTTTTGGGAAAATATTAATTGTCTATTATTTTTGTCTCCATAAAAATTATTTACATACTTCTTTTTATACAAAATTTAATATTTTCTTATCTATTCTATTAGTACGAGTATAAGTTTAAATTCTAAGTTTTTCATATTTTTATTAGAAAATTGTTCTAATTTAATAGAAATATTTTTATTCGAATAATAAAAAATTTCTCAATATATTTGGTCATTTTTAAAAGGATTAATATTTTTAATAATACCATATTTAATATTTGGCTGAAAATTTCTTTATTACAATTTAACGAAGAAAATTGCAATTATTTTATCATAAAAATTTGCAACAATATAATTTTTCTCTCCTTACTATAAATAAGTAGACTTTGCTAAAAGATAATACGTAATAGAAATTATATAAATATTATCCAAAATGAGAACAAAGATATTATTCCAAGAATTTTTCGGCAGAATTTCAGATTTTTTAATACTGAACCAGGTACAATACATTTTGTATAGAAATTAATTTCATATTTGATGATATACAAATTGGATTTTTTTTTAAGAGATATTCGGTATTATAGTAACTTTGGCAAATTTTATTTATTATATGATACAATGGAAAAAAAAGCTTTTTGTAAAAAAAAAAAAAAAAAAGCAACGAAATCGTGAGTTTACAGAAATTTTACTGTACAATTCCACTTTTAATTTATTGTATTGAATAAAAACAAAATACACACTGGACTTATTGAACTTGTTGTTAGAACTGTTCGTTTATTGTTATTTGAATTTTTTCCTTGAATTACTACCCATACAAGTTTAAGTTTAAAGTTTAAAGGCAAAAGGTGCAGAAATAAATAATAATTTTTTGAATAATGCCTCAGACACGCAAATCTAATTAGCAGGAATTCTAGTATACAAAAAAAAAAAAGCTTATTGCCCCTTGACATACCGACCGACTAGCGATCAAAACCAGTTCTAAGTATTCTCGAAGCGGCACCACAATGGAAAAACATTGCTTACCGTGAAGATGACTGCTTGCATAATTAATGCGAAACTAGAATTAAGCAAAAAAGTCATTTTAGAATTTGTAATAACTTTCAATCGTTGGTTAATCAACGTTAGTAGCTGTTCTAATATTGAAAAGAAATAAAAAAAAAAAGTGAAATAAAAAAGCTAGTAGCAAAAAGTAAAAGCTCACACATCTTCCTTATTCTAAATCAAACTTTAATGGATCCGCCTCACCCCGATTCACCATAACCTAGCCTAACCTAGGGCGATAACGCAACGTGCTCGATTAACGATCAGCAATTAATGATCGATAATTGTACGTCGTAGTATGTTCATAATCGACCTAATCGGAACAGGAATCCCGGGGGAGTAGAGACCGGCAATAATAAGAAAAAGAACTGGGACCATGGCTTTTCCGATAATCAACAAAGTTATTGTAATGCATTCGAAGTGAATAGGCACAGCTTCTCAGCCAGTATATAAAGCTGGGATGATAGATTGAACATTCAGTTTAGATTTAACTTTACGATTATGAAGGTTCTAATATTGTTTGTGGCGACCTCAGCCTTTGTAGGTCTTGCCTGTGCAGGTGAATTGATTTTGTTCAGTTTTTGCATATTGAATTAGTTTAAATGAACGTTTATTGTACTTATTGCAGATGTGAAACATTTAAAAAGTCTTTATGGAGGTGGTGGTGGCGGTGCGCATGGTGGAGGTGGATTACAAACAGGTGGCGGTAGTCTGCTTGGTGGTCTTAGCAGCAGTTCAGCTAATGCTGCAGCGCAAAGTAGCGCTACGGGCGGCGGCGGTGGATTGCATGGAGGACTGAGTGGAAGTTCTGCAAATGCTGCAAGCCAGAGCGGTAGTATTGGTGGAGGCGGATATGGAGCGGGTGGCAAACATCCTGGAGGTGGAAGCCATGGCGGATTGAGCGGCTCTTCTGCAAATTCTGGATCACACAGTGGTGGTGGTGGCATTGTATTTGACGGCGGTGCCGGTGGAGGATTAGGTGGAGGTGGTGGTCACGGAGGTGGACTTGGCGGTGGTCACGGAGGTGGACTTGGCGGTGGTCACGGAGGTGGACTCGGCGGTGGTCATGGAGGTGGACTCGGCGGTGGTCACGGAGGTGGAATTGGAGGTGGAATTGGAGGTGGAATTGGAGGTGGAATTGGAGGTGGTCACGGAGGTGGTCACGGAGGTGGACTCGGCGGTGGTAACGGAGGTGGAATCGGTGGTGGCCATGGAGGTGGACTCGGTGGTGGCCATGGAGGTGGAGCCGGTGGTGGCCATGGAGGTGGACTTGGTGGTGGCCACGGAGGTGGACTTGGTGGTGGCCACGGAGGTGGACTTGGTGGTGGCCACGGAGGTGGACTTGGTGGTGGTCATGGAGGTGCAGGCGGAATACATGGAGGATCGAGTGGTGGCTCTTCGCATGCTGGTTCGCTAGGTGGTGGTCATAGCGGCGGTGGATACGGAGGAAGTGGTAGACGTCCTGGTGGCGGAATACATGGTGGTGGAGGTGGAATTCAAGGTGGATCGAGCGGTGCTTCTGCAAATACTGGATCGCATAGCGGTGGCGGCGGAATTATATTTGGTGGCGATGCTGGTGGCGGATTAGGTGGAGGACATGGTGGTGGACTTGGCGGTGGTCATGGAGGTGGTATTGGTGGTGGTCATGGAGGTGGACTTGGCGGTGGTCATGGAGGTGGACTTGGCGGTGGTCATGGAGGTGGACTCGGCGGTGGTCATGGAGGTGGTATTGGTGGTGGTCATGGAGGTGGACTTGGCGGTGGTCATGGAGGAGGTATTGGTGGAGGATTGAGCGGTGGTTCTTCACATTCTGGTGGAGGTGGAGGTGGCTATGGAGGAGGTGGTCGATTACCCGGTGGAGGTGCCCACGGTGGTGGCGGTGCTGGCGGTGGTGGACATGGTGGAGGCCATGGAGGTGGACTTGGTGGTGGCGGCGGTTTGAGCGGTGGTTCTGCAAATGCCGGATCACTTAGCGGAGGTGGCGGTATTCTTTTCGGTGGCGGACACGGTGGTGGATTAGGCGGAGGCGGTGGACACGGAGGTGGACTTGGAGGTGGACTTGGAGGTGGACTTGGTGGTGGACTTGGAGGTGGTCTTGGAGTTGGGCTCGGTGGAGGTGGTGGATTAGGTGGTGGTTCTGCACATGGCGGTGGTGGCGGTGGATATGGTGGAAAATCACCTGGAGGTGGTCACCATGGTGGAGGTGGTGGACTTAGCGGTAGTTCAGCAAATGCCGGTGCAACAAGTGGTGCAGGAGGAATAGGTCACGGTCTCGGCGGATCAGGTTCTTCTGCCACAGCAAATAGTGCATCTAATTCATTTGGCCACGGCGGTGGTTTAGCGGGCTCTTCAGCATCTTCACATGCGTCAAGTTCATCATTTGGCGGCGGTTTTGGAGGCGGTTTAGGTGGTGGCCATGGAGGTGGTTTTGGCGGAAGTCATAGCGCAGCATCAGCGCTTGCCAGCACTTTCTAACGTTAGATTTAAATATAAATTCTCCTAAATGTTTAGCACATTAAGAAAATTTAAAAAGAAAAAAAAACGTATTAATTATTGAATTTAAATTTATTAATAAAAAAATGTCAAAAGTGAAATTATTGCATCTTTTTTATTTATACAATTTTCCAAATTATCCAAAATTCTACTAAGTTTTCTGGTGTAGTCCAATATACTGCATTTTTTTTTTACCAAATGTGCATAAATAAAATGAATAAAAGCATTTACAAAAATATAAGTTACTTAACCGCGATAATAATGAAGTGCATTTTGTAAACGTGCATAAATGTTTACTTTGTACAAATTACATTCAACTAGAAACATTTCCGAAATATATAAAACAAGTAAAAATGATTTTCTCTGAGCAATTTGTATGTTTATTTTTTGCCTTTTTACGTATTTGCCTATTTTTTTAAGCACAATTTTGAATAGGAAATTGTTCAAGCCATTTTATAGTTGCGCTTTTATGTTGAATGAAATAAGGTAAACAAAAAAAAATCAAAAACTCAAATAGTGCATAGTATTTTTGTGGGATTTTAATTTTTTTCACAATTTTTGTTTTTTTTTTTTAATTTGCAACTGAAAATATTTTTAACCATTTTTAGCTTTACCACCGGATGCAAATTAGAAATCAGTGCTATGAGCACTATTGTTGTATGGAATTGTGCTTAAATATAAAATCGAGCAGATCCTTAATAGCCGCTAGCCTGTAAATCTATTTTCCTATTTATTGTTCGGCAGTTAAAAAACCGAACAATATGTGGGTGCCGATATTTATGGCCATTACCAATGCCAGCATAGAACTTGCCATTGCCATTCCCGTTTTCGTTGAGGTTGCCTGAAAGCATGTCAGGACGAAACGTAGTTAATAGCTTTCGTGGTTCCCGTTTGTCTGCGGTTCGACACAATTTGCAGTTTTTGTGCCAACGAAGAGCATTTGGTGTTTGATATTATTTTCGTTTTTCTCTAACAAAATACGCTTCTATTATTATCGTTAGACATGGACATATATTTGGATACTTTTGATATAAAAAAAAAAAAAAAAACATAACCAAATAAATAATATAAGAAATAAGGTATATTAGGTACACCTTTTCACTTTGATCGAATAATAGTCAACATTATCGTTATTTACGAACCCCTTAATAGTTATTAGCAAACAAATTAGGCTATTTTCAAATGAATTTATTTTATCAATTTCCATTAACTTATCTTATATTTGAGCACATTTTATCACGCAACTTCCTATTAATAAACACTATCATTGGCACTTTCTACATCAAATCATCGTACTTAATATGATTTTTCTTTTTATTATTTATTTTATATTTTATCAACAAATAAAAAGTCTAAAATTCTTACAGAGTTTTTCGATAGATGTGATATGCGTTTTTTTTCTAAAGTATAACGAAAATTTTTTAAAAAGTTTAATCAATTTAATTATTTTCTCAAAATAGCATCATTCAAATGGTCGTATCTGCTTCTGTTTATTACGTATTTGTCAATCAATATTCAATTTTAATACAGCAATGATTGTTGTTTTATTGACATAGAACAACGACTTCAAATAATCCCACAAGAAGATGTCTAAAGGTGTTAAAAGCCAACTTCTTGCACATCTGCATTTCTTGACATTATCGATTCGCCAAACTTTTCCCGCAATAAATCGATTGGGGAATGGGCTGTGTGGCACATAGCGCAGTTTTGGGTTGAAAACGCTTTGAAATTGATTATTTTGGATCTATATCAATACTTAACATACCTGAACGTAAGATAAAGATACGATCGAAATGTCGGGATAATATTCCCGGTATTTTGATCGTATCTTTTTCTTACTGGCACAGGAACTTTATATAAAGAAATATTGCATTCGAAAATTTTCTACAGTTTGACAAATAGCGAGCATACTAGACTGATTATAATGAGCATAAATTGAAAGAAATGCACGATAAGTTGCAATAAAACAATAATTATTTTGAGAAAAAAAATTTGATATGTTTCAAGCGCTGTTAAATCGTTTATCTTTTTATGAATAAATTGTAAACAATACTAAATATAGCTGACAATAACAAAATACATTATACCTATTGAAAAACTCCTTAAAACGTTTTTAGTTCTGTAAGTAAAAAATATGTGACGGTCATAGAAGTTAAAAAAGATTTTTATCAACTTTTGAATTTGTATTTTCCTATATTTTTCTCTATTTTGGGTTATCCAATATATTTGTATTGAATTAAAATAATTTTCTAAAGTAAAATTATACGTTATTTTCATTTAAAAAAAAGGAAGTTTGTAGCCCCAATTGTAAGTTAATAAATAGGTATGGGTCGGCAGAGAACGTGCTTGGTTCATTGTAATTTTAGGGAATTTTTTGGCCTCAATAAAACTTGCATATGTACTGTGAAATAATGTGTGAGAGCAGAATAGGACATTCTGCTCTCACACATTATTTCTTATTCGCGAAATATCCTCTTCCCATCTCCCATGGGTATAAGCTTAAATCCGCTGTTTGGTTATAGATGGCGTCAGTGAGCGTATTAAGGTACAATGAACACGCCATACTTTTTTTTATGAGTTTGTCATCTGTCTACATTAATCTGTGCATATTGTCAGCAATTTCGTACAACAACATACATTTTTTCCTTTGGTAATCATGTCTAGTTTTGTGCCAGAAAAAGAGCATATGCGGGAAGCTCTGCTTTTCTGCTTAAATTTGAAGAAATCGGCTGTTGAATTGCATCGAATGCTTATGGAGGCCTATGGTGACAGTGCTTTATCGGAAAAAACATGCCGAGATTGCTTTTGTTGATTCAAAGATGTCAATTTTGACTTGTAGGACAAGAAGCGTCAAAATAGGCCTAGTAAGGTTGACGACAATCAATTGCAGGTTTTTTTGGACGAAGACTACACCGAATCGAAAAGAATGCTCGCGGAGCAATTGGGTGTTACTCAACCAGCTATTTCCATGCGCCATGGGGAAGTTATCATCTATTATTTAACGTGACTTAGTTGCCTGCGCATAAGACCACGAGTCGCCTATGACTATAGGAATCGAGATACGCTCAATCAATGCACCACCATTACTGGAAGTTTACAGATAGAATCAGTTACAAGCTGATTCTCCACCCGCTGGTGGCGAAGACTATCTAAACCTCTACTGTCATAAGCAGTGACAGTGCCCGAGATAAGTGCAATGCATTGCTACATTTGCCAGTTACCTCCCACCTGACATCCGAAAACCGTACCCGCGACATGGGTATTAACCACAACCACCACGTACCTGCCAAATGGTACCTCACCTCAATCGGACACAGTATATTCCACTATGGGGCCCCCGATTCCCGTGGTACCAATTTTTGTTTTAAGAGTACTCCGCTCATTGGGCTACGGTAAGGAATCTTGTAAATTCCTAGGCACCGCTAAGGCAGCTCAGGTACGCGGGTTCGCCAAAACCCGAACGTATAACCGGAATCGACCTTGGCCTTTCAGCCGGTTGTAGCCACCCTGCGTGTCATTCACGCACTCATTCACGCACGATTCCACACGCCTCCAAGTCACGCAAGTCCCCGTACACACTCCACGAAAAGGTGCTTGACACTCTCCTCCTCCGGCCCGCAAGGGTATCTAGCCTACGTGGCCAGACCACGCCTGTACAGGAACCCACTCATGCTGCCGTGCCTCGTGAGCAAATACCCAAGGGACAGACTAAAATCAAACTCATACGCAGACGCGCAGCACACATCCAGAATGAACATGTACGTCCCTCTGCCATTCACACTCTCATTCCAACGTTGCTCCCATAACTCATGCATCCTGTTCAGGACCAATAGGCGTTGATAGCGCGAACTAAGATTCCGAACCTCATCATGCCCAACCAGACAACTTGCAAGCGGTATGCCCCGCCTTAGACGGTAGTGGATACTTCCACGCAGCACCTCCAGGTCCCATGGAATTTCTGCCATGAGAACCTGCATCGCCTCGGTCGACACGGTCCTACTTACATTCAAACATGCATACAGCACCATACGCTGTACTGAGTTTATGCCCACTTTTGCATACTGGTGCGCCATGGGGAAGATTGAAAAGATCGGAACATGGGTGTCGCATGAACTGAACGATAGGCAAATGGAGCGACGCCAAAACACATGCGAAATCTTGCTCGCCAGACAAAAAAGAAAGTCGTTCCTGCATCGGATTGTGACAGGCGATAAAAAGTGGATATATTTCGAGAATTCTAAACGCAACAAATCTTGGGTTAATCCCGGCCAACCATCAACATCTTCCCCAAGACCAAATCGCTTCGGACGGAAGACGATGCTGTGCGTTTGGTGGGATCAGCAGGGTATCGTCTACTATGAGATGTTGAAGCCTGGTGAAACTGTCAATGCCCACCGCTACTACCAACAACTGATGAAATTGCACCGTGCTCTGCGTGAAAAAAGGACGGATTATCAACAAAAACATGACAAGCTGATTTTCCTCCACGACAACGCACCATCGCACACATAAAAAATTGTCCGAAACTACTTAGAGATACTCAACTAGGAGGTGCTACTCCACCCCGCTTATTCAAGAGACCTAGCCCCTTCCGACTACTACCTGTTTTCGTCGATGGGCCACGCGCTTGCTGAGCAGCATTTCGATTCTTACGAAGACGTCCGAAAATGGCTTGATGGGTGGTTTGCCTCGAAAGAGAAGGAATTTTTTTTGGCGCGGTATCCACAAATTGCCGGAGAGATAAGAAAAATGTGCAGCTAGTGAGGGCAAGTACTTTGAATAAATTTATTTTTGCTTTCTATGAAATAAAACATGTTTTCTTGACTAAAAAACAGCGGATTTAAGCTTATACACCTGGTACCCTACCTGTGACGTGCAATACCCTATCCCTCATCATCTAACGAAATATGACCTCACCCCACATTTCTTTTGTAATAATATTCCCCCTATTATGGTGCTCTTAGGTCCCTCAATACCTTTTGAATTTATTAAAACAAACTAAAATGTTCTACAGGATTTTACCATCTGTAACTGGTCCATCCAACTAACCAAAAACCTATTCTAACTAATCTACACACTTATAGGTTGCCAAATAGACTCACGGTGGCATCTGGCTTATATAGTGTTGATCTTCTATACAAACCAAAATATTACTCGTATATTTAAAATGGAAAACTTAAGTGATCTATTTCAATTAGTTCGGACTATCTACCATATAATATACAAAATATAATTTTTATTAAACTAATAAAAAACATTGTAGAGAAAACATACAAAAAAAGAAGAAAAAAAAACGTTCGAAAGAAAACCTATGTAATCAATCCTTGTCTAACAGATAGTACACTTCCCTCATATGGATGGATGGATGGATGGATGGATGGTTGATGCTATATAGAATTCATTATTCAAAATATTTGCTGCATCATATATTTTATTATGACATTGTATTTAATAAATAAGACAATAAATAATAACGTAAAATTTCTTGGCATCTCTAGTATACATAAGTACAATAGTTTGACGAAAATAGCCAATATTATTGGAATAGATTGTTCAGATTGTTGATAGAAGCGATGAGGGGAAAGTGGGCTGGAAGATGTAGGTGGTTCGGAAGCGATAGGAGTTCTATTCCATAAAAATTATCGAAAATAAAAAGGGACACACAAAAAAAATAAAATTGATATAACGCAAAATAAACTATTACCGAAAATAAAATATTTGCAAAAACATCCAAATCAGATAATCGATAGAGTAAAATCAATCAAAAATATCAGCAACAACAGAAGAAGAAGAAGAAGCAGAAGAAAAAAAACTACTAACAATAATAAAGCAAAAAAAAAATTGTACACAAACACTAACAAGTAGAAAAATTATATAAAAAAAATTGGAATGATAAGAGTTGCAGTAAGAGTAGTAGTAGTAGTAGTAGTAGTTATACTAGTGATGACCGGATTTAGTAGTAGTACTCTTACTATCAGTATTGGACACTAACTAATGCAACAACATCGACTAAAATAAACACTAAAAATACGACAGCACTCTACGAAAATAAAGTAAACAAACTGGCTTATGGATGAAAATTATAGATTAGCCATAAAGTGATATCTCGCTTGGTGTTTGAGCCGTAAAAGCTTTTATAAAGAAACAAAATAAAAAAAAATACGAACAAAAATTTTAGGAAAAATTATAGCAACAACAACAAAGTTGATGGGATGAAAGCAAAAGATTGTTCTAAAAATGCCGAAAAAAAAACAACAACAAAAAATACACATCTTTCCAAAACAGAGTCCATTAAATTCTGCGCGATCTCCAAAGGGGGTATAGCCCAATGCCTATCCTATCCCGCCTAGATAAAAGTCAATAGAAAAATGGGATTATGACAATGTGTACCATGCGGGTACGTATGAGTATGTCCTCCCTTAAACGTTTATATATGAATTTTTATGAATTTGAATATGGTTTTTTTTTTTTTTGGTGCATTTTGTAAATAGAGATTGGCCCACTTGTATAAGTAAAAAGGACGAGAATAATGTATGGGAGATTAGCGAGCGGCGAACAAGGAGGCGGAGTGGGTGTTGGTAAAACCATAAAGTGTCAGAAATGAATATACTTTGGATATTCTACGCACTTTGATATTTTCTGTACTGTACTTTTCGGTTTGTTCTGTTGTTTTTTTTTTTCTTTTTTTAATCAACTTTTATGTACTTCAATAAAGCTACAATAATTAAGTTATCCAATGCTATAAAAATAAGTACAATATTTTCACATAACACATAACATATGGGAATAAATTAATTTTTCTTGAATTTTTTTTTGTTTTGTTCTTTTCGTGCCATTTTATAGATACTCTCATATTGATAGTCGACATGAGATTCGTATCTTACAGAAAATGTAATATGACATAAAACCAAAAACAAAAATTAATTTAACACCTCCCCTTCCTCCTATTTTTCCCCCTTTTCGAACCTGCTATCATAGAAAAAAAATAAAACGAATAAATTTTTTTTTTTTTTTTTTTGTTGATACCAAATCATATGCTATAAAGTTAAATGTATAAAAATATTATAAAGATAATAGTAGTAAAGAGAAAATTGCCTATTTTTATGTTTATGAACGAGAATATTAATATTAGTAATATTTTATTAGTATGGAAAAATATTTTCCCTCAATCCAATATATGTTAATATGCAGTTTTATAGCAAATATTTTCTTATATTAGAAAGTTCAAAAGTTCAGGCATGTGTCCATTATTTTTAATATCAAAATTTATCAATCAAATGTAAAATGTTTCTTTTCTTTTTTTTAAAGAAGAAGCTCCTGGAGCGGTTGAGATTTTTTTGCTTTGTTTTTTTTTCTAAAAATCCAAATTCTTGTGAACGACGTGAAATTGACAATTTATGGTCTTCGCGCACACTTTGAGATACAGTTCATAGTATTCGTGAAAATCATAACCTTTAAACAGAATCGGTTTCCTCGAGATTTATAACCAAATCTGTATTTTCTCGAATTTTCTAATTAGAACGTTGAATTGTGCGTCTATTTTGACAATAAATGCCATGCAGCTTATGGCAAACAGACCACAAATTATTATAAGAAATTTGCACTATTTGGACACGTTATTAAATTAAATAATTTTTACATGGAAAAATAATAGCGCTGCTTTTTTAAATGCCAAAAAAATAGTCTATCAAAAGGTAAGCGTACCTAATGTAAATCCACTTATATGTGTGACCATAGTTTACGGTGGAGAGTAAAAGTTATGTGAACACATTTTGCGTTTTTTTATTATTATTATTATTTCAAGTAACATTAGTAATGAAATGTGTATTCTAAGCGCTAATTGCCGACAAAGGATATTGGGATAAGGAAATTTAAGTACAAAATGGAAATGAAAAATGGATTTTTGGATAGCCTCAGTGGGATTTGAACCCACAACCTCTTGGATAGGAGTCCAGTACGTGTATGCTATGATGGCATACATTTTTGTTTGTTATTTTCCACTTGGTACATCCGTTCTAGAAATTTGGATTGAGATTTGGAGAATTTTGGAAGCATATTTGTAATTTAAGCTAGATGGCGACCTGTCTTATTTTAGCATGAGTTACCAAGGATATCTTATAGATTAGAATATCGGATATTGTGGAGGATGAGGGTATGTAAAGGGTTTTCGAATAAGAGTGATATTATTTTTTTTTTTTTTAAAACATACTAATTGTTAAGGAAATTCAAATGTTTTTTATTTAATGTGAAGTACAATCGATACAATTAAGTTCTGAATAAAACGTCATTCAAATGGCCTCCACGACTTCTTTTACAGGAACGAATTCGATGAACCCAATTTTCGAGCACTTTTTCCACTAAATCAAGTTGTATGTCATGAATAGCACGTTCAATATTGACTTCTAAAGCTTGAATAGAGTGTGGTTTATTGCTAAAGACCAATGACTTCAAATAACCCCACAAGGAATAGTCTAATGGTGTTAAATCACAACTTCTTGGAGGTCATTCAATGTCACAAGTTCTTGAAATAATCGAATCTCCAAACTTTTCTCGCAATAATTCGGTTGCTGCACGTGCTGTGTGGCACATAGCCCCGTCTTGATCAACTTCTTCCAAGTTCGACCATGAAAAGTTGGTTATCATCGATCTATACTGCTCTCCATTGACAGTAACGGTGTTACCAGCTTCATTTCGAAAGAAGTACGGACCGATGATCCCACTAGACCAAAAACTACACCAAACTGTCAATTTAGGTAAATGTAATGGGTGTTCATGAATAATTTGTGGATTTTCTTCACACCAGAATCGACAGTTTTGTTTATTTACCGCACCACTCAGATGAAAGTGAGCCTCACGGAGAAGATGATTTTCTTAAAAAAAATCGTTATCGTTTTCAAGTTGTTCGAAGACAAAATCAACAAATTCACAATTTTATACGAATGCAAGCCCAAATCTTTTCTCAAAATCCGCCAGATTGTGGTTTGAGACAGTCCCAATTATTGAGAACGTCTTGGAATGGAGAAATTGCGCTCTTCAGCAAAACTTACCTGAACGGCAGCAATATTTTCATTACTTCGAACGGTTCGTTGTCTTATTGGCACTTGAACATTGTGTAAAGAAAATGTACACTCGAAGTTTTTAACAATTCGACGAATAGCGAGTACAGTTGGACGATTATTACGACCATAAAATGGCAAAAGCGCACGAAAAGTTGCAATTGGAGAACGATTATTTTGATAATAAAATTGAATAATTTGCAAATGTTGTTTTTCCGTATATCTCTCCACGATGAAATTGTAAACATTAGTGAATACAATGAAAAAAATTACAGATCATGACATATTACAAATAGCCAAACCTCCATTTAAAAATTATATCACTCTTATTGGAAAACCCTATATTTATATAAAAATAAGTTTAAATTTTTATGAATAGAAATTTCCTATACGCCCATACCTCACTATACGGCCGCTCTTTATACGGCAATTCGCTATAAAGACCTTCTTCAATTAAGGCACGTTTTCGATTTACGGCCTAAAATGTTTCGCTATAACGGCAAAAAAAACTTTTTTCGAATGTCGCTTTATCTACATATTGAAGAATGGAGATACCGATGAATCTGCTGAAGATGTCACATTCCAAGCAAGCCGAGGATGGTTTAAAAATTTTAAAAATAGATTTAATTTGCATAATTTGAAAATGAAAGGTGTAGCAACTAGCGCCGATGAGGCCGCATCTAGAGAATATCCCAACATTTTAAAGGGAATTATTGCAAGAGGTGGCTATAAACCTGAACAAGTGTTTAACGTAGACGAAAGAGGGTTTTATTGGAAGCGAACGCCTGATCGCACGTACATTTCAAAAACCGAAAAATCTGCGCCTGGTTATAAGGTGTCTAAAGAAACCACTTCTATTATATTTGTCCGAAAATCCAAGGCCTCTTAAAGGACTAAATAAAAATCAATTACCCGTCATATGGAGAACCAACAAGAAAGCTTGGATAACTCAAGCTACTTTTGAGGATTGGTTCAAAAATCACTTTTGTACAGAAGTGAAAAAATATTTGCGAGACAATAACTTAAGCAACAAGGCTTTGCTAATTTTGAATAATGCACCAAGGCATCCTACTAATTTATCCGAACTACAATCTGAAGATTTCATAATTGAGTGACTTCCGAAAAATACAACAGCTCTGATCAAACTAATGGATCAGGGTGCAATAGCCACTTTTAAGGCATATTATCTACGCCGAACTTTCCGACAACTTATAACGGAAACCGATGGTAAATCTTCAATTAAAACATTTTGGAAAAACTATAACATCAAGGATGCTGTTGACAGCATCAGTGAATCATGGAAGGAATTAAAATTAACAACAATGAACCATGTTTAGAAAAACATATGGCCAGAATGTGTAAAAAGTACTGATGCAGAAGTTAATTTCCTTCCTGAAATTAGGCAAAACATTTTGGATCTAGCACATGATCTCGGCTTTGAAGGTTTGAACGAACGTGATGTGCTTAATCTACTTGAAGCGGATAGGGAACCCCTTTCATATGAGGAACTCATTCAGTTGCAAGCAGAACCGGCATTTGATGAAGAGACAGAGACTGTTGTATCAAAATAGCTAACATCAAAAAATTTGTCGAAAGCTTTTTCCTATTTCGAACAAGGAATAAACATCCTCCTTGAAAACGATCCTGACGTCGAACGTAGCGCTAAAGTTTCTCGAGGAATTAACTCAGCCATTAGCTGTTATAAATCACTGAAGAACGAAACAGACAAGAAGGCAAGACAAATAACGTTGGACAATTTTTTTAAGCCAGGCCCATCCTTACCAGCGAAAAATTAAGACGACAGTGATCTGCAGGTTACCATTTCTTCATCGTCTTCAGATTAAGGCCATTTTAAAAAAAATTATGTCTGCATACATACGTGTACACATATTTTATGTAACATGAAGTTGTTTCATTTTTGTTTATAGATTATTGCTGGTTTTTGGAGTCTGCTATTATTTTATGTACGAGGCCCGTTCAATAAGTTCTTAGAAAATCGAAGAAATTGCGCTCGTAGTATCGACAAAGATTTTTTTCTTGTAAGTACCAATATCGACAGGAAAGATGTAGGTCAATTTCAGCTCGATTCATAGCGTAGGTCAATTTCTATCGTCGATTAAAGTTAACGAAAGAAATCAAAGCCGAGTTGGATGCAGTTCATGGCACATCTGCACCTGTGTTTGCGACGGTTTACAATTGGGTTGAATGAATTTAAACGTGGCCGTTCATCCACAAAAGATGAACATCGTTCAGGACGCCCAGTTGAGGTGTCTACTCCTGAAATCATCGACAAAATCCACGATCTGATTTTGAACGATCGGCGAATTAAAGTGCGCGAATTAGTTGAGGCCACGGGCATATCACAAGGTACAGTCGCTTCAATTTTGCATGAAAAATTGTCTGTGGAAAAATTTCTGCAAGATGGGTGCCGCGTTTGCTCTCAGAGGAGAATAAGCGCAATCGTGTAGTGGACTCTGAGGCTATGTTGGCACTCTTTCATCGCAATCCTGCCGAATTCCTTCGTCGATATATCACTGTGGACGAAACACTCCAGAAACGAAGAGACAGTCATCACAGTGGATTTTCAAGGGTAAACGGGCTCCGAAGAAGGCAAAAACTGTTGCATCGGCCGGCAAGGTGATGGCCACGGTCTTTTGGGATTCGCAGGGCATCATTTTTATCGACTACTTGGAAAAAGGAAAAACAATAACAGGAGCGTATTACGCGTCGTTATTGCAATGGTTGAGCGAGGAAATCAAAGAGAAACGCCCCCATCTGAAGAAGAAAAAAATCCTCTTGCATCAAACCTGCGCTGTTTCCATGGCCAAAATTGTGGAATTGAGAATGAAATTGTTGCAGCATCCCGCTTATTCATCAGATTTGGCCTCGAGTGACTATTTTCTTTTCCCCAATCTGAAGAAATGGCTTGGCGGACGACGGTTCCCTTCCAACGAGGACGTCATTGCTCAAACGGATGAGTATTTTGCAGAACTTCCGAAAACCATTGGAAAAATGGTTGGAAAAGTGTATAGAGCTAAAAGGAGAATTTGTTGAAAAATAAAAATTTTTTTTTTTAAAAACAGTTTTTTTCCACCTTTTTCTAAGGACTTATTGAACGACCCTCGTACAAATGTATGTTCTTGAACTTGTTATGTGTGTATTTTTGATTTAAATGAAATAAAAAGATAAAATGCATTTTAAATGATAAACCATGTTACATATTTAACAAATTTGGAACCGATCCCATTGGATTTGTATGAATTTGTATTAGAATAATTGATTCCTTATACGGCTTTTCGCTTTGCGGCCAAGTTTCGTGGAACGTATCTAGGCCATAAAGCGATGTTTGGGTGTACTCAAAAATTTGTTTAGAAAAAAAAAGCAAATCTAAACTTGAAATGGTTATACTATCAAAAGGCCAGCAAATATCCTATTTTTCAGTATTTTTGAATAGATTTTAAGATATGAGAAAGTATAGAAAAAAATATTCAAACCAGCAACTAGGATAGTGGGCCATACAGTCAATAGGTTACCAAAATTCGGTTTTTAAATTTTGGTATGTATTTTTACAGAAGAACAATTGAAAATTACAACTACGCTCGATAATTATGCAGTAGTTAAACGAGTATTATGTTATTTATTTGCCATTAAACATAAAACCACGAGTCACCTACGTCTATAGGGATTGAGTTACGCTCAATCAACGCACCAACATTACTGGCAGATTACAGTCAGTAACCAGTTACAAGCTAATTACTCCAACTGTTTGTGGCAAGGCCTATCAAAACCGCTTCTGTCATAAGCAGTGACAGTGCCCGAGATAATTCCCAGTATCTCCCACCAGTGACCCAGAAACCGGACCCATGGGTATTCACCACAGCCACCACGTTGCTACCTAAAGCATCTCACCATTTTTCGGGCACAGTGTGTTCTAACATCATGGGGCACCCCGACTCCCGTAGTACCAATTTTTATTTTAAGAGTACTTCGTTTGGTACTCCGCTTATTGAGCTACTGTAAAGAATCTTGTAAATCCGTAGGCACCGCTAAGCTAGCCCAGGTACGCGGGTTTGCCAAGACCCGAAAGTACAACCGGAATCGGCCTTGGTCTTTCACCCGGTCGTAGCAACCTTGCGTGCCATTTACATACTTATTAACGCACCATTCTTGATCTCCTCTCAAAAAGTGTCACGGCTAATCTAGTTAGGTATTCATACCGGTCTCTCATACCTAGCACTTCATTCACATCCCCACTATCATCATTCACCACGATTCCACATGCACCTAGGTCACGAAAATCCCCGTACAGGCCACACTCGATGAGAAGGTACTTGGCACTCTCCTTCGCCGCCCCACAAGGACATATAGCCTCCGCACCCTATAGAGTTCGTCCACACGCAGACACAAAGCACACTTCTGAAATGAATATGTGCGTCCATCTACCATTCACACTCTCATCCCATCGACGTTGCCAAATTTTACATATTCTGTTCAGAACCAGTACATGTCGCTATCGTGGTCTAAGATATTCGTAACCGGACAATCAGCAAGCGGGATGCCACGCAGTAGACGGTAATGAATGCTTTCACGCAGCACCTCCAGGGCCCATGGAACGGTTCTACATACATTCAAACATTCATACAAAGCCAGACGCTGCACAAAATGTATACCTATCCTTGAGCTGATGATTATGACTATGAGCAGCCTATTTCTTAGAGCAGCCAATTGAACAGATGGTCAAAAGTCTACGAGAAGCCTATTTTTATATTGTATTTTGTGTGAATGTTGAGATTTTGGAAAATATTGACCAAAAATTAAAATCTGCCGCTGAGATGAAACGTTTTCCTTTTTATTATTAAATTATAAGCGGCATAACTCTACAGTCGACAGGTTAGTCTGGCAACAAGATATATCTGCATACACGTAGTAGTGGCATTCATACTTACAGGATTCAAAATGAAATTTTTTTCAATCCTTATATCTGTAAAAAGTCGGTACTTTTTAGATTTTTTATGGAATAATTTTATTCTTTTATAAATTCAAATTCAAAATCTGTAAGAAATCAGTATTTTTAGATTAAACTTTGCTATAATGGCAAGAATAAGAAGATTTTTTTTTTATGGGAGTAGAATAAATATTTCGAAAAGCGGTATTAAATTGTTCAATACAACATAAACACGGTTAATAGCAGTTATCTTAAGCTATAGATTTTATAGCACTCATGAATGAGAGAAAATTTTATAGCAAACAATTAATAGATTTTTTTTCATTAAAGTATGTTATAACATAGTGGATTTTGAGAAATAATTCCATTTTTTCCAGGTAATGTACAATATTTCACTTTTTTTTTATGGCAAAATAATTCGTTGGGAGTACAAATAGTAAACCGCCGTTTTTTTTGTTTAAATTTGAGGCTTTAGTGTAGAAAAATGTTCAAATATTCATGTCCATCGCTAGCCACAACCTTTTCTCATGTTTCTGGCAGTATACGGATTCAGTGTCGAAAAAACTGGTCGTCTTTTGAGGTGATCCACGAATCGGTTCCCAATTTTTGGTATTGTCGTAAGATTGAAAGTGCTGCTCAGCCAGGCCATGCGTCATCGATCGGAAGAGGTAACAGCCGAAAGGTAGGTTTAAACCACCTACACTCTAATTGTGGCCGCTTTTCCTTCAATACTCAATTTAAACGCATCAGTTGTGTTCGGTAGCGAGCTCCTGTAATGGTTGCAACAGCTAATAATATACCACGCCGAACTGGTCCCACCAAATACATAGCATGCGCTTCAAGCCATGGATGTTTACCTTGGTCGTCGATGTGGATTTAAGCTTTTCTTCGCTTTGGATTATCGAATGGGTCTACTTTTCGCCGCCAGTCATAATAAGATCCAGAAAACATTTCCTTTTTTGCCGTTGGAGCAGCTGTTCACAGGTGAAAAAATGCCTTTCGGCGTCTATCGGCTTCAACTCATATGGCATCCAATTTTTTTGCTTTTGGATCACTCTCAAGGCTTTTAAATGATATGAAATAGCTTGTTAAGTTACAGTGAATAAATTTCTAAGTTCTTGTTACGTTTGACATGGATCTTCATCCTGTAATGCCTCCATTACTGTATCAAATTGGGCCACGAGATATTTTTTTCCAATCACATACCGAAAAAACACTCCATCAAATAATTATTTTAAGTGATCCTTACTGGTTGTATATAAACAATTAGTGACATAGTAAAACTTCTGAAGTGCCCCGATTTACTGACAGTGCAAGATAAGTGTCTGGTACGAAGACTTCAGCTCATAATATAGCCCTCTGGTCTAGTAAAGATATAACTAAAAAAAAATACCCATTAAGATAGCTACTCAGCTATAAAAACTATTCTCAGAATTTTCCCTAAGAAGAATCACCGTTTATACATGTTTTCTTTGCCTTTCCATGGACTCCTTCCACTATAGAGACTCAAAATCATCTAAAAATCTCTTGTTTTGTTGTTGCTGCAATTAATAACAGGCAGTAGAAAATTTCTGTTTCGCGTTATTCTTAGCAAGCACTAACCAAATGGCAAATAACACCTTTAGCCATTCGTAGACACATGGATTAGCTAAATACAGAAAAGCTGCTTCCGAAAAAACATTAAAATTACCAAAATTTTGGTACACGGAAATTGCTCAGAATCCGGTTACAGCATTCTCTTCTCGCACATACACGTACATTACTTTTAGGAATAAACCCTCTTCCCATTTACCCTGCCTTCTAACGGACTGTCACCTTAGCCAATATTTCTTTTCTAAAGGAGCTTTTAGATCCCTCAATATTCTTTCTAAGTCTTCTACGATGCTACGACGGTAGTCTGATAAGTCAGTGATAAATGTAACAAACACTTTATTTATTTAATGAAAATGAATTTACTTTTCAGCATAGTCTAGTTTTAGCCCGATAGACTTTGTCCAACTTCTTTATACCATCCATCTAGTAAAATTTGATAAACTTTGTGAAATAGGCCAAAGTGTCGGCACATTTCTATTCACCAATCTACTTCTTCTGGTTTTGAAAAAGGAAAAAAATTGGTGAGAGCGAAATCTGGTTGGGAAAGCAATTAATTCTTTGCTGTATTGTCTTGATTTAATTTTTCTACTAATCTAGTAATGCTGCATACTATCCTGTTTTTGTTTTTCCTTCTTCAAAATAGTCTATATAGAGTTTTTGCTCTCTCGTTTTGGTAGTAGAAGTCTATTGTATTAGCTGAACTTTAGTTTCTGGTATCTAATTATGAATCCATGTTTTATCAGCATTTATAAATCGATACGAATTATGCTTAAAAATGTCCAAATACTCTAGTTAAGTCGTCGTGCAAACACTTTTTTAGTCAAGCCTTCTCATACCCAACAGTTTTATGTAAGATGTTGTCTTCATATTTGCTTGAGATGTTTACCATGCTGGCTATCTTATACACTTTCATGCGAGGTTCTTTTAAAACAATATTAGTAATTTTATTAATCAGTTATTTGGTATAATCCCAAATCCAAGAATTGGATATCTTGAACGCATAATGCTACTTGTGCTTGTACAACCGTAACGAAATTTAGCAAAGCACTTCTGAATCATTCTCCATTACCATACGATAATGCGGAATTTCCATTATACTTTACAAGCTTGGCTATTATTTCAAAAAAGTTACCTTTTATTAGTACATCAAATTCATTTTTTTCCATATTAACAAAAAACACAATACTTGTCTGCTTTAAATGTCTGTTCAAATTATACTATAAAATAAATATTTAGAAAATTGTATGGTATCTTTTTAAGAATATTGCTTTAATGATATCAGCTACAGTTCTTCTATTTATCACTGACTTATCAGACTGACGTTCTTTTTTCAAATCTCAGTTTGAATGATCTCAAGTCAATTAATACGCTTTGTATACTTGTGGCAACTATTACTAATCCATTTCAGTAATTTCTCATGAACACTATCCAAGTATCTAAGTAACTAAATGACCATAAGGTACACGTATATACCTATTATATATAGCCTTTGGCATATGCATATTCTAATAAACTTCACAAAAAAACACCACTTATTTAATAGAATTTTCAAAACAAAACAAAAATCCATACAACAGCAAAAATAAACTTATTATATTATACAATAAAAAATAATAATAAGCATTTTTTTTCTCTCCGTTTTATTGTATCAACTTACCTCCTCTCCCATAAAATCTTTTTTTTTCTAATTCTTAAAAAAGCTTACCTTTTGAATATATTAGAATTTTATTTTACAGAAAAATTGCCAACCCCTTTATTTCCTATTTCCATTTGCATGTAAGACTGAGTATTTATATGAGCTTGCAGTTATTGATATTGTAATTTTACTAAATAAAAGAGAAAAATATGCTGATTCGACGACTAAGTTAATATTGGTCATGTTTAACAAATAGGGTAAAAATAGGGTGGATATTACCCAAAAAAAAAAAAAAAAAAAAATATCAAGGCGTTAGTAAACAACAAAAAAATTGTGTTTTAACATGAACAAAATCTCTTCAAAAGTGTACCATATTTACCTGTGCATGTAAATCACTGCCACATTTTCCATTTTTATTCAAAATAAGATAATCAAGAACAGTAATAATAAGAAGGTGTTCTGTTTGGATTTACAAATCGAGCAAGACGACAAGGGAATATTATATACTTTTAAAATGAAACCACCCTCAATTGCTATGCAAAAAGGGGCGAAAGGTACGATATTGTAGTATTCACCAAAAGAAGAACAAAAATAAGTTGGAAAAAATATCTTCGCACAAAAAGGTATAGTTGTGATAATCTCACCAGTTTTGTTGAGAATGTTTTAAGGGCTAAACAACTGCGAAGAAAATGCATACAAAAATGAAGCGAAATTTATTGCGGTTGAAACCGAAAACGAATTTACTTAGGGGGGGGGGGGGGGGTATACGTTCGAATAAACTATTCCAATTAATACATTTTATTGTTGTCGTAAGTTAACTGATTAAATAGGAAAATCGCACTGGTAATGAATAAACCTTAAATAATGATATTGTGGAAGAAAATCAAAAACACGCTAAGGTATATACAATATTATTGAAGCATCCCAATAACTTTAAGATGCAAATTATACTGAAACAAAAAGACGGTAAAATGAAAATAAATCGAACTGGAAGGGCAAAAAAAAAAGAAAAAATATTACTAAATGTTAAATTCTTTCTTTAAGAAAAATTGTAGTCAATCTTTGATAGTACATCAGGTTCTGAGATGCTCAGCTGTTATATATAATATAAGAGAAGATGCCAAAAAGGAAATGGATGAGGGTAAAAATTCATAAAAAAAATGTGGGTGGTAAGCAATTTTCCATTTCTTTTTAGTTTTGTTTTTTGTTGTTTTTTTTTGTGTGTGAGTCTTTTTTTTTTTGTTGTTGGTGAAAATGAGTTTAGAAAAGCCAAATTCCGCTATTGTAACATTTATGAGGAAGCCTCCTTTATCTGGCAGGAAATAAAAATAACCGTAAAGGGAAGGAAAAATTTCGAAAAGAGACGAAATAAATTGGTAGAACGTGTAAAAAATGCAAAAATCTTTTAAGACAAGCTATCTATACTATACATACATTCGCCGAATACAGTTACTGATGGTACAAAGGCTATGACCATGGACTCTTTAAGGATGAATCGGTCTACAAATATGAAAATACTTTAGCCTAAAGCGGGATGAACTTTTATTCAAGAGATCCTCAATATACGAATACCCGAGTAAAACAAAGCCGGTAGTCATTTTGAGGTGCGTTCCGTACGTATTTTAATACTAAAATGTTGAATGTTGAACGTGCATATGTATTTGTATTGTATTATATTGTGTACAGAGGTATGAGTAGAAAAGTTCATTTATAGTAGAAAAAGCTAAGAAGATAGATGCCTCCTTTCTGGCTCTTTTGTCGACTCCTCCTATTTGTTCTTATGATTATGTCAAGAATGATCGTATTTGAGTCATTCTTCTTGGCACTAGCAAGCAAATATTTACACAATTTATAGGGAATTACCCTCCGGAACGAGGCGTCTGATGGAGTCATGATAAGGCCGTGCTCCAGGGGTAGTTTAAATTCTCTTATTTTTCCTGTAATACATTCGATGAATTTCACGATAGGATATTTGCCGGCGATTATATGCTAGTCAATTAAAGTAGATAGACAGATAGAGGACTTTTAATAGGAAAACGCAATATTAGAGTTAGTATTAAATCGGCACTGTCGGAGTCACCATTACACCATTACCCCATTGCCCTATTACTACTGCCACTATCATTGCCAAACCTATCATCATCACCACCAAAACCTACACAGCAGCGACTACCTAAAAACATTGATTCTATCGTTCTAAGGCTACCACGTATTAATATATATTTTATATGCAAACAATGTCACATAGATTTTATTTTTGATTCCTTATTGCTTTTGTAATTCTTTTTTTTCTTCCCTCATCCCCATCCAATCACAAATTGTCACGCTTTTGAAGAAATAACCTTTAAGGTTCGTATTATTTTCAATGCAAAAATTTCTTAAACAGAAGAACATCGATAGAATCAATGAAAATTCTGTTGATTAATTTGTTGACATTCTTTTTTACGTACTTTTATAAAAGTACGTAAGAAATTACGTTTTTCACAACTTATTACCCAATGTGCCAAGGTCGAAAAGAAAGAAAAAAAATTGAAATATTTTGAAAACTTGAGTTACAATAATTTTTTAAGAGGAAAACAATAAAAAAAAGTCATGGAAAAAATCCATTGCAAAAATTTTTTGGCATATATACAATAAATACTGCCTTTTTGTGAAGAACATACGTGTATGTGCGTT
The DNA here is from genome assembly GCA_958298945.1 of Atherix ibis. Lineage (NCBI taxonomy): Eukaryota > Metazoa > Arthropoda > Insecta > Diptera > Athericidae > Atherix > Atherix ibis. The sequence continues at coordinate 42,753,039 of OY282610.1, forward strand.
TTAAAATTTGTTTGAAAATATGAAATTTTCGATAAACTCGAGTTACGAAAATTTTATATGAGAAAATTAGTAAACAAAAAATTTATTTTTCGCACGACAAAAGCTTATCGAAATACTCAGTTCGGATAAGTTAGTGAAAATTTTATAAAGTTTTATTAAAATTCACCGGTGATTAGAAATTTCTGAAGACTCCAGTTACGAAAATATTATTTAAGATTTATAATATATTTAGACAAACACTTAGCTTGAATGAATTATGAATTGGAATTTTTATAAATTATGAAAATTTCAAAAAAAATTTAATAAATTCTGCCATTTTTGGAAAGGAACATTTTCAAGCAAGAAAAATTCTGGAAAATACTCGTATTCCAACGTTTTATAAAAACTAAATAATAAAAACTAATTGATTATTTTGAATATTTGAGTAAAGAAAATGTTGAATGTACCTCTTTAAATGATAACAATTTCTTTAAACGGTAAAAAATTTGGAATTTTCCGAAAACTCATTACCTGAAAATTTAAAAAATTATTTTAAAAATTATAAAATTCAGACTTTAAGCTTATAAAATTATGAAGTAAAATATGTCAAGTTTGACACATTTCATAACAGACTCTGTTCTAAAGGAATATTTTTAATTTTCCAAAGATTCTAGTTACAAAAATATTACATGAGAAATATTGTAGAAAAAATTAATTAATTTTTCGTAAGGGTGAGTCTAGAAATTTCTGAAATATTTGATTTTTTGCCAGAGATAACAAAGAAACACTCAGTTTTGACAAGATTTGGAAGATTTTATTAATTATTTTATTGATGTTTAATAATAAACATTAAACTGATGTTTGCAAATTTTTTTTAAAAACTCGAGTTACAAAAATTTCAAAGAAAAAATGAAATTTAAAAAAATACCATGTCCTCCCATAGCTATACTCTTAGCAACAAAAAGATTTTTGAGTTATAGAAACTGTACGCAAGTTTTCAATTTTCCATAAGGACGATTTACAAAAATTTTATTGTATAAAAGGTAAAAAGTGAAAAATATTTATTTATCTGACCACTCGACTTACAGAGAAAGGAAATTTTCCATAAAATAATGATTTTGAACGACTTCAATGATACCAAAGCACTTAGTTTGGTAAAAATTTCGTAAATTTCTGTTAAAATTCGACAATATTTGGAGTATTTTTCAAACTCAAGGTATAATAATTTCTACAAAAGAAGAGAATTAAGAGAGTGACCAAATAATACATTTTTACAGGACAAAATAAAGTGAAAATATTTCCTTCTTATTTTCGTGCGATTTTCTTCAAACACGATTTACTTCAATTTTATAAGAGAAAACAGTAAAAAGCAGCTCTTGCGAACTAATTTAAAAAAAATTTCATCAATTTTATTAATGTTTAGAGTTTTGTGAAAACTCGAATTACGTTTTAAAACTTAGAAAGCCTTTCTGCCATTTTGTAAAAAAAAAATTATAAGAAGAAAACAGTAAATTGTAAGAAGAAAACAGTAAAAAATTTTTTTATTATAGAGATTCGTGTTACGCATATTGCAAAAATTCAACTTTAAAAACATCGTAAATTTGCAAAAACATATTTTGGGCTTAAAGAAAAAAGTGAAACGTAAAATTTTTTTTCGAGTTATGCCATTTTATAAGACGAAAATAGTAAACAATTATTTTTTATTATAGAGATTCGAGCTACGAAAATTTCAAAAATTCAACTTTAAAAATATCGCAAATTTTTAAAAAGATATTTTGAGCATAAAGGAAAAAGGGAAATGTGAAATTTTCCGAAGGCTCCAGTTATGATATTTTGTAAGAAGAAAATAGTAACAAAATATTTTTTATTATAGAGATTCGAGTTACGAAAATTTCAAATATTCAACTTTAAACAAATCGTAAATTTTTAAAAACATATTTTGAGCCTAAAGAAAAAGGGAAATGTTAAATTTTCTGAAGGCTCCAGTTATGAAATTTTGTAAGAAGAAAATAGTAACAAAATATTTTTTTTTATTGAAATTCGAGTTACGAAAAGTTCAAAAATTCAACTTTAAAAAAATCGTAAATTTTTAAAAACATATTTTGAGCATTAAGAAAAAAGGGAAATGTGTAATTTTCCGAAGGCTCCAGTTATGCTAATTTGTAAGAGAAAATAGTACAAAAATATTTTTTATTGTAGAGGTTCGAGTTACGAAAATTTCAAAAATTCAACTTCAAAAAAATCGTAAATTTTTAAAAACATATTTTGAGCATTAAGAAAAAAGGGAAATGTGAAATTTTCTGAAAGCTCCAGTTATGAAATTATGTAAGAAGAAAATAGTAAAAACATATTTTTTATTATAGAGGTTCAAATTACGAAAAGTTCAAAAATGCAACTTTAAAAAAATCGTAAATTTTTAAAAACATATTTTGAGTCTAAAGAAAAAGGGAAATGTGAAATTTTCTGAAGGCCCCAGTTATGAAATTTTGTAAGAAGAAAATAGTAACAAAATATTTTTTATTATAGAGATTCGAGTTACGAAAATTTCAAATATTCAACTTTAAACAAATCGTAAATTTTTAAAAACATATTTTGAGCCTAAAGAAAAAGGGAAATGTTAAATTTTCTGAAGGCTCCAGTTATGAAATTTTGTAAGAAGAAAATAGTAACAAAATATTTTTTTTTATTGAAATTCGAGTTACGAAAAGTTCAAAAATTCAACTTTAAAAAAATCGTAAATTTTTAAAAACATATTTTGAGCATTAAGAAAAAAGGGAAATGTGTAATTTTCCGAAGGCTCCAGTTATGCTAATTTGTAAGAGAAAATAGTACAAAAATATTTTTTATTGTAGAGGTTCGAGTTACGAAAATTTCAAAAATTCAACTTCAAAAAAATCGTAAATTTTTAAAAACATATTTTGAGCATTAAGAAAAAAGGGAAATGTGAAATTTTCTGAAAGCTCCAGTTATGAAATTATGTAAGAAGAAAATAGTAAAAACATATTTTTTATTATAGAGGTTCAAGTTACGAAAAGTTCAAAAATGCAACTTTAAAAAAATCGTAAATTTTTAAAAACATATTTTGAGTCTAAAGAAAAAGGGAAATGTGAAATTTTCTGAAGGCCCCAGTTATGAAATTTTGTAAGAAGAAAATTGTGACAAAATATTTCTTATTATAGAGATTCGAGTTACGAAAATTTCAAAAATGCAACTTTAAAAAAATCGTAAATTTTTAAAAACATATTTTGAGTCTAAAGAAAAAGGGAAATGTGAAATTTTCTGAAGGCCCCAGTTATGAAATTTTGTAAGAAGAAAATTGTGACAAAATATTTCTTATTATAGAGATTCGAGTTACGAAAATTTCAAAAATTCAATTTTAAAAAAATCGTAAATTTTTAAAAACATATTTTGAGCCTAAAGAAAAAAGGGAAGTGTGAAATTTTCTGAAGGCTCGAATTATGAAATTTTCTAAGAACAAAATATTTAAAAAAATATTTTTAATTATAGAGATTCGAGTTACGAAAATTTCAAAAATTCAACGTTAAAAACATCGTAAATTTGCAAAAACATATTTTGGGCTTAAAGAAAAAAGTGAAACGTAAAATTTTTTTTCGTGTTATGCAATTTTGTAAGAAGAAAATAGTAAAAAAAAATTTTTTATTATAGAGATTCGAGTTACGAAAATTTCAAAAATTCAACTTTAAAAATATCGTAAATTTTTAAAAACATATTTTTGGCTTAAAGAAAAAAGGGAAATGTGAAATTTTCTGAAGGCTCCACTTATGCTATTTTGTCAGAAGAAAATAGTAACAAAATATTTTTTATTATAGAGATTCGAGTTACGAAAATTTCAAAAATTCAACTTTAAACAAATCGTAAATTTTTAAAAACATATTTTGAGCCTAAAGAAAAAGGGAAATGTTAAATTTTCTGAAGGCTCCAGTTATGAAATTTTGTAAGAAGAAAATAGTAACAAAATATTTTTTTTTATTGAAATTCGAGTTACGAAAAGTTCAAAAATTCAACTTTAAAAAAATCGTAAATTTTTAAAAACATATTTTGAGCATTAAGAAAAAAGGGAAATGTGTAATTTTCCGAAGGCTCCAGTTATGCTAATTTGTAAGAGAAAATAGTACAAAAATATTTTTTATTGTAGAGGTTCGAGTTACGAAAATTTCAAAAATTCAACTTCAAAAAAATCGTAAATTTTTAAAAACATATTTTGAGCATTAAGAAAAAAGGGAAATGTGAAATTTTCTGAAAGCTCCAGTTATGAAATTATGTAAGAAGAAAATAGTAAAAACATATTTTTTATTATAGAGGTTCAAGTTACGAAAAGTTCAAAAATGCAACTTTAAAAAAATCGTAAATTTTTAAAAACATATTTTGAGTCTAAAGAAAAAGGGAAATGTGAAATTTTCTGAAGGCCCCAGTTATGAAATTTTGTAAGAAGAAAATTGTGACAAAATATTTCTTATTATAGAGATTCGAGTTACGAAAATTTCAAAAATTCAACTTTAAAAAAATCGTAAATTTTTAAAAACATATTTTGAGCCTAAAGAAAAAAGGGAAGTGTGAAATTTTCTGAAGGCTCGAATTATGAAATTTTGTAAGAACAAAATATTTAAAAAAATATTTTTAATTATAGAGATTCGAGTTACGAAAATTTCAAAAATTCAACGTTAAAAACATCGTAAATTTGCAAAAACATATTTTGGGCTTAAAGAAAAAAGTGAAACGTAAAATTTTTTTTCGAGTTATGCAATTTTGTAAGAAGAAAATAGTAAAAAAAAATTTTTTATTATAGAGATTCGAGTTACGAAAATTTCAAAAATTCAACTTTAAAAATATCGTAAATTTTTAAAAACATATTTTTGGCTTAAAGAAAAAAGGGAAATGTGAAATTTTCTGAAGGCTCCACTTATGCTATTTTGTCAGAAGAAAATAGTAACAAAATATTTTTTATTATAGAGGTTCGAATTACGAAATTTTCAAAAATTCAACTTTAAACAAATCTTAAATTTTTAAAAACATATTTTGAGCCTACAATTTGAGCCTACAAAAAACATAATTTTTATTATAGAGATTCGAGTTACGAAAATTTCAAAAATTCAAATTTCAAAATATCGTAAATTTTTAAAAACATATTTTTGGCTTAAAGAAAAAAGGGAAATGTGAAATTTTCCGAAAGCTCCAGTTATGCTATTTTATAAGAAGAAAATAGTAAAAAAATATTTTTTATTATAGAGATTCGAGTTACGAAAATTTCAAAAATTCAACTTTGAAAAATTCGTAAGCACTGGACTTTTTTATTGTAGAAGAATAACCAAAAAATAAGAATTTTTAACTTAACACATTTAAGTGTGTTATGAAAAATAAATTTCAACAGGGGTAATTTTTAGTAAGAAAGTTTTCAGTAAGAATACTTTTCGGTAAAGGTGGTTTTCGGTAACAATAGTTTTCGGTAAAGGTGATTTTCAGTAAAAATGATTTTCGGTAAGAATAGTTTTCAGTGGAAATAATTTTTAGTAAAAACTGGCTTTAGTGGAAATGATGTTCAGCCAAAGTGGTTTTCAGAAAATATAGTTTTCAGTAAATATAATTTTCAGCAAAAGTGCTTTTCAGGAAGAATAATTTTTAGTAAGAATAATTTTCAGTCAAAATAATATTTAATGAAATTAAATGTCATTTTAGGAATTTTTACATTATATTGAAGATAACAGTGTACCCAGTTCAGACACAGGATCATCGATAAAAATTTTACTTCGATAGTTTTTATTCAAATATGGACTAATAATATGGCATTATTAAATAGAGAAAAAATTTATTAAGTTTGACCTCCAAAAGTTTTGTGGATAATTGGAATTTTCCAAAAATTCGAGTTACGAAAATTACACAAAGAATAAATTTGCAGTACTTTTGAACAATTTCTATAGGGTTTTCCAAAAAGAGTTATATGATTTCTTTTTTAAAAAAAATATACTAATTGTTAAGAAAATTCAAATGTTTTTTATATAATATAAAGCACAATCAATACGGCCAGGTGCCCCGAAAACGGCTGCTACGGAGGAAAACGTTAAAAAAGTCCACGATCTCGTGTTGGCAGACCGTCGATTGAAGGTTCACGAGATAGCTGAGACTGTGGGCATCGCAGTAGGAACGGTGCATCATATTCTACGCGAAGAACTGGGCATGATGGGTGCCGCGTTTGCTCACACCGGGAAACAAGCGCAACCGTGAGATCACATCGGCGACGTGTTTGGCGCTGTTTTTCGGAATAGTCGAAACAGTGGAATTCACCCGGCGAACGTGCTCCGAAGAAGGCGAAGACTGTTCGATCGGCCGGAAAGGTGATGGCCACCGTTTTCTGGGATTCACAAGGTGTGATCCACATCGATTACCTCGAGAAGGGTAAAACAATCACGGGGCGCTACTATGCTGACTTATTGGGCCGATTTGAAGTCGAATTGAAGAAAAAGCGGCCCCGCTTTGCGAAGAAAAAAGTGCTGTTCCACCACGACAACGCGCCGGTTCACACCTCCACCGTCGCCAGGGCACATTGGTCGAATTGCGCTACGAATTACTGCCCCATCGACCGTACTCTCCAGATTTGGCCCCCTGTGACTACTTTTTATTTCCAAACCTGAAAAAATCACTCGCCAGGAATAGATTTGGGTCGCATGAGAAGGTCATCGTCACCACGGAGGCCTATTTTGCTTCCCTCGAGAAAATGTATTTTTTGGACGGGTTAAAAAAGTTAGAGCATCGCTGGGCCAAGTTTATCGAGTTTGAAGGAGATTATGTGAAAAAATAAATTGCCACCTTTCCAAAATTTTCTTTTTCTTTTGTAGGCTAAGTAGTTATTGAATGACCCTCGTACAGTTAAGTTCTAAATAAAACATTACTTAAAAGACCTCCACGACTTCTTTTGCAGGAACGAATTCCATGAACCCAATTTTCGAGCACTTTTTCCACTAAATCAAGTCGTATGTCATGAATAGCACGTTCAATACTGACTTCTAAAGCTTGAAGAGAGGCTGGTTTATTGCTAAGGACCAATGACTTCAAATAACCCTACAAGAAATAGTCAAATGGTGTTAAATCACAACTTCTTGGAGGCCATTCAATGTCACATTTTTTTGAAATAATCGAATCTCCAAAGTTTTCTCGCAATAATTCGGTTATTGCACGTGCTGTGTGGCATGTAGCCCCGTCTTGTTGGAACCAGATGTTGTCAAGATCAACTTCTTCCAATTTCGGCCATAAAAAATTGGGTATCATCGATCCATGTGTATAAGGCTCTCCATTGACAGTAACGGTGTTACCAGCTTTATTTCGAAAGAAGTACGGACCGATGATTCCACCAGACCAAAAACAACACCAAACTGTCAATTTAGGTGAATGTAATGGGTGTTCATGAATAATTTGTGAATTTTCTTTGCACCAAAATCGACAGTTTTGTTTATTTACCGCACCACTCAGATGAAAGTGAGCCTCATCGGAGAATATGATTTTCTTAAAAAAATTATTTTATTTTGATAATAAAATTGAATAATTTGTAAACATTGTTCTTGCGTATATCTCTTCATGATAAAATTGTAATCATTCCAGAATACAAATGACAGATGATGACATATTACAAAATTAGAAATCATATCACTCCTATTGGAAAACCCTATATATATATACGAGGGTCGTTCAATAAGTCCTTAGAAAATCCGAGAAATTGCGCTCGTTTTGTAAGTAGCATTATCGACAGGAAAGCTGTCAAAATTTCAGCTCGATCCATAGCGTAGGTCAATTTCTATCGTCGATTAAAGTTAACGACATTTATTTGTGCATAACAATGGAAAAAAGCGAGTTTAGGGCTTTCATCAAACATCTCCATTTGAAAGGCTTAAGCCCGAAAGAAATCAAAGCCGAGTTGGATGCAGTTCATGGCACATCTGCACCTGTGTTTGCGACGGTTTACAATTGGGTGAATGAATTTAAACGTGGCCGTTCATCCACAAAAGATGAACATCGTTCAGGACGCCCAGTTGAGGTGTCTACTCCTGAAATCATCGACAAAATCCACGATCTGATTTTGAACGATCGGCGAATTAAAGTGTGCGAATTAGTTGAGGCCACGGGCATATCACAAGGTTCAGTCGCTTCAATTTTGCATGAAAAATTGTCTGTGAAAAAAATTTCGGCAAGATGGGTGCCGCGTTTGCTCTCAGAGGAGAATAAGCGCAATCGTGTAGTGGACTCTGAGGCTATGTTGGCACTCTTTCATCGCAATCCTGCCGAATTCCTTCATCGATATGTCACTGTAGAGATAATGTTGAAAAATAAAATTTTTTTTTTTTTAAAAAACAGTTTTTTTCCATTTTTTTCTAAGGACTTATTGAACGACCCTTAAAAAAATCGAAAACCAAATTTTATCATAATGAAAATAAAACTTTTCATGGCAATTAATTTTTTCCCTTAATTCAAGACTATCTGCAGAAAAAGGAAACCAACCATTTCACTATAAAAAAAGCTAATCAAATGCTTCCCCATCTTCAGGATTTTATTAAGGGTACAACTTTCCAATTATTTTGTGTCAATTCTAAAATGATTCAAAAATAAGTACAATCGAATTTCTATCGTTAACTGAATTTATTTGAGTTGATGGTAAACACTAATAATTGGAATAAGATACTACTTTTCAAAAGATGATAATATTTTTTTTTTGGTTTTCTTTAAAGTTGATCGAAAAAACAACGGGCAAAAACCGAATGTTAATATTACGGATTAGTTGTACCATCCTCGTAATCATATCGTTCTCCATTTCGCATCTCCATTTCGAGTCACACACGTACAGGCAACAAACCATCAGTAGCTGTACTCTGGTATATCCTTGGCCCTCAACGAGGCATTTACATACCAACATTACTCAGACACAGTGTTGAGCACGATAGTGATGGCTACCCTAGAACGGATTCTTATGACACATCAAAGACATAATATGATGGTCGAAAAATTGATTTTCAAGATGCCTCGTAACAGATTTATGTGCTAGTAATGCCTAATGGAATCATAAAATCAGAGCTTTCCGTTTCAGTATCATGGCCACGATAATATTGTATGTGCTCAGAGGGTTATTCTCCATTTTTCATGGCAGACTTTATATTATTTTAGTTTTTCGGTTTTTTTCTCCCCCTTTTTGCAATTTCTTTACGAAGTTTTTCTTTTTCTTGTCGTCACTGTCATTTTCTGTTCATTTTATTTCCAATGGTCGACGGGCACATCTTCTAACGCACATAAGCAGCTGTATAACGTGCACTACCATACTTAGTTCTTTATTAGATTCGTGTTGTATAGTTTCCAATATTATAGTCAACATGATGCAGACAAGAAGTAAATCTTATCAAAATATGTGCAAAAATGAAAAGAAAAAAAATATTTAAAAAATCTGAACATATTTTATTCGTTGAAGACACAGAAATATGATCAGAGAGAGCTAAGCTTAAATCTAGAAGGAATAAAAAAATTACTCAAATTTGGGAATGGAATTTTTTGTACCAAGATACGGTCATATTGCTAACAGAGGGGAAAGGGAATAGGCGAAATTTAAAATAACGGTTAATAAGAATTTGTCGATAAGTGGACGAAATATTTTCAATTAAAAAGATTGAATTTTCGACTGAAATGTGTGAATTTAATGACTAGTCAGAGCTGTAAAAATCCAGTCCGTAAGTCCAATTTGATAATACGCTATATAAAGATCCAAATAAATGTTAATATCAACTTTTTGGTTTTAGTTTTTTTTTCTTTTGGTGATCTTTCACTGCCATTAAGATAAAGGATTTATCATTAAAAATGGGCTTGATATTCATAATTGAATAAAAATGAGTTTCATGGTTGCTGTTGCAGATGGCTGTGTAATATAAAAATAATATCGGTCAAATGGCCGTCAACGAGAATGAATATTTTTTTACAAATTGGTTTGAATGACGTTATTCTAGAGTTCGGGAAGTATTGATGGGTTACTGGCATCGCCTATTGATTTTACGTTGTTTAAATTAAAAAAGTCTAAAGAAATTATATCGTACGATCTTTTTAACCAACTGACATCAGAATGCCTTCAAATAATGCAACGTGGAAGATCAGTCTGCAATAAGTCCCTTATTTCAACTGCAGTGTGGCAATTCTTACCTTCCTGTTAGAACCAAATATTGTAAAAGTCTAAATCGTCCATTTGATGCTAAAAAAGTCTGTTATCATTGGTGGATACCACCTGATAAAAATCCATCCCAGACAGTAAGTTTTTTTGAATGCAGAAGAAGCTCCTGGAGCGGTTGAGATTTTTTTTCATCCCAGATTTAGTCAAAAATGCGCTTTGTTTTTTTCTCTAAAAATCCAAATTCTTGTGAACGACGTGAAATTGACAATTTATGGTCTTCACGCACACTTTGAGATACAGTTCATAGTATTCGTGAAAATCAAAACCTTTAAGCTGAATCGGTTTCCTCGAGATTTATAACCAAATCTGTATTTTCTCGAATTTTCTAATTAGAACGTTGAATTGTGCGTCTATTTTGACAACAAATGCCATGCAGCTTATGGCAAAAAGACCACAAATTATTATAAGAAATTTGCACTATTTGGACACGTTATTAAATTAAATAATTTTTAAATGGAAAAATGATAACGCTGCCTTTTAAATGCCAAAAAAATAGTCTGTCAAAAGGTAAGCGTACCTATTGAAAATCCACTTATATGTATGACCATAGTTTACGGCGGAGAGTAAAAGTTATGTGAACACATTTTGCGTTTTTTTTTTTTCAAGTAACATTAGTAATGAAATGTGTATTCTAAGCGCTAATTGCCGACAAAGTATATTGGGATAAGGAAATTTAAGTACAAAATAGAAATGAAAAATGGATTTTTGGATAGCCTCAGTGGGATTTGAACCCACAACCTCTTGGATAGGAGTCCAGTACGTGTATGCTATGATGGCATACATTTTTGTTTGTTATTTTCCACTTGGTACATCCGTTCTAGAAATTTGGATTGAGATTTGGAGAATTTTGGAAGCATATTTGTAATTTAAGCAAGATGGCGACCGGTCTTATTTTAGCATGAGTTACCAAGAAGATCTTAGAATAGATTAGAATATCGGATATTGTGGAGGATGAGGGTATGTTAAGGGTTTTCGAATAAGAGTGATATTATTTCTTTTTTTTAAAAAACACACTAATTGTTAAGGAAATTCAAATGTTTTTTATTTAATGTGAATTACAATCGATACAATTAAGTTCTGAATAAAACGTCATTCAAATGGCCTCCACGACTTCTTTTGTAGGAACGAATTCGATGAACCCAATTTACGAGAACTTTTTCCACTAACTCAAGTTGTATGTCATGAATAGCACGTTCAATATTGACTTCTAAAGCTTGAATAGAGTGTGGTTTATTGCTAAAGACCAATGACTTCAACTTCTTGAAGGGCATTCAATATCACAATATCTTCAAATAATCGAATCTCCACACTTTTCTCGCAATAATTCGGTTGCTGCACGTGGTGTGTGGCACGTATCCCCGTCTTGTTGGAACCAGATGTTGTCAAGATCAACTTCTTCCAATTTCGGCCATAAAAAGTTGGTTATCATCGATCTATACCGCTCTCCATTGACAGTAACGATGTCACCAGCTTCATTTCGAAAGAAGTACGGACCGATGATTCCACCAGACCAAAAACCGCACCAAACTGTCAATTTAGGTGAATATTATGGGTGTTCATGAATAATTTGTGGATTTTCTTCACACCAGAATCGACAGTTTTGTTTATTTACCGCACCACTCAGATGAAAGTGAGCCTCATCGGAGAATATGATTTTCTTTAAAAAAATCGTTATCGTTTTCAAGTTGTTCCAAGACAAAATCAGCAAATTCACGACGTTTACGGTGGTCCAATGGCTTCAGTTTTTGAGTGATAACAATTTTATACGAATGAAAGCCCAAATCCTTTCTCAAAATCTGCCACGTAGTGGTTTGAGACAGTCCCAATTCTTGAGAACGTCTTGGAATGGACAAATTGCGCTCTTCAGCAACACTTGCCTGAACGGCAGCAATATTTTCATTACTTCGAGCGGTTCTTTGTCTTATTGGCACTTGAACATTATGTAAAGAAAATGTACTCTCGAAGTTTTTAACAATTCGACGAATAGCGAGCACAGTTGGACGATTATTACGACCATAAAATGGCAAAAGCGCGCGAAAAGTTGCAATTGGAGAACAATTATTTTGATAATAAAATTGAATAATTTGTAAACGTTGTTCTTGCGTTTATCTCTTTATTATAAAATTGTAAACATTACTTAATACAATGAAATAAAAGTAACAGATCATGGCATATTAAAAGTGGCCGAAACGTTACTTAGAAATCATATCACTCTTATTGGAAAATCCTATATTTGAATATTGTAAATGCAGCAAGGGTTTTAAATTTTCAAAAAAAGGTAGATTCACAAATTAATATTTGCAGCTTTATAATTTTTGTAATAGTTCCTGCAGCTAAATTTCAAAAGTTAACAAATACATTTCCAGAATTTTTATTTAACGAACGGTTAGCTTAGCCTGTAAATTTTCGATAATACATGAAAAAAGAACCAACAAAATCTTATCCATACGAGGTCTGTTCAAAAAGTATCCGCGGGTTACGTATATTCGATTTTCGATTTTTTTTTTGTGGCGTTATGTTAGTACTCATGTCTCTCACTTATGCCGATAAGTTCGGCCATTTTAAATATTCAGTTAATTTTTGATAGGTGCTTTGCTTGTACGTGTTTTGGCTCGTGTTCGATTTTTGCCCATTCCAAAAAATGGATCAAAGAATCTGTTTCGGGAATAAGAAAAAGTCACAGGGGGCTAGATCTGGGGAATACGGTGATTGCGGCATTATTAGTGTGTTGTTTTTGGCCAATAATTTGCGCACAAGCAACGATGCGTGAGCAGGGACGTTATCATGATGCAAAAGCCAATTTTATCATGGTACAAAAGCCAAAAATACTTTTTTTTTGCGATACTTTTTGAACAGACCTCGTATATTATAATTTACACGATCTGGGCTTACACAATAGAAACTTGGTGTTTTGCCATTTATTATGATTACTGATCAACTGCATGTTATTCAATATAAAAGCCTTTCTGAACCTACAGACATGATTGGTGAGATCTTTTTACCCTCCTTATTATATTTTGTTTAAAATATTTTTGCTTTTTTTTATTTAAAAACAAAAATTATCATTCATCCTGAAGTAATTTTCTTTTATTACTTTTACTTTTTTAGTAAAACTCTGGTCGACATGGTATTAGGGGATAACAGATAGGTACACCTCAATAAGGATATACATAAAAATATTTTTATTATTATATAAAGTTCTTAGTATTTACCAATTTACACAGTCAAGTTATTTCTTATCAACTTTTAATCTGAACATTACTATTATGATCATTTGGTACTAAGAATTTTGTTCAATTGTAACTTAATATGAACTAAAAGCGAATTAATTATTTTGCAATACGTGTTGAATGTTAATCGTTAATCGTAGCTGATGGAAAATTATTCTTCGAAACAAAAATAACCAATTTACTGGAATTATTTACATTAAAATATCTTTGCCAAAGCAAATGAAATAAAATTTGTGGCGATGAGCTTATGCCATTCGCAGAGTTGTTCGTTTGGCTTTTTTCCATTTTCCATAAAGTAATGGCAGCTATCCCTTCTGGTTTTTACTCTTCAACACTGTGCCGTTCAAATATTTGCACTGGAAAATCTGTTCATAAACATTTAACGTCTTTTGATGCGGCCTTTAGTATGGCTGCCATCGGAAAATATTTGCCTTGTAAATTTTTGGTTTTTCTTTGAACTTTTACTTGATTTTCCTTCAATTCAGTTGGCATAGCCCCGTACACTATACTAACCAACACCCACTAAATTCTATACGCTATATTTCGTAGACTTTAAGAGCGATGATTGCTAAATAACAAATGTACACATTGCCAGTTTACGTCAGCATAATTTAGTGAATATTTGCAATAAAACTTACGAGCATAAATGATAATTAGTTATAAGAAATTATTCTTTAGATATTGCTTTTTATTTAATTTTTTTTTTTGCTTTATCAAATGGCATAATTCTATAGAATTTATAATAAAATATATTTTAAAAATGATTTTAGACAGAATCAATATCTTTTTGCTACTAAACCGTTTTGGTGCTGCTGGGTCCTTTTTGTCTCCACCGCTTTTTCACAAAAGATTAATACAAAAAAAAAAATAAGAATTAGAAATGGCCTAATATGACTTCTATAGTTTATTATTAATAATTTTTCTAAGAAATTTATAAGAGAAAAGTTCATTTAGTATCAGTCCTTCTCAGAGATCGGATAGGTTTTCATTTGGACATTGTGAAAAATGTAAATTTTTAATTGACATTAAGTCAGAGCACAATAATATTATTTATTTAGTCTTTTTTATTGTTTATTTTTATTTTGATGTACCTCAGAAATGATATTTATCTCAAAAATCATCCCTTTTGTTAAAAACTCCACTACATATTCTGTTATGATTGCTGATCAAAAGAATGATTCCTAGTTGGGGTCAAATTACTCTTTCGCTCTTTATAATCGACAGAAAATACATCGGTAGAGAAAACAATTTGGAAAATTTTCTGTCTATTTAAGGGAATAATTTTTACATAAGAATAGAAAATATAAAAATGTCAATCAATTTTTTAAATCAGTTTCCAAAAAAAAGAAATTTTGAAAGCTCTAAAAGAAAAAGAAAGGAAACTACCCCTGGCATCGAGTTAAAGGGCTTTAGATCATAGCAATACATGGAAAATGTAAAAATATTTATGGTATAAAAATTATAACAAAAAATATCAATGAAAATATTTTCCGTAAATCGTGTTTCAAAAAAATCGGTAGTTTCTGGAGGTGTGTACGAGGGTCATTCAACAAGTACTTAGCCTACAAAAGAAAAACGAAAATTTTGGAAAGGTGGCAATTTATTTTTCCACATAATCTCCTTCAAGCTCGATACACTTGGCCCAGCGATGCTCTAAATTTTTTAACCCGTCCAAAAAATTCATTTTCTCGAGGGAAGCAAAATAGGCCTCCGTGGAGACGATGACCTCCTCATTCGACCCAAATCTATTCCCGGCGAGTGATTTTTTCAGGATTGGAAACAAAAAGTAGTCACAGGGGGCCAAATCTGGAGAGTACGGTGGATGGGGCAGCAATTCGTAGCGCAATTCGGCCAATTTGGCCATGGCAACGGCGGAGGTGTGAGCCGGCGCGTTGTCGTGGTGGAACAGCACTTTTTTCTTCGCAAAGCGGGGCCGCTTTTTCTTCAATTCGACGTCAAATTGGCCCAATAAGTCAGCATAGTAGCGCCCCGTGATTGTTTTACCCTTATCGAGGTAATCGATGTGGATCACACCTTGTGAATCCCAGAAAACGGTGGCCATCACCTTTCCGGCCGATCGAACAGTCTTCGCCTTCTTCGGAGCATGTTCGCCGGGTGAAGTCCACTGTTTCGACTGTTCCTTGGTCTCTGTGGTGTGTACCAGTGAATCCATGTTTCGTCGACGGTCACGAAACGATGCAAGAACTCCACTGGATTGCGCTGAAACAGCGCCAAACAAGTCGCCGATGTGGTCTCACGGTTGCGCTTGTTTTCCGGTGTGAGCAAACGCGGCACCCATCGTGCCGACAGCTTTCTCATGCCCAGTTCTTCGTGTAGAATATGATGCACCGTTTCTACTGCGATGCCCACCGTCTCAGCTATCTCGTGAACCTTCAATCGACGGTCTGTCAATACGAGATCGTGGACTTTTTTAACGTTTTCCTCCATAGCAGCCGTTTTTGGGGCACCTGGGCGTGGCTTATCATAAACCGACGTGCGGCCACGAACAAACTCGTTTAACCAATTCTTGACGGTCGCCATCGAAGGAGAAGAGTCACCATACACAGCATCCAAGAGATCTTTGATTTCGCTGCGCGTTTTCCCTTCCAAAAACAAGAATCTAATCACCGAACGATGTTGTTCTTTTTCCATTTTTGTGCAACCGACCGACACGCTCGTTTTCAAAGGCTCTCAAAACAAAACTAATGAAGGGAATCAACTGAAACTTTGACAGTAGGCTACTAAAAGAATGTTCTGCACTATGGTAAATTTCTTTTGTGACAGCAGTTCTATTGGGCGGTGAGGCTAAGTACTTGTTGAATGACCCTTGTAGGCAGTAGAACGTGTTGCTTAAAGTAGTCTCTATGTCATCTATGTTTTTAACAACAAAATTATTTATTTATTGATCGGGCGTATTTCCTTAATATTTTTAGACCGACGAAAGAAGTAAAGATCGATGTTGTCATCGACTTATAAGTTTTTTTGTGGTTGCGATAGTGTCTATATTGTATTTTTTTGGAACTGCACCTCATCACTGAACATTTTTTTTTCGAGAAAACAAATTTTCTTTCGACAATTTTCTTTTAATTTCCGAAGATCGGTTATAGAAACCGATCTCTACAGTGTGGGGTATTTTTACCCACTAAAACCCACCTCACTTTTCTTCAAAAATTACTTCTCAAGGGACCACCGTCAGGTATTACTTTATATAGAAGGAGACTGACATTAAACTGATTTTTCTATTCAAGCCGCAGGATTACCTTTTTTATACTTTTTTTTTCATGCCGGAGCGTCTTTATTATTCGGAATGCGTATTCAGCTAACGCACCTTACTATGACTACGTGTATGATGGTATAATTTGTATAATTATGCCCTTTTGGAACAGTTGTTCACCGATTATTTTCTCCATTTCCTTCCTGTCCCCGCTAAAATGTGGACAGTAGAAGAAAAGGTATTCTGTATCCTCAATTGTGAGTCCTGAAGTACCCATGCTCTGTCAGAAATTGGGCCATATTGTGGTTCAGTCTTCTGTGACATCTTCCATTCCACGTGGCTATGTTAGAAATGAGATGATGCGTCTATCTGCCTTTAAATGATAAATCTCAGTTTCGCTGCCAACTTGCCATTGTTTAATTTCTTTCCTTCCTGCTGATGGTGAGCCAACGGTGAGCCGAAGATATATTCTGGCCAGACGCATCAACACAGACAGTGTCATACGAGACAATACGAAATGTTTTCGAGACCCGAAGTACGGTCCGACGATATACCAACATCACCCGACGCTTCTATGTTTCCATCACCATAGCTTCTGTCCAATCCTCTGACTTCTGGCATAGCCACGTGGAACAAAACAGGCCATGAAGGAATGGATCACTCACTATATGGTGCAATTACTAACAGAATATGGGTGCTTTACAAAAAAAAATTCTGTCCAAATAAAGGCCGCGTAGAGTATCATTGAGCTGACAGCTATGGATAGAAGTCTGCGTCGCCTCCGTCTGGGCCTCCCATTCTTAATGCTTAGACATGATCCTTGCTGAAGCAACTACATCCTTACTTGACTTTTTCTGTAGTAAGTCTCCTTTACTTTTCTGCTGATCCCTAGTTCTACCTCAGTTTTTTTAACAGAAATTTCCAGGCCTACTAATAATGACCAGTATTGGATAATGTGAACTGCGATCATATACACTTTGGATCCGAAAAACTAACAAAAGTGTCTCCTTTTGGCACTTTTATCCGAAAAACTAACAAAAGTGTCTCCTTTTGAAGCGCGAGTCTAACCTTCATTTAGATTAAACTATCTATATATATAAAAATGAATTCCTGTTTGTATGCGCGCCTAAAACTCCAAAACTACTCGGCGGATCGAATTAAAATTTTGGTCAAGAATAATGTGTGGCAAAAGCTGTGCATAGATATAATAGTACGACTATATTTTTCGTCCATAGGTGGCGCGCGCGTCATATTGACAGTATCAAATATGATGAAAATGCCACAAAGATGCTTGACGTATTGTGTGCCTGTGTTTGTGCATGATTCAATTGACATTTCAATTTAGTTGAATGCAAATAACAAAAAGGAAAAATATATTTTTCATGCGAAACAATAATTTAAGTGTACACGTATAACATATTTCATTCACTTCCATTCCGATTTATAGTGAGTGAAATAGCATTTTATCTTCAAAAAAGTGATCAAATCGAATTATAATACAATAAGTATTTAGTACGTCGGCGCGAACGTATTTTCATTCATCCAATTGGCGTTTCGTTTCATTTGGATTGTGTGACACCGCCGTACACAGGCAAACAAAATCAACAAATTATAATGTGAGAGAATTATTGGAATACATTTTATTTTGAAAAGTGATCGATTCAAACCATAAATCGTTTTTAATTTTCAATTACCCAACGAATAATTTCCTTTCTTAATTAATCATAGTAAATCGAATATCCACTGATTAAACTAAATTATACGATGCCACGTCGCGGACGAGGACGAGGAGCGGCGATTAGTCGATATACTCGCGCATCGCTTAGAGATAGAGCCGCACGAGCAAATGAAACTGAAGAACGTGCAAATCGTTTAATTAAAAACCAATTAAAGAGCACGCGCAGTGGAAGCAGATGACAGCAGCGCAGTCAAAGATTACGCCCAACAGCAGCGCAGTCAAAGATTACGGGCTAACGAATCAGATGAGCGTCGCCAACAACGAAGTGCCGATGATCGCACACGTTATATTCGAGGCAGACAACGACAAATTATAAATTTTGAACGCGTCGCATTTCAATACAATCCCGACATCGACTATAGTCAACATGAATCTGTTATCATTGGCCCTATGAACAAAGTGTGTCCACATTGTCATGCACTGAAATACGCAGGCGAAACACCAGGAATGTGCTGTTCGAATGGAAAAATTGTGTTGCCAACATTAAATGAACCACCAGAACCATTGTTGTCTTTGATGGCAGGTGACACACCCGATTCCAAGCACTTCTTGAACAATATTCGCAAATATAATTCGTGCTTTTAAATGACATCCTTCGATGCAACAAAAATCGAACGAGCAAATTTCATGCCAACATTTAAAGTTCAAGGTCAAATATATCATCGAGCTGGATCATTATTACCGCTTCCACATAAGGAACACAAATTTTTGCAGATTTATTTTATGGGAGGAGCAGATGATGTCGCACAAGTTCAACAACGGGAAAGATTCAATCCAGGCGCCAGACATCGCGTAATCGCCGCACTGCAAAATTTGTTTCATGAGCGCAATGAATTGGTTCGATTGTTCATGGGCGCCATAGATAGAATGCCATCGGACGACTATTCAATTGTCATCAGAGCCGATAAAAGACCACTTGGACAACACGAGCGCCGATTTAACGCAGCCACTATCGATGAAGTTGCAGTTCTTATTGTTGGAGATCAATTCGAAAGGCGTGACATAATCATCCAACGCCGCAATGCAGAGTTACAAAGAGTCGCGGAAACACATCGCTCATACGTCGTTGAATTCTTTCAAGGGAACCACACCTGGTAGGGACAAGGTTTCTTTTAAAATGATTAAAGAGGCATCTTCGACCTTTCATATTAGAATTGTCAACCTCTTTAACAAAATTCTGGAAAAATCTATTTTCCCAAATTCCTGGAAGGTCGCAACAGCCATTCCAGTTCCCAAAAAAAATATCTCCCATTCTTCGGCTAACAACTTTAGACCAATTTCATTACTGCCTTGCACTTCCAAGATCCTGGAAAAGATCTTAGCTACAAGACTTAACCAGGCGCTTGCCAATAGACTCAATCCCCAACAACATGCCTATAGGTCAGGCAGGGGAACTCTGAGTATGCTACTCGAACTCCAACATTCAATCCATAATTGCTACAAACGTAGACATTGTGGTTTACTGTTGTGCTTCGACCTAGAAAAGGCGTATGACCGAATTTGCCCACATAGGGTACTCTCACAGCTAGCAGAGTGGGGAGTAGACTCTGCAATATTGGCACTACTACGTTCCTACCTAACTGGTAGAACCTTCACGGTACGCGCCAACGGTCATTTTTCGTCAAAACGCGAAATGAAAAACGGCATCCCACAAGGATCCCCTCTATCAACGATCCTATTCAATATATATATTCACTCCCTTTCCCACCAACTATCATCCTTTACCCACTACATATATGCCGACAATATTTTTACACTTGTATCTGGTGCTGATCTTCAGCAACAAATAAATAACGCCATCCGCAACATCAACACTTGGAGCAGCATAAACGGTGCGGTTATCTGTACATCGAACCCACCTTGCCTTCATGTTTGCAGGAAAAAAAATTGTAGTTTATCGGACTCGTCACTAACCCCCTTCCCTCTCCGCCCAAACGATTCCATGAAAATCCTGGGTATCTCAATTGCCCGTGGAGGAACATGGAATCTTCAGATTAAAAATGCTGTTGACAAAATTAATATCATTCTCCGAATGGTAAAAATTTTAGTCAGCAGCAAAAGTAAGGTAAGACAAGGTGAGGCAATTAGAGTAACCAACGCCCTTTTGGACGGGACCTTACTCTATTTCCTCACTATATGTGTTAGTGTGCCAATAGCAGGGAAAAAACTAGTCGAGGCAGCGGTAAACCGTTGTATTAGACTAGCCAGTGGAGCACATCGGACATCTCCGGTGGAATCCATACTGATAGAGACTGGTCGAAAACCTATTTTTCTCTATCTTCATAAAGCCCGCCTAAGTTTAATTTACAAAAACCTATGCCTTCCAAATTATCCACTCCACACTTTAATAAAAAACATTATCATCTCCCCCAGCTCAAAAAGGAATTCATCATCGCTATCCTTATTAATATCCCACCTTGAAAGAAATTCATCCATCCTCCCCGTCGATTTCCAAACTTCCCTTCCACACCCAGATTGGAAACCGTGGTTAGGAGCAAAGTTGAAAGTGACTGCTTCTCTTGACAGGTTTAAGAAGGCTAGAACTGATCCATCCACATATAGGAAATTGTTCCTTGAACAGTTGGACGGATTAAAACATCATCGACTGTTGTTCACTGATGCCGCCGCTGACACCGATATTACATCTTTTGCGGTCGTCGAACTTTTTGGCTGCAGCACCCGCACACTATGTTGTGGAATCTTCCCTTATAGGGCAACTCCATATTACGGGGAGCTGTGGGCCATCAAAACGGCAATTGAAATTGCGACCAATATTCCCAGCCAACAAAACGTTATTATTTTTAGCGACAGCCTTGCCGCCCTTAAAGCCATTTGTGGCCCATCGAGTGACCCAGTACTTAGCGCAATTCGTCATAGCCTACTTAGCAATAGGAGTGTCGAGTTGCAATGGGTGCCAGGGCATGTGGGAATTGTGGGTAACGAAAGTGCTGACAAGTTGGCTGGAGAAACACTCCGTCGGCCAGTGATCACAGTCATTCCCAATCTGCCTCGCCTACTAACAGAATGGCAACTAACACCTTTAGCCATCCGCAGACACGATGACTGGACCAATAGCGACACTTTTTTGTCGACTCATTGGAGAACCACTAACAAACCAGTGTATTCAACATCCATACCGAAATTCTGGGCGCGAAAGCTCCTCAGAATCCGGATTGGACATACTGCTCTTACCCATAACTTCCTTTTTGGCAACACCAACCGTCCCTTCTGCCAATCCTGTGGCACCCATTTCACTGTCTACCATATTCTACAGGAATGCCACATAACCAAGAACTACTTTGCGAGCAGGATTCCTCCCATTATGGAGCTCCTTGATCCAACAACTCCATTCCATAGTCCCCTATTTAATCTTCTACAACATACTAATCTGCTCCACAAAATATAACAAAATTCTCAACTTTCTATACTACTAACCAGAGACCAGTTTCTCTCAGAAAAATTCCCACACGTACTACGAAGTCGCCAAATGGCCTCACGGTCGTGGCGCTATGAAGTGGCCCCTGGCACATGTCTAAGGGACCTTACAAACAAACAAACAAACTTATAAAATCCAAGTTTCGCCCATGGACAGTTGTATGTGGCATGCTCACGCATTGGCAAACCAACAGATTTTTTCGTTTACGCACCGGACAGCCGCACAAAGAACGTAGTTTATTTACAAGCATTAGAATAAATTTTCATTTGATTTTTAATGTCATTTAAAATATAAATAAAAGCATTTTTTTAAAAATTAAAACAAACACAAATGCATACAATTTATCTAAAACCAAAATCGTAATCATGGTGTTGTGAAAGTTGGATTTTTAAAACAAAGCAACTAGCTGTCAAACGGATTTTTTTGTCAATCTTTTAGTTTCTGTGCCGCGGAGCGCACCGGGTAACTGCTAGTACTAAATAAAAATCTACAATTAATGTTGATAGGTGACAGCTACCTCTATCGGGAAATGTGACAGATCATGTTTGCAATAAGAAAATTTTTTTCTGGGTTAAGATTCTATTTATTATTTAGTTGATCCTACTCTTTTCAGAAAAATAAAAATTTTAAAAAAATACTTCTCCGCAGACTTAGTAAAGCCCACATTCAGATTGGTTTGGGCTTAATAGATTTTTGTATTCTTCTTTTTGTATTATAATTTGAGTTTAGTATCTAAACGATTAGATATAACTCTTCAAACAGAAGGTGTCTAGGTTCTAATTGAAATTATGATTTTATCACCATCACCATCAACTCCAACGTGCGTAATTATTAACTGCCTGCCATTTAAAAAAAAATATTTTTCTAAATTTTTTGAAAGACATTGTCGTCTTTCTTCTCATCTTTTCTAAAAGTATTAACAAAACTTTCGAATATCATAATCTTTTGAATAAAATTTTCACCGCATAAATGAAGATGCCAACGCAGAAAGAACAGAAATAAGGAGTAGAGGGGAAAATCGAATGCAATCAAGCATAATTTAATGGCAGAACTTGTTAGAGGAAACAAAAAGATATGAAAGATGGCAAGGCATGTACAAGACATAAGGACTCGTACCTGTTCATAGTGAAGTTGCCTCCCTTAAACGTTGGGGTTGCTGCGTGTACTAGAATTCGTATATTGTTTACGATAAACTTGAAAGTCGATTACCATTCATAGAGTAAGTTTATGGCGTGCTGCTGTCAGCTATGGTTGATTTTCGGTTACTGTGAGGCGTAGTGAAACTCCAATCGGCTTGGGGTTAGAAGAATAACAATAAGAATATGATATGGCATCATATGGGGTACGATGTTACGGTATGTGCCGGTACATATTTTTAGAGTAGATAACATTTTACTGCTACAAAATGCATAGCGTAAACATTTATGAAGTTTGTCGGATGGTAGATGGTAAAAACATTCCGTTCCATTGTTGTAGAGCATTTGCATTGCTCTGGAGAGTGAAGAAGACGAGTCCTCAATAAATGTATGTACAAATGCAGCTGATCGAACTGATAAGGTGAGGCAAGCATGCATGCTAACTGATTAGAAAATGGTTCTTTTGGTTAGTTTGTTCTTCTTCTGGTCCGGGTTTCTTTGGTTCGCTTCTCTGTTCCTCCGTTAAAATTTCTAAGATCAAGAACACTCACTCTCAACTATTGTAAAACATATTATATTTGGCCAGCATATTAGTTCATCGTTGTGCATACCATATGCAAGTCACGTACGTGTCGTAAATTCAAAACTGACTTGAATGAATACAAGCGGCGACCAGACACTAAAAAACCCTTTGAAATTTGTGCAATCCAATGATTTATAGCTTTTGATGGCAACTCGTTCATACGACAGCAACGCTCGTCCAGCCATTAGTAAGCGCCATATCGAAACGGAAACGAAATGTTAAATTGCAACTTTTATGCATCGATTACCCAAAACACACTCGTTGCACTATTGATTCGCCGCTTCATCACTTCGAGCCACTTCTCAAGTTTATTCTGATCGCTTTTTCTACCAGACTTTACTTTAACCCCAAAACGATTCCCATTTAAATATTCCAATGTATTTTACAATATGTTGGTGGATACGTAAATAAATTTTATTAGGTTTCTTAGGTCTCATAGTGAATGACACTGTATGCGTAGACTATGCCGATGGCATTGAGGAAATTATTTTGTAACATTTTATTTAATTTATTTGGCACTTTTCTTTATAAGTTCATTTTTTGTGGCCACAGACTTTCATGTCGGAACAATTTCTTTGTGAACGTAATAATAGACACATTACAAGATATAGTCGTAATTTAGGTGTCATAATTTAAGCCCAAGAGGCCAACTGTTTCAACATTGCATACTCATTCAAATCCAATTTTTTAGGCACTGTCCCTTAGACACGCATTTTTCAGCGGAGGTGGTCTTTCTACTCTTTAAAGCAGTACTAGAAGGCTTCAGCTAGAATCGCGTTCAGCTCTTCGGTAACACTTTTTTGGATATTATCGATAGTATTAAGATTCATTTAAGTCTTAAGGAGCCAAACAAAAAGTTACTCGGATTTAGAACAGGAGAATAAGGTGCCTGTAAAATTCGGCAAAGACTTATGGTGTGTCGCAAGGGGCATTGTCATGGTGAAGTATCAAAATTTCTGCTATGTTCGATCTGACATAAGAAACCCTTTTTCCTTAGATTATAGAAGAACTGGACAGGCGTCTACACAAAAATTGTGGCACAATTTTGTTGGCAATAAATTCGTAGAACGCACACACTTGGAAAATAACAGAAACGGCGTAAATCAGTGGGGGCCAATTTTAAACTTCAGTTATGCGAAGGCGGTTAGTTTAAAACCATTTTCATTTGTGATGTCATTTATGTGTAAAAAAATAATTTTTTTTGTTATTTAAAATGGTCTAAATAATATTATTTTCGGTGCTGTTAGGCAACTTCATATTTTACGCATGTTCATATTACCAGATTCCGTAAAGAAAAAAAAATTAATTATAGTTAATTGAGGGAAATTGTCAGAAATTGAAGAAAATATTTTTTGAGAAAGTTGAAAATAGGATTTGGAAAAGGACAATAGAAAGAATACGAGGGTCGTTCAACAAGTCCTTAGACAAAAAAAGAAAAAATACTGTTTTTTTTTTAAAAAAAATTTATTTTTCAACATAATCTCCTGTTAGCCCTATACACTTTTCCAAAATTTTTATCCCGTCCAAAAATAAGGATTTCGGAAGTTCTGCAAAATACTCATCCGTTTGAGCAATGACGTCCTCGTTGGAAGTGAACCGTCGTCCGCCAAGCCATTTCTTCAGATTGGGGAAAAGAAAATAGTCACTCGGGGCCAAATCTGGTGAATAAGCGGGATGCTGCAACAATTCCATTCTCAATTCCACAATTTTGGCCATGGAAACAGCGCAGTTGTGCACACGCGCATTGTCCTGATGCAAGAGGATTTTTTTCTTCTTCAGATGGGGGCGTTTCTCTTTGATTTCCTCGCTCAACCGTTGCAATAACGACGCGTAATACGCTCCTGTTATTGTTTTTCCTTTTTCCAAGCAGTCCATAAAAATGATGTCCTGCGAATCCCAAAAGAGCTTGCCGGCCGATGGCACAGTTTTTGCCTTCTTCGGAGCCCGTTCACCCTTGAAAATCCACTGTGATGACTGTCTCTTCGTTTCTGGAGTGTAGTAGTGTAACCAGGTTTCGTCCACAGTGACATATCGACGAAGGAATTCGGCAGGATTGCGATGAAAGAGTGCCAACATAGCCTCAGAGTCCACTACACGATTGCGCTTATTCTCCTCTGAGAGCAAACGCGGCACCCATCTTGCCGACATTTTTTTCACAGACAATTTTTCATGCAAAATTGAAGCGACTGTACCTTGTGATATACCCCTGGCTTCAACTAATTCGCGCACTTTAATTCGCCGATCGTTCAAAATCAGATCGTGGATTTTGTCGATGATTTCAGGAGTAGACACCTCAACTGGCCGTCCTGAAAGATGTTCATCTTTTGTGGATGAACGGCCACGTTTAAATTCATTCACCCAATTGTAAACCGTCGCAAACACAGGTGCAGATGTGCCATGAACTGCATCCAACTCGGCTTTGATTTCTTTCGGGCTTAAGCCTTTCAAATGGAGATGTTTGATGACAGCCCTAAACTCGCTTTTTTCCATTGTTATGCACAAATAAATGTCGTTAACTTTAATCGACGATAGAAATTGACCTACGCTATGGATCGAGCTGAAATTTTGACAGCTTTCCTGTCGATAATGCTACTTACAAAAAAAATCTTTTTACACTACGAGCGCAATTTCTCGGATTTTCTAAGGACTTATTGAACAACCCTCGTACTTCTCAGAAAAAAAATCGGAATTAAATGGCGTTCATTTAAAACAGAGGTTCCCAAACTTTTTTGTGTCGTAGACCTCTTGCCATGTTTTTCGGTTTTTGGTAGACCCACCAACTTACTGATATTGATTTTTTGTAAATTTCTAACTGTAGTGAAGTTTAGTGTTAAAAACTTAAAGTAAAAACACATGTTAAGTTTTATACATTTATTAATTGAATTTAAATTAAAAGTACTCAAAATAAAATTTAGTATCTGTTATATAAAATAAACGTAACATAAAATAAACTAAACATCATGAACCTGATGCTTTGATAATAAATTATCAACATTTGGCGTCAATTTTGTAAAGTTTAATCTTAAATCTCCTCGGCTAATGATGTCCAGTCTGTTTCTTCTTTTTCGTTAGGAGATTGGTAACAGCGCTGAACCCCCTTTCCACTAGGTATGATAATGGAAAGGAAATTAAAAAATTTCCTCGCTATATTCCATAATACGGGATAAGTAACGGGTATGTTTTTTTGCAGCCAGAAGTGCTGATATCCGTGCTTAAACTGAACCTTAAGTTCTTCGTTTATACTTATTTCAGTCAGTTCCTCTTGTATTATGACATTCGTTTCTTCTATGTCACCATATGGGTTAATTATCCACGATGGTATTACCATATTCAAAACATCCTTAAACCTAGTTACAAAATCTGAATAGAGGGCATTTAAATGTTGAACGTAGGTTGAAACGTCGTCTACCTGGCAGTTTGTCTGTGACCCCGTCCAATATTTTGCTTCATTAGTTTAACTCTGGCAAGAAACGCTGATAAGATGGACTTTGTTTTAATCAAATTTAGGCTGTCGCCTTGTAGCTGCAAATTAACCATATTAAATTTTGTAAACAAATCTGTTAAATAGGCGTTGTCTGTTTTTCACTTCATTAAATTGTCTTTTAAAATATTGGAATTCAAAAAATTCTATTACAAAAACTAGATGGCAGTGGGTGTCATGTCTACATAAAAAAATTTACATAAATGTTAACAAGCAGTACGATTTCTCGCCGCTTTTGCAATAATTCAGCCAGAAAAATGCGTAAAATCTGACCACGTATTCTTTAATCTAATCCTTTTTCATAGCCCTTCAAGGACTTTTTTTTTTCTAAAGAAAAGTCATTTTCATAGAAAATTCGTTTAAAGATTCTGCATTTTTATCGAATTTTGTTATAACAGATCTTCCTGAGTAAAGTTCGTCTCCGCTTCTACGACCTTGAAGGGAAATATAGGGTGGTCCATCTAGCGGTTCCATTTTGAACTACTATTTATTTGAAGTACTAGACTGTTAAATGTCAACACGAATTGACAGATTGTTAGTTGAAAGTCAGAATTTTACGAAATGGTAATCCAGACGCTTGAAGAAAAATGGGAAATATTGAGAACTTACTTCCAAAGTGGCGAGTCTTCAACCCAAACTGTGAGAAATTAAAAAAAAAAAATGAGTAAAGTTAGAATGCCATCACGTGAATTTGTGGGCAAATTCGTGAAGCGAGTTCGCGAAACTGGTTTGTTGGTTGCCAAAGCAACTCGTTCCCGCTCTAATACAGTGCGTACGACCGAGAATATTGCCGCCGTTGCTGAAAATGTCAGTGATCATCCATCAACATCAACTCGTCACCGTTCTCAGGAATTGAACATTTCTCGCACTTCTCTGTTGAGAATTTTTCACAAAGCCCTTGGTATGAAAGCTTACAAAGTTAAATTAGTCCAACAGCTAAAGCCGCATGACCATCTGATGCGTCTTCGGTTTACTCAATTGGCCGAAAATGAGCATTTTTACCAAAAAACCATCTTTCCGGATGAAAAAATTATCGCATCTGGGGCTCAGAAAATCCATACGTCACCATAGAAAAGCCGATGCATCCACAACGAGTCACGGTTTGGTGCGGATTTTAGACTGAAGGCATCATTGGCCCGTTTTTCTTCGAAAACGATGAAGGAACCGCCGTTACGGTCATTGGTGAGAGCTATTTTGTTACGGTCATTGGTGCTGAACGAATTTTTGGTTTCCAAAAGTTGAAGAGAATGACATGGACAACATTTTGTTTCAACAGGACGAGGCCACTTGCCACACAGCCAACGTAACAATCTAACTCTTGGGCACTGCTTTCGAAAACCGAATAATTAGCCGAAATTCTGAAATGACACACTAGTTTTTTTTTATTCACTTTTTAAAATGGAACTTCCAAATGGTCCACCCTTTATATCGTAGAGGCTCTCTGTCACTTATAAAGCTCTGAAGGTTTGAAAATCTTAATATTCCTTGAGTGAGTTCGGCATTTCAGAAAAATGGATAAGAATTAATAGGCTCACCAAGCCCAGTGTGAAAGGGGGAGTAAAAGCAGCCGGATTACCTTAAAAGCCATTTAGCATTCATAACGGTATCCTTCAAGGCGACGTACTTTCGTGCGTTATTTTTGACCTGGCAGTGCAAAAAGTGATTCGTGACTTAGGGGTGAACATGAGGACAATCATTCGCATTAACTCTGCCCAACTTTTAGCTTATGTCGACGACATCGATGTTATGTATCGATCAGGAAGAGCTGTCCGAGAACCCGTCACCAAAATTAGGGTTGCGGCGAAAAATCTTGGGCTACACATAAATGTAGGCAAAACAAAGTAAAAACACGGTGGAAGAAATGCGCGCTAAAAAATTCTGAACATAACTTCGAAGCTACTGCTGTACAGACCATACTTTCTTCGAAATTTGGGTTTTTTAGGAAAAAAAACTATTGCGCACTCTTGTCCACATTCGATAAGAAGATCTTTCGAGGACTTTTTTTTACCCCCTTAATATGCACGATTCCGGAGCCTATTTAATGTCAATATGCTGGAGCGTTGCTACGATCAACCGAATGTAGATAAAATTAAGCTCAATAGTGTGCGGTGGATTGGACATTATATCAGTATGGATAAGGGAGATCCTGCTCGGAAAGTCTACAGTGGCTACATTTATAGTCCCTATAACTGCCATACTTCTTGCAGTTATAGCAACGGGTAAACCCAATTTAGTCCCGAATAGGACAACAGCTCCACCCTATGTATGCCCTTCCTTGGTTTAGTGAGGCTTTCCTCTGTTCAGGGCTTACTTTTATTACCCAGTTCGTTGTAGCTGCTTTCCTGTTCCCAGTACGATGGCTGATTCTTGGCAGTCCGCTCTGATTTTTATTCAAGCCATTGAGGCTCTTTTCAATGAGCGACTCGCGCAATTCCTCTAGCGTAATTTCCCTCGAAACACCACTTAGAATCAGCCTGCGATTATTTCCACGGCTCTCATATACGTGCAGTCCTGCCTTTGCAAGTTGCACGCACGCAGCTATTTTCTGGGCACCGATAGCCGTAGCTGTCTCGATTACCAGCTCATTCTCCCCTGTTCTCCTCAGCGCTATTACTTTGATGCCAGCTTTGCCAGGATTTAGGGTCTTCTTAAGTATCCTGTCGACTTCCTCCCTTGTCTTCAGGTTCGAGTTGGCAGATGGAAAGACCCTGACCGAGTATACCTTGGGTACAGGCTTTGCTGCTTTTGCTGGGTAGTTAGTTGCCTGTTTGGTAGTCGCTTTCCTCGCAACATCAGCAAAAACTCAGCCTAGAGTTTATCTTCGATGGTACATTTTACGCTGGGTTAGTCAGTAGATTTTGCACATTTACGGATCCCCTTTCCATTATCTTTTTCCAGGGAAGGAATTAACCCCTTCTGTAGGTCCCTTCTGAGCTCTGAGCACTGCATTTTCTGTTGCTAGCTTTGCCACTGTCTCATTCAGGACCATAAGGAGTTCCAATATCTCCACTACATCTTTTCCGAGGGTCTCCCCAAGGGCCAGTTTATTAACTGCCCTCTTAAGCCTCCTGTATCAGTGGTGGTTTTCACCTCATAACTTTAGCGACCGAGTGCAGCGTACCTTCCCTGTTGCTCCCCCACAACAGCACTAGTGCTTTGTTGCAAGGTTCGCTTTCTCGAAAGAATATAGCTGCTGACGTAATCAGAATCGGTGATGCTGCTACCCGATAAAACTTTGTCGGTAGCAGTCTTCTCCTGAACCAGCTCGTCTGGCTCATTTTTCCTTCCCTTCTTCTTTTTTTTTGGTTCATCCTTCCCAAGTTATTTTTTTATATGGTAAAAATATGCGAAATATATTAGGTAGTTACTGTATTCCTTAATATTTTGTCTACTTACAGTGTGCCCTAAAAATGATGAAAAAATTTATTTTTGTACTTACTGTTAGAGCAAGGGCGTTAGCCGGAATGTCAAAAAGATATCCCGGCTTTGCGTCACAGAACTGAAAGCCCGTACTTTAATTCAGCAGGACCAGTACAAACTCCTCGTTGTCGCCCTGTTGATGATGATGATGATTCCCTGATTTAGCAGCACTCGGTATGTCTACGTCTAGTATGCACTGGTTGTGAGTTCGAATCCGGCCGGTAAGCTTCGTAGCTAAGGTGACCTTTAGTTGTCATAGAATAGTCTGATTTTTCATGGTTCTAAGATTTTCCATTTCTGTACAAATGTTATTAGAAAAGTCGTTTAAAAAGAAATTCATCCATTCTTAATTAATTTTTATTTTTAAGATTTCAATCATCAACTAAGAAGAAATCTTATCAGGAAATGAGAATTAAAAGAAAAGAAAAATTGCCTTAATTTTTCTTCAATAAGAATCATGACAACTTTAATATCAAAATGAATGCCAGAAAATATATATAATATACAATATATTCATTAAAAAATAATAATTTTTCTTAAGGATATTTGATAAAATTGAAAATTGCCCAAAACACCTACTTTGACTACATAAAATGACAGTCGCGTCATTTGGGATAATAAATATTCTAAATGTCAAAATGTTTCGTTAAAAAATAATTATTTTTTTTATCTATTTTTAAATGTTATTTGGATAATTTTCTTATATATGAAAATATCAATTTATACGCAAACTTATGCAATTGTATTTACAGTAATGTAAAAGTTTTAATTCCAATTTGAAGTATTTTCTTTGTAAGCTTTTTTCTAAATCCGTTTATTTGATATTAACTGTTATTTTCTTCCCTAAAAATTCTATTTCACAAAGTTTATATATTGAATAGTATTCACACATATACATACATGCATAACCATATGTGTAGGTAGGTTGCACGTGTAATAGAGGTTGCAGCTATCTTATTTATATCCTGAAAAGTCGCCTCATATTATATTACAAGATTACGAGATTATCTCCTGACTCTAAATTCACCGGTTTTGTTCCTGAAAATAATGGAAAATTTCTCACATTTGAAATTTGCTCGTCGCTAAACCAACTCCCCTCCCACCCATAATTCTCCCATAGAAATTTAGCTTTTATGATTTTCTTGTGAATTATTTTTTATTTTATTTTTTCTATGATTCTCATTTACTTTGTTCAGTTAATTATTTTTGTTATCATTTAATATGTTTACGTAAAAGAGAGACTAGCTATTGTGATGAAAAAAAGTATTACCAAAAAAGAAAATTTTAAATAAGAGACGAAATTCCATAGTATGAAGATCTTCTATGCTGAAAGTTTAAAGATAAACTTTAAGGCTTATATCTTTAAGGTTAGATATATTTTTGTGATAACTAAAATTTAATAAAATACCATACGAGGTCTGTTAAAAAAGTATCGGCAATTTAGTGGTTTTTTTTCAAAAATTGTTTATTTATTCATGAATATCTATTTTGTCCCCTTTAAAGTAATCCCCACCAGATATAATACATTTGTGCCAACGTTTTTTCCAATCATCGAAGCACTTCAAAAAATCATTTTTTGTGATCTTGTTCAGCTCCTTCTTCGATGCCGTCTTTACCTCCTCAATCGTAGTGTAGCGTCGGCCTTTCATGGGGCTCTTCAGTTTTGGGAACAAGAAAAAGTCACAGGGGGTCAGATCTAGCGAATACGGTGGCTGCGGCATTATTAGTGTGTTATTTTTAGCCAAAAATTCGCGTACAAGCAACGATGCGTGAGCAGGGGCGTTAGCATGGTGCAAAGGCCAATTTTTGTTCTTCCACAAATCCGAGCGTTTCTGGCAGATTGCTTCACGCAACTTGCGCATAACTTGCAGGTAATATTCCTTTCTGGAATCTACCCTGTGGCGAAAACTTATGATGCACTACGCCCCTGCAATCGAAGAAAACTGTAAGCAAAACCTTCACATTCGACACCTTGGCTTTTCGTCATTCACATCTTCTCGGCCCTCTGCCGACATTTTGTACCCACCGATAAACGTTGCTTCGGTCCAAGATAACGTCACCATATGCCACAGTCAACATTCGCAATGCGTCCGTGCAATTAATTTTGTTTTTCATACAAAATTTGATACAGATTCTTTGATCCATTTTTTGGAATTGGCAAAAATCGATGACGAGCCAAAACACGTGCAAGGAAAGCAGCTGTCAAAAATTAACTGAACATTCAAAATGGCTGAATCTGTCGGCATAAGTTAGAGACATGAGTACCAACATAACGCGGAAATTCAAAATCCTCGATACTTTTTGAATAGACCTCGTATATGCAATAAAATATATTTTCATAACTTTTCTTTTAAATCATTTTTATTTTATGATAGAATATAGGAAATTGGTTAATCATAATTGCTTTTATAGACTTGTGAATAATGTATGGGAGATAAAATTGACTTTTAATTATATTATTGGGTTGTTCGGAAAGTAATTTTTTTTTTTTTAAATGAAAGACAATTTTTTTCTAGTGATTAAATATTTTATTCAATTAAATATTGTTTAGTCTGATCTAATACCCTTTGCCATCTTTCTAGCAGTAGCATGATTCCATGCTCATAAAATGTTTGACCTTTGTTGGCAAAAAACTGATCCAAGTGATTTTTGACCTCCTCATTTGAATTAAACGTTTAACCGTCTAAAAAATTTTGCAGAGACCGGAACAAATGATAATCGGAAGGTGCTAGGTCTGGCGAGTATGGTGGGTATGGCAGTATATCCCATCCAAGCTCTGAAAGCTTTTGCCGAGTGGTCAAACTTGTATGTGGTTTCGCATTATCCTGTTGGACACTATAACTTTCCTATTAACAAATTCTGGTCTTTTTTCTTTAAGTGAATTATTCAATTTGTCCAACTGATGACAGTTCATTTCAGAATTGATCGTTGTGTTGCTCGGTAGAAGCTCAAAATAAATGGTTCCTTTGAAATCCACCAAACAGATAGCATAACCTTTTTTTAAATGAATATTGGCTTTCGAAGTGCTTTGAGCCGGTTCATCTTTTCGACTCCAGGATCTTTTGCGCTTAACATTATTGTAGACAACCCATTTCTCGTCCCTAGTGATGATACGCTTCACAAATGGATGATTTTCTTGGCGTTTTAGAAGCAAATCACAAACGTCAATGCGAAGTCATACATTTTTTTCCGTAAGAAGATGAGGAACCCATTTGGCAAGATTTCAGATTAAACCTATCCATTTGAGATGATCATGAACGGTCGTATTTGATAAATTTAATCTCTCAACGATCTCATGAGTTATTATATCCTGGTTTGCATCAATTAATGCCTTTATTGTATCTTCATCAGCTTCAACTGGCCTTCCAGAACGTTGTGCATCTTCAAGATCAAAATTACCGAATCGCAATTTTGCAAACCAGTTTTGCCACTTTTTTTTCTTTCTTGAACATCATTTTTATCTTTTCTATAGTAAAAAAATAAAATATGCCGAAAATGCTGTTTTCCACTTTTCATATTTAAAAAAGAATCAACCAAAAACTACTGTGCAGTTTGAATAGAATTTTTGCATAAGCAAGCCTTGCTATATCAGCTGTCAAAATATTTATGATTATACGGCTGAAGTGTGAAGTTAGTTGTGAAAAAATACAATTAAATTTTTAATTTCCGAAAAATCCAATACTTAAGAACTTTATTTATCCTTAAAGAAAGAGAAAGTGCCCATTCGATATCAATAATTTTTGACATAATTCGGTAAGACAATAGCGGTTGTCCAATCTTAAATGCTTCAATTCACGAATAGAAAGGTTCTAAAGCATCTGCCTACATGGTGCACTAGTAATGCCCTCAAAGAAATACGTACACACTCTTTTTCAGTCGTTGAAGAGGTTATTTATGGATTCCCTCTGGATTTCCATATACCTAGAAGTGGCCTCTTTGTTTATTAAGAAAATTGCTTATATTAAAATGCTCTTCATCATTCATAATAAATTTTTTATAAAAAAATCATCATCTTGTCTATATAGCCCTAATTCTTCAAGGGTAGTTCTTCTGGAAGAAAAATCAAATAATGATTAATACTAAAATATCATCCTCTTCGGAGGAAAAACGATCGAATGTCTTATCAGAATTACCCATCTTAGTAGGATGATATCTTAAAGGGCAGCGCCTAGTGGGTAGGGTTCAAGCCCAACGTCCTGTTTTTAGAAAAGTCGATGAATTTTTTATAGTGACTCAAAATTATTTTTAGGGGAATTATTACAGTGTGAGGCCTTAGCCTTGCGGTCCTGAATAATAGACGCCAGGTGGCTCTTTAGATTGCCATAGAATGGCGCCGGTCCAATAAATGGTGTGCTTGCTCTCTTTTTCAGTAAGTTTGTTTACTAGCTCATGACTCTCAATACCCCGGTTACATTGTTGTGTATATCTAACTGATTTAGGACCATGAGGATATTTCAAACTAGCTTAAATTGAACATCAAGTAAGACAAGAGCTTTTAATGTCGGTTGGGTATGGGACATTACTTAGATTTTTATATTCTGTTACAAAGTTCTGTGGCCTAAAACATAAGAGGAATTTACCAAGAGCCTTATATACACTGCAATAAGGTCCTTTTAGTCCCGCTTCAATACATTACTATTATGTTTATATAGCGACAAAAGCTTGTATATTTTTTCATATATTATCATTAAATTTTCTCATGCATTTCAGATACTAAATCCTATTTACATATTCAAACATTCAAGATGCTTAACTATTTCACTCACCTAATATCTGTTCACCAACAAGTCCATCTAAAAAAAAGTATATTTTGATAGCGAATAAAAGTGGAAAGATGCCAGCATACGAGTAACTCATAGCATAATGTAAAGCTACACTGTCCTTCAAAATAAGCACCCGAAGACTAGGCTTCTCGGATGGAAATTGAATATTCTGAATCAGAACATCGAAGAGATAAATCTTCGTCGATATTTTGGTATGAAATATTTGAAGGAAGTGGTTTGCAAATACCTAAGCAGCCACAATTTTTTCCAGATAAAGTTTGAATAGTGTAAGTGAACAGGTGATAGGCAATCTATCTTCAGGTAATCCACTCTGCCCCATAATATATTCATACGTAGTTCTTCGAAGCAGCAAAAATTGATAAATTTTCATTTCTGTACTCTTCTATATATTGTATGTGAATATAGGGAAATATTTTCATTAAATAATAACAAACCATTGAGACATATTTTGAATAGTTCTTGACTGAATAATAAATAAATAAAATTTGAGTACAAATACTTTTCCTATTTGGTCCGAACGGTATATGACATCATAAATTTTGATATGTTTAATTATTGGGATCGTATTCATTATCATATCAAATACAAAAAATTATATGCCCAAGGTTCTTTTCTTCCTATTAATAGAATTTTTATTCGAGAATTATTATTAAACTCATCTGGTAACCACGCGACCGTCATAGCTAAATGTTAAAATTTATGTTTTTATATTATAGAAAATTCACAAGTTTGACTTACAAAAATCTAAAATGAGCCTATGGGAAATATTCCTAACCAAGAAGACAAGTTCCAGAGTGCGAAAGAAGGCATAAAATCCTTTAAGAGGGTCGAGGAAAAGGTGTATAAGCTTAAATCCGCTGTTTTTTAGTCAAAAAACACATGTTTTTTTACATAGAAAGCAAGAACAAATTTATTCAAAGTACTTGCCCCGTCTAGCTACACATTTTTCCCATCTCTCGGGCAATTTGTGGATATCACACCAAAAAAATTTCTTCTCTTTCGAGGCAAACCACTCATCAAGCCATTTTCGGACGTCCTCGTAATAATCGAAGTGCTGCTCAGCGAGCGTGTGGCCCATCGACAAAAACAGATATTAGTCGGAAGGGGTCAGGTCTGGTGAATAAGCGGGGTGGAGTAGAATCTCCCAGTTGAGTGTCTCCAAGTACAATAGTTTCGGAAGATTTTTAACGTGTGCGATGGTGTGTTGTCGTGGAGAAAAATCAGCTTGTCATGTCTTTGTTGATAATCCGTCCTTTTTTCACGCAGAGTACTGTGCAATTTGATCAGTTGTTTGTGGTGGCGGTAGGCATTGACAGTTTCACCAGGATTCAACATCTCATAGTAGACGATACTCTGCTGATCCCACCAAACGCACAGCATCGTCTTCCGTCCGAAGCGATTTGGTCTTGGGGAAGATGTTGATGGTTGGCCGGGATCAACCCGCGATTTCTTGCGTTTAGAATTCTCGAAATATATCCACTTTTTGTCGCCTGTCACAATCCGATGCAGGAACAATTTTCTTTTTTTCTGGCGAGCAAGATTTCGCATGTGTTTTCGTGTCGCTCCATCTGCCTATCGGTCAATTCATGAGGGACCCATTTTCCGATCTATTCAATCTTTCCCATGGCACGCAGATGCATGGAAATGGCTGGTTGAGTAGCACCCAATTGCTACACGAGCATTTTTTGCGATTGGGTATTGTCTTCGTCCAAAAGAGCCTACAATTGATGGTCCTCAACCTTCCTAGGCCGATTTTCACGCTTCTTGTCCCACAAGTCAAAATTGCCGTCTTTGAACAGACGAAACCAATCTCGGCACGTTGTTTCCGATAAAGCACTGTCACTTTAGGCCTCTATAAGCATTCGATGCGATTCAGCAGCCGATTTCTTCAAATTGAAGCAGATAAGCAGAGCTTCCCGCATATGCTCTTTTTCTGGCACAAAACTAGACATGATTACCAAAGGAAAAATGTATATTGTTGTACGAAATTGCTGACAATGTACACTGATTAATGTTGGCAGATGTCAAACTTACAAAAAAAAAGTAATCCTTAATATGCTCACTCACGCCATCTATAACCAAACAGCGGATTTAAGCTTATATACCTGAATTTAGTTAGTGTGCCCCTTTTGTTCTTGAAGATATTCGTACTGTCCGAGTGTTATCGGACACTCTTCAAAAAGTAGAAATAACGCCTCCAACGATGTATAGCTGCCTAAGGGAATTATTTTAAAGGGTATAACATTAATGTATAAATCCCTTGTATTCTGCAACGTCATTTTTTTTGTCCGCCTATGCTAGGATAAATTTCACGTGCTTAAAATTATTTTCACTTTTGCATAAAAAAAAACATAAAAATAAAAAATTTAATAACTTTCATCGTAGCATGAACATATTTCGTAAATAATTTCATAAATTATCGCAAAGCTCTCCAAAAAGTCTAAGCTCTATTTTTGATATCTTCGACACAGCAGACGTTGCTAAAAACGAAAGTAATCTCAAAAAAAAAAAATATTCAATAACCACCACTAGACTGAATGGTTAATTTTTTGGGACACAACCTCTTATTCAATATAAGAATCGATATTGTAAAAAAAGAAAGCTTTAATTTTTTAACTTAATTTTCTGCTATAAAATTTTATTTATAGAGAAATATTTATCACCCTTTCTTCATCGATGATTGTAAATTGAAAAATAATAACAAATAAAAGAACAATTTTTTGGATAAATTTATTAATAAAAAAAAACTATATTCAATAAATGAAAAATTATAGGAAATTCTATCAAAAGAAATCATTTC
Source organism: Atherix ibis (assembly GCA_958298945.1). NCBI lineage: Eukaryota > Metazoa > Arthropoda > Insecta > Diptera > Athericidae > Atherix > Atherix ibis. The sequence goes on from OY282610.1 coordinate 42,791,050, forward strand.
CAAATTGAATGACTGGAAAAATTTCTTCATTGAATTGAAAATACTATGAATGATATGTGAGAAATATTACCAAAAAAAAAAAACATAATTCCATTTTTGGCGGGGGGGATAATGGGGGGAGGGATGAAATATAATAGAGAAATTTTCTGTTCTAATAATACCATATATTGTATAATAAGTTGCGTGAAAATTTTTTTAACCAATTCAAATTGAAAATTCTACCATGACTGACCCCATAAAAGGGACGATTGATCAAGTAATGGAGCGCTGCACCATACACCACTATCCATAGCAATATAAAGGAGGACGCACGTACGAGTTAGCACATATTGTGTTGAAATAACTAGCTTCTATTAATAAATTTTGAAATAATTTTTTTTTCGAAAACGGAAAATCTTAAAAGCCGGTTTTTCACTATAAAATGTTTCAGAAAGTCTATGAAAAGGATAATGGCGCAAGGATTTCATTTTGTACATATATCCATGCTTGTATTCATATATCTTGAACGAATAGTAGGCAACTCTAAAAGGTAATGAAATGAAATGAAATCCTATACGAGTATATGACTGGACACTATAGCATCTCTTTATTGACGCATTTTAAGGCAACGACTGAAGGACATTCTCGTTAAGTATGTACATCACAATAAGTTACTAGAAACGGAATAGATAATTGGGCAATTGGAATGGGTGGTTGGTTGGCCTATAAAACTCTTGAATAGAAAACATTTTGCCTTCTCATTAAATCTCTAACGATTGGAAAATAGTTTTTTTTTTCCCACCGAGTTTGGGAATTTCATAGTAAAAGGGGAGATGATGATCAGACTCTATATAAAGTTTATATTTACTGTCAAAACTATTATATATATATATATATAAATGGTATATGGTATATATTCTATCATATTGATAAGCGCATTATTCTTTAGAGTAAAACTAGCGAGTCATGTGCACATAATCGGTATAAATTGAGTGAATTTACGAGAATTTTCAAAAGGGAACCAAAGAAATTCAAGCAAGTTTTTGGAAGCTTCTCCAACACATTATCCCCTATATAATGAATTTTTTCATTTCTTTTTTTATTATTTTATTTTTAGAAGTTGAAGAAGAAGAAGAAGAAAAAAAAATAAAAAATAAGCCTTTTGTGAGAAAAAGGACATTTAAAAAAAAAATTGGGACTAAACCGAAGAGTCTCAACAACTCTTCTGCCCTTTAGTAAATACAACAACAAAACAACAACCAAAAAAATTAATAAAAAAAAAAACCACAAACAAAACTACTACTACTAATACTACTACTACTATTACTATTTACACAAAATAGACTCTATCCAAAAATATACATAATGACTGAAAGAGGTATTCGAATACGTACATTCATCGTGTCCTTAAGGGCATCATCTATGGAACAAGCCGGTGTTTACTAAAATTGATTTTCCTTTCCATTTAATACGGATTTTATTGTCATTTAAATATAAAAGGCGGACAACTCTGGTAACGAGCCTTTTCCAAAAATAATATTATACAAAAGACCATAAAAGACAACATGTAACAAATGTTTTAAGGTATAAAGAAAAAGAAGAAGAAGAAAAGAAAAAATAAATACAATATAACAAAATCATGAGTAGTATTTGAAAATGATAGCTGATCGGTACTGTAGTGGGAATAAAAGGGTGGCAAGGGTTGTTCGATGGATATAGTAAAAGTAACAGGACATACATATATATAAGTATAGATAAATTGATGCTTAGCCTATGGACCAAAGAATTTGGTATGTTGGATTTGTTGTTGTTGTTATGTTTTTGTGATAATATATATTTTGGTAGACATGAGAATATTTGTTAGTCCTTTTGTAGATGAGTTTGGAAAAATTAAAGGATACACGAATTATCCTTATCTTTTATGTCTACCTATATATGAGTATACAATATTTTCAAATGAATTTTTGCCGCTTTTTATTTGGACTTTTGAAGATGCGGACAACAATTATCCTTTTTGACTGGACACTGCTGGTATCCACATTTATTATCCTATTCCATTGCCAATTGAAATATTCATGATCATTTTGTTCGATTTCGTGGAAAATAATATCGGTCGAAAAATCCAAATGTTCTCATTCCGAATGAAAGGGTGGACAAGTGTATTGGTACATGTGCGAAATGTGTGTATGTCTCCTAAATGATGGATACTCATCGTATTCCAAGTATCTATCTACCTGATATCGATTTAGAATCTTCTACAATTTCACCCTCGTTTTGGTCGTGAATGGATAATAATCCAACCAAGCATGCATCGGCTCAATAAGATAAGTAGGTTTAAATCTGTCCAGCATTAGATGTTGTCGTCATTCATTCGTCTGTCCATTCAACAAATATGTGTAAGTTTTTTTTCCTACCCATACATATATATAAATACTATCATTCAGTAAAAGAGGCGTATATATTTAATAGAGTAAAATCGACTTTGAATCTAATCGAAGAAAATTCCGGCAAAGAATTTGTTATCCAGTACGTCCCGAAGAGATTTCCCATCAATTCGATAACTTTTTTCTCTTATACAGTATAGATCCTTTTCTACAAAAAAAAAATAAATAAATAATAATAATAAAAAAAAATTAAAATATTTTATCAACATTATGTTACTTGCCACAATCCGATATACGAAAAGTCCTTATATAATAATATATATTAGAGCATAGATTTAAGATTTAACATTTAACAAAGATACACACACACACACACACACACACACACACACACACACACAATGTTTTATTTTATTTTTATTCTTATTTTATTTTTATTTTTATATTTATATTTATTTTTATTTTTATTTTGATTTTTATACTTCATTTTTATGTATTTTATTACCTTTTACGTTTCAGTTGTTTTTATATAAATTATATTCTGTGGATTTTTTGTTTTTATCTTTTTCTGGTGGTTGCTATTTGATAGAAGTGAATTTTTATCATACCATATATACACTCTCATCAGAAAATTCTATTTTGTACTCACTATATAGATAATAGATACAGCCAAAGAATACACTATCTATCATCGTTCAATTCAATTACATCACCTGACTTGGAGTACTCATAGAATCTTTCACTGATTTTATTTTATTCCATTGCCTTTCCTTTTTTTCTGTTTTTCCTTTTTTTTTTTTTTTTTGGTTTCTATTTAATATCAATTTTATTTCGATATATTTTATATGATTAAATGAAAGGTTATTTTTTCTCTTTAGTTTTTGTTGTTTTTAAGATGTAACAGGTTAATTATGGAATTACTTTTTTTTTATTAATATTGAAGAGATTTAGCACAAAATCAATCGATTTGCTTTCTTTCGTTTAGTAGAAATGTTCTTCTTATAGTCTTTTGGTATAATTGTTAGAAGAAAAATATAAATTGGTATATAGAAAAGTGTTAAGATGACTTTTACTTGATGGTCTGATCTTTATAAGTCCTATTCAAGTACATAATTTTGTGTATTTTCTTTAATTGGGGGTTGGGGGGGGGATGTGGAAGAAATTTTTTCAACTGGTCTAAGTCTTCCAGTTTGACACTCCTAGGACGTTTTGGGAATCTTGGTTCACGCCGTAGGTCTACTGAAGGCAGCACCTATCTATTATAAATGGTACTGCTTTAGATTTTCGAAGCAGGATCTTTATACGAATTAAATTTCCTACCCAGAGCAGTTCATTGAACTTAAATTTACCTATAACCGAACAGGGTTGCGGTAACGGAATGGTCCATTATTACGTTAGGGGTGCCAAAACTTTCAAGAAGGATCTTCCTCTCGAATGCGGACAAGAGTTAGCAGTGGTTTTTACTAAGATTAATAATGGTTTTTTGAAACGTATATGAGGAGTGGCAGGACTTGTGTTTTGAACAGTAGAAGCTTCAATATGAAGCAGATTTCTTCGTCTCTGTTGTTATCGGTTGTAATAAAAATAATTTAATTATTTTGAAGCTATAACCTTCTATCTATAGCGACTAGTCTTGTCTTCGATTTTGAGGCTGTCATCATGAAGTTTATTAGGATTTTCATTTATGTACAACCTGAAATTGTTTTCGTACGGCTCTATCTTCATGAAGGGTCCTTCCGATCTGTCTAAAATGTCGGCGTCTTTAGCGTATGCTAAAAATCCTATCTTTCATGTTTTCGATTCTGAAGCTGCCACAATGTAGTTTATTAGGATTTTCATTTATGTACAACCCGAACTGGTTTTCCTCCGGCTCTATCTTCATGAAGGCTCCTTCCGATCTATATAAAATGTCGCCGTCTTTAGCGTATGCTAAAAATCCTATCTTTCATGTCTTCGATTCTGAAGCTGCCACCATGTAGTTGATTAGGATTGTAATTTGTATACAACCCGAAATTGTTTTCCTCCGGCTCTATCTTCATGAAGGCTCCTTCCGATCTCTATAAAAGGTCGCTGCCTTTAGCGTATGCTAAAAAACCTATCTTTCATGTTTTCGATTCTGAAGCTGCCACCATGTAGTTTATTAGGATTTTAATTTATGTACAACCCGAAATTGTTTTCCTACGGCTCTATCTTCATGAAGGCTCCTTCCGATCTGTCTAAAATATCACCGTCTTTAGCGTATGCTAAAAATCCTATCTTTCATGTCTTCGATTCTGAAGCTGCCACCATGTAGTTGATTAGGATTGTAATTTGTATACAACCCGAACTGGTTTTCCTCCGGCTCTATCTTCATGAAGGCTCCTTCCGATCTATATAAAATGTCGCCGTCTTTAGCGTATGCTAAAAATCCTATCTTTCATGTCTTCGATTCTGAAGCTGCCACCATATAGTTTATTAGTATTTTCATTTATGTACAACCCGAAATTGTTTTCCTCCGGCTCTATCTTCATGAAGGCTCCTTCCGATCTGTATAAAATGTCGCTGTCTTTAACGTATGCTAAAAATCCTATCTTTCATGTCTTTGATTCTGAAGCTGCCACCATGTAGTTTATTAGGATTTTAATTTATGTACAACCCGAAATTGTTTTCCTCCGGCTCTATCTTTATGAAGGCTCCTTCCGATCTGTATAAAATGTCGCCGTCTTTAGCGTATGCTAAAAATCCTATCTTTCATGTCTTCGATTCTGAAACTGCCACCATGTAGTTTGTTAGAGTTTTAATTTATGTACAACCTGAAATTGTTTTACTCCGGCCCTGTCTTCATGAAGGCTCCTTCTCATCGGCATATAATGTCGTTGTCTTTTGCGCATAGTAAAAACTGGGCAGGCGTAATAAGGACGATAGCACTCATGAGTATTCTTGACTTCTTCCCGAAGATCATGCTGGATGTTATGTTAGGTCAGCTTAGTAAGTTTAATTAATTTTTCTAGCATGCCGAACTTTCTCATGGATGTGTAGAGTTTTACCCTAACTATACTATCATAAAATGCACCGACATCTCTCTCTCTCTCTCTCTTTATCCCTTCTCATACTTCCCACATGCACGATGTACCATAATATTATAAGGATATTCATAATTCGTTTTTCCTTTATAATAATCGGTTTTCAAAATGGTGGATTTTTTGTTCATGTGTTAACAGGTTTTCTATCGAATGCCGCTGAGAGAAAATCTGATCTGTTCCTTGAAGTGAAGCCTCTCTGGTAAGTGCCAATAACTTTTTTGGGTAAAGAAGGCTGTTCTGCCTAGCATAATAGTGGAAAATATATTTTATAGATGGTACTCAGCAACGTTATACCTTTTTAATTGTTCCACTCGGTAATATATCAATTTTTGAGTTAGGGTAACGATAATGTAAGGGTGCCAGTCATTGACTGAACAGGGGGTTCACGGTCCCATACGAATTTATCACGCAAGTCAGGAAGCACCCACTGTATTTAAAGTAATGTTCCTTATTTATTTGCATAAAAAAATTCCATTTATACTATTTGATAATGAAAATCTCTTTTACATTAAAACAAATTAAAAAAAAAATGCGTCCTTAATGAAAAAAAATTGCCTAGCTTAGATGAGAAAATAAATGAAAATCGAATGAAATTTATTTTTAGCTACGATAAGAGTATAAAAGTCAATTTTAATTTTATAAAAGATAATAAAAATACCAAAATAAAGAAAAAAATAAAAAAAAAACGTACAGCTTTAAGGATTTCTTTTGTTTAAAATGTAAAATGTTTAAAGTTCTTTTATAGTGTTTTTTTTTTTTTTTAATAATTTTCATTCTATTCAAATAAATTCTTAAATAGAATTTTACCTAAAATAGAAACAGGATAAAAAATTCCTTTTTAGATAGTGAAAAAAAATAATTTCCTATTTTTAATAGAAAAGAAAACTTTTCATGAACGTTTCCTTTTTGCATTATAAATACTGACAAGAAAATTGTAGCTTTTTGTTGATATTGTCAACTATAAAAAGTAGGTTAGGTGAGCTATGCAGACTGTATAGATTCTAGGGGCAGACAGATAATAAGATGGGCAAAAACAGATAGGAGAGTTTTCGTTGATTGGTCACCAGATAGGAAACTTTCCGGCTACTGAGTGATAATGGATAGAAGAAAGTATTTACCAAAGCAGGTATATAGACTGGATAGAATTCTGGGACTATGATATTTTTTCCCTTCATTTCGAAATATTGAATACTATTTAAGGGAGGTGGATATATTTTTTTTAAAGATAACAATACTTAGTAATCGACTTACCTTAGGCATTATGTTTGTGTAACTGAAGCTGAAACCGATTTTGAAAATAATTGCACATGTCCTTTAAGTTTATAAACGTGTAAGACCTTTGGTTATTTAAAAAGGAAGAAAATAGAACAACTCTAAATATTCATACACTTTTTTTGTCATATATTTTTATTTTTAGTTTTGTTAAAACTATTGTTCTATTGGAAATGTAATATTTTTTTTTTTACCATTCAAATTTAAGATTCCATTACCTTTTTGTATATTCATTTATAATTTTATAAAGTCTATTTGCTTCACAAATGCACTCAATGGTTGAGGGAGGGGAGGGGGAGGGGATGACATTTTCTTATTCGGTATTAGAATAGATGGCGAGAAAAAAATCAGCCAGTTTTTGTAGGAATATAAGTAATTTGTATCCTTAAAATGCTGATGTGATGATGAAGTTCCGCTTTCAGCATAACAAATTTGACGACGTGGAGTCCTTTATCATTGGATTGTGTACTCCTGATGCTATCCATTTTGATTGCATGTATTTTGTCATCCGGTATATGTAGCCAAGTCATCCGTTATCAGAATGAAAATCATACACGAATACCAATACACATACCATATAACGATGACAGAATGAACCAAAATAAAATAAAAAAAATAAAAAATTATCTGAAAAGAAAAGGAAAAGGAGAGAAAATTCAAAGATAAAAAGTTCTGGAGAAAAAAAAAGAGGTTTGCTATGCAAAATGTATGAAAATACCATCACCATCACCACCACCACCACCACAGGCAATAAAGGATTTCCATTCCATACTAGCTGTATTGATGCATAACGTTTTCGAATTGAATCCTTACATTGTTACAAAACATCCTTTCGTACCTTCATATACGCTCATACAATTCGGAGCTCATATATATATGCGTTTGCGTTCATGTATTGAAAATTTATTATCAGAGAAATACTTCAGTCTACAATGGTATATGATAAAAATAGTTGATAGTCACGTGTGTGCACAGACACATCCGCACAAACGTATGTACATATTTTCGGTTATCATCAGTTTTATTTATATGAAAAAGACAACGAACATATTTTATCACATTTTTGTGATTTGATTGATGATATCAGAATCTTATGAAGCATAGAATATTTCAGTTATTCTATGCTATGGTTTGGCATATCCTTTTTTTTTTTGGTACTTGTACTTAAATAATAATAAAAAAATCGAATTACTTTGGTTTCTTTTAGTTTACTTTCTACAATATTTACAAAAAAAAAAATATATACCAGTAATAATAATAATAATAATAATAATAATAGAAAAGATAAAATGAAATAAATTCTTTACCTTTTCTTTTTTGCAATCGATACCATTTACCCTTCCCATTCTTTCTACCTTAAATATATTTCCGCATTATGATTATATAATTTTTAAGTTCTCCGTCGATGAATTTGGATTTTTTTTTTATTATTCTAAGGTCTCTGAGAGAGAAACTAGAGGCTATTATGTAGCGTCACAACGATGAGACCATTTGTGACACTTTTTGTCACATATAGGCTGTTATTGCCAGCTTACCTAATGAAAATGGTCGATAGTTAGTTAGAGGGAGCATATTAGAAGTGATTAAATTTTATTGAATATATTAATTACGTTTGAAAAGAGTACTTGTGAAAGGAGTTATTGGGATATGGTGAGTTTAACGCTACATAAATGGTATTAGGACGAGATTGTTTATCGAAGAGGAAATTATGAGAAGTTTTCTTGCTCTGAACTATGGAATGGTTATTGAGTATACTGATTTGCTGAGGTATGGCTAATGTGAGCAAAGACATCTTTAACCTTCGGACCAGTCTATTTGGCTAAGTATGGCTAAAGTATTTCGGTAGGAAAAGAACGGTGTAGATCATCCCTCGTTAGCAGGATCACCCTTCATACCAAAATGACCGGAAATCAAATTTAACTCGGCGTTTCTATTATTTAATAGATTGTACCGACTCTCATTGAACCCTAATTATAATCTCAACTGCCGGCAAAATTCCAAACAGTTTACTGTGGAAGGGGGATGGGTATACGAATAATTAGTAGTAGAGTGTGAACACAATAATTAATGAATTCTTTCCTGAGATTGAAAGGCAAGAGGAAGTGTATGTTGTCAGGAGGTACCCCCTGCACTTTGAATGGGATGATATTGATGGTTCGGTTTGGAGCACGAAAATACGAAGTGCCCCAGGATTGGATGCCGTGACTGGTCAAATGATGAGGAGTGTTTGGCGGACTATTCCCGCACATGTAAGTAGCCTGTAAGGTGAATGGTGTATTTCCGAGTGAATGGAAAGTAGGAGACGTGATTATCCTTCCCAAGTCTCCAGACGGGATACGGACTGACCCGTCTTCCTACAGGCCGATTTGCTTACTGCTAGTATTCGGAAAGGTCCTTGAGTGGGTGATGGTATACCGGCTGAATGTGAAGTTGGCATACTATGAAAGAGTAAGTACGTATGTGGTGTGTTTTTGGATTCCCGAAATGCTTTCAACTGCTTGCGGTGGGATCGCATTATTGAGCGGCTTAAGTTATGGCGAAGTTACTTCCATGAAAAGTATGCGGTAGTGTAGAGGAACAATTGGAGGGTTGTTCGCCAGATGGTGCGTGGCTACCCACTGGAATTTGGAATATAATGATGGAAGGTCTCTGGATGCAATTGGAGAGACCGGTGATTGCATATGCGGACGATCTTCTACTTTTGATTGAGGGGGAAAGTAGGTATGCGGTAGAGGTAGCGGAAAGCTGTTATATGCAGATGGTGTCTGAATGGGAGAATAGAATAGGAGTAAGTGTTTCAGAAAGAAAGACTGTGTGTATGTTGTTGAGGGTTTTTTTGGCGCACAGTAGGGGTCGGGGTCCGAAAGTATATTACCTTGTAGTAAAGGTTAGAGAGAGGCTGAACTTTCGGACTCACTTGCAACATCTTAGAAGGCTCGTGGCCGGTTTGGTTGGCATGCTGGTGCGAGTATTTCATAAAGAATGGGGACTTCGATCCAGAGCGGTGAAAGTACTGTACAAGGGTGTGTTTCTTATGTGTGCAATGTTTGTGTCGTGTGTGTGGGCTGACATTATGCGCCACCAACATGCAAGGGTGGGCATAAATTCAGTTCAGCGTCTGACTTTGTATGCAAGTTTGACTCTATATGGAACCGTGCCAACCAAGGCGATGCAGGTTCTCATGGGAGAAATTCCATGGGACCTAGAGGTACTGCGTGGAAGCATCCACTAACGTCTACGGTGGGGTATTCCGCTTGCTGGTTGTTCGTTTATGAATAAAGAGGTTCAAGATCTTAGTCCACGCAAGCGGCGCGTATTAGTCCTCAACAGAATGTATGAAATTTGGCAACATCGATGGGATGAAAGTGTGAACGGTAGATGGACGCACATGTTCATTTTGGATATGTGCTTTACATCTGCATATGAATTTGGATTTGGTCTGTTGCTTGTGTATTTACTCATGGGACACGGCAGTATGAATGGGTTCCTGTACAGGCGTGGTCTAGCTGCGGATTTCTTCTTCACCCACTCGAGACGAAATGATTCCTTGAAGCTTTTGTTTTTTCTCAAAAAAAAATCACATCACTGTTCTCTGTAGAAGTCTGCGGAAAAAAGATTCGAATATAGACTCTAGATTTCTACCCAGAAAGATAGCAGAGAATAAATTGGTGATGCCAATCTTAGGTGCCAATCTTCAGATATTGATGCGTTAACCCGTACTTAGACTATGTGGAATATATAACGCTTTGATGCCAATTTTAAGGTACGAGGGTCGTTCAATAAGTCCTTAGAAAATCCAAGAAATGGATCCCAGTATCGACGGTAAACCGGTCAAAATTTCAGCTCAATCCATAGCGTAGGTCAATTTAACGACATTTATTTGTGCATAACAATGGAAAAAAGCGAGTTTAGGGCTGTCATCAAAAATCTCCATTTGAAAGGCTTAAGCCCGAAAGAAATCAAAGCTGAGTTGGATGCAGTTCATGGCACATCTGCACCTGTGTTTGCGACGGTTTACAATTGGGTGAATGAATTTAAACGTGGCCGTTCATCCACAAAAGATGAACATCGTTCAGGACGCCCAGTTGAGGTGTCTACTCCTGAAATCATCGACAAAATCCACGATCTGATTTTGAACGATCGGCGAATTAAAGTGCGCGAATTAGTTGAGGCCACGGGCATATCACAAGGTACAGTCGCTTCAGTTTTGCATGAAAAATTGTCTGTGAAGAAAATTTCGGAAGATGGGTGCCGCGTTTGCTCTCAGAGGAGAATAAGCGCAATCGTGTAGTGGACTCTGAGGCTATGTTGGCACTCTTTCATCGCAATCCTGCCGAATTCCTTCGTCGATATGTCACTGTGGACGAAACCTGGATACACTACTACACTCCAGAAACGAAGAGACAGTCATCACAGTGGATTTTCAAGGGTGAACGGGCTCCGAAGAAGGCAAAAACTGTGCCATCGGCCGGCAAGGTGACCTTTTTTTGACGAATATTGGGTTTCTAAGTGCTTTGAGTTGGTTTATCTTTTCTACTCCAGGATCTTTTACGCTTACCATTATTTAAGACAACCTATTTCTCGTCCCCAGTGAAGATACGCTTCAAAAATGGATCATTTTCTTCGTGTTTGAGAAGCAAATAACAAACTTCAATGCGACGGCACAATTTTTTTTCCGTAAGAAGATGAGGAACCCATACCATATTTTGAACTTTGAAATTAAACCTAGCTATTTCAAAAGATCATGAATGATCGAATTCGATAAATTTAATCTCTCAGCGATTCGATAAATTTAAGGCAAAAACTGTGCCATCGGCCGGCAAGGTGATGGCCACGGTCTTTTGGGATTCGCAGGGCATCATTTTTATCGACTACTTGGAAAAAGGAAAAACAATAACAGGAGCGTATTACGCGTCGTTATTGCAACGGTTGAGCGAGGAAATCAAAGAGAAACGCCCCCATCTGAAGAAGAAAAAAATCCTCTTGCATCAGGAACATGCGCGTGTGCACACCTGCGTTGTTTCCATGGCCGAAATTGTGGAATTGAGAATGGAATTGTTGCAGCATCCCGCTTATTCACCAGATTTGGCCCCGAGTGACTATTTTCTTTTCCCCAATCTGAAGAAATGGCTTGGCGGACGACGGTTCACTTCCAACGAGGACATCATTGCTCAAACGGATGAGTATTTTGCAGAACTTCCGAAATCCTATTTTTTGGACGGGATAAAAAATTTGGAAAAATGGTTGGAAAAGTGTATAGAGCTAAAAGGAGATTTGTATAGAGCTAAAAGGAGATTTTTTTTCTAAGGACTTATTGAACGACCCTCGTACTTGGACTATATTGCTCAATACATAACCAGCTCGCTTAGGATCCCATCAACATCAGGCGACTTGTGATGCCTCAGACCAGAATGTTTACTCCCTATCTTAATTAATATACGTTTTTCCATATAAGACATAAAAATTATAATAAAAATTTTATTTTTAATATATTTTGCAAGGTTACAATATTAAAAATATTTCTTAAATCATCATCAATATTCGACTGAACATTTTGCGCTTCTTTCGACCGGAAACTGAATTCAGATAAATTAAGTGTGTTATTTAAGGTTTTGATTAATTTACTAATTATGAATAAACTTTTCTTTGGTCTCGAAAAAAATTCTTAATTATCAATCGTAGATGCTTTAAACTAAAATAATCAGTTTTCTTAAATACTACAAACAATAATTGTAAAACCTTTAATTGGATTATTTAACTATAAGATTTGCAAGTAATTTTATGTTGATTAAGATTATTGGGAACGGCTCTGATTAGGAGAAGGCTGTGTGGCCTTTTTGGGAAAATGACAAACTGGGTGCCAGAACCGTATACAACCAAATATATACAATTAGACAAATACGAAATTATTAATTACTCGACATTTTTGAAGTATTTGAATTAGTGTATTCGAGTGTATAAAGTGCGTCGAGTGAATATTTTGTTTAAATGGAATTTTCCACCTGCTTGCCAAAAGTTTTGTAAAAGAGTACATATATCTCCACATGATTACCACCGACAACGTCTATGCCACAACGTAGCTAGGGCCCATTTATCCTTTATAACATTGCCACAAATTTTTCACATAATATACATTTATATCAATGCTACTTGAATATGTAAGCGCGTGTATAAACGATCGTATTTCTGGTATAGAACAAATAAAGAATTGACAAATATTTTTAGACATTTCCATAAATCATCGTGTGTTAGATGGCTCAGCTGTGTTACCTGCCTTTTATGATTTATTAAATTAACCGAATCAGTTTCATTTATAGGAAATACTTTTGTACACAACGCATATTATACAATATAATAAAAGGACATGGCTTTTACTTATAATTAATATTTTTCATATACACACATCAGTGATACTATTGTTATTTAAAGACAGAAAATATGATTTATGCGTAAATGGTTGCAATAAGAATCAATTCATTTTCAAAGTAAATTTTATTCGGTATAAGAATTTATGTAAGAATATTTTCAAATTATTTTTGTATTATTATTTAATAAATATTAACTGGAAATTTTTGAAAATATTTTTTATAAAACTTACCAAAAATATTTGGTTTTGAACAAGCATTTTTTTATTATCTCAAATGATGAGAAACGTTCAACAAAACAAAAAAGAATTGCAAAATTTATTACTGACTGCGAAATTTATATTAAAAATATTCAATAATTATTTTATTCAAAAAAAAAGCTGAAGAAAAGAAAACCATCAATCAAAAAAAACTCTAACTTTTATTCAGCTTTAAATAAAAATATTTGTATAAATTTATTTTAAAAACAATTATTTTTTCTGATATTCTGTCCAAAAATTAAATATTTTCAGAATTTTTAAATCAAAATTATAATTTGAAGAAATGAATTAAAATTCTTAATTCAAGTTCAAAATACTTGCGACTCAAGTTCAAAATACGAACTTTTTGAACAAAAAATACTTGCGACTCAAGTCTTAAGGACATCCTGTCTCTTAAAATATACATTATTAATTTTTCGTTCTCGAATTATTTATTTTAAGATCTTAAATTATATTTGATTGGATAATATTTAATATTTGAATCTTCAGTAAATTTAATAGCTATGCTGGAAGGCTTCTGGCTGGAATCAACGATTTTATTTTATTTTCATACAAAGTGGAGCAAAATAAAAGTTCTTAGAGCTTTTATATTTTAGTTTTTTTTTTTTAATTCAGTTTATTGTAGAAAATAAATTGGAGAAGAGTCCTAAGACTTGGAAAAGAGTACAAAAATCGTTGGACTTTATTTTGAAAATTAACAGTCCATCGTTTTGACTCAGTGTGCGTATCGTCGATATTTTAATGCACGAATTGGACTCTCAAAGCTAATAACAAACCGTCTGATTTAAATTTTTTTATAATAAAGGACAGTTACAATGTTTTATTTAACGTGGCCTAATTGTTTTCAATTTAAAACCACGATTCGCCTACGACTATAGGGTTTGAGTTATGCACCTACGTCACGCAAATCCCCTTACAGGCCACACTCAATGAGAAGGTGCTTGGCACTCTCCTCCGCCGCCCAACAAGGGCATCCATCTTATATAGCTAGACCACACCTGTGCAGGTTAGCTGTCATTCATACTGCCGTGTCCCGTTAGTAAATATCAAAGGTTCAGACCAAATTTAAATCCATACGCAGACGTAAAGCACACATCCGAAATGAATATGTGCGTCAATTTGTCATTCACACTCTCATCCCATCGACGTTGCCAAATTTCATACATTCTGTTCAGGAGCACTACACACTGCTGGGGTAGACTAAGATACTGAACCTCATCATTCATAACCGAACAAGCAGCCGTAGACGTTAGTGGATGTTTCCAAACAGCACCTCCAGGTCCCATTGAATTTCTCCATTAGAAACTTTTTTTTTTTTTTTAGTTTAGATTAATGAGGTACAGAGGGAAACCTCCAAAAGGTACTAGCGTACTAGCGTGGAACACCTTCTACCTGCCAGGCGAGTTATGCGGGATTTTTATCTCACTAAAACCTACCTGTACCTCTAGCCTTGCTTCGGGCTCTTTGTAAATACTACTTCTCCGGGGCGTTCTTATTTGATATTACTTCTGTCCCGATATTATGACGCCTCGCAGCCTATTCTTCGTACGTGGTCCGAAGATCCTTGATTAAAGATTCCGCGTACTCTGCGACTCTGTTCCAAGCCGATTGGCTCTTCAGCATGCACTCCACTATGTTTTCTGGACTGATGGAACGGTCCAGATATTTCTCCAGATCTGCCCGTGTCCCCTCGTAGAAGGGGCATTGGAAGAATACGTGTTCTGCATCTTCGATCACATCACGGAAGTGATGACAGTTTGGGGGAGTCAGTTCTCTTGAATCTGTGCAAGTATGCCCGAAAACATCCGCGCCCAGTCAAGAGTTGGGTGATGTAATCCGCGTCCACGCGAGTGACCCATTTGGTGACATCTGGAATCAGCCGATGAGTCCACCGACCCTTCGTCGAGCTGTCGCATCTCTCTTGCCAGAGGCGAAGACTCTCGGGTTTCTCCTCTTTCGCCGCTTTTCCTTCCTCCTACGTTGTTGGCGTTCACGCTCTCCTACCAGGATGTCGATGGGTGGACATGATGCCACGACGTTATTGGGCATTATCCACGAAAGCGCGCCCTGTACTGCTGATGCTTTTCTGCTGACGCTGGAGATGTGCTCCTTGTAGCTGAGTCTGGCATCCAAGACTACTCCTAGATACCGGATGTAGGGTAGCGACTGGATGTCGTGGTCACCTACTCTTATGGTGATGGTCTCCATTTTCTTCCGGCTACTCACAAGGAGTGCCTCGGTCTTATTTTCCGCTAAAGACAGATCTGCCGATGTCATCCACTGTCTTATGCTCCGGATGGTGGTGGAGAATGCGGCTTCCAGTTCCTCCAGGTGTTTGGCTATAAGGACAACCGCTACGTCGTCCGCGAAAGCCACGAGTGTTGTGTTCCGCGGTAATTCCAGATGGAGTAGGTCGTCGTACATGACGTTCCACAAGAGTGGCCCCAGGACAGAGCCCTGAGGTACCCCTCCCGTGACCCCACACTCCGCTGGTCCATTCTCCGTCTCGTAGTGTAGTAGTCGGTCAATGAAGTATAATCTGACCATCCTCCGTAGGTAGTAGCGC
This sequence comes from Atherix ibis, assembly GCA_958298945.1. Classification (NCBI taxonomy): domain Eukaryota; kingdom Metazoa; phylum Arthropoda; class Insecta; order Diptera; family Athericidae; genus Atherix; species Atherix ibis. Next base: position 42,806,938 of record OY282610.1, read on the forward strand.
ACCCCTATGTTTTCAAGAGCCTCCAAGAGTCGGTCCAAGTGGGCCGAGTTAAACGCATTCTTGATGTCCAGGGTGACAATGAGGCAATATTTTTGGAACCGCCTTTCCATCTCTTTCCTGAGATGGCTTCCTTTGCGATGTTCGTGACGAGTTCCAACGCGTCGATGGTCGATCTCCCCTTCTTGAATCCGAATTGGAATTCGGAAAGTTAAGAATCGATGTAATGCTACAATCTATCGGCCACTATCTGCTTCAAGTTCTTCCCGTCCGAATCCAGCATGCAAAGTGGACGATAGGATGCTGGCTCGTCCGGTGGTTTCTTCCCTTTTGGGAGAAGAACCAATCTTTGTTGCTTCCATCGAGTCTGAAATACGCCTTGCCGCAGGCATGTGTCGTACATGCTTATGAACATGTCTGGCCTGGCGGCAATTGCACTCTTCAGTGCGATGTTGGGTATGCCGCTTGGTTCTGCTTCCTTGCCATTCTGCAATCTAGTGCAGGCCCTTGTGAGTTTTTCCATGGTCACTCCGGGAATTTCCACTTCTTCATCCTCCGGGTGGTAGTCGGGGAGTTCCGGTTTCTCCGGTAACAGATGTTCTACTATTCTGTGCAGCATGTCGGGACAGGTTGGTTTTGTTGCGGGTAGGCTTTTAATCCTATGAATGGCCGTTTTATACGGTCTGCCCCACGGGTCCCGGTCCACTTCCGCGCAGAGTTCCATCCAACAATTTCGTTTGCTCGAGTTGATGGCGTTTCTGAGAAGACGCCTTTTGGCTTCGTAGGTCGGTCTGAGTTCCTCTCTCGAGGCCCTGTCTCGCTTACGAGCGCGCTGGTGTTGCCTTAATGCCTTAAGGCATGCTCGCCGGTGTAGGGTGATGGTCGGGTTCCACCATTGGCTGATGGTCGGCCGTTGTTTGGGCGACTCCTTTGCATCAACGCATCGCTGGCTGCCACCAAGGTCGCTGCTACCTCTTCTATGATGCCCTCAGTAGTTGTTGTCCGGGGCGCTGGTGATCCGCTCATCATGAACCTGAAGGTCTCCACATCCCCATGAGAACCTGCATCGCCTCGATTGACACGGTTCTACATACATTCAAACATGCATACAAAGTCAGACGCTGAACTGAATTTATGCCCAGCCTTGCATACTGGTGGTGCATAATGTCAGCCCACACACACGACGCATATATTGTACAAGGAACAAACACACTTTTGTACAGGACTTTCACTGGTCTGGATCGAAGTCCCCATTCTTTGTGAAATACTCGCACCAGCATGCCAACCTAACCGGCCACGCACCCCTTAGATGTTGTATGTTTAAAAGAGGACATTGAATTAGTCCTAAAGGAGACGGTTTTTCAGTTTCAATTAATAACGATCAATATGAGATGATGTTGAAAATTTTTTTAGGGTCAACAAGATAAAGTATGGGTACTCAATGACTCTGTTAAATAATATCTTTGGCAAACGCATTATTTAGCGCAGACCTGATTTCAGTAGGCCTCACCTTTTTTCGTATTTAAGCACTTCTGACTAATTTTAAGAGAAGAGTATATGTTAATAAGACAAAATGCAATATAATCGAGGCCATAACACCTAAAATTTTGCGAAAGATTATGGAGAATATTTTGAAAAGAACACGAAAATTTTGATTACGAAGTGTGGAGGCAACACCTCTGCTGAGATAGAGCCGCTAAAGAAAAAAGTTTTCTTTAGCGGCTCTACCTCAGCAGAAGCGTTGCTTCCACCCTTCAAATAGAACCGCCTTCAACTCCTCGTTTACATTCCTTTTGATATTATCGACAGTAGCCAGATGGTGTGATTTGAAGGTTTTTTTTATCTTAAAGAATAAAAGAGGTCACTCGGATTAAAATTACGACATGAATAATATATCATTATGACCTTGTATGTGAACATGAAGCTTGCAGAATTAAATAACGGGTTTTTGAATAAGAACTTGACAACTTTTTTTTAAATATCTCGTAAACCATTTGAGATATATGAAAATCTTTATTATTGGCTTAAAGTACAATCAATGTAATTATGAATGGATCTTGACTTCGATCTATGTCCACCACGGGGCCATTCGTTGGAGACAATTTTCGATGACTCGGCCACACAATTCGACGGGAATGGCCGCTATTTCTCGTTCGATGTTGACTCTTAGGACCTCTAACGTCGCCGGCTTGTTGGCATAGACCATCGATTTAACGTAGCCCCACAGAAAAAAGTCTAGAGGTGTTAAATCATAAGATCTCGGCGGCCAATTGACAGGAACTTTTCTCGATATAACACGTTCACCGAACTCGGACTTCAATAAGTCAATTGTTTCTCCCGCTGTGTGGGATGTGGCACCATTTTATTGAAACCACATATCACTGATGACCAGCCCATGCAGTTGATCGAAGAAATAACGCTGCAACATGTCTCTGTAGCGTTCAGCATTGACGAAGAAAAATGGCCCAGGCATGAAAACTGCACCATACAGTAACTTTTTGTCGATGAAGTGGTGTTTCACGAGCACATGAGGGTTTGCAGTACTCCAATAATGCATGTTTTGTTTGTTGACGAAACCATTCAATCAAAAATGCGCTTCATCACGGAGGATGATTTTGCGATGAAAGTCATCAATGTCGGCAAAATTCTCTAGAGCCCAATCTGAGAACGTGCGTCGCTTTATATGGTCAAATGGCTTTAGTTCTTGAGTTAACTTGATCTTAAGTTAACTTAACAACTTAAGATCAAGTTAACTCAAGAACTAAAGTATGAAATCAAAAGTGTCAATTTTGCTATTGAAAAACCCGATATAATAAAAACCAATATAGTCTCTATCGGGACGGTGATATTGTGCAGAATATATAAATAGCAACGATACGTTGGCTAATACGAGTATACACATTATTGTGTAAAAGAAATTTTCAACAGAGACTCAGAGGAAGACCGCATCCTAAACGGAAGGGTTGCTTTGAACAGGACCTTAACAAACTAAGTATCAGAAATTGCATCTAGAAACCAATCAAAATAGGTTCAAGTGGCAATAAAAAAAAAATGTTCAAAAATTTCATTGACAAAAATATTCCAAGTGAAATTATACAAATAAATATGGCGCCTTACCCATGAGTCTTCCCCCTAAGGCAATCACTCCTTCCGAAGTTGCCAATTTAATCAAGCTCCTTCCCAAAAATAAAGCTCCTGGCTATGATCTGATTACCTCCAATATACTCCAACAACTCCTTAAAAGAGCAGTAGTTTTCCTTGCCACAACATATAACTCCATCCTTAGAACAACACATTTCCCAATCCTCTGGAAATTTGCCATCATTAAAATGATCCCTAAGCCCAATAAACCAATAAACCGCCAACTTCCTACAGGCCAATAAGTCTCCTTCCACTACTCTCAAAAATCTTTGAAAAAATCCTGCTTCGCCGCTTACATCCTCTCCTCGAATCGTCAAATTTAATTCCTAATCACCAATTTGGTGTCCGCGCCGAACACTCTACTACCCAGCAGTGTCATCGAGTTGTCAATTTCATTGCATCCTCTTTAGAAAGAAAAGAGTACTGTCCCGGTGTGTTTCTTGATATAAGTCAAGCTTTTGATAGAGTTTAGCACCCGGGTCTACCCTGGAAACTCAAGAGGTTCCTTCCTTCCACCTATTTCCTAGTCATAAGATCATTCCTTTCCAACCGACACTTTCGAATATATGAATCCAACGAACTCTCCAATATCTCTCCGATATTGACTGGGGTTCCTCAGGGTAGCATACTTGGACCCATCCTCTACAACATTTACACATCCGATATCCAAATTTGCCCAAATATCTTCTTTGCTACATACGCCAATGATACGGCCTGCCTTGCATCTAGCGAAGATCCCCAGCATGCTTCCAAAACTCTCCAAATCCAAATCCAAAGTCCCATTTATTTTTTCTCTTAAAGTCCCATTTATTTTTCTGTATCTCGTTATAGTCCCATTTATTTTTCTGTATCTCGTTATAAAAAGTTCCGTTCCCGTGTCCTCAATCATAATAATCCTTTTGTTCAAGAACTATCCTCCATTTGATGAAGATGTGAGAAGCAATAAAATCAAACAATACTGGAACAAAATCCTGTGCAATCATACGAGAGTCTGCACACAGGAATGGGAAGTGGTGGAAATTGGAATTTTGGTATCGTATCCGGTCTCTGCTATGATATTGCCATACTGAAGCAACAACAACAACCCACCACGTTTCGTTTTTTTTTGTTGAAATGGCATGGATTTATCTGAAAGTTCGTATTTATTTCATGTGCAAGGACTCAGCTAGTTGTGTATAGATAGATGTGCGTCCGTATCTATACACATTTGTGCACGTATTTCTGCCTGCTTTCATTGATCTAGTATGTGTATATGATTGTTTATATGCATTTAAGGGTTTGCATTTGTTTTGTTAATTTTTTTTTCTTGCTTTTTGCTGAGAATTTTTATGGCTGAAAATTATTCAACAAGTTTAGGAAATTTATTTCCGATGAAGGAAACGTTCGTCCCTCATCCTTCAGCCATGTTGTTTTACCCTTCTGCGTATATTATAGCTTAGTACTCGTATCATATCCGTTTGCTCATATACGAGTATATAAATTTTTTTTGTTCATCGGTCTCTTTTTCATTCCTGAAGTTTAGATGATCATATAAATCACATCGCACATGGTTTTCTCGATTTGGGGATATACTCTCCTTCGGGAACCAGTCATACACTTACATTGCCATATTTCTATTAATGAGTTTTGTTGTTCGTAGTCGTTTTGTTGAGTAATTTGTCCAGTTTTCTCAATAAACAGAGAATTGTATGAGAATAAAAAGAAAACCAACAAAAATTTTCATAACATTGACGAAAATCTTCTACACTTGTGACGAGTGCTAAAGGACGAGACGTAAACGGTGGTGTCTATTGTCCCACAATATGTCTAAGTATTAGTATGAGAAATACTAATAAAAAATTTTTTTAACGTTACTGAAAATTCAGTTATCATACCTTGTAGAATTGTCTTACGATTGTAAATTTCAGAGTATCCAAAATAAATCAATTTTCTACACTGACATTCTTCCCCATTTCTGCCCCAATCATACCGTAATAATATCTCAATTAGCGTTGAAAAAGTAGAATTTTTTTCTTCACCTTAATTAAATTTACTCGTATATAATTCGATTTTTGAATTTGGCTACATTTCAAGAAAGCATATAACAATTCCAACAAATCTTTATCAAATTGGAATTGTTTTATACTCGCAAAATGGAATAATTTGAAGAAAAAAAGTCCTTTTTAACTGTCAATAATCTCATATTAAATGGATAATATTCGTAAATATATTGTAAATAATATTTTTTTGTAATTTTTACATTTTATTTCTTGTCGTAATCGCATAATGCAAGTTTTGAAAAGTTCCATGTTCGACCATAAATAATATAAAAGTTCACATTGTTGGCTAGACATTAAACAATCGTAACTACAATGGCCATAGTCGAAAATAATAATCCCCATTCGAGTTAACCTAATTTGAGAGAATGTACTCTCGTTCGAGAGTGGATAGAACATTTTAGTTGGAAAGTTTTTTGATAAATTTTTCAGTGAACAGGAACAAAGCAATTTCGCAATTATTTTATGACAAATTATATTGTATTATCCTTGGATAGTGTGGTATCTTGCTGGTGTAGCATTTTCAGTGCTTAAAGTTAATTTGATTGATTCAATTCGAACTATTTAGAGAATGGAAAAGTTTGGGCTTTTCGATTAACTGGAATCTCATATTTTTTATTTGAAGAAAAAAAAACTACTACAACAAATAAAATTAAAAAAGTTTAATTTTTTGCAATTGCTGTTTAAAATTGATTTTGGGTTTAGGCTGTTATTGCTAATAGTTTGGAGTTTTTTTTGGAGTAAATCGGCCTTAATTGTTATTAGAACTTGTTTAATATTGGCTTGTTAATTATTGCATACTTTATAAAATAAATAATCAAGCGGTATTAAATCGAATAATATTGGCGGACCATTAGCAGGTGCAGGATATGACATCGCCCTGTTGCCCAATCGGGTATTATAGAAAAAGAGATCTATATTCACAAGCGCCATCCTGTCAAAGCCACATCATATCATCTGCGTCCTATGCTTTTCATGTTTTGAAAGAGACAATCATTGATTATGGGCCGTACAAAGACGCTATGCTCTACCCTTAATTCCGAAGAAATAAAAACCGTTAATGCTACTATTTCTATAAATACAATATTACGAGGGTCGTTAAATAAGTCCTTAGAAAATCCGAGAAATTGCTCGTAGTGTCGGTAAAGATTTTTTTTTGTAAGTAGCATTATCGACAGGAAAGCTGTCAAATTTTCAGCTCGATCCATAGCGTAGGTCAATTTCTATCATCGATTAAAGTTAACGACATTTTTGTGTGCATAACAATGGAAAAAAGCGAGTTTAGGACTGTCATCAAACATCTCTATTTGAAAGGCTTTAGCCCGAAAGAAATCAAAGCCGAGTTGGATGCAGTTCATGGCACATCTGCACCTGTGTTTGCGACGGTTTACAATTGGGTGAATGAATTTAAACGTGGCCGTTCATCCACAAAAGATGAACATCGTTCAGGACGCCCAGTTGAGGTGTCTACTCCTGAAATCATCGACAAAATCCACGATCTGATTTTGAACGATTGGCGAATTTGTTGAAGCCACGGGCATATCACAAGGTATGTTACAGTCGCTTCAATTTTGCATGAAAAATTGTCTGTGAAAAAAATTTCGGCAAGATGGGTGCCGCGTTTGCTCTCAGAGGAGAATAAGCGCAATCGTGTAGTGGACTCTGAGGCTATGTTGGCACTCTTTCATCGCAATCCTGCCGAATTCCTTCGTCAATATGTCACTGTGGACGAAACCTGGTTACACTACTACACTCCAGAAACGAAGAGACAGTCATCACAGTGGATTTTCAAGGGTGAACAGGCTCCAAAGAAGGCAAAAACTGTGCCATCGGCCGGCAAGGTGATGGCCACGGTCTTTTGGGATTCGCAGGGCATCATTTTTATCGACTACTTGGAAAAAGGAAAACCAATAACAGGAGCGTATTACGCGTCGTTATTGCAACGGTTGAGCGAGGAAATCAAAGAGAAACGCCCCCATCTGAAGAAGAAAAAAATCCTCTTGCATCAGGACAATGCGCGTGTGCACACCTGGGCTGTTTCCATGGCCAAAATTGTGGAATTGAGAATGGAATTGTTGCAGCATCCCGCTTATTCACCAGATTTGGCCCCAAGTGACTATTTTCTTTTCCCCAATCTGAATAAATGGCTTGGCGGACGACGGTTCACTTCCAACGAGGACGTCATTGCTCAAACGGATGAGTATTTTGCAGAACTTCCGAAATCCTATTTTGTGGACGGGATAAAATTTTGGAAAAACAGTTGGAAAAGTGTATAGAGCTAAAAGGCGATTAAAAACAGTTTTTTTTAAAAACAGTTTTTTTTTCATCTTTTTCTAAGGACTTATTGAACGATCCTCGTATCTTCAATATATCTTGGGGATTTGTATTATTCCAAATGCAACAATTTTGCTTGTTTACAAAACCATTTGGCTGAGAATGAGCCTCATCGTAGTTGCGATCTTTTCGGAGTCCCATCAGCGAACATACGGCGCATAACAATATCTTATGACATTTATTCTTGTATCATTCAAAATATTATGCGGTAATAGGGTGAGATCTTTGAACAAAATTTTTGATTCAGATCAAGGAAATCAATAAAACACTTTCACTTACAGCGGATATCATCTCTTCAGGACGTACACTTCCTTGACGCGATGATAACATCCCATCATGGAAAGTGTGTGTGGTATGAAATTTATTGAGAATACGAATGGACGATTATATTAACCCTAAAATTCTGTTAGTTTTCGGTGCCTTTCAAGAATTGACGACATACGAGGTCTGTTCAAAAAGTATCGCGAATTTTGAATTTCCGCGGGTTACGAATATTCGATTTTAGATTTTTTTGTAATGTTTTGTTGGTACTCATATCTCTCACTTATGCCGATAAGTTTGGCTATTTTGAATATTCAGTTAATTTTTGGCAGCTGCTTTGCTTGCTCGTGTTTTGGCTCGTCTTCGATTTTTGCCAATTCCAAAAAATTGATCAAAGAATCTGTATTAAATTTTGTGTGAAAAACAAAATCAATTGCGCGGACGTATTCCGAATGTTGACTGTGGCATATGGTGAAGCTACCTTGGACCCAAATAACGTTTATCGGTGGCACAAAATATTCTCAGAGGACTGAGAAGATGTGAAGGACGAAAATCGTGCCGGACGCCCGAGCACGTCAACAACAGACGAAAACATTGATAAAGTGAAGAAAATAGTATTGGCCAATCATCGAATCACCGTTAGAGAAGTGGCTGAGGACTTAAACATATCGATTGGCTCGTGCCATTCGATTTTTACCAATGATTTGGTCGTGAGACGGGTCGCCGCGAAATTCGTACCAAAATTGCTCACTTTCGACCAAAAACAGCATCTCATTAACATTGCTAAGGAGCTGTTGGACTCTGTCCGCGAGTACCCAAATTTTCTCTAGAGGGTCATAACTGGTGACGAATTATGGGTTTATAGTTATAACGTGGAAACCAATGCTCAATCATTCCAATGAAAGCTGCCGCACGACCAAGACCGAAAAAAGCGCGCTAAGTTCGGAAGAATGTGAAGGTTTTGCTTATAGTTTTCTTCAATTGCAAGGGCTTGGTGCATCATGAGTTCTTCCCACAGGGTAAAATGGTCAATAAGGAATATTACCTGCAAAAGATGCGCAAGTTGCGTGAAGCAACCCGCTTGAAATGCACGGATTTGTGGAAGAACAAAAATTGGCTTTTGCACCATGACGACGCCCCTGCTCACGCATCGTTGCTTGTGCGCGAATTTTTGGCCAAAAATAACAAACTAATAATGCCGCAGCCACCGTATTCCCCAGATCTGGCCCCATGTGACTTTTTCTTATTCCCGAAACTGAAGAGCTCCATGAAAGGACGACTCTACGCTACGATTGAGGAGATAAAGACGGCATCGAAGGAGGAGCTGAACCAGATTTTGAAGTGCTTCAAGGATTGTAAAAAACGTTGGCACAAGTGTATAATATCTGTTCGGGATAACTTTGAAGGGGACAAAATAGATACGTATATTCATGAATAAATAAATAAATTTTGAAAAAACACCAAAATCGCAATACTTTTTGAACATACCTCGTATACACACCCTTATAACTACTGGCAAATCCAGGTACGATTAGCAACATTATTCTAAGAAGGAAGTAGAACTTATTCCCATACATAATAAAAATTTCAAAATTCAAATTAATTTTTTAAAATGTTTTTTTCTTTTATATTTCCTTCTTAGAGAAAAACTATTTTCCTATAATAATATCAGCTCCACATTGGAACAATACAAAATCATCTACTTAAAATATCGACTTCCTCAAAGTTTGCCATTTTTGTATATAAAGTTTTCAATAAAAATTTACTGATAAAGTTCGAAATGTTGCAAAATCTATTTATACACATAAATGTAAATAGATAGTTGGTTGAATGTAAAAACTAAATAAATTTGAAAATTTGGTCGAAAAGTTTCAAAACAAATGTGATTAAAGTTGACCATTAAAATCTAATAAATTTCAATTTTTTTGCTGCAGTTTTAAGACTTTCGATATTAATCAATTTTCAGTTTTTTTTTTACTATACGTTGTTTACTTTTTTTCAGAAATTTTTTTTGTCATATCTTCTCTTATATTTTCTTTACTTTATTGAGCAGAAGTTTGGTAGGCTTTTGCTCACCAAAAACCAATTTAAAAGGTACTGCAGAAAAATAACAGAAATTGTCAAAAAAATTTTTCTTAATCAAATAAGAAAAAACAAATACTGCAGAAAAATTTGTTTCAAACTTTAAACGATAAACTGAAAACTCTGTCAACCAAGGAGGAACATTTTATATTCGAAACAATAAAATGACGATTTATGTACGAGTCTGCCATATTTGCAGTATTATCCTGGACTAGATAAATTATCACATTATTATAGAACTGATCGAATAAAATTCTGCCATAATATTGTATTGTGTTGTCCGGAAAGTAATTTCGTTGTTCGGAAAGTAAATTCCACGATCATAAAACTTTTGTTCTTTGCTGGAAAAAAACTGATCCAAGTGATTTTTGACCTCCTCATTTGAATTAAACGTTTTACCGTCTAAAATTTTTTGTAGAGACCGGAACAATAAATATTAGGAAGGTGCTAGGTCTGAAGATTATGATGAGTATACAAATACAAACTTGTATGTGGTTTCGCATTATCCTGTTGGAACACTATACCTTTTCTATTGATTAATTCTGGCCTTTTTTCTTTAAGTGAATCATTCAGAATTGATCGTTGTGTTGCTCGGCAGAAGCTCAAAATAAACGATTCATTTGAAATCAAATCCTACCAAACAGATAGTATAGCCTTTTTTTGATGCATATTTGCTTTCGAAGTGCTTTGAGCCAGTTCATCTTTTCTTCTCCCGGATCTTTTGTGCTTAACGTTATTGTAGACAACCAATTTCTCATCCCCAGTAATGATATACTTCAAAAATAGATCATTTTCTTGGCGTTTGAGAAGTATATCACAAACGTCAGTGCGACGGCACAATTTTTTTTCCATAAGAAGATGACGAAACTCGAGCTTTAAGATAAATCCTAGCGATTTCAAATGATCATGAACGGTCGATTTCAATAAATTTAATCTCTCAACGATCTTATGAGTTGCTATTCGCCGGTTTGCATCAATTAATGCCTTTATTGTGTTTTCATCAGCTTCCACTGGCATTCCAGAACGTGGTGCGACTTCGAGATCAAAATTGCCAGTTTTGGCACTCACTTATCACATCGGATAATTTTTTTCTTGCTTGAGCAGCATTTTTATCTTTTCTATAGTAAAAAAGTAAAATATGCCGAAAATGCTGTTTTTCACTTTCCACATTTAAATGGGAATCAACTAAAAACTACTATGCAGAATCAATCGAAAGTCAGGTGCTTTTTCATAAGCAAGCCTTGCTATATCAGCTGTCAAAATGCATATGATTATGCGGCTTAAGTATGAAGTTGGTTGTGAAGAAATATAATAAGGTCTTCCGTTGGGAAAACAGAAGACCTAATTATATTTATCCGGACAACTCTATATATTGTCTTAAGCTCTCTTTTAACATATATAAAAGGAAGCATATTCTTTGTAAGAGAATACACAGTCATAGTACCCCTCAAATCGACAAAATAAAAAATTATTACCAGAGGATATATATGGTACGTACTAAAAAAACTGGAAGAATATTTTTTTTTTACTGGAATTAATTAAATGATTTATTTTGAAAAATTTTAATTAAAATATATTCAAAAATTTAGGTTGGAATAACTCAATTAATTGAATGAATTGTGACGAAAATTCGTAAATGATAATTTTACCAAAAGTAACCTTCATGAATGTCCTGTAATTAACCCCCTCTCCTCTCTATTTATCAATAGTTAACTCATAAATGGTCACATGATAGAAATCTATTATTAACCCTTCCTTTATCAAAACAAGGACATATGATCTATAGGATATTCACCGCTATCTAACCAGGCCAAATAGCCCCATTCGGCCAAAACTTTTTGGCCCATATCAGATGGGTTGCAATCCAGGGAAGTCAGCAAAAGATCAGATCTTCTCTCTGCGGTTGCTGATGGAATGACTATTGGAATATAGTTCACCAATTTTAAAGCCGTTTATGAGAGCATAGTCAGTGTTAAATTCTACATTAGAGACCGTGAAAATTTTAAGAGTAAGGGTAAAAGCAGCCGAATCACTTTCAGAGCCATTGAGCATCCACAATGGTATCCGGTAATGTTAAACACTTTTGTGCGTTCTCTTTAACCTGGCGCTGAAAAATAAGAACGGACACCTTTACATTTGGGTAGGGGAAATTTTTTTTGCTTAAATGCAAAATCCCAGACGAGTAGCATGAAGACTAAGAAGACGACTCAAGGGTAAGCATGACAGATACTATCCTAATCAAGTCAGCAGAAAAGGATCAAAAAAAAAGTATATGGTGGCAGCGTCAGTGTCGAAGGCAATTAGCACTTGTAGCATATACGAAGACTTAAATAGTTTCCTAATTGACCCTAAGGGTCAACCAACAATAACTCTTTCAGTCAGTTTGAAAATTCTGATTTCGCTCCAAAATTCTGACAATAACGTGGCTACCCAGAACCCTTGCCTTACCAGTCCTTATGAATTCTTAGGAAACTTGGGCTCCCTAGCAAAAGCCCTTTCAACCTCTTTTCTGCGTTCAGGAGGAAAATCATATGAAGATTTTTTGACTCCTTATATGAGGAAAGACAATTCCGGAGAATATTTAACGACGATATTATGCATAAAGTAAAGTTTAATAGGATTCGGTGGGCTGGACACTAAATCCATATGGATGAAGAAGATACCATTCTGGAAGTCTATAATAACTTCATTAATGCTTCCAAAAGATGATGACCAAGGTCAATGGATTATCTTTATGACCATATGAACCTATTTTTGTTTATGTCATACATATTGCTAAGCCAATATCCTTCTGAGAAGTTGATGATATTTATATATTTATGATGGTATAACTCATTACTACTGGAAGGACCTAAGAACCCACCTATTTTTTGGGGAAAATATTTGATAAAAAATATTATTTTCATAATTGTTTCGAATTTATTTTAATTTTGAAAAGTTCATTATGGAGCCGATGTTGAATTACTGGAGTCTCTTTGGATGTTAATAAATAGCTCAACATTTATATATCTTAAGAAGCTGTTAAAGCCGGTATCGTACTTAAACAAACAAAAAGTAAGATGAGTTTAAGATGTGTCCAAAAAGTAAGAAGACTGCGTCTGTCATTATTGCGAACTTCGCTTCCATATACCTTATTTGTTTAGTCCCTCTTAGACGTACACTAAAAGTTACAATCTTATTTGGGAGCTCCGTGGTCCTTTAGAGCGTGATAAGTGTTTTAGAGCGTGATAAGTTGTATTTTTATAGTGCGTTACGAAAAATTGAACTGCAAAATTTGGAGCAACTTAGTGCCATCAAAGTTTGTGTTGATCTTGATTAATCCTTGATTTGGCATTTTTGGAGAGCTAAAAATTAGAACCCCTCTCGAAAAGCTCTAGAACCTGGAATACTTTGAAATTTCTCAAAGACTTCTTTATAAAAAGAATTTTTTTATAAAGACGTTCTTGAAAGGTCCCAAAAAGAGAATTAAAAATTCAAGATACTTGGCCATCTCCAACAATGAGCTTTTTTTCGAAAAAAATTATTTTTGTATGTGTTCATTCATTTTTCTATGCACCTAATCATAAAGCTGTAAAAATTTGTTTTGCTCTTCATGATCAACAATCACTTAGAAGGATGGAAGCTTGTTACTATTCATACTATCCCAAGGAGTTGAAGAAATATGCACGTGTGGAAGGTAGCAGATGGGATAAAAGTAGAGGTTTCGATGCACTTTTTAAGGACGATTGTGTAACTTTAGGATGTCTATATGAATTTTAGACTGTATATATTTTGTAAGAGGTCTTGCATTTTTTGAACCTACCTGGACATGATTGAATTATTATGGGATGAGAATTACTTATACAAAAAAAATTCGCCATTATAAAATTTACTAAAAAATGTCTGAGCTGCTGCAGGGTATCAAGTGGATATGTGGATTGCTTTGTGGTTTCCAAATAACTCCGATAGGTTTCGCTTCTTGAATATCAGAATTTCTCAAAAATATTCGCAATATCTATAAAGTCTGGATAATTTCTAAATTTATAATATAATATTTTTTTTTTATATCAACAAGGATAAAGAATGGATAATTAATTATTCACGTAAGTTTTTTTTTTGTTATTTAATTTTAAATTTTTATAATTTTATAGTTTACAATGTAATTCTCCTATTGTCAACAAAAAAAACCATCTTTAAAGTAGATAAGAAAAAAAAGAAGAAATTTCTTATATTTGGAAGAGATTAATCTTTCAACAAAAAAAATTCCATTATTGAATAGGTAGTGAAGAAAAATTTTTTTATCTTATAGATAATATATATAAGAAAATGATTTTCAATAGATAAAATCGGACAGAAAAATGGGTAGAATGTTAAAAATCCTTTTTGTTGGTTGTGTATTTTATGGCAGCATAAAATTCCAACTATCGCGTTGGTAAACTGTCGTATTCAGTGTGTTTTCTCGCATGCAAGTCATTTGTCAACTTGTCAAGTTTTGTGGAAACTCATTTTTAATGGATGCACAGCATTTATTGTTAGTTTTACCATTTGACTATACGAACAAGTCTCTCTCTTTCTCTAGCCTCGGGTTGGTTACCAACAATCTGATTTGTATATATTAGTTTAGTATAAAAGAAGCCACGTTCATCGGAGCATCTTAGAAAATTTCAGATATACTTGAACATCTCCATTACCAGAGTAAAAATTGGCGGAATCGAGTTGAAACTATGGAAATGCAAAAAATCTGCATACAAAAAAGGAAATACGAGAAGTAAGCAAAAAGGAACTGTACAATGGGTTTCTGATGTTTTTGATTTTGTTTATTTGTTTTATTTTGTATTTAAGTAAAGATGGTAAGGATAGTTAAAAAAAAAACAACATAGAATTGAAAAGTTTTGGAAATGAAGAGTATGCAAGCATGTCCTGGTGCATCTGAGCAGCAAGTTAGCGTCACATTTGGGAATGGATGGAATAAGGATACGACCTAGTATGACACTAAATCTGATTATAGTAAATTTTTGTATTTTTACCCCAAGGACATAGAAAAGATTGACGTCGATTATAATTTTTCTAGCTGACAAATTGTACGTGATTTTAAAGTTGTACGTTAGATACATTTCACCCTTCTATTAACTCTGATTTGTTTAGTTTTCCTCCTCAAATCAAATAATTATTAGGTGTTTATTAAAATGTGTATTTTATAGAAAGTGATCAAAAAGTTATTTGATTAGTTATCCTGCGGTTATAATAGCTATCAAATTCCTTTAAACTCGTTACAATAAAAGCCATGACGAAAAAATGTCATTACATATTCACCATCTGCAGAGTTTTGTGCTCCGTTTTACATAATCCCTTCTTAATCAGAAATTTTAGTCCTTTAAAAAATATTTATAAGAATATTTACCCCCCCCCCCCCTAAATATAATAGTCTACTCTCAAATTATTTTCTTCTCAACTTTGTTTCGAGGTATTTTCCTCCTGTTTATACCTTAAAGTATTATTTTCTTAATTATGCTCGTTGTAGTTTTTTTTCTCAACAGTTTGATTAGTTAGTCCTTAGTTAAGAGTATTCTACTCTTCAAAGTTTCATCTTGCAAAAATATTTTGGTGTGTGTTTCACTTACTGAGTGAGTCGTTAGTTCAGACAATTCCACACTATAGCATATTTCAAACTACAATATGAGTAATATATCTTAAAATAAAAATTTATTTTGGAGTATTTTCGTCCTAATTATTGTATATTACAAAATATTACCCTTCTTTCTATACTTGAAAGCATCCTCTTCTCAGGTATGTTTTGCAGTTCAGGTCTTTCATTTAATTTAGTATTTAGTTTAGACTATCCTACCGTCAAATATATTAACAAATTATTCCTCCCTAATTTTTTTTTGGAGTATTCTCCTCTCATTTATATTCTAGAGTATTTTCCTCCTTTTAGTTTTTGAAAGAGTATTTTTCTCAGTTATGTTTAAGAGTATTTTCCTATCAATAATTCTTAAAATTATTTTTTGCTCAGTTAGTTTTGAGTGATTTATCCTCAAATATACATTAAATGATAAATTTTCCAATTATAGTTTACCCTCTTAGTTAAATATATTGTGGGGTATTTTCCTCCTTTCAATTTTCGAAAGGGTTCTATTCCCAGTTATGCTTAAAAATGTTTTTTTTTCATATTTTACCATTAAATGTAATTCGAATTATTCCCCTCTCAGTTTCTTTTGGGGGTATTTTTCTCCTAAAATTACTGTGCCATATCATCCTTCTTACTATGCTTCAAAGCATCCTCTTCTCAGGTATGTTTCGCAGTTTAGGTCTTTCATTTAATTTAGTATTTAGTTTAGACTATCCTACCGTCAAATAAATTAACAAATTATTCCTCCCTAATTTTTTTTTGAGTATTCTCCCCTCATTTATATTCTAGAGTATTTTTCTCCTATTCGTTTTTGAAAGAGTATTTTCCCCAAATATGTTTAAGAGTGTTTTCCTATCAATAATTCTTCAAATTATTTTTTGCTCAGTTAGTTTTAAGTGATTCATCCTCAAATATGCATTAAATGATAAATTTTCCAATTATAGTTTACCCTCTTAGTTAAATATATTGTGGGGTATTTTCTTCCTTTCAATTTTCGAAAGGTTTCTTTTCTCAGTTATGCTTAAAAATGGTTTTTTTTTCGTATTTTACCATTAAATGTACTTCGAATTATTCCCCTCTCAATTTCTTTTGGGGGTATTTTTCTCCTAAAATTACTGTGCCATATTATCCTTCTTACTATGCTTCAAAGCATCCTCTTCTCAGGTATGTTTCGCAGTTCAGGTCTTTCATTTAATTTAGTATATAGCTTAGACTATCCTACCATCTAATATATTAACAAATTATTTATACCTAATTTTTTTTTTGGAGTATTCTCCTCTTATTTATATTCTAGAGTATTTTGCTCCTATTAGTTTTTGAAAGAGTATTTTCCCCAAATATGTTTAAGAGTGTTTTCCTATCAATAATTCTTAAAATTATTTTTTGCTCAGTTAGTTTTGAGTGATTTATCCTCAAATATACATTAAATGATAAATTTTCCAATTATAGTTTACCCTCTTAGTTAAATATATTGTGGGGTATTTTCCTCCTTTCAATTTTTGAAAGGGTTCTTTTCTCAGTTATGCTTACAAATGGTTTTTTTTCGTATTTTACCATTAAATGTACTTCGAATTATTCCCCTCTCAATTTCTTTTGGGGGTATTTTTCTCCTAAAATTACTGTGCCATATCATCCTTCTTACTATGCTTCAAAGCATCCTCTTCTCAGGTATGTTTCGCAGTTCAGGTCTTTCATTTAATTTAGCATATAGCTTAGACTATCCTACCATCAAATATATTAACAAATTATTTATACCTAATTTTTTTTTGGAGTATTCTCCTCTCATTTATATTCTAGAGTATTTTGCTCCTATTAGTTTTTAAAAGAGTATTTTCCCCAAATATGTTTAAGAGTGTTTTCCTATCAATAATTCTTAAAATTATTTTTTGCTCAGTTAGTTTTGAGTGATTTATCCTCAAATATACATTAAATGATAAATTTTCCAATTATAGTTTACCCTCTTAGTTAAATATATTGTGGGGTATTTTCCTCCTTTCAATTTTTGAAAGGGTTCTTTTCTCAGTTATGCTTACAAATGGTTTTTTTTCGTATTTTACCATTAAATGTACTTCGAATTATTCCCCTCTCAATTTCTTTTGGGGGTATTTTTCTCCTAAAATTACTGTGCCATATCATCCTTCTTACTATGCTTCAAAGCATCCTCTTCTCAGGTATGTTTCGCAGTTCAGGTCTTTCATTTAATTTAGCATATAGCTTAGACTATCCTACCATCAAATATATTAACAAATTATTTATACCTAATTTTTTTTTGGAGTATTCTCCTCTCATTTATATTCTAGAGTATTTTGCTCCTATTAGTTTTTAAAAGAGTATTTTCCCCAAATATGTTTAAGAGTGTTTTCCTATCAATAATTCTTAAAATTATTTTTTGCTCAGTTAGTTTTGAGTGATTCATTCTCAAATATACATTAAATGATAAATTTTCCAATTATAGTTTACCCTCTTAGTTAAATATATTGTGGGGTTTTTTCCTCCTTTCAATTTTCGAAAGTGTTCTTTTCCCAGTTATGCTTAAAAATGGTTTTTTTTCGTATTTTACCATTAAATGTACTTCGAATTTTTCCCCTCTCAGTTTCTTTTGGGGGTATTTTTCTCCTAAAATTACTGTGCCATATCATCCTTTTTACTATGCTTCAAAGCATCTCCTTCTCAGGTATGTTTCGCAGTACGGTTTTTTTATTTAATCTACAATTTGGTTTAGACTATCCTTCCGTCAAATATATTAACAAATTATTCCTCCCTAATTTTTTTTTGGAGTATTCTCCTCTCATTTATATTCTAGAGTATTTTGCTCCTTTTAGTTTTTGAAAGAGTATTTTCCCCAAACATGTTTAAGAGTATTTTCCTATCAATAATTCTTCAAATAATGTTCTGCTCACTTAGTTTTGAGTATTTCATCCTTTTCCAATTATAGTTTACCATCTTAGTTAAATATATTGTGGGGTATTTTCCTCCTTTTAATTTTCGAAAGGGTTCTTTTCCCAGTTATGCTTAAAAATGGTTTTTTTCATATTTTACCATTAAATGTAATTCGAATTATTCCCCTCTCAGTTTCTTTTGGGGGTATTTTTCTCATACAATTACTGTGCCATATCATCCTTCTTACTATGCTTCAAAGCATCCTCTTCTCAGGTATGTTTCGCAGTTCAGGTCTTTCATTTAATTTAGTATTTAGTTTAGACTATCCTACCATCAAATATATTAACAAATTATTTATACCTAATTTTTTTTTGGAGTATTCTCCTCTCATTTACATTCTAGAGTATTTTCCTCCTATTAGTTTTTGAAAGAGTATTTTCCCCAAATATGTTTAAGAGTGTTTTCCTATCAATAATTCTTTAAATTATTTTTTGCTCAGTTAGGTTTGAGTGTTTCATCCTTTTCCAATTATAGTTTACCCTCTTAGTTAAATATATTGTGGGGTATTTTCCTCGTTTCAATTTTCGAAAGGGTTCTTTTCCCAGTTATGCTTAAAAATGGTTTTTTTTCATATTTTACCATTAAATGTTATTCGAATTATTCCCCTCTCAATTTCTTTTGGGGGTATTTTTCTCCTAAAATTACTGTGCCATATCATCCTTCTTACTATGCTTCAAAGCATCTCTTTCTCAGGTATGTTTCGCAGTACGGTTTTTTTATTTAATTTAGAATTTGGTTTAGACTATCCTACCGTCAAATATATTAACATATTATTTATACCTAATTTTTTTTTGGAGTATTCTCCTCTCATTTATATTCTATAGTATTTTCCTCCTTTTAGTTTTTGAAAGAGTATTTTTCTCAGTTATGTTTAAGAGTATTTTCCTATCAATAATTCTTCAAATTATGTTCTGCTCACTTAGTTTTGAGTGTTTCATCCTTTTCCAATTATAGTTTACCCTCTTAGTTAAATATATTGTAGAGTATTTTCCTCCTTTCAATTTTCGAAAGGGTCCTTTTCTCAGTTATGCCTTAAATGACTTTTTTTATATTTACCCTTAAATGTACTTCGAATTATTTCCCTCTCAGTTTGGTTTGGGGTAATTGTCTCCTAAAATTACTGTGCCATATCATCCTTCTTAATATGCCTTAAAGCATCCTCTTCTCAGGTATTTTGTGGAGTGTTTTCCGGTCAATAATTCTTGGAAGCATTTTTCTATCAATAAGTCAAAATAATATAATGTACTTTAAATTATTACTTTCCTATTTATGTTTCCGAGTATTCTCCTCTTATACATAATTATATTGTAAAATACCCTGAATATTTTTTAATACATATTCTGTCTTACTAAAATATTATTCTTTTCTTATTTGGTACTTTTCATTCTAATATAATTTGGAGTATTTGTGTCTGAGCTTAGATTATTCTACCCTTTAAACTATATTGCCATTTAAATGTTGAAAGACTACCCCTTCTAATTAAAATCCAAAGTTTTCACGTTTTAATGGTCCTTCAGTGTATTCCCCTTTAATATATTCTCTGGAATTCCGGTCTAGGCTGACTGAATTAAAGAACTGTAGACATCATGGCTTCATGCCGTGGTTTTTAATTCGACATTGCTAGCAATTCTGGCTAATGCTCTCACTCCACCGAATGCAGGGTTTACCTCTTCTTCTGACACCATAAATTAAGACTACACCAATTAGTACTTTTCGCATACAGAAAATAGTTTTAAAATATTATTTAACTCGTTCTGTATACAACTAGCATTAATTTGTTTTGCCTACATTTATATGCAGTCCACGATTTTGATGAAGGTGTCTAGTACAGCTTTTTCTAAATTGACAGCAGTGTATAATTAGAGCTGCGCAAACTTAATGAGAATGCTGCCTCTCATGTTTAAGCTTGAGTCATGAATCACCTTTTTCAGCGCTAGATTAAAGAGACCCCACAAAAGTGTGTTTCCTTACTGAAGACTATTGTGGATTTAAAATGGTTTTGAAATGTTTCGGCTGGTTTTACTCTTCCTCTCACAATAGTCACAATCAATCTAATAAGTCAAAAAAATTTTTCTGGGATGCTGAACTGTCCTGTCTTGCAAGAGAGTCACTTCTGCGTGAATAATCCATCTATAAAATGTGTACCAGAAGCGGGCTATGAGTTTTAGCGAATCCGCGGTACCTGAACTGGCCTAGCAGTGCCAGGAAATTTAGAAGTTTCCTTACTGTAGATCTTTGAGCGCAAAGTACCTACAGGTACTCTTAGATCAGAACACTCTGGTAAAACGGGTGGTTCATCCACTCTATCCGGTAGAGGTTAGGAGGAGCCTTTGGCTGAATATAGTGGCTGTGGTCAATTGCGGGAATACTTTTAGAATTGAGGCTGAGGGATGGGAGCATCCCAGGTTCTATCGCTACAGATGATAGTGGGGGTCTAAAAGGGGCCTTGTTATCAACAGTTAAGATAAATTTTACTGACTGTTAGCAAAAGGACCTAACTATGATGGATGGAGCTGGTTTAGTGGCAGAACCAGATAATTGAACAAATATTTGTGGAGTAACAGGCCGAGCAGTCTACAGGTTGAGACCGCTCACTATTGGCATTGACGGATGTAATATGGAATGTTTGACTACTTTATGCATGAAACGCGAAAAATGGTTAATATGGGTAATTTGGCAGAAATGTTAAAAAAGAACTGATGTGGTTCGAGAAGAGGCTCGAAAATAAGGGAACCTAATAGAGCGTTTCTTGCATGAGATGGTCCATGCAGAAAATCAAATAAAGCGTTGAAATGTAGGGAGCTGGGTTGATGTTGAGTGACTGAGATGCGTACAAGCTGTGCTGGTGAAATCTATTACTGGACAGGCCTGTTTGCACGTTGATTGGGTGTATCTCAATTTCCATGGTCATAGGCGACCTGTGGTAGTATGCGAGTAGTATAGGTAGCCCAGGC
Organism: Atherix ibis; assembly: GCA_958298945.1. Classification (NCBI taxonomy): domain Eukaryota; kingdom Metazoa; phylum Arthropoda; class Insecta; order Diptera; family Athericidae; genus Atherix; species Atherix ibis. Next base: position 42,828,291 of record OY282610.1, read on the forward strand.
CTGAAGAAGGGGAATAGAATTATTAAAGATAATAAAATCAAAATCGAAATGTTTGCAAATTACTATTCCAAAATATATGGCAGCCGATCGTGAAAGATACCATAGATAAATTTCAACGCGAAGCAGGATACAGGAACGAGGAGAGATCTTTGGCACAAATGACACACTTTTCGTCGACTAATCCAAGTATCAATCTGACAAAGGCAAAACATTATTTCGGCGTAAAAAGCGACATCAAATCCTACATTGAAAGGGCTTCCAGGGAAAAAATCCATGGTCCGGATGGTATATACAGTTTAGTAATGAAAAGCCTCTCAGAAGAAGGAATACTGTATTAACAATGGGTAGTTCTTTACGATATGAAAGCCTGCAGATATTTTTCGGCAGATCTAGACAGATGAAAGAGTTTATATAAAGCGACACGTTATACCAAAAGGGCAGGCGTTTCCCCATTTGTAGTATCAAAACAGGGAAATAAGGCTGCTAACGGAGAACATATGATTGGAGATCTTGAGAAACTCCAAGTACCTGTCACCGTTATTTTCAGATTAACAAGAAGAAGCCAAAGGGACAACGTCGAGGTTAGCAATTACATAACTCGTGGTCGGGAGCACCGAAGGGAATCAAGAGAACACAATAAACGGTTACGTAAACTCGATTTTTGATTTTTTGTGGCGTTATGTTGGTACTCATGTCTCCAACTTATGCCGACAAGTTAAGCCATTTTGATTGTTCAGTTAATTTTTGACAGCTGCTTTGCTTGTACGTGTTTTGGCTCGTCTTCAATTTTTGCCCATTCCAAAAAATTGATCAAAGAATCTGTATCAAAATTTGTGTGAAAAATGCGGACGCATTCCAAATGTTGACTCGGCATATGGTGAAGCTATCATGGACTGAAGCAACGTTTATCGGTGGTACAAAATGTTCTCAGAGGGCCGAGAAGATGTGAATGAAGAAAAGCGTGCCGGACGCTCGAGCATGTCAATAGCAGACGAAAATATTTATGAAGTGAAGAAAATAATATTGGCCAATCGCCGACACACCGTTAGAGAAGTTGCTGAGGACCTTAATATATCGATTGGCTTGTGCCGGAGACGGATCGCCGCGAAATTCGTACCAAAATTGCTCAATTTCGAACAAAAACATAATCGCATTAACATTGCTAAGGAACTGTTGGACTCTGTCCGCGATGATCCAAATTTGCTCCAGAGGGTCATAACTAGTGACGAACGAATCATGAGCTTATGGTTATGACGTGGAAACCACAGCTCAATCATCCCAATGGAAGCTGCCGCACGAGCCACGACCGATGAAAGCGCGCCAAGTTCGGTCAAATGTGAAGGTTTTGCTTATAGTTTTCTTTGATTTCAGAGACGCGGTGCATCATATGTTCTTGCCACAGGGTTATGCGGCAAGAACATAGTTTTCTTCGATTGCAGAGGTGTGGTGCATCATATGTTAACTCTTGCAAGTTATGCGGAAGTTATGGGAAGCAATCCGCCAGAAACGCTCGGATTTGTGGAAGAACAAAAATTGGCTTTTGCATCGTTACTTGTGCGCGTATTTTTGGCCAAAAACAACACACTAATAATGCCGCAGCCACCATATTCCCCAAATTTGGCCCCCTCTGACTTTTTCTTGTTCCCAAAGCTGAAGAGCCCCATGCAAGGACGATGCTACGCTATGATTGAGGAGATAAAGACGGCATCGAAAGAGGAGCTGAACAAGATCACAAAAAATGATTTTTTGAAGTGCTTCGACGATAGGAAAAAACCATGGTTGGCAAAAGTGTATAATATCTGGTGGGGATTATTTGAAGGGGACAAATCATATATTCATGCATAAATAAATAATTTTTGAAAAAAACAAAATTAGTTTGAACTTTTTCGTTGATGTTTAGGGTTTTACTCAGGCTATACTATCATAAGTTTTTTTTATCGATTGAAGCAGTGGACTGAAGCATGGTCCAATATTTTTTTGGTCACTGGCATAGCAAATCTTATAAATGGATCCTCAGCACTTTATCCTATATTCAAAAAAGCGGATACCCTCCGTTTTTGTTTTTTTTTTGAATATGGGACAAATTGTCGACCATTGATTTGCTATCCCAAACTTACGTCATTAATTAATGACCCATTTAGTGTGGTTTACTGCCTCCGTACTTTACTTATGTGTATTTTCTGGAAATCCCATCAAAACCAGGCAACTTTCTTTCAAGTATCAAACTTTACCTTTGATGATTTTGTTCGCACTTCATTTCCATTTTGATAAAGTATAGACAAATTTCAATATTTATTATTTTTAAAATTTTCTTCATAAAAGCAACCATTTCTAAATAATAATAGTAATAATATTGAATAAGAACAGAATATTTACAGGGATAATTATGAAAATATCCAAATTTCACTCCTTAAGCCTTCTTGTTTTAAGTCCTTTTTCATCATAAGAAATTTTTGTACATTTTATTGTTAATTATACTAAATTGCTGGATATTCTCATAAATATACACATACGAGTATGTACAAGGGGAATAACATTTATAGAATATTTTCTATATATTGAATAGAAGAAAAAAAAGTAAGTACGTTCAATTGGAGTGCATCTATTATCAGAATAGATGCAAACAAAGTGTTTATTTAACATACACGAATTAAGGATAATAGTTACTTTACGACTTGACTGAATTTGAACAATTAGATTAAGTTGCACAAGTACGAGGAAATTACCTTTTCATCCATTAGTCAGTAGAGACCATTATGCAATTTAACTTCCTAGTAGTACCCGGTCTAGGTATCCTTGCGCACGTCTGTTGTGTACAAGAAATTGAAAAATGTTTGAAAACGTTTTCATTAAGAAATGTACTTTATTATACGTAACCGGATGATATTTTTCCGGTATGACTTCACATAATTTTCTGTTTTTTATTTCTTATTATTCTTATTTTGTGCTATTTATTTCTGCACCATCAGTTTGAAACTGAACCTACTACTGCTTCGTCCTTAAAATAATATCTTAGATGATTCAAAATTTTACTACTTTATGAAAAAGGAAAATACTACAATATTTTTGAAAGAAATATTATGAAAATGAATTTTTTTTTCAAAAACCTAACCCAATCCAATTCATAGAAAATTCTCCCACAAAAATGTGCAAGTATTCTGTACATGCATCCATTTGGGGATCGGTATTCAAGGAATAACGAGTTGACTAAGTGTGTGTGTTTTTTTTTTCAACGGAAGACAATAGATACACTCTATATTTGTATTAAATAAATAAGAAAAGATGGAAAAATAGAAAAACTGCTTATTGTAGAATGTAGGAAAAGGATAGACACCAGAACCTAAGAACATTTGAACATCCAAATAGCCGAGAAAAAGCTAAAGACAATATGAAAGCTATTCAATTTGTTTGCTTTTGTCATATTTTTAAGAGGAGAAAAAAATTGAAGAATATTACTGCATCTGCATTGCTCCCCTATAGAATGGTACCGACAACTGAAGAAAAAGAAACTTTTCTGTTTTCGACATAAGAACGGTAGCCACGTACAGCTAACAATTGGCAGTCACATGAAAATAGTCAACTAACCATCAGCTAAGAAGGACATTTGCTATGTTTCTCGTCCTTTTTAATATAATTTTTTTTTGGTTGCTTCTCCTTACCACCAGCCTATTATATCCATAATCCGTTCATATACAATGAAGCAACTGTTAGTATGTTAGCCCATCAAACCGTCGGCGTTGGAAAAAAAAAGTTTTAGCGTTGGAAATGAGCCCAGTATCAGGATAAATGGACTGTCTTTGCGATGCACAAACAAAATTGTAAATTCAAATTAGACTAAACCACGAATATTACACTGCACTAGTAGATTGCACCGAACCTTCTCCTTACACTCTTTGTTAGGCTCCTCGTTGCAGTCCTTCTGCGTTCAGGCTTCTTGCATTCATATGACCTGGTTGGTCAATCCTTGTATGCGTAAAATTCTCTAACATACCATATTTTAAAATGTTAGTATTGGACAAGTACAAGTAGAAGTTTAGTAAGTCTATCAGCAGAAATTCTTAAACTTAAAACTGAAAAATTTAGAATTTCCATTTTGGGCAATAACTTTCTAAGGCATTTAACATCGTCTACCTGATAGAATCACGGCTCTATCCAAATAATATTGTCTGTACTAGTATACCCCTCCCCCCCCCACCTCATCTCCTTACATACAATCCACAACTAGATCCCGATCTATAGACTACCATCAGTCTATTTGTGGGGAAAATTTTCTGGCAACCTTTTCTGTATGATATTGTCGATACCCCAACAGTACCGTTCCGCTTTTATTTAGTCAGCCTGCGGTTGAGAAGGAAAATTTTCAAAAACTTTTCCAACAGTGCCGTATATGATATGTCATCCTCATGAATATTTTTCTCATCTTTGCCTATTTTTTATATGCATTTTCTTCTCAATCTACCTTATACCCATTCCGAAGGTTCTTCTTTTTTCCTGATAGTTTCCTTAAGTTCTACGGTTTTAGTCTTACGAACAACAATAGTTGAACAATATTTGGAAGAAGCATTTTTTTTTCTTATATATCTTGAGTTAAAAGAAAATTCTTTTTTCTTTTTTTTTTTGCTCTTTTGACAGCAATTTTCATTTAAATAATAAAAGAATTTCGTTGAAAAATTATTGTTCATGGACACATTTTTTTAATATTCAAAAGAGAAGAATCCATCCAAACATAACCACCCTATTTTGAGTGCATTTAATTCAGGCAATGGTAAAGTGGTAGGAGACTTAAAAAGTGCATGCATTCAAGATGGTTAGTATTTTTTTTTCTATTTTTTCTTCTTCTTTACTTTTCCAAATGAAAAGCCATGTGAATGCAATAAAAAAGGCGAGTGCAATTGTTTTGATCGATGCACGTAATTATGCAGTATTCAGTTGAATGGAAAACGAATTAAGCCGACTTAAATTTGCTGGGGGGATGAAAATATTTCAATTGGTAACCTGTTCGAAAAGTCATAGTCTATAATGGATTCTATGAGCGAAAAAAAAAGTGAACAAAATCTTAGTGAAAAAGACTCCCTATTTTGAGTTATGTTCCAATCCTAAATATTTCCTGTCATTTATCCATTTTTTTGCTTTTTATCAAGACTAACTGATAGGGATGTACGAATTCCGAATGATGGAAGGAGGATAATGAAGAGATTACCCTGAATAGTATGGAGTTGTCTGTCTTCTCCAATGATCATTAATGATGCATTTGAAGATGTAATTAGATGCCATTTGCATGCCGGAAATATCTTTACGGATCGAATCAATGTAAAATTATATAAAATCGATACACTTTTACTTATTCTTTTATTTTTTCTTGAATTCCGTTTGTATGTGTAACTAAAAATAAACGGTAGTTAGCATATTGGTTGGTTGTAGTGAATCCAGTTTAAAAGTACAGATTGCATTTTACTTGATTTATTCTTAGTGAATTGAATATAAAAAAAGGGTCTATGCCCATCTCAGCTTTGATCCAGCCATATTGTACATTTACCATTACCGCAAAGGGGGGCTGAGTGGAAGGATTGTTGAGGCAACAAGAGAACGGTTAATGTTTCCCAATTCGAAAATGTTGTCATCCTTTTTTTTAAAAAGGGTAGGGGGGATGGGTTTGTAGGTAGTCAGCCGGTGTTTGAACGCAGTTCTATTTATAACAAAATGTTGAAAGCAGGAAATTTATCTTGGATGTGCTGGATTCAGATTCGTCCTGTACGCGTCGTCATAGTCGAGTATATCCTTTTGTCGGAAAAATGTTCCACATTCTTATATGCTCCAATGATGTAATGCAAGTACAGGATAACAATGCTTCAGTCTCGCATATTGTTCCAAAACAAAAGTACATTTTGTGCTTCAGAAGAATTCCATTGAGTCAACGTAAGAGCATGCATAATGGTCTATTTATTTTCGAGTACATTTGATTCGTTGACAGATTTGTATATGATTTCATATACTTTGTTGGTAGAACTCAATCCCATATCCTAGATCCTTCTTCCTATTTTACATATGGTCTGCCTATCCTTTTATATATCTAAACAAACATATCTACATCAGCACTCATATATTCTTGTGAAAAATATCCTTTGCAAAACCTCTAAAGGAACACATTTCCTAAATTGACAACTTTCAATCTACACAAAATATATTTACTCATTTGCAATTAGTTTTTTTTTCACATTCATTTTTTATTTCTTATTTCTTTAATTGTTTGAAATTTTTATTTTTGCAAAACGAAAAATTCTATTTGGATTGAAATATATTTTATTTTATTAAATGTCAGGTAGAGGTCTTATTTTTTACGCTCCTTTTTTGAAGGACAATTCAAAAGTAGCCCCTTATAATTATAGAGTATTTTGAATTGATACAAAAATATTTTATAAATTAATTCAAAAAGGAAAATAAACAATAGGTAATTTAGGTTGTATATTGTTACAAGTTATTCATATTCTTGTTGTGAAAGAAATTCTATCCGAAAATATATACTACAAAACAAAAGGATTCAATATTTTCATTAACAATAAATAAAATTTTGTAAAATGAACATTTTTCCTCAATTCACTGACATTGTATAAAAAAAAGTTTTCATTTTTTCTAAATTTTTCTTTTATAACGAACATTATAATTAGTCGAAAAAGTTCATGGCGTTTTTTGAGTATAATAGAGACGCTTATATACGAGTGTTAGAGAACTACTTTGGTTTCTATTTAAAAACTGTATAAAGTGGTTTTTATAGGCGTCTCTTGAAGCTAGGCGTGGTTCTATTAAAAGAGTTCTGCAGAGATCGCGAAACAAGCGGAAGTCTGAGAGTGCCATTTCTGGACTATACGGCGGATGCATCAAAACTGTTCAGTCATCAAAGATTTATGTGGTCGAGCGTTATCGTGGTAGATTACAATTCCCATCCTATTTATCAATTGTGGATAATTTCTTTTAATCGCTTGGCATAATCTCTTACTTTGCTCAGAGTACAGTACGACTTAACAGTTTAACCGACTGTCCCATCATACACACATCATAATCTTATTGGCCGTCAATCTCTTCTTTTCCCACAATCTCTTTCGAACGGTATTCTCGTATTGGACCCATTTTTCATTGACAGGTATGATTCGCTTCAGAAATGGCTCGATTTCATTGCACTTCACAGTCAATTCATGAGGCACCCAAATATCGCGTTTCTTTTTGCACCCAGCCTTTTATAAATGGTTTGAAGTACTTTAATTCATAAGCTATGTCACAACTACTGATATGCTGGCCTTGCTCAATTTCTTCGAGAATTTCATCACTTCTTTTGATAATTGGCCGACCAGAACGGGGTTAATTTTTGAGATCGAAATTTCCAGATGGACACAAAGTTTTGTGACACCTTTTAAACGCTTGTCTAGTATTATTACAATACTTAGTTCTATATTTGTAACTCCATCGATCAGAAAATACTATGAACTTTAGGTCCACTACCTAATATTATAAATACAGAAAATAAATAATTTCATCTAAGCCCTCAAATAACTATGCCAACATCAATATGAAAACCTGTATGTTTAGAATATTAGCATTTGTAGCAATGCAATCTACACTATAAAAGCCATTAGAAACGACTACCACATATAAGCTCTCAGATTAGTATACAAAAACGAAGAACTCTCAACTTAGTATGTCAATATTAAGTTATCTTTTACGGCACCTAAACCGCTGGGTAGTTTATGTTTTTACCGATTTCTTTAAAAATAAAAAATAAATCGCAAAAATTGGATTATGCTGCGTCCATTAAAACCAGATATATAAACGAGTTAATCCAAACCAAATATAATATATAATTACAAAGGTCCAAACTATTATATTTGCTCAACTAATAGTCGATATCTTCCTCCAGCTCAGCTAGAGAAAAATCCAAAATGACTGTTGCGTTTTTCGAATATTTTCGCACCTTCAGTATATATTTGACATTCTATCACATTATATTTTATATAAAATATAAAATATAAAATATAAAATATAAAATATAAAATATAAAATATAAAATATAAAATATAAAATATAAAATATAAAATATAAAATATAAAATATTAAATATAAAATATAAAATATAAAATATAAAATATAAAATATAAAATATACAATATAAAATATAAAATATAAAATATAAAATATAAAATATAAAATATAAAATATAAAATATAAAATATAAAATATAAAATATAAAATATAAAATATAAAATATAAAATATAAAATATAAAATATAAAATATAAAATATAAAATATAAAATATAAAATATAAAATATAAAATATAAAATATAAAATATAAAATATACAATATAAAATATAAAATATAAAATATAAAATATAAAATATAAAATATAAAATATAAAATATAAAATATAAAATATAAAATATAAAATATAAAATATAAAATATAAAATATAAAATATAAAATATAAAATATAAAATATAAAATATAAAATATAAAATATAAAATATAAAATATAAAATATAAAATATAAAATATAAAATATAAAATATAAAATATAAAATATAAAATATAAAATATAAAATATAAAATATAAAATATAAAATATAAAATATAAAATATAAAATATAAAATATAAAATATAAAATATAAAATATAAAATATAAAATATAAAATATAAAATATAAAATATAAAATATAAAATATAAAATATAAAATATAAAATATAAAATATAAAATATAAAATATAAAATATAAAATATAAAATATAAAATATAAAATATAAAATATAAAATATAAAATATAAAATATAAAATATAAAATATAAAATATAAAATATAAAATATAAAATATAAAATATAAAATATAAAATATAAAATATAAAATATAAAATATAAAATATAAAATATAAAATATAAAATATAAAATATAAAATATAAAATATAAAATATAAAATATAAAATATAAAATATAAAATATAAAATATAAAATATAAAATATAAAATATAAAATATAAAATATAAAATATAAAATATAAAATATAAAATATAAAATATAAAATATAAAATATAAAATATAAAATATAAAATATAAAATATAAAATATAAAATATAAAATATAAAATATAAAATATAAAATATAAAATATAAAATATAAAATATAAAATATAAAATATAAAATATAAAATATAAAATATAAAATATAAAATATAAAATATAAAATATAAAATATAAAATATAAAATATAAAATATAAAATATAAAATATAAAATATAAAATATAAAATATAAAATATAAAATATAAAATATAAAATATAAAATATAAAATATAAAATATAAAATATAAAATATAAAATATAAAATATAAAATATAAAATATAAAATATAAAATATAAAATATAAAATATAAAATATAAAATATAAAATATAAAATATAAAATATAAAATATAAAATATAAAATATAAAATATAAAATATAAAATATAAAATATAAAATATAAAATATAAAATATAAAATATAAAATATAAAATATAAAATATAAAATATAAAATATAAAATATAAAATATAAAATATAAAATATAAAATATAAAATATAAAATATAAAATATAAAATATAAAATATAAAATATAAAATATAAAATATAAAATATAAAATATAAAATATAAAATATAAAATATAAAATATAAAATATAAAATATAAAATATAAAATATAAAATATAAAATATAAAATATAAAATATAAAATATAAAATATAAAATATAAAATATAAAATATAAAATATAAAATATAAAATATAAAATATAAAATATAAAATATAAAATATAAAATATAAAATATAAAATATAAAATATAAAATATAAAATATAAAATATAAAATATAAAATATAAAATATAAAATATAAAATATAAAATATAAAATATAAAATATAAAATATAAAATATAAAATATAAAATATAAAATATAAAATATAAAATATAAAATATAAAATATAAAATATAAAATATAAAATATAAAATATAAAATATAAAATATAAAATATAAAATATAAAATATAAAATATAAAATATAAAATATAAAATATAAAATATAAAATATAAAATATAAAATATAAAATATAAAATATAAAATATAAAATATAAAATATAAAATATAAAATATAAAATATAAAATATAAAATATAAAATATAAAATATAAAATATAAAATATAAAATATAAAATATAAAATATAAAATATAAAATATAAAATATAAAATATAAAATATAAAATATAAAATATAAAATATAAAATATAAAATATAAAATATAAAATATAAAATATAAAATATAAAATATAAAATATAAAATATAAAATATAAAATATAAAATATAAAATATAAAATATAAAATATAAAATATAAAATATAAAATATAAAATATAAAATATAAAATATAAAATATAAAATATAAAATATAAAATATAAAATATAAAATATAAAATATAAAATATAAAATATAAAATATAAAATATAAAATATAAAATATAAAATATAAAATATAAAATATAAAATATAAAATATAAAATATAAAATATAAAATATAAAATATAAAATATAAAATATAAAATATAAAATATAAAATATAAAATATAAAATATAAAATATAAAATATAAAATATAAAATATAAAATATAAAATATAAAATATAAAATATAAAATATAAAATATAAAATATAAAATATAAAATATAAAATATAAAATATAAAATATAAAATATAAAATATAAAATATAAAATATAAAATATAAAATATAAAATATAAAATATAAAATATAAAATATAAAATATAAAATATAAAATATAAAATATAAAATATAAAATATAAAATATAAAATATAAAATATAAAATATAAAATATAAAATATAAAATATAAAATATAAAATATAAAATATAAAATATAAAATATAAAATATAAAATATAAAATATAAAATATAAAATATAAAATATAAAATATAAAATATAAAATATAAAATATAAAATATAAAATATAAAATATAAAATATAAAATATAAAATATAAAATATAAAATATAAAATATAAAATATAAAATATAAAATATAAAATATAAAATATAAAATATAAAATATAAAATATAAAATATAAAATATAAAATATAAAATATAAAATATAAAATATAAAATATAAAATATAAAATATAAAATATAAAATATAAAATATAAAATAGAAAATAGAAAATAGAAAATAGAAAATAGAAAATAGAAAATAGAAAATAGAAAATAGAAAATAGAAAATAGAAAATAGAAAATAGAAAATAGAAAATAGAAAATAGAAAATAGAAAATAGAAAATAGAAAATAGAAAATAGAAAATAGAAAATAGAAAATAGAAAATAGAAAATAGAAAATAGAAAATAGAAAATAGAAAATAGAAAATAGAAAATAGAAAATAGAAAATAGAAAATAGAAAATAGAAAATAGAAAATAGAAAATAGAAAATAGAAAATAGAAAATAGAAAATAGAAAATAGAAAATAGAAAATAGAAAATAGAAAATAGAAAATAGAAAATAGAAAATAGAAAATAGAAAATAGAAAATAGAAAATAGAAAATAGAAAATAGAAAATAGAAAATAGAAAATAGAAAATAGAAAATAGAAAATAGAAAATAGAAAATAGAAAATAGAAAATAGAAAATAGAAAATAGAAAATAGAAAATAGAAAATAGAAAATAGAAAATAGAAAATAGAAAATAGAAAATAGAAAATAGAAAATAGAAAATAGAAAATAGAAAATAGAAAATAGAAAATAGAAAATAGAAAATAGAAAATAGAAAATAGAAAATAGAAAATAGAAAATAGAAAATAGAAAATAGAAAATAGAAAATAGAAAATAGAAAATAGAAAATAGAAAATAGAAAATAGAAAATAGAAAATAGAAAATAGAAAATAGAAAATAGAAAATAGAAAATAGAAAATAGAAAATAGAAAATAGAAAATAGAAAATAGAAAATAGAAAATAGAAAATAGAAAATAGAAAATAGAAAATAGAAAATAGAAAATAGAAAATAGAAAATAGAAAATAGAAAATAGAAAATAGAAAATAGAAAATAGAAAATAGAAAATAGAAAATAGAAAATAGAAAATAGAAAATAGAAAATAGAAAATAGAAAATAGAAAATAGAAAATAGAAAATAGAAAATAGAAAATAGAAAATAGAAAATAGAAAATAGAAAATAGAAAATAGAAAATAGAAAATAGAAAATAGAAAATAGAAAATAGAAAATAGAAAATAGAAAATAGAAAATAGAAAATAGAAAATAGAAAATAGAAAATAGAAAATAGAAAATAGAAAATAGAAAATAGAAAATAGAAAATAGAAAATAGAAAATAGAAAATAGAAAATAGAAAATAGAAAATAGAAAATAGAAAATAGAAAATAGAAAATAGAAAATAGAAAATAGAAAATAGAAAATAGAAAATAGAAAATAGAAAATAGAAAATAGAAAATAGAAAATAGAAAATAGAAAATAGAAAATAGAAAATAGAAAATAGAAAATAGAAAATAGAAAATAGAAAATAGAAAATAGAAAATAGAAAATAGAAAATAGAAAATAGAAAATAGAAAATAGAAAATAGAAAATAGAAAATAGAAAATAGAAAATAGAAAATAGAAAATAGAAAATAGAAAATAGAAAATAGAAAATAGAAAATAGAAAATAGAAAATAGAAAATAGAAAATAGAAAATAGAAAATAGAAAATAGAAAATAGAAAATAGAAAATAGAAAATAGAAAATAGAAAATAGAAAATAGAAAATAGAAAATAGAAAATAGAAAATAGAAAATAGAAAATAGAAAATAGAAAATAGAAAATAGAAAATAGAAAATAGAAAATAGAAAATAGAAAATAGAAAATAGAAAATAGAAAATAGAAAATAGAAAATAGAAAATAGAAAATAGAAAATAGAAAATAGAAAATAGAAAATAGAAAATAGAAAATAGAAAATAGAAAATAGAAAATAGAAAATAGAAAATAGAAAATAGAAAATAGAAAATAGAAAATAGAAAATAGAAAATAGAAAATAGAAAATAGAAAATAGAAAATAGAAAATAGAAAATAGAAAATAGAAAATAGAAAATAGAAAATAGAAAATAGAAAATAGAAAATAGAAAATAGAAAATAGAAAATAGAAAATAGAAAATAGAAAATAGAAAATAGAAAATAGAAAATAGAAAATAGAAAATAGAAAATAGAAAATAGAAAATAGAAAATAGAAAATAGAAAATAGAAAATAGAAAATAGAAAATAGAAAATAGAAAATAGAAAATAGAAAATAGAAAATAGAAAATAGAAAATAGAAAATAGAAAATAGAAAATAGAAAATAGAAAATAGAAAATAGAAAATAGAAAATAGAAAATAGAAAATAGAAAATAGAAAATAGAAAATAGAAAATAGAAAATAGAAAATAGAAAATAGAAAATAGAAAATAGAAAATAGAAAATAGAAAATAGAAAATAGAAAATAGAAAATAGAAAATAGAAAATAGAAAATAGAAAATAGAAAATAGAAAATAGAAAATAGAAAATAGAAAATAGAAAATAGAAAATAGAAAATAGAAAATAGAAAATAGAAAATAGAAAATAGAAAATAGAAAATAGAAAATAGAAAATAGAAAATAGAAAATAGAAAATAGAAAATAGAAAATAGAAAATAGAAAATAGAAAATAGAAAATAGAAAATAGAAAATAGAAAATAGAAAATAGAAAATAGAAAATAGAAAATAGAAAATAGAAAATAGAAAATAGAAAATAGAAAATATAAAATATAAAATATAAAATATAAAATATAAAATATACAATATAAAATATAAAATATAAAATATAAAATATAAAATATAAAATATAAAATATAAAATATAAAATATAAAATATAAAATATAAAATATAAAATATAAAATATAAAATATAAAATATAAAATATAAAATATAAAATATAAAATATAAAATATAAAATATAAAATATAAAATATAAAATATAAAATATAAAATATAAAATATAAAATATAAAATATAAAATATAAAATATAAAATATAAAATATAAAATATAAAATATAAAATATAAAATATAAAATATAAAATATAAAATATAAAATATAAAATATAAAATATAAAATATAAAATATAAAATATAAAATATAAAATATAAAATATAAAATATAAAATATAAAATATAAAATATAAAATATAAAATATAAAATATAAAATATAAAATATAAAATATAAAATATAAAATATAAAATATAAAATATAAAATATAAAATATAAAATATAAAATATAAAATATAAAATATAAAATATAAAATATAAAATATAAAATATAAAATATAAAATATAAAATATAAAATATAAAATATAAAATATAAAATATAAAATATAAAATATAAAATATAAAATATAAAATATAAAATATAAAATATAAAATAGAAAATAGAAAATAGAAAATAGAAAATAGAAAATAGAAAATAGAAAATAGAAAATAGAAAATAGAAAATAGAAAATAGAAAATAGAAAATTTAAAATAGAAAATAGAAAATAGAAAATAGAAAATAGAAAATAGAAAATAGAAAATAGAAAATAGAAAATAGAAAATAGAAAATAGAAAATAGAAAATAGAAAATAGAAAATAGAAAATAGAAAATAGAAAATAGAAAATAGAAAATAGAAAATAGAAAATAGAAAATAGAAAATAGAAAATAGAAAATAGAAAATAGAAAATAGAAAATGAAAAATGGGAAGGTTCAGCAACGGAGCATTTTTGATTCTTCGGATGATTTTGTATTAAAGAGATTGGATTCGAGGAGAATTATAATGCTTAGCAGAAGCTCAAGTTTCAGGAACTAATATTTCAATTGGTTTAAAAATTAAACTTTTTATAACGAGAAACAAAAAATTTGTTACGAATATAAAACGGATCATTTTTGATTATTCGAATGATTTTGGATTAAAGAGATTGGATTCAAGGAGAATTATAATGCTTAGCAGAAGCTCAAGGTTCAGGAACTAATATTTCAATTGGTTTAAAAATTCAATTTTTTATAACGAGAAATAAAAAATTTGTTACGAATATAAAACGGAGCATTTTTGATTCTTCTGATGATTTTGGATTAAAGAGATTGGATTCGAGGGGAATTATAATGCTTAGCAGAAGCTCAAGTTTCAGGAACTAATATTTCAATTGGTTTAAAAATTCAACTTTTTATAACGAGAAACAAAAAATTTGTTACGAATATAAAACGGATCATTTTTGATTATTCGAATGATTTTGGATTAAAGAGATTGGATTCAAGGAGAATTATAATGCTTAGCAGAAGCTCAAGGTTCAGGAACTAATATTTCAATTGGTTTAAAAATTCAACATTTTATAACGAGAAAAAAAAATTTGTTACGAATATAAAACGGAGCATTTTTGATTCTTCGAATGATTTTGGATTAAAGAGATTCGATTCGAGGGGAATTATAATGCTTAGCAGAAGCTCAAGGTTCAGGAACTAATATTTCAATTGGTTTAAAAATTCAACATTTTATAACGAGAAAAAAAAATTTGTTACGAATATAAAACGGAGCATTTTTGATTCTTCGAATGATTTTGGATTAAAGAGATTGGATTCGAGGGGAATTATAATGCTTAGCAGAAGCTCAAGGTTCAGGAACTAATATTTCAATTGGTTTAAAAATTCAACTTCTTATAACGAGGAACAAAAAATTTGTTACGAATATAAAACGGATCATTTTTGATTATTCGAATGATTTTGGATTAAAGAGATTGGATTTGAGGGGAATTATAATGCTTAGCAGAAGCTCAAGTTTCAGGAACTAATATTTCAATCAGTTTAAAAATTCAACTTTTTATAACGAGAAACAAAAAATTTGTTACGACTATAAAACGGAGCATTTTTGATTCTTTGGATGATTTTGGATTAAAGAGTTAGGATTCGAGGTGAATTATAATGCTTAGCAGAAGCTCAAGGTTCAGGAACTAATATTTCAATTGGTTTAAAAATTGAACTTTTTATAACAAGAAACAAAAAAATTGTTACGAATATAAAACGGAGCATTTTTGATTCTTCGAATGATTTTGGATTAAAGAGATTGGATTTGAGGGGAATTATAATGCTTAGCAGAAGCTCAAGTTTCAGGAACTAATATTTCAATCAGTTTAAAAATTCAACTTTTTATAACGAGAAACAAAAAATTTGTTACGACTATAAAACGGAGCATTTTTGATTCTTTGGATGATTTTGGATTAAAGAGTTAGGATTCGAGGTGAATTATAATGCTTAGCAGAAGCTCAAGGTTCAGGAACTAATATTTCAATTGGTTTAAAAATTGAACTTTTTATAACGAGAAACAAAAAATTTGTTACGAACATAAAACGGAGCATCATTGATAAAGTAAAAACTATAAAATATAAAATATAAATTATTTTAGGTAAGCCATAAATACCACAATAAATGAGGAACTCCTTTAGGCTAAGAAACGTCTATGTTTAGCAAGCTATATTTTCGGCAGCCTTACATAAAACCGATAGATCCCCCGCACGATCGTAATTAAATAAGCCATTGGTAAGACCTGTTATATTTTAATATTCTGAAAAATGGAATGTTATAAAACTTACCGTTCAATAAACCAATACCAAGACCTCTCGTTTTAGGATAGCAGCATTTACATTTTATTAATAAAAGTATGCCATGTAGATTTTCAGTTAAATAAGTTCTCTTACTATAATTATTGTTTCTCAAAATTAATCATGGAAAGTTATAGAAAAATCAGTATTTTTTTTTACTATTAAACAGACTTCCCCTAAGATTTTTCTGCATAAATCTACCTCTTCGATATATATTAAAGGATCTTTCCCCTTAAAAGATCAAATAAAAATTGCACAAAACGCTAGAAATTTAACCAAGAATAAAAGAGAGAAGGGATTTTTAGTATTGTTAAAAAAATTTTATAAATGTTTTTGAACTTTTCCTAATTGAAAATCGAATTTTAATAAATAGAAACATTAATAAAAATTATCATACTTAATGAGAATCTTCCTTTAAATATTCTTTAAAATATGAGAATGTTGCCAGATATTTATTAAATCTTGCTGATTCCTTTGTAGTCATTCAAACAGAAGAATTTGGATATTTGTTCGTATGTTCAAAAGTCCCTATGACAGAATCCAGTAAGAAGAATTAACTACCATAATTATGAGGCTATTTAGTAAAATAATCAAAATTTTTGTTACAAAATATATGCCACTAACTTCATAGTTGTTTTAATATCAGACCCAATTTATTTATTAACACGTTCTCTAGTTAGACATTACGTGAATAACCGATATATCTGGGAGAACGATCAAATTATGATCAAAACCAGAAGTGTCTTAAGTTTTTTGTCAAGTCCGTGGTCCTGAGCCGGCCTAATAGTGCCTGGAATTTATAAGGTTTTTGCTGTATAAAGACGAGTTGTCTTATGACTGAAACGTGATGGATGTGGTTGATACGCACATCGATGGCATACTCTTTGGACTGGTGGTGAGGGATACTAGCTCTTCGGGTATAATCACTGCAGATAGTAGGGCATGTTACCAGTAATTAGAGTAACCTGCTTATCACTGATCAATGACTGTTAGCACGGGGATTACTTATCCTGAATGAAGTTGATCTAGTGGGTGATGCCAGATGAAAGCACAAGAGGTGTTGTATAGAAAACAAGGCGAACGAGACTGCTCTTTATTAAAGTATTGACGGACGCATTTCCTGATTGATTGATGCATAGAACAAAAAGGCAGGTTTATGAGTGTTGGCATAACTGAGGCAACTTACTATGAGACGGGAATCGAATTGAGTTGAAAAAGAGAAAAAGAGAACCAAATTGAGTTCAAAAATCAATAAAGTAAAAAATGGCCACGGTAGATTTGAGTGAGGGTAGCTTACTGAAAAAAAGGATGCAGGATTCTATGAAGCAGTTAAGAAAATAGTCAAAGGATAATCTAGACTACTCGTAACTGCTGAATACAAGCGAGCTAAACCATTTCGATCTCATCGGCTAGGCTGGAAAAATCCAGAACCAGTGACAGGTCTGTCTGCGCTGATTGGGCGTATCCTAACCTCAATGTTCATAAGCGACACGTGGTTTTTATATCTAATGGCAGAATTATTCTTAATTTTGTAGTTTATTTGATGTTAAATTTAAGAAAAACAAAAACAAATTTAGAATTTTTTTTGGAAAATTAGGATTTTTTTTTTAAAAATATGTTAAGACAAAATATAAAAAACTTTTCGACCCACCGAATTTAATATCATGCAAAAATATTCGTATTCATGAAAAATTAGAATTATTTACGATCAATAATTTATTCAAAAAATAAAAATCATACAATATTTTTTTTTTTTGATAAATTATCATAAATAGTTAATTTTTTTAAATTCTTTTTGGCAAAAGAGAACAAACCAAACAATTATGTTTGTTGGTTTAGTACGTAAAATAATATGAAATTTTTTTTTTTTGAAGAAAATTGTGCGATTCTCCGTTGTGATATTCTTTTATGCAATCGAGAGATAAGATTTGAAGAATTTAAATAAACATTAAGTGGCACTAAATAAATATGAAGTCTTAGTGTCAGTCGTCTTGTACAAATGAGAGGGAAAATTTTCCTTTCGGTTACTTTCAAGTTTTCACAGAAAATATATTTACTTTCGTTTTCATATTTAACTACAAATATAAATACGATTGTATGTCCTCATATATGTTAAATGTGGGCATGATTTTGTCTAAAAGAATCCTTCTTAAATATTGTTCATTCTCATTTAGAGATTGTTCATATAGTGACAAGAATATAGAAAATGCCATCACGTTCATACGAGTAAACTATTGTAGTTGGAGAATATTAGTTTCTGTGTAGAGAAATCTAAGAAGATTCATATAAATATACTGTTAACGGATACGTATGTATGTATATTATTCTTAAAGATAAAACGAAATATAATATAACGAAGTGAATGTCTTCAAATTTTAGTTATGAAGTACTCAAACTTAAGTACAGCAGTTTATGTTCTGGGACACTTCTAAATGCTTGAAAATCATAAACTCCATAATTGGCGTAAACAGCCAACAGGAAGGCACTTGTATGAAAAGTTTCAACATCCGTAGACACCGAACACCGAACACCGAACACTAAACACCGAACACCGAACACTAAACACCGAACACCGAACACTAAACACTAAACACCAAACAGAAACCAGCTATTCAGACAGGCAGGCAGTCAGCTATCCATCCAAACAGTTAGTCAAACAGGCTAACTCCCCCGACTTTCTGTCCTTCTACGAGTATCTATCCAATATAGGTTCGGTTAGGTAAGGCAGTTTGTTACTTAGTCTAAATAGTTAGGCTAGGCAGACAACTAACCAGCCAACCATCAATAGAGAAATCTCGTATGATGAGTTCGGTTAGTGTGCTGTTCTTGAGTACTTTAGTCGGAAAATGAGTTTGTAAAGTTAAGAAGACTCATTCCCTGTTCTCCTGTTTACCAACTAATACTACTACTATCTCCACTATAAGAAAACTTACGTGACGCAGTACGTTGTTCAGGTGAAAGTGTGCACTATGACGGGAAAAAAATGACACCAATAACACTACCGTATGACGAGGGCGTATGAATCAATTAAATGCGTTTCTATCATTAGAAAGAGTGCCATTGAATCCCATCGCCTAATGAGTACGATGAACAAGTGCAAAAATTCAAAATCAGGTCTCAGTAAGGTGTTCTGTAAACATTGCCATTCAATCAAGGTACTGCCAGCATCCTTCGTCGAGCTAGTCTCATGGAATAACTAAACTAGTACACTTTACTTTGAAACTGTTCCTCTTATTCAATCAAAATTTCTAGGGAAAGAAGAAAATATGTTTATTTTGCGTTTTTTTTTCTTGCTTTAAAGTTTTTACCTCATCTATGTGACAATTGCTCCTTTTTTTGTTCATGGGGTCTTTCATTATATGCTCGCACCTTACAGGAATATGACTGACTGATCATCATTAAAGGAGCAAAATTTCATGTGTTCATAGGAAAATAAAGTTACTATCAAATTATCTTTTGCCTTAAGTATTAAAACTTAATTGTAAAAGTATTATTTTTTAGTAACTTCTTTAATTAAAATAAAAAAGAAAAAAAGATTAGCGCTCATTTATATTTTTTTTGGGGTGGTTTTTTTTGTTACGTGAACATTTTCTGAAGCCATTTTGGAAAATGAAAAAATTTCATTAAATTTTTGAGTTTCTTTTATATTTTTTTTACTGTTAAACAAATAAGAATAAAATTACAATTCGCAACTAACTTCATGACCTAAATTCTATCTAGCCAGGTAGATTTTGTTTGGCCGCCATTTTGATTTAGATGACATTTTTCTGTTGGCAGTCTGAATTTTTCATAACCTAAAAATAATTTACCCATTTCAGAACTAATATTACTTATTTATTATTAAAAAGTATTAAACACTTAAATATGTCTAGTGAATTCTAATTAAATAATATTAGTATCTATAGTATTAGTTATAATCGACCTCAGCAACAAAAACTTTATAACGTGTTTATTACCTGGGAGGGGGGGTCTTATAGGCTAGAGTGTTGGTAGATTTATGCGCGTATTGGTATGAAAACAATGTCGACGCAAATTGAAAATTAATTTCGCTCGAATTAACCAATTCAATGCAATTGCAATATACGAGTGTCGTTCAATAAGTCCTTAGAAAAAGATGGAAAAAAACTGTTTTTTTAAAAAAAAAATTTTTATTTTTCAACATAACCTCTTTTTAACTCTATACACTTTTCCAACCGTTTTTCCAAAATTTTTATCCCATCCAAAAAATAGGATTTCGGAAGTTCTGCAAAATACTCATCCGTTTGAGCAATGACGTCCTCGTTGGAATTGAACCGTCGTCCGCCAAGCCATTTCTTCAGATTGGGGAAAAGAAAATAGTCACTCGGGGCCAAATCTGGTGAATAAGCGGGATGCTGTAACAATTCCATTCTCAATTCCACAATTTTGGCCATGGAAAGAGCGCAGGTGTGCACACGCGCATTGTCCTGATGCAAGAGGATTTTTTTCTTCTTCAGATGGGGGCGTTTCTCTTTGATTTCCTCGCTCAACCGTTGCAATAACGACGCGTAATACGCTCCTGTTATTGTTTTTCCTTTTTCCAAGTAGTCGATAAAAATGATGCCCTGCGAATCCCAAAAGACCGTGGCCATCACCTTGCCGGCCGATGGCACAGTTTTTGCCTTCTTCGGAGCCCGTTCACCCTTGAAAATCCACTGTGATGACTGTCTCTTCGTTTCTGGAGTGTAGTAGTGTAACCAGGTTTCGTCCACAGTGACATATCGACGAAGGAATTCGGCAGGATTGCGATGAAAGAGTGCCAACATAGCCTCAGAGTCCACTACACGATTGCGCTTATTCTCCTCTGAGAGCAAACGCGGCACCCATCTTGCCGAAATTTTTTTCACAGACAATTTTTCATGCAAAATTGAAGCGACTATACCTTGTGATATGCCCGTGGCCTCAACTAATTCGCGCACTTTAATTCGCCGATCGTTCAAAATCAGATCGTGGATTTTGTCGATGATTTCAGGAGTAGACACCTCAACTGGGCGTCGTGAACGATGTTCATCTTTTGTGGATGAACGGCCACGTTTAAATTCATTCACCCAATTGTAAACCGTCGCAAACACAGGTGCAGATGTGCCATGAACTGCATCCAACTCGGCTTTGATTTCTTTCGGGCTTAAGCCTTTCAAATGGAGATGTTTGATGACAGCCCTAAACTCGCTTTTTTCCATTGTTATGCACAAATAAATGTCGTTAACTTTAATCGACGATAGAAATTGACCTACGCTATGGATCGAGCTGAAATTTTGACAGCTTTCCTGTCAATAATGCTACTTACAAAGAAACGATTAAAGTTAACGACATTTATTTGTGCATAACAATGGAAAAACCGACACTACGAGCTTTACCGACACTACGAGCGCAATTTCTCGGATTTTCTAAGGACTTATTGAACGACCCTCGTAATTTATGTTTCATTCAATTTTTAAAAAAAAGCTGCAAATAATATATTCACTTTACCTGATTTCTATTGCAATTTAAATTCTTAAACAATAGTCCTACCACATAACAGAACACTTTAATATATGGCAGTACTTCGACTACAAATGCACAATTAAAATAAGATTTATTTTGACCATAAAACATTCGAAGTTTTGTTTATTCCCATAAGACTGTGAAGGTTTTGAAATATTTTAATAGCGGCACTCGACGGAATTGTGTTAAGCCCTATTCAAGGTGTGAATAGTATGAACGATTAATTTTATCTGTTACTCAGCCTCAGAGGGTGCCTGAGTTTTACCGAAGTTGAATACTTTCATCTCTTTTGCTATGCTTGTATTCTGGGTTGAATTTCTTCTGTAACGCAGAGGACGTCTTACTCTTACCGAGTGAATCTCTTCATTAAGCAATATGGCGGCAACACCAAATAGACAATAACTAAATCAGCAAGAATATAGCCCTTTGCAATAAACTTTTAAGCTCGTACGCGCTTAATGCTCTTTTGGGTTACAAGATATTGCACAATGGAATATTGAAAGTCCACATCAACAAACCCCCCCCCCCCCTCCCCTTCTAAAATAATTACACCCAAACATATCAAGAAACTCGCATCTATAATATTTGAACCCTTTAATGTCCACCAGTTTTTAGTATTCATTCGCTAATAATTTGATTGTGAGAGGTCCGAACATTAAAAAGTGAAGAAATTCATTTTTTTTCAAGTACAGACTCACTCATATGGCGGAAATACAATTCTAACTAAAACTTAAAACTGCATTCAGTCGGATCGGTCAGAATTTTAAAACCTTCACAATTTTTATACAATTTCTCTGTGTTTTTTTTTTTGTAATTTGAAAGTTAAACACTTAAAAAATTACTCGTTACAAATGTCGAAACTGCGAAATAAATATAATATAATAAAAATATTTTCATTTATACGAGGTCTGTTCAAAAAATTTTGAATTTCCGCCGGTTACGTATATTCAATTTTTGATGTTCTATGGCGTTATATTGGTACTCATGCCTCTCACTTATGCCGAAAAGTTCGGCCAATTTGAATGGTCAGTTAATTTTTGACAGCCTCTTTGCTTGCACGTATTTTAGCTCGTCTTCGATTTTTGCCCATTCCAAAAAATGGATCAAAGAATCTGTTTTGGGAACAAGAAAAAGTCACAGGGGCGTTATAATGGTGCAAACGCCAATTTTTGTTCTTCCACATATCCGCGCGTTTCTGGCGGATAGCTTTGCGCATAGCTTGCAGGCAATATTACTTATTGACCATTCTACTCTGTGGCAAGAACTCACAATGTACCACGCCTCTGCAATCGAAAAATAAATTGTAAGCAAAACCTTCACATTCGACCGAACTTGGCGCGTTTTTTTCGGTATTGGATCGTGCGGCAGCTTCCATTGGGATGATTAAGCTTTGGTTGCCACGTCATAACCATAAACCCATTATTTGTCACCAGTTATGTTCCTCTGGAGCGAATTTGGGTCATTGCGGACAGAGTCCAACAGCTCCTTAGCAATATTAATGCGATGCTGTTTTTGGTCGAAAATGGGCAAAAATCGAAGACGAGCCAATACACGTGCAAGCAAAGCAGCTGTCAAAAATAACTGAACATTCAAAATGGTCGAACTTGTTGGCATAAGTGAGAGACATGAGTACCAAATTAATGCCACAAAAAATCGAAAATCAAATATACGTAACCCGCGAAAATTCAAAATTCGGATACTTTTTGAACAGACCTCGTGTAATTGACATTGCCATGGTTACGGCAGTTGTATGGTAAATATTTCATTTAAAAAACTTTTTTCGCCATTTTTTCAGAAATGATTTCACTATTGAGATAACAATTTTATTTAAATAAAAACTATTTTTTTCACATGTCAACTGCTTTTATTGATGCTGACTTTTGGTATTATCCTATTGAAAAGTAAAAAAGGTAGGCGTCGCCAAATAGCTCAATAATTGTTAGTACTAGAGAATGTTAACATCCGCTGTTATTTTTTGGACACTAAATATTAATTGGCATGTTTGGTGTCCATAGAAACTTGTCCAAACCATAGGTAACATTTGCAGACACTATTCTGATTGTTGTTCTTTTCTTCTTCTGACAAATAACCGTTCATAGCTTACGTGGAGTTAAAATTTGTACTCTTTAAAAAGGGTGACATCAGCCCGTATCTGATTAGTCCAATTGTTGTGCTCACGAGCACAAGTCAAACGATCCTTGACTTGTAAGAAATGCTTGTCTTAATCGTTTAACGCGCCAAGCAATTCTTACGATAAAGGTTGTTACTAATCTCCTTCTTAGGATCCTGCTCAAAATTTCGGTCCGTCGGGTTAAATAAAAATCTCCTCCACAGAGGTCCTAAAACGACTTCTTGAGAATTGTATTCTGAAGAAATGCTCTTCGACAATTTTCATTTTTCGTGGTCTTCCTGATCCTCTTTTCTACTGTAAATTTTCAGTTTCCTTGTACCGCTTCACAATTACTGTAACCTCTAATTTATTTTCATTCTAATTTATATTAGAAATATTTTTATGGCTATTTATAGCAAATGACTAATTCGTCAATTAAATAATCAAAATAAAGTTAACAAAACTTTTTGGCTCTAATATAATTTCAGTTATCACGTAATTATCGGAAAAGGTTCAAATTTGTACTAAATATTAGGAAGGACTGACGTACTCGTTATGCGGAGGGAAAGTTCACAGTATTTCTAGTATCTTAACTTATTTGTCATAACTTATATGTCCTCCATGTTTTTTAAATATTTTATCATAAGTAATTGCCCAGTAACGTTCTTCAATAAAAATAGGTACCGAAGATATACGAAACAGTCTACGAGGTCTGAGTTTATTGTGAATTTTGTATTCCGCGGGTTACGTATATTCGATTTTAGATTTTTTTGTCGTGTTATGTTGGTACTTATATCTCTCACTTATGCCGACAAGTTCGGCCATTTTGAATGTTCAGAGTAATTTTTGACAGCTGCTTTGCTTGCACGTGTTTTTGAATGGATCAAAGCATCTGTATCAAATTTTGTGCGGACGCATTCCGAATGTTGACTGAGGCATATGGTGAAGCTACCTTGGCGCCAAGTAACGTTTATCGGTGGTACAAAAGGTTCTCAGAGGGCCGAGAACGACGAAAAGCATGCCGGACGCCCGAGCACGTCAACAACAGACGAAAACATTGGTGAAGTGAAGAAAATAGTTTTGGCCAATCATCGAATCACCGTTAGAGAAGTGGCTGAGGACTTAAACATATCGATTGGCTCGTGCCATTCGATTTTTACCAATGATTTGGTCGTGATATGGGTCGCCGCGAAATTCGTACCAAAATTGCTCAGTTTCGAACAAAAACATCGTCGCATTAACATTGCTAAGGAGCTGTTGGACTCTATCCACGACCACCCAAATTTGTTCCAGAGGGTCATAACTGGTGACGAATCATAGGTTTATGGTTATGATGTGCAAACCAAAGCTCAATCATCCTAATGGAAGCTGTCACACGAGCCAAGACCGAAAAAAACGCACCAAGTTCGGTCGAAGGTGAAGGATTTGCTTACAGTTTTCTTCGATTGTGGGGGCGTAGTGCATCATGAGTTCTTACCACAGGATAGAACGGTCAATAAGGAATATTACCTGCAAGTTATGCGCAAGTTGCGAGAAGCAATGCGCCAGAAACGCGCGGATATGTAGAAGAACAAAAATTGGCTTTCGCACCATGATAACGCCCCTACTCACGCATCGTTGCTTGTGCGCGAATTTTTGACCAAAAACAATAATAATGCCAAAGCCACCGTATTCCCTATATCTGGCCCCCTGTGAATTTTGCTTATTCTCAAAACTAAAGAGCTCCATGAAGGGACGACGCTACGCTACGTTTGAGGAGATAAAGACGGCATCAAAGGAGGAGCTGAACAAGATCACAAAAAATAATTTTTTGAAGTGCTTCGAGGATTGGAAAAAACGTTGGTACAAGTGTATAATATCTGGTGGGGATTACTTTGAAGGGGACAAAATAGATATTCATGAATAAATAAATAATTTTAGAAAAACACAAAATCCGGGATACTTTTTGAACAGACCTCATATTTTTATGGATGTGATGGCGTCTACTCGTACAATATCTTTTATGTGGATTTCTTTCGCTCGAAAAATTTAATTTTTGGTTATTAATAAAACCATTGAGCTCGAAATGAGTTTTATCACTAAACTTAATCTTGCCCAATCGGAGAATGCAAAATATCTAGAGCCCAATCGGAGTACCAATGACGCATGGCATGGTCTCGTTGGCATAAATTTCTTCTAAGTTTGGACTTACCGCGTATATTATCACTACAGTTCGTGAATTTTTTTGACTGGTTTATGGCTTGTGTGTGGTATGAAATTTATTCGACAAATAAAAAGCTCCGATAAAAATTTACGTTTACTCAAAAATTATTGTAGTCTTCGTTGTTTTTCGTAAATTGACGATTTATTAAGAAAAAAAATGAGTAGAAATCATAAGCAAATCTGGACACATAACAGCCAACCCTATAAAAAGCTCTACCACAACAACAAAAAACCACTTTCCACAAGTAGCATTTTTAATAAAAATCTTAATTTAATTTAATATTGTTTAATTATTGAAAGTTATTTTAATAATTACAGCAGTTTTTTTTTAGATGTGAAGAGAACTTTTTGCTTTTTTCGTCAGTTTCGGAAAAGAAGAACACACCTAATTATTGATATAATGAAAAATGTTCTTTTTTTTCCTTATGAAATTTTTTTTTATATACGTCAATAACAATTTTTATCAACAAAAAAAAAAGATTCAATATCAGTAAATATTGAATAAAAAAGTTTGTTTTTGTTCTATCAAGTTTTTGTTTTGTAATTGAGAATTTTATCTAAAAAAGTTCAGTATAAAAACTAATGAAAGCTTAAGAAAATATAAAAGAAAATTTTTAAAAAAATTAAGCTAGAACATTTTAAGTTTAAGATTATTTTAAATAATTTTAAAGATTTAATATTATTTGGAATATTTTTTATAATTCAATTCTAAACTCGTAATAATTTGATGGCAATTTTAACCATTTCTTGATGAATAATTCTGAAACTTTCGTTATGGTGCTTTTAATTATTTCCACAAAAAATAATAACAATTCGATGATCTTTTACTACGTATATAAACAATAAGTGATAATTTGACATCCTTTTACAACGATTTGTAGGCGTTCCGATGATTATAGCGTTACGTTCAAATTCACGTTTTTGGTAAATTTATTATTTTCGATGGAGATTAGGAATTTATTAAATGAGATTGTTCTCAGTGAAATACAATAAAATCAAGATCGACCTATTAAAGTTGATTGTGAGAATCTCATTACATCTCATATGTTTGTCTCCTCTAATCACCATACGGTTGAGGGTACAACGTCAAATGAACACCGATTACCTCAGCAAAATTGATTAGATAAAGTGCTGCCAATATTCCACTACAAATGGAACGATAATTTGAAGAGCCTACGGTATATTGAGAGAGGAAAAAAAAATTAATGGAATCAACTACTATAAAGGATCAGAATCGATTTAAATCACGATCCGATGTGCTCACATTTACGCCATGACCGTCCGCCCTCAATCGTTCTGGAAAGGCGTACAAATGGCACTCTGCCGATTCTTGAGTGATTGCGAGGCGTAAACAGTTCATTCACATGCTTGTCAGCATTTAATTAATAAATTACTCAAGTATGTGCTTAGCTGTCCGTAGACGTTTGTCAAATGCTTTCTATCACTTGTAAGTGTGTATCCCCATACACAATAAGAAATTTGTCTTCTATTGAAGGATATTTACCCATTTTACGCCTGCTATAAGCACGATTACGAATCAAGTACGAGTACACATTACGTTTGTTCAGATAATAAGATTAGTCTATCGACTCCCCAGACTTCAATCATCCACCTTTGCTCGAGCACACATAACACAGTATTTTTGTTTCTTGTCTATCTAATTTGGCTCATTAATTAATCCAACGTATAATACCATCTGATTTTCTAACATATTCGCAAAAATCACTTCTAGCCTTAATCGAATCAGAAAATGTCAAAAGTTTTCGATTGGCTTCTCGTTCTCAAAAAGTTTCTTTCGTTCGAAATATTCCTAAAATACTATTCATCAAAAATAGAAGAAGAAAAAAAAAATAATTGAATAAAACCAAAGTCCCAAAAGAATTTTTCTTCATTCTGCAAAAAAAAAAAATTACCATATGTGAGGAGCTCAGCAAAAATTTGCCATTTTTTATGCTGACCTCCTGATTAGAGACTTTTATATATGGTATAGTTTATTACTTGAATATTTTAAATACCAGCCAGCAATTTTATATTTAAAAAAAAATTTATACTACACTGCATCCAAATTGTAATAAATTTTTACTCTTGAATTTTCTGAATAGGCGTTAACTTATGTCATTAATTTTGAAAAAGAATTAATGGCAGAATACAACGCTTCGTCAGAAAATTCAAAGAAATCGGTTTAGTAACTATAGAGAATTTTGCGAAAAGACTTAGGCAATATTAAATTAACTGACTAGGGTCTTAAGCAGTTAAAATTGGACTTAAAATTTGGTGAAACATTATCTTCAGCAATGAGGGCTGGGACAAAACATAATTACAAAAATTTCAGGGCTTCCTTTGCATCCAGGATAACTTATTATCGATGGCTGGGTAGCATCACCGGCCCTTCGAAATGAGACTAGTACACCGGTAATGATTAATTGCAAGAGGTATTTTTAATCACAATTGAACGATATGAACTGGGAAAATATCCGGTGCGACTTATCACATAGCAGTTGAAACGAGGGTCTTATTGCAGATGAATTTTCTACGTCTTGTTATGTCGACACATGCTAATATAAAGTAAATGCCTTTCAAAAACGTGGTTGCTAATTTTCTTCAAATTCTAATGAAAAAAAACATATTTCTTTTTAATTACAGATCTTGGCTTATAACTAGAAAAGGAATTAATTCAATTATTTTAAAAAAAAAAACTAAATTATTACAAAGATCAGAAAAGAAAAGACTAAAATTTGGACTGATATCTATCCTGAAGGGGTGCATTTTGTTAGTACTTAATTGGAAACAAATTCATAATTTAATTATAGTGTACAACGTCTGTTCAAAAAGTATTGCGAATTTTGAATTTTCGCGGGTTAAGTATATTCGATTTTTGATTTTATTTTGTGGCGTTATGTTGGTACTCATATCTCTCACTTATGCCGACAAGTTCGGCCATTTTGAATGTTCAGTTAATTTTTGACAGCTGCTTTGCTTGCACGTGTTTTGGCTCGTCTACGATTTTTGCCCATTCCATAAAATGGATTAAAGAATCTGTTTTGGAAGCAAGAAAAAGTCACAGGGCGCCAGATGTGGTGATAAGGTGGCTGCAGAATTATTAGTATGTTGTTTTTGGCCAAAAATTCGCGCACAAGCAACGATGCGTGAGCAGGGGCGTTGTAATGGTGCAAAAGCCAAGTTTCGTTATTTTACAAATCCCTGCGTTTCTGGCGGATTGCTTTGCACAACTTGCGCATAACGTGCAGGTAATATTCCTTATAGGGTAGAACGGTCACCCTGTGTCAAGAACTCATGGTACGAGGGTCATTCAACAAGTACTTAGCCTCACCGCCTGATGGAACTGCTGCCACAAAAGAAATTCACCATCGTGCAGTTAGTTCTTTTAGTAGCCTACTGTCAAAGTTTCAGTTGATTCCCTTTATTCGTTTTGCTTTGAGAGCCTTTGAAAGCGATTGTGTTGGTCGGTTGCACAAAAATGGAAAAAGATAAACATCGTTCGGTGATTAGATTCTTGTTTTTGGAAGGGCAAACGCGCAGCGAAATCAAAGATCGCTTGGATGCTGTGTTTGGTGACTCTTCTCCTCCGATGGCAATCGTCAAGAATTGGTTCAACGAGTTTGTTCGTGGCCGCACGTCGGTTTTTGATGAGCCACGGCTAGGTGCGCCGAAAACGGCTGCTAGGGAGGAAAACATTAAAAAAGTCCACGATCTCGTGTTGGCAGACCGTCGATTGAAGGTTCACGAGATAGCTGAGACTGTGGGCATCGCAGTTGGAATGGTACATCATATTCTACGCAAAGAACTGGGCATAAGAAAGCTGTCGGCGCGATGGGTGCCGCGTTTGCTCACATCGGAAAACAAGCGCAACCGTGAGACCACATCGGCGACGTGTTTGGCGCTGTTTCAGCGCAATCCAGCGGAGTTCTTGCGTCGTTTCGTAACCGTCGACGAAACATGGATTCACTGGCACACCAGAGACCAAGGAACAGTCGAAACAGTGGACTTCACCCGGCGAACGTGCTCCGAAGAAGGCAAAGACTGTTCGATCGGCCGGAAAGGTGATGGCCACCGTTTTCTGGGATTCACAAGGTGTGATCCACATCGATTACCTCGAGAAGGGTAAAACAATCACGGGGCGCTCTATGCTGACTTATTGGGCCGATTTGACGTCGAATTGAAGAAAAAGCGACCCCACTTTGCGAAGAAAAAAGTGCTGTTCCACCACGACAACGCGCCAGCTTACACCTCCGCCGTCGCCATGGCCAAATTGGTCGAATTGCGCTACGAATTGCTGCCCCATCCACCGTACTCTCCAGATTTGGCCCCCTGTGACTACTTTTTATTTCCTAACCAGAAAAAATCACTCGCCGGGAATAGATTTGGGTCGAATGAGGAGGTCATCGTCGCCACGGAGGCCTATTTAGCTTCCCTCGAGAAAATGTATTCTTTGGACGGGTTAAAAAAGTTAGAGCATTGCTGGGCTAAGTGTATCGAGTTTGAAGGAGATTATGTGGAAAAATAAATTGCCACCTTTCCAAAATTTTCGTTTTTCTTTTGTAGGCTAAGTACTTGTTGAATTACCTTCGTACACCATACCTCTGCAATCAAAGGAAACTGTAAGTAAAACCTTCACATTCGACCTTTTTGTCGTTCACATCTTCTCGGCCCTCTAAGAACATTTTGTCGTTCACATCTAGGACCGAAACATTGATTCGGTCCAAGGTAGCTTCACTACATGCCACGATCAATATTCGAAATGCGTCTGCGCAATTAATTTTATTTTTCATTAAAAATTTGATACCGATTCCTTGATCCATTTTTTGGAATGCGCAAAAATCGAAGACGAGCCAAAACACGTGCAAGCAAAGCAGCTGTCAAAAATTAACTGAACATTCAAAATGGCCGAAGTTATCGGCATAAGTGAGAGATATGAGTACCAATATAACGCCTCAAAAAAAATCGAAAATCGAATATACGTAACCCGCGGAATTCAAAATTCGCGATATTTTTTGAACTGACCTCGTATGTGTGTGTTTTTTTTAAAAATCTATAATAAAACTTTTATATTGAAATATAAAAAAATCATTAAACAGATTATAAGATCAATATTTGGCCCGATTTGATATAGAGATCATCAAAGCTCGTTCTTCGTCCGTCCAACTTTCGATAGTTTTTTCTTAAGGTTCCGTTTGGGGGAGAAAATTTGATGAGAAACTTTTTATTGACATCAGAAATTCTCCTTTTACCATAATCTATAGCAGTATTACTTACATCTTTCGTATTAATTTTTATACTTTATATTTTCAGATTTTATATTCATAATTGCTTAGCCATAAGCAGTTTTATTTGCTCAATTATAAAAGGATCAAATGTCAACCATTTCAAATTTGATTTTTCCACCTGTAGGAAAAGCAAATATGATATAATCTGTAATATTTGTAATTGCCCAGTTGTAAGCACACACAATCCATACGCATTTGGCTAAAGATAGCAAAAATTAATTTTGTCCCAAAAAAAAAAATTTCATATCTTTTCTTTTTTTTCCTCACATTTTATTAAAAGAAATTGTTAATGTGGCGACAAATTTCGTGTCAGTAGTTCTCCCAATTTCACGATACTTAATCTCCGCTTTTTGTTCAGTGCACTTAAAGTGAGGCATTTTTTATGAGAGCAGTATGATAAGTCAGTGATAAATGAAAGAAAAAATTAATTTATTCAACCTTTAGCTCCATACACTTCTTTCAACGATTGTGAAGTGCTTTTTACCATTCGTGTAGTATGATTTGGTTAAATCTGCGAAATAGGCCTCACTATCTGATTTCTTCAGATAATACAATAGTTTTGATAGTCGATGTAGATTATAAAATTATGCACGTCATAATTTTTGCTGTCGATGGAACTGTTTTCATTTTCTTTGGTGAATGTTTGGTATTAAAAACCCGTTGTTTTAACTGAATTTTAATGTCTCGTTTGTAATAGTGAAATCATATTTCTTTAACACCTACGAATGGATACAAACATCGAAAAAGTGTACCACACACTCTCTAGAAATCATTGCAAGAACACGTTTTTTGTCAAAGGTGAACAAATGAAGCAACGACCATCTTTCCGGTAGCTCTCTAATAAATTTCATATAATATATTGACTATGCCATCGTTGAGACTTCTCGGGAAAGTTTTCCGAAATTTGATTTCTCGGAAATGTACTTTAATCTGCAATAAAATATTAGACTTAATTTTCTTCTTACTATATAAATTTTCAAGCTTACATTCAATCCAATATAATTTTGTAATTAAACAATATTAATTTTGAAGGCCTGATTTTTTTTTTAAATTACTAAAGAGATTTATTTCCTTCAGAAAAAAGTAATGATTATTTTAATTACTCCGCTCATCTGTTAATTTAAATAAGTTACAATAATACGAGGGTCGTTCAATAAGTCCTTAGAAAATCCGAGAAATTGCGCTCGTAGTATCGGTTTTTTTTGTAAGTAGCATTATCGACAGGAACGCTGTTAAAATTTCATCTCGATCCATAGCGTAGGTCAATTTCTTTCGTCGATTAAAGTTAACGACATTTATTTGTGCATAACAATGGAAAAAAGCGAGTTTAGGGCTGTCATCAAACACCTCCATTTGAAAGGCTTAAGCCCGAAAGAAATCAAAGCCGAGTTGGATGTAGTTAATGGCACATCTGCACCTGTGTTTGTGACGGTTTACAATTAGGTGAATGAATTTAAACGTGGCCGTTGATCCACAAAAGATGAACATCGTTCAGGACGCCCAGTTAAGGTGTCTACTACTGAAATCATCGACAAAATCCACGATCTGATTTTGAATGATCGGCGAATTAAAGTGCGCGAATTAGTTGAGGCCACGGGCATATCACAAGGTACAGTCGCTTCAATTTTGCATGAAAAATTGTCTGTGAACAAAATTTCGGCAAGATGGGTGCCGCGTTTGCTCTCAGAGGAGAATAAGCGCAATCGTGTAGTGGACTCTGAGGCTATGTTGGCACTCTTTTATCGCAATCCTGCGGAATTCCTTCATCGATATGTTACTGTGGACGAAACCTGGATACACTACTACACTCCAGAAACGAAGAGACAGTCATCACAGTGGATTTTCAAGGGTGAACGGGCTCCGAAGAAGGCAAAAACTGTTGCATCGGCCGGCAAGGTGATGGGCACGGTCTTTTGGGATTCGCAGGGCATCATTTTTATCGACTACTTGGAAAAAGGAAAAACAATAACAGGAGCGTATTACGCGTCGTTATTGCAACGGTTGAGCGAGGAAATCAAAGAGAAACACCCCCATCTGAAGAAGAAAAAAATCCTCTTGCATCAGGACAATGCGCGTGTGCACACCTGCGCTGTTTCCATGGCCAAAATTGTGGAATTGAGAATGGAATTGTTGCAGCATCCCGCTTATTCACCAGATTTGGCCCCGAGTGACTATTTTCTTTTCCCCAATCTGAAGAAATGGCTTGGCGGACGACGATTCACTTCCAACGAGGACGTCATTGCTCAAACGGATGAGTATTTTGCAGAACTTTCCAAATCCTATTTTTTGGACGGGATAAAAATTTTGGAAAAACAGTTGGAAAAGTTTATAGAGCTAAAAGAAGATTAAAAACAGTTTTTTTTAAAACAGTTTTTTTCCATCTTTTTCTAAGGACTTATTGAACGACCCTCGTAGATAACATCAAATTGGAAGGCAAGACTGACTAGTTCGTTTACAAGGCTACATTGCGACTAGCTTTTCCTGGTAGGATTTTGATTCTCTGTATAGTAATTCTCAATACTCTGTCTATGACCATTCAAATATCGACACAAATACTTACGGACTCCTTTAAGCGTTACATTCTATTTATCTATTAACCTTACCTTGGGACTTTTCCTATTAGCACGCGGTTTTCTCTGCTCACTATCAGACAATGTTCAATATTGCTGACAACTATAATACGATTAAGGTATAGTCCAATCTGTCCATCGCATCGTTCAGATAATTCAAGTAATTAAAGTAGTTAAAGTTAACCATTTTGGATGTCAAATAATGCATTTACTCCTCTTATAATTAAATTAGCAATACTCTCAGCTTTAATGGATCGAATGGAGAAGTCTTTAAACGATGCGGTAGATTATATTTGCTTTAAACGATTTTAATCCAATCGAATTTCGAAAGGGCATATGGTGATTTAGTTAGCACTACGCATATTAACAGGAATATCCTGGCATATGGAAATGCTAGAAAAAGGATTATTTCTGACATCGAAAATGTACATATTCGTCTGTAAGGTAAGTGTAGTGTATGCGGAGATTCTATGGGAATGAATTCAACTTAGACAGTGAGTAATCCAGTGATAGGAGTACTCATTGGGCCCTTGCGAAAGCCAGCATCATCGACAAGGACTTACAATCGATGATAGGTATTCACCTGCATTGTATTTGTTTATTTATCTGATATCTGCAAGGCATATACACCAAGTGAATATTTACATTAATACGAGTATTATCTTAGCAGCTATGGTTAATTATCTTCGGTCTATATACAATAGTATAGAATCTCCAGTCTACAAATTGTGGTGTACAGTTTACGATCTCCGGTCGGCAGACACAACGGGTTGGATGTAAACATTCGGAACCGATATCCAAGGGGAGCCATCAATGTTGAACTCCACTTATCAGCAACATAAATCTTCTCAGCAATTATCTAATGTTAATAGTAATTGAGTTGTTAATCAGTTAAGCATGGAGTCATATATAAGCATCTTACTCCAATTCAGAGCTCATCATATCTGCAATAGATTCATGGACAAGGACGAGTAACTGCATATTATTCCTATGAGTTATGGAATTTGATATCAGCAAGGACATATTTTTACATTGTGTATGTGTATGTGGAAAATAACTGCAAATACTCTTCCACGTGTCCCTTTGTGAATATATGAACATATCTGAAATTAATCTAATATGATGGTCGAATTATTATTATAGTACAAATCATTCATCAGTATCCTTGTTGTCAACTTTAGATGTACACCATATAACCGGATTGGTCCTAGAAATCAAGCAAATCCTTTTCAGTTAAACAATCAAATGTCAATGTTATATCTGATCGATGTGTATTTAAGATGTGAAATTCTAATTAAATTTCCGAGAATTCTTATTGCTAATGCAACCATAAAACGATAAATATCAAATGTTTATGTACTTATGTTAATGCATCCTAAATTATCCTACTTTTCTATATGACATAAATGCACATTTATCTGATATAATTTCATTGGTTTAATATAATCTTTTAAATATTATTTATTAATTGAAAATAATTACCTTTGCTCTATAATGATTAATATAACTTTTAGGTTACATTGAACCGGACTTGTACTAAAATCCAATGAGAAGTTTTATAAATCCTAAAAGTTAATACCAAAAATAATTTTTAAAAACCTAATTATTAGATGTAAGGGAGAGCTATCTCATTTTTTTGATTAGATACGAGTACACCACTATACGTTGTCGATCCTTAATAAGAATTCTGACGGGACTGAAACCGATTTGAACAGGTAGATTACCATATTTATGGGATTTAAAAAAAATATTAGTTAGTTAATATTTCTAAAACCGTTAGTATCCTTGACATGAGAGATGAAGAAGGCCACTTAAAACATTGTATACCGAAGGTATAAGCTTAAATCCGCTGTTTGGTCATAGGTGGCGTGAGTGAGCGTATTAAGCTACCATGGATACGCCATATCTTTTTTTTATGAGTTTGACTTCTGTCAACATTAATCAGTGCAAATTGTCAGTAATTTCCTACAACAACATACATTTTTCCTTTGGTAATCATGTCTAGTTTTGTGCCAGAAAAAAAGCATATGCGGGAACCTCAGCTTTTCTGCTTCAATTTGAAGAAATCGGCTGCCGCATCGCATTGAATGCCTATGGAGGCCTATGTGTATGGTGACAGTGCTTTATCGGAAACAATGTGCCGAGATTGGTTTCGACGGTTCAAATACCGAAATTTTAACTTGTGGGACAAGAAGTGTGAAAATCGGCATAGGAAGGTTGAGTACCATCAATTGCGGGCTCTTTTGGACGAAGACGATGGTGTTACTCAACCAGTCATTTCCATGCGCGTGCGTGCCGTGGGGAAGATTTAAATGATCAGAAAATGGGTGCCGCATGAATTGAACGATAGGCAGATTGAGCGACTCCAAAACACATGCGAAATCTTGCTCGCCAGACAAAAAAGGAAGTCGTTCCTGGAATCATCAACATCTTCCCCAAGACCAAATCGCTTCGGACGGAAGACGATGCTGTGTGTTTGGAGCGATCAGCGGGGTATCGTCTATTATGAGATGCTGAAACCTAGTGAAACTGTTAATGCCCACCGCTACCACCAAGAAATCATCAAATTCCACCGTGCTCTGCGTGAAAAAAGGACGGATTATCAACAGAGCCATGACAAGCTGATTTTTCTTCACGACAACGCACCATCGCACACATCAAAAATGGCCCGAAACTACTTGTAGACACTCAACTGAGAGGTGCAACCCCACCCCGCTTATTCAACAGACCTGGCCCCTTTCCACTACTACCTGTTTTCGTCGATGGACCACGCACTCGCTGAGCAGCACTTCCATTCTTACGAAGACGTACGAAAATGGCTTGATGAGTGGTTTGCTTCGAGAAGGGAAAAATGTGTGGCTTGCGAGGGTAAATACTTTCAATAAATTTGTTTTTGCTTTCTATGAAAAAAAATGTGTTTTTTTGACTAAAATACAGCGGATTTAAGCTTATACACCTAGTACTCCATAAGTTCTAAAAAGTAAAAAACGCGCTGCAAGCAGCAATAAATTTGGCGTAAGGGTCGTAGCCAATAACGATATGGAAGAAGAAATTTGCTCAGGGCTGCTGGCAGTCAGCAGAGCCTATTTCAGTCATCACAACAATGAAGCTATTGCTATTCAAAATATAAGTCCACGTTCAAAAGTAGATTCTTTGAAAGAATTTTTAGTATCCTGCAATAAGGACGGAGCCTATTTAATGACGAAATCCTGAAGCATTACCGATTGTGGATAAAATTAAGATCAGTTAATTTTTATCGATCAGTTAGGCTGTATCTTTGGTGGAGCGCCGGCATTAGCCAGAACCCTAAATATTCTGGTAGTTTCGAACTGGAAGATCCGCAAAGATGGTTTACAAAATTTCGGTCGGGAGATCCTGAACAGGATGCATGAGCTATGGCAGCAATGTTGGGATGAGAGTGTGAATGGCAGAGGGACGTACATGTTCATTCCGGATGTGTGCTTCGCGTCTGCGTATGAGTTTGATTTTGGTCTGTCCCTTGGGTATTTGCTCACGGATCACGGCAGCTTGAATGGGTTTCTGTACAGGCGTGGTCTGGCCACGGAGGCTAGATGTCCTTGTGGGGCGGAGGAGGAGACTGTCGAGCACCATCTCATGAAGTGTGGCCTGTATGGGGATTTGCGTGACTTAGGTGCATGTGGAATCGTCGTGAATGAGGAGGGTGTGGATGTGAGTGGTGTTTTGAGTGTGAAAGAGAAGTACGAATGCCTGAATAGATTTGCCGTGGCACTGTTTGAGAGGAGAATGAGAATGGTGCGTGAATGAGTGCGTGAATGACACGCAGGGTGGCTACAACCGGGTGAAAGACCAAGGTCGATTCCGATTGTACCTTCGGGTCTTGGCTAACCCGCGTACCTGAGCTGGCCTAGCGGTGCCTAGGAATTTACAAGATTCCTGACCGTAGCTCAATGAGCGGAGTACAAACCAAAGTACTCTTAAAACAAAAATTGGTACCGCGGGAATCGGGGGCCCCATAGTGGAATACACTATGCCCGATTGAGGTGAGGCGCCATTTGGCAGCAACGTGGTGGCTGTGGTTATGCCCATATCGCGGGTATGGTCTCCGGCCCGTAGGTGGGAGGTAACTGGCAAATTCCATCTTGTAATTATCTCGGGCACTGTCACTGCTAATGACAGTAGAGGTTTAGATAGTCCTCGCCACCAGCAGGTGGAGTGGTCGGCTTGTAACTGACTACTAACTGCGAACTGCCAGTAATGGTGGTGCGTTGATTGAGCGTATCTCAATCCCTACAGTCGTAGGCGACTCGTGGTCTTGAGGTTTGGACAACCAGGTCACGTTAAATAACAATTGCTAACTAACTTTTCTTTAAACTACGAACCTAGATCAGGACGGCCATCAGAAATCAATAATAAAGTGCTCTGCAGTATGATCAGGACAAATTCCACCTTAACTTCCCAGACAACTGCTTTGGAATACATTAAAAGGCTTGATTTTATTTCAAAACTGTCTAGTTGGGTGCCAGATGAATTAAGCGAGAAAAATTTAATGGATAGAATTTCCATATATTCTTCGAATCGTGCGGAATTGGACTACCACCTATTTAGATTGCAGTAAAACTTTTCCAATCGAAATGAGTATGCAAATTTGAAGGATATCAAAATTGTAGTAGAAAACTTTCTCCAACAGTGAGGACTTCTTCTCCAGAAGATTGGATAAAGCTGCCAGAATACTGGAAAATAGTTTAACTAACGTAAAAAATTATGTGTTAGAATAAATTTTAAATAAAAAGTGGGAAAAAAAAACCAAATAGAAAAAGTTCAAAAAAAAGAATGTCAAATAATTTTTTATAACGATTCTTATAACGACTAAAAATATTACCAATTAATAAAGCCTCGTCGGAACTTTTTATTAGTTTCTCAAAAGATTCACTTTTAAATTAAATTCTGTAAATTTTTTTCTGAATGCTTTCAAATTTCTTTTTAAATTTTCTTTAAGTAATTAAAAAGCTATTGATTTGTGATTAAAATTGGTCTAGGGAAAAGAATCGAAGTGAAGAGAAACTCTTTAAAAATTACAACAAAACAACTTTTTTCGAAGTAATTAAATATATTTCAGAGATACCATTTATTCAAGCTTTAAGAATTTACACAAAATATATTAAATTATTCTTGAAATATTCATAATAAAATTACTGACCAAAATTTATGCACATATTTTAAAATGACGACTAGACATAAATGCAACTCAAAAAGAATATATATTTTTATAATAATATTAATGATAAGAAGAAGAAGAAGAAGAAGAAGAAGAAGAAAAAGAAAAATAAGAAGAAGAAGAAAACAAAAACTTAACTACCACTCAAACAAAATGATGGTATTATTAACGTATTAAATTTACGAAATGAGAGGAAAATTACGTTGAGAATATATGAACATGAATGGCTTAAAGTTAGATGGTTGAGGATAATTAAGGTTCATCCCTAAAATGATATTCAGTTTGAAATTCTATCTTGTTGATATAAAAGTGATAAGGATTCGTTGCTATAATAATAAAAAAAGACGTAAAATCGAAACAAAAACAAAAATAACGAGAAAGGAGGTAAAAATTGAAAGAAAATAATGGAAAAGTAGAGCATCCAAGATAAGACTATTGCGCTATAGTTTAAGGTGAGCTTTATCCCGCATAGTGTTCGTGTATCTAGAGAGATATTATAAAATTAAAGGATTACGTAATTTGATCTTTCTACGTGCAGGCACTAACTATATCGTCATATGTTTGAGTAAAATATCTTTAATAGCGATTTGAAATTTTAATAAGCACCTGCTTATTATCCTATTTTTTAGGCAATAGGCTGAAGGGTTATTTTATTAGAACCATTAAGGATATTTATATTTATTCAAAAAGATTTTTTGTCCTTTTTTCTGTTAGGTTTTTAATTTTCCATATCATATTATGAGGATATAGGGTGTTCGAAAAACAAATTCGTAACAATTTTTTTTTAAATAATTTTTTGAAGGAAAAAGACACCTTGTGTCAATAATTTTTGTTGCCATAAAAAGACACCTTGTGTCATAAAAAAAGAGACCTTCTACCATAAAACCTTTTAACATAAATGAAGATCTATTACGATAAAGGGACCAATTTTAGTTTAAAAAAAGATTTTTTAATAAAAAATTTAAAAAAAATTATTTGAAGCGAAAATTTTCTTGGTGTCTTTTATTGCCATAAAAAGACACCTTGTGTCATAAAACGAGACTTTTTTATATAAAACCTTTTACCATATATGAAGATCTATTATTGTGCAGCGACCAATTTGGGGTTAAGAAAGGATTTTTTAATTTAAAAAAAAAAAGAGATATTTTGAAGGAAACATTTTTTTGGTATCTTCTGTTGCCATAAAAAGACACCTTGTGCCATAAAAAGATACCTTGTGTCATAAAAAGAGACCTTTTAACATAAATGAAGATCTATTATTGTGAAGGGACCAATTTAAGTTAAAGAAAAGATCTTTTCTTAAAAACTAAAAAAAAATTTTGAAGCAACAATTTTTTTGGTGTCTTTTATTGTCATAAAAAGATAACTTGTGCCATAAAAAGATACCTTGTATCATAAAAAGAGACCTTCTAATATAAATGTAGATCTACTGTTGTGAAAGTAGCAATTTGGGGTTTCAAAAATATCTTTTCATACACAAAAAGAGGTCTTTTGAAGAAAAGATTTTTTTTGGGGTATCTTTTATTGCCATAAAAAGACACATTGTACCATAAACAAAGACATTTTAACATAAATGAAGATCCATTATTGTGAAGGGACCAATTTAAGTTTAAGAAAAGATCTTTTAATATAAAAAAAAGAAATATTTTGAAGCAAACATTTTTGTTGGTGTCTTTTATTGCCATAAAATGGCACCTTGTGTCATAAAAAGAGACCTTCTAACATTAAACCTTTCAACCAAAAGGAAGATCTATTATTGTGAGGGACCAATTTTGGTTTAAAAAAAGATATTTTAATAAAAAATTAGAAAAATTGTTTGAAACAAAAATTGTTTTGGTGTCTCTTATTGCCATAAATAAAAACGTTGTGCCATAAAAAGACATCTTGTGCCATAAAAAGAGACCTTCTAGTATAAAACCTGTTTAAGGATATTTATATTTATTCAGAAAGATTATTTTTTCTTTTTTCTAATAGATTTTTAATTTTTTGTATAATATAACGAGAATACAGGGTATTCTAAAAACAACAGCATATAATTTTTTTTTTAAATAAATTTGGATGAGTGATTTGTGGTTGACAAAAATCTCTTATTACACTTGGAAACTATGTATTTATAGTGGTTGCTTTTGGCCATGTAGTAAATATGTTATATTCTTTTTCGATGACATGTTTCATTAAATTTTTTCATATTTTTGGGCCAATTGCAGGCGCTTGTTTTCATTGGGCCTGTTTTCTCAAAGTTGTTCAATTATTTCTAAGCGTGAAGCGTGCACCTTCTTCTTTAAGCAGCGCTTCAGAAAGAAATCGAGAGTGTTTAAATTTGGACCAATATTATTGATTTATTTTAATTGTAAAATTATCATCAGACTAGGGTCGTAGACCTTCTTCTTTAAATAGTCCTACAGGAAAAAATCGGGAGCAGTTAAATTTTCATTGATTTCATCGCGAATTTTTTTTTAAAATTATTAAATTGTATTTAGTCGGTAAGCATGGACCTTCCTCTTAAAGTACCCTTACAGGATGAACTCAGGAGTGCTTTAATCTAGGGTAACAAAGGAATCTCCCAGGAAGAAATCTGAACCGTCTAAATTGGGAAAAAGCCAAGAAAATACGGACTTATGATAGTCCGGCATAAATACCGCACCAAAAAGTTGCTCTTAGAGTGTGTAAATGCCATTCCTTGAATGCCCTTATAAGCGGAAAAATAGTTAGTTACGAAACTGCTTAAGTGAAAATATACTTCGTTTCTCATTACCAATCTCATATAGGAATCAGGAGGTCTAAAATGATTTCCCTCCATTACTGGCGGCTCATATGATCTCTGGGCTAAAGTTTCTATAGCAAATAAATTTGTTGCTGGTTTAAATGCAAATTCTTTATTCTTTTTTTTTATCTGCAACTAGCATTATATTATAACAAGCATATTTACATAAAATTTTAATTTTACAATCTTATGCATCATAAAGTGGGAGTAAAATCCCATCGACGTTTCTCTAACTAACTGAAGTTAGATTTCTCTAGACAATCTCGTAAGTCTCCGATGAGTGTTTCAGGGAAGGGGAGTACTTAACAAATTTATGATAGAATAAACGGAAGTGAAATTTTTGATAGCGGGAAATGCACAGGGCCTGAACAAAGGGAATATTAAGACCACGATATATTATGTTATTACCAACATAAAAGGGGGCATTAACAATTTTACGGAGGATCTTGGATTATAAGGCCTGGACGGGATAGGAATTGGAACGTTTCGTTGAACCACAAAGTTCAATTCTGCATGTCCAAATAGGTTTTAAATTGTTTTGTATATTAAAAGTAGTCTAGCGTTTATCCAGTAGGCTAAGAAGTTGAAGGTAACGTCTGGTGGGTTCAAGTTTTTTTAGTCTAGAATGAGAGTTCCTTAAAAAGAGTTAACTCTTGTGCGTAGTTGCTTATAGATTTTGCACAACTCCTTTTAGCTGCGCGCGCATACACCACAACAATATTATCGGTTCAAAGTCTGATTCAAAGATTGGTAGGTTCCTCAAAAATACTCACTATATTCGAAAATGAAGTCAGTCCGATCCAATTAAAGAATTTCTTTCATAAAATTTTATTATAATAATGACGGTCGGTAAAGATTCTTAAGATATTTTGTAATTACAAGTTCAAATGGGGTCAATTTGAAGTCAAGATATCTGGCATTACTTTAACTAAATAAGAAGATAACATCTGTGCCTGACGCATCATTTATGGTATGTGAAAATAATTTTGAAATTACTCAAATTATTGTAAGATCATATTTTAGAAATTCAATTGGTACTTGCATATTAACCATAAAAAGTTCTCCATTTAATTGATCAAGAGATCTACATTTAAAGATGGTGAAGATTATTACTAATCAAGACGTTCTTATCTATTATTAAAATATAGTACCAAAGGTATAAGCTTAAATCCGCTGTTTGGTCATAGATGGCGTGAGCGTATTAAGCTACCATGGAAACGCCATACTTTTTTTTTTGAGTTTGACATCTGTCAATATTAATCAGTGCACATTGTCAGCAATTTCCTACAACAACATACATTTTTCCTTTGGTAATCATGTCTAGTTTTGTGCCAGAAAAAGAGCATATGAGGGAAGCTCTACTTTTCTGCTTCAATTTGAAGAAATCGGCTGCCGAATCGCATCGAATGCTTATTGAGGCCTATGGTGACAGTGCTTTATCGGAAACAACGTGCCGAGATTGGTTTTGTCGGTTCAAAGACGGAAATTTTAACTTGTGGGACAAGAAACGTGAAAATCGGCTTAGGAAGGTTGAGGACCATCAATTGCAGGCTCTTTTGGACGAAGACGATACCCAATCGAAAAGAATGCTCAACCAGCCATTTCCATGCGTCTGCTTGCCATGGGGAAAATTGAAAATATCGGAAAATGGGTGCCGCATGAATTGAACGATAGGCAGATGGAGCGACACAAAAACACATGCAAAATCTTGCTCGGCAGACAAAAAAGATAGTCGTTCCTGCATCGGATTATGACAGCCGATGAAAAGTGGATATATTTCGAGTATCCTAAATGGAAGAAATCGTGAGTTGATCCCGGCCAACCATCAACATCTTCCCCAAGA
Source organism: Atherix ibis (assembly GCA_958298945.1). Lineage (NCBI taxonomy): Eukaryota > Metazoa > Arthropoda > Insecta > Diptera > Athericidae > Atherix > Atherix ibis. The sequence continues at coordinate 42,872,451 of OY282610.1, forward strand.
CCAAATCGCTTTGGACGGAAAACGATGTTGAAACCTGGTGAAACTGTCAATGCCTACCGCTACCACCAACAACTGATCAAATTGCACCGTGCTCTGCATGAAAAAAGGACGGATTATCAACAAAGACATGACATGCTGATTTTCTTCCACGGCAACACACCATCGCACACGTCAAAAATGGTCCAAAACTACTTGGAGACACTCAACTGGGAGGTGCTATCCTGTTTTCGTCGATGGGTCACGCGCTCGCTGAGCAGCACTTCGATTCTTACGAAGACGTCCGAAAATGGCTTTGCCTTGAAGGAATTTTTTTGGCGTGGTATCCACAAATAGCCCGCGAGATGGGGAAAAATGTGTAGCTAGGGAGGGCAAGTACTTTGAATAAATTTGTTTTTGCTTTCTCTGAAAAAGAGCATGTATTTTTTGACTAAAAAACAGCGGATTTAAACTTATACATCTGGTATTTGGCTTAGATCGATTTTCCATAAAATTCATCACAGGAAATACGAACTTAATTATATCTAAAAAGGATAAACATTGTCCGAAGGTGCTTAAGTATTTTATTTTTTCATAAATATTCATTTAAAAGGACCAACATTTTTGAAAAATATAATTTAAACAAAAAAAACATTTGTGCTGACCATCTCTTGTATGCAAAACAATGATACCAAAGCCTTCTTGAGTTAAAAGCTTTAACGACAAATCATTTTCTATTTTCGAAAATCATAAAAGCTTTTTAAAATCACCTTCACGCTTCCCCAGCATTCATCAAAAATAATATTTATTCACAAATAAATCGTAAAATTTCATATAAGGAAAAAAAACACCACTTATTCCACGAGCAGAAAAGAAAAATGGAATATTTTCTCACGGCAGGTGTTATATTCCCAGTTCGATTGTATTTTATCAAAGAGCCAACATGAAACGTGTGATGTACTCTTATAGCTACTTTTGAAAAATGCACACGATTTTCATACAAAAATTCATATTTTATTTATCGACTTTGGTAAAAATTTTCACATTGAAACTTTGAAAAGTTTTCTCTTTCATTCGTTTTTATTTATTTTTATATTTATTATTTATTTATTTATGTACAATTTTTTTTTTATTATTTGGATTATCCATATAGGAAATGTGAAAATAAATCGCAATAAAATCGTTATTCGAATATATGTCTCCTCTTATTATTCCTTTTGATGATTATAAGAGAGCAAATATGCACGAATAGATACTTTTGCTTTTATCATAACTCTTTCCGTAATGGAAATACGATTTGATGCATGGTTGATTATGCTATTTTCATATAATATACAATATTTTTTTGGGGTATCTTGAGAAAAAGATTTTATTTATGAAATGAGAAAATCCAGACAGTAAAAGAAAATTGACTTTTTAAGTTAAATTAAAAATCAAAATAACAAGAAAGTGTAGTCGATCACAAAGCTGGTATGATATTAATTTGTCTTTCCAGAAATGTAAAAAAAATATTTTCATTTTTTCGGCAAAAAGAAAGAATATTAAAGATTTCTAATAATCTGGTTAATACAATAGAAGTGACCCAGATTGACATAAAACAAGATCTTTTGACATGAAAAAAGATTTACTGGTAAAAAATATTTCTCTATTCTAATAAACTGAGCTTCTAAGAACTTTTCATATAAAAATAGATTTCCTGATACAAAAAAAAATCTTTTAATATGAAAAAACGAGACCTTTTGACGCAAACATTTGTTTTGGTATCTTTTTTTGCCATAAAAAGACACTTTGTTCCATAACAAGAGACCTTATAACATAAAACCTTTTAACGAAGATCGATTATTGTGAAGGGACCAATTTTGGTTTAAAAAAAGATCTTTAATATAAAAAAAAGAGATCTTTTGAAGCAAATATTTTTTTTTTGTCTTTTATTGCCATAAAAAAAAACCTTATGCCATAAAAAAACTTTCTAACTATTATTTTGAAGGAACCAATTTTGGTTAAAAAAGGTTCTTTTAATATAGAAAAAGAGATCTTTTGAAACAAATATTTTTTTGGTGTTTTTTTTACCATAAAAAGTCATCTTGTATCATAAAAAAGTGACCTCCTGACATAAAACCTTTTAACATAAATGAAAATTTATTATTGTGAAAAGCCCAATTTTGGTTTAAAAAAAGATCATTAACATAAAAAAAGAGATCTATCGACGCAAACATTTTTTGTTGGTATTTTTTATTGCCATAAAAAGACACATTATGCCATAAAAAAAACCTTCTAACTATTATTTTGAAGGGAACAATTTTGGTTTAAAAAAGGTTCTTTTAATATAGAAAAAGAGATCTTTTGAGGCAAATATTTTTTTGGTGTCTTTTACGTATATTGCCATAAAATGATACCTTGTGTCAGAAAAAAGAGACTTCCAACATAAAAGCTTTTAACATAAATGAAGATCTATTATTGTGAGGGGACCAATTTTGGTTTAAAAAAGTATATTTTAATATAAAAAAAGAGATCTTTTGAAGTAAGAATTTTTTTTATATAAAAAAATCTTCTCTCATAAATGGAGACATTTTGTTATGAATGAAAACCTTTTAAAATATAAAGATTTCTTTTCTAATAGTACTTTTTACATAAGACAACTGTTGAAAAAAACAAATATTTCCACATTAGAAACGAACTTTTCATGTTAAAAATTCTATTGCAATAGATTTTTTTAACATAAAAAGAGACCTAATAAAATAAATATTTTCTAATAAAAGCAGGTTCTTTTGGAATAAAAAGAGAAATTTTGATCTTAAACAAGACTTTTTACATAAACAAGATATTTTGTCATCAAAAAATATATTTTTTCATAAAAAGAGACCTTTTGCCATAAAATGAGACCTTTTGGCATAAAAATCATTTACAATAAAAAAAAAACAAGACATATTTTCATATAAAAGGAGTTTCTTTTGATATGAAAAAAGCCCTTTCACCATAAATAGAGACCTTCTGAGACCTTTTGCCATAAAAACCTTTTGCAATAAAAAAAAAATAGATTTGTTTATATAAAAGAAGTTGCTTTTGATATAAAAAGAGACCTTTGACCATAAATAGAGACCTCTGATATTAAAACCGAATATTTGATATAAAAATATACCTTTTGATATAATTTCGAAGTTTTAACATAAAAATCTTTTACCATAAAAAAACACATTTTGCAGGTAAAAGAGATTTTTATCCATAAAAAGATCTTTTGCCATAATATGAGACATTTTGACATCAAAAAAGATATTTTTACATAAAAAGATACCTTTTGCCATAAAATGGGACCTTATTTTGAAATAAAAAAAAAGCATTTTTGTATGTAAAAGGCGGTTTTCTTGATATAAAAAAGACCTTTCACCATAAATAGAGACCTTCTTAGACCTTTTGCAATAAAAACTTTTTGCAATAAATAAAAATAGATCTTTTCATATAAAAGGAGTTGTTTTTTTATATAAAAAGAGATCATTCACCATAAATAGAGACCTTTTTACATCAAAACCGAGTGTTTGATATAAAAATATATCTTTTGATATAATTTTGAAGTTTTAACATAAAAATCTTTTACCATAAAATAAGAGTTTTATGTTAAAACTTCAGGACATAAAAAATCTTTTTTTGTACAATAGTAAAAAGAGATTTTTATCTATAAAAATATTTTTTGCCATAATATGAGATATTTTAACATTAAAAAAAAATTAATAACATTATAGGACAATTTTTCAAACAAACAGAAGCCTTTTGATATAAAAGGAAGCATTTTGACCTAAAATAAGACCTCTTAAAATTCAAAATAAGAGGAAAAAATCGACCATAATTCTTGCATATGTACAATAAAAGTAATAATAAAACAATATTAAAAAAAGGATAATAAATAATTATAAAAACTATTTGTTATTGTTAATAGGAACCTCAAGGTTCCAAAAGAAATACTTAAGAGATCTTCCTGCAGCGTCATCCTACTAAAGTTTATTTTTCTATAGATCGCCCTATTGTGCATGTACTCTTGTAGAGTAATTCTGGATAATCTTTATCTTATGTTTTGACAATATGCATCTAGAAATTATTCATAATCTGGAAAAGGTTTTTATTATTTTGAAAACAAAGCAAAGCAGAATTTTGTAGGATTATTCAGACCAAAGATAACATTTTTGTTTTATTTTTTTTTATTCAGATAAAAAATACCGATTAATAAATATAATTATTGAGAATATTATATTTTTATTTAAAAAAATATAATTTTAAAACCCATTTAAGCTAGTAAAGTATGAGTATCTGCTTGGTTTGATTTTTTTCGCATAGAGAAATTATAGTAACTTTTTTTCAATTTGGTTTCACAGCATTTTTGCTCAAGTCGTTATTTTACTCAATTTTTTTTTTTGCTAAAATTTTTGTAGCTTGTTTATATTTTTATAAGAAGAAATTTTTTTTCTCCAATGCCTGCTTGTTCATTTTGATCGCCTTCTTAATTTTTATGTCATCTGTATAGAGGAAGAACGACTGAACGATGAAACCGTTTTGGTTGTCAGGTCAATGACGGAATAATTCCAATATATTCGAAAGCAGATGAATACACGCCATGGTTTGGTGGATTTATATTGAAAAAAAAGAGATGCTTTATGTTATCACATCGGAGTTCTCAATTAAGTTAAGACGAATTTTATGGCACATCCCATAAAAACTGACAGAGGCGTATGGTTATATCTAAAGTATTAAAGAAACAGATGCAAGATTCCAAGTGCAAGGCGTAAAAAAAAAACTTTAAAACATAAAACTACCCGCAAACTCATATACAAATGGAATGTTGTCGCACATCGACTACAAGACAGTGGGCGAAGTAGAGAAATCGAGGCAAAAGGATACTAACAATAAATGAAATTCTACAAATTCGCGTACATACTTTTGAAGGGGTGGAAACCGTTTTTCCAGAGCACTTAATTCCATTTTATATTTTTATTTATTTATTTTCATTTTATGTTCAAAAAAAGAAAAAACAAGACCACCACTTCTGGCACATATACGAAGGCTCTAACATTCGAGAGCCTTTATATAACCAATCGACCCATTCCATTTTGGCTTCCAATCCCCAGATTTCGTCTAGTATTAGGTTCATTTCACATACGAGTACAAGAAGTGGCTGTGGATAATTTATAGCCAGTTGAAAAGCGATAAACGCAGGATGAAAATATTTTTATAGTTGACATGCGACAATGAGACTTTACAGTTTTTCTGTTAATAAAATTTCAACCGAAGATATTCTCTTTTCCTTATTGGACCCAGAAAGGACAAACTGACTTTAGAAAAGCATAATACAAAAACCAGCTAACTCTAATTTTAGAGTTTTTTTTTTTTTTTTGACTATCAAATGTATTACTAAATCGATTTATTACCATTTTCTTATAGAATTTAAAAGGATCAACATTTTATTTTCTATTTGTCATATTTTAGTATATTTATTTTCAAAAATTTTATTGTGTCTACCAAATTTAAAAAAAAAAAAAAAAACATTTTACCGATTAGGCTTTTTTCAAAAATTTTCAACAAAAAAAATTGGAAAGCGTACAAAAAATATTTTTTTAATTATGCTATCAGTTTTCTTGTCTATAATAAAATTGGTCAGGTGATTTTTTAAAATAAAAATTAGTAATAAACACGTTTTTAAGGTGACTCCTATTTGGAAACTAACCTTTTTGTTATGTGGCTTTTAGTACATTAATGGTGGTTCCATCATATCACTCCAGATGTACACACATGAAAGGATATTGTATCTTAATGTAACCAAAGTCCATATATTAGTAAAGAGACTATTAAATTAATCTAAGAAGATATAAACTAAGTTCACTGCCAGATATTCAAGCTACACGAAAACTAAAAATATTTTTCTCACTTAGTTATAGGTGAAAATATAATTTATCTGTTATTTAAGGTACTCGGACTCTAAAACGACTCCAGATCAGACGGAACAAGCTTTTTGACAGAAAATTAGTTTATTGGTAGCCCACGTAACCTGGGGTATAATTAAACCCACATAAACCAAACATAACACATATGCAGGGTGGGCATAAATTCAGTTCAGTGTCTGAGGTATAATTAAGTCCAGGTCCCATGGGAGAAATTCCATGGGACCTGTAGGTGCTGCGTGGAAGCATCTACTACTGTCTGCGGGGGGGGGGGGGGGGGCATCGCGCTTGCTGGTTGTTTGGTTATGAATGAAGAGTTTCAGGTTCTGAACAGAATGTATGAAATTTGGCAACGTCGATGGTATGAAAGTGTGATTGGCAGATGGACGCACAATTTCATTTCGGATGTGTGCTTTGTGTCTGCGTATGGATTTGAATTTGGTCTGTACCTTGAGTATTTACTCACGGGACACGGCAGTATGAATGGGTTCCTGTACAGGCGTGGTCTGGCTGCGGAGGCTAGATTCCCTTGTGCTAAGCACCTTCAAATTCCTGTTTGGGGATTTGCGTGACTTAGGTGCATATGGAATCGTGGTGAATGATGATGATGTGAATGTGAGTGCTGTGTTGGGTGTGAGATAGATGTATGAATGCTTTAATAGATTTGCCGTAGTACTTTTTGAGAGGAGAACAAGAATGTTGCGTGAATGAGTGTGTGGATGACACGTAGGATGGCTACAACCGTGTGAAAGACAAAGATCGATTCCGGTTTTACTTTCGGGTCTTGGCGAACCCGCGTACCTGAGCTGGCTTAGCGGTGCCTAGGGACTTACAAGATTCCTTACCGTAGCTCAATGAGCATTGTACAAACCGAAGTACTCTTAAAACAATAATTGGTACTACGGGAGTCAGAGTGCCCCATAATGTTGGAATACACTTTGCCCGACATTGGTGAGGGGCTTAGGCAGCAACGTAGGGGCTGTAGTTTATACCCATATCGCGGTTACGGTCTTTGGAGTGCGGGTGGGAGATAACTGGCAATTATCTCGAGCGCTGTCACTGCTAATGACAGTAGATGTTTAGGTAGTCCTCGCCACCAACAGGTGGAGTAGTCAGCTTGTAATTGATTACTAACTGTTAACTGCCAGTAATGGTAGTGCACTGATTGAGCGACTCGTGGTTTTACGTTAAAACATAACCTCTAACACATATGCAAGCCAAGACTATACCACCCCCGCATAACTACTGACATAAACAAACTTGTGAAAGGTCAATGGCCCTGGTTTTTTTCTATCTAGGGTTAACCCATCAAAATAACTTCTCCTGTCATATAACCATCTCCGTCAACGAGTTGTTATCGAAAAAAAGAGTCCTTTTTTTACCATATTTCCGTTCAGGTGCCTTTTTTATTTATTTCTCCATCGACACCATCTTTTTAACTAATTTAAGTAGTTAAAAGGATGGTATCGATTGAGAAACAAAATAAAAAAGGCACCTGGACGGAAATAAGGTAAAAAAAAGAGTCTTTTTTTGGACTGTGCCTTCAGGAGAAGCTAAAGACGGATCCAGTTGAAACCTTCCAGCACTTCTTCGAAGAGTAGAAACAACGCGTTCACCACTGTACAAATATTTACCATAAGATAACATAACTGCTTTAAAAGGGTTAATATTACGATGTCAAAATAAAATAAAATTATTGTAAAAAAATAAGTCTCATTACTTTTCATTACAATTACAGAAATTTTCGATTTATTTCTTTAAAAAATTTAAAATATTTAAAAATATACGATGTAAATTTTAATAAAAAAAATTTTTCTTAATTAGAAAAAAGTCATACCTTTTAATGCTTACTATGCCGCCAAAGAGGTTTTTTTCTTCTTTACTTTAACATTCAAAAAACCGGAACTACTATTGAGTATATTTTCATCCCTTATAGTTAATTAAGTTGTTTTTGTTTTTGAAATTTTTGTTACCACTTTAACAAGCACAAAGTTGAGAGGGAGAAAAAATCCCCACATGGTGGGATCCTTTTTTATCATTTTATGACTTCAAATGTTGGATCCTTTTTTGCTTCATTTCCTTGCGGCCAGAAATTTAAGATGTTAATTTCCTTTTGAAAGTTTTGCCATTGTATTTTTACGTATTTTTTTTTTTTTTTTGACAATTGACACTGCAAAGAATAAAAGTTTCTTTTTAGTAACGAATACGACTGTTTTTATTGTCGGAGATCCTTTTTCATATAAGAAAGTTTTCTTAACTTTAGATAGAGCAGACCAAAAAGTTAGGTGTTTCAAATGATGTTTGCTGGACTTTTAGATGTAAAACTGATACAGTTTTTTTTTACGATTCGATTGTATTTGGCTTTTTCATCCTGAATTTATAGTACGTAAAGGAGCAATTAATTGCGTTTCGCCAAAAATCAGTGTCACATTCTTTACATACCCTCATCACATATGGTTGCTTTCGCGTCGGTATAACCACAAAAATCTGTATACGGGGTGTAATTGGACGTATGAGGGTAGTAAAATATTTACAACCATCGCAGGCTACGTCTAGTGATGATGGAAATTTTTGTGGGTACCGGGGGAGTTTCCGATGATGGTTCCCAGTTAAGACGATGACGTTTTATGTAGTTCAAATTTTGTGATTGGATTTTATCATTTACTTGGCTCCCTTTTTTTGTTGTTGTTGGGTTTTTCCATTTTCATATCCCCACTAACAGAGTTTTGTAATTTGGCCGTTTAACTTAAAATCAGTTAATTTAATTTTTATTTATCATATTTACCTCTAATATAAAATTTTATGTTTTTTTTTCGCATTTCTCTTTGTAAATAGAAAGACTTAACCTTTTAAGTATTTTTTTTTATTTTTTTTTTTTGGTGATTCATTTAATAGAAAATGTAAAATTTTATATGATTTATAAATAATTCAAAGTAGAATAATTCAAAGTAGTTTTTTTTTTTTTAAATATCATTTTTATGGAAAGGAAATTAATTAAAATTTGATTTGTGCTAATATTTTAACAAGTTGGCGCCAAATATTTTCAAACGGTCAGAAAGACTAAAATCGCAATTGATAATTTGATTTTATATTCAAGTTTTTAGATTATTCAATAAAAAGGATCTTGTTCTACCAATTTTAAATTTGCTACTCGTATATTACCAATTTTAAAAAGATTATATAGAACGAATTTTTTTCCATTATATTAAGAATTAAAGCTTCAAGGATATTTTATAGAAAGTTTTCTTATCATCTTTTTAAATTCACGCTTTAAGGATCATAAATAAATAGGATATTTCTATCATTTAAAGGTGTATACCGTTAACTAATTATAATTGCAGAAATCTTTTTTACCATATTTTAAATTAGAAAATGAAGAATATTTTATAGAAAGGATCTTTTTCATCATTTTAAAGATTTTTACTTGTAATATCATCTTTTTTAGCTTTATTTAAGGTTAAAATTTAAAAAGGATAATCAATAAAAAGGATTTTTTTTACAATTTTTTAACACTTTAAGTATAAGAATATTTGATGGAAAGGATTATTCTTTCTGAAGAATTTACAATAGCTTTAAGGATACTCAATGGAAGTGATGTTTTTTTTTATAATTTTAATATTTTAGTTTAAATGATATTTAAAAAAAAAGGATCTTTTTCATTATTTTTATCATATTTGCCATAATAATAATTTTTTTTCAGCATTCTAAAAATATTATCTTTAACAATTTGTAGAAAGCAAGGACCCTTAAGCAATTTCTTAAATTATAGCTTTGAGGATATTTAATAAAAATTATCTTTTTGTACTATTTTTAAAATATTAGCTTTTAGAATATTTGGCTAAAAGGATATTTGTAGTATTCTAAAAATGTCAGTATTCTTAATGATATAATTTTTAATGATACTTGATACAAAAGATCTCTTTCACCATTTTTTTTAGATTTAAGCTTCATGATAATTTAACAAAAAGAATATTTTGCTAACTACAATTTTTTAAGTTTTAATTTTACGGATATTCAATAAAAAGGATATTTTTTAAACATTTTCAAGACTTTAAGTATCACTCAATGGAAGTGATATTTTTTTATGCTTTTAGGGTTTCAGTTTAAATGATATTTAATAAAAAGGATCTATTTCATTATTTTTATAATAATTTTTTCGAGCATTCTGAAGATTTTAACTTTAAAAATTAGCAGACAGCAAGGACCTTTAAACAATTTCTTAGATCATAGCTTTAAGGATATTCAATAAAAATTATTTGTTTTTATAATTCTTTTAAAATATTAGCCCTAAGAATATTTGGTTAAAAGGATATTTGAAGTATTCTAAAAATGTCATCTTTGGTGATACCAAATAAAAATGATCATTCTTTTACGATTTTTAGGATATAATTTTTAAGGAATTTTAATATTGTACAAAGGATCTCTTTTACCATTTTATAGATTTTAACTTGATGAATATTCAAAAAAAAAATGATATTTTTCTATTATTTTAGTTTTAAGGATATTTAATAAAAAGGATATTTTCTTCAAAAATTTTAAAATTTAAACTCGAAAAATATTCAATAAAAAGGACCTTTTTTAAGATTTTTAAAGATTTTACCTTTAGAAATAATTTTATATGTTAACTTTCAAAATATCATGTATAAAAAGGATATTTTTAACTACTTCTAAACAGGAAATTATTTCAGACCAAAATTTCTTACTCTGTTAGTAAAATTTAAAATAATTCCAAAAATTTAAGATATCGTTAAATATAAGGATATCATTTTTTTATCTCATCTTTTAAATAATTTTATACTTTTAACACTATTATCTAACCACAATTTCATTAGTAGTATAAGAGAATAGCAAAAAGAATAGGATAAACAGGATAGTTTGAGGAAAATTCTTCTGGATTGGTATGTACGAGTATTTGAGGGCGGATATTATCAAATGTAAGGAGACAAAGTATAAGAAATAATCAGAGAATAGCATTTATTCAAATCTGAAACCCTTACGCTCCGTTGGTAATCGTAAGCTTTCTTAGGCATTAATGCTCTGTCAGTTACTTTTGAAGAAATTATGAAATCAGAATTATAGGCACGTTTGCATCTTTCCGAATGTAAATATTCAGTACTCTACTATAGAATACATGCCATCCATATTTAAGTGCCAGCAAACATTTGAATATCCTTTAGAAGTTAAAAGCCAAAGTACAAACATACTCGAGCCTTCTTTTTCCTTTTATTCAGGATCCGTCTAACGTCTGACGAAGAGTATCGGCAAGAAGTATGAAGCCTCCTTCTTTGGCCTCTGCGGCTATAGTTATCATCAAACGGCATCTAATATTCACATTTTGTATATGCCCAAAACTCCCATTCCAATGCCATAACAGAATCTTTTTCATCAAAATTTTCAATCCGAATCTAAACTTTTTCAAATCTACAATAAAATATTCCTTTTCCCACTTCTGATCCATGTACTTAAGTATATACTCATACTCCTATACATGAAAAGCATCAATCCCTAAGACAGAGTTCAATTCGACATATTTTCATCTTTATATCCTCGAATTTTTGTCAACAGAAATGTTTCTCCTGTAAAAAAATAGAAAAAGAAACAAAATTTTCTATACAAAAGTTAAATACGAGAAAAAAATAAAGTCAAATTTTTTGCCGTCCTCCTCATGCTCCAGCATCTTTTTCCTTTTTGATTAGAAGAAAGTTTTCTTTTTATTTGCAATTCGGATAGAAAATTTTGTTACCGTCATAATAGGGAACCGCATCGTATACTTACTTGTACTTTACATGAGTATATATCCTATTCAAGGACATGAGTACAGGGCTTGTTGGCTTTGAATTGGATTCATTACTATCACCATCAATCTCAGTGTCCAATCCTGCCGTTACCATTTTCGGATATGGTCTCATTTCAAAAGGAACTTCATCAGTATTATGGCATGCCTATTTTGTACTCGTCAAGGGAGCTGCTCTTCAATTTACCCGCTCCCATTGAATGTAATTCGAAGCTATTCATACCCGTAGACTCGTATGTGCCCTGGTAAGTGAAGATTGAGTCCATTGCTCAGGTTCTTGAGTCTATAATCATTTTTGGCGCCGGAGAAGGGATTCTCCAATGGTACAAGAAATCAACCGAATGGGGACTGTTACAATGTAATACGTTTCACTTCTTATTACTACTTTATGCATAGGCAATAGAGAAGCTACCAGTACAGTACAGAAAAATGAAGCCGAGATAATATGAAATGAACGGTAGGCAACTAGCAAAGGTGTGCTATGTGCAAAGCTCCACTCGAATTTGCATTTAAATAGAAAAATTTTTCCAAAACGAACATTTTTTTCAAAACGTTCACTTTTTTCTCCTTCTTTTATTTTGCAATACGAATAAACCGACCTACTCCCAAAAACCCATTCTTTTCAACAAGCTCCCACAATATTCTGTTCACATTTTATAGTGAATAATAAAAGATGAGCAACTTGGAATCTTTTTCACGGCATGACTTAACGACTTTTTTATAAGTGCGCGAATATAGCGAAATGGGATTTCACCAACTACTTACTGTACAAAACTTCCAGTGTCAGAAAATCGAAGTAGCAGTGAAGCGCCAAAAATGCCAACAGTCACAACCAAAACCATCATCATTTTTAATGGAGAGATGATCATCACCTCATCTCACCTAGTACTGAGAGGGTTTTGTTGCACTTTCAGCCATATAAACCGTGGAAACTACATATATTGTCACTCAAATTAAAGGTGAATTTTTCATATTAGCTGATTAAGGTGACGTATTCAAATTTGTTTTTCCTTCGACAATGGATTAATGGTCTCCTCTGCCAATATTCGCTTATCAAAAATATTAATGCATATTAAACGTAGTGAATTTTTGAAGACGATATAAAATTTGAATACGAAGAAAATGAAAAGTTAGTTGGTTCATTTTATGGGATGAGAAGAAATATTATGGCACCAAAAACTCAATTATAAGTCGATCCTTTCACATTTTTAAAGGAGAAAAATTTTCAAGGATATATAAGACAAACTCCACCCAAAACCGAATTATTTATGCATGCTATGCAATTTCAATTTGAACTTTTCCTTAATATCGATTATTAAATAAAAATTGCATTTTGTGGAAGGAATCAAATGGCTTTCCTGTAAGGATTCCCTCAAAATACAAGGTATTCTAAGATAAAGATTTTTTTATTGATTATTTTCCAAACCATATTTAGTGCTGCCATCCTCTATGAAATTAATTGCTGAAAATTCTTACTGTAAGATTCTTACTGGGAAATACTTACTGAAAATATTTACTGAAAATTTCGTACTAAAAAATTCTTACTGGAAAATTCTTACTGAAAAATTATTACTGAAAAATTTTGACTGATATATTCTCACTGAATAATTCTTACTAAAAAACTGTTAATGAAAAATGTTTACTGAAAAATTCTTACTAGGAAATTCGGACTAAAAAGTTCTTACTGAAAAATTCTTACTCAAAAATTCTTATTCAAAAATTCTTACTCAAAATTTCTTACTGAAAAATTCCCAATGAAAAATTTTAAGTAAAAAATTCTTGCTGATAAATTCTTACAGAAAAATTTTTACTGAAAAATTCTTACTGAAAAATACTTACCAAAAAATACTGAAAAATATTTAATGAAAAATTCTTACTGAAAAATTCTTACTAAAAAATTCTAAATGAAAAATTCTAACTGAAAAATTCTTACTGCACAATTCATACTGAAAAATTCGAACTGCAAAATTCTTACTGAAAAATTCTTACTCAAAAATTCTTATTCAAAAATTCTTGCTGGCAAATTCTTACTGAGAAATTCTTACTGTAAGATTCTTACTGGGAAATACTTACTGAAAATATTTACTGAAAATTTCGTACTAAAAAATTCTTACTGGAAAATTCTTACTGAAAAATTATTACTGAAAAATTTTGACTGATATATTCTCACTGAATAATTCTTACTAAAAAACTGTTAATGAAAAATGTTTACTGAAAAATTCTTACTAGGAAATTCGGACTAAAAAGTTCTTACTGAAAAATTCTTACTCAAAAATTCTTATTCAAAAATTCTTACTCAAAATTTCTTACTGAAAAATTCCCAATGAAAAATTTTAAGTAAAAAATTCTTGCTGATAAATTCTTACAGAAAAATTTTTACTGAAAAATTCTTACTGAAAAATACTTACCAAAAAATACTGAAAAATATTTAATGAAAAATTCTTACTGAAAAATGCTTACTAAAAAATTCTAAATGAAAAATTCTAACTGAAAAATTCTTACTGCACAATTCATACTGAAAAATTCGAACTGCAAAATTCTTACTGAAAAATTCTTACTCAAAAATTCTTATTCAAAAATTCTTGCTGGCAAATTCTTACTGAGAAATTCGTACTGAGAAATTCGTAATGAACAATTCTTACAGAAAAATTCTTACTCAAAAATTCTTATTCACAAATTCTTACTGGGAAATTCTAACTGAAAAATTCTTACTGAAAAATTCTTACTCAAAAATTCTTACTGGGAAATTCGTACTGAATAATTCTTACAGAAAAATTCTTACTGAAAAATACTTATCGAAAAATACTGAAAAATATTTACCTAAAAATTCTTACTGAAAAATTCTTACTGATTGATTCTTACTGAATAATTCTTACTAAAAAACTATAACTGAAAAATATTTACTAGGAAATTCTTACTAAAAAGTTCTTACTGAAAAATTCTTACTAAAAAGTTTTTACAGAAAAATTCTTACTAGGAAATTCTTCCTTAAAAAATTCATACTGAAAAATACTTATCGAAAAATACTGAAAAAAATTTACTTAAAATTCTTACAGAAAAATTCTTACTTAAAAATTCTTACTAGGAAATTCGTATTAAAAATTTCTGACTGAAATTTCTTACTGAAAAATTCTTACTGAAGAATTCTTACTCAAAAATTCGAAGGCAAAAGTTCTTACTGGGAAATTCTTACTGAAAAATTCTTATTCAAAAGTTCTTACTGGGAAATTCTTACTGAAAAATTCTTACTGAGAAATTCGTACTGAACAATTCTTACAGAAAAATTCTTACTGAAAAATTCTTACTGAAAAATTCTTACTGAAAAATTCTTACCCAAAAATTCTTATTCAAAAATTCTTACTGGGAAATTCTAACTGAAAAATTCTTACTGAATAATTCTTACTGAAAAATTCTTACTGCAAAATTCTTACTGAGAAATTCGTACTGAACAATTCTTACAGAAAAATTCTTACTGAAAAATTCTTACTGATAGATTCTTACTGAAAAATTCTAACTGAAAAATTCTTACTAAAAAATTCTTACTAAAAAATTCTTAGTGAAAAATTCTTACTGAAAAATTCTAACTGAAAAATTCTTACTGAAGAATTCTTACTCAAAAATTCGTATTCAAAAATGCTTACTCAAAAATTCTTACTCAAAAATGCTTACTGGGAAATTTTTACTGAAAAATTCTTACTGCAAAATTCTTACTGAGAAATTCGTACTGAATAATTCCTACAGAAAAATTCTTACTGAAAAATTCTTACTGATAGATTCTTACTGCAAAATTCTTACTGAGAAATTCTTACTGAAAAATTCCCAATGGAAAATTTTATGTAAAAAATTTTAAATGAAAAATTTTAACTGAAAAATTCTTACTAAAAAATTCTTCTGAAAAATACTTATCCAAAAATACTGAAAAATATTTACTTAAAAGTTCTTACAGAAAAATTCTTCCTAAAAAATTCGTACTGAATAATTCTTACAGAAAAATTTTAAATGAAAAATTCTAACTGAAAAATTCTTACTAAAAACTTATTACTGAAAAATACTTATCGAAAAATACTGAAAAATATTTACTTAAAAATTCTTACTGACAAATTCTTACTGATTGATTCTTACTGAATAATTCTTACTAAAAAACTATAACTGAAAAATATTTACTAAAAAATTCTTACTAGGAAATTCGTACTAAAATGTTCTTACTGAAAAATTCTTACTGAAAAATTTCAACAGAAAAATTCTTACTGAAGAATTCTTACTCAAAAATTCTTATTAAAAAATTCTTACTCAAAAATTGTTACTAAAAAATTCTTACTGAAAAATTCTTACTGAAAAATTCTTACTGAAAAATTCTTACTCAAAAATTCTTACTGAAAAATTCTTACTGAAGAATTCTTACTCAAAAATTCGTAGGCAAAAATTCTTACTCAAAAATTCTTACTGAAAAATTCTTACTGCAAAATTCTTACTGAGAAATTCGTACTGAATAATTCTTACAGAAAAATTCTTACTGCAAAATTCTTACTGAAAAATTCTTATTCAAAAATTCTTACTGGGAAATTCTTACTGAAAAATTCTTACTGAGAAATTCGTACTGAACAATTCTTACAGAAAAATTCTTACTGAAAAATTCTTACTCAAAAATTCTTATTCAAAAATTCTTACTGGAAAATTCTAACTGAAAAATTCTTACTGAAGAATTCTTACTGAAAAATTCTTACTCAAAAATTCTTATTCAAAAATTCTTACTGGGAAATTCTTACTGCAAAATTCTTACTGAGAAATTCGTACTGAACAATTCTTACAGAAAAATTCTTACTAAAAAATTCTTACTAAAAAATTCTTACTGAAAAATTCTTACAGAAAAATTCTAGCTGAAAAATTCTAACTGAAAAATTCTTACTGAAAAATTCTTATTAAAAAATTCTTACTGAAAAATTCTTACTGAAAAATTGTAGCTGAAAAATTCTAACTGAAAAATTCTTTTTGAAGAATTCTTACTGAGAAATTCTTACTGGGAAATTCTTACTGAGAAATTCTTACTGCAACATTCTTACAGAAAAATTCTTACTGAAAAATTCTTATTAAAAAATTCTTACTGAAAAATTCTTACTGAAAAATTGTAGCTGAAAAATTCTAACTGAAAAATTCTTTTTGAAGAATTCTTACTGAGAAATTCTTACTGGGAAATTCTTACTGAGAAATTCTTACTGCAACATTCTTACAGAAAAATTCTTACTGAGAAATTCGTACTGAACAATTCTTACAGAAAAATTCTTACTAAAAAATTCTTACTAAAAAGTTCTTACTGAAAAATTCTTACTGAAAAATTCTAACTGAAAAATTCTAACTGAAAAATTCTTACTGAAACATTCTTATTGAAAATTTCTTTCTAAAAAATTTCTATAGACAACATTTTTACAAAATTTTTACGGACAATTTTTTGTTATTTCTTTTACACTTTTACTGCACAAGTTTTTAAATATTTTTCCAAATCAGGATCATTGCTGTACTAGACATTATGTTAATTTCGAATTTATTTACTTCATTATCAATAATTTCCATCAATATTCGGCAGGATGTTTTGTCTATAGAATTTCGAAAAAAAATATTGAAGTTTGATTGAAAATTTTTCAAAATTCTCTGAATCGATTCCATAATTTTGCATAAATATCGCATCCTCATTGATTGAATAACTAAGCCGGAATTTTGTGGTACTATTAGCGGAATGGTTGGGGGAGTTGAGAGTAATGGCTGAGCAAAGTCATCGTCTGAAAAATCTTGTATAGGAAATTTACAATTCCTGCGAGGAGGCAATCTTAAAAAATTCATTTGATTTTGATTTGGGTTCAATCGAAGTGCAAGTGAGTTGTAGACACGGTGTCTGCGAAATTTCAATAGAATTCATGCTTATTTCCGTATTGATAGCATAGCGTTTATGGGATTGAAAAGGGATGTGGCATAATCTGTTGAATTGGGGATTGTTCGAATTTCAAATAATCGTCATTCAAAGGACAATCAACCGTTCTAACAGAATAAATCCATATTGTGCGAGCTAAGAATTGAATCCACGTGGAAGAGTATCGAAAGTATGCCTGGAACCCCATTTGTATGCGATGAAATTTCTGACACAAATTTTCAGATTCCCTTTCGGTTTACTCAATGTGTTACGATCTGAAAATTCGTGAGGGTAGAACGAGATGAGATAGGATTCGATTTATTCTAAAGTTCAATCTGATTCGTGTTTGTTAGTAAATTTTTGAACAGAAGTCATCTGTGGCACGCGTTGCTGTAGTTGATTTCGTCCAATAATATGAACACGACTCAAACATGTGCCATTCAGTTGGCTACCATTGATCTTGGGTTGAGGAAGCTCCCTTGTGGGAGTCGTTTCTTTATGGCGGAAGCGTGAAATGATTTTTCAATTGTGGACAATTTAATTGAATCGAATATGATGTTGCTCCGAACAAACCTTTTAGATTCAGATACATTCCCAGGAAATCTACTCGAACTAAAACAAGTTGGCAGGACTAGAAACCAATTTCTGACTATCGCTTTCGAGGACTTGCTTGTACGAGTATTTATCGAAGAGACAACCTTGGTCGTCGTGTATGCTGGCTTTATACGCATATGGATATGTTGGATCAGAACAATCAATTTTGGCTTTTTGAAAGTAATTAACCTAAAAAGCAGCCAGTTTACAAGTTCGTATCAATATCGAACCCATTACCGGTAGTAGCAAGTTCGACACTATCATTGCTGACCACCACGACTATCGTAATCGCAAAATTTGGAACCGGAATCGGTGGTACTGTAACCGAAATTCGATAGCATTTTGGTATAAACATCCGGTATTTGTATAATTGTAGCCCACCATTAAGTTCACCCAAAATCGCATTGAGAAGAAAAAAATTATCAACACCAAAGGAAGGATTCGTTCAGCTTTGCTGCGAGCAGGAAATGTGGCAAGGCGGAATACTGTCAATAAATGAGGTTAGTGGTACTGGGGCTTGTGGCTCTGTAATGAGTGTACACATTTATAGGAAGGACATTATCTGCTCTGATTGATGTTTAGCAAATGCTTTTGATTTGCGTTTATACACACCTGGCCTGGGCTGTGAGCAAGATAGATGACTTGACAGAATGTGCGTGATGAGGGATGAGAACATTCAACATGACGAAATCCGTACGTGGACATTTACAAAATTATTATAGAAGCCATTTTACTGGCTAAAGTGTATCAAATTCGGAACGGCATAGGATTCATAAAAATCCGTGCCTACCGTTGGTATTGGCGAGACCATTCTGACTATGACCGCAAATCGTAGTCGTCTACCGTTTAATTAAAATAAATAATCGTCTACTCGGTACGCATATGGGAAATCGTCAAAATTATGTCTGGAAATACCTTCTATGCGGAAGTGTTATCTGTACACCGTCTGGATAACCACCGCGAACCCTTCATTTTCGGATTTCCTACTGGAACTCGTACAAAAACTAACGCTAACACCTAAAATCTACCACGAAATAGACTTCTATAAGGGGGCGAGGGTGTTTTCTGACACGGCCACTCATCAGAAAACCGCCAATTCTAGATTGCTATGGTAGGCAGTGTACGCTTCGGTATCAGGTGTGCACTGAGTCAGCATCATATCGAAGGGATGCGAATTGTGCGGTAGGCCAACATAAATTAACACCTGATATTATTGAAGTTTTATTTGTGTTTTCTCATAGTACAAATGCGATGCTAGGAATAGTAAGCGATGGTAGCGGTAATTGTGGCAGTACCAAAAACTCGAGGGTGTACGATAAAAACTCACTCCTCCTCCCAAGGTATGCCTGTTTTACTGCAATGAATTACAAAAATGGACGAACGACACGTTTACGCCCTCTCCATTACCACATTGGCTGGGCCACGCATGTGACAGACTATTTTCCGAGCTACACGAATTTTTCGGCCCAATTATGCCGATGCTCACGTATTTTATTTTTAACCCACAATAATTTTACGGACAATTTTATTAACACGTTTAGCTTCAAAATTTATCGCATAGTTTACGAGAATGTCAACTATTTGGGGGATGAGTAACGATTCTGTGTAAAAGCGACCGTACCACTCGTAAACAGCTTCGAATATACTCGCATCTATACACAGAATAATGGTGCGTATTTTATTTATTTATTATTATTGTTTTTATTGTGTTTTATTTTTTTCTATTTTTGGTGAATTTTTACCATCTAGCTAAGTAATAAAATATAGGCGAGCAGGTGTAACAGCAATTTTAATAGTACTTGGGGGATAGACGCTACTCTGTGGCATACCATCAACGAATTAAACTTGGAAGCTTTTCTATTATTTTTCTATCTTATTGCCATTAATTTAGTTTAACAACGAAAAAAAAATAAATAATACCAACAAAAGAAACACTGATTAAAACGATCTTTTTCACTAGAGAAATATTATTTTGCAAGTTTTATTCAAAATTCCTTCAATACAAATTGTTCATCCATTTTTGATGTAATAAAAAAAATTAAATAAAAACAAGTAAAAATCCTAACCTAAAATTTATTAATTGTGGATATTTTTATATGAAACCAATATAAAATCAGTTAAATTTTAGGACACAAAATGTGTAGAAAATTAAATAACAGTTGAGCTTTTTTTTTTAAGAAAAATTAACTGAACAGGTAAGATCAGAATGTAAGGGAGGGAATTCATCCAGAAGCGAAATTTGTGTTTAAGAATTCCAAAAGATGAAAATGAAAATTTTTAAAAATCAAGTTAAACTGGCATGGACTTTTTTCAAAACGACGATTTAACATTGAACTTGGTCGGCTTGGACATAGAACTTAATTGCAAACAATAACCAAGGGCAAGGTCGAAATTTTTTTTCCAACATAAACCTTGCTCGACAGGGACCTACTATTTTTGTTTTTTTTTCTAGGCGGCATGGACCCAAAACTTCCAAGCCTAAACAATAACCGACAGCAAGGTCTTAAATTCATTCCAACAATAAGCCAGATTGGAATGAAGACGAATTTTAATTGGTAGCTGACCCTGAAAAGTTTTTTAATATCGAAATAAATATAAATAGTGCTTAATGGCATGTCCTAAAATTCGATTCAACATTGAACTAGGTTAGCAGGGATGGACCCTTAATTATAGGTGCAAACAATGCCAATGGCGAGGGCCAGTAATTTTGTAGTTTGAAAAAATACTTAACATAAAATCAGATTGGCATAGAGTCAGAATTTTTATAATGTAGCGTCTGAAAATTTGTCAACATGAAACCAGATTGGTATGGATCTAGAAATTCAAATGTAAATAATAGCCGATAAAATGGTCTGACATTGATCACAACATCAAACCAGACACAGATCGATAATAGGTTTTTTTTATATCAAACTAAATCGGTACACACCTAAAAATTGTAATGTAAATGGAGCATGACGACAATTTTTGACATTTTATTCAACATGGATCAAAAGTAAACAATAGCCGATTGTAAGGTCTAAAATTATTTTCAACATGAGATTGGAATGGAGCAGCTTGAATTTAAATTATAAAAAGTACCCAGCAATTGGGTCTTATCAGCGTTTTAAGTATCAAACTAAATCGGTACAGACCTAAAAATATAACTGCCAAAAAGCCTCAAATTATAATAACTTTTAGGTTTTGAAAATTTTCTTAAATTCTGTTCAACACAAAATCAAATTTTCATGGAGCCAGAATTTTAATAACTCTGAGGTCTAAAAATTGTTTAACATGAAGCTAGGTTGACAGCAAAGGCCTGAAAATATAAATACTAACAATGCCTAAATGCAAGTTTGAGATTTTTTTTTCAACGTATAAAAACCCTAGAATACATAATTTGAATAGTGTACGACTTTGAGGTTTGAACATTTTGTTTAACATAAATCTAAAACTTTAAATGTGAACAGTTGTGGACCAAAAAACGTTTTATAATAAAAATAAATTTGGTGTGGAGTTAAATGTGTAAATCTGAACTATAGTCGACGTTGGGGTTTTACAATTTTTTGTTGCATCGAATCTAAGGTCTAGACATTTTTTTAACATAAATCTAAACTTTAAATATGTACAGTTCTTGTAAGCAGGGTCCGAAATACGTTATAACATGAAATTAGATTTGGTGTGGAGTTAAAAGTGTAAATCTAAACAGTAACCGACGTTGGGGTCTTAAAAATTTTTGTTGCATCGACTTTGAGGTCGAGACATTTTTTTAAGTATAAATCTAATACTTTAAATATGTACAGTTCTTGTAAGCAGGGTCCGAAATACGTTATAACATGAAATTAGATTTGGTGTAGAGTTAAAAGTATAAATCTAAATAGTACCCGACGTTGGGGTCTTAAAAATTTTTGTTGCATCGACTTTAAGGTCTAAACATTTTTTTACCATAAATCAAAAACTTCAAATATAAATAGTTCTTAACAGTAGGGTCCCAAATACGTTTTAACATCAAAATAGATTTGGTGTGGAGTTAAAAGTGTAAATCTAAATAGTACCCGATGTTGGGGTCTTAAAATTTTTTGTTGCATCGACTTTGAGATCTAGACATTTTTTTAGCATAAATCGAAAATTTTGAATCTGAACAGTTCTGGACAGAAGGGTCCCAAATACGTTTTAACATGAAAATAGATTTGGTGTGGAGTTAAAAGTATAAATCTAAATAGTACCCGACGTTGGGGTCTTAAAAATTTTTGTTACATCGACTTTAAGGTCTAAACATTTTTTTAACATAAATCGAAAACTTCAAATATAAATAGTTCTTAACAGTAGGGTCCCAAATACGTTTTAACATCAAAATAGTTTTGGTGTGGAGTTAAAAGTATAAATCTAAATAGTACCCGACGTTGGGGTCTTAAAAATTTTTGTTGCATCGACTTTGAGGTCTAAACATTTTTTTAGCATAAATCGAAAACTTTGAATATGAACAGTTCTGGACAGAAGGGTCCCAAATACGTTTTAACATGAAAATAGATTTGGTGTGGAGTTAAAAGTATAAATCTAAATAGTACCCGACGTTGGGGTCTTAAAAATTTTTGTTGCATCGACTTTAAGGTCTTAACATTTTTTAACATAAATCGAAAACTTCAAATATAAATAGTTCTTAACAGTAGGGTCCCAAATACGTTTTAACATCAAAATAGATTTGGTGTGGAGTTAAAAGTGTAAATCTAAATAGTACCCAATGTTGGGGTCTTAAAATTTTTTGTTGTATCGACTTTGCGGTCTAGACATTTTTTTAGCATAAATCGAAAACTTTGAATATGAACAGTTCTGGACAGAAGGGTCTCAAATACGTTTTAACATGAAAATAGATTTGGTGTGGAGTTAAAAATATAAATCTAAATAGTACCCGACGTTGGGGTCTTAAAAATTTTTGTTGCATCGACTTTAAGGTCTAAACATTTTTTTAACATAAATTGAAAACTTCAAATATAAATAGTTCTTAACAGTAAGGTCCCAAATACGTTTTAACATCAAAATAGTTTTGGTGTGGAGTTAAAAGTGTAAATCTAAATGGTACCCGATGTTGGGGTCTTAAAATTTTTTATTGTATCGACTTTAAGGTCTAAACATTTTTTTAACATAAATCTAAAACTTCAAATATAAATAGTTCTTAACAGAAGGGTCCCAAATACGTTGTGGAGTTAAAAATGTAAATCTAAATGGTACCCGATGTTGGAGTCTTAAAATTTTTTATTGTATCGACTTTGTTTTTGCAATATATCGCATATATTAACTTTTATAATTGAAATAAGACTCTCTTCAGAATTATACATACCCTTGAGTGTGTTCTCTCAGAGGGTTGAATAATTTATTTTGGTTTGTTTAATCTTTTAAATTCAACGGAAAAATTGAGTTCTTCCATGAAAATTTTTTCCAAACAATTTATTTGAATATGAAGTAATTTGAGTTAAATAGCAAAAAAAGAATCTCCCACGTTTTATTTGTAGTTTACACTTTCTTTCATAATATTTTAGGGTAAGCCTAAGACTGCTATAAAGAAAAAAAAGTCATTTTTGAATAAACGACTATAAGAATAACAATGGTGATGATTATGCTCTTCTTAATGATAAAACTAGGTTAGTCTAGCTACGGTAATAGTAACGATAACGATAATGATGAGTTCACGTATCAAGGGTGAAGGATACAAAAATTGTCATTTAAAAATTTGAAACGTGAAACTCTCTGTAAATCGACTGTGCACGAATATGGGGGCTATCCGATGTGAAAAGATTTCCATAATCAAAAGATTATGATAATTAAACAGGCTCTTACTTCAACCCTTCTCTTTTGAGAATATTTGGTAGCAATTTACAATCATTAACTTTCCTGCGGCTTCAATTTGGCAAATAGCAAGTCGGTATATGAAAGTAGAAAAAAAAAAAGAATTATAAAAATACAAAAAGAAAATAAGTGCATATTTAACAAAGCTCACAGATATATACGTAAAAGCTTTGTAATTGTTGAGAAAGGAGACAAAAAAAAACACTCACACACCCACCCATTTGGTTTTTCAATCCTCTGTCATTGCCGTTGATTTTGTTGAAACTGAAAATACTAAAAACGAAACAAATTCGAGGCATTCAACCCTGCAATAACCAACCATTCATGGAGAATTCTAAAATACATTCCATATCCTCGGATATATACTATTTTTCTTCTAAAGAGTCCTTTTTTTCTCTTCTCTTATAGAAGTAAAAAAAAATAATTTTTTTTATTCGCATTTTTCCTTTTTTTTTTTTTTTTTTGTTTTTTTTGTTTTTTAAGCAAAATTTTACTTTGATAAAATGTGCTCTAAAAACGACTTCTTTAAATACGAACACTATGGGGTAAATAAACTCGTCCTTTGGTATGTATACAAGTAATATGGTCGTGTGTTTAAATGAAAATTACACTCTATTTAGGCAGATTTAATTGATTTCCTAATAAGAAGATACGGAGAGAAAAAAAAGGTATATTCATTAGCAGCGGAAAATTGTGCAACCAAATAGTATTAATATATTTTTGATTTAGAAAAAATTTCCTTTTACCCTTTTAGATTTTCTTTTCTTTTCTTCTTATTTTTTTTTTTTAAAAAGCGTTTAGTTTTTTGTTTATAAAAAATTTTCATTTCGTCTTTTAAAAATTTTCATAAGTAAAATTCTGCAATAAAAAAAGCACCCAAAAAAATACAAGAGTTTTAGTCCAAAAGGAATTGGAAAAAATTTCGAGAAAATAATAATGAGAGAAAAAAAAAGTGATTATTCAACCGAATAAATGGAGAGGATTTGTTTGGAAAAGGATTAGCGTATAACCGAGTAGCCTCTTAAGTGGACTAGCCAAGATGTTAGGCAGAAAGTTAAGGATTTATCAGTAAAGTAGGACTCCCACATCATTCGAATGGGATTGACATGTCGCCGTTGCAATTTGTCTATGCACCAAACCCAAGTTCCAGTCGGATTAACACTGGCGCTCGCTCGTCATCAAGTTCAATGAATACGAATAAGAGATTTATGGTGGATTAATAGAAGGACATCAAGACTATATATACTTGTACGTATCGTTTTTGTTCTCTTTTCAATTCCATTGCCAACATTACCATTATTCGGATAATGTACGTTCAAGTAATGCCAACATACCAGCAACGTTATACCAACGCCATTGGAAAGTACAAACAAACAAAAAAAAAGAGCCTCACATGTAATCTGAAAGAATATCAATAAAAAAAAAACGCCAAAAACCATCTCACCACTGGTTGAGAAGGTAGTGGCAATCGAATAAAATTATTATTATAGGAGACTTTTACAAGGACAACTGTAGTTTTTCTATATTTTTTCAAGTTACAACTGTCAGCAATGCTCACCCTTAATCCTGGCATATATTTCTTAACAAAAATTTCTTTTTTTTTCTCAAAAATTTCCATCTTTTCATGGACATATGTATATATGCGGCCACTTTAAAACTTACAAGTGCATCAAGTGTATGGCAGAAATATGTATAAATATTCACCCTCAGAGACCAGATCTACAGTGGATAGTATATTCATTATCGCCCACCACCATTCAACATTGAATTGACATGTCTACCGAGTATACAACATAAACCAAAGGGAAAATGTTCAGTTTTTATCTTTTAGGTCTTATTTTTGTTTTTGTCTCAATTAAATTTTTTTTTTTGTGCAACATATTCTCATTCTCTTTCCCTTCTTTTTTTTCCTTTTTTTCTATTATTTTATTTTGAATTTCATTACATACAAGTCCGCTTAAAAAGATTATTGGCTTACGTAATGATGAAGCGACTTTTTCACCGAAGTCATCTTTTTCTAGCCATTGACATCATTGCCGTCACAACGTCAGATGAATATTAACTTCTGGAGAAAGTCTGCTCAAATTCTGTCACCAAATATACCCATTCTCCCACACACCCATACAAACATGTCGTATTTAATAAGCAACCAACATTCACCCTCGATTCTGTATATCCGAACACATTTCCACCATCAAAACTCTAAAGGGATGAGATGAGACTATTTTTGTCTTGGCGATCAAATTTTAGGTTGTAACGATTTTTACTCACAACAACAACAACAACAACAACAAGTTAAATTAAAAAAATTTCACAAAAAAATATAAAAATAACTTAAAAATACACACGCTGTCCTATTATTAATTTCAGCTTACCACGCATAAGAGATTCGGTCTGGTTTCCTTTTTTCTTTTCTTTTTTTGAATCATATTTTGATCAAAAGTAAATTATTAGCAAATCCTTGTGGCATGAAAAACTCTCCACTCTCCAACCTCCAACCTCCCACTCGTGAATGTCTTTGTGTGTTTTTCAATTTTTTTTTTTATTTTATGTTTTTTGCTAATTTGATTTTGATTTTGATTCTAATTTTGATTTAATCTCTATAGTCACTCATAACCGCTACTGGGCAGTAATTTAATTCAAAGATTCATTTTCGGGATAAAAGCTTCACGTACACATTAAATGCGATGATCCTTTTCGACTAATTTTCATATTCGTACTTGTACGTGTTGATGGACTCAAAGTTCAGTTCATGGTTTTATCATTACCAATAGGAAAAATGTTTGCTTAGAAAAGTAGAAAAAAGAAAATTTGGCTTTTTTTTGTTGGTCCTTTCATTATTCCTTTTTTTTGGATGGGTTTTTTTTTAAAAATTTTGTTAAAAAAAAAACCGAAATACATTAAATTTTTATTGAATATTCAATTTTTTTTTGGTTGAGATTTTCTTATTGAGTGGAAATTTTTTACTCTACGAACGATAGTTAAATTGAGTTCGTGACTTGAAAATTGGAAAAACAGTACCAATATCAGAGGATACTCTTTTTTTTCTTCTAGTAAGAATAGAAATTTTTTGATTGCTGGGCATTTGCTAAAAGGCTACATCAATCAGAAGAGAGAGAGAGACAGGACTCTATGCATTTGTATAGGTTTCTATAAGGATTTCGATTTTAATATTTCACTATAACCGAGTTCCTGTATGTTTTCTAAGGACTTTATTAGAAGTTATGAAAAATAGAATATTTGTAAATTTGGCTAGAATGTCTTTTGGTAATGTCCTTTTCGATCTGAAGGTAGAGCTTTTGTTTTGGTGGTGTTGAATTTGTTTGAAAATAAATTTTTTTTTTTTGGGTTCCCAAAAGACTTTTTAGCCGACGAAATAAATTTAAAATAATCCAAATAATCTGAAATTGTCTGTTGTGGTATTTAGTTCAGCAGATATACTGAAGGGTATTTCCAAAAATCCTCTAAGAAAAATGTAAATAACCAAAACGATCCTAACCAATCAGTTGGGGTGTAACAACCTATTTTGTATTTGAAACTGGAAATATCCTGCAATTGCGGTTATCCCAAAATACCCTCCAGTTTTAACAAATAAAATCTGAATAAAAGCAAAAATTTTCAAAGGTCTGATGTGGCGCTACAACGTATTCAACGTTTAGGTCTCATATAAATAAGTTGTCAAACTGAAACTGATATGATTTTCCATAAAATCTAAAAGGCTTCTTGTATCTTTTTTTGAAATATTTTACTTTTGTCAGTTGTACTACTACAACCCAAATTTGGTTTTTATAGTCAAAATAACCCAAAACACACTGCAGTTTTACCTGAAGGGTATTTTTATAGATCGCCGAAAGCTTTAACATTCTATGTGTAGGTAAGAAAATTCTAAGTACACGTAGTTGGGAAAATCATAAAAGGTCTGTTGTGGTACTACAACCCATTCACGGTTTGGGTCTCGTATACATAAGTTGTCTAACTGAAACTGACATGATTTTCCATAAAATCTAAAAGGCTTCTTGTATCTTTTTTCGAAATATTCTACTTTTGTCAGTTGTACTACTACAACCCAAATTTGGTTTTATAGTCAAAATAACCCAAAACACATTGTAGTTTTACCTGAAGGGTATTTTTATAGACCGCCGAAAGCTTTAACATTCTATGTGCAGGTAAGAAAAATCGAAGTAGTCGGAAAAATCATAAAAGGTCTGTTGTGGTACTACAACCCATTCAAAGTTTGGGTCTCGTATAAATAAGTTGTCAAACTGAAACTGATATGATTTTCCATAAAATCTGAAAGGGATCTTGTATCTTTTTTTGAAATATTTTACTTTTGTCAGTTGTACTACTACAACCCAAATTTGGTTTTTATAGTCAAAATAACCCAAAACACACTGCAGTTTTACCTGAAGGGTATTTTTATAGATCGCCGAAAGCTTTCACATTCTATGTGTAGGTAAGAAAATTCTAAGTAGTCGGGAAAATCATAAAAGGTCTGTTGTGGTACTACAACCCATTCAAGGTTTGGGTCTCGTATAAATAAGTTGTCAAAGTGAAACTGACATGATTTTCCATAAAATCTAAAAGGCTTCTTGTATCTTTTTTCGAAATATTCTACTTTTGTCAGTTGTAATACTACAACCCAAATTTGGTTTTATAGTCAAAATAACCCAAAACGCACTGCAGTTTTACCTGAAGGGTATTTTTATAGACCGCTGAAAGCTTTAACATTCTATGTGTAGGTACGAAAAATCAAAGTAGTCGGAAAAATCATAAAAGGTCTGTTGTGGTACTACAACCCATTCAAGGTTTGGGTCTCGTATAAATAAGTTGTCAAACTGTAACTGACATGGTTTCGCATAGAATCTGAAAGGCTCCTTGTATCTTTTTTCGAAATATTCTACTTTTGTCAGTTGTAATACTACAACCCAAATTTGGTTTTATAGTCAAAATAACCCGAAAAACACTGCAGTTTTACCTGAAGGGTATTTTTATAGACCACCGAAAGCTTTAACATTCTATGTAAGAAAAATCTTAGTAGTCGGAAAAATCATAAAAGGTCTGTTGTGGTACTACAACCCATTCAAGGTTTGGGTCTCGTATAAATAAGTTTTCAAACTGTAACTGACATGGTTTCGCATAGAATCTGAAAGGCTCCTTGTATCTTTTTTCGAAATATTCTACTTTTGTCAGTTGTAATACTACAACCCAAATTTGGTTTTTATAATCAAAATAACCCGAAACACACTGCAGTTTTACCTGAAGGGTATTTTTAGAGACCGCCGAAAGCTTTAACATTTTATGTGTAGGTAAGAAAATTCTAAGTAGCCGGGAAAATCATAAAAGGTCTGTTGTGGTAATACAACCCATTCAAGGTTTGGGTCTCGTATAAATAAGTTTTTAAACTGTAACTGGCATGGTTTCGCATAGAATCTGAAAGGCTCCTTGTATCTTTTTTCGAAATATTCTACTTTTGTCAGTTGTAATACTACAACCCAAATTTGGTTTTTATAATCAAAATAACCCGAAACACACTGCAGTTTTACCTGAAGGGTATTTTTAGGGACCGCCGAAAGCTTTAACATTTTATGTGTAGGTAAGAAAATTCTAAGTAGTCGGGAAAATCATAAAAGGTCTGTTGTGGTACTACAACCCATTCAAGGTTTGGGTCTCGTATAAATAAGTTTTTAAACTGTAACTGGCATGATTTTCCATAAAATCTAAAAGGCTTCTTGTATCTTTTTTCGAAATATTCTACTTTTGTCAGTTGTAATACTACAACCCAAATTTGGTTTTATAGTCAAAATAACCCAAAACACACTGCAGATTTACCTGAAGGATATTTTTTATAGACCGCCGAAAGCTTTAACATTCTATGTAAGAAAAATCTTAGTAGTCGGAAAAATCATAAAAGGTCTGTTGTGGTACTACAACCTATTCAACATTTGGGTCTCGTATAAATAAGTTTTCAAACTGTAACTGACATGGTTTCGCATAGAATCTGAAAGGCTCCTGTATCTTTTTTCGAAATATTCTACTTTTGTCAGCTGTAATACTACAACCCAAATTTGGTTTCATAGTCAAAATAACCCGAAAAACACTGCAGTTTTACCTGAAGGGTATTTTTATAGACCGCCGAAAGCTTTAACATTCTATATGTAGGTAAGAAAATTCTAAGTAGTCGGGAAAATCATAAAAGGTCTGTTGTGGTACTACAACCCATTCAAGGTTTGGGTCTCGTATAAATACGTTTTCAAACTGTAACTGGCATGGTTTCGCATAGAATCTGAAAGGCTTCTTGTATTTTTTTTCGAAATATTTTACTTTTGTCAGTTGTACTACTACAACCCAAATTTGGTTTCATAGGCAAAATTACCCGAAAAACAATGCAGTTTTACCTAAAGGATATTTTTTATAGACCGCCGAAAGCTTTAACATTCTATGTGTAGGTAAGAAAATTCTAAGTAGTCGGGAAAATCGTAAAAGGTCTGTTGTGGTACTACAACCCATTCAAGGTTTGGGTCTCATATAAATAAGTTGTCAAACTGAAACTGACATAATTTTCCATAAAATCTGAAAGGTATCTTGTATCTTTTTTCGAAATATTTTACTTTTGTCAGTTGTACTACTACAACCCAAATTTGGTTTTATAGTCAAAATAACCCGAAAAACACTGCAGTTATACCTGAAGGGTATTTTTTATAGACCGCCGAAAGCTTTAACATTCTATGTAAGAAAACTCTTAGTAGTCGGAAAAATCATAAAAGGTCTGTTGTGGTACTACAACCCATTCAAGGTTTGGGTCTCGTATAAATAAGTTTTCAAACTGTAACTGGCATGGTTTCGCATAGAATTTGAAAGGCTCCTTGTATCTTTTTTCAAAATATTCTACTTTTGTCAGCTGTAGTACTACAACCCAAATTTGGTTTTTATAGTCAAAATAACCCGAAGCTCGCTGTAGGTTTCCCTGAAGGGTATTTTTTATAGACCGCCGAAAGCTTTAACTTTCTAGAAACAATCATAAAAGATCTGTTATGGTACTACAATCCAATTGGCATTTGGGGATTTTTATCATAAATTTCGAGAAGATATGAAGAAGTTCCTTTTAGAAAAGTAAGCCTAAACACAGCAATTTAATCAAAAAATTGTTGGTTGTGGTACTATGTATAGCCCATTTTGGGTCTAGCAATCGAAATATCTCTAAAATTAGTTTTTTTGTTTATCTAAAGAATATTTTTATAAACACTTTAAAGCTTTCGTACGAATACTAAAAGGTCTGATGTATACTACAATACATTTAAGGTTTGAGTGTCGACTAAGTAAATATCTTAACTAAAAGATTATTCATTTAAAAGTTTTGGAAATATGACTCTATAATTTAATAAGTTGTTTATTATATATATTATTTAATATAATATTTATTTAAAATATAATATGCCATTATAAATTAATATATTATCTATTTTAAAATACTCTTAAATCATAAAATTTTTTGCAAATATCTTGATTCAGCCGACACTGATTTTTCATAAAATTGTTACCTTTAATTTTGAGCGCTATGGCCTTATGATAACCATATGTTTTTTAGCTTAATCTATAAGATTATGATTTATGTTATACAAAATATAATTTTAACAGATAGTATCAAAAACTACACCGCATTAATTTTTTTTTTACTTTATTATGCACAAATTTCCCGGGACGTGTAATTTGGAGATTTGGTAATGTCAATTAGCGTCCAAGATCATGTAATATGATGCTATAGAATTTTATTTTATAAAGCAAGTTAAAAAAATATATTTATAAAGATAATTGCTTAAGTACAACCCAAAAAGTGAGAAAAACTCTTAATAAATTACCTCAGAATCAACAAGTCCTGTTAGAAGTCTCATGGAAGTTATTTGAAAAATAATATATAGAATAATTAATGGCAAAATTATTTTATTATATAAAATTTAAATATGCTAAAATTTTGTGTATAATATTTATTTTAATTAACTTTACTTTACAATCCAAAAATTGAATAGTCCTTTAAAGTGGAAATTTTTTTCATAGAATCAAAGAGGGTACGGGAATTTTTTTTTTTTTTGCAAAGTAAAAAAATCCCAAATACTATGAGTTATGAAAAAATATCATTTAAAATACTACATTCCATTTTGGGTTTGGGCCTCGTCTAGATACGTAAAAAGTATTTTTTTCTAGAATTTTGTCTGATATTTTTTAAAATAATAAAATCCAAATGCTCATGGATTGTAGTAATACAAAATCTATTATATTACTTCTTCTTCTTCTTTAGCTATCGCAGTCCAAATCGGGTCTTAGCTTCATCCAAACGCTTTCTCCAACAACCTCGGTCTTTCGCAACCTTCTTCCAATTTTTACAACTGCAACATTCTTTTTGCATCTTCGGCGACCGCTTCCGAAAACCTAACCCGTGGCTATCTGACTATTCTCTTGCGGTTCAGTTCACATAGGGTTTTTTTTTTAGCTACGAGAGCATCTGGTATCCATAGGATGTGACTAACCCAGTGAAGTCTCTTCACTTTGACGAAATTTGAGACTTTTATGTCTTTCTATAGGACATTATTGTTTTTTATCCGTCACTCTTCTTTAGTTAAACCAAAGATGCGTCGGAGTATTCTTCACTCGAAAACATTATTTTTCTGAAAGCGTCTCCGTTTCACATCCATAGGTTAAGATGGTTCTTATGATGTTGCGCTAGACCTTCAATTCATTCTTACTATGCACATTTCTAGACCTCATCAAACTGAATATTGAGAAGTATGCTTTCTTAGCAGTATTGATTCTTAGCGAACCGCAAAGGTTCGCTAAGACCAGAAAGTACAACCGGAATAGACCTTGGTCTTTCACCCGGTAGTAGCCATCTTCCGTATCATTCACACACTCCTTCACGCACCATTCTCGCTCTCCTCTCAAACAGTGCTACAGCAAATCTATTAAGGCATTTATACCTCTCTCGCACACCCAACACGCTACTCTCATCCACCCCCTCATCATTCACCACAATTCCACATGCACCTAAGTCACGCAAATCCCCGTACAGGCCACACTCAATAAGGAGGTGCTTGGCACTCTATTCCGCCGTCCCAGAAGGGCATCTAGCTTCCGCAGCTAGACCACACCTGTACAGGATCCCATGAGTAAATACCCAAAATACAGACCAAATTCAAACCCATACGCAGATGTAAAGCACACATCCGAACTGAACATGTGCGTCCATCTTCCATTCATACTCTCATCCTATCAACGTTGCCAAATTTCATACATTCTGTTCAGCACCAGTACACGCCGCTGGCGTGAACTAAGATCCTAAACCTCTTCCGAACAACCAACAAGCGGGATGCCCTGCCATAGACGGTAGTGGATGCTTCCACCTAGCACCTCCAGGTCCTATGGAATTTCTCCTAGGAGAACCTGCAACACTTCGGTTGACATGGTTCTACATACATTCAAACATGCATACAGTATCAAACGCTGGACTGAATTTATGTCCACCCTTGCATACTGGTGCCGCATAATGTCAGCCCATACACACGACGCATACATTGCACACGGAACAAACACACTCTTGTACAGAACTTTCACCGCTCTGGATCGAAGACCCCATTCTTTACGAAATACCACGCGCCCTCTTAGATGTTGTAAGCGAAGGCGAAAGTTCAGCCTCTTCCCAACCTTTACCGTACTTTCCGCGCGTAGCGGACCCCGACCGCCTCTAAAAGAATAATGGGCGGTCTATTTGGCCGCCAAAAAACCCTCCAACAACATACACACACTCTTCTTTTCGGAAACATTCACTTCCAATCTACTCTCCCATTTAGACACCATCTGCATATAGCGACTTCTCGCTATCCCAACTACAGACCTACTCCCCTCCTCAATCAATAGTAGAAGGTCATCCGCATATGCCATCACACCGCAACCAGACTCCTCCAACCGTACCAAGAGACCATTCATTATTGGATGATAAGTTCGATCCCAAATAGACGAAGTCCAAATTAGCTTCTCTTTTTGGCTCGCTTATCTCCAAACCGACTTCTTGGGCTGCTTCGTCTACTTCTATGTATGTTTCATTTGCATCTGTAATCGGATTTGCGTTTGAGTCGACTAATAATTTCCACGCAACGTACTCTAGAGCCAAGTTGGTCCATAATCTTCCATCAGCCCCTGGCGTCACTTCAAACGATTCGGCCAGCTTCCCTTTGACCTTAGCTTAGCTCTAAGGTAATATGTCCTAAAGTTTGATTCTGTAAATGCTATTGTTATGCGTACAGATAATCAACAAAAAGCTGATATTTCTTTGCAAGTCTACATTGAACTCTTAGCCCTTCTTTGGGACTTACCTATAACATTCGATGGATCGTTTAACGGGCTACCCTGAAATCGACCTGATATTCGTCTATTATCTTTTCTATCAGCGGTTCTAATCAACTATCCCCCAATAAAAATATCATCGAATCCAAGAAGCTTTAAAGAATTTTGTTTTAAAAACAAAAATTTTTTGTGTTATAAAAATCCATTTTTGGTTTGAGTCTCAACTAAGCAAATATCCGAACCTACATGAACAAAAATTTTTCATAGAATCTGAGGAGAGGCCATTAAACAAAAATTTTCTGTCAAAAATAGTACAATTTCTTTTAAATTGTGTCCGTTCAAACATCACAACCCATTTAAAACTATAATTTCGTGTTACCAAGTCCTTCATAAAAAAATAATAATAAAAAATATATTTACTTTTTTCGAAATTATTAATTTTAATTCAAATTTTTCATAAACAACGGGTTTGAGATTGTCTTGCGTTTCCGCAAAGGCCTCCCCTAGAGCTTGCCACACTTTCCGGTCATGAGTCGTCCTCTTCCAAGTAGCACCGGCTATTTTCCGAATATCATCCTCCCATTTCAGATGCTGCCTCCCTTTCTTTCTTTTATTTTGTCTTGGACACCATTCGGTTGCATCCTTAGCCCATTTTTCTTGTTTACTCCTCATCATATGACCTGTCCAACTCCATTTTAGTTTTCTTATGCAGTATGTTACATCGTTAATTTTAGTTTGGTTATGTAATGTTTCTAGTTTTACTTTGTCTCTTAACTTGATTTTGAGCATACTTCGCTCCATGCTGTGTTGACAGGTTTCTAGTTTGTGTAAGTTTTGTTTTGTTAGACTCCAAGTTTGACATCCGTATGTCATGATAGGTAGAATACAGGAATCAAATATTTTTTTCTTAGCTTTAAGTGGTACCTGCGGGTTTTTGACAATTTTTTCATAAAAAATATTAAATTATTAAAAATTGATCAGATTTTTCAAGTTATTTTAAATTTCCAAAGGTAAAAAAAATATTAATAAACAGAATTAGTGAAAGGAAAAAAAAGCTTCAATAAAAATACTATTTACGAGGGTCGTTCAATAAGTCCTTGGAAAACCGGAGAAATTGCGCTCGTAGTGTCAGTAAAGATTTTTTTGTTGTAAGAAGCATTATCGACAGGAAAGCTCGATCCATAGCGTAGGTCAATTTCTATCGTCGATTAAAGTTAACGACATTTATTTGTGCATAACAATGGAAAAAAGCGAGTTTAGGGCTGTCATCAAACATCTCCATTTGAAAGGCTTAAGCCCGAAAGAAATCAAAGCCGAGTTGGATGCAGTTCATGGCACATCTGCACCTGTGTTTGCGACGGTTTACAATTGGGTGAATGAATTTAAACGTGGCCGTTCATCCACAAAAGATCAACATCGTTCAGAACGCCCAGTTGAGGTGTCTACTCCTGAAATCATCGACAAAATCCACGATCTGATTTTGAACGATCGGCGAATTAAAGTGCGCGAATTAGTTGAGGCCACGGGCATATCACAAGGTACAGTCGCTTCAATTTTGCATGAAAAATTGTCTGCGAAAAAAATTTCGGCAAGATGGGTGCCGCGTTTGCTCTCAGAGGAGAATAAGCGCAATCGTGTAGTGGACTCTGAGGCTATGTTGGCACTCTTTCATCGCAATCCTGCCGAATTCCTTCGTCGATATGTCACTATGGACGAAACCTGGATACACTACAACACTCCAGAAACGAAGAGACAGTCATCACAGTGAATTTTCAAGGGTGAACGGGCTCCGAAGAAGGCAAAAACTGTGCCATCGGCCGGCAAGGTTATGGCCACGGTCTTCTGGGATTCGTAGGGCATCATTTTTATCGACTTCTTGGGAAAAGGAAAAACAATAACAGGAGCGTATTGCGCGTCGTTATTGCCACGGTTGAGCGAGGAAATCAAAGAGAAATGCCCCCATCTGAAGAAGAAACAAATCCTCTTGCATCAGGACAATGCGCGTGTGCACACCTGCGCTGTTTCCATGGCCAAAATTGTGGAATTCAGAATGAAATTGTTGCAGCATCCTTCTTATTCACCAGATTTGGCCCCGAGTGACTATTTTCTTTTCCCCAATCTGAAGAAATGGCTTGGCGGACGACGGTTCACTTCCAACGAGGACGTCATTCCTCAAACGGATGAGTATTTTGCAGAACTTCCGAAATCCTATTTTTTGGACGGGATAAAAATTTTGGTAAAACGGTTGGAAAAGTTTATAAAGCTAAAAGAATATTATGTTAAAAAATTAAATTTTATTTTTTTTAAAAACAGTTTTTTTCCATCTTTTTCTAAGGACTTATTGAACGATCCTCGTATGTAACACAATTTTTAATTTCAAATTAAAACTTTTTTCAAAACATCTGATATCTTATGTAAAAAAAAAATTTAGAAGAATTTTGTAATTCAAATACCGACTACCTTCCCAGACTCATATTCCAAACTGAATAAACAGTGAAATTCAACAATGTCTAATTTTGATGATTGTTTATTTTTTTTTTTTACAAAGGTATATTCTCTTCTTCTAGACTTATTCCTATTATATAAAATAAGGTATAAAAAAATTACCAAAAAAAAGAAAACATATAATTTTGTCGTGTTTTGTTGTAACTTCCGTTAACCTTGTCACGTTTGTAATAATTTTCTATGTAGTCAGCATAAATATGAGCTTAGAAATAAAATGACGAACGGTAACGTTTTGAATTTTCTAATAGAAAAAATAAATAAAAATAAATAAACAATTAATAAAAAAAAAAGCAGGACTAAAAATACCGATCACACCCTCCCCCCCCCCCCCCCGCCCCTCTTTTAAAAACTAACACAACACAATTGTTTTGAGCGCAAGCAAGTTCGGTTTGCTGGCCTTTCATTTATTTTTAGTTGTTTCGATTACAATAATATTAGTAACTTTAACTAAAATTAAATATTTTTATTTTCAGTTATGATTAAAAGTGTACGAAATTTTCTTTTTCTTTTTGATCAGCTCACATTAACGAGCATGTATTTTTCAGGGTTTCCCCAACTTATGCCAGAAGGGACTGAACTTTTCGAGGGACGCATACTTTTATGGGGATTCCTAATCGCACAACGAGTATATACATATGGGGTGGGATTTGTTTAATTGTTGTCCATATTATATAAAATTATCTCACTAACTATTAGTACAATATTACTTACAACTGGCATAATCGTATAACAAATACCTATCATCAACAGTAACTAACATGTGCGTTTGAAATTATACGTTTCAGTTGTGCCCTTTTTCTTCACGAGTTTTTTTTTATCTTTATAAAAAATTTTTTTTTTTGGTAGAAAAGTGGTACCTCTTATTGTGGGGAGGTGGGGGGGTGTGTTGGTAGTTTTTCTTCTTCTTCTATATAATATTTGTTATTTTTTTCATTAAGTATACAAACACACAAATAAAAATGGTATTTGTTCAATTGTTACTAACGTTATGGTAAGCTGATTTCAACTGGAAACTGACCGTCATCATCATGAAAGAGTTGTGAACTCGTATATGGGATAATATGGAATGTCATTATTAGAGCTATATTTACAATTTATCATTTACCATTCCACCACTTTCCATTGACTATCCAACATAAAAATCAATGGCCACCGGTCTGACAGTAGTGCTATAACGAGTAGGAGTGATGACATTAACTCTGATCTTTGCACAATTTATTCTGGTCAGAAAAATTTGCATTTATTTTTCTTGATAGTGAGTAGTTAGCGGGGGGGGGGAGGGGGGGCAAGCATCGTGTGGGGTTTTTTGTCGTTAATGCTAGCCAGACCAGACCGATGACTTTAAAAGAGAATTTTTAAAAAAATTGCAATTTTGTTATTCGATCAAATGGTGTTAAGAATCCAACTTGCAACTGAACCCTAGCTGAGACTGGCCGTTCTTAATAATAACAATAAAAATGGGGGAAAGATTTGCCGAGACTGATCGAGAAAATTTTCACAAATAGTTATTGTCATAAAGAGTTCATGCACGTCTATCGTAATTGGTGATCCGATTACCATCGTCCCTTGGATTACGATATCGTTTCGTGATTATTTTATTTTTTTTGCGCCCCATTTTCCCATTTTCCTAGCAGGGTTTTCCTTATTCCTGGAAAGTTCGAAATGAGAATATTTTCAAAAATGTTAACGACGAATCATTATTTAGCATCACATCGTCAAGGATATGATGTCAGTTTTATCGATTTCCGAGTGCATACACACTAACTCGTCTCACAACGTCTCAGCATCGAATCGACTGGAATTATTATACAGCCGGAAGCTC
The DNA here is from genome assembly GCA_958298945.1 of Atherix ibis. Lineage (NCBI taxonomy): Eukaryota > Metazoa > Arthropoda > Insecta > Diptera > Athericidae > Atherix > Atherix ibis. The sequence goes on from OY282610.1 coordinate 42,911,123, forward strand.
TGATTGTTTGCTGTTATTCGTAGTCGTTATCTTTTATGAGAAACGTCAAGAATTGTTGAAAATTTGTTTGAAATCTCAGCGATTGTCTTACCAAACGAAACGGAATTCTTGCCATTCTTAAAAACTCTTCGTTATTAAAGAGTCTCGGTAACAATCACTAAAAACTGTTCCGAATGCAGTTTTTAACCATTTCCAATCGGATATTTTGTATTCAGCATTTTAGAATTTTTGTCTTCAGTATTCAAAATTCAGAAAATGAACATTGGAAATTTTAAAATTTTTCTATTTGGCAGACAATCGACTGGTATTGAACGAAACTATATTTTACTCTTACAGTCAACAGTGAACATCCGGACTATAGGGAAGCGTCTAGTTTCCATGGATTGTACAAAAATAGAAAAATTATAATTCGTTCAAGTCAAATAATATTCAATTGATCTCTTGCTTCCGGATATCATCTAATTGCTGTATTATATAAAGTAAATTTATTAGAAAGTTCAACTTAAACACCCACCAACCAAAATAGTATAACGAACACGCGAAGAAAAGTTAAAATAATCTTTTAGAAAAATTTTCGAAATTATTTAATAAAAATGAAATTTTTTTTAATAAAAGTTATGATTTACTTTTTAAATAAACTAAATCTTATTTTTCACCAAAATTCATCTTCGTGAAAAATAATAGGTTTTATTCAAGAGAAAGAAAAAAAGATGTTTTTTCATTTAGTTTGAAACTGTATTAAGAATATAAGTTATAGCAAACTAATTTGATATAAATTAATTAACATTTATGGCCGTTTAATTTTGGATTACCCTTACGCATAAATACGGAATTAATCTCACCGATAGATGGTAATATGTTATTCTTCAGGTCGGAAAGTGTTGTGGTTTATTGGCTTTATTGAGTTAAAGACCATGGATTTAATGAAGTTTTATATAGAAATAAGTCTAAGAACGTTGAATTACACGATAATTGCTTGTAATTGATAAGTCCTCTATAATAAGTCTCACCATCCTGTTAGTCCCATATATTGTCCAAGTCCAAATCGTCCAATTAAGTCCAACAAAAAAAACATTGGTACGAGGGTAGTTCAATAAGTCTTTAGAAAAAGATGGAAAAAAACTGTTTTTAAAAAAAATAAAATTTAATTTTTTAACATAATATTCTTTTAGCTCTATACACTTTTCCAACCGTTTTACCAAAATTTTTATCCCGTCCAAAAAATAGGATTTCGGAAGTTCTGGAAAATACTCATCCGCTTGAGCAATGACGTCCTCGTTGGAAGTGAACCGTCGTCCACCAAGCCAGTTCTTCAGATTGGGGAAAAGAAAATAGTCACTCGGGGCCAAATTTGGTGAATAAGAGGGATGCTGCAACAATTCCATTATCAATTCCACAATTTTGGCCATTGAAACAGCGCAGGTGTGCACACGCGCATTGTCCTAATGCAAGAGGATTTTTTTCTTCTTCAGATGGGGGCGTTTCTCTTTGATTTCCTCGCTCAACCGTTGCAATAACGACGCGCAATACGCTCCTGTTATTGTTTTCCCTTTTTCCAAGTATTCGATAAAAATGATGCCCTGCGAATCCCAAAAGACCGTGGCCATCACCTTGCCGGCCGATGGCACAGTTTTTGCCTTCTTCGGAGCCCGTTCACCCTTGAAAATCCACTGTGATGACTGTCTCTTCGTTTCTGGAGTGTAGTAGTGTATCCAGGTTTCGTCCACAGTGACATATCGATGAAGGAATTAGGCAGGATTGCGATGAAAGAGTGCCAACATAGCCTCAGAGTCCACTACACGATTGCGCTTATTCTCCTCTGAGAACAAACGCGGCACCCATCTTGCCGACATTTTTTTCACAGACAATTTTTCATGCAAAATTGAAGCGACTGTACCTTGTGATATGCCCGTGGCCTCAACTAATTCGCGCACTTTAATTCGCCGATCGTTCAAAATCAGATCGTTGATTTTGTCGATGATTTCAGGAGTAGACGCCTCAACTGGGCGTCCTGAACGATGTTCATCTTTTGTGGATGAACGGCCACGTTCAAATTCATTCACCCAATCCAACTCGGCTTTGATTTCTTTTGGGCTTAAGCCTTTCAAATGGAGATGTTTGATGACAGCCCTAAACTCGCTTTTTCCATTGTTATGCACAAATAAATGGCGTTAACTTTAATCGACGATAGAAATTGACCTACGCTATGAATCGAGCGGAAATTTTGACAGCTTTCCTATCGATAATATTACTTACAAAAAAAGTAATCTTTACCGGCACTACGAGCGCAATTTCTTGGATTTTCTAAGGACTTATTGAACGACCGTCGTACCTTTCGCCAATGACAGTTACCAGCCTCATTTCGAAAGGAGTAAGGCGCTGATCAAAATTATTTAAAGTGACTTATCTGTCATTAAATATAAATCCATGAGTCACATACGACCATAGGGATTGAGATTACGCTCAATCAGCCCACGACCATAACTGATTGTTAGCAGTCAGTAAACAGTTACAAGCTGATTACTACTAGTGATGAGGCCCATCAAAACCTCTGCTGTCATAAGCAGTGACAGCACCCCAGATAATTACCGTAGACTATAACCACGATATGGGTATTAACCACAGCCACGACGTTGCTACCTAAGGCGCTTCACCATTATCGGGCACAGTGTGTTTTAACACCATGGGGCACACTGATTCCCGTAGTACCAATTTTTGTTTTAAGATTACTTCGGTTTTTACTCCACTCATTGAGCTACGGTAAGGAATCTTGTAAATCCCTAGGCACCGCTAAGCCAGCTCAGGTACACGGGTTCACCAAGGCTCGAATTCGACCTTGGTTTGTCACCTGGTTATAGCCACCCTGCGTGTAATTCACACACTCCTTCACGCACCATTCACGCTCTCCTCTCAAACAGTGCCACGCCAATCTATTCAGGCATTCATACCATTCTCTCATACCTAACACTCCACTCACATGCACACCCTCATCATTGCCAAATTTTTGACGTTGCCAAATTTCATACATTCTATTCAGGACCAGTACACGCCGCTCTTCATTCATAACCGGATAACCAACAAGCAGGATGCCCCGTCGTAGACGGTAATGAATGCTTCCACGCAGAAAACTTGCATCCCATCGGTTGACACGGTTCTCTACATACATTCAAACACGCATACAAAGCCAGACGCTGAACAGAATTTATGGGTACCATCGCATACTGGTGGCGCATAATGTCAGCCTATACACACGACGCATACATGGCTCAATGAAAGATCACCGGACCAGTGACGCTTCATTCGTCGAGGGGTGTTTGCGATGAGGCAAGGTGGGTAGGTGAGAGTGGAACTTTTTATAACAAGATTAAGTCCCGTCTCGAACATAAAAGCGAACATTCATAATTTACTAATTTTGACTGAAGGGAGTGGATTCAATGGTAATTGGAGGGCTTATTAGGGTCGAAGCATTTTAGACCATAAGTCCATATTGGCTTGGGTAGAAAATTGCATAAAAGTATTATACTTGGTTGTGTATTGGAACTTTAGAAATTCGTTAATATATGGAAGAAAGGTTCCTTTTGAGTTCCCGAAGTAAGCCAAGACTTCTAAATTGATTAAAAGCTTTGATTATGTCCAAAAATACTCTGTGGCAAAGGTTAATTTTTCTAGATCCTACAAATTTTATTTGTTTACACAGCCAATCCCAAAAAAAAAATGGTTTTTGCATCAAGCCTGATATGAAATAAATTTTCACTAACGAGAGACGTTGTCAATACGCTTATTTTTTCATAATTAATTTTTTTATTTTTTTATCTGCAAATACAATCGTTTTGTAACAACCAGATTTACATAACATTTTAATATACAATCTTGTGCATCATGAAGTGGGAGTAAACACCCTTCGGCGTTTCTCTAGAAAATCTCTAGGCTATTGTCACTTAAGTCTCCGATGAGTGTTTCCGGGGAGGGTAATACAGGACAATTCTCTCACAAGTGGATTATGATGATAGGATAAACGGGAGTTCAATTTTTGATCACGATGTGTTACGGTGTTACGAACTAAAAAGGGGGCATCAACAATTTTATGGAGGATCTTAGATGTGTACGGCCTGGATGCGAAAGGAATTGGAATTCCATATGTTCAAATAGGTTTTATAATTGTATTGTATATCAAACGTAGTCGAGCATGTATCCAGTAGTCTAAGAAGTTGTAGGTAACGCCTGTTAGCTTCAACTCTTTTAAGTCTAGTATGTGGGTTCCATATTAATGTCCTTGTCCAGAGGTAAAGTCCCAAATAATATACTTTATCATATTGTGGAATTAAGGTTTAAAGGGGTAGGTTTTCTTTGACAAAGTGTAAAAGTAATATGAGCACTGTTCTGTTCATTTACCCTAACTCCCCATCTCTAAATCCAGGATTAAAGGTTGTGGATATGGTTTTTTAAATTTTTGGAAGCTATGTTAGAATTTGTATGGGTAATAAGTATGGCCGTAACGTCTGCATAAATACTAATAATAGTATTAGGCTTAGATGGGATGTCATGGGGAATAATATTGTATAAAATGTGGGACACCGGCTAGAATAGGATATATTTCTGAGTTAATTGCAAAAATGATAAGATGGTATGTTGAAGCAAGAAAGCTCTTGAGTTCCAAGATAAGACACACGATCAAAAGCTTGGAAGATATTTAAAAATACTCTTTCCTCTCAATAGAGGATGCAATGTGATCGAGAGCGCGATGGCATTGCTGGATTTTGAAGTGTTCAGATCGGGAGCCAAATTGGTGATAAGGAATCATTTTTTTATTAACTAGGACTGGGTAGAGTCATTTTAATAGGAGTTTTTAAAAATAGGAAGAAGAAGAATTAATAGGTTTATTTAGTTTAGGAATCATTTTAATGACTGTAAATTTCTAGACTAAAGGAAAACAGGTTTTGACTAAAAAAGGATACCATTAAAAATTTAAGTAATTAAAACTAAAGCTTTTCGAGAAATTTGCTGCAGAATAGTAGCTGTTATTAGATCATAACCAGGCGCTTTTTTATTGGAAAGGCGCAAAATAGTAGATTTAATTTCCGAGGGCTTAAAATTGTTGGTAGGAAGACTCATAGGGATTGGAAACATTAGCTTTAATTTTTTTAGTATGTGAAGCAAAAGTATTTACGAAATGTTTAGCAATCCCTATAACCAGCTTTTTCTTTGTCTGTTTTTGCTCAGTTACGGTCATTTTGTTTCAGCGGGTGTGATATGCTTTTGTACGAGAGTATTTGTCTGGTGGGTTCCCATAAAGAAATATTGTTACTAAACGATTTTGTATAAATTTCATGCCGTTCATTGTAGAGCTTTCTGATTTCCATATTCAGTTCACGTTATAGTCGGTTAAGTTTCTGTTTTGTAGAAACAATCATTTTTATTTTTTCGTTAATTAATGGACGTTCTTCATAATTAATTTGAAATAAATAAGCTATCAAAGATGAAACTTTATTGAGCGCCTCAACACAGGCAATAAAAACAAGCATAAACTGAAAAATTTATTTCCGATCAATTTTATTGAACTTTTTTATTTGTTTTGAAAAACTCAATTTTTCTTATTCAAAAATATTTTTTTAATACTATAGTTTCTTATGAATTTTTTGTAAATTTTTGTCTATTTTAAAAATTTTCAATAATTTCTAATATTTTGAAAGAAAATCGAAGGTTTTCCGTGGAAGGATTTGTTCAAAGGTGACTTGAACCTAAAGCAAACATTGTTAAATACCATAATTTAAATTCTTTTTTTTTAAAAAATACCATATTTTCTTATCAAAACATTTTTAAAAAAATTCAAAACTTTTAAGAAATTATTAAAATTTAAGTGAATTTTTCCTATGGAAAAAATTTTGGATTTTTTTTAATACAGAAAAAAAGTGAATATTTATAAATTTAATAACAATTAAAATAAAATCATTTAAGAGAGAGAAGGAATTGAAAAAAAAAATTGACTTCGGAACGAAAAAAAAAATACTAAATAATTAGCGATATTAATTTCTGTGCGAAAACAAATAATTTTCACATTGCTCTGATAACTGTTATACTACCCCTTGAATGTTATAATGTGGCGCCTGTGTACTTGGCAATCGAATGGGGAACTTTGCAGAGACTGATACTGCCGGTCGTATTTGACGCTGACGTGAGCAACAGCCGCTTAGTCGGGGACAACGCAAAGTGCTGTTGTAACTTTCGATGTGTCGGCGCCATTGTGTTCAACGTCGCTCCTCGTAAGCATACTCAAAAATCTTTCCAAGCGCACCGTAGCGTTCAAATAAGACATGAGAAAGAGCACAATAAGAGTGGTCATCAGTAAGCAATCATATGATTTCGAAGGGAGAGAGAATGTTCTCTGCTATTGTCGCCGCCGAAGCTGACAGCAGGTGAAGGTGACCCACTACTCACTCACTGCTGTTGCTGTTATACGTTTGAATGCCACAGTCACACAGCAAAACGACGACGTCTTCCCGTTCAGTAGTAAACAAAGAGAACGGCGTGCCGTTGAAGAGAGTGACTCTCGCGTTTTGACAGCCATCGGCACCGTTGACATCTGTCAAAACAATTCTTTTCAGAAACTTTCCAAAACAACAACAAACGGTCTAGAATTCTCGAAAATAGTTTGTTTTCCCTGCGGCATTAGTGCCAGTGGATGCGGAATTTTCATACCCAACATTAACGCTAACAAATTTTTGCTCGATTCCGATTAGAAAACTATCGGGACGCGTTCTAATTGGGAAAATATTCACGGTATCCGCTTGTTTGCTTTTGAGAGTGGTGTGTTGGTGAACCATAAAAAATAAGAAAGTTCCGGGACAGTGTTAGTTCGGTTCTGTTATTTAATAGAGAAAATTCAGTGCCTTTTTATGTTATTTATTCAGGAGCAATTGTTAACATCGAACGTACCAGTTTTGTTTACCGGAAAGCCATACGAAAATTTCCAATCATAAGCAACAGCAAAATCAGCAGGTAAGTTTGCTAAATTTTTCTTTTTTACCAAACATAATAAATAAAAATTATAAAAATTCGTGAAATTTTTTTTTTAAATATAAATAAAAACAAGAAGAGATGTTCATTGGGTATTTTTATGACCGAGCGTCTCAAAGTGAATGATGGAATGTGAATCTGTAAGGGTGTGTGTACGTAGATGTGACTAGAACCATGCGCCATTCAATAATGGCGGGAATCTGCGTGTTCGCCCCCAAACACTTCACCGAACACAAATTCTGTTCGAATAAATTTTTTGAATTTTTTTTTTCCTCCCAAATCCCAAACTGTGCAGATGAGCAGGCGCTAGGATGGGAAACGTACAAAAGTTCTCTTTCCAATAAGAAGAGAAACTATTCATTCCGATTGAGTAGTAAAAGTATTGGGGGAATGATTGTATCCCCTATTCAAATCTCTCCGTCCTAACCCGATCTGCTTGTACAAGTGTGCATATGTGCTTATGTTGAAGGGCGTGAGAACAAGAACTAACTATCGTTGAAGGTGCATAGAACACTTGTCAACATGCACGTGGGCCGGATTCTGCCGAAACGTGCGTGCACTTTACTTTGACTTTTCTTAGTTGCCTTGTGGTGTCGGTGCTAGAGGGGGCGATCGGAAACTGATTGGTAGATTGTAGAAATGTCAACTTTGCCCTATAAGTGCTCATCAATATCAGTTCTCTTAAATTCTCTTTTAAAGTAAATTCTTGCACAACTCTTTGTCCATTCACAAATGGAAACTCCCGAAGAGAACGGAATAATTTTCTTTTCCTAACCAATTCAAAATTAAATTTGTTCATTAACTTAAATTTTCCTATAAGTTTCTTCAATTGATAAAAGAAAACCTTTTCCATAAAGTTCCTTAAAATGACTAAAAAAAAACACAATGAAAACAAATATTTTTTGAAGAGGACATTTTAAATTTTTTTTCTTAACTTCAAAAAGTTTCTTTCTACACAAAAATTAAAGATCGCCTTTGTTAAAAGTTCAGAACTTCTTTTTGTTCGTATTTATATTGTTCTATTTTTTCGTAAATAAATTAAATTTTTAACTTGAACAATTCCAATAAAATAAAAAAAATCCAATATGTTTGTTTATAGTAGGTACCCAATGAACATAGGTCAGGGGTCACTGTTTCTGCACCACAACCTTCAAGGCCATATGGTAACATGAGAGCTCTTTAGATGTTAATATGTCATACGTGGACTGATTAGCAAAATTTAATACTGTTTAGCACAACAATTTTATAAGATGTCAGACTTAGGCTATTGCCAAGCAACCTTTATATTCTCCTAACTAAGGATACTTAGTACCATAGAAAAAAAAATTAAAAGTAAGGCGGCAGTCCCTTAGGATATGTAAAATTGTAAGGGGGACTATGCAGTTTTGGCATTTGGGGAATTGAAAAGTGTGATTCTAGTATTTTGACAGAAAGGTATTGCTGGAAAGTTAGGTTACAAGTCTGGCTTCTCCCTATCTCTGCGGTTACGACCAAATGATTTTTCCAGTAAGTCTGCATGGTCATTTTCTAAAATACTCACATGACTTGAAGCTCAACGAATTCTTATATGATTATTATTAAATAACAAGTAGCGAATGGGGTCCACGAAGGAGTTGTACTTTTTACCCATAATGACATTAATTGCAGAGAGCGAATCAGTACCAAAATTTTTCTCTGATGGACATTAAAAGTTAAAGTTCGACATAATAGGACGATGTAGACGTGCTGGATTATAGTAAAACCTGCTCCATCGTCGTTTACGGCTGCATTTTTCTATCTCTATAAGTCTCCTGTATAGGAGCGGGTTAGTTTCCTTTTTCCTGAAATTGGGCAGTTCAGTCGAAATATTCAACGTTAATCTTACCCACGGTTTACAATCGTAATATGGGGCGTAACTGAAAACTGGGTGATAACAATGAAAAGATCGTCCAAAAGTATGGTGGAGGATATTTTTCTCCGACATAAAGATGGGATTAGGATTGGTTTTATATAGTATAAAATGGGGGGGGGGGGGGAGGTGATTTTGTTGTTCGTGATTGTTTTTCAAATTTTTGAAGCAAAAAAGAATGTTTTTTCAAATTTTTGAAGCAAAAAAAAACAAAAAAAAAATTGTTGAAGCAAAAAAGAACCATGCTATAGAAGCTGGAATACCACCGCAAAGCATGAGGTTATACAGTAAAGTACCATTTAGAAGGGTAGTCATTACTCGGATTGTCTCAGTTTGCTTGATCCTACTTATTCTACTAACTAGGAGTTTAACAAAATTGTAAATGGTTTTAATATGAACATCCCATCTGCCTCCGCGAGAGATTATTACTCCCAGGACACAGCTATATATAATCAGTGGGATAGAGGGGTATGTTTCCCTTCTAAAAGAAGTGCTGTTCCCGCAATTCTGCTTGCCACAAACATGCAGACCAGATGCGCGTTGTTAAAGTCGACTATGGCTCCACTCTTGTTGCACCAGAATTGATTTTTGATGCAAATCCTTTTGCCGGCCTTGGATTTATTTTTTATGAAAATTATAATTATTTTTTTTTGTAAGGAAGAGGAAAGGGTGGTTATGTATGTGTTGAAAAGGGGACGTGGAAAGGGAACATCTCTGCGGAATACCATTTGACATTTTTCGCTGCCTAGAGAAGTGGCCATTAACTGTCACAGTAATGGTCCTATACGGCTACGTATGATCTGAGTAAAGTTAAATATTCCCTTTCTGGACTCATTTCTTTACTCATTTTTTGTTACGTCTTCTGTCCTCCTTTAAAAAGCTGTTATTTGAGTATACTTGCTGGGATCTTGTAAGTAGACTAAAATAAATCCAGTTTGCATTTTTGGATTTTTTCGGCGTAACGATCTTCAAGTTAATCCTTTCTCTAAATTTTCTTTAGAACTGTTGTCTTCAGAATCAATATGGTTGACATATATTTTTCTTAAGTCCTGATTCCAGGAGAACCGCACTACGGCATAGTTCATAATTTAATTTTTTCTTATGCGGAGTATATTACCTTTATTAAGTTAAGAACTCAATTCCGATGACAAACGACTTTGTCATCAAGTTGGAACTTTTTTCGAATTTTGTCATTGTTGTGGTAGTACTGCCACCCTTTGCAGTACTTTGTAATGTGGTAGTATCGTTGAAATTGGATCAAACACAAGTTATATGTGCAGAGGTTAAGTGGAATTAAAATAAGCATAAAATATGAACAATGAACTGAATAGAATGATATGCGTTAATTTTTGATAGTAATTGGAGTACAAAATATAAGATAATTCAAATAACTACCCTTAAACTTGATAGTTTTGAGCAAATTTCTTAAGAATTTTCGCACATGGCAGCCTGTAATTTTGTTTTCAAATTCTCTAAATTTGGGGATTTTTTTACAAAAAAATGGCGCCAAATCGCAAAATATTTAAGACCAATTGGCATCACTAATTTATCGTGTTGTGTGACTTATGGCATAAAATTTTTGAAACCATATTTATTCTAGATTGAACTTTTTAATTTTATGCTCAAAAAAAAGGCAGTTATCATACGGCCACAGCGCTCAGCATTGACGGTAACGGTCTGTTGTTCTTCATTTTCAAAGAAATACATTCCAATGACACCTTCAGACAAAAGCGCATATCACACTTTTTTTTTTTTGTAAACGCTATAGATTCTCCACAGTCACGTGTACGTTTTTAGATATCCCATATGCGGAAATTTTGTTAATTTACATATTCACCGATTGTGAAATGAGCCTATTTCCTGACGAGTTTTTTTTTGGAAAAATCAGTTCCAACAGAATCACTACTTTTGCAGAAGAGTATTTTTAAATATTTAACACATTAATATATAATGACATGTTATATGTTAAAAAACATTTATATGAAATAATATATTGTATATAATAAACAATTGTGAAATGATAGGTCTGTATTTTCACAAACTTTAAAATAAATAATCTTTTAGTTAAGATATTTGCTTAGTCGAGACTGAAATCTTTAATGGGTTGTAGTATCACATCACATCTTTTAGTATTCTTATGAAAGCTTTTGAGTGTTTATGAAAATATCCTTAGATAAACAAAAAAACTTACTTAAGAGATATTTCGATTCCTAAATCCAAAATGGGTTGTAGTAACACAACCAAAAATTTTTTAGGTTAATTGCTGTATTTAGGATTTTTTTGCTAAAAGAAACTTTTTCTCATCTTCTCGAAATTTATGATAAAACTACCCAAACGCCGGATTGGATTGTAGTATCACAACAGACCTTTTATGATTGTTCCGACAACTTAGATTTTTCTTACCTAGAAATTAAAGCTTTCGACGCTCTATGAAAATACACTTCAGGTAAAGCGGCTGTGTGTTTCGAGTTATTTCGATTATAAAACTTAAAATGGGTTGTAGTAGTACAACTGACAAAAGTAAAATATTTCGAAAAAAGAAACAAGATGCCTTTCAGATTTTATGGAAAATCATGTCAGTTACAGTTTGACAACTTATTTATACGAGACCCAAACCTTGAATGGGTTGTAGTACCACAACAGACCGTTTATGATTTTTCCCACTACTTAGATTTTTCTTACCTCGAAAATTAAAGCTTTCGGCGCTCTATGAAAATATACTTCAGGTAAATCGGCAGTGTGTTTCGAGTTATTTTGACTATAAAAACTAAATTTGGGTTGTAGTATTACAACTGACAAAAGTAAAATATTTCGAAAAAAGATGCAAGATGCCTTTCAGATTTTATGGAAAATCATGTCAGTTTCAGTCTGACAACTTATTTATACGAGACCCAAACTTTGAATGGGTTGTAGTACCACAACAGACCTTTTATGATTTTTCCGACTACTTAGATTTTTCTTACCTCGAATGTTAAAGCTTTCGGCGGTCTATAAAAATACCCTTCAGGTCAAACTGCAGTGTGTTTTGGGTTATTTTGACTATAAAACCAAATTTGGGTTGTAGTAGTACAACTGACAAAAGTAAAATATTTCAAAAAAAGATACAAGAAGCCTTTCAGATTTTATGGAAAATCATGTCAGTTTCAGTTTGACAACTTATTTATATGAGACCCAAACGTTGAATACGTTGTAGTGCCTAATCAGACCTTTAAAAATTGTTGCTTTTATTCAGATTTTATTTGTTAAAACTGGAGGGTATTTTGGGATAACCGCAATTGAAGGATATTTCCAGTTGCAAATACAAAATAGGTTGTTACACCCCAACTGATTGGTCAGGATCATTTTGGTTATTTACATTTTTCTTAGAGGACTTTTGTTAAGACCCTTCAGTATATCTGCTGAACTAAATACCATAACAGACAATTTCAGATTATTTCGATTATTTGAAATTTATTTCGTATGCTAGAAAGCCTTTTGGGAACCCAAAACAAAATATCTACCTTCAGATTGAAAAGGATATTGCCATAAGACATTCTAGCAAAGTTTACAAATATTCTATTTTTCATAATTTCAAATAAAGTCCTTAGAAAATATACAGGAACTCGGTTATAGTGAAATATTAAAATTGAAATCCATATAGAAACCTATACAAATGCACAGAGTCCTGTCTCTCTCTCTCTTCTCATTGATGTAGCCTCTAAGCAAATGCCCAGCAATCAAAAAATTTCTATTCTTACTAGAAGATATTGGTATCCTCTGATATTGGTACTGTTTTTCCAATTTTAAAGTCACGAACTCTATTTAACTATCGTTCGTAGAGTAAAAATTTCCACTCCATAAGAAAATCTCAACAAAAAAATTTGAACATTCAATAAAAATTTAATGTACGAGGTCTGTTCAAAAAGTATCGTGAATTTTGAATTTCCGCGGGTTACCTATATTCGATTTTCGATTTTTTCTGGCGTTATGTTGGTACTCATGTACCATGCTGATAAGTTCGGCAATTTTGAATGTTCAGTTAATTTTTGACAGCTGCTTTGCTTGCACGTGTTTTGCGTCGTCTTCGATTTTTGCTCAATTTCGACCAAAAACAGCATCGCATTAACATTGCTAAGGAGCTGATGGACTCTATCCGCGACAAACCAAATTTGCTCCAGAGGGTCATAACTGGTGACGAATCATAAGTTTATGGTTATGACGTGGAAATCAAAGCTCAATTATCCCAATGGATGCGCCAACTTCGTTCGAATGTGAAGGTTTTGCTTACAGTTTTCTTCGATTGCAGGGGCGTGGTGCATCATGAGTCCTTGCCACAGGATAGAACGGTCAATAAGGAATATTACCTGCAAGTTATGCGGAAGTTGCGCAAATCAATCCGCCAGAAACGCCCGGATTTGTGGAAGAACAAAAAAAAACAACAAACTAATAATGCCGCAGCCACTGTATTCCCCAGATCTGGCCCCCTGTGACTTTATCTTATTCCCGAAACTGAAGAGCCCCATGAAAGGACGACGCTACGCTACAATTGAGGAGATAAAGACGGCATCGAAGGAAGAGCTGAACAAGATTTAGTAGTGCTTCGAGGATTGGAAGAAACGTTGGCACAAGTGTATTATATCTGGTGGGGATTACTTTGAAGGGGACAAAATAGACATTCATGAATAAATAAATAATTTTTGAAAAAACACAAAATTTGCGATACTTTTTGAACAGATCTCGTATTTCAGTTTTTTTTTCTTCTAACAAAATTAAAAAAAAAAACCAACCAAAAAAAAAAAATAATAAAAGGACCAAAAAAAATAAAGGAAAATTTTCTTTTTTCTATTTTTCTAAGCCAACATTTTTCTTAAATAAGTATCCTCTGATATTGGGAATGTTTTTTCATATGCGGAAATTTTGTAAATTTACGTATCCACCCGAGCGCGAAATGAGCCTCATCGCTAAAGAAAATTTTCTCCGAACAATCAGTATCCAAAATCTGTTATTTCGACACCTAATCGGTATATTTTTTATCATTAAACAAGCCAAAATATCAAATGGCAATTTATATGCTAAGCAAATATTATTCCTAATTGATATAATTACTTAATATCTATCAAAAACGAGGGTTATATTTTCAAAACCACAAAACGAATAACTACTTATTAGATCACAATGGCTTCTTTTGAATTTCAATAAAATTATTCATTACAACAGAAATAAAAGGAAAAAAACACACACACATAGAAGAAAAAAAAACTTATTTAAAAATCCCCTCTTTCATCATAAAACAAATTGTTTTTCCCATAAAATAAAAAAAAATTCTGCTCTTTTTTCATTTCTTAAAAATTATTCTGTATTTTGTTTTGTTTTGTTTTATTTTAAAAGTCATAATTATTGTGAATAATTCTTTTGTAATTAATTCGAAGAAACCAAAAATATACTATGGCGCTTGTACATATATTTGCTTAACATTGAATAATCAACAACAACACTAAAAAAAAAACAGAGTTAAATAAATAATAACAAATGCAAAACAGAACAGAAAGCATATTTCCTAGTAAAAATTCTTCAACGATACTTAATATTGTGAATTGTGAGATAAGAAATAAAAACAAAAGATCAAGTCATAATATTCAAGTGCCTATACTATAGGGGGTGGAATGGGGAAGTGGTGCAGAAACAACAACAACAAAAAAAAGTATTCCAAAAAAAAAGTAAATAAAAAAATTTACATAAACATATGGAAAATTTTTATAATTCGAAAAAAAGAAAATGGAAACCCAAAGAATATGTTTTATTGTGAATGAAATCATAGTCAAAGTTTCATTAAGTGTGTCCCGCTTTTGCAATGCGTATTGTCTTAGCCGAATTGTAAAACGATCGAATCAATAGTATGTATTGTGGGAAATATTACGAAATTTTCAGAATATATTAAATAATATTTCTAGATCAGGTAGTTGGTGGGGGAGGGTTGAAGAAGGGACCTTATTCTTATTGAATCAATGTGTAACAATTTTACCCTTGAATAGAGTGGGAGTAAATTTTTCATTTTTCATTGGAATTCGGAAGTAGTTTTTTTTCTTCTCTCTTATGAAATTTTCTAATAAAAAAAAATTTTTTTTTCTCTCTCTCTCTTTTGATAGTATTTATTTGAATATTGATTTTTCTCTAAAATTTATAATTTTCTTGTAAAATACATCCCCTTATATACGAGTGCAGTTTGAGAAGTAGCCGGCCTAACGAATAAAACATAAAAAAATTGTGAAAAAATATCTTTATTTTTTTATATAGTCTCCTTTTAGGTCGATGCCCTTTCCTCAGCGATGTTCAATAGTATCAATACCCTGTTTATGGGAAGAACCGTTGAGCTCCTCAAAATAGCCATTAACCACTTAATTATTGGTATATCTTTTACCGTCGAGCCATTTTTTCATGTTTGGAAAGAGAAAATTATCCGGGCTATATCTGGCGAATAGGGTGTGTGTAGAGGCAATTTGAACGGTAACTCATTGATTTTGGCCATCACAATATCGGATGTGCGAACTGGTACAAGGGGGACACTTTTCAGTATATATCTGTACCATAGAACCGATACGAGAAGTGGCCTATGGTTCTTGGTGACAACGAGGTCCGAAGCTGGTATAGCAGTGCCAAGAAATTACAAGTTTGCTTACTGTAGGTCTTTGAGCGCAGAGTACGTGGCAGGTACTCTTAAAGCAGAACTGACTGGTACAACGGGTGTCAGGAGCCCCACGGTGATTCGTCCACCGTGCTCGAACGGGGTGAGGAGCTTTTGGATGAAACGTGGTGGCTGTGGTTGATACCTACACTGCAGGTACAGTCTTAGACCTGAAGCTGCGGGATGACAGCATTCTAGGGTGCTACCACTGCAGATGATAGTAGGGGTTTAGGTAGGCTTTTCTACCAACAATTCGGGTAACTAGCTTATAACTGGTTACTAACTGTTTGCAAATGTAGCTACCTGTTATGGATGGAGCTTGTTATAGGCAGGAGTGGTCTGCTGGTTCAGATTGCTCACCGCAGGAATGGATAGAATATTGAATTTTACCTGCTTCATGCATGGGCCACGAAAGATGGGTCAGAAGAAGATGGAGAAGAAGAAGAAGAAGAAGAAGAAGAAAAAGAGGGGACTTGAGAGGATATTCTTAGCATGAAGTGGCCCAAACATGAAATCAAAGAAAAATGCGTTGGATTGAAGCGAGCTGGGATGTAATTGAGATGCGTGCAACTACTTGGATCTAGTCAGCTGAGCTGCTGAAATCCTTTACTGGGCAGGTCTGTTTTGTGCGTTGATTGGGCGTATCTCAATTCCTATGAACGTAGGTGGCCCGTGGTATTATGTCTAACGGCAGGTATGCCTAACTAAATGGTGTATTGTCTTAATGAAACAATATTTTCTTTTTTGCCGAATGCGACCGTTTTTTCTTCATTTCATTTTTTTGTTGATGGTTATCCAATACCATTTTGTGGATTTTCTTTACCATTTCTGGTATGGTCAGATCATTTGAGCGACTAATCCAAATCTCGTTTTAACTCTGTCAGCGAATATTTCATTGTTGTAAACGAAGAGGCGGACTCCCTCCTGCCAATTGAAATTATTATATCACATAACGATGACCAATTTTGTCCATGTTTACAAATTCACTGAGAGTGCTCACTATTAATGGCTATCAATCAAATACTAAATAATGCAGCATCATCAAACTTTAAACTTAAGCTTTATAAGGTTAGTACTTTCGACTTTAGTAATTTTTTTCAAAAAACAACATCCATTTATACATTATGCCGAGTACTTCTGGAACTACCCTTGTAGCGCTTTCTCAGCAATCTATACATATAAAAATGAATGTTTGTCTGTTCGCTATAGACTTCTAAACAGCTCAACGGATCATCATGAAAATTTGTATATAAGGCTTTTTGGTTACGGGGAGTGTTTCTGCGCTTCGCATTTTACCCTAACTGGTTATCAAAATGACACTGTAGTGCAACTATTTCAAAAAACATAAGTTTTTCGTTTCTTTGCGTTTTTTTTGTCTCTTTGAATTTTCAACTATAAATAACAAGCAGATCTACCATATTATCATATTAAAAATGGCACGAATGATGATCTAATGTCAACTATTGGGACCCAATTTAGGCAATCTTTGGAATGAGTCTCATGGGCATTGCCATCTCAAGCGACGATGTCTGTGACTGGCTGAGTGTCAGTGAGGATAATTTGCTTATAAAATAAATTAATACGGTTAACGAGCACGAAACTTTTTATAACGAGAATCAATTGGTTCTTTTTATAACGAGAAACAGTAAACATTTATAATTTTACGAAAGATTTTGGACTGAATACTTTAGATTTCTAGTAATGTCTGGTACTTAGATTATTGTACAAGAAACTGAACAGACAAAAATTCTGTTCGATTATTTCGTGAACACATTTGTACGTATGTGTAGGCATACATTTGCAAAATAACAGAAACCGCTTAAATCGGTGGGGGACAATTTTAAAGTTTAGTATGCGATTGACGCAGTTCCTATGAAACCATTTTCATAAATAATGTCATTATGCGTAAGCAAATATATTTTTTAATACTTCCACGTCCTAAAATCCTATCTCTTAGATAGCTGAAAATATTGAGTATTCTGACATTTATCCTATCTCAGCCGGTGCCTCTCAGAAAAGTATACTAGCACCAATCCTTTAACCTTGTAAACATATGTTATGCTGACGATACAGCCATCCTTACACATCACAAAGATCCTTCCAGAGCCGTCAATATCCGATAGAACCACATCCATTGCTTAGAATCCTAAGCAAACTATTACTATACAATACGGTACTGGAACCGATATGGATATATGGACTCAAGTTTTGGAAGCATTCTAATTCCCTTCCAATCAAAATCCTACAATCCCGAATACTTCGAAAAATTGTCAATGCTCGCTTTTATGTACGGAACAGTGTTATCCATCGTGATCTAAATATTCAATTTTTTTTTGTTCAAAAAGTGTCCCAGAACCAGCGCATCAGGAATAAAAAAATGAAATACTTGAAAAAAAAACCTAAAAATTTATGTCACTAGCACAAAACCAAGGCGAAATGATGTAGCGACACGATAATGGGGCCATTTGAGGCAGTATAAATATGTGGGTTGGATGAATTTGGCTATTGAAAAAGAGGGCTTGACAAGAATATTGACAGATCTAGATAATCCATAATGAAGGGAATATCATTAAAAAAAGGAATTTTAAGTGTGGTGACATTTTGTTAGAAGATAAGCGATAGTGAGTTTTACGTCACAAGATTGGCAGATTGGGCACAAGGATGGCTTAAGAAAGGGAAATTATGTGTGAGAAAAAAAATGTCCTCTGCCTATAATTTTGGTAAAATAACACTTTTAGTCATTCGCAGTAAAAAAAACTCATCCATGTAAAAAAAGATCCTGAAAAAAATTAAGAACTTCAGTTTTTATAATTAAATTTTGTCTGGAAGATTTTTTTTCTAAATTGTTTCTTGTAATATTTGCACTGAAATGTAAGTTTTTAGCGAATTAGAACTCAGAACCACTTCATACTATATAGATGCAAACGTGTCAGTATCGCTAAATCAGGGCACGTCTTAAAAATGTTTTTTTTTTTTTTTTGCAGTTTTTGCAAAGAAAAACAAAGAATTTTTTGAATAGTTTTATTCTTTCAATTTTTCTTTCTGAATTTAACAAAACAAAAAAATATCTTATAAGAAATTTAATAAGAAAATTTTCTACTTTGAGAATTTTCCGAGTATAAAAGTTGAACTTTCTTGGCCTAAAATTTGGAAAAAATTTTTTTTTTAAAAAACTTTTTAAAAAAAAATTGTTACAAAAATTTAATAAAAAAAAAGTCATTCTTAAAAAAAAAGTTTGATTTTAATTTCATTTTGAAAAATTATTCAAAGGTTTTTTTTTTTGTTAAGATTATTTATAAAGAAAAAATATTAATTATATTAAATAAATTTTGAGTATAAATAAAATTTTTTATAAAAAAAAGTGAACTTTTACATTTAAAGTAATTCATTTGTAGTCATTGTTATGGGATTTAATTTTTCGAGGCACCTTTTTTCTTGGGAATTGCTTAAAAATAATTAATTTTTAGTAGAAAAGTTCCTTTAAAAATTTTATATTAACAATAATTTTTTCAATAATCTTTTTTGCTAAATATTCAAATTACTATTCGCAGTGATGAAATATTTTTTCCGAACTGAGGAAGGCAATTTAACCAAAACCAAAAAATTATCCTCTTATCTCGAAAGCTATGAATTATCAAGGATAGAAGGAATATAAAAACATTTTTTGTGGTCAAATCTTTCCGATAGTAAAAACGTGAATATGGAATGGTAACTTGACATATGCAAGAATGCCTGTTGTGGCAGTGGTCTTGGGTGGCCCTTTCCTATTGTATCCAGGAGTTTTGTCCAGGAGTTTTTGTTTTGTTTTTATAACCAAAAAGTGATAAAATTCTACTCCCATAATGGGATAGAGCTTCCAAAACATAATAAGGATACTAGGGCACTAGTGAGAATAAAGATTTTTCACTCCTCTTCTCTTCTTGAAAGTTGCTTATTCATTTGTGCAAATTATTTTAATCCTTTTCCACTTATGCATATTAAATGTTTTATTATTTATAATCGGTTTTTGGGCAGTATTCTTTCCATAAAAACTAATGTCACAATTTTACCATAAAGAAGATTCTTTGCACATTTTTTTATGCAAAATTTAAGAGTAAAAATGACTAATTAAAAATATCTTTCTGGAGGTCAGAGAAAGTGTTTAATTTTTATAAAACCAAAAAATCAAACAAAAAAAACCAATTCAATTAAATTTTTCCATTAAATTTTGTATTTTTTGCTTAATCTCAAAAAATGTTGTGTTTAAAACTGAAAAGTTTCTTGTAAAATCTTCAAAAAAAAAAAAAATGTTCCACAAAAAGTATTTTTTTGTTTTGTTTTTTAATGTTGTAAATTTTCTTCATTTTCAAAAATATCAACGTTTTCATAGAATAATTCATTAAAAAACTTCTAAAGATTTATATTCAATTAAATATTTTAAGTTTATAATAGTTGAAAAATAAAAAATAAAAATCTTATTTTCTTAAATTCTCATTTCTTCTTAAGTTTTAAATAAAACGTTTTTTTTTTTATTTTAATTTTCTCATATTGGAATTTGATTAAAATTTCATAATTAAAGTATAGAATTTTGAATATAAAATCTTAAAAATATAATTTTTCGTAAATTAAAAAAAAAAGTACATTATTTTCTTAAAAAAAAATATTTAAAAAAAAAAAGTTCTAAATTTAACATTTAAAGTTCGAAAAACGCTGCTTTCTTATAATCGCAAAAATTCAATTGGTGCGTTAACGGATACGCTGCTGCTTTAACATACGCCAAAGTCAATGGGGGACTTTAGCACATTATAATTAAGAGTGTGCGCAAATCCGAACACCAGAAGGGCTGTAATTTTTCGCAAAGGGTAGTGTGACTCTCTTAAAGTTTCTAATAATTATTGTCGCTCTCTCTCTCTCTCTCTCTCTCTTCGTCTCTCCTTGGCGCGACCCCTTTAACCTTACTTATTTTACATTTGACGCTTGCGCATTTAAAGGATATTTTCTCGAAGTCCTTTAAGTAAAAATTAAATAATTTTCACAGTTTTCTTTTAAAAAACATAAATAAGAGAAGAGAAAATTTTGGAGAAATTTTTTACTTAAACCAATTTTAAACTGTTTGAATAGAAAAGCTTTTAAACACAACCACCGCACGTACTTTCAGCGAGAAAAAAGAAACTCTACAAAAGGGATGATAATCAAGTGACAATTTCACTTATGATAAAAAAAAAAAAAAAAAAAATATCTTCAATATTAATTGGGAAATTTTCAAAAAATTTTAATTGAAAAATTTACAGAAAAATCCGTAACAAAATTTTTTTTTTACCAAGAAAATCATTAAATGTTTGGAAAATTTTTTTTTCTTAGATGTTTTATTTAAGAAAAAATGGGGATGATTTTGAGCTCAATCTAATGGGTAAATTATTAATGTTGAACCTTGTTGGTGGAAAATTATAATAACTATTTTTGCAAAGCATTCAAAATATGGAAAATTATTATTATCACAATTGAAAAATTTTATTTGTTGCTGTTTTTTTTTTTTTTTTTGAGTTCGAATTCAGGTAGTGACATAGCCGCCGGGGGTTTTTGGTTGTAGCAAATTTTACTACAACCAAAAGTGAGGGATTGTGAGAGGGTAAAATAAAATCACTATCAAAATTGGGATCAGTTATTCTGTGGTGGAAAGGGGAAAAAAATTAAATAAAAATTATATAACAAAAAAAAAAAGAAGAAATTTTAAATGGGTTAAGAAAGAGGGGCCAAGGAAGCTAGTAATTATACAAAAATTAATTAAAATAAAATAAAACCATGAAATTGGCGAGTAGATTTAAATGAAGCCTTATTAGTCATTTTCGAAAAAGTTATTTAATATAATTATTTTTTTTTTTTTTTTTGGAAAAAAGTTCACACCACAAAAAAGTGAGTTTAAAAATTGTGTTTTATCCTTTTTTTTAAAAAAAAAAAAAATAAAAACAAAAAAGAAGAGATTTTTCTGGAGAAACTTTGTTTTGCTTTCCAAGAAGTACGACTGACTGATACGGTTAAATCTTTACACTAATTGCATTATTACAAATGTTGTTAAAAAGTTAAATTTTTCTTTTTTAAAAAACTAATTAAAAAAATTAAATTTAAAAAAAAAGAAGAATTTTTTTCTTAAAAGAAGAAGAAAAACGTAGAAATTATTAGTAAAGTTGCTGTTGGCTTCGACGCGGACGGCAATGATGGGAACCTTGACGTAAGCTTTTCGAGGAAACTTTTTTTTTTTTTTTTTGTGTGGATATAATCTTTTTAATTGCTAATACTGGAAGTCACCAATAATGATGAAAAATATATTATCTAAAGTAGGAGTAGTAGTAGTAGTAGTAGTAGTAGTTTAAGTACTACTCTAGATGATGGAATGGAAGAGAAGAAGTTGGTAAAATTACAGCAAAAATAGCTGGAAGCAGCGTGAGTGTAGCGCCGCCGAGAGTACAGAACTTGGTGAGTGGCTAAATGCAGCGACAACGTATAGGCAGCAGCAACAGAGCGGACAGTAAAGGCGGCAATGGTGAAGGTTGCAGCAACAGCAACAGCAACAGCAACAGCGGCAACGATGAACGCAGCTTTGCTATTGATACGAACAGAAACGCTGCGCTGAATAATTGCCGTATGCGAACGTTACTGCGGTGCCGCTGGGGCCAATACGAGTTTCAATCTGTTTACATATACCGTCAGTTGGTACGAAATCGAAATCAGTCATAGTCGGAGCGTGCTTAAGTTCGATAGTCGTTTGTGCTTTCACGCTCGGAAATATCTTTAATCCGTGTTGTATCGTTCCAACTGTTCTTGTTTGGTGTTGTTTGTTTGTCAATTTTTTTTTTCTTCTCTTCTTTACTTTCTTATCTTTCCTAACACCTCCTCCTTCTACTAATCATCTTTATCAGAATGCAGTTTATGTGTTTTTTTTTCTCTTCTTCTTCAAAATAATATTACTTAATTTTTTCGAAATCAAATTATATGCAACAAAAAGAAATAGTTATAATAATAATAATAATAATAATAATAATAATAGTAAATGAAAATAATGAAATAAAATTATCAAAAGAAATTACGAAAATAGAGACTGGAAATTATAATATAATATATTATACGTTGACAAGAGAGAGAAGAAAAAATAGTTTGTATTTTGTCCAAGTGTTATAAATAAATAATTTAATAAAGAAAAACGTCAAAACAATAACAACAACAAGTTTGAAAGCGAAAAATATTAACAAATTTGCAAAAAAATAAATAAAAGAAAATGTTTTCTGTCCTGTTTTTTTTTTTAAAGAAAAGCAACAACACAAATAAGCAAAAAACATTCATAATAATTTGCAAATTTAACTAAAAGTAAAGAAAAAAGAAAAAGAAAAATACCACTTAAAAAACTAAAAATTCAAAATAAAAAAAAATTAAATAAAATTGATTTTGTTTCCTCTCGTACACATAAAATTTCTCATAATCTCTTTCTTCGCCCTCCGTTTCTCTTTTGTCTTATATAAATTTACAAGCAATCATGAAAAAGGCCAACGAAAAGAAGAAAAAAAAGTGAAAATTCGAAAAAAAACTTCAATCAAAATAAGAAAATTTTTTGAGAAAAATTAAGAAAAATATTCAAATTGGAATTTAATTAAGTTTTCGTAATTTTTTTTTTTTTTTTTTTGAGATTTCTTAAAAAAAAATTTATGTTATTTAGCAAAAAAAAAATTTTTTGTTTCAGTTTAATTTAATTTTTAAAGATTTCGGTTTAATTTCTTATTAAACTGGGTTAATTTTGTATACATTTATTATTTGGTATTTAATTTGTTTAATTAAGCACACTTTTTAAGCAAAACAAAATTCAAATCGGAAGTTTTTGTAATTGTTTTTGGTTTTTTTGTATTTATAAAAAAAAAAAACAAAATAGCGCAAAAACCAAAAGTAAACTTTATAAAATTATTACTAATTAAAAAATATTTTTAACAAACACAAACAATTTATTGTTCAGTAAAAAAAAAATATTGTTGTTAATTTTTAACTGAATGCTTTTGTTAATTTTTCCCACTTTTTTTTCTGTTTTATTTAATTTTTACAATTTTCTTCTCTTTTGTTTTTTTGCTTATTTATAATTTAGATAATTTTTAATGAAAAATTAAGTTTTTTTCTTTTTGTAAAATTTTTGCAGATTAAAAATATTGCTGTAAATTTTGTTTAAAATAATTTTTTGAAATTTTTCTTTTTTGGTGGAAAAATTTTTGAATTAATGATTTTTGGAGAAAAAAAATTTTTTTTTTGTTAATTTTTAATTGAGGTGGATTTTTATCTTAGATAAAAACATATTTTTTCAAACTTAATTTTAAGTTATCTTTTTTTTTTTTTTGCATGAAGATTTGCCATAATTATTTGTTCAGGGATTTTTGGATTATTTGCCATAAAGTCTTTATGTTGTTTAGTTTTTTTTTTCTTCTTTCTCCGTCATCATAAATATTCATCTTATTATGATGATGTTCAAGAAAAGTTGGAAATAAAAACCATTAATTTAAAAAAAAAAAAAAAAAAAACTAAAAACTAAAGAGAAAATTTGGCGGATTTTGTTATGATATAATTTTTGTTTTGCGTAATAATTTTATTAATATTTTTTCTAACAGAAAATGCATATTTTCTTACAGTCACTTTTGAAGAAAATTTTTGCATAAATTTATTTTAATTTAAGTTTTTTTTTGTAAATTCCCGATTTTGCTTCTTTTTTTTTACCTTAATGTAATGTAAAACTTTTAAAATATTCGATAAAACTTTCGTATTTTTTGTTTGTTTGTTGATTTAATCAAAATTATTATATATTTTTGTAAGTTTTTTTTTTTTTAAGAGTTTAAAATAAAAAACTTCTTGTTTAAGCAATCTGTCTTTTTTTTTTGTTGAAATTCCGTCTTTTTTTTCGAATACGGCTAAATTTAAAAATGAAAATTAGTGTGGAATTTTTTGTGGAAATTGAATTTTTTTTCTTAATCCGACATTTTATAATATTTTTTTTTTTTTTAAATTTAAAAATACCTTAATTTTTTTTTTTAATAAAAACCAATTTTTTTTTGGAAGAAATTATAATGATGACAAATGAATTTTGTTAAAATTTAGTAATTTTGTTAGTTGTGGTACTAAAAAGTGGTCAAAATTGGTATCTACTTAAGTGTGTCTTATTATTTTTAAATTAAAGTATTATTATTTAAGTAATTTTTTCGAAAGTTAATAAAACAAATTCGATTTGATTATCCAAATCCAAAATTGTTCAAAAATTGATTAGACAAAAAACTATTTTAATCATACGTTAATTATTTTATTGATTTATTTAAATACATTTAATTTAAAAACAATTCATATTTAATTTTACAAAAAAAAAAATTATAATATTTTTTGTTTGTTTTTTTTTTTTTTTTTTTGTAAAGAAAATTACGTTTATTTTAAGGTATTTTTTTCTTAAATTTTTACTTTTAAACTTAAAAAATTAAATCTTTTCCCTAAATAAAACCAGCATAAATATAAATAGTTATTTTAAAAATTATAAACGTTTAATGTTAACATTTTTCAAAAATAAATAAAAATCTTTAGTGAATTTTATTAAAAAATTTTATTTATAAAAAAAAAAATCAATAAAAACCACCTTTTAAAAGTCTTTGGATGTTTACATATATAAAAAAAACAATGATTTAAATAATAAAATAAAAACAATACAACAACAAAAACAAAAAAAAACAAAAATTCAGAAAAGTTAGACAAATTTTTTAAAAATTACAAAAAAAAAATCAACGTAAAAACTTAATTTTTCTCTAAAAAATAAAGCAAAACCAAATAAAAAAAAAAAACAAAGTTGATTTTGTGATAATAGAACTTAAAAAAAAATCACTCATCAAAAAATCCATAGAAATTAAAAAAATATTTTTATTAAATAGAAAAAAAAATGTGAAAATTAAATATAAAAAAAAATCGAATACTTTTTATTTCGAAAAAAAGAAAAAAAATTCAAATTAAAAGTTAATTAAGTTGAAAATTTTAATTAATTATAAAATAAATGTTAACGTTTTTAATTGATAAATAAAAAAAAAATTTAAAAAAAAACATCGTCAAAGAGTTAAAAAAGTTAAAAAGAAAAAAAAACGACGATTTTTTAAAAATCTGAAAAAACGTAAGTCGAATCAACCAACCAAACAGTGAACCCCCCCCCCCCTATACTCAACAATCGAGAAATTAACTACCAACCAACCACCAGCATACATAAATCGACTAACATACATGCTTATATTCGTAAGGTAAAAAAAAAAAAAAAAACAGTTAAATGCATGCCGCCACATAAACACCTGTGATTATTTAAATGAATTGTTTTTCGCCTTTTTTTCCCTATACCATATACATATGTGTACATGCAAACATACGTTTACGAGTATGTGGCTACGTTTGGGAATGCATACATATGACCAAATACATACCAACTAGCTGCACACATGTGATGTGAATAAAAGAAAAATTTCAAAAAAAAATAATAACACTAATACACTCGCCATTAGTGGTATCTTTCGCACACACAATTTTTATGTAATTATCATTCGATTAAATGTATATTCATTCATCCATGTATATATATATATGTAAACAATCGTCGTGAATAAAAAAAAATACCACATGCCAATAAAGAAATAAAAGTGAAGAGATAGAAAGAGAGAAAGAAATCAAAAGTAAAATCAAAGAGAAAAAACGAAAAGAAAATGACTAGAACGAAAATGAAAATAAAAATTTAAAAACCCATTAATAACGTTCGTGCGTATACGAGTACATATACACATATAGTATAATAGTATATCTTTGCATAGCTCTAAGTTAGGCAAAAAAAAAAAATAAAGTTATTAAAAATTTAAAAAAAAAATAAAATAAAACAAAACGTACACTGTCTGCAATACCAAGTACTAGTGATGTTAGTAATCATAATTGATTAAATGGAAAAGTTTTTTCTCTTTTTTTTTTCTTTTTTTTTGCAAACTAGTAGTGACATTTTTGGTTTGTTCTTTTATCTCTTTTTCTTGTTGATCATTTATTTTATTGTTGTCTCATTTGTATTCTTATATGGATAAGATTTATAGAAAATAATATTTAATAATAAGAAGAGCAACAATTGTGCATTTCGTGTAGTTGAGAAAAAAAAGAGAAAATAAACAAAAATAATTTAAACAAAAGTTAAAGAAGAAAACTAATTTAATAAGAAAGGGTCAAAGAATTAAATTAATAGTAATGAAAGGGAATAATTCCTTATAATAGAAAAAAAAAACAAAAAACAAAAAAAACCCATGCGATCGAAATAAGGTGAATTGATGATCAAATTGGTTGGTGTGATTGCGGGGGAAATGGGAATAGGCGAGAATTAGTGCTTTTCTCTTTTCTTTTTTTTTATTTCTTTTCTATTCTGTTTTGGTTTTCTTATTCACTCGACAAAGAGACCTTCTTCCATTAGCAAAAATATGGTAGGTTTTCTCTTACCATTTATATGTGCTGGGACTATACTCTAAATTTTCAAATGTTTCTCTTCGTTTTTATTTTTTATTTTTTTTTACCTATTATTATAACTATTGTTACAAATGTTATTATTCTTATTTATATTGTTAATTTTATTGATTAATAAGCACGGTTTTTGCTGTTTGGCTTAATTTTTTTTTTATAAATTCACATAATTTTCGAAATTGTTTGTTTTTTTTTTTTATAAATTTACATAATTTTCGATATATAAATTATTATTTTTTTTTTTTTATAAATTTACATAATTTTCGAAATATAAATTATTTTTTTTTTTTTATAAATTTATTTTACATAATTTTCGAAAAAAAACCCACTTTGTTTGGCCTTTCAGAAAAGTTATTTTTTTTTCTAATTCATAAATTTCGAAAACATTTTAATATCGAAAAAAATATGTATAAGATTTGTGGATCAATATAGGATTTTTTAGTACTATTTTTTTATTTAATTTTTTTTGGTCAATTTTAGCATTATTTGTACTGGAATATAAATTTTCTCTGTAATAATTTTAAGAGCACACTTTCTATAGTTTAGAAAATTTAGTAGGATTTTTTTTTAAATATAAAAATGGTGCACTTATAGGTTTTTTTTTTGGTACTATTTTTTATTTATCATAATTTTTTTTTTAAGTTAAAAATTTGAATAAAAAATAATTTAAAAAAATTTCATTTATTTCTTTCAAAAATTCTAAGTCTAATATTTTTTTAAGCTAAGTGAATTTTTTTTTAAAACAAAAAATTAAGTAAAAAATTTCAAGTGGTTTAATTTTAGAAAAAAAAAAAAAATTTTAAGATTCCAAAGATTTCGTAATGATTCTAGAATTTCGAAAAATTATTAATTGCGAAAAAATTTTCATTTGTAAATTTTCTTTCGGAAATATTTTTTTTTTGAAAATTTCTTGTTAAAGCAAAAAATGTTTTTTACAGAATTTTATTCTGGTCATTTTCAAGTAACATTGTACTGGAATATAAATTTTTAAGCTCTGTAAGAACTTTAAGAGCAAGTACCCTTTCTATAGTTTACAAATTTTAGTACCCTTTCTATAGTTTAAAAATTTGATTAAAAAAAATTTACACCTAATAGAAAAATTCCATAAAAAAATTTAAATATTATACTTAATTTCTTTTAAAAATACATATTTTAAGCTTAATTAATTTTCCTATTATTTCGAAAATAAGTGATTTATAGGTAAAAAATTTCAAGTGGTTTTAATTTACAAAAAAAAAAAAATAATTTTAAAGTTCAAAGATTTTATTTTAAAAAAAATTGTATATTAAAATTATGGGTTTCAGGACTAATTGAAATTATAGAAAGTTTTCTGAAAATTATCCTTAAAAAAAAAGTATTTTTATTTGGAAAAAAATGTGTTTAAATGAAAGTTTCGAATATTTTTTTTTATATTTTTACTATTTCAGCTTAAAAAAAAGATTTGTTTAATTATAAATTTGTGAATTCAAACTGAAATTTAAAAAAAAAAACAATAAAGAAAGAGTTAGTATGTTAAAAACTTAATGATTCTAGAATTTCGAAAAATTATTAATTGCGAAAAAATTTTCATTTGGAAATTTACTTTCGGAAATATTTTTGTTTAAAATTTTTATTTTTTAAATTTTATTCTGGTCATTTTTAAGTAACAGTTGAACTGAAAAATAAATTTATAAGCTATGTAATAACTTTAAGAGCAAGCACCCTTTCTTCAGTTTAAAAATTTCAGTACTTTTTTTTATTTAATTTTAATTTAGGTTAAAAATTGTTTAAAAAAAAAATTTAGACCTAATAGAAAAATTCCATAATTTATTTATAAATATTATAAAAAAAAATGTTTGTTTTTTTAATTTCGAAAATAAGTGAATTTTTTTAGAACAAAAAATTATGTAAAAAGTTTCAAGTGGTTTAAATTTACAAAAAATTTTTTTTTTCCAAAGGTTTTATTTTAAATAGAATTTTATATAAAAATTGTGTAATATATTAAAATTATGGGCTTCAATTAGTCGTGAAATTATAGAAAGTTGTCTTAAATTTAACCTAAAAAAAATTATTTTTATTTAAAAATAAATGGGTTTTAATAAAAATTTCCAATATTTTTATTCATATGTTTACTATTTAGGCTTAAAAAAGTAATTGCAGTATTTAATTATAAATTTGTGAATTCAAACTGAAATATTAAAAAAAAACTATAAAGAAAGAGTTACTATGTTAAAAAAGTTTGATTCTACAATTTCGAAAAATTATTAATTGTGAAAAAATTTTCATTTCGAAAGTTTATTGTGGAAATATTTTTTTTTAAGGCAATAAATATTTTTTTCTTATTTTATTTTGGTTATTTTTAAGTAACATTTGTACTGAAATATAAATTTTTAAACTCTGCGACAATTGTATCTTTTTGACAATAATTTAAGAGCCCAGTTTCTCATCTTTAAAAAACAGTTTGTTTTAACATTTTTTAAGCTTATTTTTAATGCTATATTTTTTTTGTTAAAAATTAACTAAAGAAAAATTCATAGTTTAAGTATAATTTTTTTTTATATTCAATGTTAAATTTCGAAAAAAAAACTAAGTTGAGATGTTTTAATTTTAATTAATTACAGAAAAAAATTTATTTTCCAAAGTCCCTAGTTTTTTTTTACTTTAAAGTGAATTTTCCAACAAAAAAGAGTCTTATAATATATACAATATCAAAGTTTCCTAATGCATTAAAACTATGACTTTTAAATAAGTGCTAAAATTATAGAAATTTTATTATTTTTATTAAAACTGTCCTTTTAAAAGGAAAGTATATTTATTACTTTGTGTTTCAATAAAAAAACGTCCAATATTTTTATTCATATTATTGTAAAAGTATTTAAGAAAAAAAAATATTTACTAGTTAAGCTTAAAAAAGTAATTACAGTTATTAAAAATGAATTTGTACATTCAAACCGAAATAAAAAGAAAATTTTATGAAAAAGTGTCCCAGTTAAAAATGTTTTTCTTTAAGTGATTTTATAAGATTTTTTTTAAAGAGAAATAAAAATACTTTTCTACCTTTATAAAGGTGAAAACAGAAACCAATCAATTTAAGTACGCAAAATTAAAGTTTTTTTTTTCTGAAATACCTTAATTTTGAGCACAATTTTTTAAGATTGAAATTTTTGAGCATACATTTTTTTTTATTGTTCATTTGAATTATTTTTATCTTTTTAACATTATTTAATATGAATTTAATAAAATTTTAAGTGAGTGAATTTTAATAAAAATAAAATTTAAAAGTTTTACATGGTAAATTTTTGTTAATAGTTATTTTGGAGCTTTGGAAATAATATTTAGAATAGATACTTTTCGGATTATTAGAAAAGTGAAGGGATTTTCCAAAAATTCTAATTAAAATAAGGCAATTTTGGATAAAAGAATAAAATTATTTAATTTAAAAAAAATTTTTTTTATAAAAATTCACCGGTAAACTGAAAGTGTTTTAGAAAATCATGCAAAAAAAAAATTCAAATAACTTACCTCAGCACAGCCTCCCTCCCCTTACCAACCAATCGGTCTTATACTTGAACATTTATATCCTGTACAGTCATTAGATTATAATGAAAAATAATGTCCTTTTTTTTCCTCTTAAGTCATCCATTTAATAATACCCAGAAAATCTTGTGCTTATTTGCGTTTCTTAATTATGCCTAATTTAAAAATCTTATCAGCAAAAGTAACAAACAGACAAAAAAAAAGGAAACGAAAATTGTGTTTTTATATAGGAATATCCTGTTTTATCTGAGGGCCATAAGAGATTTTTCATAGCAGAAATCCAGGAATTCAAGCCCAAAAGCGCATCCCCTACAATAGATAAAAACCACCTATGCTAGGTAGAATTTTCGTAGTTTTTTTCTCATGTCCTTATTTTTTCTCATGTCCTTATTTTTTATTGTACTTTATTTGACTTTATCCGATATAATTAATAGTAACACATTTTTGGTTTAGTTAAAAAATTACTAAGATTACTAAGAGATTATGGTCTGTTGGGTTTTGTGGCTGTTTTCGGTTTGATTTTCTTTAACGTTGTAGTTTTAAGGGCTTTTAAATGTTTCCTTTCCTGTAATCAGAGAAATTTTTTTTGTATACTTTAAATTTGTGTTTTTTGTTTTAATTATTTAATTTTTTTTTATTGTTAAACCACAGCGTTTTTTTTCTTCTATTTTATACTTAATTTTTTTGTTTATTTTTTAACTATTTATGTTTAAAAATATTTTTCACAAAAGAATTTTTTATTTAAACTTACAAACATTTAAATTTTTATAATTTTTTAATGCTTTAAAAAGAAAGAGTTTTTATATGAAAAATATGCAAATTTACTATATAAATAATAATGGTAAAAAAAAATCAATTATGGAATAGAAAATTACTCTTAAAAATTTTGTTGGTAAAATTTCCTTCAAAAAGAAATCGGCGTTTAAAATGTGTAAAACTATGAATTTTTATCTCAAAATTTTTTTTTATAGTTTTTTTTTAAAATTATTTAATTGAAAAAAAATACCTTTTACATTTTCATGAAATTTTATTTTAACTTTTAAGGAAATGTGTAAAAATTTTCCATAATTTATATTTTGTTCAAAATTTATTAGATTTGCCATAAAAAAAATTTTTTTGTATAAGCTATAAACTTTTTTTTATAGTAAATACCATTATTTTTTTATTGAAAATCTAATAAATTTTTAACATAATAATTGAAAGACAATTTGCCATAAAAATAATTTTTTGTATTTGCTATAAACTTTTTTTATGGCAAATACGAACATTTTTTTTATGGCTAATGCAATAAATTTTTAACAAAATTGAAAAATAATTTGCCATAAATTTTTTTTTGGTATTTGCTATAAATATTTTTTAAGACATTTCAAAATACTATAAAAAAAATATTAAAATAAAAATAATTTTATTTTAATATAAAAAAAAACTGTTTTTAAAAAATATTTCATAATTTTAGTCATATTGATGATAATAAAAAATGTTTTGATTTAGTTTAAAAATCGTGACAATAGTTATTTTGTCATAGTTTCGCATAGAATATTTTTTTGTTTTTAATATTAAAACAATTTTAATACCTAACAATCAAAATTTTACCCTTTTATGAACTTTTCTTTTAACTTTTAACAAAATGTGTAAAAATTTTCCATAATTTATATTCTATTACAAATTTATTAGATTTGTTATAAAAATAATTTATTTGTATTTGCTATAAACATTTTTTTATAGCAAATACGAAAACTCTTTTGATGGCAAATGTAATGAATTTTGAAAGACAATTTGCCATAAAAAATTTTTTTTCTTGTATTTGCTATAAAATTTTTTTATGACATCCTAAAATACTTTTAATAATTTTATTTTAATATAAAAATAACTACTTTTAAAGATAATTTCATAAATTTAGTCTTTTTGATGATGAATAAAAATGTTTTGATTTAGTTTAAAAATTTTTACAATAATTATTTTGTCTCTTAAAATATTTTTTCATTTTTAATATTTAAACAATTTTTATTATAATATTATTGTTAAAATGATTTCTTCTGAAAATTCGTATAGGCAGAATACTTTTCTTCATACCAAAAATTTTGTATTAAATTTTTATTGTTTAAAAAATTAGCCAAGCAGGAAAAAAATTAAAGCTTGTCACATTAATTTCCGTAATTAAATATATTTTTACTTATTGCTTTAATGTTTCCATTGGAATTTATTTTACCACTTTTTTCACATACATTTTTAAATTAATTACAAATAATTCGACTATTATTGCAAATTAAAAAAAAATATCTAATAATAATTTTTTGTTTTTAAAATTTTTACAGTCAATTTATTTCATGATATTTGATTTCGAAATAAAGTTTAATTAGAGAAAATATTATTGTAAATTATTTGTAATTTAAAAACTTTTTTCTTTTAAAAAAAAGGTGGTTTTGTTATGCACCTCAACAGGTTAACTTAAAAAATGGGAAAAGTTTTTATTATCATTAAAATAATTTTTTTACTTTATTAAACTTATCTTTTTTATCAAGATAAGTTTAATAAAGTAAAAAAATTATTTTAATGATAATAAAAGTCATTTACTTTATTAAACTTATCTTTAAAAATAGTAAAAATCATTTACTTTATTAAACTTATCTTTTTTATCAAGAAAAAAATAATAATTAGAGTTAATTTAAGTCTATCAATTGCATTCATTGACTTAAATTTTTCTATTTCAATTTTTTTAAATTAAAAAATTTTTGTTTAAAAAAAAAATCGGAAAAAATTAAAAAAATTAGGAAAATTTTTTTTTTTTTTGGAATAAAATTTTTTAATAAAACATTATAACATTTTTATTTAAGGGAAGAGGGGGGGGAGGGGAAGGTGTGTTGGTACGAATGGTGTGAAAAAGTGTCAGAATAAAAGAAAATCTCTTTTAATGGGGGAAAAAACTACTCGTGCACGATTGTTGAAGTCTTTACAAAGAACTTTTACTTAAATGCGAAAAGTTTTCCATTTTTTACCTTTGAACTTTGTATAACATACAAAAAAAATCCATCAATTATTATAAAAAAAAAAAAATTCTAAATAAAATCAAATAAGAAATTAAAAATCAAAAGTGAAACTTAAAAAATTTCGATATTTATCAGAAATATAATTAAAAAAATAAAATTCCATCTTTTTAATAGTTAATTAAAAACAACAGCACAAAAAAAAAACTTAAAGAAAAAAGGCAAACAATAGTTTTCAAATAAAATTTTAAATTAAAATTGTGTATTTTTTTTTAATAATTAAAAGCATTTTATATGATTTTTCATAAATATTTTTAAGTAAAAAAAAAGATTTAAATAATGTTTAACATATTTTATATGAAATTCCGTTCAATATGTGCCAAAATTCGACCGGAATTTCAAAAAGGTGTACTTTTTTTTTTTATAAATTTCTTCAGAGATTATTTTTTCTAAAAACTATTTAATATTTTTTCTAAGAATATTTTGTTTTATTTTAATATTTTTAATAAATTAATAACGAAGGACAAAAATACGGGTTTTTTTTTTAAATTGAAACTCACTAATAATAATTTCTATTTATAATTTTTTTTCTCTAGTCGATATTTTTCCGAAAAAGCTTTTATTTTTATAAATTAAAACAAAAACTAAAAATAAATTAATTCAAATAGAGTTTTTATAGTTCATAAGTTATTGTACAATAATAAAAATTTGTAATCTGATAGAAGAAAAAAAATCGAAATAATCGAGTTACAAATAAAAATAAAAAAAAAATTTGTTTAAAAATAAAGAGAAATAAACTAAGTTTTTTTTTTAATAGTTTCCTTTAATACAATATATTCTGTTTTATAATGTGAATGTGTACTTTTTTTGTACTTTCTCTTTTTAGAGAAATGGTCTTTTTTTAACTTATCGTTAAGCATAATACCACTGCGTGGGTGGAAAATATTTGAATTTTTTCGAGTTTGAAATAAATAATAAAAGAAAAAAAAAGATAAAAAGCGATAATAAATAATTTTTTTTAAATTTCAAATTAACAAATTTGTAAAAAGCTTAAAAAAAGGGAAACTATTGTATTTTGCATACTTTTTTCAATAATAAAATAATAATTTAAAATAAAAATATTTTGGAAATTTCTGTACCCAAAAAATTTGGTTTCTTTTTATAAGTAATTTAATAGAAAATATTTTTTTTTAAAAACCACTACTACAAAAATAAATAACTTTTTTGTTATATTTTTTGTTAAACATTTTTAATGTTTCATTATGAAGAAAGTCTTTTAAAATTAGTGTCCATAATTTTTTATAAACTATTTAGGAAAATTTATGATGTGTTAACCAGACAGACCAAAAAAAACTTAAAAATAAGAGTTATTACACAAAATTATATGAGAACTAATAAATCTTGGACATATATTAATTAAATTTATTTAAAGAAAAAAACTACTATTATTAATATTATTTTTATTATAACTATTTGAAGAAAAATATTTCACATTAAAACCTTTTTCTCTGTAATTAGCATAAATTTTCCAATAGTAAACAAAAAAAATTTCCGCTCAACGTAAATATTAACAAATAAAAAAAAATATTCTACTTACAAGTTATATTTAAAATTTAAAAGAAAAATTAATAAAATAATTTCAATAAAAAGTGTAAGGAAAAAAAATTTACAATAAAAAAGAAAAATTAAAATTTCTTAAAAGTGACATTTTTGGAAAAGTTTTGTGTTAAGCAGATTTACTCTTCTGCTACCTTAAAAGTGTCTTCTTTAAAACGAGAAGAAAAATTGACTTTTGTGGAACTATAATTTTTATTTTCATTACATTTTTTTTTTTGAATTATTATTCTTCTTATAAAATATAATATTTTTTTTTAAATTTTTATTTTTATAGGAAAATATTTTTTTACGATGCAAGAAAAAAATTGTTCTGTTTTAAGTTTTTTTTTTTGTGGTTTTTCTTAAAAATACACTCTTGATTTTTAACAAAACCACTTTGCAAGAATTTAATAAAATTGCTTATTTTTAAGAATAATCATTTCAAATTTATGTGGGATGAAAAAAAATCTTCTTCTTTAAAGATAACACAAAATTTTTATTGCCTTCAAATTTTTAGTTAACATTAAATTTTTTTTTAACCAATTAAATAACAAAAAAAATATTAAAGTTAATTGGCTACAAAACTTTAATCCCCTTCAATTGTTGACACCAAAAAAAAATCTATCAAAAGTTCACTTAGTAGAACGTCATTAATAATCATGAATTCGTCAATTTGGAAAAGTTCCAAGTTTATTTTTATATGAAATTTGTTTGTTCATAAAAATTATTGATGGGGAAAAAATTAATTTTACTCTCCACCAATAATTTTCCTATATTTTTTGTAAATTTTATTTTAAAAAAAAATGCTTAAGAAGAAAATCTAACTTTTAATTTGAAAAAAATGTCCTTAAAAAAAATATCCTTAAAAATATTTTTTTTTTTAGAAAATTTTCCTGAAAAAAAAATCATTAAAAAAATTATCTAATTAAAAAATTTGTTTAAAAAATAAATAATTTATAGCAAACTTCTTATAAAAGGACAGGAAATGGATGGAAAAAATATTGAAAATTGAAAGCTTTTTAAGAAAATTGAAGACTTTTATTATGACGTTGTTCATAATCGAAAGGAAAATAGTCCAAAAAGAAATTTCAAAGGATGACAAGAAGGGGAGTAGAATTCCCCAAATTTTCCATCAAATTTCTAACTGTGGAATGGCGGGAATGAAAATAGAGTCTTGAATGACGGATAGATTTTTTAAAATTTTTTTTTTCGAAGCAATTTTGTCGTAGTCATTGCATAGTACTAGAAGTAGAAGTGATTGGGGGATAGAAGGATACTTTAGAAAGGACTCCGCATCGAGTTCTAGCAAATAGGAAAGAAAATGAGGCTGAAGAAGAAAAAGAAGAAGAAGAAGAAGAAGAAGTAATAATAATACATGAATAAATAAATGAATAGAATGAACATAAAAATTCAATTTTGCGTATAAAAGAAATCGTTAATTTTTTCCTAAGCGAAGTTGTTTAAATGAAAGGAAAATTAAATTGAGTTTTTCTCCTTTCAATCGTTTGGCATGGCATGTCTTTATTTTCCATCAGTCAGTCAAGTCTACTTCCGTTTTCTCAATTTCTTAGATTTGACAAAGTTTCTCTGCCATCTTATTAGACGACTTCATAAAATCATCCTCATCTACCCTAGAAATCGCCTTCACCTTTTCAATCTTTTCTTCTTTTTTTTTCTTGTCACAAACACTTGATTTTTTTGGCCAGTTTTCCTTAAACAAAAAGTCCTCTTATATATATTTTTACCATATTTTTCTAGTTTATTTTCTAAGATATGACAAAAACTACTCATTATTTTTAAGCAAACTTTACCTTTTGCACGAAATTCCTACTTGCATTGAATAGAAAACTATCGATTAGAAATCAACAAAAAAAAAAACTATATTCCATGTAAAAGTAAATGTGCTCGTTCGTGAACAAAATTTAAAATAAAATATTTTCCAATCAAAAATTTAACAAAAAAAAACAAAACATCACAAATTCAAGGTAAATTTCGAATATAAATGATTGTTATTCGAAAATTGTATTAGATAAAAAAGCTTAAAGAAAAAAATTAAATTAAATATTATTAATTGTGAACCTTAGAAAAATGTAAATGCACACTGTCATGTCTGTCTGCTATATTAATCGTGCGATAAAAGTTTAGCTTTCGCGGGGATCAGTAAGTAAAAATTCAAAATTTATTACTTCTTTTATTTTGTGTTATATTTTTTTTTGGGGAGGCTTTGACCTAAAGATTTGTGTTAATGTCATTTTTCGAATAAATTGTGATGAGACATGGAAATTTTTCGGTCACGGATACGATGAAGGTCTCTAGAGTTTTGAAGATAAAATAATTTATAAAAATCTCTTAAAAATAGTGTGCTAGAAGTCTCATTTTTTAAGGTGTAAAGTTTTGTGTTCCCAAATTTGTATTTATGAAAAACAAAATTCTAAATAAATTTTGGCTACTTCTATGCTTTAGCTCAATATTGAGCAAATTGCGCAGTGCTAAATTTTCCATATTTTAGCTCAATATTCAGTTGAGCTAAAAACATTTTGTGTTTTACAATAAAAAAAATATTTTTAATACATTTTTGGTACTTCTATGGTTTAGCTCAATATTGAGTATATTGCACACTCTTTAATTTTTCGTATTTTAGCTCAATATACAGTTGAGCTAAAAAAAAGTTCCTTGTTTTACAATTTTGTATTTATGAAAAAACAATTTTTTCCTAACACCTTTTCGGTACTTTTATGATTTAGCTCACTGTTGCGCATATTGCACACTCCTTAATTTTTCGTATTTTAGCTTAATATTCAGTTGAGGTAAAAAAAAGTTTCGTGTTTTACAATTTTCAATTTATTAAAAACAAATTTTAATACATTTTTGATACTTCAATGCTTTAGCTCAATAGTGAGCATATTGCACACTCTTTAATTTTTTTGTTTTTTAGCTCAATATTCAGTTTAGCCAAAAAAAGTTTTGTGTTTTCCATTTTGGTATTAATTAAAAAAAATTTCTTAATACATTTTTTCAAACTTCTATGGTTTCGCTCAATAGTGAGCATATTGCACACTCTTTAATTTTTTTGTTTTTTAGCTCAATATTCAGTTTAGCCAAAAAAAGTTTGTGTTTTCCATTTTGGTATTTATTAAAAAAAATGTTCTTAATACATTTTTGATACTTCTGTGGTTTAGCTCAATATTGACTTTATTGCACACTCCTTACCTCTTCGTATTTTTGCTCAATATTCAGTTGAGCTAAAAAAAATATGTGTTTTACAATTTTGTATTAATCAAAAAAATTGTTCTTAATACATTTTTGGTACTTCTGTGGTTTAGCTCAATATCGAGTATATTGCACACTCCTTAATTTTACGTATTTTAGCTTAATATTCAGTTGAGGTAAAAAAAATGTTGTGATTTCCAAATTTGTATTAGTAAAAAAAATGTTCTTAATACATTTTTGGTACTTCTATGCTTTAGCTCAATATTGAGCATATTGCACACTCCGTAATTTTTTGTATTTGAGTTCAATATTCAGTTGTGAAAAGAATTAGCCTATTCATAAGCAACGTGTACAAAGGCAGTATTGCCAGTTTGACACCAGTTTTTTTTTCAGACTGCTTCACGGAAAATATAATGACACTGGTATTTTTTGGCTGTTCAAAAATATCGATATTGAACTAAAAAATATCAATAACTAAGGATAAAATGCCATAAATTTTGAAAATCTGTTCATTTTTACTATTTTGTTATTTGCCTAACTACGTTCGAGCTTATTAATTGTTGCTCAAATATATCATCTTATTAAACTAAGGATTTTGTAGCTCAAAATTGAGCACAGAAACAAGAATGCGTTCATGGATATAGTCTTAATTCCTGTAAAAATTTTATGACTACGTTGGTTCTTGCTATTTATTATTTTGGACCCATGCTGTTTTTTTTTATGTCTTGCAAAAGTGTTCCTATTATTTTAGACCAATTATCTTAAAAGTTCTTGTTAAACTTGTAGTTTTTTTGTTCAATATTGATCCCATAAAAAATGCCTGCATTGATTCAGTTTTAAGTTTTGTCAATATTTTAAGACTACATATTTTCTTACTATTACTTTATACCTAATCAAAGCGTTCCTACTATTTAAGACCAATTATCTAAAAAAACACATTTTTGAGCGAATGTTCTCACAACAAAATGTTTGGCAATTACTTGTTCAAATTTGTAAACTTTATACTACTTGTTGCGTCTGCGTTTTCAATGCTTGTTAAACTTCGGGGCTTTTCGTTGAATATTGGGACCATAAAAAATGCTTTGGTTTTAAGTTCTGTCAATATTTTAAGACTACAGATTTTCTTAGTATGACTTTATACCTAACCAAACTGTTTCTACTATTTTAGACCAAATATTTGGATCATTTTAGACCAATTGTTTTGAAAACTGAATTTTTGAGTAAAATATTTTCAGAACCAAATTTTTGCTCCCAAAAAATTTCAAGTATTTAAGCAAATTCCTTATTAATCAATAATTGTAGGCTTAGATCATATTTAAATAATTATCCTAAGCAGACTTTACTTTTTTTGTGTTCAATATTTAGATTGAGAAAAGGATAAATCTTTTCACCCTGCTTAAAATTTGGAACATTATTACCTGAAAATCTTTCCTTTTTGATAGAATTTTCTGTTTTTTTGACATATAAAATGAAAAATTTTGTTACATAAAAAATTGTTTTTTTATTAAAAGAAAATGAAAATACCTTTTGGCAATAAAGCCTAATAGTTTAAAATAATAAAAATTAATTATTTAAAAAAATAATCAGAAGATTTTCTGTTATTAAAATCTTCAAAATGGGAATTACTTATTCAAGTCTAGCGGCTGTTAATAATTTAAGGATTCAATAAGTAATTTTTATGCTTTTATTATACATTGAGTGGTGGTATTATATTCTAAAAATATAAGCAGATAAATAAGGATTCATCTGAAGAAGAAAATATAAAGAATTATGGCTAAGATAAAAGTAGAATCATTTCCCAACAAGCCAACAAACAAACAAACTAATCTATTTTCTATTTAAGTAGAGATCGGCCATTCATTGGTAGTGGATATTGTATCCTTTCTATATGATACGTGAATAAAAGCTATATTCGTATTACAATATATAGCGAAAATCCTCACCTATTTATTTATGAAACGAAGACTAGTCCACTTAAAGCTCGATTCCATTCCATTTTAGATAATAATTCTGTAATAAGTTCCATTTCTTTTAATGCCAACGGTCAATATGGAATGGATTTAACGTACATATATGAATATAAATCAATTAATTAATAATCTGACTGCATACGATATTGGTCGATTACGGAATATATTGATTGATGAACGAATATTTATCGATTTGTTGTAAGGATATTAGAAAAGAATGTATACCCCCTTGTTCCTACTCCTTTTTTAGGAGAGGTAAACAAAAAGTTACATTAATAAAAATTACCCTCTAAGAAATGGGGATACAAAAACAATCGTACTGTAAGTACATCATGGAAAAAGTACGATTGGAAATTTATAGAGAAAATATTCAATAAAATATACTTTAATATCGAAAAGGATAAAAGAAATTATATAAATTTATTTATGGATATACTTATACAGGGTAATTATGAGAGTTGTGTATCAATATTTACGAAAGTCATCCCTTGATCCATATTAAGAAATATTCTTTATACCAAAAAATAAGAAAAAATTAGTTAAAAAAACTAAAAAAACTTTGAAGAAAATCATATGCTCTTCTCTTCTTCTATATCTTCTTCAAATTTAGTATTATCAGAGATAAAGTTTTCCTATTAAAAAAAAAATCAATCAAAAATATATAATATGCTCTAAAAAGGGAATATGTCAAATACTGATCAGGAAAATTAATTTGATTTGTGATTAGAAAATTTGCAAAATAAATTTCTGTCTTGAGATAAGAATAATGCTCGTTAGTGAGCTGAAAAGTTTTCTTGACTTTTTTACATTCATTATTACCTAAAACCCTATCTTTTTTTATATAAAATTAAAAAAAAAACGGAAATAAAAAAACTATTAAATTCAGAAAAAAAAAATCTGCAAAACATTTTGAAAATAATAAAAAAATTTATCTTAAAAATAAAGGGGAAAAAATTCAGGGAAAAAATGACCTTAAAAGAAAGGAGGAAGAAATAACAAAATATGATCGATAAAAAAAATTAATTTAAAATTTACCGACTATTGAAGGATATGATGTCGTTGGAAATAGAGGCTCTTCATAGAAGGATGTGGTGCTGAAAAGTTTTGATGATTTTTTTTTTTTGTATTACTATAATTTGATTGTTACTTGACGGATATTGCTTTTAAAATGCTCTATAGCGTTTTAAAAGCAATATCCTTTAAATAACATTTCAAAGCGTGCGATTTGATGCCGCCGGACTTATAAAAAAAAGTACGGTGGCATCAAATTGCACGCTTTGAGATATCAGTTGATATGACCAAATACAGAAATTACATCTCCTGGAAACTTTTCGCCCAAAATAAGTTAAAATTTGTAGTATTATGTGGCTTGTGGTATCGTTTCTGTTAAAAACACACATTGTTTAGATTAAAATCCTCAAGTTCACGACAAGAAAATTGGGTTATCATACGGCCATAGCGCTCAGAATTAGCGGTAAAAGACGCTATTTCTTCATAAGACTGTAACTTTTCACAGATACAATGGCTTCTCCAAAGTCACTTGTGAGTTTTCAGAGCCCCATAAATGGCATTTTGACTTATTGACGCAGAAGAAAATTTCATTCGAAAAATTATCATACAAAATTGCAAGCTTTCAGCTAAATAATTACTCAAAAAGAATCTGATCAATTTTATGTTAATAAGAAAACATTTAATTAAAGATAATTGAAATATTATCAACGCAGTCATGAAATATGCTCAAATGTAAGCAAATAAATTAAGCTCAATTGTGAGGAAAAATTCAGTAAATTAATAAATTATAATCAATATTTGAGCAGAAAAAAAAATTTTCAAAACAGAAAAAACAAAGTCCTTATTTTCCTAGAAAGTCCTTAGAAGCTTACAAAATTTTAAGATTTTTATCTTTAATAACAAAGTGCTTATTTTTCTAGAAAGTCCTTAGAAGCTAACTAAATCTGAAGATTTTTTTGTTTAAAAAAACCATTCTTAATTAACAAAAAAAATGCTCCCACAATATTAGGAACTAGAAATTGTTTAACGGTATAACTCACCTAAAACTATAAGTAAAAAAAAAATTATTTAATACAAAAATTTTGCTCATAATTGAGCAAAAAAGTTAAAGTCCTCATAAACCTATTGTTCTGGATTGAAGTAATTTTTTTTTGTTGGTATTTCGTTTTTAACTTTCAAAAAAAAAATGGATCATTTAAAAATATTTTGAGCAATTGCACATACCATATGCTCACATGTGAGCAAATTAATGAAGCTCAATTGTGAGGGAAAATTCAGTAAATTAAGATTATTTTTAAAGAAATTATAATCAATATTTTAGCAGAACAAAAATAAATTTTAAAGCAGAAAACACAAAATCCTTTTTTTGCTTATCGTAAGTCCTTATAAGCAAATAATCAAATCCTAAAATTTTTTTGGTTAAAATAAAAAAAAACAATTTTTATTTAACAATAAAAAAATTCTCCCACAATATTTGAAACTAGATATTTTTTGACGGTATAACTCACCTAAAACTAAGTAAAAAAATTATTAATTACAAAAATTTTACTCATGATTGTGCAAAAATTTTGCTCATGATTGAGCGAAAAAGTTAAAGTACTAAAAAAACTGTGGTTCTGCACTAAAATAGTTTTTTTTTTGGTATTTTGTTTTTAACCTATATTTTGAACAATTTTCTTCTTGCATATTTTCTGTTAAGTATTTATTAAAAATTTTTGAGAAATATTTTCTTAAATAAAAAAAATCTTTAAATATGAAATTTTTTTTAATAAATTTAAACTAATTTTTTTTCATTTCTATTTATTTATACAGCAAACTAGAAAAAAAAACGCAAAAAAAATTATACCGAATTAAGTAAAAAAACAGTGAAAAGTTTTTACTTTTAATTAAAAAAAAAGAATTTATAAAAAAAACTATAAGGAAACAAATCGAGTGGTTTTAAAAACAAATTCATTTGGAATGGAAGGAAATTATAATCAAATCATATTTTCAGTGTTAATTAAAAATTGTTAATCTAAAGAGTGTTTAATCAAAGTTTACTTAAAATTAAAAAAAATATTATTAAAAAATAAAATAATTTAAAAAGTGTAAAGTTGATAAGATAGAAGCAAAAAAAAAAATTTTTTTATTTATTTCCTTGTTGAAATATTGTATTTTTTGTTTGTTTGTATATAAGAGTGAAAAAGAAAAGTTATTTAATTGAGAGTAGAAATAAAAGCTCATTATTTATATTAATAGAAATTTATTTAAAAATTAACCAAAAAAAGGTTTTTAAGCAATTTGAATCAAAAAAAAAAAAAAAATAACACACACAAAATATTATAATAACAGCAAAAAAATTCAAATTCAAAATAAAAATATAAAATTTTTTTTTTTCGAAACAAAACCGATATGAATTGATCCTGTTTGGTGGCAATCAATTTTCATCACATTTTGGTACACATTTGGGACACGCATCGCATCGCATCTATCGCATCGGTACTTCGGTATGTAAGCTTTTTTTTTTATTATAAATTTTTTTTTTTGTTGTTGCAAAATTCATATTAAACACACATTTAAGTTAATATCCTTTCTGGACTGATAAAAAAAAAGTCGGCGACTGATTATAGCAAAAATTTGTTGTAGGTCTTTTTTTTTGTTGCTTTAAATTATAACGAGTTATCCATTAATAAGATTTTGAAAGTATAGCGCTGTCATTTGTCGGCTGTTTAATAAATTCGTTTGCCATTTAGTATGATGAATCGTTAAACCACGTTGTTAATTGAAAAAACCGTTCTGCTTTTGCCACGTATCGAGCTTTAAAAGGAGAGCATTTTCGTCATCGATGAGTGTCGTTTCTCGTTCTGTACATACGTTAATAAGTAAAATTGTCATGTATGGGGCTCTGAAAATCCGCAAATAACTGCAAAAAAGCCATTCTATCTACGAAAGTGTAAAGGTGTTATTATCGCGATATTTTTTGAAAATATTATCCACAAATAACTTCGAAAAAGCCATTGTATCCGCAAAAGTGTGAAGGTGTTATTGTCCCGTATTAATTTGAAAATAAAATCCACAAATAATTGTGGAAAAGCCATTATATCTGTGAAAGTGTGACGGTATTATTATCCCGTATTTCTTTAAAAATAAAACCCCACAAATAATTGCGAAAAGCCATTGTATTTGCAAAAGTGTCAAGGTGTTATTATCCCGTATTTCTTTGAAAATAAAATACACAAATAACTGCGAACAAGCCGTTGTATTTGCGAAAGTCTGAAGGTGTTATTATCCCGTATTTTAAAAAAAAATAAAACCCCACAAATAACTGCGAAAATCCATTGTATCTGCGAAAGT
The DNA here is from genome assembly GCA_958298945.1 of Atherix ibis. Taxonomy (NCBI): domain Eukaryota; kingdom Metazoa; phylum Arthropoda; class Insecta; order Diptera; family Athericidae; genus Atherix; species Atherix ibis. The sequence goes on from OY282610.1 coordinate 42,955,817, forward strand.
ATGAAAGTGTTATTGTCCCGTATTTCTTTAAAAATGAAACCCCACAAATAACTTCGAAAAAGCCATTGTATCTGCGAAAGTGTGTATGTGTTATTATCCCGTATTTGTTTAAAAATAAACCCCCGAAAGTGTGTATGTGTTATTATCCCGGATTTAAAAAAAAATCCCCAAATAAGTGCGAAAAATCCATTGTATCTGCGAAAAATCCATTGTATCTGCGAAAAAGCCATTGTATCTGCGACATGTGGTTGTTTCGTCTACATTTTGGTGTGAAGGTATTTCTTTGAAAATAAAGCAAACAATTTTAAGACCATTTTTTTAGCCTAAACTTGAAAATTTTAAGGTGAATTATATGTGGTTACAAAAAAGGGGGTGGCATAACCCACAACAGGACAAATAGTGGCTTCAATTGTCAAAAAGTGCTCAGGAAACGTAATTTCGTGATTTCTTGTTGTCAATAGACCTCAAAGCTATTTCGGTATGACACCGTTTGACTATTGCGTTTAGGGAATTGCATTTGGGCAAATAGTCTTCAAACTTTAGACCATTTAAAAACAACCTCCATCAAGAAACCGCCAAATTACAATCGGAAATTTGCGAAAAAGTTATTAAAAAATTACCCTAAAAGCATTGAGTACTGAAACAAGTCCCATGGCATCTATTTTAATAATATTATATTTTATACTCAATGACAAACTTTAGTCAATAATCGTATAATAAAAATGATCGAAATCTAAATTTTAAACGTATTTTTTTTAATTTAATTTTCCAACAAACAAAATGGATAATTTAAATTTTGGTTTAGATGATGGTAGCAAAGCTTTTGCTTTAAAATGAAGAACTCGTAGCTTTTTGATTTTATTTTCTTTAAGTTTTATTCCAATTTAAAAAGGATTTCTAAATTGGAAAATTTTTAAATATTGATCCTTTCAAACACATCGCTTATCTTTACAATAAAAACACATCTACCACCATCCGCATAACAATGCCATCTGGTGGCAATATATTAAAGATTTTTACAATATAAAAATCAGTTTAATAGTAAAGTTATGATTTTTTAAGTTTAAGAAAATAGAAAATTGCTAAAAAGCTCAGTATTTTCTTTTGGGAAAATAATTTTAGATCATATTTGGGCGAAAGCTTTTTGACAAGGAATTTTTTTTTTTTTTTTTTTTTGGTTATGTAAAGATGAAATTTTTTTTTTTTTAAATATTTTTCTTACATAATTTCTTAATATAAAACCACAGAAAGCTGACGCCTCCTTCTAAATAGCTTTTACTCTTAGGATTAGATTATATTTTTTTCTTTTGAAAGAAAAAAAAAATCCAATTATTTCCGTACATTCTTCTTAATGAAATTCAAAATAAAAATTGACATTCTGATGATGATAGTTAATAATATATTTAAATAAAATTACGAATAAATAATCATAATAATAATAAAAATAATAATAATAATAATGATAATAATAATAATAGAAAGGTTTGAAGCGCTGCTATTATTAGTGGAGGTTTTAAAAGGGGATGGTTTAGATGATATACATAAGTGACAGTTAACCCAACCAACCTCTTGATGATAATGATAATAATAGTACCGATTAAAAGCTATTACTTTGGATAATGTTACATATACCATAAACGTTATTTTTGAATAAGGGTATGTGAAGGGTAGGTAGTAAAAGGAATTTATGCGATACCATTTCTCTGATATAATTTGGAATAGAATTTCGCTAACAAATTTCGCTAATAATGGAACAGAAAGTAATATTTAAGATTTTGTTGCCTATTTGAAGTCACATATCGTTTCGAGGAATATTATTATACAATATAACTAAGCGTGTATTAGGGGCATTTCCGCCTTTTTGCCTATCCGTATCGGTTCGTAAATCTAGCCACCTTCTTACGGGGGTGGTATACACTTCAGCTTGGTAGAGAAAATATAACAAAATTCTATGTTTATGGTCCGCGGAATATTTTTCAATATCATAATTTCATATCAAACGCGGATGAGAATGTCTTTTATGTTCGATGCAAACTTTGAATTATTCGAAATTAAATGGGGGGGGGGGGGAGTATTGCGAAAAAAAACCCAACCACTATGAAAACGTATCGATTTGTTATTCTTGCGTCTTAGGGGCATATAAACAAAGTGGCAATAATCTTATTCGCATATTGGAATATGCAAATTTATTTGTAAAAGGATTTTTGGCAATATCTTTTTATTTCGAAATTTATTTGTAAATAAACAATTTGAAATTTTATAAAACAAAATTTTTGAATTTATCCAAAATTTTGTTCTTTTTTTTAATTTAATATTATTTAAAATAATGAACCCATTTTCTATGGCACCTAAACTACCGGCTCAAAAATCATTGAAATTTCAACGAGGGACTGGTGCGTTTTTGCACTATAAAATATTGACCATTCAGCCTTTCTGCATACACGGATCCAGGTTTATAATGGTTGATTGCGTTCAAACTAGTTTTGTATGCAAAATATACTCCCTAATCATCATTTTATATATTTTTGTTTTAATTTTCAAAGAAAATTATCAAAAATTGCGAAAATTTACCTTTGCCACAACCATAAAAACCAGGTTAATTACTGAATCAATTCAAACCACGAATATTGTCTGTTCACAAAGGTCTAAACTAAAATATTTGCTTTCAGTCAGCTTGGTCATTTGTTTAAATTATCCACTATCTGAGCTGAAGAAAGACTTTCTTTTTAAAGAAAAGAAGGAATTTTTTATTTTCTTAACAAGGAGTTTTTTCTTTTCTTAAAAAGTACTTTTTTTTTCAACCAAATGTCCTTGTAAAGTTCCCCATTTTTATTATTTGTTGATGCAAAACACCTTCCTGAAGGAGATTTGTGTTCCACTACTTCTCAGCCATCCCAAAATTATCAGGAATCTCTTTTTCCAACAAACCCTCATTGACGCAGATGGTTTTGTGACAGGGTGAAGCATCAAAGTGTCTTGAATATCTTTCAATGACTTAATTAGCTTCCATGTTATTCAACGGTTTGACCTCACAAGAGCCCTCAATCGTTCTATCGTTTTCGATGTTGAAGACCTCCCTCAGCAAGCTTTATCTTCCACTGATTCTTGACTCTACAAAAATGCTAAATGCCATCGAAAAAACGTGCTCTCTTTGTAAGCAGTTGTCTCCCATAGCCTCGTTTCAACTTCATCTATCTTAACACACTGCAAAAACACACCTATTTTTTATCGCACTCTATAGGGTCGCGAAGTTACAGAATAAAGTTGAAACTTATACTTCACGTCTAGGAAAGATAAACACTTAAGGAGGAGTCCACTTATGGCAATAACATTTGCACTGTTGCCAAATTAGTCTCACTCATACCTTTTGTGCCAAAACCTTATAATGTACTTTGTTGTAGGTCTAATTTGACGACAATGGGACCTTGGTGTCTAGTTCAGAGTGACTCTGAGTTCAAAGTCTATCAGTGACATAGTCGAGCTGCCCTCAGTTGGAATCTTTTAATTGACATAGTTCGGGTAGTTCTGTAGACTCGAGTTTGCGATAAAAAAAATCCAAAAAAAAGACGTCTTAAATAGCAAATTTCAAAAGAAAAGGAGAACAGGCTCAAAATATTGTCGGCACATAATAAATATGAAAATGGGACGCTTTACGTTGAAAAATATGAAAAAGTTCGGATGAACATAAAAAACTCAATAAATCTTGCGCAATTATAGTAAATATTTTAATAATATTACAATTTTTTGAAAGTGATAGTTGTTATGTTAACATTTTAATGTCCATAAATTAGTAGTAGAGAAATTTTTGCAAAATAAAGTAAAAATAACGAAAAAGAAAGTAAACATTTTTCATTTACTCTGTTATGACTGTGTGAGGGGGGACAGGGGTTGGTTGGTGGTGCGCCAGCGGGAGTCTAGAGTGTAAAAAATCACTGACAAAAAAATACTATAACAACAATATTTAATTATAAGTGCTTAATTGTTACTGATTGCTTATGCGTGCTTATTAAATTTAATAATTTTCTTGAGATGGAGTTGCAAACACTGAAACGTGCGGACGGAAGTTAAGCTTTAAGACATTTAAATTTAATGGAAAGAAAAATACCTTCCTATTTGCAATTTTTAATTTACAACAAAAACTTAGTCAGCATAAAAATAATTTGAGTAAACTGAAAAAATGACTTTATGAAAAAAATTGAAAATTAGCTGCAATTGCAATAATCAGAATGCAATTTTGCACATATTAAATTGTTAATTTTTTCTGTCGACAATAAATTTTAAATATTGTGCATTTCCTTTCTTTCTGGTAAGTTTACAAAATTTTGCAAAAAAAAAAACGAAAGCTTTTATAGTAAACAAATTCCCCAAAACAAATTTCTAACATAGTAAATAGTTTGAATTTTTCTTAAGTTGTCAATCTTTGTTTGAAATTAACATTTTCGTTAAGGTGAGTTCATAATTTGTTTTTTTATTTTTATTTTTTGGTATTTTACTTATTTGGTATTGGTAAAAATTCAAAATCGTTTCTTTATTTAAAGGATTTTGTATCCATACCTCCGCCATCGAGGGTCTTGCATCCATATTTCCACCATCAATATTATAATTTCTTATGATTTTATCAAAAGTGTTGGTTATCTCAAAAAAAAAGAGACAGTGAAAGGCTATATTCAATTTATCTTTTACTTGACATCCTTTTATCTATATTATTATATGCAGAGGTCCTGTATTCATATTATTATTATTTTTTATATGTTCTTGTTCTCATATTATCATCCCACATGGTCCCAATCAGACCCAATAATTAACAGTAATAATTATTGCGTTTCTTATTAGATTTTTTTTCGTTATTTACTTACTTTTAGTTTTGATATTTTTTAGGACCCCAAGAATTTAAGTGATATAATTATAACTTAAGATCTTAAAAATCCATCAGGGGGTTTATTGTTAATTCGATGTTTTTCGAGTCTCACATCCCAACTGATTATTTTTGTCATATTTTTATATTTGGCGCTACTATTTGATACCATATTCTCTGGGTTTTTTTATGTAGGCATTATATATATTTTTAGCCTAAAACCTCTGCGGTATTGTGATTCGATAGAATTTTTATTATATACGTTTATTTTAAGACCTCAAGCATACATATTATTATCATATATGTATATTTTAAGACCTCAATAATTTTCCAGTATTTGTTGTTCTTTATGAGACTGGAAAAAGCCGCGGAAACAGTGAAAAGAAGGAAGTAGCCTAATGAATATATGCCTTTTTTCTTTAAATATTTACCCAATTGAGTCCACATTTAAACTCTCAATTGATGGACCCCTTTAAAGGTTATAAAATTGAAACAATTACGACGGTAAAATTATATTTTAATTACAAGAAAAATATCCAACAGCGTCAAATCACACGATCTTGGCGGCCACTTGAATTAACAAAATCTCGAAAATTACGCAAATTTTATCTTTTGTGATTTTTTGACTGGGTAAAAATGATTTTTTAAGTAGCATTACAAAAAAAAATCCAGAAGCGTCAAATCACGCGATCTTAGCGGCTAATTGACATAACAAAATCTCGAAAATTATACAAATTTGATCTTTTGTGATTTTTTGACTGCATAAAAATATTTTTTACATAGCAATACAAGAAAAAATCCAACACCGTCAAATCGTACGATCTTGGCGGTCAATTGACATAACAAAATCTCGAAAATTACGCAAATTTGATCTTTTGTGATTTTTTGACTGCGTGAAAATGATTGTTTGTGTAGCATTACAAGAAAAAATCCAAAAGCGTCAAATCACACGATCTTGGCGGTCAATTGGCATAACAAAATCTCGGAAATTACGCAAATTTTATCTTTTGTGATTTTTTAACTGCATAAAAATATTTTTTTAATAGCAATACAAGAAAAAATCCAACACCGTCAAATCGTACGATCTTGGCGGTCAATTGACATAACAAAATCTCGAAAACTACACAAATTTGATCTTTTGTGATTTTTGACTTGGTAAAAATGATTGTTTGTGTATCATTACAAGGAAAATTTCAACGGCGTCAAATTTCATGATCTTGGCGGCCAATTTACATCACAAAATCTCGAAAAACCTAAAATGGGAATTGTCTGTTCTTATAAAATGGCAAATTTTTATCTAAACAAATTAGATCTTTTGTGATTTTTTGACTGCATAAAAATTATTTTTTGCTTATTATTACAAGAAAAAATTCAACAGCGTCAAATCGCAAGATCTTAGCGGTCAATTGACATAACAAAATCTCGAAAATTACACAAATTTTATCTTTTGTGATTTTTTGACTGCACAAAAATAATTTCTTACATAGCATTACAAGAAAAAATCCAACACCGTCAAATCATACGATCTTGGCGGCCATTTGAAATATTTTGAAAAAACGCTTAAATCCATTTTGAGCTCTTTTTCAAAATATTCTACGAATGTGTCCATATTGAATGTGTTGACATTTTAGGTGAATTTATAACATTTAATTGAGTAGTTCTGGTTTAGGGGGTTTAATGGAGGGGGGGGGGGGTGAAATGACTTATAGTATTTGTAAATTTTTTTTCCATTTTTGTTTGTCGTTTTAATTAATAGTTAAAATGACGCAGGAAAACATTCTACCCCAAATAAATATAGGCAATGTCATTCCTGAACAGTAGATGTCAATATACCGATAAGAAGAGGGTAGCAGTATATTCAGATGGGTTATTGCTTAATTACACTCTTCTCCCATAACATTTTCCTGGCATTGCGTGTTACTGCTAGTTTCATATCGATAAGGAAGTAATCATAACAAAAAATTGGAAACATTGTTAAATATAAGCAAAAATTGAAAATATCCTTTCTAAAACATGAATTATTTTTTATTCCTACTTATACGCTTGTTTGTATTTTATAAAAGTTGAAATAATAGTTTTTAATATTAAGTCAATAATTTGACATAGAAAACGAAACATGAACTCTTTGTTCAGTGATTATTCTTCAAAAAGGAAAGTCACAATTCGATCAAGATTGCTATACACAATTTGTAAGTGAATTGGGTGGGAGTGAAATAATAATAATAATAATTGATGAATAACAATACTAAATAATTAGGAGATTTTTTCTATTTTTCTCGGGTTACTTATTATACCATAACTCCTTTAATTCCTCTCTCTCTCTCTTTCTCTTTCTCTCGTTAAAAAAAGGACCAATTTAATAAGTCAATAAAGTCATTATTTATTAATGGAATTCTGAATGGAATATAGTAAATTTAAAATAATTACTTTTATCTAGATTGTTAATAATAATACAATAATTTTATTTATAATTTTTTTCTAATACTTTGTTCTGTAATTGAGGTTATGTAAAAAATATAATTGTTCGTACCATCGATGGGAATAAGTAAAAAAAATGTTAAAAAATATTGTTGTGTGTTTGATCGAAGTGAGTCGTAGGCTCCCGCTACAAATGTTGACTGCGAAATATAATCAAAGATTGGGTGACTACTGAATTAGTATTCTGCGTGTCGAATGCAAGTTAGACGACTGGAATGCACTCAGTGGTCAAAACATATCTCCCAGTCCGCTATGATAATGTGACTCATTTTACTTTTAACAATACACGTTATCATATCTTGACACTTGATCGACTACTGTAATACCGATTTAAAAAAACAACAACATCTAATGAGAAAAAAATAACACGTCAATCGTTATAAGACTTTTAATTAGAAAACTTTGCTTCAATAAAATTTAATAGGTTTTGTTAAATTTAAAATAGTCCAGACTAGCAAAGTGGGCTTAATCCTATTAGAACTGGTTGAAAATCCATTTCACCATCACAAAGCTCGAGGCAGGCTAAATTTATATCAAGCTTTGATTTTCTAACTGTCTACTCCACATTTTTTTTGGAGTATTTTTATGAGTCCTTGACAAAAGTGAAAGGATATGCTTATAATTTTGACTCTTTTTCGTCACGTCCATACGTGCCTTCGGCATACAGATTGGGAGCTGTGCTTGAGATGTGGTGTTCAGAGTGTCTACGGTCGTGGGCAGGCTTTATAATGTAAGTGCCGTGTTGATTCTTGTTAACGAATGCAGTCAACAACATCAATGCTAATTTCTTTACGACTATTAAGCTCAATGCCATCCAATTCCGTGATCTTCGTGACAAATGTGCCACGTCTACTAACAGAATGGCAGACAACATTCTCGGTCATACTTAGAAAGTCAAACTAGACTAATGATAAGACCTTTTAAGCATCCCTTCTCAACAGTCATACAAAAATTCTGGACATGGAAACTGTTCAAAATTCAGATTGGGCATACTATTCTTGTCCATAACTTTCTTTTTCAATGGCATACACACTCTTTGAATCTGCTAATCCTGTGGATTTATGTTCACTATTGCATATTTACTGAAAGAATAGCAGCAGACCCGGAATTATTTTACAACTAGGATCCCTTTAATAACGGAAGTCCTGGCTTTGACGATTTTTATTTCCAAGTCCGCTTTTGATTGAAAGAACTAAGGTTGCCGACAAAATCTAACAAACTCTAATTGATCTAGCCAATATGTAACAAACAAGCTTTACTAAAGAAACTAGTAACTGCCACCCACACGAATCTCGAAGTCTCCAAATGACCACATGGTCTTGGGGCTGTAGAGTGGCCCCTGCCTCATATCCATGATATCTTAAATATAATTGAACAATTTCTAAAATATCCTCTTTGGGAAAAGAAGGTTTCTACAATTTATCATTAATAATTAATATTATCAAAACTAGGTATTTATTTTCTCAAAAATTCTAGCTTCACAACAACAGGTTTATAGAAGGTGTTTAATGGGAACCGAAGCTGACTAAGACCTTAAGGACTATTTTCAAAGCTTCTTTTGTGTACGTTTCTTGTATCAAATCTTTTTGTTTCTTATAGTAGTCCCTAAAACTATCACCCATAGATCCACACCTAGTAGTAACCCTAAAACTATCACCCATAGATCCACACCTAACCCCCACCCCCCACCCCCCCTCCCATCGCCCCTTAAACAAAAATGTGGAAAAGAGCATATAATCTTCTTTGAAATGGTAGTCTATGAATTTCTTGGCATTTAAGATTTTCCGTGCATTATTTAAAGTACTCGTAGACGATTATTTTTGGCATATTGAAAAGGAGGAAGTAAATTGCAATAGAAAATCGTATATTTTAAGGCTCAAGGTGACAAATTTCTATCAAATTGACAACTGTATTTTTTTTTTATAAGAAGAAGATGAACTTGACATTTCATTGCATTTAAGTTTGATCTCTTCTTTTAAAGAGTGTGATTATATAATAAAAGCTTTTCAAGTCTTTGTTGTTGTTTTTTTGGATGTAAATTTTATTTCTAATAATAAATTGTGACGATTTTGATATAATTTTTTTTTCGTAAAGGCATTTTTATTAATTCGAAAATATGCATTAAAAAAAAAGAAATTATTCTAAAAGTTTTAAATTTGATAAAAATATGGGATTTTTTCTTATAGAAAAATTTAGCTTTTCGAAACTAAATACGAATTTCGAACTTTACGAAGAGTCTAAAGTTGAGCTTCTTATAAAGTTCTCATAAGTATTAAATTGTGCATTATTTCACTCTGAATTGAGGGCCGTTTTTAGTGTTTGTAACCAAAACAAAAAGATTGAGTGGATAAGCGGTTAAGTGTAGATGTTTATAAGCAAAGTTCAAAAGTTCAAATATTAAAATAATATATATTTAATATGGCGAAAAAATTTAGTTTTTCTATTTCTTTAAAGATATGTTTCCTCTTTTATAGAACTCGTACCACATGGTTATGCAATTTGTGCGTTGAAAAGAAGAAAAATGAACTTAAACGCAAAATTTTGATATTGAAAAATTTTTTTTTTACAATATTATTCAAATGGCTGACACGGCACTTCTAACAGGACTCGATCCTTTTGAGGTCATTTTAAATGACTTTTTTTTGTACATTTCAAGCTGTAAATCGACCATTACTTGACGGATATTAATATTTAAATACTCTAAAAATTAGGAGCTTTTAAAAACTAAAAGCTAACTGGTGATAGAATGGCGTAAAAATGATTTTTTACATAGCATTACAAGAAAAAAATCCAACAGCGTCAAATCGCACGATCTTGGCGGCCAACTGGCATCAAAAACTCTCAAAAATTACGCAAATTTGATTTTTTGTGATTTTTTGACTGCGTAAGAATGATTTTTTGCGTAGCATTACAAGAAAAATTCAACAGCGTCAAATCGCACGATCTTGGTGGCCAACTGACATAACAAAATCTCGAAAATTACGCAAATTTTATATTTTAGGATTTTTTGACTCCGTAAAAATGATTTTTTGCATAGCATTACAAGAAAAAGTCCAACGGCGTCAACCCGCACGATCTTGGCGGCTATTGACATAACAAAATCTCGAAAATTACACAAATTTGATATTTTGTGATTTTTTGACTGCGTAAGCATAATTTTTTGCGTAGCATTAAAACAAAAAATCAAACAGCCTCAAATCGCACGATCTTGGCGGCCAACTGGCAACACAAAGTCTCGAAAATTACGCAATTTTGATCTTTTATGATTTTTTGACTGTGTAAAAATGATTTTTTGCGTAGCATTACAAGAAAAAATTCAACAGCGTCAAATCGCACGATCTTGGTGGCCAACTGACATAACAAAATCTCGAAAATTACGCTAATTTTAAATTTTAGGATTTTTTGACTGCGTAAACATAATTTTTTGCGTAGCAGTAAAAGAAAAAATCAAACAGCGTCAAATCGCACGATCTTGGCGGCCAATTGACATAACAAAATCTCGAAAAAAAACCTTAAAAGGCAAATTTTCTATTCTTATACAAACTTAATCATAAAATGGCAAATTTTTATCTAAACAAACTTTCTCTTTTGTGACAATTTTTTATTAAAAATCTATCAAATGATAATGCTATACTTTACAAACTACAAAATGGATAACATTTTATTATTGGAGATTTTTTTTAAATATTTCTCTAAAAAAAAATGTTAATATTAAAAGAAACTTTTATTTTGTATATGTTAAACTTAATAAGTTAAAAATGGAGACAATAAAATTATAATTTAGCAAAATAGATTGAAGATGTTTTATTGGAATTTTTACTTAATTTGATGCAAAATCATATACACTTCATTTGAAGAGTAGAAGATATAAAGAGTGAGAGAGTGATGAAATGAGAATGGGTGATAGAAAGAAGAAGAGCAGGTAGAACGGCTTTCCCCCAATTGGACCCAATCTGGATTGGAGAAATAAATTTTTTCATTAGACCAGTCAATCTGGGTCCGATAGATATTCGAGTATGATTTTTTTTACAAATATTTATGTTAATGCCATAAAAAAAATGTTAAAAATTACAAATAAAATTTAAAATGATAATAAAAGGTAAAAAATTTATAAAAGAATATAAAATATATTTTTTTGCATATAGTCAGTCAGTCAGTCGTTAGGTGTATAATTTGGTGTGTATTGAATTTTTTATAATAAATGCAACATCGCAAGCGATGGATGGTAAAAAATTATTAAGTTTATTTTATTGATAAATAATCTTTATTGGATAAATTTTGCAACTGATAAGATTTCGAAGGTTGGCAGATCGATTCCTATTCCCGCCCATGCCACATTCGAAGAGGTCCGAATCGAATTTAATTGGCAGCCAGTGCTAGCAGCTCCAATCTCAGATAGTGTTCGAATAATCAACAACAGCTCACAAACCTGATTCTAGAAACAACGATGCTGGACAGAGTGGTCCAGAGAAGAAACAACAGAATAAAAAAGGAAATCAACACAAATACTTGATAGACGGGAGTCAAGATAACAATATCTACTCTCGCACACGATGGATGGCATATGTACCAGTTTGATCAATAGCTGGGGGCAGGGGGGCTGTATTGGTAATACGAGATTATTGTGGCAAATCCGACGACATTTTTCTAGTCATTGATCTCTGGTTTGGAATGAGTTCAATTACCTTATCAATTGTAGGGGCTGAAAGCTGATGAAGAGTGTGAAGAATCGATCGATTCGAATAAAGTCTCCAAAGTGAGCCGAATTAATGATCGCGTCGCAGTTTAATGACGTTTGCCACAAATACGAAAAGTATGGAAATCCACATCCCTCGACAGCTTTTGACATCGACGGTCGGAATGGTATCAGTGACATTTTTTGAACATACACACTAACGTGACTGCTGCCAAATGGAAAGATGGGGAATTGGAGTGGCGTCCCCCTACTCACTCACTCACTCGCCAACTTACATGCGTGACTGTCGATGTTAGCCTTGTAGACTTGATTGTCGAACTGTTTTGGAACTGTTACTTCTGATAAGCTAAATGTCAACAGGTTAATTTTTTACTAAAATATTACCGAAAAAAACAGCGATTTTCCTCAATTATTATTGCCATAAAATAAGAAATTCTAAATTCTTCTTTTTATATAATGAAAAACAAAATAATCGATTCTTTATTGATTTTTCAAAATATTCGATTTTAAATTTATTTTAAAAAAAAAACCCCAATTTCTGTAGATCAAAAATAAAAAAATAATTGTGTACTTTTTTGCTTTTGTTCTGTGGCACTTTGGCTTTGCTGTTGTTGTTCTTGCTCGAAGAAAGTGATCTTAGATGATCATTTTTTTTGCTAAAAATTAAGCTTTTATAAAATGATCGTTAACCATTTGGCCACTGATGAGGTGGGACCGAAAAATAATGTCACTGGGCAGCTACACATCGCCGGAGGTATGCTTTATACTATCCGTAATAGTGGTGGAACGCTTCAACTGGAATCGCCTTCAGCTTCTTGATTACATTTCTTTCAATATTGAGGAGTTAAAAAAAAAGTCACAAGGACTTTGACTAGATAAACAGGAGGCCGGGGGGGGGGGGGGGTGTTTGAAACAACTCGAAAAGCCCTTTTTGTCCAACCTTATTTTTAAGCTTCCCATCGACTTAATCGATGATCACACTGCATAAGAGCCCTTACTGGTTCCACCTTTTCATGAGTTTTCAATGTTCAAGGTCGCCAAAATTTCTACTCGGCTCTTGAGAAACTGCTGGTTAACCACGGAGACCAATTTTTCCGACAAAAACTCGTTGATGGAGATTGGTCTGGGGCAGGGGGTATTGTAATGATGGAGCAACCAAGTATTTTCAAAATCCGATCTTGCGCATAGAACCTTTTTTCTGGATTCTTCAAGGACTACTCATTAGCCCCCAATATTAATGGACGATCAGACCTCACAAGAGCCCTCACTTGTGCCAAATTTTCGATGTTGAAGGTCTCGCTGAGCGAATATCGTCATTCCCAATTTTCAGGAGATACTAACGTGCAAGCTATGTGGAATCATTACATTTCTACATTCACTCTAATTGTGCTAATGGGCGTCTAGTTTGCCTTGCCCTTCAATTAATGCTCAATGGTCTCAGTTTTGAGTTTGACTTCTGTTACTGACATAGCCGCCTTAGCCTTCAATTGATGCTCAATGGTCTTAGTTTTGAGTTCGAATCCTGCTAGTGACATAGCCGTCTCACCCTTTAATTGATGCTCAATGGTCTAAGTTTTGAGTTCGAATCTTAATAGTGACATAGCCGCCTTAGCTTTCAATTGATGCTTAGTGGTCTTAGTTTTATAGTGAATGTTTAGAGGGGAAGTCCCCACTAGAATTACTCCCAGTCTGGGAAAGTTTTTGTTTGCCACAAAAAAATCTAAAATTGGAGCACATAATCACTAGTTACTAGTAATTATTCTGCTATCATTGAAACATTTTTTTTACAGAATTATTTCCATAGAAAATTCTATTATTAATAATTGTTTACTGTCTCTCGATGCGGTAGAATTTCAGCTATAAGAACAGGAACATATGAAAATTGTGATAATACTAACTCTGTACGGGAATAGCTTTGATTGAATGCAGTCTTGTTATCACTCGTTTTCTAGGAACAATAACTTGCAAAACAATCCGGAATGAACCCATCGAATATTAGTTCTCGAATTGAATTTCTGGTTGTGTCTGCCGGAAAATTAATAGCATATCTTCGTTTTGTCGTACGTTTTGTGTAACTGATATCAATTGCAATGAATTGTTTTCGCCTTCAAGTACAAGTGTTTATAAAGGAAACACTAACCCAACTGCTACTTGATATTTCAATTTGAGTGCAAATTCACTTCGACTTCTCCAGAATTTTTGTTATACTGAAATTACAACTAAACTAATATTTATATAGACGATATTGTTGTTTTACTGTAGAAAAGTTTAATGCAAATAAATTTGTTTAAATTCATCGACAGACAAGAATATTGAGTATCATCATTGGGAAAATGAAATATTTATACGCAGTCTAATTTGAATTCTACGATAAGCTACAAAAAAAAAGAATTTATAAACAAGCTCAATTCCAGCAATAAGTCTAGCAAGTTTTATTGAAAATTGCTTGTGCAGGAATATTGAACAGTCACCTTATCGGTGTAATATGAATAATATTGACTGTATGCAAAGGTGTAAACATATTCAACTTTATCGAAATTCATTGTAAAAAATAATGTCTCTTTTCGAATTCTCAATATATTCATAAGCTATACATAAAAAAATAGATAAACTTTGTGTTTAAGAACTTTGAAGGGATCTAAAAAAAAATTGAAAATAATCTACATCGTTAGTTTTTGAATATTTTAAACACCCACAAACAGAATTTTATCAACTCAATGATCTGTTTTAATTTTAAATATTTTACGAGAGTTTCGTTAGGCTAAAGGATCTTTTCAATTTAATTCTGCTCCACGGCTTTCGAAACGCAAAGAAGTAACTTTTGAAATCAGACAAATTCAAGTTAATTCAACCCTATGAGTCCACGAAGGAAATTAATCAATTGTTTGTAATAAGGCTAAAAAAAATCAATCTTATTCAGCTAAATTAATAAGGCTAAAAAAAATCAATCTTATTCAGCTCCATGAGTTCCAGAACCGGAAAAATCAATTTAATTCTGCTCCATGGCTCACGAAACGAAAAAATTCAATTTAATTCTGCTTCAGAAACCTTAAAATAAAAAAAAATCTCTGAGTATCTCAAAACCTCAAAAAAAAATACATTTAATTTTAGCGCACATGATTCAAAGCAACAAAAATCAATTTAATTCTGCTCCACGACTCTCGAAACGTACAAAAAAATTCAGTTTAATTCTGCTCCGAGGGTCTCAAAACCCCAAAAAAATAAATTTAATTTTTGTTCACATGATTCAAAGCAAGAAAAAATCAATCAAATTCTGCTCCACGACTCTCGAAATGCAAAAATATCAGCTGAATTCTGCTTCACAAGCCTTAAAATACCAAAAAATTAGATTTATTTCTACTGTACGTTTCTCAAAGCCCAAAAAAAGACAATTAATTCTGCTCCATCACTTTTGAAGTCAATGAAATTCAAGTTAATTCTGCCCCATGAGGCTAAGGGGGCAAAAAAAAATCAATTGTCCGCTGTGTGTTAAAGCTAATAAAATCAATCTAATTCAGCTCCTTAAGACTCAAAACCGAAAAAATAAATTTAGTGCTGCTCCAAGACTCTCGAAACGCAAAGAATTCAATTTAATTATGCTCCGAGTGTCTCAAAACCCCAAAAAAATAAATTTAATTTTTGTTCACATGTTTCAATGCAAAAAAAATCAATCAAATTCTACTCCACGACTCTCGAAATGAAAAAATATCAACTGAATTCTGCTTCACAAGCCTCAAAATAAACATAATTCCATTTAATTCTGCTCGGAGTGTATCAAAACCCAAAAAAAAATCAATTTAATTTTGCTCCACGAATTTTTTAACACAAAAAAACCTAATTAATTCTGCTCCAGGAGTTTTAAAACCAAATTAAGTCACTTTAAATCTGAGCCACGAATATTTAAACCCAAAAAAAAGCCAATTTTAATTCTACTCCATGCCCAGCAAATCTAATTAATCAAAAACTAAGGATTTTTTTACGAAATAAATTTGAAAATAATATTTTAAGAGTACGTAAAATTTAGCTATCGATGACCAATTCTCTAACAGAAGCCATTCGCGGCCAAATAAACAATCCTGTACTCAACGTGGCTCGACATAATATACTTACTAATAGGTGCATCAAGATAGAATATAAACAAGTTGATATGCCTAAAAAAATAACAGATAAAACTCTCAGTCATACGTAGATAGGTGGACTGAACAAACAGCGATACATTTTGAGTCCAACTACCGAACGATCCAGCCTACTCAGCATTCTTACCGAAATTCTGAGGAAAAAACTGCTCATGATCAGGATCCGAATTGGACACACTGCTCTCACTTATAACTTTCGTTTGTAAATCACACATTTCCTATCTGACCATCCTGTGGCGTTCTGCTAACTACTCCACATTTATTGAAATACTGTCACCGAACCCGGAATTTCTTTTACGAGCGGGGCTCATAAATCCAAAAATTTTGCCTTCAAGTCAAACACCAAAACTGATCCTTCATTGTCAACCATCAATAAACCGGATAGTCCGTACCGAAATTTTGGGCAAGTAAGCATCGCAGAATCAAAAACCAATGCTCTCATCCGGGGATTTTTTTGGCTACACCAATTGTCCTGTATGCCAAATCTTTGGTACTAAACTCATAATCACTCGGTGCTTTCTGACCAAGATTTCCTTTATGGATGGGACTTCAGCCGTTCCCAAGTCATTTATTTAATCTGCTCCGCCTAACCACATATCAGCTTCCCTAACACTGAACTCTGAAATTGGCTTTATGACCGTGTCACTATTAGTAAGCCCCTGCCACCAGTTCCTACTTCCATTAACGCTGTTCCCAGGTATGATTTTTAATCAGAATTTTTTTAAATATTTAATATTTTTCGAATTAGCTCGTCAAAATTGTGTGCATAATTTTGTTAGTTGGATAACAATTCAGCTGACAAAGGTAAAAAATTAGTTTCCGACAAAAATGTCTGCGCCGTTTTGTTAATGGTTTCTTTTTTGCAAACGAGAAACGTCAACAAATTGGAGGTCTGAAAATATTTTTAAAGTTTTTTTTATATTTTTTTTTTAAATTTTAGCAACAATTTTATCATAATTGCTGTTGCCAATTAAAGTTGATTTCTTTTTTGGCTAAAATGATATCATCGAAAAATGATGAACATTTTAAGTACCTGTCGTCTGGGTAAACAAGAAATTCGATTCTAAGTTTTCGATAAAGTGAGCGAAGAAAAAACAATAGTAAAAAGAAAAACGAAAAAATAATAATAATAGAGTGAACGTGAAAAACGGCAGCAGAGAGAAAAAGCCCTTAGTGAAAGGATCTTTTGTAGACAGATTTGATTTCTTAATATACGCGCGTACAGCAGTTATGAGAATCAAGGATAACTGCAAAAATTTTGGGGAACTGTAAGTGTGCACAGAAAATGCTCTTCTTGATATTTCACATGGGAGAAAATTTAGAAGTCTCTGCCACATGCCAAAAGTAAGTTAAACTTGCAGAGGAAAAAACAACACCACAAAAACCTGAAGAAAAAGGACGAAAAGAAGAAATCGAATGAATATGAAGTAGTCAAGAAATTATTTTTGAGGCAAAAAACGATACCGCATGAAAGAATCCCATTGACTTTGTATGACGGATGGATTTGGTATTAAATGTTGGTGGGGCAGCAGGTAAGCCAGCTAATGTGATGTGAGAAAGGGGACAAGGCTGCCGGAGATCCTTTCACAAAGCAACTGAAGTGTATCGATACCACCAACAATTACTACAATCACACACACACACATACACATAATCATGACTAAAATTTGGTATCGAATCTAATATATCCGATAACAACAAACCTCCCACCTCCCCCTTTCCCTGAAGCTAACACACATATGTAAACACCTTCGTACACTATCAATGATGGCAATAATAAAAATAAATAAAAGTAATGATAACGCAAATAGAAAAAGGAAAAAAACGGGGAAAAAAGGAAAAGAAGAAGAAACAGGAAAAAACGGGAAAAACGCCAAAAAAAGTAAAACAGGAAAAAACAAATGAAAAAATGAGAATGGGAACAACAACAACATCGATAACAATGTCATCAAGGACAAAATCTATAAGCTGGGTACGTGAACATATCCTGGGAAAAAGTTTCGCTAACAACAAAAATTTTGGTACGTGCGTCTTCCTTGTCGTGTTGTGTATTAAAGACTTTGGGATGCGATACTCCTCAAAACACAACAATGAGGTAATGATTTGACATGCTACATTGCTACAGGACGGATTTATCAGATAAGTTTGTAAGGGGGGGGGGGGGGTATGGGAAGAGCGGTCACCACATCCTTAAATGCAAAGAGGAAAGAACCGGGCGAAAATATCGTGCCGAAAGCGGAAATGGGAATGGGCATGGTCGGATGAAGATGGCGGCGCTTTATGGAAGAATAACATAGTTGAGAACAAGATATTTTGTCTGAGGGAGTTGGGAGAATTCGATAACTGGAAACTGTTTGGTAAGGGAGAGGTGGGGCAACGTTATCCATAAAATATAGTATGTAAGTCAGTGAAGGTAATTCTGAGAGTCGAACGAGGTGAGGAATTAGAGTTTTTGGCAAAGCATATGTGATGGAATGAATGACGAGGCAAATGGATGATGACGCCAAGGCAAGGTGTTCTGAATGCCCGCTAACCAAGTCAGTCGGAACGATCAAGTGTGGAAGCGCCGGCAGGGATGTGTTTACCAGCTGTGTGGCTGCGGCAATGACGGAAATCGAGGTTGCCATCCACGATATGGCAAAGAGGCATTTATTGCGGCTTTGACAAAATGTTCGAATGGCTGTGTCATTTGACAGAAGAGTAAGTCTGCTGCCGGATCATCTCCGGGTTTTTGGTCGTCCTGTTTCTTACCATCACCACAACAACAGGGAGGCTATTGTTAAGTTTTTCAAAAATTTCCAAATACCATTGCGGATAATTTTGTTAGAATGGGACACGGTGTTTTCTTAGAATGGGCCATGGGATTTTGTTGGGATGGGACTCGGCGATGAGCAATACCCTTGAATATGGATGCCGCGATGTCTTCTGCTGTTGAAATAGTTATTTTCGGTGAAATACGACTACAACCGAAAGTGGGTATTCGAGGAATGGCTTAAAGCTAGAGCATTAAGAATATTAGAAGAAATAAATTTGTTGCGGGGAGGGCAGCAAACCGGATGAGCATACCCGAAGACGATTGCAGTAATGCGGTGACGGTCATGTGGTGACGATGATGGTGACGGCTATGACAATGACAAGTATCTGACAGGATTTGGTACACGAGCAATACAGATTCCGATATGCACGGGCACAGGTAAATCGGAGAATTTTTCAAGTTTCTTAACAGAGACTTTTTGGCCAACCGATATTAACAAAAAAAAAAAAAAGGGGGAAAAAAGGACAACGGAACAAATCAAATAAACTACCGAGTGAATGAATGAAATAAAATAAAAAGGAAACAGACAAATCAACATACAAATAGACACAGATCTGTAGTGTAGGTGGTAACTCCTCTATAAGCTTATAGATCGGGTGAGTGGTTAGTGAGAGGTAAAGGCGGATTTAGCTGTTCGGTACAAAGACTAAGGAGTGGATGAGTGTGAAAAAAACGTCAGGTACGCTGACGGGGTGGGTAGAAAAGTGGGTGAATTGTGCGATATGAGAGCGAGTAAATGAGTGAGTGAGTGATTGAATGAGTGAATAAGCAAGAGTAGATTAGGAGGTTTTTGGAAGCGTTGATAAATTTGATTTTTCGCAAAAGTGGAACAACTGTTCTTGGAGATGTTTTTATGTTTTGCGAACATGTCTTAATTTAGTACTTTTGCAGTTGGAAATCCACAAATGAAGTCTATCTGTCAACTCGATCAACAAAAGCATTTGTATTGGGTTATTTTTTTGTGATTTTCCTTCTCCCCCAAAAATTCTTTGCCCATTCTTGATAATGGGGTTTTTTCTTCTTCTTCTTCTTCTTCTTTTCATTCTTCATCTCCATCTGTATTGATGGTTTGTACAAAATAATACTCACTCGTATGTACACTTTTAGTTAGTTGATGTTCATTTACAATTTACCGATTTGTCCTTTTCATACAAAGTGTATGGTGATATTTTATCTTAAAGAAAAAAAATTAAATAAAATTACTATTAGAAAAAGGATAAATTGTTGCAAACTAATAAGAGATATAGGAAATGAACACACTTGAAAGTATTGGTAAGCAAATGTAGACACAGTCTTTTAATAAGTCAGTCAGTTAAACGGTAAGGGAGGTAATCTTTCCTTAAGTCGATCGATCAATTTCATGCGTTGAAAGAAATTATTCAACAAAACAAAACAAAACAAAAACAGAAAAAAAAAGTTGTATGTCTACAACAGCCCAAAAAGGTAACAGAAAATTATTCATTTTGATTTTGTAACAAAAGGTGTGTTTTAGGTAGGAAAAAAGTAACGCAAATAATCAATCGTATTGTATTGGCTTGCGTTATTGTTGACAGTTTTTCGTTACGACTTTTATTTTTGCATAAAGTGACACGCATTAATACTATAGCGTGGTAGACGTTTGGATTGTTTAGTATTTGGTTGAGGGGGGGGGGGGGGGGTTTAGGGGGGTAATGCTCCTCCACTCCTAACTTCTAAGCTTTCATTGCGTAATCCAATGTTAGCCTCTTCTCATCGGTAATTTTTGTCAATTCCCCGAATACATCTTCAATATTTTTTGTTATTTATGCACTTATGTTAAGTGTTGGGAAACCACCCCCCTATCCTCCCCCCCCCCCTTTTTTTTTTTCTTCCTTCTATCCTATAGTCGTCAAGATGTTCATATTGAAGTGCTTACTGCTGCCGATGAGAAAATTTGGAATGATAATCCACCGACAACACCAACGAAAATCTGTTACATGCTGCTCTGAATTTATTGTTGTAGTTGATTTGAATATTGAAAATACATTAGTAATAGTTGTTGTTATTGTTGTAGTGATAATTTATGGGGGGATCTATGCATACTCTCATATATAAAATCTCCAATGAATCTATTACTTTGTTTTCAAACTTTTCTTTTTTACATATTGTATTAACAATATTTGATTATAGATATTTTTTTTTTTAATAAAACATTTTATTTTCATATGTAAATGGATTTGCATGTGTGTGTGTATACGTATACGTGTGTGTATTTGTGACTGTAGTAGTTTTCAAATTTATTTTCCACTATCGAAATAATTTATTTAACGGATTTCGGAGATTTATTTCGATGGTTTTTTATCGTCTTTTGCTTCTGAAATTTTTTTATTGGCGGGGGGCGGGGGAAGGACAGGGGGTGAGTCGATAGGGAAGATGTAATATCGCAGCATACAATTTTCCTATTAAATATATTCATATTTGGATTTCAATTCATATATAAATAGAAGTCATGATCAAATAAATCATCGTAAAATTCGTATTACGGATGCCGAGTAAACCGCTTAGAGTGATATGGCTGCGATAGATTTAATCACTCAGTCAATACTAGTCGATAAGGATGGAACTTTTCCATTTCATTTATTTTCCATAAAAATTAACTTCAGTTACAAAAAAAAAAAAAATCGCCTGCGTTAGTTTGAAAAGTTACCAATTACCATAATAATAAGCTCATCTGTTCTCATTTAATAAAAATCCCAGATTGTCTACAAATCAAAACAACTAATAAACAGAATTTTTTCAATAGCAAATTATTTTTTAATAACTTAATTAATAGTAAAATGTTTATATTACAGGATTTATTACAAATTTTTAAACGATCCTTTGGCTGTTGTCCTTTTAAGTGCTAATGAATCTCTGTTGGGAAAACAGCCAAAGGTGATGAATTTTTATGATGCAATTTTTTAATAAAAACCTTTGTACTCACTGTATATAAAAAATGCCATTTTTAATATTGCGAAAATATTTCAAAATGAAGAAATTCGATAAGACAAAAATTGGAAATATTAGTTTAATCACATAATTCTATTCCGTACGTCTAAATTGGTTTTGTAATTTTATTATATATTTGATGGCGTTTGTTTAATTCCAGTCTTTTTAATGTTCATCTCTTATCAATATAGGATATTAGTTCAAGAAGCATCCTTAAATGGGAACAGTAGTAGTAATATATTTATTTAACGTGACTTATCTGTCAATAAACGCTCAATCAACGCACCAGCATTACTGACAGTTTACAGAAACGCTCAATCAACGCACCAGCATTACTGACAGTTTACAGTCAGTAACCAGTTACTGTTATAAGCATTGACAGCGCTCGAGATAATTACCAGTATCTCTCACCAGCGATCCGGAGATCGTACTCGCGATATGGGTATTAACCACAGCCACCACGTTGCTGCCTAAGGCGCCTCATCATTGTTGGGAACAGTGTGCTTCAACACCATGGGGCGCCCCGATTCCTATAGTACCAGTTTTGTTTTAAAAGTACTTCGGTTTGTACGCCTGTCATTGAGATACGGTAAGGAATCTTGTAAATTCCTAGGCACCGCTAAGCCAGCTAAGATTCACGGGTTCGCTAAGACCTGAAAGCACAACCGGAATCGACCTTGGTCTCGCACCCGGTTGTAGTAACCTTAAACACTCATTCACGCACCATTCTCGCTCTCTTTTCAGAAACTGCCAGGGCAAATCTATTACGGCATTGATACCGTTCTCCCATACCTAACACTCTACTCGCATCCCCACTCTCACGATTCATCCCCATACAGGCCACACTCAATTAGAAGTTGCTTGTCACTCTCCGCCGCCACTCCACAATAGCATATATTGTAGATTCCGCACTCTCCTCCCGTAAGTAAATACTCAAGGAACAGACCAACTTTAAATCCAGACGCAGACACAAAGCACACATCCGAAATTAACATGTTCGTCCATCTACCATTCACACTTTCATCCCATCGACGTTGCCAAATTTCATACATTCTGTTCAGGACCAGTAAACGCCGCCGGCGTGAACTAAGATACTAAATCTCTTCATTCATAACCGGACAACCAGCAAGCGGGATGCCCCGTCGTAGACGGTAGTGAATGCTTCCACGCAGCACATTATACATTGCACATGGAACAAATACATCCTTGTACAGGACTTTCACCGCTCGGGATCGAAATTGCAAGTGAGGCCGAAATTTCAGCTTCTCTCCAACCTTTACTTCAAGATAACGTACTTTCCGTGCGTATCGGAATACACACAGTCTTCCTTTCTGAAATATTCACTCCCATTCTATTACTCCATTGACACACCATCTGCATATAGCGGCTTCCCACTACCTCTATCGTTTACTTACTCCCCCCCCCCCCCCTCAATCAGAAGCAGAATATCATCCGCACATGCGATCACCGGTCTCTCCAACTGCACCAAGAGACCTTCCATCATCATATTCAAGATGGCAGGGCCAGCCACAGATCCCTGTGGACAGCCACGAACCATCTGGCGAACAACCCTTGTTCCCGTTCTTCACATTAAACCTCCTCAAACCGCTCACTAATGCGATCCCATTCGGAGGCAATTGAAGGCACTACGGAAGTCTACAAACACACCACACACATACTTAAAAACAACAACAATAATTTATGACGTCATGACAAATTTTTAAATTAATTTAACGTTCATTTTATTAATTTAAATAGTAATTTTTTTTAGTATTTATAAATTTTTTGATGATGACATTTTGATGGTAGTTTGCCATTGCTTATTCTGTATAGAGTAATTATTCTTTGGTTTCAAGTTGAATTTGACTTTGGTTTCTTCTTTATTAATTCAAATAATATTTTTCTTACGATCAGAATCATAAGAATAAAAGGAGTTCTTAATTTTATTAAAATTTCGATTGTTAAAAGTTAAAATTTCTTCAAATTTGAAACTTTTAATAATAGTTTGCGTCTCTATAATTTGAACCTTTTGAAAGTAATTATTTTTATTTAATTTCAGGAAATGCAAAATTTTTTAATTTTATAGTTTTATCTATTTCCTGAACCAACCCCCCCCCCCCCTTTACTCATTTTTCCTCATTCCAATTTATTTGAACAATAATAATTTGGTAAAAATGTTAAAAAGCTATCAGATTTAACTACATATTTTTTTATTAATTATCATTAAGTTGTTTTAGCTTATTTTTTATTACGAAATAATATAAAAATGGATAGTGAAAGGTGGTATTCTGTATCCTATAATTTATACTCGTATATTTAATTCGTCTGTAATATGTGCGTTTTTATTTGTGAAATTTTTTATAGGTTTTTCTTCTTTTTTTTTATTATTTTCTATTTAATATGATATAAAAAGTACTACTAATTAAATAATAGTTAATTTTTGACAAGGAAAAATACAAAATATCAAACTCAAGTTGAATGGAATATTTAAGAGTTTTTTTTAATATGTTAATTTTTTTTTTATAGACAAAGATATTTTCTATTGGAAAAAATTATAAAAATCATAAAAAGTTGTACGTTTTTTTTACAGAAAAATTTAAACACTAAAAAAAATATGTTAACAATAATTTTTGAGCTTATAAAAAAAAATTCAAAGAAGAGTTTAAATCGAATTTATTATCTATTTTCTTGTCGAACCTTTTTTTATTATCAGGGAATTTTTTGTAATATTTTTAATTAATGTGTAAAAAAAAAATTTTTTTTTCCTTAATTTTGTTTCGAAAATGTTATGCAAAATTTAATATCTGTACTTGACCACACCTTAAGGAAGCCTTTTTACGAAAACGTTTATTATTTAAACTAAAATCCTAAAAAGAATTAATTTTTTTTAAAAATTTTCATCAAATAAGCTTTATCAAAAGCTTGCAAGTACTATTAAAAATAAATTTTTGTTATAAAGTTGGTTTTTCGGAACTTTTTTTTTTTTAATTTCATTTATATTTTTAAGTGCAGTTTTTTTTATTTAAATATATTTTCATAATGGTTGAGGTAAATTTTTTCTCAAAGAAGTCAACAAATTGGATATACCAAAAATATGGTCATTAGTACTAGTCTAACATGGCCTTCCAGCGAAGGTCCATTTAATGACACTACTCCATTTTACTCAAATAAAGTACAATTACACTTAAAAATTAAGCTTTTAATAAAATAACTAATAAAATTATTAAATTATTAAATTAAACGCTACGAAACTTCTTTTTGTACTTTACTTGACGGATTTTAGTTTTATATACTGTAAAGCTTAAAGATTGTCGTATAGTTACACTAAAAAAAACTTCCATGTGTCTCAGAAACCATATTTAAATAAACAAACAAAAAACGAAAATTGAATAAAACTATAACAAATATTTACTAAACACTTTTTGACTTACAAACTCAAATTTTTGCCAAACTAAAACTATTTCCTTTATATTTTGATAACAGTAAAAAATTACCATTTTTAAAAGTAAAAACTTATAAAGTGGAAAAGGTAAATGATAAGATATTCTGCTTACTAAAATTGTCTATAGTAGCCCACCCCGAAAACCACCCCAAAAAAAATTAAATGAAATTGAGCCAAAAATCATTGCCTTCTCACTAAGCAATAAATTTTGGCGACATAAAATATTATCCCTCTTATTTTGTCTGTGTTAAAAAATAAATATTTTTATTGTCTGGAATTTGGAGGGAAAGTTCTTATTAAAATAGTCCTCCCCTAAAAAAGTAAAATAAAATTGAACTTAGCCAAAAATCAAAATATTCACTAAGGACTTTTTGACTTACGCGCTCAAATGTTTAGAAAAAAAAAAGTTTGGTATGGGTAGAAATAACTATCTCTACTGCATACATTTAAAAAAGACCCCTCTCTAGATCCTACCAACCCCCAGCCCCCTCCTCTAAGAGGACAAAATAAAACCTACCCAAAAATTAGAAAAGTAAACACTTTTGGACTTACAAACTCAAATTTTTACCATACGAAAACTATTTCCTATTTATTTTGATAAAAGTCATTGACTTATCATTAAGAGCTAAATATTGCGACGTAAAATATTTTCCCTCTTAAAAAAGCATTTTTTTACATTTGGGGCTGTAATTCGGCTTTAGTTTGATGGATTTTGGTTTTCTATACTTTAAAGCTTAAGGATTGTCTGTATTTATGCAGTTTTTTTTTATAGTTACACACAAAAAAAAAATCGTTATTACTAAATCTCAAAATTACGTGTTCTGGAAACTTTTCACGCAATAAAACTTTGCACTCCAGTTACATTTTGGAAATACAATGGCCTTTCAGAGCCTCATATTCAAAAACTAAATGAGCATCATTGCATAAGAAAATAAATTTTGTTCGAATAATTAGCATCTGTATCGGCGTATTTTAAGGCATTGGATGGTTTAACGTTCTTTTTAATAAAATATGAAATTTAAACCTCAACAAATGTCAACTGTAATAATGTGAATAAAAACGCATTTATTTGATGTTATTGATTTTTTTTTATTGTAATTTTTTTTTAAATATTCATTTACAAAGAATTTCCTTAATACTATTATTCTGTTAAATTTGAAGAAAACCATTTTTTTTTGTTAAAAATAGTTTGTAAATATTTTAAATCGTATCGACTTACTTTAAATATTAATGTTGACTATGAAACACGAACTTTCCATGCAAGGCGGTTTAAAATGTTCAATTCAGCAGAAAATGAAATTATTGAAAAAAAAAATTTTATTGCACTATAAATAAAAATAGAGTAAGCAAAATATAAAAAAAAAAAAATTAAAAAGAAAAATATTAAAAAATTAAGAGCACAGTAAGGTCAGTTAATGAAAAAGTGGAGCAAATAATTATAAGCAATTTCGAAATTAACCTCATTTTGTGTGTTTTCTGTGTTATTTTTTTTGTAATTTTTTTTTTTGTTTATTTTCGAAGTAATTTTAATTTGTCACTTCAACATAAATAAATAAAAACTGTCTTTTTAATAGACTCGAATGTAAATTTTTTTTAGAGTTAAACTATTTAAAAAAAACTTTTCATTTTTCTTAAGAAGCTTTTTTGTTAAGAGATCTTCTGCAATTTTTGTATTTTAATCTTTACTTTAAATGTTCATAAAATTATTGCAACAAATCAATTTTTACTAGGTTAACTATTGAGGATAAATAATCTCATTACTAAAATAATAATAATAATAATAATAGAAGAAAGAATGTTTTTTTCCAAAGCCTAAACGATGCATGAACGTTTTAAGTAGTAGTAATTGGGATAGAATTGATTGTAGAAATAGCAGTTAGTAATGGTAGTTATAATAATAATAATCAGAATATTAGTGGAATGTTATCAATGATTATTCAGTCGTATAAGAAGAAATAAGAAGAAACAATTTATTATTAATCTGGCAATGAAGCAAATTACTTTAAAACAATTCCATTTGGTTAGTTATCTCTTCAGATTTCGACTGGCATGACACAATTCGTTGTTAGTATTTGTGGATGATTTCTTGTCGATGGTAGAAATGTCGTCAAGTCACTGTGATGACATTTTAATTGAATGCAATGGATTCGATGATGAATAAACTGAAAATATATAAAATACTGTCTTAAGTCCACAACACTACTACTATCTGGAATCTTTCGAAAGATGAATCTCTTCCCATACTTTGTACTCGTACATCCATTATTCAAATCTGATTGTTCAGATTTCTCAGACTCCCCCTTAACTAAGATTAAAAAATTTGTCGATTCGAAATTCAGTGTCCAAATCATCTGGCTAAGATGCAGACTAAGATTTCGAAATAGACTCCATCGAATTCAGACAAAGTTTCAGACTTCGATTCAGTATCGCCATCGACATTAATTTCAGTTTGGATACCATGGAGACACTTGTACTTATCGTAGTTAAGCGAAATGCTACAGAAAATCAAATAAGAACGGTTAAGAGGCTGAGGTCACTTGTAGACGAATTGTACAAGTCGCAAAATAATGTTTATCTTCGGAAATGGTATTAGTAATAAAAGAAAATGAAGTAATTTAAGTTGTAGGAATTGCATTAGTAGTGAATAAAAATAATAATTGCAACAGTAGTAAAATAATACTAGAGAAATGTTGGTAGTGGTTTATAATAAAACTGTTTCAACTTTCAAGCGGCGATGATGTGATAGTCTCGTTAGTGGTTCAAGTAGTGGCAGTAATGATATCTCACCCACCTCTACAAGTAATCATCATAAACGTATTTTCACATACAAACAAACTAAAAATAACATAAATAGTTGTTTGTAAAATTGCATAATCAACAAATAGCACAGTAAGTATCATAATAATTTTCAAACAGTAAACATTTATCTAATGGAATACGGGAATTGGAAGTGGCAAAAAAGATACGAACAAAGAAAGATGGAGACATGTACACGTTTGAACGGTTAAGACCTCTAATACTGTCATCTATATTTACTGTTAATTTATTCAATAAGAAAAATCTTACCTCTACTATAATACTGGAATATTTATATCCGTAAGTGGTACAATTAATCTGAGAATATCTTTTTCAAATTCAAAATTAAATAACTTCAAAAATATCTTTAAGAAAAACATAAGAAAAATGTTTCGATTTTTGGAAAATAATTTATTTTTTTGATTATTTCAGAAAAATTTCTGAATACCTTGTAAAAGTATGAGTTAATGTGATTTTTTTATTTTTTATTTATTGACAATCTAATTAAAATTATAAAATAATAGATACAATATGAGGCTAATTACCTTATTCAGGTTTGTGAATTTTATTTGCAATATTTAAAAAATCTGGTTTTTTCTTTAAGAAATCAAAATATTTGGATTTTTGTTTTTTAAACTATTTAAAAACAACTTTTAAGATACTAAAAATAAACTTTTTTTTATCACATCTCTCCGATAGGAAATTTTTTTTTTTATATATTCGTTAAATTATTTATAAAGAAAAAAATTGTTTTTTTTATTTATTTTTTTCTATAAAAAAAAGTTTATTTTTTAAATTTAATTTTTATTTTTGAGTGTAGTTTTTTTTTTTGAATTTATGTATACTATTTTTATAATGGTTGAGGTAATATTCTTTTTAAAAAAGAAGCCACATATCAAAAATATTGGCAGTCACACTTTTTCGTAATGAGTCTTGGCTCAATTCCTTACTTACCATTGACTAAAAACTCCTTATTTACGAATGGAATGTTATTTATTCGAAAATAATTTTTAAATTCAAGTTTTCCTCGTAACTGTCTTAAATAAATACGTGTAAATATACTTTATAAACTTAAATAACGAATCAATATTTTATCTTCATAATATTAATTGATTAGTTTTTTTAAGAAAAACTTTCAAAAAGATTTTAGCAAAATAAATAGGAAATAGTTTTCGTTTGGTAAAAATTTGAGTCTGTAAGTCAAAAAGTGTTTACTTTTCTAATTTTTGGATCGGTTTTTACGTTAAATAAAATAAGAGGGAAAATATTTTATATCGGAAAAAGTTAGTGCTTAGTGATAAGTCTAAGATATGATTTTTGCTTCAGTCTCATTTGATTTTCTTTTTGAGGTGGTTTTGCGGGTGGACTGGTATAGACAATTTTATAAAGTAGAATCTCTTCCCATTTACCTTTTATACTTTATGAGTTTTTACTTTTAAAAATGATAATATTTTACTTTTACCAAAATAAATACGAAAAAGTTTTCGTTTGGAAAATTATTTTTTTGAGTTTGTAAGTCAAAAAGTGTTTACTTTTCTAATTTTTGGATCGGTTTAATTTTTTGGTCTAAGGAGGGTGGGGGGAGGGGGTTAGGATCTAGGAAAAAGTCTTTTCTAAACTAATACAGTAGAGATTTTATTTTATTTTTTTTAGGGGAGGACCTTGGACTTTTCCTCCAAAATACCCGAAAAAAACCAAATGAGATTGAGCCAAAAATCATTGACTTATCACTAGGCGCTAAATTTTTGCGCCATAAAATATTTTCGCTCTTATTTTATTTTGGGTAAAAAATAAATATTTTAAATGTCTGGAATTTGGAGGGAAAGTATTTAATAAAATAGCCCCAAAAAAATAAAATAAAATTGAACCAAGCAAAAAATAAAAATATTCACTAAGCACTTTTTGACTTACGAGCTCAAATTTTTAGCAAAAAAATATTTTCCATCTTTTTTGGTATGGGTAGAAATGACTATCTCTACTGCATAAGCTTAGAAAAGACTCTTAAAAAAGCATAAAATAAAACCTACCCAAAAATCAAAAAAATAAGCACTTTTTGACTTACATACTCAAATTTCTCAATTCTAAAATAATAAAAATTTTTTTTTTTAAATTTAAAATGATAAAAAAACAATCTATGAAATTTCAATTCGTTTTTGGTGTAGTTGGAAAGGGGGGGGGGGGAGGTAGTGAAGGTTATTTTTAAAAATTTTAAAAAATACCCAAAGATTTATTGAATTTAACAAATTTAAATATTTTCCACTATTATAAGTGTAGAATTACACTAATAATAGTGGAAAATATTTAAATTTGTTAAATTTTTTTTTTGTGGATTAGGAATAAAAATTTAATAAAATTCTTTAACAAATTCACCAAATTTAATAATTTAAAAAAATTTCTATAACACTACGAGTGAGGGAAATTTTTTTTTGGGTCGACAAGGGGTAAAAATTTTGAAAATTACTATTTTTTTTTTCTAATATAATTTTTCAATTTTGTCAATTATATTATTTGAATTTTTCCCAACATCAACTTTGACAGTGTTAAGGAGATTTTGCATTAAAGTTTTAAATGAAACTTTTTTTCTTGTGAATGAAAGACTGTTTTTTATTCAATTTGGACAAGAATCCTTCCTTCTTTAAATTTATCCAAAACAAACCAAAACAATATATGAGCTTTTTACCCTTGGTTTTGGATTGTACAAAAAACTACCCTAAAAAATGTTTTTTTTTATTTTTCTTGAAAACTGCCTTTTTTTTGACAGTTCTTCTCACCTTTTTCTTTTGTTTTTTTTTTGTTGTAGCTAAGGAATTACCCATTTTCGTAATATAGAAATAAATTGTTTGTTGACAAGTTTTAGAAATTTCCAATCGATAATTGTAAATATTCCAAAGTATTGAAAATATGATGATACTATGAGGTCATCAAATAATAAGAAGAAAATTGTTAAGATGCGAGACTGATTTAAGAACAAGTACCCCATTTTTCTGATGGGGAACAATTAAAGGAATCTAGGCCAAAAAATTAAATGATAACTGTTCGTTTATCATGAATCGACATAGTCATTATCGACAATACTACTACAACTCTATCAGAATTAATCTATATATTGAGGTACCTAAAAAAAAAATTCAAAATACCGTTCATAAGGGGCTATTATAGAGAAATAAAAATTTGCTAAAGAGTTAGGAATGGGTATCCACTCGAAATATTCCGAAGAGCGTCACAATATTACACTTGAAGTAGTTTTTTTCAAGACTATCGATTCTGTCGTATGCAAATTTAACGCATACTAACACAAATGATGATGGGGATGCTTGGTGCATCAACAACATAATTTCCACTATCATCCAACAACTATTCGCTAAGGTGTAACAGAAAAATTTTTATCTCAAATCTTCTTCTTATTTTTTTCCGTTCTCATTTTTCTTCTTCTTCTTCTTCTTCTTCTATAGTTTTTTGTATGCAATCCACTAAAACTCCTTCAGTTAAAGTGTTTAAGGAAGTCAAAGACTTAAAGAAAATGATTTTTCTCTCATTTTAGGTATTTAGATTGTATTTAAAAACAAACAACCTCACAAATCTATAGACTTTTTACAGAAATATTGTAGATTTATTTTTCTGTTTACTCAATAAAAGTATCTCCACAACATTCACCAGTTACCACCACAGACTTGGACTCTTGTCATTTAGTCACCATCAACGTACAATAGATGGAAATTTACACCATCGACTATAGAAAATGTTTCTTATTTGTTTTTTGATTTAAAAAAAAAAACAATATTATTACTATTACTATTATATTGTAATAGTGATGATTACGAATATTCATAAAAAGACTTTTACACTATAGATTAGGTAAACCTTTTCCATAAATCTTTCCCGGCATTGTCTAATAAGAGTGCAAATTTTAGTTATTTATTTAAAGCATTTGGATGCCATTTATAATAAATATATAAAAATTAAAAAACAAAAACAAAAATATTTCCATAAAACAGGAAAGAGTTTTGAAAGAGTATAAAAATGAAAACATTATAAAAAGAGATATTGCGTACGAATTTAGAGGTACAGTCTATGGAAAAAGTAATGCGTACGTGTACACTTTGTAAAATGGCACTTTTTTGTTGAAACGGAATTTCGCAATCGATTCTTTTTATTTGCATGCTGATATTTGGTAAAATACAATTTTTTTTTCATAATAATACCATTATGTATACGAGTATGTATCGACAACATATTCATATGTACTCTTACATTGATCGATAATTTCTTAAAAGGAAAAATACATTTCGCATAAGAAAATAAGCAATCGTTTAATAATAAAATCAATCCAAAGCATAGGAAAAAGAAAAAGGTTAAATAATATTGTGTAAATTCCGACTTACAATATTTATTCAGAAAAAAAAAATTCACTTCGTCATGTTTACTTTTGTAAATATTTTTGTTACAAAAGTAAATATTCGTTCACCGTCTTTTACTTAAGTTTCTTATATTTTTGCAAAGTTTACCTAATATTTAAGCTTTTTCCTCAATAATAAATTTTGTAAAATTTTCATTTTGAAATTAAATTAAAGAGCACACAATTGGGATAATTCTTTAAAGAAAATGGCAATTATAAGTTCAGCGTTTGAAAGAAAATTGCAGATTTCCAACCGATTTTTTCCTTTCTATATTCGTTTGTAGTTTTTTTTCTTAAATGATTTTATTCAAACTATAATATAAGAAATTTATTATTGTAGTTTTATTTTTCTAGCAAAGTTTTCTTAGTTAATTTAAAGAAAACACTTATTTTTTGTTGATATTATATAAGATCGAGTACAAAATGGCATAATCTTAAGACCCTATTTTTCGATTATTTTGTTTTCCTTTTTGCAACTATTTTTAGTAAGATGAATCTCTCCAAATATCAAACAGTGAAAAAAAAAGAAATTTCCCATTTTAACCCCAAAAAAATGGTTAACAATTTGTGTTTGTAAGTCAAAAAGTGCTTATTTTTCTGATTTTTGAGTATGTAAGTTTAAAAGTGCTTTAGTAAGTTTATGCTTGCAGTGGTGGTGGGGGGTGGGGAAGTGCCTGTAGCAGAGCCTTTTCTAAACTTATGCAGTAGAGATAATTATTTACACCGATACAAAAAAAGATTGAAAATATTTTATTCTTACAAATTTGAGGGCGTAAGTTAAAAAGTGCTTTGTGAATATTTTGATTTTTGGCTTAGTTCAATATTATTTTATTTTTTTTTGGGACTATTTTAATAAATACTGTCCCTCCAAATTCCAGACAATAAAAATATTTATTTCTTACGTTAAATAAAATAAGAGGGAAAATATTTTATATCGGCAAAAGTTAGTGCTGAGTGATAAGTCTATGATTTTTGGTTCAGTCTCATTTGATTTTCTTTTTGGGGTGGTTTTGCGCGTGGACTGGTATAGACAATTTTATAAAGTAGAATCTCTTACCATTTAGTTTTTCTACGTTATGAGTTTTTACTTTTAAAAATGATAATATTTTACTTTTACCAAAATAAATACGAAAAAGTTTTCGTTTGGAAAAAATTTGACTTTGTAAGTCAAAAAGGGTTTATTTTTCTGATTTTTGGGTAGCTTTTATTTTGTGCTCTCAGTAGTGGGGGAGGGGTTGTACAGAGTAGATTCTTTTCTAAACTTACACAGTAGAGATAATTATTTCCACCCATACCAAAAAAGATGGAAAATATTTTATAGTTACAAATTTGAGGGCGTAAGTTAAAAAGTGCTTTGTGAATATTCTGATTTTCGGCTTATTTCGATTTTTTTTTTTTTAAGGGAGGACCATTTTAATAAGTACTCGCCCACCAAATTCCAGACAATAAAAATATTTATTTTTTACCCCAAACAAAATAATATGAAAAATATTTTATATCGGAAAAATTAGCGCTTAGCGATAAATCTATGATTTTTGTCCCAATCGTTTTTTTTTGGTTAGTTTTGTTGTTGTTGTAAGGAGGGAAGGAGGAGGGGGGGTAGTTAGACTGATATATAAACACAATCTCTTAGCATTTACCTTTTGTACTTTTTCAGTTTTTTCTTTTAAAAATGTAAATTTTTTACTTTTATCAAAATAAATACGAAATAGTTTTGAGTTTGTAAGTCAAAACGTGTTTACTTTTCTGATTTTTGGGTGTGTAGGTTTTATTTTCCGCTGTTAGGGGGCGGGGGAAGAGGTAGGTGTACAGCGCAGAGTATTTTCTAAACTTATGTAGTAGAGATAGACATTTCCATCCATACCAAAAAGATGGAAGAAATGAAGATTTAAAAAAAAAAAAAAGTAATCTGATTTTAATTTTCTATCGTTTCTCTTTTAAACAAAAAAAAAAATAGCAAATTCCCTTCCACACCCTCGTTTGGCAGTTGAACAAAATTTTTCTAAAAAAGTTCTGAATAATTTTATAAAATTTAAGACCACAAAAAAAAATGTTTCCACTAAAAATGTTTTTTTTTTAAAGAATTTTTAAAATATTTTTTTGTGCTTTTAAAGATTTAAGAATATTTTCAAAATAATTTTTTTAATTTTTGTTATTTTGTTTTGACTAAAAAAAATCACAAATTCCCACTCCTACTCTTGCTTGTAATGTATTTTTGTGGAAATTTTTTTAAACTTGTTGAATTTGGTAAATTTTTGAATAGTTTTTTTCATTTAATTTTTACTATTTGCACTCCCCACCCATCCCCTCATCATTATATAGTAATATTTTCATATGAATTTTTTATTTAATATTAATTAACTTTTTGTGTTTTTAGCATATTTTCGAAACTTTTCAAAATAATTTAGTAATAATAATTACCAATAATTTTGTTGAATTTTTGAATAAATTCTTTTTTAATTTATTAAGGTACTCTTTGCCCCCCTCCCCCAAAAAAAAGAACAAATCTTTTCTAAATAGTTGTGATAAATTTTTTTTTAATTTTCTTATGTTTTTAAACATTTTCGACATTATTTTAAAAAGTTTTTAAAATATCTTGTTCGGGGTTTAAATTTATTAAAAAATTAAATATTATTTTTGGAAATTTTTTGAATAATAAATTTAAAAAATTTAATACTCAAATTTGTTTTTTATTTTTTATTTCTGAAACTTTTAAAAATATCGTCAGGATTTGACAGTTTTGATTCTGAAAGAATATTTTTCGGGTATGATTAGACATTTTTTTTTATACATTTTAAAAGGCTTTGGATAATTTTTTTTTTATTACAAAACTATAAAAGTACGAGTTTTTCTTTAAAAAAATATTTATTCAAAAGTCAAAAATAAATAAATTTATTCAAGGTTTTCGTTAGAAAAAATTTTTCATTTATAAAAATTTATTCAGAATTTAAGGATTTTGGTTCATTTTCAATGGTGTTTAAAGCAAACAAATTACTTTTTTTTCTTAATTTTCTATATCGACGACTTAGGATATACAGGATTTACTAAGTTTAACAACCATTTTTAATTTTTACTTAATTTTAGAATCTGTTTTAATTTCTCAAATTTTACAATCGAAAGCAAAATTCTTTCAAATATTTTTTTAAAAACTTATTGAAATAATGTGCACATTTTCCAGAGACTTTAGTAGTCCTCAACAAATTGACAAAAATATATTGATATGAACTGTTATTGCAATTGTTTAGAGAAAAATAATTAGTATTAGTCCAAAATGGTTCACAATAATTTTTTTTTTTTAAATTCAAAAATGTACAAAAAGTTTTTGCTATTTTAAAAAATCTTTAAAATAATTAAAGCTTTTTTAAAATAGAAAAAAAAATTTTCAATAAAATTGGCTTCCTTCTGACAGATTTCTGACAGACTCAAAAAGCTTAGAATATTTTTTTTTTCAAATCTTAAATTGACTACTAAATATTCTTATTTGTACGCAATGGAAAAACAGTTTATTTTATTGTATAAGTGAAAAATAATTTAAAAATATAAAAAAAAATATTTTTTTATAATAAATTAAAATATTTTTTTTATACTTTTTAACAAGCAGTATGCGTACACGAGTAATTAAAGAGATTTTATGAAGACTTAAAAAGCTTTCCTGTTTTTGGTTGGTTTGTCTGCAATTTTTCACATTTTATCTTATCCAAATTTAATTATATAATATTTAAATTAAATTGTTTTGTTGTTTTTTTTTTTGTAATTTTTAATATAAAAGCTTATCAAGCTTTTATATTAACAAAAAAAATTTAATATTTCCGAAGGTGAAGGGATACACAAGATTATATAAAATGCTTTAAATAAGCCCATAAATATTGTTTAATGAGTAACATATTAAAATATTTTCAAGGAGAAATCTGAATTTTTATTCTGTTAAACTGATTTTCTTTCAATAAAAATTAAATTAACTAAAATTAACAAAAACCAAAAAACACCATAAACTGTTTATGTTTATGGTGAAATTTTCATAGTAATTTTATGTGCCATAATGAATTGTGGTGAATTTTTAACAGGACTTTAGTAATTTTTCTTAAACAACAAATTATAGGCAAAAAAAAAATAAGGAAAAAATCCAATAGAAACAAAATCATATTCACCAGTTCATATATGAAAGAATATAAAAGTTAATGTCAATATTTCATGTGTTCGTAAGGATTTCTTATAGGTGCGCACCCACAGCATCCCTTGTACTGATTTATGGAATTTTTACAGTTCACATTTTTATGTCGCCCTATTACATGGAAAGCCTATTCGTATTGTGTATAGAGTTTTTCAACCAATATTATTGAAAAAATTCCTATAATTAAATATATTTTATTTTCTATGTGTGTGTGTGTGTGTGCGTGTGTGTGCGTATTCCTTTTTTACTTTCGATAATGTATTTTTAACAATTTTATTTTGATTTGTTGTTCATTTTATTCATTGCCAACTTCACTTTCATGAATGTTTTCGCTTGAATTTAATGCACAGCTTGTGTCAAGATGAAAATCATAAATGGAAATTGCTTTCGCTAAATTTTCTTGTCATGTTGAATACTAATAACTCTTAAAGCAGTACACGAAACTTTTTCGTTTATTTATTACTATTACTACAATATAACTGCTATTTCTACTCCTACTCCTTTTGCCACTATGACAATCACCAATTGTGTTATTTTGTGATTTCTTACAGACAAAAAAAAAAGGGAGAAAAAAAACCAATTCAAAATCTCAATACCCTCAAAATTGTCTTAAGCAAATATACTCCAATACTTTAGTGCTCATGATTTTGGCCAAAAAAGAATTCTTAACAAGTGAAAATATTCAAAATTAACAACCTGAAAATTCAACATAACCACGACAATCCCCCCCTACCCCCTTTCCTAAGCGCACCAAAAATTAATAACATATCCACATTTGGTCGATATTTTTAACCAACTGCTTCGATGTGGTGTCTATTTTTAATTCTCTCTGATGATATATGCCTCTGATTCGAACCCCACTATCCCCCACCTTTCCTCCACCCACTCGAACAAAAGAAATCCATTTTAGGTGGGGTAATCACAACTTTGTGCTCGTACGTTGACGGTGCTATGGTAGATGCTGTAGACCATACGAAATTGAAAGTTTCCAATACAATTTCCGTGGCCTGACGCTGGCTCTCGCCCCCGCTTCAGTTCTGCTGTTTCTTTTTGCTGTTGCCTCGTGGATCTTGTAATGATGATAACAACAACTATCGATCCACTGTTGAACTTTTTTGAAAGAAAAGAAAAAAAACAACAACGAATTTACGAACCTACTTTTAGATATGGAGTAGATCAACTGACAGATTTATGCCAAGACGTTATGTGGAGCGAGTGTGCTTCACGAAATCCGGAAGCGCATAAATGAGCGCTGGTTTTGTGGTGTGCACAAAAAAGACTACATCGGTGCATGGTGCATGGTGTATAGTGTATGGTGTTCGATGGTGCCATGGATCAGATATACGAATACGGTACAGAGCACATGCATAACTGAATGTTTCTGGCGATTGTGACACAGAAACAGAAACCAATCGTAACGAAAATAACTTTCGATTTCTTTGGTTGGTTGCAGTTGGTGCAGCGAAAACGTGCGCTGAGTACCCGCTCTCCTCTCCGTACTATCGTGGTAGACTCGGTCACAGACACGCTGGACACATAGCATAAAAGTAGCTACTTAAATGGTAGTAGTCAACCAACCGTGTTCCCAATGTGAACGCCACTCACTCTTCCGCAAATCGTTGATGAAATCAATGTCGTAGGGGTCTGCTATGCAGGTTTCTTTAGTAACTGTTTCTGTTCCTCAGAGTCTTTTTGGAATTCATCCGTTCTCCTCTGGCAGTACCACCAGCAATAGCCAGGCGCCATCGTCGGTAAAGAAACATTCCCTGAACCAACATAATTTATAGTATTCACAATGGTTAAGCTCTGCCATGGTGTACACTAATCGAGATCTCAAATGAATTCAATCTTTCCGGTGTGAGCATATGATTGCTAAAAGAACGCTTTCCAATTTTCATAATCAAGAGACTAAGCGGCCAATTGTCGGTGAGGCTATCATGATTATCGGTGGTGGTGTACAAGCAAGTTAGCGTATAAATTTACCAACTATCCCTCCAGACCATACACCCTCCCCCCCCCCTACCCTCATCAACGATAATAAATACTCTTTAATCATTAACTCTCTCAAATATTTATACACAATTTAAGACGATGCAGAATTTGTATTTTTATCGTGTATTGTTACGTTATTTTGTTCTGATTTTAGGAGAATCATACAATTCCCCATTGTATCTCCAGACTTCATGGTTGATCTATTCGGCATTTATCCCCAACCATTAGGCTTTCTGGTCATGTTGCAAACAATTAAACGCTTTCTGTAAGAACAGCCACACTGACCTTAGGTAAATTGATTCTTAAGATGGAAGAGGGTGATAGTCCCCATTGTTCGATTACAACTCCCCATTTAGTATTTCATAAAATAAATTAAAGAATAACAACAAACAAAAAACTGTGATAAATCAAATCGGTTCGCTTGAACACCTGGAGAGGGGGTGGGGGTATGCCGACAAACTCCAAGGGCAGAACCATGATTTTGAGGGCTATACGAGCATGCACCTTACATGCAAGCTTTTCAATCCATCTAACGAAATAGATAATGTATTGAGGGTTTGGGTGGGGGTTGGGGAAGGGGTCTTATAATTCTCTGAGGTTATGTGAGGTTTTTCTTTTTTTTTATATTCTATTTAATGAGGCTTTTAACTTCTTTATGAGTTGTATTTCTACAAACTATCATCAACTCAATCTTCATTCGAATGTGTTTTTGTTGTTGTGTTTTTTTAATTTCTATTTTCTTTTGCAATATAATAATTTGCATAAAAGATCATAATTTTTTTTCCGATCGACTTAGGAGAACAAACAAAAATTTGTGGCTTAGTATGGATGGATTCCACAGGTGTTGTTGTTGTGTGGTTTTTATTTTTGTTTTTGTCTCTCTGTTAGAGCTGAAAAAACCTTTTGTGGAGAAAATTTTTTGAAGGTGACTGGAACTGTGTAGTAGCACTAAACAGTTCCAGTCATCAAAAAAAAACATATTTCCATTAGAACAGTTTGAAACTTTACTGTTTTATGAAAATTTATATTTTCGATTATAGTGCGGATCTTTGGACTAATAAAAATAACCAGTTTAATGTGCTCCACTTTTTTTTTACACTAAACTCGGTTATTAAGTTTACTGGCATTTTAACTATAGCAGTATAATTTTTAAATTCAGTTAAAAAAAAAGCCCAAATTGTCACTGATTATAAACAATCCGAAGCATTTATGTATGTTTGTAATTTCATAGCACTAAGACTATAAAAACACCACCCAAAAAAAGGCGATTATCGAAAAAAATCCTCCAAACCAAAAAAAACCAATAAATTCTCTTCTCTTTTTTAATCATAATACTTTCACGGTAATAATCGAATAAATTTCGCTAAATTAGCTAAACCTTTTCTAACTAATCTCAATATAATCAGTACACCTGTATAAAGTTTATAAATATTAATATGAACGTTCTAGAAATTAATTTTGTTTGTTTTTTGTTTGTTGGTTTAATCTAATAAATTAGTAGTGCTATTAATTATTTATGAAATAGTGGTCACCACCGATACTCATTCGTATAGTAGGTATTGTTGGATTCCATTTAGATGGCGCCAAAAATCTATTGGGCTATATTAGGTGCATAAATAATAATTTTTATTAATTTTCTTTTTACGAAAAACTTATAACAGTGAATTTTTTTGTACTGAATTTAATTTGTTATTCTAGAAAAATTAGTATAAAAAAATTGTGTAAAAACAAAATCAACCAAAATATTATAATGACCTTAAAAGAATTCATAAATTTATTCTAAGCCGTCTGTACGAAATTTATATGATTTTCAAAACTATTTTTGTTGAAGACAAAAATAATTTAAAATAAAAAAAAAATTATTTTTACTAAAAATTTGAGGTCTCAAAAGTCATGACAATACAAGAGGTTATTTCGGATGGCAGTTGTGATTACATTTTCGGACTCTAAACCATTTTTGTATAATATTCAACTACAAAAAACCGTTTAAGTGGCATTAAATTAGGTCAATAAAAAATTAAAAATTTTAATATGGCAACACTGCCGACTAGAAATCATGATAATATAAGAGGTCATTTCGGATGGCAGTTGTGATTACATTTTCGGACTCTAAATCTTTTTTGTATAATATTCAACAACAAAAAACCGTTTAAGTGGCATTAAATTAGGTCAATAAAAATAAAAAAATTTAATATGGCAACACTGCCGACTAAAAATCATGATAATACAAGAGGTCATTTCGGATGGCAGTTCTGATTACATTTTCGGACTCTAAATCGTTTTTGTATAATATTCAACAACAAAAAACCGTTTAAGTGGCATTAAATTAGATTAATAAAAAATTAAAAAATTTAATATGGCAACACTGCCGACTAAAAATCATGATAATATAAGAGGTCATTTCGGATGGCAGTTC
This sequence comes from Atherix ibis, assembly GCA_958298945.1. Lineage (NCBI taxonomy): Eukaryota > Metazoa > Arthropoda > Insecta > Diptera > Athericidae > Atherix > Atherix ibis. The sequence goes on from OY282610.1 coordinate 42,996,956, forward strand.
TGATTACATTTTCGGACTCTAAACCGTTTTTGAACAATATTCAACAAAAAAAACCCATTAAAGTCGCATTAAATTAGATTAATAAAAAGTAAAAAAATTTAATATGGCAACACTGCCGACTAAAAATCATGATAATATAAGAGGTCATTTCGGATGGCAGTTCTGATTACATTTTCGGACTCTAAATCGTTTTTGTATAATATTCAACAATAAAAAACCGTTTAAAAAGAATTAAATTAGGTCAATAAAAAATAAAAAAAAATAATATGGTAACACTGTCGACTAGAAATCATGATAATATAAGAGGTCATTTCGGATTGCAGATGTGATTACATTTTCGGACTCTAAGCCGTTTTTGTTTAATATTCAACAACAAAAAACCGTTTAAGTGGAATTAAATTAGGTCAATAAAAAATAAAAAAATTTAATATGGCAACACTGCCGACTAAAAATCATGATAATATAAGAGGTCATTTCGGATGGCAGTTCTGATTACATTTTCGGACTCTAAATCGTTTTTGAACAATATTCAACAAAAAAACCCATTAAAGTCGCATTAAATTAGATTAATAAAAAATAAAAAAATTTAATATGGCAACACTGCCGACTAAAAATCATGATAATATAAGAGGTCATTTCGGATGGCAGTTCTGATTACATTTTCGGACTCTAAATCGTTTTTGTACAATATTCAACAAAAAAACCCATTTAAGTCGCATTAAATGAGATCAATAAAAAATAAAAAAAAATTAATATGGCAATACTGCCGACTACTCTTTAACATACCTTTTATGGCAGTCGCTTCTTCATCTGGGGATGATGATTGAAGCTAAGCTTCAGTTTCAAGAACACCTTTTATAAGTGGCTGAGAAAACAGCGGGCATAATTATGAATTTTGGAAGACCCACGCAGAGTAAGAGGATCCTGTTGGCGACCCCAGCGATTTAGGTGGATGGGCAACTTTGATACTTAAAGTTGACTCAGTCTACCGTAGGAGCGCATTTAGGGTAAAGACGGTACCGACGGAAAAGTCGGAGTAACGCGACGGCGTAAGAGAAAGGAATCCAATCGTTCGCATGGCAGATGGACTCACCGTCTCAGTGGATAAATCGATTGTATAGTAAGGTTGGCTTTAACCTATCCTAATTGATGATAGGACATTAATATTTTTGGCATTACCAATGCTGCTTTAGTTTGGATTGTGGCCGAATGTGCCTTTCCGTTGTACTTCACCAGATTCCAAGCGGAAAGAGAAGAGGCACAGACGTGTGTTGGCAGGGCCCTGACGCTGGAAATAATATCTTCGTCCTATATCTTTGCGACAATAGTCCTAAAAAGATCCGTCTGGATGAGCGGGAACGAAGGCGATAGGGATAATCCAGCGGAGTAGTGACTTCAACCAATCGCTGCCACACGAAGTACTGCCTTACGTCAATTCCGTGTGGAGATCTTGTAATGTGACAAAGTAAGATGGTTTAAGTGGGTTAAAGTCCCACACTTTGTATGTCCTTCGATGATTTCCAATTGACTTTAATCCATTGGCGTGTCTCTACCTAGCTAGCCTCTTTAAGATCTGATGAGTGTTTATGAGGAACGTAAAAGGGGGAGCTTGTTTAACTAGAGGATAAAAGTGGTAGAATAATCGGGAATGAAACTCTTTATAATGAGCACCACATAAATTATAAACAAAGTGAATATAGAACGGGGCATCAAGAATTTTTCAAAGAATTTTTAGGCCTGAAAGAATGAAAATCGAGAAGAATTGATACCGTACGTCCAGATTGGTTTCCATATTTAATTGTTAATTGAAAGTTCAGTGGTCTTATTATTTTTTGAGATAGCGTCTGCCAAGTCGATTTGTTCTCAATCTCGTGTGAGGCTTCCAAATACGTCGTTGTGTCTAGGTTTAGTTCTCGATTGCATACTTTCTACTTTGGTGGAATGATATTTTTATTAAGGTATGTTTGAATAGGTGGATTATTACAGAATGTGAAGGTAATATGAACATTCTTCTGGGCATCTGCTTTCACTTTGCATCTCGTAAACAAGTCATGGAGACATTAGATATTCGATTTTAAATTTCGGAAAGCTATTTGGATATTTAAATTCGAAGCTAGAGTATCAGTATCTTTTGCATAGGTGGCTGTTAAAGTTTTGGGATTAGTTGGGATGTTAAAGGTATTAATATTAAATAGAATACTGGAGCAAGAGTTCTGCCCTGAGGAATACCAGGTTTAATAGAGGCTATTTTGGAATAGTCAGTATTAACTGGTATTTGGGGATGGCGATGTTAAAAATATGATTTTAACATAAGTCAGCATATGAAGGGGAGGAAGTTTTTAAATTTTTAGTGTAGTCCAAAATGCCACACATGCTCAAAGGTAAGTGATATGTCTAGAAACACTCCTGAACAGTACTGCTTTCATTCAAGACAGAACATTTCGAAATGAGTTAATGCTAAATGTCAGTGGTTGGTTTGAAGACGTTACAGAGGAAGTTTTTTTTAAAGAGATTTTCTTCCATAGGACTTTAGAGAATTTACTTGTTTTTTCTTTTTTAAAGCCATTTTTACGTTTTGTTACAGTAAAATTTCGCCTAAAAATAAAAGAATTTTCCAATACAAAAAAATGAAAATTGCTATCTAATTTGACCTAATTTTTTTTTATTAAAATAAAAAACAGCTTCTGGCTCTTGTTTTGGAGACCTTACATATACGAGGTCTGTTTAAAAAGTATCGCGAATTTTGAATTTCCGCGGGTTTTGTGGCGTTATGTTGGTACTCATGTCTCTCACTTATTGGCCATTTTGAAAGTTCAGTTAAAACAAATTTTAATTTTCGCCATTTTGAATGTTCAGTTAATTTTTGACAGCTGCTTTGCTTGCACGTGTTTTGGCTCGTCTTCGATTTTTGCTCAATTCGGACTAAAAACAGCATCGCCTTAACGTTAGTAAGGACCTGTTGGACTCTATCCGCGACGACCCAAATTTGCTCCAGAGGATCATAACTGGTGACGAATCATGGTTTTATGGTTATGACGTGGAAACCCAATGGAAGCTGCCGCACGAGCCAAGACTGAAAAGAGCGCCAAGTTCGGTCGAATGTGAAGGTTTTGTTTACAGTTTTCTTCGATTGCGGGGGCGTGGTGTATCATGAGTTCTTGCCACAGGGTAGAACGGTGAATAAGGAATATTACCTGCTAGTTATGGGTAAGTTGCGGGAAGCAATCCGCCAGAAACGCGCGGATTTGTGGAAGAACAAAAATTGGATTTTCCCATTTTTGGCCAAAAATAACACACTAATAATGCCGCATCCACCGTATTCCCCAGATCTGGCCCCCTGTGACATTTTCTTGTTCCCGAAACTGAAGAGCCCCATGAAAGGACGACGCTACGCTACGGTTGAGGTGATAAAGGCGGCATCGAAGGAGAACCTGAACAAGATCACAAAAAATGATTTTTTTTGAAGTGCTTCGAGGATGGGAAAAAACAGTGGCACAAGTGTATAATATCTGGTGGGGATTACTTTAGAGGGGACAAAATATATATTCATGAATAAATAAATAAATTTTGAAAAAACACAAAATTCGCGATACTTTTTGAACAGACCTCGTATATAAACAAACAAAACTAATGGCCACCTGTAGAAATTCAGACTATACCTTTTTCGGACCTCAATGCCCAACTACTAACAATCCAATTTATCTAGTATCCTCATGGAATTGTCAGCAATTTCGAATTCAGATAGGGCATACTGCATGCATCCGTAACTATTTTTTTGGAAATTGCAGACATCATTTCTGGGAAATGTCAGACATCCCCTCTGGGAAATGTCAGATATTCTTTCTATCTTTTCGGAAATGTCAGAAAAATTCCAGATTTATTAAAAGTATTTCAGCATAACCGGAATTTTTTTCTTAGTAGGGTTGCTCCCATTGTGGAGTTCCTAAATCGAATGAAATTTTTGTTGTTAGTCCCTCTTTTAATTCTATCAAAAAAACTTTTGCAAACTCTAATTAATCAAGCATTCTAACAAAAAACCAGCTTTTTCTTAGGGAACTGATAACTGCAGGTAACTTAAAGTCACGAAAATTTCTTAATGGTCATATGGTCCCAAGGTCAGGTTCCCAAAGGACCTTAAATACAAACAAATAAACAAACAAAAGCTTTCCCAAATGTTATTGCTTAAGTAAAATGGTGTTTTTTTCCTTCGTTCTATTCTATTAAAATTCACTCACTAAAGATTGAATGAAGAAATCGAAAATAGGTCAAGGACCTCATAAAACATGAAAATTTTTCTTTTACAAAAAAATAAATAACAAAAATACTTTTAATTAATTTTTTTTATTTTTCTTAATCAATTTCAACATTTTGGCCAATTAATTAGTGAATTTTTTTCGGAATACTCTCCCAATTTTTTAATATTTAATAATAATAAAAAAACAAATAAAACAAAAATGAAAAGAGAATTTTAGCTTTTGCTAAAATCATTATCGAAATAGGCTTTTTTTTGCTCTTTTGCGGTCATGTAATGGCTATCTTAATTGTAAAATTTGCTTTTCTGATTACATTGCATTGAACTTTTCTTTTTTATTTGATAGGAAAAGCTTATAGCATAAAGCCATGAAAACAAATAATAATAAATAAATAAACAAGTAAATAACTAAATAATAATAATAAAAAAACAAAAATACAGAGAGAAAAAGGCAATTTTTGTTTGGTGATAAAATTGAAATGAAAACGAAAATCGATTCTTTGACCGCAAAAAAATGCCATAAAAAGCTTCGCAATTTAATGATAATTTTTTGCAATTTTTATATTTGCACAACAACATGGTGTTTTTTTTGTTGTTTTTTTTTTTTTTTTTGCTTTTCCTTTTCTATACTATTATTACTTGTACAGCAATCTTTAATATGAATTTTTATTGACTTGGCTTTCGTTTGTATATGCTTACATGTAGTATTTTATTGATAAGAAACGATTTTCGACGATATTAAAGTGTCCATGCTCCCCATAATTTTAGTGCGATTTGAAATTATGAAGAAGAACCGACTATCATCATCTTTTGGGTTTGGTCAATGTTCTTTCCGATAGTGAATGACTCATTTTTATGTAAAATTATGCGCTGATTATATGCTGTTGCGTTTCTATTTTATGAGCGAATTCATTGTTGTTGATGGAGTTCTTATCCTTTTTTTTCTTTTTTCTTTTTTTTTGGTAATATTATCATATTGGAAACAGACCATTTTATTTATTATTATATATTGTATTATTTTATTATAGACTTTATAGAAGAAAAAAAAAATATCTACAAAAATGTATGGTAGTTGCCCCCAAAATTTCGAGAGATACTAGAACACTCCCAATACTACTACTACTACTGCCAAGGACGTTGGAAATTAGTATTTCTTTGTGCGCATTTATTATTAGAATTAATGTTTTTTTTTGTTGAAATTCTTCTTATATTTAACTCTTATCTTAAAAGTACAATAAAAAAAAGAAAGAAAACACATTTTTTTTTTCTATTCTGGGACAAGTTTTTCCATCAAAATGCGCATTTCATTTTCGAAGAATTTAAAGACTCTCATAAATCCGACAATAAAGCTCAATTATTTTTGCCATGAAATGGTTTCCTTTTTTCTTTTTTTTTATTATTAAAAAAATATTAAATTACCAAGCACAAAATTATTTCACATTGTAATTATAGTTGAAATTTAATATGTTTATAAATTTTAGTGTATATTTAATTTTTGTTATTTTAATGGCAGAAATTATGTTTGAATTAATTTAAGTTGACTGAGAGTTTTTTTGTAGATTAAAGTGCTGCTATTGGCAATCGTGTGTAGTAATGGGTTATCAATAAATATAGCTGGGGTTTTTTTTGGATAGCTGTCATATAAAAAATAACTTTTGTTTAGTTTAAAATTTACCATTTAATGTAATGGTAAATTTTTTAAGAAAATTCCATCAGCGATGAGGCTTTTTTTTAGCTCAATAAGCTAAATTACCCATTTGAGGCTCTAAAAACCCATAAGTAATACTGAATAAGTTATTGTATTTACGAATAATTATTGTTTGGTGTGCATTTTGGTCTGAATTGAATTCTAATCCCAATGGCTGTATGATAATTGAATTTTTTGGCCTGTACTTGAAGAAATAAATGTGAAAATGGCGATCATATAGAAACACAATACTACAAAATTTTAGTTTTAATGCATGAACAATGCTGATGTGAATTTGCTTCTAAAATCGTACAATTTTACTCTTTTAGCCATTTTCTTAAAAAGCTACGTAAAAGATCGTAGACAATCTTCCAATTTTAGAGTTCTTAAAAACCAACATCTGTCAAGTAATGACTTAATTACAGGCCGAAATGTGCGAAAATCTCATCGAAAATTACCTTAAAACTTTTTCAAAAAAAGTGAAAAATTCAAAAAATTCTTTCCAAATCATTGCTCAAAATTTAATTACAAAATGATGTGAACATTTTTGACAAAAATTCCAAATAAATTTCAATGTTTCACAATTTTCCGTTAATTATGAGCATCGCATAAAAATTTCGCTCGATTCAAAATTTAACAAATAAATATGTGAGCAATAAATAATAAAACACACAAAAAAAAATGTGCAAGATTATTTTTCAAATAAGCGTCGAGATTTTTTGAAATTTTTAGAAAACAATATTTTTGAATGTTTGCTCAATAGTGAGCAATCTCGTATTTAATAACGTTACCCATTAATCTATGAATGCAAAAATGTAAATACATGTTTTCTAAAATTTTAATACCTTTTTTTTAAAAAATTTTTTCGTGTTCTAAGATTTTTACTAAATTGTGAGGGAAAACTATGCACAATGGCAAAAAATTTCGGTAATTTTCCAAAAACTGGCTGCGAACAAAAATGAAATTCATAATCAGCTGCGTCTTTTGCAAAAACCTCGATAGCACACAGGTTAAGGCAAATCCCTGTCAAGGTTTGTTGCGGAAAAATTATTTTCCACCTTTATCCTTTACTTAACTAGCAGAATCAAATGAAAATTCATTTTTATATACAAGAGTTTTGCTTAGTTGTGAGTAGAAGCTTTAAAAGGCATTACTGTGCTATTGTGTTCTTAACGAATAATTGATGGAAAATCGAAAATGACAAATAGTTAAATAAAAATATCTAGGATAATTAAGAAAAATGAATTTTGCTTGATTGCGAGCAAAGACAACAAATGTTTACTGCGACAAGTAGGTATCGTTCAGAAATTTTCTTGTAAGTCCGTCTTTAAACCTCACAGGTTGAAGCTTTTTTAATGTCTTTAATTACATACGTAAGTAAAATGGAAATTGCTCACAATTCAGCATTATTTTTAAGTTCATAAATCAAGAACAAGCTTTATTTTCCTATCTTATACAGATGTTATTCATAATGTTTCTTGACTGATAGGAATATTCCGATTCTATTGACTAGAAAATTAATGAGAAAAACTTCAAATTTTTTTTTTTCCTCAGTTTGGAACAATTTAAAAAAAATGAAAAACTTCAGACAAATTTCTGCAATTATAAAAACAAATATATTTTTCTGTAAACAATATATATAAAAAAAAATCATTTGACTCTTAGAGTTCTTTTAAATTATTCAAAATTACGATATTTGCTGATGATGAAGCAAAAAACATCGATTATTTGTAAATTGAAAATTCCAAGATGAAAATATTCTTTAACAATGTCAACATTTCTAATAATAATCCATAGACTGACTGTCTTATGAAAACATAAAGTTCATCAGATGATCTTTAAATTAAAATAAATCCTTAAAAGTAACATAAAAAAATAATAGTTAATAGCTCCTAGAATGGACTATCCTGAAATTTGTCCAAGCCAACAAAGATTTATTTTTTGACCTTTTGTTGATGTGATATAAGAAAGATAGTCGAACTATTCAACATTACCTTAGGCCATAGTGGTTATTGCCATTTCAGGACATTTACAAGAGGGAAGCTATAAAAATAGGACACTCTTGAAATAGCTCCAATTTAAAAGGTATTTTATCAAAAATTAGATTTTTTTTTTATATTAGTAGTTTATGTTGAGAGAAAAATTACAGATGATATGAAAAGAAGTTTTTTTTTGTGGAGGAAATCTTTTATGTGCAAAAAGAAAAGTTCAAATTCTAGATCCTGCCATGTGGTGTAGTCATTTTGTCAGGATTCTCATATAATAAATGGTATAATATGCCTACTAATATGCTTACGACATAAATACGTACCTAAACTTTATATGATATTCTTTTGAATCGAGAAAATAATGCAATAATTTTTTAAGGATTTTCGATTCACACAAAAAAAAGGACAATAATGAATTTGTAAATCTGTCCCTTTCATTGTTTGCATTTCTGTTAGTTTATCGTACATTTCCTTAATACCGAAATTCCATATGTTTCTCTAGTGTGACAAATAAAAACCGAAAAATCCATTAAATATTGTAAGCTTAAATATGAAAATCGCCGTTGTTCACTTTATGGTATTATGAGTACGTACGTATATATTAGACGATTGTCTTGTTTGTTATACGATATTTAAGGATGAGTACTTAAGGATATCTGTACGTATGCTTCGTAACGAGCATGGCTTGTTGAGGATGCATGGGCAAGTGCTCTCATATGCCTATCGTAGAAGAACGTGTATACAATTATGGCGTGATCGTATCTTTTCCATTTGCCTGTTAGTTGTTTTTCGAGGATAACACAAGAACAAGGACGATGCGATTCGATGGTGGCAGTATTGTGCAATAGTCGTGCGGTTGATACCCCTTCCTTACCTACTATACATTTGCTCGTATATTGAGCATTATTGCGGTAGTAGAAAAATGTATTTGGCCTCCTCAAAAGCATACCCATCCACCTACACAAATACTCGTTATCCATTTGCAGCTGAGCTGGTAATGCGATGGTACGCAATAAAAGTTTTGTTTTCAACTATGCTCATCCGTACACCCTGTTGCTGCTCAGCATTGTTATCCTTACCACCTGATACATTCCGCTTCATAACCATCGATCTCACTAATTTCCTATGGTTTTCAATGTTTACACAGCATACCATCCTAACAGGCTATTAAATTTTCCGACCACTACACACTATATCCTTAGTATACCGGCTCGTCATATGAAACTAACTCGTATACAGCAGGACTCAACGAGCATATCACGATGCTCATAGCAAACCATACTGAAAATTCAACAATTCCAAACAAAATTCCATATATCCTCATACCATAGCTGAGCAAGCATATATAGACTAAATACACATTTAGGGGATAACTTTTTAGTACAGCCCACTCATATTATTTTGTAAATTATGACCAAACGAGCATATACGAGAGTAAGGGTTGCCTAACGTTCATATTTATTATCGAAACTGAAGAATTATATCTGTTTCTATGGAATAGTCAGAAAATACTCGTATTTAGAACATTCAATAATAATTTTACTATTAAAAATTATTATTATTTAAATTATTTTATTTATTATAACTATTATTATTATTATTATTATTATTATTTGGATTGTTATTTATATAATTATGATGACTGTTAAGTACTCTGTTCGTATTTGTTTTTTTTTTTGCTACGCTCAAACTCATTACGAATAATCATTTTGTGTGTTATAGCAATTGTGACGGTTATCATCATTACTATTTATTATAATTATATAATTAGTATCACTAGAGTATATCATTTATGAAGTTTATTGTGTTTAAACCTGAGAGTATTGTGCTACCATTAAGAAGAGGTAAGAATACTTTCAATTTGAAAGGCATTTCAATTTAAGTTTATTATAGTTGATACGAATGTACAAACTAGAATAATTGTATGATACCTATGAACTGTGATAAAGAAAATTCCATAACCATATTACTGAAGATTATACATTATATAATCTGAGGTGTTTAGTTGCGTATTCATACTGATAAGAGTTGGGTTTGTTTCTAATATTATTATGTTCATCATTGGTACGAATAAATGTAAAGATGTTCGCATCCTTTTTCTAAAAATATGAACTTGGATAGTTTTCATGAAGAAATAAACTGTGGAACAGGAAATGCAAATAATTCCATCAACGCACCTGTGCGCAGAGTGCAGAATTTAGCAAATTAGCAGTGAGTGAAATTTTGATGTTATTGATTTTCGACAATCAACTTAATTTGGTCTGTTTCTATGACAGATTCCAAATGTCACTAAATTATCAACGGTGGTCCCTTATCAATTCCCCAATCCGGATTTATTAATTATCAACGATGGACAGATTCCATTTCTCATTATAGTTAGCAATTATTTAATTGCAAAGAAAACTTTCGTGCCAATTTTGAAATTTTCAAAAATTTTCCCCATTTTTGTATATAATTTTAAAATTCCAAAAAAAAGAGAGAGGAAGAAAACCGAAATTTTGAATAACCAAAAATTAGCCGCAAGTAAATTTGAATAAATAATTTAGTCATAATACGCGGAAAGTGCTTAGAAGATTGGAATACGAAGACCCTATGAGTAGGGGGATTAGGGAACCTTCTTCAGATACTGAATCGATAGATACGTATTGATCCTTTTGTACTGAAGTAATCGGAAATTTAGCCGAGACTAATCTCGGTTTTTAAGCAGCCACCTAACCTCGAAAAAACTGGAGCGTCATTATTTCCTGGTTCGGAAAGAACAGGTTTTTTATTTTGACAGGTGGCAAAAATATATATCATCGAACAATGCCTGAAAATTGTAAAAGCTTTTTATAAAAGAGATGGTTCTGCCAAAAAGCCTCCTTCATGCTTTAAGATGTTCTTATAATCATCCTATTGAGCAAACAATTTATAATACAGTAAAAATCTGTTCGTCATCGTAACGTTCGCTTTACTGAAAATATTGCTGCTGTCAATGAAAGTATGGCTGAAGACCCAATTGACGGCATGCTAAGCATTTGGACTTGTCCCACTGCACATTATGGTGAATTTTTTATTTGGAATTATATCTCCATTCATATAAAGTTCAACTGACGGCAAAATTTAAAGCCTGCCGACCATTGAATCCACAGAAGGTATGCCGATTGAGTGACGGAACCACAGGCTTTGAATGCTGATTTTTCGAAAAGAATTTTCTTCTTCAATTAGGCTTCTTCTTCTACGGTGGATGCGTTAAGGAGCTAATTTGTTCAATGTGGGGCTCTTAAAACCCACGAGTCACTGTGGAGAAGCCATTGTATCCGCGATAGATGATTGTCTGGTGTGCCCGTGTTTCCTTCAAAAATGAAAAATTAGAGATCAATTGGAACGCACTTTCTTGAAGATTTTAATCTGAAGCATATATGCTTTCAATAAAAGCATGCCACAAACCACACAACATGATAAATGAACTTGTGTGAAAAGTTCCTAGAAAGTTTGGTTTCCCGATTTGATGATGCTAATTTATCCCCAAGATCGTACGATTTGACGCTGTTGAGAGTTCACCAAAAACCATATATACGAATACTTTAGATCATTTAAATATCAACATCTGTTAAGTCATGACGCACATTTTCGATGTCCTTTAATTCACATTGCTTTTCGAAGGTTAAATTGGATGGAAATTAACGACATATTATTATATATTGTAATAATAGAGATGCTATGGCAGATTATATAAAAAGTCCGACTTTACCTGATTAATATTCCCAAACAAAATTCATTTTGATTTAAGTCGATGGCAGATGAAGTACACATAAAAGTACGTACGAAAGCTCTATAAGAGCATTTGGAAATGAGGTTCGGAATTTAAGTGAAATTACGGTTGGGGATTTCTTTCCAACTGAGTAGGTGAAGAAAATAATTTATTATAAAGTATTGTGAAGGGAATAGCTGGGAAAACAAAGGTTTGTATAAATAATTTTATTCAGGACTTGCACAGATAGTATGAGACAGATTTTCAAACTCCTAAACCTGCAGTACCACGTCCAGTAACTACGCGACCCTATAGAGCGTCATAAGTGAAGTTGTGTTTTTGGATGTATCGTAGACTATCGAAAAGCTTATGCGAAACATTGCTTATCAAGCGTACACGTATTTTTGTTGTTATCACGAAGCGTTTAAAGTATTTTTAGTTTAAGGTGGAGAGAGGAGGTATCCAAGATTCAGTGGGAAATAAAGCCTCACTCAGAGTGGCCTTCAGTATAGAAAACACATGAAAATATATAACGACAGTCAATGATACTTTTCCATGACAGTACCTCTTGTTGCGAGGTGAGACCGTCGATCAACATAAAAGCTGATGAGATATCCCTGAAAGGCTTACAAAAAGAGGTTCTGTGCGTTAGATCGGGCATTGCAGACACGTGAGTACTTCTCCATGACAGTACCTCTTGTTGCGAGGTCGAAGAGTCGATCAACATAAAAGCTGATGAGAAGTCCTTAAGAAATGCTTACAAAAAGAGGTTCTTTGCGTTAGATCGGGGATTGCAGACACGTGGGTACTTCTCCATTACAGTACCTCTTGTTGCGAGGTCAGACAGTCGATCAACATAAAAGCTGATGAGAACTTGAAATGCTTACAAGAAGAGGTTCTTTGCATTAGATCGAGGTGTTGCAGACACGTGGGTACTCCTCCATGACAATACGTCTTGTTCCTAGGACAGACAGTCGATCAACATAAAAGCTGATGAGAAGTCTTTGAGAAATGCTTACAAAAAGAGGTTCTTCGCGTAAAGATCGGGCATTGCAGACACGTGGCATCTTTTCCATGACAGTTCCTCTTGTTGCGAGGTCAGACAGTCGATCAACATAAAAGCTGATGAGAACTTGAAATGCTTACAAAAAGAGGTTCTTTGCTATAGATCGAGGTGTTGCAGACACGTGGGTACTCCGTCATGACAGTACCTCTTGTCGAAAATAAAAATCATTCCAGTTGTTCATTCACAGTTCAAGTTAATTTGTTTTTAGTACTGGCGACAGCATCCAAAAAAATTATGACTATGTCGCTGTAGGCGCTTCCATTTTAAGCACTGCTTTGAAGAGTGGAAATCTCCGCCGATGTATGACTGCCCAAGAAATCTTCTCTGAAGAGGATAACACAAATAGAAAAAAAAATTGGCACCATTACTTCCCTCCAACAGCTCATAACTTTTCACTTATTAGTAATTATTCTAAAAAAAATCTTCTCTTTTAATAATTATTATTTAATTGCCTTAACTTGAATTGCTATTAAAAATTACGAATTAACGGCGAAAACGACTGCCGCAATATAATTCCATAAGGTAGATAGATGCGCGCCATCTATGAATTTAAAAAAAAAGATCTTATGTATGTTGTAAGAATATTAAAAGAAATTTTAAAATGTTTTTTTTTTTTATATTGGCATTATTAAAGTTGTCTTTTAAAAATGGGAGAGTAAAAATTCATTATTATTATTAAAGAAGATTTCAATTTGTAGGTCAAACAGCAAGAAATAGGTAACCTTAAACGGTTTGTCCTAATTTTTAAAGAATGCTATTTGGATTATTCAGCGTTTCGTTAATGTATATTATTCTCGTACACAATTTTTGAATAGATTTTCTTTAATATTTTTTATTATAATATTGTCCTGCAGACCCCCCCCCACCCCCCTCCCCGATAAATCCCTATTATATCTTCTGTGTGTTTTGTTTTGTTTTTTTTTTCATCTGGCAAAAATTTTGTTGTTGTTGTACAATCTTTTAAGTATTGTATTAGTTTCTTTTGGCCATTTCCATTTAATTTTATACCATTTATTATAATCCTTAGAGCATAGACGTGTACATTCATAACTGTGAATGTTTACTTAGGTTAATGCTCCTAAAACTAAGGTTAACGCTTTCTATATTTTGTTGCAAAAATATGCCTAGGAAATTAGAACCAGAAGATTTCTGTTCTAATTTGATTATCTCAGTTCCGGGTCAGAGACTAAAAAAGCTACTCATATAAATTTAAGATACGAAAAGTGGTTCATCGTTTTTTTTTTTTTTTTATTTGTTGCCCCTGATGTCTTTTATTTTATATAACTTTTGTTTATACTTTCTTGGTTTTTTTGTGTGTGTGTGTTTTTGTTGTTTTTTTTTTATTTGTTTTTTTTTTGGTATTGGTTTTGATTTTATGCTTGTTTTTTTTAGGTCTTTGATTTTAGCTTTTAGCCCAAAGCACTATAAGATATATTCTAAATGTTTTGTTATTTGATCTTTTAAAATTTATTTTTATAAATGCTTATTTAAATAGATACAGACAGAGTAGGAGAGGGAGAGAGAGAGATGTATATATATATAGCCACCCAATTCAATATACTCTATACGAAAATAGTAAGCTAAGAGTAAATGTTGTGCAAATTTAGAGAATTATGAGAATATAATCGAAACGATACGATGATATTATACAATATTATGCTGAGCACGCCTATACTCATAATATGAAAAATGATTATGAGATGACAGTGCACAAAATCTAAATATGGTCAGCTAAAATATATAAAAACAAAAAACAAAAATTTAAAAAAAAATATATATGAAAAAAGGACCAAAAAACAACAAGAAATAATATTATTGTTAAGGAGAAAAGGAAACAACCAAACTTGGACTGATAAATACGTGTACAAAATGATTACAGATAAAAGATAAAAGATAACAAACAAACTAACCAACATGCCAAGTTAGTTTTTTGGTCTTCAGATTTAGTTTGCCGGCACACAATTTAGGTTTTTAGTTTCTGTCCTTTTTTTTTTTAAGCTTTTCAACTTATTTACTACAATCACCCACCTTTATTAACAAGTTCTATTTTAGATATTTTTTTTGTTGTTGCCTGCCTCTATAAATCACCACCAATCCAACAAAACAACCCTCCAACCTAGATTAGATAACGAACAATTTATATATCATTTTTGTTATATTTGTAAATATTGGAAAAAGTTAATGAAACGTAAATTTTTCGATAGAATATCCTGTATCCTGTTTCCTTTTCATTATACTCTCGTATACGATTATGAATAAAATTATATTCATAAAAATTATTCTATTTAAATTAAAGAAGGAAGCTCCCTTACATCCTTTAGGTATAGTTTGTCTACAGAGGGGGGGGGGGTGGTGGTTTGGAACTAATTATTACACCCTCGAATATCATATGCGCTCAATAGTCAATGTACATATCCGGGATTTGTTTTATGTTCACGGATATTATCTAATGTGTATAAGATAAAATTTTATTTGTAGGCTTAGATAAAAGAGAGAGAGAGAGTGAGACAGAGAGAGATATCTTATATGAATATTAATTAGTGAATTTGAAAAATTCCTTTGACAATTTTACTCATATTTTGTTAGTATACATTTTTGCTAAAAGTCAATATACAGGAAAGTGTTTTCTGTTATTTTGGAAAATTCATTTAATTTAGTATCTTCCTTTTTTGTCATTTGCAATTGTAAAAAGGATTCGGAATTGTCGGAGAGGGGGGGGGTGCATGTAAAATACTGCGAAAAAAATTTTTCTTAGAGTAAATAAAATTTTATACAAATACTTGTGCTAACACACACATACCATATGCAGCTATCTAATTCCCTAGAATATATCATTTTGTAAAATAATTTTTTTCCCTTTAAGGATTCAATTCTTGGAAAATATTTCACTGATACTTGAGATTTAATTATTTGTTGCTGTTGTTTGTTGTTGTTGCTGTTGTTGTTGTTGTTGTTTGTTGTTGTTTGTTGTTGTTGTTGTTGTTGTTGGTCTATTTATTATTATTGATGAACATTTTTTCTGCTGCAAACAATTTTCTTCTTTATAATTTGGAAAATGTTATACTTTTCCACATACAACTCATATTATTGAAAATTTTATGTTTCTTTGAAATTTTTTTTGATTAAACTAATTTAATTGTTTTTTTCTCATTACTTTTCTCTAATGATTTTAAGAAAATTTCATATAAAAAACTTCGGGATTATGGCAACAACAACAAAAAAAATAATTTACTACTATGTGTATATATCATCTTTACCTGATAATTTTCCATTAATATTAAAAGAACAATAAAAAAAAATTGATTCTCTTGGCATTTTGGTCCTTTCTTAGAGGTAGTTTTTTTTTTAATAATAATTAACAAATCAAAAGGTTATTTTTTTTTGAATAGGAAATTATTCACTAATTTGGGAAAAAGAATTCCAAAAAAAAAATATTATCTTGTCATTTTGATCCTTTCCTCGATCCTGTCTGGAAGTTATTAAAAGTCGGTATTTTTAAGCATGTAAATTCTTTATACCAAATCTTATGTATAAGTACATTTATTGTTGTTTTTGTTGTTATTGGGAGTATATATTGTGTTGTTCAGAAAGTAATTTCGTTTGCTGATGAAGACACAATCAAGGCATTAATTGATGGAAACCGGTTGAGAGATAAAATTTATCGAGTTCGACAGTTCATGATCATTTGAAACAGCTAGGTTTAATCTCAAAGCTCAACATATGGGTTCCTCATCTTCTTATGGAAAAATATTTGTGCCGTCGCATTGACGTTTGTGATTTGCTTCTTCAACGCTAAGAAAATGATCCATTTTTTGAAGTATATCATCACTGGGGACGCTAAATGGGTTGTCTACGATAATGTTCAGCGCAAAATATCCTGAAGTAAAAGAGATGAACCGTATCGAAGCATTTCGAAAGCCAATATTGAAAAATATTGACAAAAGGTCAGTTTGGACTAATAGACCCAATTTATGTTAACTTCATTACAAAAAAAAGGACACCAACAAATCCAAATTACAATAATTTTCGATTACAGGGACGGGGTAGAAAAAATAAACCGGCTCAAAGCACTTCGAATGGCAATATTCATCAAAAAAAGGTTATGTTATATGTTTGGGGGGATTTAAAAAAAAATCGTTTATTTTCACAAATTGAATGATTCACTTAAAGAAAAAAGCCAGAATTGGTCAATAGGAAAGGTATAGTGTTTCAACAGGATAATGCGAAACCACTTAAAAGTTTGACCACTCGGCAAAAGCCTTTAAAGCTTGGATGGGATATACTGCCACACCCACCATACTCTCCAGATCTAGCACCTTCCGATTATCATTTGTTCCGGTCTCTGCAAAAAATTTTTAGATATTAAAACGTTTAATTCAAATGAGGAGGTTAAAAATCACTTGGATCATTTATGAGCGTGAAATCACACTACTGTCAGAAAGATGGAAAAGGGTAGTGGAGCAGACTGGACAATATTCAATTGAATAAAATATTAAATCACTATAAGGAAATCGTTTTTCATTTATATAGAGAAAAAAACGAAATTACTTTCCGAACAACCCAATATATTGTATGGCCTAAATTATTCTTAAATTGAAATTACAAATATTTTTTCAATTTTACGACTAGACTATGAACAATTTTGTAAATTAATTACCATCAACATAATAACATCAGATCTTATAGGATAGAAAGCATATTGTAAATATCCTTTAAATAAAATTACTAACTTGAGAAGGTAAAAAAAAAAGAACAATTAAAAAAATAATCCCCTAATTTTTGAAAAATGCCTAAATGCAAACCGTCAAACCAAAACTAAATACCATTTTATTTTTAAAATTGTGTTAAATGTCATTTTTCATTATAATTTGATTGATTTATTATTTCCATTTCATAATTTAGATTCGTTTTCAACACTGTCAGAGGGTGATTGAAAAGGCAGATTTCTTATTTAAAAAAAATGAAACTCTTTCCATAGAAGTTAAAAACATTTCTACGAACTGTCAATCATAAAATCAAAACAAAAAAATTTAAAACCTAATAAAAATTATACTAAAAATAAACAAATAAATTCTACTTAAAGAAATTTTTATATTCTTGAATAAATACTAAAAAAAAAAATCGCATATTTAATATATAATATTTAACGTACCAAGGATATGTCAGCTTAAGTAGTAGTGATAATATTATATGAAAAAATAAATCATATCTTGAAGAGAATTTTGATTTTCGGTACGTTGTGTTATCCTTGTTTTAAGATTTATTGTAATTTTATTATTCTGGATTCTTGTCTATATAGAAAAAGAGAGTGTGTGGAAAATTTATTCATAGACATCCAAGAACGAATGCCAAAAATAACAACAACAAAAATAAGGATCAAATTTACGATATAATAATTCAATAAAAGCACGTATTCATAAATGATTCTTTACCAAAAAAAAAATATTGTATATAAATACAGACTATTTATAAAAAAGTATATTATTTCTGGTAAGAAGAGAAAAATAGATACTATATTCTTGTAATATCCTGTGTGTCCTTTATAAAAATTCAGCAAAAAATAATGTTTCTTCATCGGAGAAAGCCAACAAGTGGTATTTTTTGTTTGTTTGTTTTAAATTTAGTTTATATTTTTGAGTGAAAATTTTCATTTTTTTACAGGACATATGTTAAGTTATAATGAGCATAAAATTTTTGACCTCACATTTTGATAGGGTCTCATTATTAGAAGTTCTTTAATAAAAAAAGTGAATTATAAAAAAAAAGAAAATCAGAAGCAAATCTATTCAAATTGGGAACTATTATTAAACTATAGTCCCCTAATTTTAGTTAAATAGGAAACTTTATCTAAAAAATTAATTTTGGGTAATAAATTTTAAAAAAAAATATATTTTATTTATTATCGAAGAAAATATCTAACAAATTTTTTATTTCTTTTTCTTTTTCAGGTGAGTTTACAACTAAAGATTCTTTACAACTAATGATCTTATATAAAAAAAAGCATATAACAGAAAATTAAATTTTAATGGTAAGAAAATATGATATTTGCTATAAAAACGATATTCATCTAAAATCCTTAATATTAATTGCATTTAAAAAAAAATTGAAAGTAAATTTTTTTTCACAAAATAAAATAGAAAAAGATT
The DNA here is from genome assembly GCA_958298945.1 of Atherix ibis. Lineage (NCBI taxonomy): Eukaryota > Metazoa > Arthropoda > Insecta > Diptera > Athericidae > Atherix > Atherix ibis. The sequence goes on from OY282610.1 coordinate 43,015,828, forward strand.
TTTTCTTTTGTGAACACAATATGGACTAACAGACAATTTCGAAAAAAAAAAATTCCATGCTTTCACAAAATAAATAGAGAAAAAATTTAGATTTTTCTTAAACAATGATGAAATAAAAATTTTCCAAGCAAAAATTTAAAAGATACCAAAAAAAAAACAAAACAAAATTTAAAAAAAGGTCAATTTGGACTAACAGACCCAATTTATGTGAACATCATTACAAAAACAAAAAAGAGAACCAACAAATCCAAATTGCAACAATTTTTTTATAATTCGATTTACAGGGTAACAAAAAGGACTCGTTTACATCCTATCTTAAATCAAAAAGATGTGAGCTGCTCCCAAAAGGGAAATTTGCTCCTCTTCAAATGCAGGCCAAAAAATTATACTTGAATGTGAAGGGGTGGAAAAATTACTCAAAATTATCAAAAATAAGTTCTTAATATTTATTTTGTTGTATTTGTTTGTTTTGTTATTACATTAATCTTTGAGTGTTTTCATCACATTTTATTAAGAAGAACTTGTTATCCAAAATAAATTTTCAGAAGTGGGCTTCTTTGGTTTTGGTGTTGAGTTCGGGTTTAGGTGTTTAGAGAAAAAAGATGATTTAAATATTTAAAACATAGGCAAAATTTAAAAAAAAATACTTTATATCTGCTATGAAATACATTTCTTTCTCTCTTTTATACTGAAGAGGAAAAAGATCCTTTTTTCCAATTTATTATTTTTTTTTTATTTTTTTTTTTTTGCTTACTTTAAAATAAACAAAGTTAATTTTCCTCCCTTCATTTTGATTAAATCGAGAGAAAAAAAAAATAAAATAAAAATTAATAATAATAATCGTAAGAAGAAGGAGGCAAAATACGAATAAATAACAGGAGTAAAAGGGAAAAGAAGATAAGAGTTATTAATTTTCTTTTCGTGAAAATCTTATAAAAGTTATTTAGCACCATCGTTATCGTTATTACAGAATGGTGGTGTAGAGTATGGATTGGGTGGTAAGGGTGGGGGGTTGTAAATACTTATTAATTTGTAAGAAGGATTTATGGGAAAAGTAATCGCTTTTGAATGTCAGAAAAATCATGTTTTCGAATTTTCTTTATTTTTTTCTTTGTTTGCTTGTGCGTATTTAATGTACAAAAAATAAGTTTTTTTTTTTTTACCATTAAGAGCATACAAAAGAGAAGGAGAGGAAGAGAGAGAGAGAGAGAGAGAGACAAATTGCTTCTTTAACATTAAATTTTCTAATGAGAATTTCATTAATGTTTTTCTTTTGAATAATTTTTTTTTTTTTGCCTTAGAAAAGGACGAAAATGGGAGTAAAAATGTTATATTTTGAAAAAGGAGTAATACGGAAAAAACCGGTTTTTTTTGTTGTTTTTTTTTTTTTGGAAAATCTTTTCATCAAATTGGAAAGATAATTTTGGGGTGTTATCAAAAAAAAAAAAAAAAAAAGAAGAGGATGCTGTGGTGGCGAATAAATCAAATCTACAACGATCTAAAGATTAATATCTGTGCAAATGTATAACTAACAAACGTGTAGTATTATATAAGAAATTGAAGATTGATGCTGGTTATGTAGATTGACCCTAGAGCTACGAGTATGCATGTACATGTGTTCGGAACTATGCTATTTCCATTTTTAATGCAAAGAAACTTCCTTGATTATTTGGCTTCTTAGTGAGCAGAAGTCTTTTCAATTAGTATTAGTTCCTGCTCCCCCCACCCTCCATGGTATCAACCATAATTTTTAATACTATTCCTTTCTCATTTATTATAATTTCGTTTTTTCTTCTTCTTCTGCTTCTATTTTCCATTTTCAGCTTCTCTATATTTTGTTTAACAAATTAAGATTGATTTGAACATTTCTATATATACAATAGTAGTGATGGGAAAAATTCTGATTTCGTCCCTTATTTAGCATTTTTCCAAGTAAAGTAAATTTTTCTTTTGATTTTCTCTCTTCTTAATAATTACTTAGCGTGTTAATTATGTTCAAAGTAGATAAAAATCGTAGATAATCTTCATGTTTCAGTATTACTATTAGAAGAAAGAAAGGTATAATTGTTCTAATCAGGATAATGTCCTGATTGTAATTTACTTTTCCAGATAGTATTATACTTTTTCTATTTTATTACAACAATTTTTGTTAATTTTATATTTTTCTTTTTCATCCTATCCTTTGGTTTTTAACACATTTCAGTTTTTGATGTTTTTTTTCTCTCCATTAATTTTTATTTTTTTTAATTTTTTTTATTATTATTAGTGTATATGGATCAGATATGTTTGATTAATAGCACAAGAATAAAGGCTATATTAATATTGTATTCTTTTAGCCGGTAGTAGTAGGTGGATGCTTTTAAAACTAAAAATTAATAATGAAAAATTATTGTGAATTTTTTTTTTCATTTTTTTTGCGAATTTTTTTATAAATTTTTACGAATATTTAAAAAAATAACTTCTTTCACGACTCAATGTTTTTTGTTTGGTTTTTAAATTTGTGCACAAGATTTTGTGCAGTCCTACAAAAAAAAGAAGTCCAAATGCGTCAAATCACATGATCTTGGAGGTCAATTCACATAAACAAATCTCGTAATTTTTCGTTTTGGGAACTTTTCGTTTCGTGAAAGCCAAAATGTTTGTTGTTGTGTGGCTTATGGCACTGTCTTCGATGGAAACCTTCAACTTCAGGTCAAAAACATTTGGTTAAGGAACGTCCATAGTGCTCAGAATTGACAGTAAAGATCCCTCATTCTATATTTTCGAAGAAATATAGACCATTGACGCCTTCAGACCAAAATTTACACCACATAGTCACTTTTTAGCTAATTTTTTGAAGACTTTTCCATACTATTCGGTCAGTAACTTAGACGGTAAAGGTCGCTCATTCTATAATTTCAAAGAAATATGGGCCAATGACATTTTCAGACCAAAATTTATATCCAACAGTCACTTTTGAGCTAATTTTTGATGAATTTTCCATACTATTCGGTCTGTAACTTAGACGGTAAAGGTCGCTCATTCTATAATTTCAAAGAAATATGGGCCAATGACATTTTCAGACCAAAATTTATATCCAACAGTCACTTTTGAGCTAATTTTTGATGAATTTTCCATACTATTCGGTCTGTAACTTAGACGGTAAAGGTCGCTCATTCTATAATTTCAAAGAAATATGGGCCAATGACATTTTCAGACCAAAATTTATATCCAACAGTCACTTTTGAGCTAATTTTTGATGAATTTTCCATACTATTCGGTCTGTAACTTAGACGGTAAAGGTCGCTCATTCTATAATTTCAAAGAAATATGGGCCAATGACATTTTCAGACCAAAATTTATATCCAACAGTCACTTTTCAGCTAATTTTGGATGAATTTTCCATACTATTCGGTCTGTAACTTAGACGGTAAAGGTCGCTCATTCTTTATCTTCAAAGAAATATGGGCCAATGACATTTTCAGACCAAAATTTATACCCAACAGTCACTTTTGGGCGATTTTTTGATGAATTTTCCATACTATTCGGTCTGTAACTTAGACGGTAAAGGTCGCTCATTCTATAATTTCAAAGAAATATGGGCCAATGACATTTTCAGACAAAAATTTATACCCAACAGTCACTTTTGAGCTAATTTTTGATGAATTTTCCATACTATTCGGTCTGTAACTTAGACGGTAAAGGTCGCTCATTCTATAATTTCAAAGAAATATGGGCCAATGACATTTTCAGACCAAAATTTATACCCGACAGTCACTTTTGAGGTAATTTTTGATGACTTTTCCATACTATTTGGTCTGTAACTTAGACGGTAAAGGTCGCTTATTCTATAATTTCAAAGAAATATGGGCTAGTGACATCTTCGGACCAAAATCTACACCCGACAGTCACTTTTTAGCTAATGTTTGATGAATTTTTCATACTATTCGGTCTGTAACTTAGACGGTAAAGGTCGCTCATTCTATAATTTCAAAAAAATATGGGCCATTCACATTTTCAGATCAAAATTTACACCCAACAGTCACTTTTGAGCTAATTTTTTTAAGACTTTTCCATACTATTCGGTCTGTAACTTGGTCATAACTTGACGGATATTGGTTTTTAAATGCTTCTAAATTTGGCAGAGCTCCATGAAAAATAGTCGAGCGGCGTTGGATCGCATAATCATGTAAATTTTCAGAAGAATTTTTCTCATTGACCAAACAGAATATAACCCTCAGTATATCGACCATGATCTCCTTTTAAAGTCCGAAACGTGTGCCTACGACAGAATCACAATGTTTATAGAATTTTCTTATAATTTAAGCGTGGTGTTCGATAAAGAAAACATTCAATATTTAATTTCGGAATTATTCGTCTGCAAATTGCACCTTTCAACGGCAATACTTTCCGAATTACAAAATCGATAATCCTTTACTAATAAATCATCATTATTCTAAATCCCCTTTTTATTTGAAGGATCTCTTATCAATTACGATTTAATCGAAGAAAAATACCCTCTTATATTTAAACTGTCATACTCGTAATAACGATAGTTAAAGCAAAAAAAAAAATCAATTTCAAATTTACTTAAGCGAAAAAAAATAAATTAATTTTTTTTACAAAACTAATTCAAACTAAAAACTCAAGTGTACGTGTATACGAGTATACAAATAAAATACCTTTTATTATATCAACAATTTACTAAAAAATACCTTCTATTATATCAACAGTTTATGCTATTCTTCTTGAGGTATTATTCATATAATTTCTGAATATCATTCAGCAACAACAACAACAATAAATAAATAAAAATAAAAATGAAAATATTTAAAGAAAAAAAAATATATTATATTCAAAAAGTATCCCCCTTTTTTCTACACCAAGTCAAGTATAACACTTAGCATTAAAGTGTACGTGTATCTACTAGCCAACCAACCATTCAACTAACTATTGTATTAAAGTCGGAATACGCTCGTTAATAGACTACCTTTAAAATCACCTACTATAATCATTCTCTTACCTTGTAAGGTAGTCAGTCTACTTGGACAATAGTAAAAAATAAGAAAAAAAAATATTCCATTCAGAAAGAATGATTTTCCGGCAAGAATCAGTGGTTTGACTGCGTTCTTTTTATACAATATTTTTTCTTTATTTTTATTTTTACTTTTTTTTCCATTGTAATTATTGTGACTTTGGTTTTTTTTCCTTATTGTTCCCTTTGTTGATGTATTGAATTAACAATTTCAAGTGCAATTTGTGTTGTTAAAACATTTTCAAGGGTACATAGAGGAAAATCGTCGAAAACTTAAAGAAAATATCACAAATAAAAAGAATGTTTATATTTTTAAATTGTTGATTTTGTTTTTTTCTAAAGTTAAATTTCCAAATTATATCCTCGAATGATATAATTTTATGTGCTTTTTTCTAGTTTACACATACTATCACTATAGCCAATCTCCTCTAATCCATATGCGCTGTCAATATGGCCACTCTCCTATCATCCATATACTCTGTCAATATGACCACTCTACTCTCATCCATATACTCTGTCAATATCGCCACTCTCCTCTCATCCATATACTCTGTCAATATGGCCACTCTCCTCTAATCTATATACGCTGTGAATATGACCACTCTCCTCTCATCCATATACCTGGTGTATAAGCTTAAATCCGTTGTTTGGTCATAGATGGCGTGAGTGAGCGTATTAAGCTACCATGGGAACGCCATCCTTTTTTTTATCAGTTTGACATCTGTCAACATTAATCAGTAGACATTGTCAGCAATTTCGTACAATAACATACATTTTCCCTTTGGTAATCATGTCTAGTTTTGTGCCAGAAAGAGAGCATATGCGGGAAGCTCTACTTTTCTGCTTCAATTTGAAGAAATCGGTTGCAGAATCGCATTGAATGCTTATGGAGGCCTATGGTGACAGTGATTTATCGGAAACAACGTGCCAAGATTGGTTTTATCGGTTCAAAGACGGCAATTTCGACTAGTGGGACAGTAAGCGTGAAAATCGGCCTAGAAAGGTTGAGGACCATCAATTACAGGCTCTTTTGGAAGAAGACGATACCCAATCACATAAAATGCTCGCGGAGTAATTGAGTGTTACTCAACTAGCCATTTCCATGCGTCTGCGTGCCATGAAGAAGATTGAAAAGTTCTGAAAATGGGTACCGCATGAATGGAACGACGCCAAAACACATGTGAAATCTTGCTCGCCAGACAAAAAAGAAAGTCGTTCCTGAATCGGATTGCGACAGAAAAGTGGATATATTTCGAGAATCCTAAACGCAAGAAATCGTGGGTTGATCCCGGCCAACCATCAACATCTTCCCCAAGACCAAATCGCTTCGTACGGAAGACGATGCTGTGCGTTTGGTGGGATCAGCAGAGTATCGTCTACTATGAGATGTTGAAACCTGGTGAAACTGTCAATGCCCACCACTACCACCAACAACTGATCAAATTGCATAGTGCTCTGCGTGAAAAAAGGACGGATTATCAACAAAAACATGATAAGCTGATTTTCCTCCACGACAACGCACTATCGCACACGTCAAAAATGGTTCGAAACTACTTGGAGACACTCAACTGGGAGGTGCTACCCCATCCCGCTAATTCACCAGACCTGGGCCCCTTCTGACTACCACTTGTTTTCATCAATGGGCCACGCACTCGCTGAGCAGCACTTCGATTCTTCTGAAGACGTCCGAAAAGGGCTTGATGAGTGATTTGCCTCCACAAATTGCCCGAGAGATGAGAAAAGTGTGTAGCTAGCAAGGGCAAGTACTATGAATAAATTTGTTTTAGCTTTCCGTGAAAAAAAACGTGTGTTTTTTTGACTAAATAACAGCGGATTTAAGCTTATACACCTGGTACTCCGTCAATATGGCCACTCTCCATAACTTCATTGTTTTTTGTTTTTTTTTTAACTTTTCGACAATTTGTTTTCTGGTAATTGCAAGTCTAACCTTGACTATATTATAAAATAAAATGGAAACTTTGAAGTTTCTCTATGTGAATAGTGGCAAAGCTACAACCTTCAAGCTTGTAGACTTTAAAGTTGTGTTTTCTAAGAATTCAAGAATAAAATGAAAATTATAACAAAAAATAAAGAAATTCACATAAATACAATACTAAAAAAAAAAAAGATACAAAATAAACAATTTTCTACGTTTTTTTTTTAATTATATTTTATTTTCATTAATAAAATGAACATCATTCTATGCATGAAAATTTGTTACAAAATAATTCACTCTTATCGGAAATAAAGTGTAATTATTTTAATTGTGCATAAAATTCATTAAATACCTTCTAATAATTATTTATGTGAGTGAGTACTGATTAGTTAGGGTAAAAACGGATTTGTTTCCATTTTTCTTTTTGTAAATATTTAATATGATTTTATATTTACTATTTTTTTGGTAAAGTTTTGATTTTTTACGCATAATTATTATGATTTGTTTGAAAATATGAGAAAAGTCAGTGTTGTTGTTGTCGTTGTTGTTGTTGTTGTTGTTTTATCAAGAGTGAAATTACCAAAGTGTCCGATAGAGTAGAGATGTTTTGCACATAAACGGGAAATGGTGGATGTGTTAAGCATACTCGGACTTGATCGGACACACAAATACGTCCAAGTACCTATAGTTAAACTATAATTGTACAATGTATAATATAGCATCCGACCAGATAGACAGAGTATTATTTCCATGAATGCATGCATAATTTCTTGGATTTACCATAAATTAATAGTATACGAGAACTAGTAGCCTTGTAGTACAATATATGCTCGTAACAATACTTTTGATACGATGTCGAACAGTCAGAATGAACCAGCATCAGTAGCAACAACAATAGTAATAGTATACCAGCTCAGAATTTCAAATTTGGACAATTTCATTCCACAAATAATAAATTTATTCACATACACATATGTTGTCATGTTATTATTTTCTCTTATTGCTTTTTTTGGTAATTCACTATATTTTTTAAAAATATTTTATTTTGTTTTTTGGTAGCCAGTTTTATGACCTTAAACGAACCAAAGATACAAGGTCGTAAGAAGAGAATTCTTACGCAATTGTAGATTTAAAAGAATTATAATAAATTGGAAGACCTAACATATGATGATTACGATGACGGTGATGGGACTGGACTGATGACGACGACGACAGCAGCTATGATGACGTAAGTAACCGTGATGGTAATAAAGACGACACTGAGAATTATGACGATAAGAATAAGATGTCTTTGCCAAATCATGAAACTATGAAAGAATTATTAAAAAAAGAACGGAAGAATAAGGATTTATTGTTGAAAAGATACAATATATGTGTATGTGTGTATCGTACAGTATTCAGGATTTTTTATTTGTAAAATTAAGGATACCATCAAGAAGTGATAATTTTCAAAATAATACCAAAATAGTACTAAAAACCTTTTTACCATACTTAAGTGAGATTATTAAAATTTTTAATTACACTTATAACTTTCGACCATTCTAAATAAAGTCCAGAAAACAATCGACAATCTGCAAAGTTATAATTTTTCCCAAAAGTCGAATAATCTTTTTAATAAAAGTCGAAAAAATCGATAGTAATAATACTATCATATGCACATACCATACTTGTACTCGTAATATAATCGTCACCTTCATAATGGAGAGACAGAATCGAATTTGATTGCGTCGAAAAGTAATAGTGGCTTAAAACCAACTAACAAACTGTAGATCCAAATGAAAGGAGAAATCTTCGAGGAATTGTTTCGACTTTAAGTAAATCCGAGCTTACTAAAAATTAGCAAATATATACGACACATCATCATCATAGAGAGGGATGAGATTATTGTACCGAAGGAAATCATAGACCAGATAGGCTAGTAATCCCATGCTATTGGGTGGTGAATTAAAGCCGATGCACGAAATCGGAATGGCACCATCAATTCCATATAAAAGACGTTCTGTGTACTTGCTTTTATATATAGACGAGTATATATATATATATACCATATAAGCGTGTATAAATAAGTATATCAACCTGAATATATGCCTTTGTACAAATGTAGATATTCATTTGGTATATAGTCACATGTGTGGTTGGATGTGCTCGTGTATGGCCATGGCATCGATAAGTCGACTCTTAAGCCCAGTATCATCATTCGGTTATCAAATGCGACACACAATCACAACATATTTGAGACATAATTATATAAATGAGAATTTATGTTTCTTATGGAGACAACATGACGATTTTTCTTCTATGCACACAACACCGCAACCAACTATGGACCTAGTCAGCCAACGAAGCAAGCAACCAACCAAACAGCTAGCCGGCCATCCAGCCATCTAGTAGTGAGCCAGTCAACCAACAACAATAACGACAAAAGCAATAAGACTTGTACAGGATAGCATAGCATTAGAGTGGGACATTGGGCAGTTGGTGTAGAGTATGAGATTGAAAGCTTGGAACACGAATACCATTATGGGGCTAGCAACCAAAAGTTATATTCGTTCGTTTGGATCTGATTCAAGTAGTGGAGTCTGGCTAGCTGGCAAATTGGTTAGCAAGGACTAAGCCAAACGTTGGCCAAATGTATTATGTTGCAAAATATATCACATCGACATTGGTATACATACAAGAGAGTATCCACAGATTCACACTTATATGGATATGATAAAAGGAAAATATATCGGAGAGAAGAAGAAAAAACGCTATACTCTCAAATAGAAAGAATACGATTGGGGTCTGTATGTATTGGGGGATGTATTCCTAAAATACAGCAGAATCTCACAAAAATGTAACAGGAAATTCGCAAGGAATTGTATATGACAGCATATTTTCTCATTCGGTCTTTAATTTACGCACCGACCTCCGATGATGCCGAAAGGATGAGAGCCTATAACGCCTGGCACACAATCAACATTTGACCGACTGTATGGTCGTCGTCTGTATGTAAGAAGGCCAAGTGGGGTTGGAATAGAAAATGAATTCCCAATCGCATATTCAACGACCCAAACATGTAAACATTGGCCACCCTTGGACAAAGCTCAGCCAAAGAATCTGCTGCCCCCGCGGTCTTCTGTATGGCAATATCGGTCCAACTTTTCCAGTAACAAAATTAAATTGCAACGAGTTGAATTGTAGTCTGTCGTCGAATCGGCTCTCAACACATAATTTAGGCTGTTCGCATTAGACTAGCTCACAGTAGCCTAGCCCGTGTATACTAAAGGGCACAACGCCTCCGGGAGGGCGATGGAACAACTGGCAATTGTTTACGCCAGTGTCGGCTATTTGTGATCGAATATTTGGACTGCTGGATATACCCGGCTGTGATATGAACAATCCCGGTTGTCCACACTCATTGTTCAAATAATCGAACCACATACGACTGTGAATTCTCGGCTATTTATTCACGACGAAATAATTCAACGCTTCGAATTTACTACCTGCTGTTGCATGCTTACCTAACTACAATACTACTCTGCCCGATAACTAATTGCGTTATTGAATTAAAAAGGGAGTAAACCAAAAAAATGTGTATGACAAAAAGTGTATAAAATCAATGAAGACCCCTTTTGTATATGCCACGTTCCCAATCAACATGTTTCGTTACTTTGTAACGTATTGTTGACCATCAAAATCATCCCTTGCTGGCCTTATTGCATTTCATTGTTTTACTGAATTCGATTGAATAAACAAATCGTAGCACGAGGTGTGGTGTAAAAAGTAATTAAATTGGCACAGTTTGTACGTTAGTGTCTCCTAGACGTGCGATAAAAGTTTCAACCTTGTCCGGTAACGTCGCGACTCTTAAGCATAATTTTTGGGTGAACCATTTTTGTGCTTCCACAATCTGACTTACGGAGTCCATGGAGAATATTCTTTATCATGAGCATAAGTTTTTTGAAGGCACAAAATATTTTTGGAGGGCCGAGAAGCTTCTGACAGAAATTTAAAAAACTTACTTTAGTAAAATTATTGGGACAGTTTAGGTCAGCATGGAAACTGAGACATTTTTATTACCTTTGAAATTGAAGATATTTTTACCAAAATATAAATAAAATTTTTTTTGTCCGTATTGAAAAAATAACAATTTTAGTTTGGCTAGAAATTTTGGAAATTTAGGTAATAATTAATATTGGGACAGTTGAGGTCGTCAGAAAAATTGGCATATTTTGTTTTTGCTTTCATTTTTAAGATATTTTTACCAAAATTATGCATAAGATATACTTTTTCTCATAGTTGGAAGAAAAGGAATTTGATCATGCATAGAAATAGAAATTTTGGAAAGTTAGGTCAGTATTCATATTGGGACAATTAAGGCCGGCATGGAACTTTTGAGCTAATTTTAAATTGACTATTTTGATGGCAAATAATAAATAAGGCATTGTTTTGTGAGTATTGAAACATCAAAATTTCAGTTAAGATGAAAATATTAAAAAAATTATCAGTAAAGTTATTGGGACAGTTTATGTCAGCACGGAAGTTGACATATTTTGTGCTAATTTCAAATTAGGGATATTTTTTTCCGAAATAATATCATTGTTAAAAAAATAACAATGTCATTTCTGATAGAACTTTAAAAAACTTACTGCAGTAAAATTATTGGGACAGTTTAGGTCAGTATGGAAGTTACCATATTTTGAGTTGCTGCCAAATTGAAACTGTTTTTAAAAATTTGAACTAAATATTTTTTGCCAGTGATAAAAAACTATAATTTTCATTTAGATTGAAATTTTAAAAATTTATGTTAGCGAAATTATTGGGACAGTTTAGGTCAACATGGAATTTGACATATTTTGCATAATTTTTAAACTGAAGATATTTTTTCAGAAATATTGTGATTGTTGAAAAAATAACAATGTCAGTGCTGACAGATATTTAGAAAAATTACTCTAATAAAATTATTGGGACAGTTTAGGTCAGCACGGAAGTTGCCATATTTGGAGTTGCTGTCCAATTGAAACTGTTTTTAAAAATTTGATCTAAATATTTTTTGCCAGTGATAAAATACTATAATATTCATTTAGATTGAAATTTTAAAAATTTATGTTAAAGAAATTATTGGGACAGTTTAGGTCAGCATGGAATTTGACATATTTTGCATAATTTTTAAACTGAAGATATTTTTTCAGAAATATTGTCATTGTTGAAAAAATAACAATGTCAGTGCTGACAGATATTTGGAAAAATTACTCTAATAAAATTATTGGGACAGTTTAGGTCAGCACAGAAGTTGCCATATTTGGAGTTGCTGTCCAATTGAAAATGTTTTAAAAATTTGAACTAAACATTTTTTGTCAGTGATAAAATAATATAATTTTCATTTAAAATTGAAATTTTAAAAATTTATGTTAGCGAAATTATTGGGACAGTTTAGGTCAGCATGGAATTTGACATATTTTGCATAATTTTTAAACTGAAGATATTTTTTCAGAAATATTGTCATTGTTGAAAAAATAACAATGTCAGTGCTGACAGATATTTGGAAAAATTACTCTTATAAAATTATTGGGACAGTTTAGGTCAGCACAGAAGTTGCCATATTTGGAGTTGCTGTCCAATTGAAAATGTTTTAAAAATTTGAACTAAACATTTTTTGTCAGTGATAAAAGACTACAATTTGCATTTAGATTGGAATTTTTGAAAATTTATTTGAGAGAAATCATTGGGACAGTTTAGTTCAGCATGGAACTTGACATATTTTGAGTTAATTTTAAACTAACAATTTTTTGCCAAATAATGAATAAGGAATTTTTTTATGATTGTTGAAATATAACAATTATAGTTAAGATGAAAATTTATATCAGTAAAGTTATTGGGACAGTTTAGGTCTACTTGAAAATTGAGACATTTTGTACTAATTTAAGATATTTTCTCAAAAATATGAACTATCCATTTTATTTGCCAGTGTTCAAAGAAAAACAATTTCAGTTTGCATATAAATTATTTAGGAGATTTAGGTCAGCATAGATACTGAACACCATACGTCACATAAGACCTGCATGGTTAAAAAAAAAAGTAACTTGTATTAGCATAGAAATATTGTCATTTTAGTTCCGCATAAAGTTAGCACAGCTAATATCATATTAAAAGTAAGAAGAAGTTTAGTTCACATTTTTCGGTAACTTTTTTTAAAATGTCAAGTGACAAAAAGATTGGTCCAAATTTATTATGCAACAAAATAATAGTGGCTTAAGTCATTAAAATAATAGTGACTTTAGTCTCACAGAAATTACAATTTTCTTCGTATAAAAATAGTCAGAATATTAATAGGGCATTTTTATTAGGCCAAGAAGGAAATAAATCCTAGACCTCATAAAATTAAGGTCAGTTTGGACCATATGGAATATTACGATATTTTTGGTAAGTACAAAATAATAGATTTATTATGAAACATTCAAAAAAAAAAGTAAAAATAATTATTGATCAAGCTTCGCTCAAGGAGGGAGACCTTTAGCTTCGAAAACTATTTAAAATGTTGAACGTGTGATAGCTTTTGCGCAAAAGTGTTAGAACAGATAAAGGGTGGACTTGTCTTCGTATAGCAGATGATCAGTGAACTGCAGGATGACTTTCGTGCAGGTTTTGGTGCGATACCATGCTTCGTCTTCCGAAAGCTGGTAAGGATATTTCCGTGTTCCTGATAGCTGATGGTTTTTTTACGAATTTTTTGTTTTGTTAATAAGGAAATTAAAGTAGAATGGAAAGTAAAGTGCTCAGTGGGATTCGAACCCATGACCCCTTGGATGGTAGTCCAGCACCCTTAAGACTTTCCTACCGGGTTTTATGGGGCACATTTTTTTTCAATTAAGTTTCTATAAAAAAGTCCTTGAAAAGCTCACAAAAAGGGGTCTTAGAGCCAGATGGGGATACTTATTCATTACAATGCCTCCTGTCACGCGGCCATCTGTATAAAAGAGTTTTGTCGAAAACAAAAGCATTCCTGTTTTTCCTCAGCCCTTCTATTGACCTCATCGAAGATTGTGTAATTTTTTTATTTGTTCATGAAGCCTTGAGAGGACTTTATCTTGATACTGTCGAGTTTAACTGAGTAGGCAAAGGTTAAAAAAAACCCAAAAATAAATCAGTCTCGTTACTTTTCTGTCATGTGTGGAAGGTTTATTTTGTGTCATTAATTGAATAAAACCAAAGTGAAATAAATTTTTGCTAAAATGGAAATAAACAAGACAATGGATTGCACGCATTTTAAAATATTTCTTTTGCATCTCCGCCCACGCTTGCAGACAAAATAAAAAGAATATTGCCAATAAAAAGTGGGCGCAAAGGTGAAAAGCCAATGAAAAAAAAAACAAATATGACGGATATTGTCATAAACAATAATGTGTCTGCATTGTGTTCGGGATTGTTTACAGATCCAAAACCCCTGGATTGTTGCATGAATTCGTTGAAATGTTTCCGCGTTGAAAATGAAACCGTTCGCGTTCAGGTGACTTTCTCTCCTTCGCCTATCCTCAGAAATCGACTTGCATCTGTCCGAGGAAGGGGTGGGGTGGGGAGGGATGTATGCATGGACGCTTGTTTCAAGTTGATTTAAGCCACAAAATCAATTCAGGGTGCACAGAGGGCAATTGTCGCGCCGCCACCTTCTTGCATATGATGAGTGGCAGTGTATACGACACGACCCCGATTCCGTGTGCAAAGTCAACAACAGGTGACACTGGTTTATGCACGTTGCCTGAGAAATCCATAAAACAAGAAGAATTCCGCCGTTACGATGTACAGAGTAACGATTGGAAATTTGAATTATTTTAGCCATTTGCCATCTGATATGAATTGTTTGTGGATATCAAGTGGCGCTGTTGTGAAATCCGGTAAAGATCGATGGAAATTTAAGCTGCTCCAATGTTGCTATTGGCAATGTTGCCCGTGGTACGGTTGGTTGAGTTGTTGAACGGAGGTGAGGATGTAGAAATTATTGTGCATCATAAAAAGAAAGGGAAAAATTACAATTTATCGAATTAAAGTGAAAGAATTAATAAACCGTGCAAAATACGACCATAAACCTAAAAGCCTTCCCCGATGCATTTTTAATAAGGAAATCGAAATTTTTAAATATTCGCGCAGGTAAATTGGTTATTGATAGGACTGCGAATACACTCAACCGCAATCGTTTTGTTGGCAGCAACAATGTGCAATATTGAAATATGAAAATTGATTCCATTTTCGAGACTCGGTTTGTTTTGTTTTGTTGTTGTTTTTTTTTTTTCCACAGGAAAGCTGAACTCAATCAATTGGAAATGTAAGGGAAAGTTTTGTGAGACAAATTGAGTATCCTTAAAAATAATGGCATTTTATGGAAGGTAAAAAGTCTGTTGGTGGATGACGTGCAACTTTGTTCAGTTCAATCTTACTTAAAGTAGTATCCATTTTAAGATTTGGAAAGTTTATTCCTCTTTTTATTATTTTAAAGTAATTATTATTTAGATTAAATTGTGTCATTTTATATTAAATTTATTTAATTATACCAGGTGTATAATCTTAAATCCGCTGTTTTTTAGTCAAAAAAACACATGTTTTTTTCTTAGAAAGCAAAAACAAATTAATTCAAAATTAGCTACACATTTTTCCCATCTCTCGGGCAATTTGTTGATACCACGCCAAAAAAAATCCTTCTCTTTCGAGGCAAACCACTCATCAAGCCATTTTCGGACGTATTCGTAAGAATCGAAGTGCTGCTCAGCGAGCGCGTGGCCCATCGACGAAAACAAGTGGTGGGCGGAGGGGGCCACTTCTGGTGAATAAGCAGGGTGGGGTAGCACCTCCCAGTTGAGTATCTCCAAGTAGTTTCGGGCCATTTTTGATGTGTGCGATGGTGTGTTGTCGTGGAGGAAAATCAGCTTGTCATGTCTTTGTTGATAATCCGTCCTTTTTTCACGCAGAGCACTATGCAATTTGATCAGTTGTTAGTGGTAGCGGTGGGCATTGACAGTTTCACCAGGATTCAACGTCTTATAGTAGACGATACCCTACTGATCCCACCAAACGCACAGCATCGTCTTCCGTCCGAAGCGATTTGGTCTTGGGGAAGATGTTGATGGTTGGCCGGGATCAACCCACGATTTCTTGCGTTAAGGATTCTCGAAATATATCCACTTTTCATCGCTTATCACAATCCGATGCAGGAACGACTTTCTTTTTTGTCTGGCGAGCAAGATTTCGCATGTGTTTTGGCGTCGCTCCATCTGCCTATCTCTCAATTCATGCGGCACTCATTTCCGATCTTTTTACTCTTCCCTATGGCACGCAGACGTGTGGAAACGGCTGGTTGAGTAACACCCAATTGCTCCGCGAGCATTTTTTGCGATTCGGTATCGTTTTCGTCCAAAAGACCCTGGAATTGATGGTCCTCAACCTTCGTAGGCCCATTTTCACGCTTCTTTTCCCACAAGTCAAAATTGTCCTCTTTGAACCAACAAACCCAATCTAGGCACGTTGTTTCCGATTAAGCACTGTCACCATAGGCCTTCATAAGCATTCGATGCAATTCGGCAGCCGATTTCTTCAAATTGAAGTAGAAAAGTAGAGCTTCCCGCATATGCTCTTTTTCTGGCACAAAACTAGACATGATTACCAAAGGAAAAATGTATGTTGTTGTACGAAATTGCTGACAATGTGCACTGATTAATGTTGGCAGATGTCAAACTCATAAAAAAGAGGATGGTATGCCCATGGTAGCTTAATACGCACACTTACACCATCTATGACCAAACAGCGGATTTAAGATTATATCCCTGGTAAACTCTTACCATCCGTTTTCTTCTAACTTGAATATTTTAAGCTGGACTTTATGTTGTTTTATTATGATAAAATTGCACCACAAGCTATATAATCTGACAAATTTTAGCTGTATTGCGCAAAAAGTCAATTGGACTACAAGATTGTGCGATTAGTAACGTCATTGAACTTAAGATTTTATTGACACATATAGTTATCGAACTTGAGAGTAACAACTTTAAGGTAAAAGCCGAATTTCAGTAATAGTCTTAAGATAAAAGCCGAAATGTTTTAAAAAAGTAATTAACAATTTTCTTAAAACGATTGAATACTGTCAAAAGTATCGTGACAATTATTTGAATAAAAGTATATTTTGTGTATTATAGTAAAATATAAGAAATATTTTACAATAAAAATATAATCCAAATCTGATATTTGGATTATATTTTTATTGCCTTTTTAGACGTTGTTGGGCATTGGGGGGGGGGGGGGGGGGGGTTGCAGTGCATATATCCTTATTGTAGAGAATTGTTCCTTAGCAAGTGGATTATGCACAGTTGGCGGAACACTTAAGTCACGGTGAACTTAAAATACTTCTTTAAATGCCAATGGTTAAGTTCCTAAGTCCAAATTGGCTCCAGTATTGTATTATAGTCTAAACTTTAGTTAATTTTATTTATTTTTACTTGTCCGAACAACAAATTCGATAAGACATAAAAAGTTTTATGAACACTTTCTCATTTTGCTCCAAACAATAATTTATTAAACATTCTAAATTAAATTAATTAATTTTTAATTACAATATATTAAAAGTTGTTGTTTTTTTTTCCTTCAAAAATTTCCATTTTTTTTATTTTTTCGTTTTTATCTTTTAAAAAAAAATCCTTTCCCTTAAAAAGATTTTTGGTTTCATGGAATTTTTATTTTAAAAAGCAAACAATTTTATTAAATAACGTCCTTTTTAAATTTAGCAAAAAGTAAGAAATTTATTAAAATTCCTGTGTATTTATATACAAGAAGGAAAAAGAATATTTTCTATACAATAATAAACATTAATTTCAATTTTCTTATGGTATTAACCAGTCCAGGAAGGAGCTTATAAGAGTTCTTAAGAGTCTGATTATTTGACAGGGAATAACTCAACAATATTCATTAAAATCAAGCAGATTATATGAATTTTGTAGATTAGAGGTTTGGAACTACAATATTTTATAACTGTATAAAGATACCCTTCTTTTTGCAAGGATATTTTTAATATTGTTAGATAAATTTCTAATTTATATAAGAGAATATATACAATATTATTTAGGCTGAATTGTGAAGAATTAGTACGATTCAGATTCATATGTATTATAGTACGTTACGAAGTGTGGTAATTTCTGGCTAAGAAAAATGAAATATCCTTTCAAACTTAACCTATTTGGTCCAGTGAACTAATTAACTGGTTCATAGTGTATTCATTAATCACATTATTCATTCCGTCAGTGCTATAGGCGTGTGCTAAAATATTTATATGCTTGTATATTTATTGTATCTTGAAGGATGTTCACTATAACGCATGGTCAAACCAAATACATATACACATTGACCGAAATACAATGTGTACAAGATGACATAATAATTAAGAGTTGCAATCATACATCATATACAAAGGAATTATGTGCGTTTCAACTAACCTCCAAGACAGTCTACAATTTTTAATACTGAATCATATACATATAGCCTATGTGATAAGGTCAAAAAGGATATATTGCTTATAATATCAAAATTTTCACACATTCATTCTTAGAGGTCTTTTTTCTATACAATCCTATTTCAAGGACTATTACTAGATTTATACAATATATATATAAGAATTAGATATAGAAGGGAACAGTGAGAGTGAAAATGATAGCCGCCATATTAAGAACGTATTCAAGACAGAACTAAGACACCAGGCGAGACAGAGAGAAATTATAAATCCTTTCTACGGAAACGTTTTACATTCTATGAACACGAAAATGGCAAAAACAAAAATAAAGACTGTTGATTTCCATCGTATAGTATGGCTTTCATTAATGGCGGCTGGGTGATACTATGACTTTGGACAACACTCAACCACACAAAATGAATATAAAAGTTAATCTATCATATTTAATTTCATTTAATTTATTTATTTTGGGACAACCCCCCATTCCCCCATCGGTTCTTATTCTCCATATCTAAAAGGTTAAAATCATATTTTATTATCAATAATCATCCAACCAACTAACCACCAATAAAAGTGCCGATAATATTCCAACAATCAAAGTTCATTTAAGTACTGAAATCAGAACTGACATTTTCCTTCAATTTTCATATATATTATAGCATTTTATAGTGATTATTATGGAATACCATATATCTTTTGCAATGTAATATTTTTCGTTGGCTCAATAGAGTTGCAAAAATTACAAGAGATGAAAATAAGAAATTGTCAAAAAATGGAATGGATGAAAATCTGCAATGTTAAAGATGACACTTTAGTCATCTAGCCAAAATGTTGGAAAGCTTTTCGTATGGAAAATGTGAATGAATGTGTTTTTGACGTGTAAACGCATAACAGGACAAATTTAATAGTATGTGCACTGAATATACATACTTGCACAGTTATAGAAGGAAATATAAGTTGACGAAAATAAGGAAGATAACAGAAGACATGCGGTAGATAAAAAAAACTTTCGGAAGTGAACTTTTTACGAGTAACTAACCTTCGGCAAAGTTCGAAATCAGAACAACAACAACAAAAAAATTCATCCACTCCGGAATAATCTGTAACTACCAAAGTAATTTCCTCATTTTGAAATTGTTTAAATTTTTAAGTGTAGGACTCTGGGAGTCCTACACTTATATATAAGAATATAGGAGACATTAAACAAGGCCAAATATCCATAAATACTCGGTATTACTTTTGTTATGGGGGATGGGGTGGTTTAAGGTGGTTTCGAATTAAATCACTACGGATATGCAATTTGTGCAGTTTGTGTTCTAGATTATGTATGTATTTTCTCGGTCGTCTTCATTTGCTATAAGGACTACCGCGGTTAACCCCCCCCCCCCACTCCCAAATGGACTATTTATCTAATGGCAGTAACTAAAATTACTTTAATTGCAGCGGTAAAGAGGGGTTAAAGTGTAGATGAAAGTCAGTTTATTTTCGTCTTGATTGTATGCCAGTAATTTGAGTCGCTTAAACAGGATCAATAGTAATAAAAGCTCAGTTCTTATCGGGAGTCTTTAGTTAATACAACCGACAGTAAGTCTCATCCTGCACCATATAAAATAGTGAATAGTAAAATTCTTTTTTTTTGCCATAAAATATTTTTGCTTGCTGTTGATTGTACATTGTAACTTTGATATCGATAAATTACCAAATAGGAAAAATGTGGGAAATCTGCAAAATCCCATCAATACTATGAGAGCATTATTATAATTTGGAGGAATTTTCCTATAATTTGTGAAAATGTAAATAAATAAATTTAAAAATGTTTTTCTTAAATTTATCAAACCTTTAAAAGCAGATGTAATCGAAAAAAGTTTGGTGAAAAATCTGAAAAGAAATTTAAAAGAAAGCACAATTTATGAATAATTTTTCAATAATTTTTATAAATAAACCGATAGTTATGGTGGGGTGAAGGGAAAGGCTGTGTTAAACTTCGTTCTAGATAAAGAATATTGTATTTATTAATAATTTTTTTTGCTGCTTGAAAAAAAAAATTTAAATCAAAATAACAGAAGCATTAATGCTCAGATCTATTTGAATGCGGAAATGCTCTAGAAATTTCCTCTTAATTTCATGCTTTACAAAAAAAAGTGATTGGATTTGTTTACAGATAGTAATGAACTATAAAACACAGAAAATAATGCATTCTTGTAGTTTTTTTTATATCAATGCGTTCGTTTAAATAATACACGCATTTTCGAAATAATTCAAAAATTTTAAATTAATTTTTATAGCTGAATTTGAAATAAACTCACAGTGGAAAATAATTTATAAGTTCGCTTTTCTTCGCTATATTCAATTTATTTTGTTTAATTAAAAAATTTTTTTTTTAAAAATGTAAAAACGTTATTTTTCTACAATTAAAAAAATGTTTATCTCTATCATAAAATATAATATTTGTGTATCTATTTTTGTTTATTATAAAAAAAAATATTTTTCCCTCTGAAAATTATATATTTAACATAAAAAAAATATTTTGTTTGCTATAAAAAAATGAAAAAGTGATATTTTTACTTTAAAAATGATTTTTTCACAATTAAAAAAAAAAATGTTGCTAATCATAAAAGAAATATTTTTCTTTACCATAAAAAAAATCTAATTTTGTACACTTAAAAGTGTTATATTTTTTTTTTATCAAATACGCACTTTTTTTTTTACTATAAAATTGATTTAATTTTTAAATTGGACAAAAAAATTCTTTATTGCGTTATGATTTCTTTTTATTGAAAAATTATTTTTGTATTATATCAAAGGATTTTTTTCGATCATAAAAATTCTCTTTTGTCTATTGTGAAATTTACCATAAAAAATGATTTTTGTTTACTAAAAAAAAATTATTTTTACTTACAATAAAATAATTTTCTTTGTTTACCATTAAAAATGGCATTATTTAACAATTAAAGAAGATTTTCTTCATTAAAATATATAAATTTTTGTTTATTAGAAAAAAAAATGTTTTTTTACTATTTGCCATAAAAAATTTAACTATTTTACTTTTTGCTATAAAAAATATTTTGTGTACCCTAAAAAGTTTTAATATTAAAAATGATTTGTTTTTAACCATAAACATTTATTTTTTTCCCCATAAATAAGATTTATGTACCATAAAGAACAATTTGTGTTTACTGTAAGCTTTCTAATTGTTTCTATAAAAAGTGATATATTTTTCTACAAAAAAACTTTTTACTATAAAAATAATTTTCTTCTATCAGAAAAAAAATTATTTTCAGAAACAATTTTTCTCCTTTAAAATGATTTATTTACAATAAAAAATGATTTTTGTTTACCATAAAAATGTTTTTTCTTACCATATAATAAAGGTGATTTTTGTTAATCATAAAAATTAAGATTTTTCCCATAAAATATTGTTATATTTAACCATACACAACGATTTCTTTACTTTAACAAATTATTTTTGTATAACATGAAAAGTTTTAATATTAAAAATAATTTGTATTTGCCATAAACAACAATTTTTGTTTACCATAAATTTTTTTCAATTTTTTTTACCTTTAAAAAAAGTGATATATTCTCCTATCAAAAAAAAAACTTTTTAACAATTCATCTTCTTTAATATGATTTATTTACCATAAAAAATGATTTTTGTTTACCATAAAAATGTTTTTTCTTATAAGAAAGATAATTTATGTTAACCATTAAAATTTAAAATTTTTGCTGTATTATTATTTTTAACCATAAACAACGATTCCTTTGCGTTAGCAAATTATTTTTGTATAACCTGAAAAGTTTTACTTTTAAAAATGATTTGTTTTTACCATAAACAACAATTTTTGTTTACCATAAATTTTTTACAATTTTTCTCCTTTAATATGATTCATTTACCATAAAAAATGATATTGTTTACCATAAAAATGATTTTTCTTATAAGAAAGGTAATTTTTGTTAACCATAAAAATTAAGATTTTTGCTATAAAATATTATTATTTTTAACCATACACAACGATTTCTTTGCGTTAACAAATTATTTTTCTATAACATGAAAAGTTTTAATTTTAAAAATGATTTGTTTTTGCCATAAACAACAGATTTTGTTTATCATAAATTTTTTTCTATTTTTTTCCCTTTAAAAAAAGTGTTATATTTTTCTATAAAAAAAAAGACTTTTTAACAATTCCTCTCCTTTAATATGATTTATTTACCATAAAATCTGATTTTCCTCACCTTAAAAATGTATTATTTTTTTATAAAATGAAATTGATTTTTTGTTTACCATAAAATCATTTTTTGTTTAATATGAAAAAGTAATTTTTTCTATTATTCAACTTTTTTTTTTACTGTTAAAAATGATTTTTTACAAAATCTATGTTTTTTTTTATATAAAAATGGTTTTTCGTACCCAAAGAAAACTAATTCTGCTTACAATGAACATTTTTTTCCTTCAAAGTATGGTTTTTTTCATTATGGGAAAAGATTTTTATCTACTATAAAAATATTTGTTTCCTTCGAAAAACGATTTTACTTTTACCATAAATAATTTTTTTTTAGCTTAAAATTTTTTTGGGTTTACCATAAATATTAATTTGTATTTGGTTAGATGATCATAGTCAGTTTTGAGTGGACTATATTTTTATGTGCTTGGTGGCCCTGACGTTGAGTTATTAACACAATGACGTTGACCATGTTAATATCTCAAGGGAAGGTGATATGCTGTTATGAATTTTAAAAAAATTATTTCTAATCAAAAAGTAGTCCAATAGATGATAATGACCAAATTTTTTTTCTACTCATTTATTAACTTGGCATAAATTAATTGGGTTAAAATTCAAATTGTTTATTTATTCATAAATTGCTGTTGTTGTTGCTAGTTTTTTTTTATAGCATTTTTTAAGTTATTACACGTATATTGACTTGACACTGAATACTAAGAAATTTCTTACGAAAATAGCTAATGAATAGACATTTCCATATAGAAATGTGGTTTTGAATTTCAAAAATTTAGCAGTTAAAAAAATGCTCAATACTATATGGGCAGTGCTTCTCGTGTACATTATAGTGAAATCCGGTAACATTGTTGAATATCAAAAATTTACAGAAAATATTCTATTGTGAACACTTTTGATTTTCGAACAGAAAAAAAAATTAATAAGAAAGTCCAACATGAACTTTGATATTATTTAAGCGCGAAAAGCTTTAATAGTGCACCCACGTTTCGTGTATGGTCGTCTAATATTAATAATTGATTTTGTTCGTTTCTATTTGTGAAAAAGTGTGAACTTATCATTAGTTGAAATATTCGCCTAATCATACTCTAGCCATTTACCTTTTATCGTTTTAAGTAATACATCAAAATAATCGCATTTTCACCTTGTTTATTCCTTTAAGCGTTTCTTATTATTTGGCTTGAAATGACTTACACTATCGTGTATATGAATATTAATATTTATTTTGACATTAGGTCGACATGATATTTAATGATAACCTTTTCATATTGAGTGGAAAAAATGTCAAAAAAAATAATTTAAGATATATTGTACAGCATTTTTATGTGAACTTATTATACAAAATAGTCGTTTAAGACTTTTGGAGATTAAAATAATATCAAAACAAAACAAAAACATTAGAAAAACTTTAATTGTAAGGTTAAATTTTTTGTAAGCACTATGAGGGGAAAATTGTATTATACAATATAAAAAAAAAAGTTATTGGAGAGTGGAGAAAAAAATTGCAAAAATTATAAAACAAATTGAAATAAATACAAAACGACGGAAATGCTTACAAATCGTGTACAATCTGCGAATGAGCATCTCATTAGATGAATACAAAACGACCTTGCAAGTTTAAACGCCCCAACGTATCCACTATTCACAATAGCCCCCTTGTCATTTGACTATTAACCAATAAACATACACATTTTGATTGCCACTACATACATACGCTTCGGGTGCACTATACCAAATCTAAATGCATCTATTTTTATATAATTTCATAATGAACATAGTTTTTCAGAGTATTTTATTGATCTGATGATAATATTTGTCATGTAAAATTTCACGGCCAAATGATTAGATAAAAAAAAATAAAAATACTTTTAGCGGATGCATTATTCACAATACCATGTGTTAAACATAGAACGGATATACAATTCGTTACTTGATTTAATGTTGTTTTATTATACACGTATAAAAGAAATCATGCATTTTTTCGAAAATATCTTAATTGTAACTATTTTTTCCTTTAGCCTTAAAAAAAATCTTTTCTTAAGTTATCGTCTATCTTTTCTCATCATCATCAACAGCGCAAGAACCGGAATTCCGGTCTAGACCGGCTTAATCACATAACATCAGACTTTCCGGCTTTGCGCCAGTTCGCCACTGCCAGCATGTTTTTGACGTCCTGACTAAAGTTCGACACACCCAGGGCTGGATCTTCCTTATCAATACGGATTAATTGTCCAGTCCACCGTAGCTTATTAAGACTTCATACCATATTATTCACAACCGGGTGGTCGCGGTAATGCTCTAGGATCTTGTCTTTATACCGGCTGCGGAATCGTCTATTCTTCTCAAGTGCGGACAATAGTTGATGTATTTTGGTGAGATCAGCAGTTTCGAGAGAAATAATTTAGACTGCCTCTATTGGCTGCCAGTAGCCGTACGAGGATTTCTTTTTATCGGCTACACCCCTTAACCCCAATTTAACCGTTTTATCATAGTAACTTATTTTGATGAACCGAAATCTAGTCTTCTTAGAACCGAACTCGAAATCGAGAATATTGCTGCGATGCCATAAAAGAGTAAGTGAACGTTTGGGAACCTTCATAAGACTCCATAGTTAAAAGATAATGATTGGGTTGTTCGGAAAGTAATTTGGTTTTTTTTTTTTTTATAAAAATGAAAGACGATTTTCTTAAAGTGAATTAATATTTTATTCAATTAAATATTGTCCAGTCTGATCCAATATCGTTTGCCATCTTTCGGGCAGTAGAATGATTCCACGCTCATAAAACGTTTCTTCTTTGCTGGCAAAAAACTGATCCAAGTGATTTTTGACCTCTCCTCATTTGAATTAAAAGTTTTACCGTCTAAAATTTTGTGTAAAGACCGGAACAAATGATAATCGGAAGGTGCTAGGTCTGGAGAGTATTGTGGGTATGGCAGTATATTCCATCCAAGCTCTGAAAGATTTTGCCAAGTGGTCAAATTTGTATGTTGTTTCGCATTATCCTGTTGGAATACTATACCTTTCCTATTGATCAATTCTGGTCTTTTTTCTTTAAGTGAATTATTTAATTTGTCCAACTGATGACAGTACACTTCAGAATTGATCGTTGTGTTGCTCGGTGGTAGTTCAAAATAAACGATTCCTTTGAAATCCCATCAAACAGAAAGCATTTTTTTAATGAATATTGGCTTTCGGAGTGCTTTGAGTCGGTTCATCTTTTCTACTCCAGGATGTTTTGGCGCTTAACATTGTTGTAGACAACCCATTTCTCGTCCTTATTGATGATACGCTTTAATAATGGATCATTTTGTTGGCGTTTAAGAAGCAAATCACAAACGTAAAGGCGACGGCACACATTTTTTTCCGTAAGAAGATGAGGAACCCATATGTCGAGCTTTGAGATTAAACATAGCCATTTCAAATGATCATGAACGGTATGCGATAAATTTAATCTCTCAGCGATCTTATGAGTTGTTATTCGCCGGTTTGCATCAATTAATGCCTTTATTGTATCTTCATCAGCTTCAACTGGCCTTCCAAAACGTGGAAATTACTTTCCGAACAACCCAATAAATGTTTTTCAGACCATTTTGTAGTTTTAGAGGATAAAGAAATGTGCGCCCAGAGATCATATATGCAATCGGCAATGGAGTAAAAATATTATAGAGCTCCGTAGACATAACTTTGATTTTTTCGACATAGGCGGCTTCGTCAATAAAGCCCGGGCTGAAATTTCTTTATCCTCTAAAACCACAAAATCGCTTCTGGGGGGCTTGAAAATCCACAGGTAATTTACAAATGCCTTTTTTTACCCTCGTCGAGTGCTTGCGGTGAGGCGGTGTTTGGAGCCATTCGATCGTATATCTCTAAGGATAATGCTGATGGCAATGCTACAACTGTGACTGGTGAGCTATATGTAGTGATGATTTTTCATCCGAAAATTGGACCGATTGGGGGTACATAATGCGAGGTTCCAACACGACTGCGCCACGTCACTCAATGCACGCATTACAATGACAATTCTGCGTCCGATGATTCCTCACCACATTATGCCGAAAAGCTGTAATGCCTTAACTGATGCCGATTTAAAAAAAAAACCTGAAAATTCAATTATTTTAGACCTTCTAAGCACGTGTTAATTTTCAAAAAAAATTTTGAAAAAAAAAACATTTTGAAAATTTTTTTTTTAATAAAAAAAACTATTTTTCTTATCATATTGTTTACGAATTGTCGATTTTTTTTTATTGAATCATATATAAACGGCTTTTTTTGGAATAAATCTTTTTAAGGAAAAAAGAATTATTCGGCATAAAGTAAAGGATTTTTTTTCCAAAATGGTGAATAAATCCACCGAATTGGAAAGAGAAATGTAAAAGGTGAATTTTTCTTATAAAAATTTAAGACAAAAACTTAAAAGTTAAAAATAAATATATTTACTATTTATTTAGTAGAAAAATATTTAAATTTTTAAAAAAAGCTTATTAGCAAAAAATCGTTTTCTTTAAACAGTCTACATTTCGTTTTTAAATTGAGCTGACTTTAAGTAATAATAGAAAACAATTTTCATATAAAAAACCCCAAAAAGTTCTAAAAAATTAATTTATTTAAAAAAAACAACCTATTTTGAAGGGTCTCTACCCTTTGTAAAACTTTTTTACCGGAGTTGGACAAAAAAAATTCTTCTAAAAAAATTTCTTTCACGGAAAATGGTAAAGTTTTGTTCGAAAATGATGTTAAAAGGACTTTTTTCTTATAAACTGAACTATTTGCATCCATATTTGCTGTTCAAATAATTTTATTTAAACAAAATTAGAAACTCTTGCTTGCTAATTTCAACTATTAAAAATTCAACTGCGATATCTGGAGTTTTATAAATTTTGCAAATAAAAAAAAATCTTATCAAATTGACGAAAATATTTTTTATTTGAAAGCTCGCCTATATTTTTTTTTATTTTTAATTTTAATATGCAAATTTTCTCTAAAATCCTTAAACTTAAAAAAAAAACATTTCTAGAATTTATATAATTTATTTGATGATTTATAATTCCTTTTTTTTATTTTTAAATATTTACTATTATTGTTATTATAGTTTGGAAATAATTTTTTTAAAAATAACTTTATGTTCGGTTCGGAACAAAATCTATTAAAAGTGCAGCTATCAACGATTATTCTACAAAACATAAAATCGACTGTCATTTATAATAATTATATTCAATGATTGGAAATTTTATTCATTGTTTAAATTAGTATATTGTACGAATAAGTTCATAGCATAGCTTTAGTAGCCAAACTGTGTTGAATAGTTTAAATTGTTCTTTATTAGGAAATTCTAGAAAATCTAGTTACAAAAAAAAAACACTAATAATTAAGTCAGATTTTAATTAAATTATTAACAATTGAACTTTTTATTCATATCTATTGACTTATTAACTATGAAAAATGATACTGCAAAAATATAAATGAGTGAGTGCATTTAGAGATGGAAAATATTTCAAATTAATTAATTATGAATTTGTGGTAATAAATCAAAAGTTTTTGTTGAATTGTTTTTTTTGTCTGCTGTTTGGATTTATCCTGAAAACTTTAAACGCGATTTTTGTTGACCAAAGATTTATTTGTAAAGGTAAATAAACATGAAGGTTGTATGATAAGTCAGTGATAAATGAAACAAATAATTAATGTACTCAATAGAAATTTATTTATTTTTCAAAATATACTCTTTATACCTGGATGCTATTCGTCCAAAGATATTGTAACTTTTTTATACCATCCGTGAAGTAGGATTTGCCAGACTTTACAAAATAGGCCTTAGTTTCGGCTATAACTTGTGAATTTGACGCAAATTTCACTAATTTTGCTGTTGCAGTTACCGATACATGTACAGGTGCATTTTCAGTATGAACTAGAACTACTCGTATTTTCTTTACCATACGCAATCGGTCCGTCTTAATTTAATTTTCCAACTGATCTTATGATGCTGTATAATACTGTCTTGTTATCGATTTTTATTTATCAATTTAGTTGTTGAAAATAATAACATGTGCATCCCAAAAAACTCTAGCCCAAACTTTTCCTACCATAAAACCGATTTTTCCATTTTTGGTGCCAGTAAAAGTTCATTGTTTTAAGTGAACTTTAGTTCCGTTCCTGGTCTATAATGGTTAATCCATGTTTTATCAACAGTTATTAATCAATTTAAAACTTTATTTTTTATTTTTCTTAAAAATGTTCGAACACTCCATTGAAATCGTTTACACAAATACGTTTTTTGTTACGTGTTAGCCGATAGTATTCATTAAATCCCAAATTTTAAGTAAGATGTTGCCTATACAATTTTTTGAAGAGGTTTAACATATCTGATATAATATACACTTTCATTAGACGTTTTTTTTTAAAACGATGTCATAAATTTTGTCAATTATTTCTTCGGTAATAATCTATACTAGTCGTCCGAGCATCATTTATGTTAAACGAAATATTATAAACAATTTCTTAATCATTACAAACGATAGTGAGAAATCTCTGTAATACTTGTGAAGTTTAATTTTTATTTAAGATATAGTTTTTTTCCTCTAAAAAAAGTGTTTTATTGGTAATACACGAACGTAAAAATACAAACCTTGTCTGCTTTCAGTGGCTGTAAAAACTAAACTTATCAACATATAACTATAAAGTTTTATTAGAAGTAATTTTTAGCAATGCCAAATAATAATTAAAAAAAAATCCTTTTAACTATATATGGAATATTTTATGCATTTATCACCGACTTATCATATTGCCTTCATAAGTGCTTAAACGAATAAAATGTGATTATTGAATTTAACGGATGGGCTTGACATGCATTCGACTACTGTTGGAAATTCTATGAAAATTAGATATTGTGAAATAGGTAACAACAAAAGAAAAAGGAAAATCATAATTACTAAAATAATAACGATTGTTGTAATCGAAGTAAAAATAAAAATAATAATAAAAAATAATTATATTGTAGTAAAAATAATAAATAATAGTATAATAATTACAACAATCAAATATGAAAGGTTTTATAAATCAATTACTTTATGAATTAAGGGTAAAAAATTGTCCCTTATAACCTCTTGTGAGTAGTCCTTACCAGCCGGAATTCAGAATTGATGGCATGTACTCGGTTGACCTTTTGTATTGTGCACTATTAAACAAAACAATTTACTGTTATTCACCCCATCTTAATGAGGCCATTTTACACCATATACACATACATACATACATATATATATATATTTATATTTATCAGAATAATACTATATGCGTTCATACAAAAAGCAAATTTAATTTGAAAATCCACCATCGCATAAATATATAAAAAAGAGCTCTCCTCTTTATTTACATGACAGGATTGTTTTTATTTTTCAATTTCTATTATATTTAATGAAGAAAGGATTAACATTGTGAGAAGTGCACAAAGTACTCATCGTGTAGAGCTCCAAAAAAAAAACCAAATTAAACTAAAATAAAATCAAAAGTGCAAAAAAAAGGACGAATATTAATGTTTTTTTTTTTGTTTGTAGTCAGGATATACTGTTTAAAACATATTGTTTAGAGGAGTTTTTTTTTATTATTAATTTTACTTATAATAATGTGCATAATAAATTAATTGAATTTAATCAAAAATGAAAATAAAAAAGGATACCTTATAAATTGGCTATTCAAAAAAAAAAAAAACAAAAAAAAAATTTGCAAACAGGAATAAATTGCGGTTAGCTTATAACGTTAATGAAATGCACTTGAATACATAAAGGAAAGTGTTGTTAGTCTGTTGTCAGGATTGGCAGTTGGCAGGAGGTTATCGTTTAAAAATTTCCAAGGGTTGCTCCATTAATTGGCTATTCTCATATAGTACGATGATTGTTTAAGTTGATAAGCCTAAATGGTGTGATTATTAACGCTTCGTAAGTTTATGCTAACCAATGGGTGGGCATATGCGAACTTACCAAATTCACTTTGTTTACCATTATTGACAATTTTCCTTTTGTTTGGAATTTTATCCAATTTGTACACTGAAAATAGTCTCATATGATCGGCATTCAAAAACCACATAATCGATTATGTCGATTATATTTTCAATATGAAAATTATAAACATGGAATGAAATTTTCCGAAATTTTTTTTTTATTCAATCAAGTAGGCAATTTGATTATTATCATTCAATAAAAAAAAAAAAAAAAGAAACCACCACCAAAAAAAAAACCAGAATAATGAAAAACGCTTTAATATTGCTAAAAAGGATACTATTTTTATTATAATGGCCCCACATTGATTTTATTCAAAAATATTTGCTATAAATTTTTAAATGAATCATTTTTGATTTCGGGTTGTCTTCGATTTAATGGTGAATTATTTTTGGTGAAAAAAAGGAGAAGAATATATCAAATTGATAGTTATATCCTGATTAATATAAAATTGAAGGAGTTCTTGAGTCTTTTCGATGTAGAAAATTGTGAAAATACCCAAAAAAAATTTCAACGACTTTTTTTTTTTAATATACCGTTGATTTTGATAAATAAAAATTGAAGGAACTTTTTCAGGTCTTTTTTTTTAAGAACTTTAATACTCAGAAAATATTCGTCCTTATAAGTAATCATCGCACACAATGAGCTCGTGGATATAAAGAATGGCAGAAGTGTAATGATACTGTTAAAATTAGTTTCTTTGGGTTGCTATGCATTGCCGGAGTCGTTGTTTCCAGTCGTCCGGAATCACCTTCAGCTTCGCGGTTACAGTCGATAGAATATTATTGATAGTATGAGGATATAGTCCTTTCAAGGGTTTTTTAATCTTGGGGCACAGAAAAAAATCATACAGACAGCGATGAGATGATTAGGGGAGCTGAAGTGTCCTGCGAGTAACCCTTTTTTTTGGCGCCCAGTAGGCCAACCAATATTCGTTTAGACGGGGTCGGGGTCCGATATGCGCCGGAAGTAGGTTACCTTGGAGTAAAGGTTAGAGAGAAGCTAAATTTTCGGTCTCACTTGTAATATCTAGGGGACTCGTGGCCGGTTTGGTTGACATGCTGATGCGAGTATTTCGCAAAGAATGGGGACTTCGATCCAGAGCGGCGAAAGTCCTGTACAAGAGTGTGTTTCTTAAGTGTGCAATGTATGTGTCGTATGTGTGGGTTGACATTATGCGCCACCTGTATGCAAGGGTGGGCATATATTCAGTTCAGCGTCTGACTTTATATGCAAGTTTGACTCTATGTGGAACTGAGTCAACCGAGGCGATGCAAGTTCTCATGGGAGAAATTCCATGGGACCTGGAGGTGCTGCGTGAAAGTATTCACTATCGTCTACGGCAGGACATCCCGGTTGCTGGTTGTCCGGTATACGAATGAAGAGGTTCAGGATCTTAGTCCACGATAGCAGCGTGTACTGGTCCTGAATAGAATGTATAAAATTTGGCAATGAGAGCAGATGGACGCAAATGTTCATTTCGGATGTGTGCTTTGCATCTGCGTATGGGTTTGAATTTGGTCTGTACGTTGGGTATTTTCTCACGGGATATGACGGTATGAATGGGTTCCTGTACAGGCGTGGTCTGGCTTCGGAGGATACATGCCCTTGTGTAGCGGCGGAGGAGAGTGCCAAGTACCTTCTCATTGAGTGTGGCCTGTACGGGGATTTGCGTGACTTAGGTGCATGTGGAATCGTGGTGAATGATGAGAGTGTTGATGTGAGTGGAGTGTTAGCTAGGAGAGAATGGTATGAATGCCTGAGCAAATTTGCCGTGGCACTTTTTGAGAGGAGAGCGAGAATGGTACGTGAATGAGTGTACGAACGGCACGCAAGGTGGCTACAACCGGGTTAAAGACCAAGGTCGAAAGACCAAAGCGGTGCCTAGGGATGTACAAGATTCCTTACCATAGCTCCATGAGCGGAGTACAAACCGAAGTACTCTTAAAACAAAAATTGATACTACGGGAGTTGGGGTGCGCCATAGTATTGGTACACACTGTGCCCGACAATAGTGAGGCGCTTTAGGCAGCAACGTGGTGGCTGTGGTTAATACCCATATCGCGGGTACGATCTCCGGATCTCTGGTCGGAGATACTGGTAATTATCTCGGACACTGTCACTGCTTATGACAGTAGAGGTTTAGATGGGCCTCGCCACCATCAGGTGGAGTAGTGAGCTTGTAACTGATTACTGACTGTAAACTGCCAGTAATGGTGGTGCGCTGGTTGAGAGTAACTCAATCCCTATGGTCGTAGGCGAATCGTGATTGACTGTAGAATCAAAGGAATCCTATCTTTTTATAAAAATCCCTTGATCGAGATGAAAAGATAAATTTAACAACCTTAAAATTCTACTAACATAAATTTTTTGTGGTTACCAAATGTTAGAAAAAATCAAAAATTTGTAGTCTTAATGATTAAAACTTATTCGTTACGTTTTGTGATAAAAATGCAAAATTATAGAATTATTGCTAAACTTTATTTTATTACTCTACTTTCCAGGATTATTCTCATAAAAGTATCCTTAATTGTGAATAAATTCAATTTGATTTTAATTAATAACCTTTGCCAGAGAGAATTAATTGGAAAGCAGCCAGTATTTTTTTTTTTTAAAGATTTTATATTATTTTTGCCGTTTGATTTTAGCTTAAGTTCATATTGTCCCTTTTAGTTTTCTCGCCATATTATTATGAATGAATTTTCCTTAATTGTCAAAGGACATAAAATAAAACTTATATAAAAATATCGTTCAAGATTATTAATTTTTAACCCCTAATGATGGAGAATATTTTGTACGTTTTTTTTTGTTTTTTGTTTTTTTTCGAACGTTTTCCACTTTTAATTTCGTTATGCATAAATTTAAATGAAAAAGCTTTGAGAGCCAAGAAAAAATCAAAAAGAAAAAAAGAAAAATTAAAACACAAAGAAGAAAATATCGAAAAGAAAGTGCATTAACGTTAGTTAAACTGGAAGAAAATACCAAAAATGGAAAATTTACACAGAATTTCAATTAGGAATTTCCATCATATTCATAGAGTTTTGATTATTGTTTTTTCTTCTTTTTTTTTGCTTTTGCTCATTTTCAAATAATAAGTATTTAGCCTCTTTAAGAGTATTTGCATTCATGTAAATTTTTAGTTGGTCATTTTCCTACACCAACCCTCCCCCCCCACCCCACCCCTCCTACCCCATCAAAGAACATTTAATACACGATAATGAGTCTCGAAATACAAATAAAAATAAATTTAAAAAAATTTCATAAATTATAGTAACAGAAAAGAAAAAGTTCATCTGTAGAGTAAGAGAAAATTTTAAAAGCTTTAGTGTTGCCATATTGAAGAAGAAAATTCGCAAAAAAGAAGAACACAAAGACGCAGTAAAAACCAACGAAATTTAAGATGGCAACTTAAAGAAAAAATAGAAAATTTCATGTTGTTTTTTGGGAATTTTTTTTCTCAATATTTTTTTATTGTAATTTTTTTTTTTTTTTTTTTGATGAGTGATGGGGGTTGGGAGGGCTTCGAAAGAGCTCTTATAATAATTTACATAATTATATACATTTACTTACCTACTGAAAATGTGAGCAAAACTCTGCCCATTAAAGAGCAATTTTCTTAGAAGTCGTAACAGTAATTTAATATATTAAGAGTGAGTGCTAATGTTATGTGTAGGATGGGGTGGGGCTGGGTGCTGAGGGTCGGTTTGAAGTGGTATAAAAGTTTTTACTTTTTTGCCAAACAGCTTAAGGTATGGTGTATATACCATCAATGTGTTATGTACTCTTCAGGGGAGGGGGGGGGGTGTAGGTGAAAAATTGACTTCTTCAAGTGTTTATAAAAGAAAATTTTCTTATGGAATTTGAGAATAGCGAAAAGTTCAATTATCCATTTTGGGATAGAAATTGGACAAAAAAAAATAAATGTTAAAAGCTGGAATAATATAGTGTGGCTGTAGAGAATGTTGTTTGGGGAAGGGTTTAGTAGTATGGAGAGGAATAAGAAAAGGCTTAAATATATTAAAGGGAAATTTGGCAACGTTAAGTAATATTACTGGACATTTATAATATTCGAGAAACTTTTGTTTGGAATGGGTGGGGGGCTGATTGGTGATTGCAGTATAAATAAACAGTTTCAATTGAGCAAAATGTCAAAACGTCACCATGACATGCTATTTTCATGAAACTACAGAACAAGATAAAACAAAATTGGGGAGTAAATTTGAAGAAAAACATATAACAATGTTAAGAATAAAACGGAAAATTAACACAAAATTGAAAATACTCGAATAAATTTACTTCAGCTCCAATCGGCTAAGACAACTTGAACGTGGAACAGCTCCACCAACTATTGTTAGTTGTGTTCGTTGTTGGTTTTCAGCGCCATTCGATTGAATTCAATGATATCAAGTGGTAAACTAGCGATTGGTCAAAGTAGATAGATCCTATCGTGTCGTAAGCCAATTCGTTGGAATTGTGCGGAAATGAAAACCAAATATTTGGCCTGAGGAGTAAATGTATCCATTGGATGTATTCACAATATACATACACATATACACGCGCAATCATACTTGCCAAAAATCGATTGAATTTTTTCTTACTTTTTGTTACGAGTACTTTTCTGTTTTCCAACCACTCCAATCTCTCACACTAATTTTTATTCCTATAATATTTTGTAAAATTATATTTCTATAATACTTTAGTCATATTTCATGACTATTTAATTACTGTTGTCACTAGTACTAGAGTTTATTGTAAATATTATTTTAATTTATTTTTTATCACATTCAATTCGATTAATTTCAATTTACGAGTATTTGGCACAACAACAAAAAAATGAATGTTTTATTTTTAATCGAAATTTATTAATTACCATTTAATAATATGACCAAAAATTTAATTAATTCATGTTTGTTTGTATGTATGTTAATTATTATCAGATTCATATTTTTGGTATTTAATTTGGACTATTAATTAACTGGGAAAATAATTTATTTTCAAAGCTTTATTTTTCTGCTCGAATTTATAGCAACAACAAAAAATTGAGGATGGAAAAATTTTTTGGTTTTTCTTCTTTTTTTTATAATTGAAAAGAAAAAAATTGCGAAAATTCACTCTTTTAAGATAATTTGCAAAAATATATTTTTATTCGATTGGTTTTACTACATTTTCGGATTTGTTTATTAAATTTCATTAAATATGCGAATATCTTTTGGCAGAGCTCGTGAATTTCCGCCTACACAATAAGCAATTTTTATGTCATACATTGAAAAGTAACACCAACTACCCCTCCCCCTCCCCTACACAACCATGCCTAAAATTAAAGACACTTTCTCTTATTTACTCCTTCCTAAGTAGGTTAGTATGTGTAAGAAGATACGAATTTCCATATTCGAAAATTGAATACGAAAATTATGGTTTTGTTTTTTTGTGCGAAAATTTCTTTTAGTCATTTTTCGATAATTTCCTTTCCCCAATTGTTTTAATATCTTATTTTAATTCTCTCTCCCCCCTCCTATTATTCCAATAATTCGGATTCAATTAACAGACTTTGAAGTTAAAGTAATATTCTGTGTTTGCATTTTCAGAAGCTATTACAACAAAACGTTAATTGGACAGACAGACAACAAAATCAAATTGATTTTCTGTCGATCAGTAATAAATTGATTAATAAACAAATTCGATGAAAAACTGTATTAAAATCCGTGTCAATATTATGCAAATTATAGATCATATTATATGTAAAAGAAAGCAAACAGAAAGAAACTAAACCATTACCAAAATACAATTTTGCTTACCCATTCAACAATACTTTATGAAATAAAATTTTTACTAAATGTTAATAAGAGTAAACTTTTCTAATTTTGGGGAGTATATTAGTATGTTTGGATAACTAATAGGAAAACTGTGTAAAATACAATATATTAAAAAAACTGATTCAGAAAATTGGTCTAGTTTGAAAAATCAATTTTTTATGTAAAATAAAAATTACATAAAATTTTTATGTCATTATGCATTGTTGAAAAAATGTTCAACATTTTTTGGACTTTCCCCGTTCTTTTTTTCGGATAATTTGTTAAAGGGAGATATTTTTATATATTTTTTTGTTGGAATATATCATTTTTGGCACTTTGGTAATTTAAGTATAAAAAAAATCTGAAAACGTTTAAAGAAATTGTCGAAAAAATGTCTTGGATTTAAAAAATAATTTGTTATTTGTAGGAGAATTGATAAAGTGTTATTATCGCACAAAATATTAAGTAAATATAATGAAGAAGAAAAAAATTGGTATAAAATTAATGTCAAAACTTTTATATAAAAATTATAATTCTGTAATTTTTTTTTTTCAAAAATGTTGATGTCCAAAATTTTTTTTGTGTAATGATTAAAAACTTTAGTCTATAATTTCGGTCCATCATTTTAGTTTAAAAATTAATTCTGAAATTTTGGTCTAAAATTTTGGTCTAAATTTTTGGTATAAATTATTGGTCTATATTTTTGGTCTTTAATTTTGTTCTGTAACTTTGATCTAAAATTTTTATCCATAAATTTTTTCTAGAATATTATTTTTAAATTATGACCATTAATTTCGGTCCAAAATTTGTTTTTAAAATTTTGGTCTGTTATTGTAGGTCTGGTCGAATAACTTTTCCTACATTATTGGTCTTAAATTGTGGTATAAAATTTTGCTCTGGGATTTTGGTCTAAAATTTTGGTCTAAATTTTAAGTCTTTAATTTTGTTCTGTAACTTTGGTCTAAAATTTTTATCTATACAATTTTTCTAGAATATTATTTTTAAATTATGACCTTTAAATTCGCTCTTCCATTTCGGGCCAAAATTTGTTTTTAAAATTTTGGTCTGTTATTGTAGGTCTGGTCGAATAACTTTTCCTACATTATTGGTCTTAAATTGTGGTATAAAATTTTGCTCTGGGATTTTGGTCTAAAATTTTGGTCTAAATTTAAAGTCTTTAATTTTGTTCTGTAACTTTGGTCTAAAATTTTTCTAGAATATTATTTTTAAATAAACGCTCTTTTATTTCGGTCCGAAATTTGGTTTTAAAATTTCGGTCTCTTATTGTAGGTTTGCTCGAATAAAAATTACTACAATGTTGGTCTTAAATTGTGGTATAAAATTTTGCTCTGTGATTTTGCTCTAAAATTTTGGTATAAATTTTTGGTATAAATTTTTAGTCTAAATTTTAAGTCTTTAATTTTGTTCTGTATCTTTGGTCTAAAATTTTTATCTATAAATTTTTTCTACAATATTATGTTTAAATTATGGCCTTTATATTCGCTCTTTTATTTCGGTCCGAAATTTGATTTTAAAATTTTGTTCTGTTATTGTAGTCTGGTCGAATAACTTTTCCTACAATGTTGGTCTTAAATTGTGGTGTACAATTTTTAACAGAAACTTGGTTCAATTTTTCTCTGGAGTTTAAGATACATTTTTTATTTATAATTTTGTTCTGGAACTTTGGTCTAAATTTTTTATCTTAATAAGCATTTCTTCTACACTAAAAAATTTGGAAAAATATTTTCAATAATAAGTAAAAATTGACAATTGAAATATTTTTACGCGGAAATTTCCTACTTTTCGCTAAAATTTTGTGTGATTTTAATAAATTTCATACTTAAACACAAATTGACCAATAATACTTTTCCTTTCAAGTCCGTACAGTTCGTGTCGACTGTAAATAAATTTCACTTTATTTCTAATCATCTACCAAAAAATATTGTACTCACATTTATTGCACAAAAAAAATCTATGATTTAGTTATGGATAAAAGCAAAAAGAAAAAAAAAAGAAAAAAAAACAGATTAAACACGGAACCAAAATAAATTTTCGAGCAGAAATATTGGATTTTTACGGTTGAATGCAATCAATTTATTTAGCATAAAATGCCGCCAATAATCCAATCGTAAACGCAATCACAAGACAAGGCCTTTTTTTGTACTTCCTTGAAGGAAGTAGGGTCTTAAGATTGGAAAATATATGCATTTAAGCCCACTCAGCACTATCGCATTTGGTGTTGCTATTATTTTTTATTATAATATTAGGAGTTTATGACTATAAGTATATCGGTACGATTGTATCTATTCGTAGTTACCTTTAATTACCATAAAATATTGTTACGGTTCGAAGCTGCACATACTCCATAGAGGAAGGTCTAATAGAGGTTTTTTACGGTCTACTGTGTTATTGTAATTTCAAATTTTTTTCCACTACCACTTAATTCGGTAATTTTCATATATAATTTTTTTTTATATACATTTGCTCATTTTGAAAAATACGTCGATTTTCTTCTACCCCTTACACAGTTATACAAAATATTCAAAGTTAATTTGACTTATATACGAAAAAAAATATTTTCGTATCTGTTTAATATTACATATTTTACCAGTTTAGAATGTAGAAGAAAATTTTAAAATAAAAATCAGGGTTAATGTTTATAAGAGAAAAGGGTGATTTTTATATTTAAAACAAAATGGTAAATATTTAAAAGAGAAAGCTTTGACGAAATTTCATAGAAAAACTTTATAACTCTTCCGGTTGAAATTATATTTTTTTTATAAATTTACTTCCTCCTATTTCTATGCTTATAAAAGGAAAACTTTTTTAATAGGAAAAACTATATTTTATAAATATAATTTATAATACGTGTATGATAAAAAAAATTATTTAAAACAAAATAATATGATTTAAAAAAAAAAAACTGTTTTCAAATTCATTATTTATAATTAAGAAAATTTAATAAAAAAAAAAACCATAAATATTTTCAAAAAAAAAAAATAATATTTTTAATAGTATATAAAAGTAATGGTTTTAAAAGTTGCATTTTTAAGTGTAAGAACAGAGGAAAACATAAATAAAAAAAAAGGCGGTCAACAAAAAAAAAACAACACTGAAATCTGGTATAAAAAACGAAATCAGCAAGAAAAATTATACCAAAATTTTGTGTGCAGAAAAACTGAAAGGTCACTGGCGAAAGTAAATCATTACCGAAGTTTTTATGTAAAGAAATTTTATTATTCACCCACAAATACAAACACATATGCAAACATACTCTCCCCCCCCCCCTCCCTTTCCCTTTCTCTTTCCCTCTCTCACTATTCCACTGTATCTCTTCTTATATCTCCTGTTTGAAATTAAAACCAAAAAAAAAACAAAAAAAATACTTATTATGTGCACATGCCTCCAATACATATAAAAAAACCAGCCAAAAATGCAAAAGAGAGAGAAATTTACGCAAGAAAAGAGAATTTTTTTTCGTGTGGATGCAATCGAAGAGAAAATTATTGGCAAAGGAATAAGCGAAGGGAAATTGTATTGAAGAACGAAAAAGAAAAGCAAAAAAACAAACGTAAAATAATAAAATTAAATCGTATAACATATGTACATAAGAAAGTTTTGTTTATGTGTGTTTGTAATGTGCATGTATGTATGTATGCACGTGAGCTTGGATAGTTCCACTGTTGGTATACATACACATACACATGGACGTGCATTAACGAATTAAAGAGTCTCTTAAGCGATAAACTTTTCTCATAATTGGACAACTGCTTTTGGCATTTTTAATGCATACTAAACACACGCAAACACACACATCCATAATACACACAGGAAACATATGCTTCCATAAATAAGTATGTGTATAAAAAACATCTTTTAAATATATTAAATTTATTGGCAAGAAAGCTTCCGTAATTTTATTTAAAAAAAAAAACGAAAGTAAAAAATTTCAAATTTTTTCGATTCAAAGAAATTTTTATGGTATATGATCCACCGCCAGCCACCTAACTTGTGTGTAATATGAGCATTTTTATAGCCACGCAATTTTAGACGCATTCACACACACACAAACACATATCACTTTTTAGATGCACTCTTGCAAAATTATAAAATTTATAATATATTTTTACAAGTTGTTTTTGCTTGTTTTTCTTTTTAAAATTATATATTTTTTTCTGGCTTTTTCTTGGTAATTTCATGGAAATTTTTTTTCTTCTAAAGCTTTAGTTTGAAAATTTTTTACTTTCACTTATTTTAAATTAAATATAAAAACTATAATTTGATTATGATTATATTTTATAGAGAAAAAAAAATTATACAATATTATAACTTTTCCAAACAAAATATGTTTTCTTTTATTATAAATACTTTTATAAAATTAATAGAAAACAATTATTGCAAAAATTTGTATGTTTCAGTTAAAACTGGTAGTAAGTGTTATTAAAAAATATGAAAAAAATAATATTGAAAAGGGCGGCAAAATTTTGGATGAAAAGAAAGTAGACATTTGGGAAATATAATTTAGAAAAAAATTCCCATTAAAAGGACATAGCAATATACTCTCAGAAAACATATGAAAAAACTGCTGAAAAAAAAATAATAAAAAAATCTATGCAGAAATGAAGATAAAAATATTTCCTAAAAACAAGCAAACATTTTTTTTGGAAAAAAACGTCTTAAATACGTGAAGAAAATATGTACAAAATTTTCTTAAAAAAATATAAAATTTAATTTGATAATAAATTTCATAAAAAATATTAAAAAATATTGCCTTTAAAAAAATACCAAAAAAAAATATAGAAAAAGACTTATTTTAAAATTTTTTAAAATAATAAAAGGAAAAAATTAGTAAAAAATTCTTTGCAGAAATGAAGGCGAAAAATATTTTGAATAAAATTTTTGCTGAAAATATACCGAAAAAATATTTTTTAAGAAAACGTGAAAAGATGTTTTTGTAAATACGGGAAAAAAATGCGTACGAAATTTTCTTAAAACAATAAATTTGATTTAATAATAAATTTCATTAAAAATATTAAAATATTGCCTTAAAAAAAATACAAAAAAAAAATATAGAAAAAATCTTATTTTCAAATTCTTTGAAAAATATTAAAAATAAAAAAATAGTAAAAAATTCTCTGCAGAAATTAAGGCAAAAAATATTTTGAATAAAAAAAAACGAGAAAATATTTTTTCTTAAATACGGGAAAAAAGTACGTACAAAATTTTCTTTTAAAAATACTAAATTTCATAAAAATTATTAAAAAAGAACCTCTAAAAAATATTGCCTTCAAAAAAATATTTTAAAAAAATATAGAAAAAATCTTATTTCCAAATTATTTGAAATAAGAAGGACAAAAAAGGTTTTTTTAAAAAAACTGCAAAAAAATAGTAAAAAATTCTCTGCAGAAATTAAGGTGAAAAATATTTTAAATAAAATTTCACAGAAATTATACAGAAAAAATATTTCCTAAAAACAAGAAAAATTTTGTTGTCAAAAAACTTCTTAAATACCGGAAAAAATAGGTACAAAATTTCCTTAAAAAAATACTAAATTTAATTTGATAATAAATTTCATAAAAAATATTAAGAAAGAAACTCCTAAAAATTTTTCCCTTCAATAAAATAACAAAAAAAAAATATAGAAAAAATCTTATTATCGAATTCTTCGAAATAATATGGACGGAAAATATTAAAAACCAAAAATACTGCAATAGAATAAAAACGAAAAGATTTTTTGAAAAAAATATCTCTAAAGAAATGATAAAAAAATGTCCTTGAGAAAGTGCTTATCAAAAAATTTGAGATATAATATCTTTTTAAAATAAAGTTATAAAATTTGTTAGAAAGATTCTTCAGAAAATAAGGAAGGAATTTTGTCTTTTGCAAAAATGTCTTAAACCAAATCAATACAAAATGAATACAGGAGTTATTTTTCAAAATACATACCATCCTTGAAATAATACCAAAAATATAGTTTTCAAAAATTTTTATTAAAAAAATTTACCCAAAAATTAAAAAAAAATTCCCTGAAATATAAAAGTAAAAAATATTTTTAAGAAAAAATCGTTTCTTAAAGAAAATTAAAGTTAAGAAAAGATTTAAGATATGTCTTTAAAGAAATGTAAAAAAAAAATGGGAGAACAATAAACTTTAGAAAATGTCTCTTGAAAAATACTAAAAAAAATACATTTTTAAAATTGATTTTTAAAATAATATCCTTAAAGAAATGGCTTAGAACAGAAAAAGAAGAACAAATATACTCTACGAAAATGGCTAAAATGATAGCAAACACAAAACTCTATCAAAAAAAGGAGCAGAAATAATATTTTCTAAAAAATGGTCTCTACAAATTCCAATAAACTTCTGTAAACACAATTGATGACAAAACATGTTGCATCAAAAATTACCTAAAATTTATCTTAAAAAACTGAGGTTAAAAAATATTTTCTGTATAAAAAAAAATGGAAGAAAATTAATTATCTACGAAGAAATCTCCAGAAAACAATATAAAAAAATTGCTGTGTGAGAAAAAGTTTTTCCAAAAAAATCCTGAGAAAAAATGGAAAATTTCTTACTTTGGACGAAGGACGGGATGCTCCTTTTAATAATAATACAATAATTTTATGAAGTCTTAACTATACACTTTATTTTTAAGAAAGTTGCATAAATTCTAAAGTTTAAATAAATCGACGGTATTGGAAATGTGTTTTTTTTTTTTTTTTTTAAAAAGGACTTTGGAAGCTGAGCTT
The DNA here is from genome assembly GCA_958298945.1 of Atherix ibis. NCBI lineage: Eukaryota > Metazoa > Arthropoda > Insecta > Diptera > Athericidae > Atherix > Atherix ibis. Next base: position 43,059,007 of record OY282610.1, read on the forward strand.
TTATTTTATATTTAAATTTTCCAAAAAAAAAAAACAACAGAAAATATTTATATAAAAGTTGAACTTGCTTAAGGACAGGATGACCAATTTTAAATGGTTATTATTTGGATAGCTAAAATTTTTGAAAAAAAAGATAATTAAAAAATATCCTTTCAAGGATGAAAAATACTTAAAAATTAAGTATTTTTTAGGCAAATTTTTATAAATTTCTTATATAGCAATTTTTTTGTTGTTGAAATGTACTCAATAGTCTAGGGTCCAAATCCTGTTGGTAAAGTGGTAGCAGTGGTGCCTGCAGTTGTCACCAATAAACATAATTCAAATGCATAGAAGGAGGAATAAATTAAATGCTCCTCTAGGATGTAATCCTTCGCATCTAAAGTATAAAATAGATTTTCTCATATTTATATAAGCCCTTACTTTTAGGTATACCCTTAAAAGCTTACTATCCCATCGTCCTATTGCAAACTCTTTTTATAAAAAAATAGGAACCCATAAAAAGTTAATTTTTCTTAATTAAACTTTTACAAGGATTTCATACTTTCTTTTTCGTTTATATTTGTTAAAATTTTCTTCTTTTTTTTTGAATCGCTTCATTTTGCCTCCTTCAACAACGATTAAGTAAACAATCCAATTTTTTTATTTTTTTTTTTATAATAATATTCAATAGGAAAGTTTTTCCTTTCTTTCCCTTTAATATATTGTACTTTAATAAAGAAATAAAAAAACTTTCTCTATTTCAACCCTTCTTTTGCAAATATACACATAGGTTCACAAATTTAATGGTTTATTAATTTTTAAATTTATTTAGATTTTTTTTTTTTTAATTATTATTTAAAGAAATCAAAAAGTTTTAATTTTTCTTTTTTTTTTAATTGTACTCATATTTTTTATTGATTTTAGGAGTGTAAATTTGGAAAAGTTCCGTTTTCATTTCGTCCTTTAAAAATAATGCCGAAATAAATGAAAATTTTCTTTGCAACTTTTTTTAAAAAAAAAAAAATTTTGTTAGGGTGGGGGTTGGTTGATGTGAACTGTTCTAAAATTAGTAATTTTTGGCAGAATTATTGAGTTCGAACATTTGACCTTTGAAATGTTTACCGTTACCACAGTTTCTTATTATTAAAATTTTTAATATAATTTTTTTTGAACCCCTTTCAGTTTTTTTTTAAATTTTTACAAATTCATTTTTCTGTATTGTTGTTTTTTACAATGTTTTAAATTCGACTCGGTTGAATAATCAGTACATTTTTAATCCTTTTGATATTGTATTAAGAAGTTGCCATCTATTTTGAAATCGATTTAATAATGACTCCAACCTATCTGGTTTCGTCTTTGCCCAATTGCACCGAACCCCCCTCCCACCCCAAAAAAAACCAATAATTATAAATAACAAATTCAAATGGAACCGACGAAGAAGGAGAAAAATCCTTCATTGAACAGGAGTTTTTTTTTTGGCTTTTTTTTGCTTTTTTAAGGGTTAAATTTGTCTTTTGTAATAATTCTTAGGATACGTGCAAATATAAGAAAATTCTTTTTAATTAGAAAATTTTTTCTGGATATTTTTTTTTTGTCCATCTTGAATTCTTGTTAGTTTGTTTAATTTTTTCCTCCTTTAATATTATATTGTTATAAGTTTCAGGATGAGTAATTTTCAAAAAAGCTTAAAGTATCTGATTTTTAGCAACAACAAAAAATAAAAAAATAATCAACAATAGAAGGTATGATTGGAGTTCTTTTGAAAATCAACTTTTCTTATCCTTGTATAAAATTTCTTAAAATATCCTCAAGCGAAAAATTTCCTTAATAAATTTCATTTAATATTTTCATTTTTAACCCTTTTGAGTTGTGTACTCTTTATATTGATTTGGAATTTTTTTCTGTTTCTTTTCATTGAATTTGTTCATTTTGATTCATTATTCGACAAATTCAAGATTGACAAACACTAAATAATAGAAAAATGTGTGGCAAGAGTGGTGCAAAGAAAAGAAAAAAGATCTCAGATCCTTTTTACGTATCCTTTATAATAGAGTTAAGAGAAATTATTTTTTACTTATTTCAATGATTCAATTGATTGGTTGTAAGGAGCCCATCATCACAATTTCACTTGAATAAATTCATTCACTTTAATCGAAATCAATGGTGAATAACTGCGGATTGACACGTGCCCGTAAATAAATTCACAATCATTCATTTCATTAAAATTCATACAATGCTCTAGATTGACGGTTGGATTTTCATTCGAATCCCTTGACTTGTCTTTTTACCTTATATAAGTCAGAGTCAGTCGATGGTATAAAAGTGTAAGGGGATTTTTTCTTCTTTTTCTGGTTTCCTATTTTATTTTTTTTATTTTATTGAGGAGCTTTTCAGCTTTTTTGTTATGCTGGAATTTCCATGAAATCAAAATTTATTTTCTTTAATAGACAGAACACCATAGAATACCTAAACAGGTATTCAAGTGGATGATGCTAATACGATTAAGTTTTGTTTTCCTTTTCTAATAATAATTTATGTACAATACTTCAACTAAATATTTACTTAATCTAATTATCATCCATATACATTCTCATCATTCTTTTGGTTAATTGTTAATGTTTTTATTAGAATAATATATTAATTATTTTGGTATTTTCTTTTTATTATTTTCCTTATAAACGATTGGAAAATGTTCTATTTTGTATATTTACTCTAGAAAAGAGGTTCAATCTAGGAAGGAGTGTCATATATTTCGTCGATTGTATGTTGGCAACTGGAGAAATTACAAGAAATGTTGAATAGTGGCCAAGGTTTCTAAGCGCCCCTTACGAGGACTTAGCTCTTACTTTAAAAAAAAGCCTTAGCTGCCATCAATCAAAAATAAAGAATCAGAAATTACTAGGATTTCGAGTAGAAGATAAAAACAATTGAGTAGAACATAATTTTATTGTCGATCAGATCCACATTGGGGCCGATTAACGACCGATCAGATTTTCACTAAGTGACAGGTCCGAGAGATCAGTCAAGAATTCCAAGTTGACTCTAATAAACTGTTGATTGATTTTTGAAGACAGCTTATGATAACGTAGAGGCTTAGAGCTCACCTCTCTAAAACCTCTATGATAGAGAATTTTATTTGAACGAAATTCATCAGTTAAGGTCAACCTATTTATTGATCTCAAAAAAAGTCAAATGCACCATGAGGATTGGTGACAGGTTGTCCGAAATTTTAGAACTTTTTCTAATTTTATTATCTGTTCAATTTCTGCTTAAGTCAATAAAGATGGTATGATGTTAAAAGAGGGATTGAAGGAACTTCATAAAAGAGAGGCTTTTACACATTTGAAAATGGTAGTTAATTTTATAAATGAGGAACAAACCACACATTTGACTTCCACAAAGAATGTCATAAAAGATATATATAATTTTGAGGCTGTTAGCGAGTTCCTTAATATAGGATGCTTAAAATAGTTCCACAATAAAATTTGTAGGAAAATGATGGTAACTAAGAGAGCCCTCTCTTAAGCTTAAGGAAATTATTTTTGGTCAAAATTAATTTTACTCGATTCATAAGACTCTAATGCTGCGGACTTGAATATACAAGTTCTGTTCAAAAAGTATCGAGAATTTTGAATTTCCGCGGGTTGCGTATATTCGATTTTCGATTTTTTTGTGGCGTTATGTTTGTACTTATATCTGTCACTTATGCCTACAATTTCGGCCACTTTGAATGTTCAGTTAATTTTTGACAGCTGCTTTGCTTGCACGTGTTTTGTGGCTCGGCTTCGTCCAAAAACCGCATCGCATTGATACTGCTAAGGAGCTCTACACTCTGTCCGCGACGACCCAAACTTACTCCAGAGGGTCATAACTGCTCACGAATCATGGGTTTATGGTTATGACGTGGAAACCAAAGCTCAATCATCCCAATGGAAGCTGCCGCACTAGGCATAATCGAAAAAGCGCGCTAAGTCTGCGATTGCAGGGGCGTCATGCATCATGAGTTCGTGCCACAGGGTTGAACGGTTAATAAGGAATATTACCTGCAAGTTATGCGCAAGTTGTGCGAAGCAATCTGCCAGAAACGCCCGCACCATGATAACGCCTCTGCTCACGCATCGTTGCTTGTGCGCGAATTTTTGACCAAAAACAGCACACTAATAATACCGGAGCCACCGTATTCCCCCAGATCACCGTATTCCCCTTTGACTTTGTCTTGTTCCCGAAATATATTCTTTGATCCATTTTTTGGAATGGGCAAAAATCGAAGACGAGCCAAAACACGTACAAGCGAAGCAGCTGTCAAAAATGAACTGAACATTCAAAATGGCATAATTGAGAGACATGGATACTAACATAACGCCACAAAAAAAATCGAAAATCGAATATATGTAACCCGCCGAAATTCAAAATTCGCGATACTTTTTGAACAGACCTCGTATGGCCAACTAAGCATTAAGAGTAGCGGCTACTGGTGAAGCTGCTTTTCTTTACAATACTTATGGTCCTATCTTTTAATATGAAAACTAAAAAATTAGATATAGTGTAGAACTATTTATCCTCTATCTCTCAGATGGTAGAGTTATGCCGATTAGGACTTTTTAAGACTCGGTGTCAGAAATAAGAGGTCCAAACATACTATGAACATGTTGTAGTGACAATAAATAATAAAATAAGTCCAAATTTAGTCCGACAGATTTACCTATGTAAAATTGCTCCAACAACAAAAAAACACCTTAAATTGACATTTAACGATGCGTTTCTTTTGCGTCCTTGTACTAATTAAACGTTTGCCATATTGAGTTTTACTGTTTACCAAGAATTTAAAAAAAAATTTGCGGCTCGAATCGAACCAAGAATCGATTTATAAACAGTAAACCAAATTGAGGCTTACTGTTTATGAGTCGATTCAAGATTCGATTTGAGCCCCAAAATGTACTTGAAGTCAAATATCTTGTAAATCACGAAAAAGGCGTTTTACTCACTCAGCTACGGAAATAAATTTGAAGAAAATAAAAACCAATTAAAGGTATTATTGTCATCGAGGATCTTGTAAGTTCACTGAGCTTAGTTCACTTGTAGATTAAGACTTAAAGTAAATATTAAAAAATAAATATTCGCAGAAAATGAAGAATTTTTTTTATAATTTTGTTTCAACCGAAAAAGGAGTAGAGTTATCCCCATAAAAAAATGGTTAATGATATCCTTAGATTGTCTGGGTAAGAGCCATTTATCTTTTTAACATTGAGAGTTTTCGTGGTATGAACATTGAACTATTTTGGAGTATGAGGAGTACATTTTTATACTTACACTTATTATAATAATGAGCAATAGTCCCTTTTAGGAATGCGTATATATTTTTCCATCTCTTATATTACAAAATTTTTCACAAAAAATTCCAAAATGAGAATTCTCCCTCGGAAAAAGGTAAATAAATTGGCTTTTTCAGAAAGGATCTCTTAATTATTATTGTTACTATAAAGAATTTATAATAAAATTTAAAAAGTTTTATCCATTTTGTAGTTTAGAAAGTAGAGCACTGTTATTTGACAGCTGTCTAAAACTTATGCCATTTGAGGTAGCCTTTGTTCAGGGTAAAGTTTGCTCAACATGTTAAAATTATAAAAAACTTACAAAAAAAAAGTTAATTCTATTGTGGTCACGTTTCGACCTGAAAGATTAAATTATGGATACTCATTTTTCGCTCAGTTAATACGTTAATTGAATTAATTGCCGTATATGAGGCTCAAAAAACCCACAGGTTCGTATTCCGTTGAAAATAAAAATGGAGAGACTGTGACCATCAATTCTGAGCGCTATGACCATATGATAACTGACATTTTAATGTTCGAAACTTGTAGATTTTAAATAAAACAGCGCCACAAGCCATACAATACGATTAATTTTGGCTTTATTGCGCAAAAAATTCTGAGCATGCGCAATTTTGAGATTTGATAATGTCAATTGATCGCCAAGATCGGGCGATTTGATGTAATTGTACTTTTTCTTTGATGTGTTTGCACAGATAATTTTTAGAATTGTGATTATTTAAAAATTAATATCTTTAAAAAAAATTGTTAAATTATAGCTCGTAATATAGGAAAAATTAATTTAAAATTATCTAAAAATGATTTTGTACTGAAAAAATAATTCGAAATCTGAACTTTACTTTTCGAAGCACAAATTTAAGAATTGTTTAATTTTTATTTGAAGGCTTCCTGGCTCATATTGATAATCTGGAAGATTTTTTAAGGCTTGATTGAGCGATACTCGGAACTCAGAGGTTCTGAGTTCGAATGCAGCTTGTTACATAGTTCAAAGGGCACTTTAGAATAGTCCCCTAATTGCTCCCGTTGTTGTGATACTAAAAATTTGTATTTCTTTACAAAAGTTAAGAGAAATGACATTTTAAAAAAAAATTTGGAGCTTTGATTTATTTTAAATCTTCCATTTATATAACACCATCAGTGTTAAGATTTTTTCCCAAAATCATTATATTTTTAAGATTTTTTTTTTATCCAAGGTATTAATTTTAGAATAAAACTAACATAAACAAGTTCCAAAAAATGCTTACTTCTAATACTAAAATGTTAAGGTTTTATAAAAGAAAAAAATTCTTGTTTTAGAAATGAGATCATCAACAAAATTGGATTCGAAGAAAAGTGGACAATACTCATAAGATAATGGAAGGTTTCCAGTTGTAAGTTTTTATAAAACCCCCCCTTCCCCCAAAAAACTTGCTTTCTATTGTAATTAAATAAATTCTTCGTAGTATTTGTAGAAAAGTTAATTTAAAAAAATAAATAAATTGAAAGGTCTGTTAAGAAAATTTGCACTTAAACAAAACATTTTGCTCAGTGACAGAGAGAAGACCTTCTTAAAAAGATAATATACAATAATAAAGATACATCGACGAAGACCTAAAAGTAATAGTCGTACTGTACGTGTATACAAGAAGAATCAGTATTTGTATAGTATTGGTAAGATGACAGTTGAAAATAATAGTAAGAAGAAGAAGAAGAAGACAAAGCAGAATTAAAATCCGGATCTACCAATAAGCTTAAATTTATTTTTTTCCCTCTGTGATTTTTCTGAATGAGCTTGTAGAGTACAATTGAGTTTACGCTCGTTTGACCACAATTCAAGTTACAATCGGACACAGTCATAGTTGGGATGATTAGTTTGTTCGGTCTGGATAAATTCACAATAGATTCGAGTGCCGGTTTTGGGGGCCAGACGGAGTCCACTAAGGTAATCTACAGAAAAGGCAAAAATCTGCCATCATAAAAATCTAGTTGTACGAGTACTTGCAGTTATAGTGTTAGTGGCATTAATAGTGGTAGTGGATAGAGTGACTAATAGTAATAGTGGATGTATTTATTTTTATTATAAATTGTGCGTCAAGTCTACACTTTCACCTTCTTTGAATCGCGTATTTAAATTCGTTTTAAATCATAAACTCCAACTGAGTGTTAGGTAAGTCTCGGTGCTAAGAGTCTTTGGGACCCTGAGGCGAACTTTAATTTTTCAATTTTCACTTTAACCAACCATTCTGACCACAACATACCATATGTATGTATGTGTACGTCATTTTTATCTCTTGACTATAAGAAATCTTTATGTTTTTCTTATTATTGTTTTGATAATTTTTATCTACTATTTTATGAAGAGTATTATTACATACCAAACCATATAATTATGAATCTTTATTTTATTTTAAAGCATATCCAATATTATGGTGAGCATTTGATGAATAACTATAATTTTCTGGCATTATTACAATTCCAATATTATAATGATAGTCATCCGAAACTATCATCGAAAAAGGTGATTTTGGTAATCATTGGTCATCGCGACTAATATACCCGCCCGGACTAGTTTGTAGAAATAGAGCTAATCATCTTGAGCACTCGTACATTCGGAATTAGTCGAGCATATAGATGACCCGCTAGTGACCTTTGTTTATTTTGAATTTGTTACCTGAACTGGAACAGTACCAAATGCAGCGATTTCCCATGTAAAATAAATGGAATCATTACAGCATAACATCGACTGATTCTACCATATGTACCTGGAACGGTGTAATTTTGTCACTAACCATTCGTTGTTATGTTAGAATTGTATGTACTTCAACCAGAAATACGGGAATACTGAGAGTTTCTTTTGATCGAAAACCATTTGGAAAGTGCACAAACCTATTCCGGTATGATAGTACGTGCTTTTAGATAGTCAAAGCGGCTGGTTTTGTTTCCACAAACTTTGACTATCGTATAGGATATTGTAGAAATCAATCGATGGATTTTCTGTCCATTTAATCGACTAAATATTGTGTCCATAATTAAGTTAATGACTCCAACCGTTCTAACTTCTGTTCTAACAACTTTTCCGAAACTATGAGTTTGACAACAACAATCTATAAAGTGGAATTCTTTCTTATCACCTTTTTTTTTTTTTAGGTATAACTTCTTGTATATAAGTATTCAAATATATAAACATATTTACAAGGTGAAAATATATGCAACACGAACTTCAATACCAATTGCAGTTTGAATAATTTCCTTGTTCCAAAACTATTCGATTCCATATCAAACACGATACGTCTGACTAAATAGAAAGGCTTTATCGGAACGACAATGGCAACAACCCCAACCAAGCAGGAATCCAATAGACAAATGGTGTCAATCTTATAGTAGACATTTGATCCACCTGTTCAGCTCATCTAATGCCCAAACAATTGAAAATTGAGATTTATCTTTGCCAACAGCTGAAGCCATATCGAATATTTATCTGGAATTGGTTTTCCTGTCCACCTATTTTCTGGTTCCTATTAAACTGGCTTATTCACTATATGCGAATCCGTTAGATTTTCTGGATAAAGTCCTGTTCTTGTATTCAATTTCGTATTGTTATAGTGCGTATTGGAAAATTTCGAATACGAAATCAATAAAATCGATTCAATTCCATTCGAAGCATATTTCGCATACCGTGTAATCTGAGACGCATACTTCAGTTGACACCACAAATACGAGTCCGATTATATGGACAAGCAGCCATGTACTCTGAAATAGGCTTTTATATTCAATAGACAATGTTGACCAAATGTTGATCGGTCAATGGGCATGTTCTATCAATTTTCAAGTATCCAATTTGACTGAATTTTAATTCATCTCATTTTTCGGATTTATACTATTTTTAAGATTTACTATTACAATTATTTTCGATAAAATTTTTTTATTAATTAAAAGAAAATTTAACAAAATATATTTTAATGGTTTTTTTCTCCACCGAATCTGCTTCTTACAAATTTTATGTACTTGTCGTTAAAAAAAAAAGAAATAAGAAAATTTTCTTACATTTTATAAATTTTTTTGATTGAGAAAATTCATAATTCTCCTAATTTTTCTATAAGGATATCCTATCAATTATTATTTATTTATCATAAAAGAAGTTCTCCCGATTGCACTGTAGATCTTGAAATATTTTACAGCGAAGAAATTTTATTTTATTTAGAAAATTTATAAATTTTTCAATTGGCCAAATTTTATTTGAACTTTAATTTAATAGAATTTGGCGAATTATTTTAAGGAGAATTTCATTTATAATTTTGGTAAAAATAAAATGTACATTTTGGTAAATAAATAATTTTTTTTTAATAATATGAAACTGGAATATTTTTTGCAAAAATCGATTTCTCTTAAATACTTTAGTAAAAATAATTCACCATCTTTAACTAGAAACGAACTCTTGAATGATGTTAATCTCCAGGTGGGAAAGCGTTGTCGGCTTATTGGCAAAGACCACTGATTTAACATAGTCTAGTTGAAAATATTCTAAGGTCGTTGAATCGACGTGGAAACTTCGTCTGCAAGAAGTCGCTTGTTCAAATGCTGCCAGAAATACCTGTTATCATTGCTCAATTGTCTTAGTCTATATTGTCTAATTGATGCCAAAAACATCTGTTATCGTAGCTTGTTACCTCTCCCCATTGACAGCTACCATCATGCCAACCTCATTTCGAAAGCAGAACGGCACAACCAAAATCCCCCCCCCCCCACCAGACAGTGAGTTTTTCTGGATGCAAAGGAAATTGCTGGAACTATTGTGGTTGCTTTTTATCCCAGTTATGCCAGTTTAGTTTATTTACGGAGCTACACTCAAAAATGCTCATCGCAGCTGTTTTTTAAAACATATAAGATATAGGCTGTCAAAGATTAGGCGTTCTTATTGAAAAGTCCTAAAGAAATTCCAGTTAACCATTAAAAGTGCATATTTTTTTGAGAGGATTAAACAATTGTATTTGATAAAAAAAACCACTTAGTCTTTTTTTTTTTTGAAGGGCTATAATTTATTATTGTTAGCTAAAAACGATTTTAGACTGTTGTTGACAGAGCTCATCCGATTGGCTCTTTTTTTTTATATCACCATTTTGAGTAAATGCCACTCCATCTCCACAATAACCCGCTTAATGGTGGCTTCAAGTCGTCAGTTATTTTGAGTAAATGTCACTCTATCTCCACAATAACCCGCTTAATGGTGGCTTCAAGTCGTCAAATATTTTGAGAATATGTCACTCTATCTCCACAATAACCCGCTTAATGGTGGCTTCAAGTCGTCAAATATTTTGAGGATATGTCACTCTATCTCCACAATAACACGCTTAATGGTGGCTTCAAGTCATCAGTTATTTTGAGTAAATGCCACCCTATCTCCACAATAACCCGCTTAATGGTGGCTGCAAGTCGTCAAATATTTTGAGAATATGTCACTCTATCTCCACAATAACCCGCTTAACGGTGGCTTCAAGTCATCAGTTAATTTGAGTAGATGCCACTTTATCTCCACAATAACCCGCTTAATGTTGGCTGTAAGTCGTCAGTTATTTTGAGTAAATGCCACTTTATCTCCACAATAACCCGCTTAATGGTGGCTGCAAGTTATGAGTTATTTTGAGTAAATGCCACTTTATCTCTACAATAACCCGCTTAATGGTGGCTTTAAGTCGTAAGTTATTTTGCGTAAATGCCACTTTATCTCCACAATAACCCGCTTAATGGTGGCTTCACGTCGTCAAATATTTTGAGAATATGTCACTCTATCTCGACAGTAACCCGCTTAATGGTGGCTTCAAGTCGTCAAATATTTTGAGAATATGTCACTCTATCTCCACAATAACCCGCTTAACGGTGGCTTCAAGTCGTCAGTTAATTTGAGTAAATGCCACTTTATCTCCACAATAACCCGATTAATGGTGGCTGCAAGTTATCAGTTATTTTGAGTAAATGCCACTCTATCTCCACAATAACCCGCTAAATGTTGTCTTCAAGTGTCAACATACACAAACGACTTTATATTGCCTACAAAACCAACACCGGCCCTCACCCTCCCCCACCAACTTTTCACAAAAATTAAAGTTTATAATCAAGGTTTGTTAAATTGCACAATAAATCGATGACTTCTTGAGGTATATGGGCAGTAACACCATTCTGGTGGAACCACATGTCATCCCGGTCTTTGCCTTTCATGATGTTAAAAAAAAACAATCGTTAATCACCTCATTTCGAAAGCAGTTAGAGTGAATCGTTATATTCGGATTATCCTTTGGGTACCCCTCACAGATTGGCGACCTATTTTCAAAGTCAATTTCGATAATTTGGTAACGTTATTCGACTGTCTATCTATCCTCAATGGCCTAACAAACTAAGTAAAAGTCTTCACATGAACTTGACAGATGACAGCTGTTTTGACAACTGACCCTTTTAGAATTTCTACCATAGAAAATTATTTTAGATAAATTTTTGGTGAAGAAAAAAATTATTTTTGATTTATTTATGCTCAAAGTCGAAGGTCTAAGAGCACAACTGATTTTATTATTAATTTTTATAAATCAAAGCCCGAAAGTTCTACAAAAGGACACGTTCTAATTCAATAAAAGCTTCATCTTACCTGTTATGTTCACCCCGACCTAATATAAGAACAATTATTTTTTTATTTCCAAAATTACCTCTGAACTCAAAAATTTTCTTGTTTTAAAGCAAAACTAAATGCATTGCAAAAAAAAACATAAAAAATGGAGAAAAAATGTTTTAAAGAGTTTAGAATAAAAAAAAACCAATATTTTCCTATGAATTCGATTTTTGTTAACATTTTTCCATCACATCAACTGGCTTAGGATGGAGCAGAACACAAAAACTGGGAATGGGGATACACAGTGTACTGCGTGGAATTCATTTGTTGGCTATATCGTCATGCTGGGATTAATTTTATTATTTGTCGATGAATTGGAGTTTTTTTTTTAAACAATTTTTAGACATGCCAGTTTAAATTTGGTTTTCATTTTCACTCATTTGATTTTACGCTTTTCCTCAGTGATGGTGGGTTTTTCTTTCTAATCTAATGAAAAAATTATTAATGAAAATTAATTCTTTTAAAATAATGTTTTTAAATTTCCGAAGAAAACATTTAAAAAAATCTATTTTTTGTTTATTGTTTTTTTTTTTGTTATTTTCCATGTAGAATATTCAGGAATATCTTGGATACTAATTTCCAGCTCCCTAAAAGCTTACGGAATTCAAGAAATCTTAAAGATTTCATGCTCGTTTCGATTAGAAAAGAACAAGTTAAACAACTCCCACACAAAATATTGTATTTATGTTTGTATCCATGACTATGTGTGTATATATGCGTAAGTACATTTGTACAAATATTAAATAGAAAAATCCTCTCAGATCAACTCTAACAAAATACGAGTATATAAACTTTTTCCAAGAGGCCAGAAAATTGTAAATAACAAATATTGTAGAAGTGGAAAGGGGGTTGATATGCCTGCAATTGGATAGTAAACGAAATTTAAAAAGTGAAAAAGGAATAAAAAATTATATCTTATTTCGAATGAAACAAGAGAAGAAAATTACTTTCAAGAGTGAACTTTTGACCGTGAAACTTTTGATTGAAATTTTATTCACTAGAAAAATAGGTATTAAATCGAAATAAAAATAAATTTCCTTATAAAAATAAGAAATTTATCTGAAAATAATAATGACTTATTGGTACTTTTAGAAAAAGCTTTTCGAAAATCAATAAATCTATTTACAGCAATTTTAAGAATTGGTTCCAATTTTAATTACAATAGTAAATTTAAATAATATTTATTTTTGGGGTATTCCATTTTGATCAGCAACCTTGATATACTGCGAAGTACTGCAGAAGTTTTAACTTGTATTTTTGTAGTGCATTAGGAAAAATGAAACCGCGAGTTTGAGTTTCGAAAAGTTTTGGCACGATTCCTAAAAGGATTTGTGGAAGGTCGAGAAGTCGAAAGCTAATGAAAATGTGAACGACTGAGAGCTCTTGTGAGTGGTCCGACCTCTTGAAAAGCCTTCTTCGCATGGGACCGAATATTTCAGATGTTTTGATGCTGTATCATGGCAACGCCTCTAGCCACACGGAGGAGATTTTGTCGGGAAAAGTAATTAATGGGGTTCTCCAGCTATTTTTGGAGATCCGTGAAGCAGTGGAAAACAAAAAACTCTCTGAATTCGACATCGAAAACTGATAAAAATGAGGTCAGACCATCGATTAATATGAAAACTGATAAATACGCTTTTGAGAGGCTTACCAAAAGGGTTTTAATATTCATTCACGAGTTTCTGTCAGAAAAATGGATTCGTGAGGCTTTACAGCCATTTTTGATGGGTTGAGAAGATCATCGAAAGACAAAATTCCTTCAGGGATCGCTTCAACATTGAGAATGAGAGTTCGTGTGTGCTAAGACCTTTGATTAATAAAGAGTCTAATAAGTGAGTCCTAGAAAAGCTTAGCAAAAGGACACCTTACCACCTATCCAACTCCATTAACGAGTTTTTAACAGAAAAATGGATTCATGCGGTTCCACGGCCATTTTTGATTTTTTGATGGGCTGAGAAGACCAGCGAACGACAAACTTCGCTCAGGAATCGCTTCGATATTAAAAATGAGAGCTAATGTGTGGTAAGACCTTTAATTAATAAAGAGTCTAATAAGTGAGCTCTTTAAAGGCAATGTCGAAGCCATCCAAACTTCGCTCAGGGATAGCTTCGATATTGAAAATGAAAGCTCATGTGTGGTAAGACCTTTATTTAATAAAAAGTCTAATAAGTGAGTTCTTGAAAGGCTCACCAAAAGGGTTCTTTGCATCAGTTCGGATACTCCAATATGACAACACACCTTACCACCTATCCAACTCCATTAACGAGTTTTTGTCAGAAAAATGGATTCGTGCGGTTCCACGGCCATTTTTGATTTTTTGTTGAGCTGAGGAGACCAACGAACGACAAACTTCGCTGAGGAATCGCTTCGATATTGAAAATGAGAGGTCATGTGTGGTAAGACCTTTAATTAATAAATAGTCTAATAAGTGAGTCGTTGAAAGGCTTAGCAAAAGGGTTCTTTGCGTCAGTTCGGATACTCTAACATGGCAACTCACCGTGCTACCTTCCCATCTGGAGAAGCCCAGCGAAAGACAAACTTCGCTCAGGAGTCGCTTCGACATTGAAAGTGAGAGCTAATGTGTGGTAAGACCTTTAATTAATAAAGAAAATGAAAGGGTTCTTTGCGTCAGTTCGGATACTCCAACATGGCAACTCACAGTGCCACCTTCCCATCTGGAGAAGACCAGCGAACGACAAAATTCGCTTAGGAATCGCTTTGACGTTGAAAATTACGGCTCACGTGTAGTAAGACCATCGATTTATGAAGAGTCTAATAAGTGAGTCCTTGAAAGGGGTAGCAAATGTGTGGCTTGACAAGGAGTCTAATAAGTGAGTCCTTGATAGGAGCAGCAAAAGTGTGGCTTAACGTCACACGGCTATCTCCATCAATGGGTATTTATAGGTTTTTGTAGTTCCCCAATTCCCCACCATCTTTACAGTCAATGTGAATTATTTTTGTTCAATACTCTCGACAACATTTTGAAGAGTGTAACCGGAGAATTGGAGGTTATTTCAGCCAAAGACAGGATGTATAAAAACAAAAAAAAGATTGTCGTATCTCACGGCCAATGATAATGATGTGAGTATGAGTGGGTGGACAAACGTTACTTCTTCCATTTTACATCTCTGCCAGCTAATGCAGAAAATATTACAAAATATCATAGTGCCTTGGGCTATTATCAATTGAGTTATCACTTTTGCGGATTTTCAAAATACTCTCAAGGTTTATAGATTACAGAATATATTCAATGGTATATAGGAGACTTTCGCTCATCTACGAACACTATTCCAAAAGGTAATTTTATATTGTTACCTTCAATGACAAAGTGTCTTAAATTCATACTTAACTTGATATTGTATAAAGGACATAGAGAATGAATGGCTTATCGTCAAGGTGAAAATGCCAAATTTCACTTCGCGGACTCGTTGTTAGTTAGATATTCAAGGTAATTTTTCGTTATGCGAAGACTAGTGCAAATATTGAATGACCCCTGAGGGGGTCAGTATAAAAGTTCAATTGTGCAAAGAAAAAAAAAATGAAAAATGGAAATTCAGAGAGAGAAAAAAATCGATTATAGTCGCTGAAGACTAAATTTTCCTATTTCGCTTAATTACAATAGATTATGTCGTGGCAATGGGAATGGGGCTGCCTTGTAGGAGATGGTCTTTTTAAGATATTTTGATTAAATGGTATATTTCTCAGCTCACCACCCTTTTATGATTTTCTACAACAGTTTTCGCATAAAATTTAAATGTAGATGTACTCGTAAAATAAAATTGTATCAAAAAATATTCACCATTTCTAAAAGATATCAACATTTTAAACAGTTGAACGTTGATTATACCATTACTGGACTTTGAGATTCCTTTTTTTTTTTTTGTATTTGTGCTTGTGTGTGTGTGTGTGTGTATGTGTATGTGTTCATTTGAAGAGTTTCAAGATAGAATGTGAGAATTTTGTTTGTTCTTTTCTTTTTATATGCAAACAACAAATCCAAGAAGATTAACTAAATTAGATGATTTCGCCTTAAGGAGTCACCAAGTTAATATTTTTTACCGAATAGCATCTTAAAATGATGAAAGAAATTTTCAAATATTTAATTTTGTGTGGACATTTTTGATAGAATTACAAGAACTCTGTCGGTCTGGGTTATGTCTCATAAAAGATTGACTGTTTTTCTGTTAAAATTTCTATTTTAATATTCATACTATATTCGTTGTTAGTTATTAAGCTTTTTCTTTCTTTTTTTTTGTTTATATTATGTAAGAAAACTTTTGGTTTCTTAAAAAGAATTTTCTATTGAATTTTGCTCATCATTTTACCATTGATATTTTATCAAAAAAAAAAAAATCTGTAAAAGTGTTTGCTACTAAATTTAAAAAGTTCACAAAATGGTTTTTTTTGCCATGAAAATTTATCTTATCAGTTTTTAAAAAAAATGATTTAAGTTCCAAATACATTTTCGAATAAAGTGAAAAATTTCTTGGCCCCAAAAAATTGCCTTAATATTATCCAAATTTTTGTCGCTCCTAAGAAATGAAAAAAAACCTTTTAACTTTTAACTCTCTAAAAATTTGGGTGCATGTCAAAATGTTATTAATGAAAATAATTGCATAAAATTCTCTAAGAACCAATTTGGACTAACGATATACCGTCAAATTTCCTATTAGGCTTGGTTTGACTCACGAAAATTTACAGCGGTCTTTTGGAGAGTATTCTTTATGAAGAGCACAAGATTTTTGATGGCATAAACGATTTTGAGACCCAAGAAGCAGTATCATAAAAACCTGGCTCAGTGAGTCCTTTAATATCGAATAGAGATGAATGAGTGAGGTCACTCACAAAAATCCAAACCGTCGATTGGCAATGAAACTGATGAGTTTTTTTTTATATAAAGAAATCCTTGATATAAATAAAACGGGGTTCTTCATGACAGATTGGACATTACAGATGATTGGCCATCTTCATCAATGAGTTTTTATTGAAAAAAGAGATTTTTATGGCTTCATAATAATTCATATGACATTTTTTATATTCTCCAAGATTAGAAAACACTTTAAACTCTTGATACTGTCTACAACATTCAAAGGAGTATAATCGAGAAGCTGACGGCGATTTCAGTTGAAACCGTCCAGAACTGCTACGAAGGAAGGGTGGAAGTAATGTCTCCACCGAAGTATAACTTGCCAAAGCAGCTATAAAAACAAAAAATTATTCTCATTTACTATTGCATAAAACCGATTAAATGTTTTCTTCTAAAACTTATAAAATAAGAGATGAATTTACATAAAACTTTATAAAATTCAAATTTAAGATGATGCTTGTCAAATAAAGAAATTATTATTAGATAAGAGAAAAAGCTAAAAGGATTTAGTGTTGGGTTGAAGGAATACCACAGCCCACATTGTAAGTAGAAAAAGGTTGGAAAATTGAAAGTTGGAATAAGGAAACGATCAACTTGATAGATATTCGTATTAAGATGGAAAACTAGAAACGAGGATAAATTGAACTTGTGAAATGTATATTGAGCAATGCTACTAAAATCCCTTTCCAAAAATACCTACGCCCAGCCGATAATGTAGAAAATTTACACGAAATCATCTTGTCCTAGTAAATTTCTATGCTGTTCATGTCATTGTGCCGCCAAATTTTCATGCCATCCTTGAACGTATCCTCTCATCGTCGTTTATCTAACTATCTGTCGTCCATTCATCGTCGATAGATGTATTAGTCGCTTTAGCCTCATATCCATAAAAGAGCCATCAATAAAATTACGTAAGACGATGAAGTCCTTTATTTTATGTCTCTCCATTTTCCTGGATGTACACAATTCCTGGCTCTGGCCGTTTCGTATCTTCGGCGACTGTTATCATAGTTATCCCATCCTTACGCACTGTTGCCTTGTCGATCCTTTCTTAACTTTCTCCCATCATCTTCAATTCCATTTTATTTCTCCTCTACACTTCCCTGCCACTTTCTATGTATTCCATTAAGTAAGAATTGTTCCTATTCATGCGATTTTTGTCTTCTTGAATATAATTTTCCATCGCCTACAGGACATAATAATGAAGTATGTCACAGACTCGATGGTGTTATTTTGTTGCCATTTTTAAATTCCCTGCATACTCATACCTCCTCCCCTGGTGATAATTTTTAACTTGAATTTATAGAAATTTTTAACTCTACATAGAATTTCCAGATTTATCTTTAAAATAGTTCAGATGAGGTCCTTTCGAAATTTTTTGTATAATTCCACATGGAATTGTATCGGCAATACCAATAAAGTGAACCGGAATAAAAATGAAATGTCGATTTTTGCGGGAATCTCGAACTTTGTATCTTCCGGTGCACTATGAAAGTTCCTTCCGAGGATATATGCTCTCAATTGAAACTATTGCTCAGAACCACTTTTTGCTTGTATCGTCCTAGTTTTAGTTCTGATTTGCTTTGCACCATTCTACCAAAAATTGTTTGTTGCCCGTTTTTAGTTTTGGTCTGCATAACTTATAATTTTGATCCTTTCAAGCGATTTCTTACTATTTCCTTTTCCTTGTGAAAATAAAAAGGAAAAAGGCTGGAACGTCTCTTCTTATCTCGACTGACTACTGTACGTATTGTTGGTGTTTTTTTCTTCTTCTATCATTAACCCCACAACGTTTTTGTCCTCTGCTCGATGGATACTCCCCGTAAACGTCTCGAAGGATGAAATTAATTTGATCAATGTTGAAGGTTTTCGTTTGCGTTCGGGACCATTTTCTTATGTATTTATGTCAAATAAAAAAACCTGTTTCCATTCCAAATGAAAAGTCCTTTTCACGGACGAGTGACAATGACAAACAACATTCGATGTCAATTGAAATTTCGATCACGTCTCCCTTTCGGTCGACATTCAACATCCGTTTGCCCCATTTCCCCACCATATATGAAAAGTGTGCTCGACAATCCTCTTCCATATTATGTATGGGATTTCTAGTTGGTAGTTCCATTACCACCAAACTATTATCCACAATACTTTTATGACAATTCTATTTTTGTCCTCAGCCTGTCTATGAAAGGCATTTATTTCGATTCTTCCTTAAAATGTTCAGAAATTTTTGTTTTTCTAATTGTTATTAGCTAATCGATAGTAACGAATTGCTTCTAAGTGGTATCCCGATACGTATACCAATTTCCATTTTCGATATTAATCGGCTAAATTATTGTATTGTACAATAGAAGTAGAAGTGAATTTCTATAATATTGTCATTTTTATATATAAAATTACATATGTACACACACATGCACACACACGCACACATATACATATAAACACAAATAGATTAAGGCAATAATAGAAAAGGATGACACGATGGGGTGTTTGGTTTGTGGACCGGGAAGGGTTTGGTGGTTAATAGTAGTAATCAAATTTGAAAATCACAGCACAGAAGAGTCTGAAACAAATCTTTTGAGGATTTTTCGATGATGGATTATTTAGGCGTTCTTCGTTTAAATTGTTGACTTGAAGCAACCTTTGTCACCACCAACCACTCTTGTTACGCAAAGGTCGTGGCTTGACTTGTTTATTGCCTTGCTTGCCTCGTATAACAGGTGGTGGAAGAGATAGTCATGAATCGCGCAATATCCTTTTGGATTATGTCTTATCCCTATTTTATGTTGGGGCTTTTTTATATCAGTTGTTTTTTTTTTTTTTTGCGTCCATAGACTGCTTCGTTATTTATATTTATCTTAAAAAAGATTTTTGAGCTTTTATCTACAATATCATAGAAAATGGAGTTTATTAAATTTTCTGTATCCTTATTTTTTTTATTATTATTATACGTTCTACTTTTTTATCATGAATTGATTTGTCTGACATGTTGTTGAGAGGTTAGTTGGGTTCTGACTCCCAAAAACCTTCTCCTTATATAGCTTGTTGCTTCTCTAAGAAATACATTATTTTTCTAGTATCTTTAAAATAATATTAAGTTTTTTTTTTCTTTGTCTTAAATATATTTGTTTTTTTTTTATGGATAATAATCTTTATTCAATTATATTTAATGAATTTTAAATAGTGTAGTTTATAAGAAATGATATTATTAAATTATAAATAATGTAAGAAAAAATGTGAATTTTATGGGATTTCTTGGGGAAAAGAGTCGGTAAGTTTTTGGTAAAATAATTTGCATTAATATCGTGTGATGTCTTAGAATAAAACCAAAAAGAGTTATCCAATTTACACTTTAGAATAAAAGTTGGAGCTATTCAATTTGTATATACTTTAAAAAGTAAATATAAATAATATACACTTAAAATTCTGATTTTGATCTCTTGCACTAAAGATATTTTGAAGTAGTTTGGGTAGCTTTTAAACTTTAAGCACTAAAGATTTCAATAGAATATGTTACAAAGTCTTAAAATAAAATCTCAAATGTCGTCAAATCGTACTACTACCTTGTAGGCAAACTCACAGTATCAAATCTCGAAATTAAGTGTTTTGAAATTTTTTGTAAAATATTTATTATTTTATGAAGTTTGTGGTCCAGTTTATGGTTATTATACGGCCATAGCACTGAGAATTGATGGTACCTGTTCCTTGTTCTTCGTTTTCAAAAAAACGTGGGCCATTGACAGGTTTAGAACTTTTCTGACACTTTTTTTTATTAATACAATGGCTTTTCCGTAGTTACTTGTGTTAACTTAGATTATAGAAGAACAAGATCGGCCCCTACACACAAATTTTCTCCAAATTTTGTTGGCAATACATTCGTAAGGACCCATACACAGATGCAAAATGATAGAAACGGCGTAAATCAGTGGGGGCCAATTTTAAACTTCAGTTATGCGATTAAGGTGGTTCGTATAAAACCATTTTCATATGTGATGTCATTTATATTGTACATTATCACACCGCAACTTAATAAAGAATTAACAGAAATTAAAGTATTTCTTGCACTATTAAATAAAGTTTCCATAAATTTACACACTTTACGTACGCCGGTACTGAATTATTTTCTGGTAAACATTGAACTGTCAACATAACATTTATTTACATTTATTGAATGATGAACTTTTCACTTTTTAACCACTTTTTTAACCCAATTAATTCATTAAAAGCCATTTAAACATATTATAAATTAAATTTTTGTTAAATTCTCTAATAAAAATGAAGATGTCAACTTACCGAAAGAAAAAAATTGCCGGCTTCCCCATTCCGTTGAATATTAAATATTATCAACAATATAACTTTTTATATAAATACTAACTTTTTCGTAAATACACATACTTCAAAATAGATAAAAACTACACTTTCACTTACACTTTCCGATAAGTGCCAAAATAACAACTTGAAAAACAACAAAAATATGCAAGCATTTCGGTATGCTACCACTATCATGGAGAATAGCGTATTTAAAAAATCTCCGAAAGTCTACAAAATTAAGGTACAAAAAATTAAAATTGCTGTTGTTGTGTTTAAATAAGGTTTTTGTTTCGTATAAGTGAATTAAAATGAATATAAATTATGCTTTTGGAATTGAATAAATTTTTATAATGAAAACTAGATGTCAGTGCCTGTCATGTCTACATAAAAGAAATGTACACAAATGTTTGCAAGCAGTACGATTTCTCGCCGCTTTTGTAATAAATCAGCCAGAAAATTCCGTATACAAATACAAAAATCTAACGTACGGGCCTATCCAGGTATTCTTTAAACTAAGTGTCTCCATAAATAAATCTACACAAATGTTTGCAAGCAGTACGATTTCTCGCCGCTTTTGCAATAATTCAGCCAGAAAATTGCGTATATAAATACAAAAATGTAACGTACGGGCCTATCCAGGTATTCTTTAAACTAAGTGTCTCCATAAATAAATCTACACAAATGTTTGCAAGCAGTACGATATCTCGCCGCTTTTGCAATAATTCAGCCAGAAAATTGCTTATACAAATACAAAAATCTGACGTACGGGCCTATCCAGGTATTCTTTAAACTAAGTGTCTCCATAAATAAATCTACACAAATGTTTGCAAGCAGTACGATTTCTCGCCGCTTTTGCAATAATTTTGGTAGAAAATTGCGTACATATATACGAAAATTTGACGTACGGGCCTATCCAAGTATTCTTTAATCTAAGTGTCTACATAGAAAAATCTACACAAATGTTTGCAAGCAGTACGATTTCTCGCCGCTTTTGCAATAATTCAGCCAGAAAATTGCGTATATAAATACAAAAATCTAACGTACGGGCGTATCCAGGTATTCTTTAAACTAAGTGTCTCCATAAATAAATCTATACAAATGTTTGCAAGCAGTACGATTTCTCGCCGCTTTTGCAATAATTCAGCCAGAAAATTGCGTATATAAATACAAAATCTAACGTACGGGCCTATCCAGGTATTCTTTAAACTAAGTGTCTCCATAAATAAATCTACACAAATGTTTGCAAGCAGTTCGATTTCTCGCCGCTTCTGCAATAATTCAGCCAGAAAATTGCGTATATAAATACAAAAATCTAACGTACGGGCCTATCCAGGTATTCTTTAAACTAAGTGTCTCCATAAATAAATCTACACAAATGTTTGCAAGCAGTACGATTTCTCGCCGCTTTTGCAATAATTCAGCCAGAAAATTGCGTATATAAATACAAAATCTAATGTACGGGCCTATCCAGGTATTCTTTAAACTAAGTGTCTCCATAAATAAATCTACACAAATGTTTGCAAGCAGTACAATTTCTCACCGCTTTTGCAATAATTCAGCCAGAAAATTGCGTATATAAATACAAAAATCTAACGTACGGGCCTATCCAGGTATTCTTTAAACTAAGTGTCTCCATAAATAAATCTACACAAATGTTTGCAAGCAGTACGATTTCTCCCCGCTTTTGCAATAATTCAGCCAGAAAATTGCGTATATAAATACAAAAATCTAACGTACGGGCCTATCCAGGTATTCTTTAAACTAAGTGTCTCCATAAATAAATCTACACAAATGTTTGCAAGCAGTTCGATTTCTCGCCGCTTCTGCAATAATTCAGCCAGAAAATTTCGTATATAAATACAAAAATCTAACGTACGGGCCTATCCAGGTATTCTTTAAACTAAGTGTCTACATAGAAAAATCTACACAAATGTTTGCAAGCAGTACGATTTCTCGCCGCTTTTGCAATAATTCAGCCAGAAAATTGCTTATACAAATACAAAAATCTGACGTACGGGCCTATCCAGTTATTCCTTAAATTAAGTGTCTACATATAAAATCTACATACTTTCGAGTACGATTTCTAGCCGCTTTTGCACTAATACAGTCAGAAAATTGCGTATCCAAATACGTATTCTTTAATTTAAGATAGTTACTATCGAAAAATGACACTAATTGTTTGGCAGCTGTCAAATACTTGCGTCACACTTTCCGAATTCAAAAATGTATAATCTTTACTTTTACTGAGTATGCCTTAGCACTCGTCATTCTGCCCTTTACCATCCCTTTTGATCAGGGAATATTCAGTTTTCCAAAATTGTTTTGAAGAATAATTTTTCCAGAACTTGCAGATGTCATATTTGTTCTCGAAACGGACTCTATTTGAACAGGAGACACATCTTATGTTAATATCGATATATCTATGAAAATTCACTTTCGTCCTTTGGTAAGTTGTTATTCTTCATTTTTTTGTTTTCTCGTCCCTTCTTTTATTCTATTGTAGAATAAGTCAATTTATTTTCAAATAAAAGTAAAATTATTAAGAAGAAAAAAAAACATTTACTAATTTCTATTATATTTGAGATCACAGAAGAAAAAAAAAAACGGAAAAGAAAAGAAAATAAATATAAATCTAAGAATTGTTCATGTACCAAAAAAACAAAAAAAAAAAGAATACAATTTGGTCATCAAAAGAACATTAGAGAAAAAAACCAAAACCACTTAAAGGCCTCTTAAAAGCATTTATTTTATAGCTAAAGAGAAGGAGACAAGATGAAAAAAAGTTAATTACTATTTTCTTTAAGAAATGGCAAATTTCACATAAAAGAAATACGAACAAAAATGTCAAGTTTAAGAATTTCTAAAATGACATTTCAAAATACGTAGGATTCTTTTAACTTTTGTATAGAATTGAAAGCTTTTACTGAATAAGACAACCGATTTAGTTCGAAGAGTCCTTATACCAAAAAATACATTCATCTATACATACACATATGTATATGTTCTAGGATACGACAATGTTTTCATGTAAGTATATATGCACAATCTAACAACATAAAAACGGACCGTCAAACTAGCAGTATTTACAAACTCCACATGTGTATTCATATAGACTTCATATATCCTGTTGCTTACATATATAGCTACAGGGACATACACTCTGTAGATCCTGGTATTATTAGAAAATACGATACTAAAAAGGCAAAAGGAAAAATGGCACACAAAATCTAAAATAACTCGTATTAGATGAATTCGAAGTAAATAAGTCATCCTTAAATGTTTTTGGGGATCAAGAAGAGAATGAAAAGTTTGTGGGAACAGTAACAACTAGCATTGGTTGATTCTATTACATATAAACGACATGGCATTTGTGGGGACGGCTTATTTATCCCCAAGTCGAAAGAATCTATCGAATGTTCACCACATAATACTTTAGTATGTCCCCTTTTTAAGTGAATTGTATGATTAAAAAGGACATGAAACGTTTATCCTTGAGGCAAAGAGATCAGATCAAAGTCTTGTACTGAATCGCCAAATAAATCCTACTGCTTCCTTTCTACAAAAAAAAAGATTTAATATGACTACAAATAGAAATGATACTAAATGACCGATAAAACTAGTCTATACCATATAGTATGTGGGCACATAAATACAACAATTTTGTACAAATATTGTTTGTGTAGTAGTTTCTGGTCATTTTTAGTTATTTTATTATAAAAAGAGGAGTAAAAAAAAAAAATAAACAACAACTTTCACTTTAAGTTGATATCCTTAAAGGAGTATGATGAGTATATGAATGTCGAGTGCACGTTTAAAAGTGTATGTATTTTAAGTAGATTTATTTAATTTCACTTTCGTCCTTCACTTCACTTCCGAATAGGAACTATATTTTTCTCATCCTTCTTTATTATTTATTCTATTGGAGAGTATTATCTCATATTGCTAATCTTATCCATTGGGGTAAGGCGTTCATCCATTCATCCATTCACAATATAAATACGTATATCCATACACAAATAGTATAAGTATGACTAAGAATGAACTATTTTTAATAGTAACTGTTGTAAAGCTGATAGGATGTGTATTGCTCGAACATTTATCCTTACAGGAGTAACATTAATAAAACTGTGCAACTCAACACCCAGTAAGGATAAGTGTCTTAAAGAAAAGTCAGAAAAGGTTTTCTTTTTTATAATTATTTGATTTTTTTGTTCATTTTACAAAATCGTTAATACTTCAAATCAAATTCTCATGAGAATTAGAATATAAGCAACAACAAAAATATACGGAAAAAAAGAAGACTAAAACTTTGGAAAGGACACAAGAAAAATCCATACCTAATACTCATAAAATAATAATTATAAAAAAAATACTTAAAAAAAAAGGTAAAATTTTTATAAAGTCTACATCGAACTGGACTCTAGAAATTTTCCTATATATATTTTTATAATAAAATTTGATTTATTCCTTACGAAGGTTAGGATTGAAAAGGAAAAAGAATGAATTTTCCGGTAACTATGGAATAACTTATAATGAGCTTTGACAAAAAGTACGGCTATGAAAACATTTTCTATTTTGGAGTTTGTTTTTTTTTTTTTTTAAGAAAAGGAAAACTTTAAATTTTTACTAAAATGAAAAACCTTTTTCAAATTGTTTCAAGTTTGTGAAATTTTTCGAAATAAATTCTTACATTAATTACTAACAATTTCAAAAGTTAAAAAAAAACTGACATTATAAAAAAAATTAATATACATTTTTATGGGTAAGTTATTATCTACTATATTCTAAAGCTATTAAGTTCTGAATCATTTACTAAACCTCCTTTTGGATAATTTTTCTAATATATATCGGATCAGTTCCTAGTTAGAAAAATGGCAAATAATGTCAGTTAAAAATAATGTGCTAAAAGAATTTCTTCTCTCTTGAAACCCATTTGGACTAATAGATTTATGTAAAAATAAAGTAAATGCCTAAATTTCTTCCAATTCTAATAAAAAAAAAAATTTCTTTTTAATTACAGATCTTGGCTTACAACTAGAAAAGGAATTAATTAAATTATTTAAAAAAAAAAAAAACTAAATTATCACAAAGATCAGGAAAGAAAAGACTAAAATTTGGATTGCTATCTATCCTAAAGGAGTGCATTTCGTAAGTATTTAATTGCAAATATAAATTCATCATTTAATTATAGTGTGTGTGTGTTTTTTTTTTAAATGTATAATAAAACTTTTATATTGAAATGTTAAAAAAATCATTAAAGAAATTATATTTGGCTCATTTTGATATATTTATCATCAAAGCTGGTTCTTCGTCCTTCCAACTTTCGATAGTTCTTTCTGAAGGTTCCGTTTGGGGGAGAAAATTTGATGAGAAACTTTTTTATTGACATCAGAAATCCTCCTTTTAATCTATACTAGAATACTTACTTAATTATTTCATATTAATTTTTATACATTATATTTTCTCAGTTATATGCAGGTTTTATGTTCATAATTGCTTAGCCATAAGCACTTTTATTTGCTCAATTATAAAATAACCACTTTTCATATTTGTCCAACTGTAGAAAAAGCAAACATATAATAAAATGGTGTATTCGTAATTGCTCAGTTGTAAGCACACCCAATGAATATGCATTTGGCTAAAGATAGCAAAAATTACTTTTGTCTAAAAAAAAAAAATATTTTGTTCATATTGTTTCTTTTTGTCTCATATTTTATGAAAGGAAATTGTTAATGTGTCAACAAATTTAGTGTCAGTAGTTCATGATAGTTAATCTTCGGTTTTGGTTCAGTGTACTTAAGGTGAGGCTTGTTTTTTCTTACGAGACCAGTATGATAAGTCAGTGATAAAGGAAAGAAAAAATTAATTTATTCAACAAAAATTGATTTATTTCTCAACATAGTCTCCCTTTAGCTCGTTACACTTCTATCAATGATATTTCAAGTGCTCTTTACCATTCGTATAGTACGATTTGGTTAAGTCTGTGAAATAGGCCTCAGTATTTGCTGTTTATTCAGATAGTAATGCTGATAGTCGATATAGATTATAAAATTAAGCATGCCATCATCTTTGCTGTCGATGGAACTGTTTTCACTTTCTTTGATGAACGTTTGGTATAAAAAGTCTGCTGTTTTAACTAAATTTTGGTTTCTGGTGTGTAATCAACAGATATAAATGGATGCAAATATCAATTTAAATTACACATCAAATATCAGTTTAAATTACACGTACTCTCCAGAAGTCATTACAAGAACACGTTCTTGGTCAAATGTTAGCATACGCAGCATTCATCTTGCCGATAGCTCTCTCATACCCAAAATTTCATGTAATATATTGCCTATTTGTTCTTTTGAGATGTTTACCGTATCAGCTACCTTAACATTTTTACTCGACGGCCTTTTAGAACGATATCATCAATTTTATTAATCATTTCTTCAGAGATGATATAAATTGGACATTCTGAAACTCAGCACAATTTGTGAAATTCAATAAGCCACATTAAAATCATTCGATTTGATGGTAGCGATTCTCCACAACATTTTTCAAGCTTAGTTTTTATATCAGATATTGTTTTTTTTTCTCCTCAAAAATATTATTTAATTAACAGACAAAATTCACAAAAATATTGTCAGCTTTCAATAGCTATTAAAACTTAACTAATTACCAGGTATTTATGAAATTTTTTATCAAGTCTTTCTAAGAATACCAATTAATAGAAAAAATATTATTTGGCTGACATCAACAATATCTCTTGCTTATAACATTGACTTATCATATTGCCTTCATATGCTATATTTCCCAGACTGATATTCATTAAAGCACCCTATACATATTAGATCATTTCTAATAATAAACTAAAATATTTCTTTTTTAATACGCAATCATCCGATTTGGATGCGCTACAATCTTTAATTGCAATTTGCTATTAAATTGGCTGCCGTTATCACAACCCTTAAGTCAGAATTCTTAAAAGAATATATTGATTAATTAATTGAAAAAAAAAAAACAAATTTAGAATAATTCTTCAGAAAAAAGTAACGTCTTTTTCTGAATAATCGATTATTATGATTATCATAATTATTCGAGAGGTATCTGGGTTAAAATGATGTAATCGACTTTTGTTCCACTTAATATTAAATAGTCTTCACTAAATATAATTGTCGATATTAAAGTGAAATATTAATCAATTCAAAATATCGTATTTTGGATATTTCCGATAATTTTTTTTTTGTTTTTTAGTATATTATGAAAATGAACTGATGAGTTTTGAAATTATTGAATTCAAAATCGTTCAATCATAATTTATTCAAGACAAGAAACAAGAGAAAAATTGTTTTAATATAATGGAAATAGAAAGAAAAATGTTTACCCTTCAGCACAGTACAAAATCATATTGTAAACTAATCAATTTGATTGAATTGTAATATTTTTTTTTATGAATTTGTATTTGCCTGAAAATGTTATGACGAGAGAGGAAGAAAAGGTAAAAACTCTTGTTCGATATGGAAAAGTCATCAACTAAAAACTAACTTTAATCTAACCTACATTTTTTTCAACAAATAATAAAAATTTCGTATTTAATAAAGTTCCAGTTGACCTCATCATATCGGGGGTAAGACTCAATCAATATTTGATTACGAGGACAGTTTCAACAACAATACAACAGATGGTGTTGTAGCTATTGTTACAGACACTCTTACTATATATTATGCGTGTTATTATTTCTGTTATGTTTTAATTTGTTGATTCGGTGGGTTCTTTTAGATTTTTTATATGACGATTAAATGAAAGTGGCTAATTCGAAAATAATGAGTGAATACGAATTCAAGCAAAATACGTGCGTTACGAGTACGTAGAATTGTAAATGGAAGTGGCTACTTATAATCATATGTACATCTAACTTACATTTTATGTGAATATCATAAAAATGAATTTTTGTTGGTTTTTTTTTTTTTTTGAGGCTAATTACTTAACTAAAACGGAAGGTAACACAGAATAATTTCTGATCCAAATGATAATAAAACAAAAGCGAAATTAATATAATTACAATTAGAAGCCTAAATGGATTAGTAAATATGAAAATTGTACAATTATTATCTAATTTTATTATCGGAATCATGTTTTAGTATTTTGGTTTTTTTTTTTTTAAATATTTCTATTGTAATTTCTTGTAATCGTATTGCATGTTGTAATTTTGATCTATGCAATATGTTAATTAAAAAGAAAGCTTTCGTATAGTGTACATAAAAAAAAACCGAAAATGTTATCTTATGATTTTTTTTATACGTTTATAAACTTAAACAAAAACAATGGTGCCAATAGTCACTGAATATTTTATTTTTATGAAATCATTTTTTTTTTAAATTTTACTTTCGGTAATATGGTTAGGAGGGGGCAGGGGTAGGTAGAAAAATATCTTGAAGATGACAATTACAATCGACAACATTCTTCTGAGATTCTTTAAAACGAAATTAAAATCCTTCGGCGTATTTCCTTACTGTTAACCAATTGGAGAATGAACAAAAATGTATCCACATAACTTTTACTCCTTGCAGATAACCTCAACCTCGTATATATCTTAACGGCAAGTAAATACCACAAAATACTTAGATGAACACAAAATTCTTAAAAGACCTCAACTAAGCAGACGATGGCGACAAATACTTAAATTTCTAGACATCACCTGCCAAAAACCAATTTACACTTACAGACTAGAACTTTGAGATTCTACTTAACCGTCCAATTCCCATTGGACTTGGTTAAGTAGAATTGAACAAAAAAAAATCATAACTAAAGACGATCAATAAAATTCACAGGTCTCTTAGATAATCACACGTTTAAGACTATTTATTTAGTCATTAAAAATACTACTATTATTCATCAACAACAAAAAAAAACCCTTAATGTTGAAATAATGTTCAGTTAAAAATAAAATATAATAATAGAGGGAAAAAAAACGATAAAAAGAATTCGATTGAATATCGTAAAAAGCATATTTGTGGAAATTTTTATATGAATTTGAACGTGTCCTGATGAAAATATTATACTTTTAAGGACAGTAGTTAAGATATTCTACGATTATATGAACTCTTTTTTTCCCCATATCTACATACGTTTTGGATAGAATGGATCCTTTTTTTTTTTTTTGGTAACGTAAAAAAAGGGATGAGTTTGGTATAGAGTGTTGTACTTTAGACCAATCTAGTCCATTCCGAATTGTTCAATAAAATCAAATAGTTCCGAATATGTTGTGCTTTGTGTATTTTTAGCATAGAGGAAAATATGGAAACTGAGGTTGGAAGAAGGTATTTTTTGGTATTCATATTAGCAAATAGCCAGAAGGGTTTGGCAACAGCAATAAAACTATCAAAGCCCTAAAGGATAGAATCGTGTGATGCGGTGCCATCGCAGTTGTCCGTCCATCATTGATAGAATAAGGAATTCTGTTAACCTTTTTTGTTTGTAAGCAACAAGCACGACCAAAAATCCCTTTAAAAAAAGAAGAAGAAAATAGCTTTATTCTGATAGAATGTGACCCTTTCTCTATTTTGGTTTTAGTTTCTAGCTCTCGTATTTTTGTATGGATTGCATTGTTGTTTATTTTTACGAACGCACAAATCACAGAAGGTACAGGAAAGTAAAAAAAAAACTTTCCTGTTTTCTTTTCTACATCTTATTGGTCGGAAAAGGGTTTTGGACCGAAAAGTATATGAACGTAAATTAGTATCAAGAAATTCTTATTATGATACGTTTACGAGGATAGCTTCGACAGCGCGTACTCGTAATAACAGCTCCGATAACAATAAAAAAAAAAAATATCATCTCGTAGACAATGTAAATTTTCCGAAATCGGCATTTTTCTAAAAGGTATTTTTATTCTTCCTGTTCCAAAAATGCCGTATCGATTATGTCTTCCACTAAATGTCTTTTAGGCATAATACCAGAAAGATTTATCTGACCCGAATATATTTTATGCAGATGGAAAGGGATAATCCGTTCTAAAATTGATTTTTAAATAATATTGCGTAGTTGGTCCTTTTCCATGCATCCATCCTTTTGGATTATTTCGATTCATATATTTAGTCCGGTGTCCGTTCCCATATTCGTTATGTTGAGTATCTTTTACATATGTTCACTTCATTTTAAACATTTTTATGACATTAGATAATGTTGGGACCTGAACGGCCAATGATGATGACGAGTATCAACTATGAAGCTGATGACTATAGTGAAAATCAGAAAAATAGCGCTAGGGACAATAATAAAGATTACGATAACGATAACGATAACGATAACGATTACGATTACGATAACGAAATCGATACCGATACCGATACCGATACTGATACCGATACCGATTGTCAATATTCATGATGATAATTATGATTCAAAAAATCATGTGAAATTTTCGTAATAATACGACAGCAATTATTCGTGCATGCGATTTTCTTTTTGATTAATGCAATAGTTTCTTAGGAAAGCTTAAATTCAAACCACGCACACGAATAAAGATACGAGGACAAGTTGTAAAAATACTGCACCAAGTGCACTTCAGTTGCATCTTGATTGGATCGATGCGAACAGATCATAAATTATCCTCTAGAACGTTAGTGATTATTGGACGCAATAAAAAATGTACATTTTTAGAATGTTCATAAGCCATCATCATGTCAGCACAGGGTAATAAATTCAAATTGCTGGACAAGCTTACAATAAGAAAGTCGCGCGAAGAAATTGAATATGATTTACGACGATCGACATGGTCACTAGTTTTAGAGATTTTTACGAGCTGCAGCCAGAGTATGATTACGAGTATAAATTCAAGTATGAATAATTTAAGTACTTGTCCCCCAGTCCTAAGTGGCTATTCCATAACTCCGTAGCTATAGGGTTCCGATTCGTCTTTTTCCCAAACATTTTCATATCTGCAATTAATATTTACAATGGAATACCAATTTATTCATTGCCCTTTAAACTGCACATTTTGTAGGCATATGTGTACTCTTGAAAATTCTTACATTTCTTAGTGTTGAAATTAAATTTTATCCTACAATATATGTGCTGGGTTAACGTCAATGGCCACAAGCATTCGTAATTCAATTGCTTGCAGTAAGAATCGTGATGGACAATATTCGGATTTATATGCACTTACTTATCAAGAGACAAAAACAAACCAATTTACTGACATCATGCCATAAACTCTAATTGTCCCCGTAGTCTACCTATTAATGTGCATATTATTTTAATTCTGCCAGTCATTAAAATAATAATAGTTGGATTGATGAATAATTTTATAGAACCCTATGAAAATTAAATTTAAACACTTCTAATGTTGTGATAGAAATTGATTCAGAAATGATGAGTCCAGAAACATTAAAATTAAAAAGAAAATATTCCCATACAAATTAATGACGAATACTTCAAATTGTTTTGGTGTAATTGCAAAAATAAACATTTTCAAAATATTTTCCAGAGAAAACTTAATATTCGAAAATCACCGAAATGAAAAACTAGAAATTTTTTTAACGATATTTCTAAGACTAAAAAAAAATGTTCATATTGGAAAAATCATCAAAAATCACATAAAAAGTCCAAAGTTAAAATATTTTCAAGACAAACAATTTGGATTTTCGAAAAATCACCAACTCTGAGCAGTTTCGACATAAATAAAGTTGATTCCGTAAAAACGAAAAAAAATTCAGCATTTTCAAATATTCTTAAAAGTTACAATTATTTTCAGACTAAACTTTTAGATTTTCGAAAATTTATCATACAAAAGTGAATTTTTTCGAAATTTAAAAAAAAAATATTTCTCCTATAAAAACCTCAAAATTTGAACAATTTCAGGAATTCATAGGAATTAGCATATTTTTGAGACAAAAAATTTTTATATTCGAAAAATCAGAAAAACTGCTCAATTTCGAAAATAATAAAATTTTCATTATAAAAATTAAATACTGAGTTTTCAAACTACAAAATTCTGTATTATTTTAATATTCTTAATTAGCAAATTTCTTTTTTATAAAATTTTTAATATATTTTTAAGACTTCGAATTTTCATTTCGAAAACTAACAGAAACTAAATTGTTCCAAAAATAATCAATTTTGATGTAAAAACAAAAATTATAATAATGGAGATAGTGTGACTGTTATTGGAATTAGTTTTTGGGAACTAAAAATATCTACGAAGTCACCAAAACTGAGAAGTTCCAAAAACTAGTAAATTTACTGCTTAAAAAATAAACCAACATATAAATTTTATATTTTCGTTTTAAATATTAAATATTAAAGTTTGTATTTTGAAAATTGCCAAAATAAAATTTTTGTTTGATAATTTATCAAAATTGAATAAAATTAAAATTTTTTTAAAGCAAAAAAAATTGATTTTGAAAAATCACAAACTCTGAGCAGTTTTGACATAAATAAAGTTGATTCCGTAAAAAACGAAAAAAATTCAGCATTTTCAAATATTCTTAAAAGTTACAATTATTTTCAGACTAAACTTTTAGATTTTCGAAAATTTATCATACAAAAGTGAATTTTTTCGAAAATAAAAAAAAATGTCTCCTATAAAAACCTCAAAATTTGAACATTTTCAAGGAATTAGAATATTTTTGATACAAAAAATTTTTATATTCGCAAAATCAGAAAAACTGATCAATTTCGAAAATAATAAAATTTTCATTATAAAAATTAAATTCTTAGTTTTCGAACTAGAAAATTCTGTATTATTGTAATATTCAAAAATAATAAATATCTTTTTTTTATGAAAATTTTAATATATTTTTAACACTTCAAATTTTGATTTCGAAAACTAACAGAAACTAAATTGTTCCAAAAATAATAATTTAAAAACAAAAAATATCATAATGGAAATTGAAATAATTGTTATACACCAAATCTGACTGTTTTTATTAATTTTTGGACTTTTTGTAAAAGTTACAATTATTTTCAGACTAAATTTTTAGATTTTCGAAAATTTATCATACAAAAGTGATTTTTTTCGAAAAAAAAAAAAATATTTCTCCTATAAAAACCTCAAAATTTGAACATTTTCAAGAATGCATATGAATTAGCATATTTTTGAGACAAAAAATTTTTATATTCGAAAAATCACAAAAACTGAACAATTTCGAAAATAATAAATTTTTCATTATAAAAATTTAATACTGAGTTTTCGAACTAGAATTTCTTTTTTTAAAAATTTTAATATATTTTTAAGACTTCGAATTTTGATTTCGAAAACTAACAGAAAGTAAATTGTTCAAAAAAATAGTAAATTTGCCAAAATTAAAATATTTATTTAATAATTTATGAAAATTGAATAATATTAAAATTTTTTTAAAACTAAAAAATATTGATTTTCGGAAAATAACCGAAAATGGATTATTTCAAATAAATTATTTTTTTCTATTAAAAATTTAATAAATTATTTTTTAAAAATAAACTAACTTAGATTTAGAAAAGTCGCCAAAATTAAACTTTTTTGAAAATAATAAATTCTTTTTTTTAAATTTAAATAATTTAATGACTTTTCGAAAAACAACAAAAAATTGAACTGCGTCAAATCTGATAAATTTTAATAATAAATTCTTTTTTGAAAATATCGCAAAAAATATTCTAATCGAAAACAATAAATTTTCCTCTATAAATAACCGCAAAATTTAGAAACTTTGAAAATATTTTTACGACTCTAAATTTTTATTTTCGAATAATTACAGAAACTAAATTATTTCAAAAAATTCAACAAAAAAAAATTAAAAAGACACAAAACAAATCGGAAAGTTGTCGTTCTTGAAAATTTGAAATACTGAAAATTCATTAAAAATTAACATTAATAAAAAAAATTCTTTGCGGGCTATTTTAACTAAAAAAGGTTAGCTTATGATACATAAATATAAGAATTACCAAAAAAGGAAAATTGATAAAATTGCGGAAAATTGTAGGGAAAATCTCCGGTTTTCGTTCAGTGTACTTAAGGTGAGGTATTTTTTTTTCTTACGAGACCAGTATGATAAGTCAGTAATAAATGAAAGAAAAAATGAATTTATTTAACAAAAATTAATTTATTTCTCAACATTGTCTCCCTTTAGCTCGATACACTTCTTTCAATGATATTTTTAAGTGTTTTTTACCATTCGTGTAGTACGATTTGCTTAAGTCTGGGGAATAGGCCTCAGTATTGGATATAATTTCATTAATCTTTGCTGCCGATGGAACCATTTTTACTATCTTTGGTGAACGTTTGGTATTAAAAGTTCGTTGTTTTAACTAAATTTTGGTTTCTATGAACATGTTTTTTGTCCAATGTTAACAAACGCAGCATCCATCTTCCTGATAGATCATTCATACCCAAAATTTCATGTAATATACTGCCTATATGTTCTTTTGAGATATTTACCAAGTCAGATACCAAAAACGTTTTTACTCGACGGTCTTTTATAATGATATCATAGATTTTGTTAATCATTTCTTCAGGGTTCATCTAAATTGGACTTCGTTGACACTCAGCATTATTTGTGGCATTATTCACATTACACAATCTAATTGGAAAGCCACATTAAAATCATTCGATTTGATGGTAAGAATTCTCTACAACACTTTTCAAGCTCAGTTTTTATTTAAGATATTTTCTTTTTCCTCAAAAAATATTTTTTAATTAACAGACAAAATTTACAAAAATGTTGTCAGCTTTCAATGGCCATCAAAACTTAAATAATTACCAGGTGTTTATGAAGATTTGTACGAAGTCTTTCTAAGAATACCAATTAATAGAAAAAATATTATCTAGCTGACATCAACAATATCTCTTGCTTATAACATTGACTTATCATATTGTCTTCATATGCTATATTCCCAGACTGATATTCATTAAAGCACCCTATAATTATTAGACGCAATCATCTGATTTGGATGCGCAATAGTCTTCAATTATAATTTGTAGTTAAATTGGCTGCCGTTATCACAACCCTTAAGTTAGAATTCTTAAAAAAATATATTGATTAACTATTTAAAAAAAAAAACAAATTTAGAATAATTCTTCAGAAAAAAGTAACGTCCTTTTCTGAATAATCGATTATTATTATTATCATCATTATTCGAGAGATATTGGGGCTCTCAGAAAGCCATGATTATTTCTTAAAAACTGGAGAAAAAAATTAAGTTTTGAAAAATAATTTCCAAGACATAATCGAATTTTGACATCATCTTCTGCCGCGTAATTTAATATTTTTGTATAAAATTGCGGAAAATTGAAGGGAAAATGCACATTTTCTATGGAATTTCCAGCATGAAATCCAGTGGCTTATGTGCATAGCTCTGGTGCCTTCCATTTGAGTGCGAGAATTTTTTGAATCTTGTAGGAGGATGCATATTTTTGTGTTTGTATACATAAGCCAATAACTACAAGTGTTTATGAATTTCATAAATATTTGAAAAATTTCCATTTAAATACCAACAGACTGTATGCATGTGTCTACGTTTAGTTAGGATTTTTCCGAATGGCTTGTCGTAAATGCTGATTTTCTTATTATTTGTCGTGATTTTCAATTCCAAGAGCATTGTGAATATTCGTACAAGATATCAGCATCGTAAAGTCTACAAATCTGAATAAACTACAATATTTGAAGGTAATTTACTCTAATTAGCTTAGGTCCTTGCAATTGAAAATCATAAACCATCGATGCGTAATTTGAGTTTATGTGGATTGCTCAATTTCCTTAAAAAATTCACTCATCGGCATATTTATTCGTTAGCACAGGAATTGGAATGTTCCAACTGTGGTCATAGAAAACCAATTCACGCAATTCCCAATTTAATAATGCATAAAATTGTACAGAACGAAGTCGTAGTGGATCATCACCAACTAACAGGTGAACATAAAAAATCTATCTGCAAAATAGAAAATAGATTCTAATCCTTGGTATCCATCCCCGATTTCCTATCCTCTCGAGGTCGTTGCACGTAGTGTGCTTAACATCCAAACATACGCTACGTGTCTGGATAAATTCATGGATGATTTCGTGCATAAATTCATAGGAGCCGAAGTTTTTATAACACGATTAGTGATTGTGGTAGCTAGTAGAGAAATGGGGAATGCGATAAAGCGCATAGTTTGCTCTCGTATTATATGATATGAAATGAATGACGTAAAGGTTGGGCTGAATCGGGCTGGGGTGCCGAAGATGGCTAGGCTATACACCAGCGAATGCCATAAGAGCTGAGACCGTATGTAATCGAATATCTCTCAGGGTGAACGTGAATATCATGACCCGATTATGTCAACCTTGATGTGTATACGGATGCTGCTCAGATTATGCAGTGCTACTTGGGGGAGCTGCTGATACGTTCGTATCATATCACCCCATCTCCATGCGAGTACGAAAACCGTGGAAATGTTCATTTCGCTCGCTAAATTCTCTAAACAATCAAATTTCGAATGTGCTGTGCAGGTGTTTTTCGAACTGTTTATATGCCGCCCGTTTTCGGCTTTCGGTTTTCAGTATTCTAAATTTAACAACAAATGATCCAAATGAATGAATTATAACACAGGTGAATACCGTCGATAAAGGAAGAAGGTAACCCAATAGAGCAGAGAGTATCAATACAACGACTATACGAGATCATCAGTTTACCAATCGTTTAAGATTAATTGTTGATCATTCTTTTCGGGGACTGTTTTAGAAAATTTTTATATACTCGTAATTTATGGTAAGAATTACTGAATGTACAAATTACCTCACGTACTTTATTCATATGCAGATGGTTTCTAGGGTTTCTAATAATCATAGGAAAATTTTTGGTTTCACAATTTTTTGTAGCTTTGAGTATTGGCGAAATTTTTTTAAAGAAATTACCCGGAAAGTATGATGATAGAGTAAACAAAGTATTTGCCGTTTAACATAAGGGATTGCTTAACCATATAATAATGATCCTGCCAAGCAACTACCTATTGTGCTTCAAGAGGATATTATTATCGTCATAGCCGTCCAAGTTGGGGCTTGTCTGACAGCACATTAAGGCGGATTTTGTGTTTAGACTTACATCTCGATCTTCATAAAGTTCTACTCACGCAAAAATCGAAGCCTGCCGACCATGGAATGCTCAAAAGATATGCCGATTAATTGCTGGAATAATAGGCATTGGATGATTAATTTTTAAAAAAATAATATTTTCTTCAAGGATGAGGCTCATTTTTCGCTCAATGGATACGTCAATGAAGGTGCAAGGTGTCATTATCCCATATTTCTTTGGTAATAATCAAGGACAGACCATTGCCGTGAATTCTGAGCGCTATGGCCGTATGATAATCGACACTTTTTTGGACATAAATTTAAAGATTTTTATCTGGACCATTTATAGTTTCCACATAACTGTACCGAACGAAAGTCACACAAAATGTGATATTTTTGGCTATATTTCGCAGGACGCGTAATTTCAAAATTTTTCTGATGTCAATTGGCCTTCAAATTTATTCAATTTGACACTAATTGACTTATTGCTGTAGAACTACATAAAAGATTGTATTTATATAGACAACCCTTAAACTTTATATCATTTATAGACTAACATCAGTCAAGTAATGGCCCCATTACAGGCTGAAATGCGCAAAAAA
Organism: Atherix ibis; assembly: GCA_958298945.1. Classification (NCBI taxonomy): domain Eukaryota; kingdom Metazoa; phylum Arthropoda; class Insecta; order Diptera; family Athericidae; genus Atherix; species Atherix ibis. The sequence goes on from OY282610.1 coordinate 43,097,745, forward strand.
CTCATTAAAAAATCACCTCAAAAGGATCGAGTCATGCAAAAAATCGCATGCCCAGTATTTGAATATTTTTTTTAAATATTACATATACACGTAATAAAATAATATTTAATTGAAAAGTCTAATGTGAAAAGTGCTTTGTTTAATTTAACTTTCGGAAGTGCCAATTGAATAATATTTTAGATAAAAAAATCGCATAGCATAGTTTGTTCAAAGGTTAGTTGAGGAAGTTTCCTTAAAGAAATTTTTAAAACAAAGAAAATCTAGCTCTCTTTTCATTATAAAGCGGTTAATGTTGGCTTCTAAGATATCGTAAGATCTTGGAGACTAAATTTGACAGATGATTTCGTGAGATGTTTGGGCAGTGGCACCATCCTTCTGAATGATTCTATCGTCCGGGTCTATATCCTTGTGTGTACAGTATTTCTGGTGGACTTGTCTCACCTGAAAAAATACAGTTTGGTTTTTTACTAAAACCATTGTGTCAAAAATAAGCCGCCTCATCAGTAAATAAAATTTTCCGATGAAACACAATTCAAAGTAAATTTGTCTAATTTGGCAATGTGGTCCAGGCGTGAGCCTATCCATAATAAAATGGAAATTTATGATTAATGAAACTTTGATAGATTACAGCTGGATTGACAACTTACTCTACCGGAACCAAAAAAAAAAAAAACCCCTCGGAATTTTTAGGAGCCTCAATCTTGGATAGAACAGCAACAAGTGTCCGATATTCAAGTGCTTATACTCAGGACACAGTAAGCATAAAGGATGCTTGCTCAACAAAAATCAAATAAGGATTTTTAACAGGTTTCTTTTTTTTTCTTAAAAATGTTTTCTTTTTGTATTATTTTATGTTTGTTATTTTTACAAAACAATTAGTTTTATTTATTTTGTAGAAAGTTTTTTTTTTTCAAAAAAAAAGTGCCGATTATAGAAAATTTTTCATAAATTGTTTATTTTGAATTATTAAAATCATTTCATTTAGTGGCATTTACTTAATTGCTATTTTTCTATTAGGGTCTTAAATTATAATTAAATTGAGTAAATTATAGTGCATGAAAATTGCTTGTGATTTAATATCATCTGAATTTCTGATGCCAACAAAATATGATCTATTATAGCAGAACCAAAAAAAAAAAAATACAAACCAAAATGCTCGATTAATTTTTTGTCTCGTTTACAACGACAAAAATAAGGCTTCAAATTTATATTTTTTTTATTAAAATGAGTGGAACGATTTCAATGACCTTAGTTTGGGGATAAATTATTGTTGGTTAAAAACTACTCGAGCTCCTCATACTTGTACCGGTCGCGTACTCGTTTTCAATTCTATGAATAAATTTTCTATAAAAATGCTTATAGTATGATTCGAAATTCAATCCGGTGTACACTATTACTCCCTGATGCCCATTATGCTGCCTAAAGCCGGAAGACATGAAACCAATGATGTCGTCCATTTAACGAAATATTGCAACGAAATTGAATTTATTTGAGAGCCCGATTAATAAATATCAATTCATTTAGTATAATTGCATAACATGCTGCTCGTTTTCAATTGGAACTTTTTAACTTTTGCTAGTTTTATTTGATTTGAGTTTTTATTTTTTATTTTTTGGTTGTTTGTTAAATGTTTTTTTTTTCGATCAATTTTGCCATATGAACTAGTGAGTGGGTGGATGTTTTTTTTTTTTTAACAAGAAATACCATCTATTATGCAGAGCATTATGAACCAGTGAATGAATATCCTTTTCGGAAAAGTATTTATTATTTATTTCGAATGCCTGAATGGCTGTGAATGTATGTAATGTAGCTTTTATATAGTAGTGGTAGTTGTTATTTCAGGATTTTCTTCTACGTATAATGAACTTTAGTTGATTAATAGGCGAAAAATTACCAGCCATAAAGAGAGATGGAAAAAGAGGAAAATGGCAGCGCAGAATTATTTTTATCCTTTGCATAAAAATATTATTATATTTGTTTTCATTAATAGAAAAAAAATTACTAAATTATATATGCACATTTTGAAAAATCATAGAACTTACAAGCGAACATTTACAAAAAAAAAAAAAAAAAATTACAAATTACCAAATTTTACTTAAAATATATTTTTTCCCCTCGATTTTTCCAAAATCTCTACTATCTGTAGTTGAGAATTTATTCAATATTAAAGAGAAAACAAAGCTCAAAAAAAATTTAATTAAAATTAAAAGAAAATAATTTCTTAAATGGCACTTCAAAAATATTCGTGCGCCTCTTTGTTGAAAATTAAATGTGAAGCTTTTACTGTGGGATTGCTTGTATAAAATTTATGATACAAAAAATATGGTATTCTGAAGATAAATTGACAATATATATTATTCGCAAAGCTTTCTAAATGATGACAAAAATTCTCAAAGGTACCACAATTACGGTTGCTTCTGGCATTAAAGATGACATTTAAAAAAAAAAAATACTTTTACATATTTTCAAGTTGCTTTCATTGGAAGAAATCGGAATCGGTTAAATCTGAGGAGCAATGGGGCCAATTACCATCACCACTTTTCGACATAATTCGATCAAGAACCTTCGATCGCCGAATTTTTATTGTAACGCTTACAGTATGTGACATGGCACAATCCTGCTGAAACCACGTGTTGTCCAACACTTTTTGGTCCAATTCAGAAGTAAATATGCGAAGCAGCATTGCGTCCTCAAAGAAATATGGACCAATGACACCTCGGGCTATTTTGCTAATTAATGAAGCCGCTTAAATCCAAACACGCTTCGTCACTCATAAATTTTCTGTAAAAATCAGGGTCTTGTCTCTGGGGTCCTAAAATGTTTTCGCTCCATTTCCGGCTATATTCCTTGAATTTTTTTGAGTAAAAATGCAAATTCTTATAGAAAATATTCTACAAATCTGTTTGAGACATATTCAAATCTGCTATAATATCTTTCTATGTTGCTCACCAGTCACCATAAAAGCATTGCCAGTGGCGTTCTCAAAGACATAAGTAAGGGTCTTAAGGTCGCTTGTGAACAGTGTCTGCATTTTTGCACTTTCAGACCGGCTATTTTGTTTATTAACGAATCCGCTTAAGTCCAAACACGCTTTGTCATTCATTATAAATTTTTTGTAAAAATCAGGGTCTTGTCTCTGTGGTCCTAAAATGTTTTCGCTCCATTTCCGGCTATATTCCTTGAATTTTTTTGAGTAAAAATGCAAATTCTTATAGAAAATATTTTACAAAACTGTTTGAGACATATTAAAATCTGCTATAATATCTTTCTATGTTGCTCACCAGTCACCATAAAAGCATTGCCAGTGGCGTTCTCAAAGACATAAGTAAGGGTCTTAAGGTCGCTTGTGAACAGTGTCTGCATTTTTACGTTTTTAAAAGCCCACTATTTTGTTTATTAACGAATCCGCTTAAGTCCAAACACGCTTTGTCATTCATTATAAATTTTTTGTAAAAATCAGGGTCTTGTCTCTGTGGTCCTAAAATGTTTTCGCTCCATTTCCGGCTATATTCCTTGAATTTTTTTGAGTAAAAATGCAAATTCTTATAGAAAATATTCTACAAAACTGTTTGAGACATATTCAAATCTGCTATAATATCTTTCTATGTTGCTCACCAGTCACCATAAAAGCATTGCCAGTGGCGTTCTCAAAGACATAAGTAAGGGTCTTAAGGTCGCTTGTGAACAGTGTCTGCATTTTTGCACTTTCAGACCGGCTATTTTGTTTATTAACGAATCCGCTTAAGTCCAAACACGCTTTGTCATTCATTATAAATATTTTGTAAAAATCAGGGTCTTGTCTCTGTGGTCCTGAAATGTTTTCGCTCCATTTCCGGCTATATTCCTTGAATTTTGTTGTGTAAAAATGCACATTCTTATAGAAAATATTCCACAAAACTGTTTGAGACATATTCAAATCTGCTATAATATGTTGCTCATCAGTCACCATAAAACCATTGCCAGTGGCGTTCTCAAAGCAATAAGCAAGGGTCTGAAATTCGCTTGTGAACAGCATCTACATTTTTACGTTTTTAAAAACCGACTATTTTGTTTATTAACGAATCCGCTTAAGTTCAAACACGTTTTGTCATTCATTATAAATTTTTTGTACAAATCAGGGTCTTGTCTCTGGAGTCCTAAAACGTTTTCGCTCCATTTCCGGCTATATTCCTTGAATTTTTTTGAGTAAAAATGCAAATTCTTATAGAAAATATTCTACAAAACTGTTTGAGATATATTCAAATCTGCTATAATATCTTTCTATGTTGCTCACCAGTCACCATAAAAGCATTGCCAGTGGCGTTCTCAAAGACATAAGTAAGGATCTGAAGGTCGCTTGTGAACAGCGTCTGCATTTTTTCACTTTCAAAACCGGCTATTTTGTTTATTAACGAATCTGCTAAAGTCGAAACGCGCTTTGTCATTCATTATAAATTTTTTGTAAAAATCAGGGTCTTGTCTCTGGGGTCCTAAAATGTTTTCGCTCCATTTCCGGCTATATTCCTTGAATTTTTTAATAGTAAAAATACAAACTTCTTATGAAACATATTCCACAAAACTGTTTGAGACATATTCAAATCTGCTATAATATGTTGCTCACCAATCACCATAAAAGCATTGCCAGTGGCGTTCTCAAAGACATAAGTAAGGATCTGAAGGTCGGTTGTGAACAGCATCTGCATTTTTACGTTTTTAAAAGCCGACTATTTTGTTTATTAACGAATCCGCTTAAGTGCAAACACGTTTTGTCATTCATTATAAATTTTTTGTACAAATCAGGGTCTTGTCTCTGGAGTCCTAAAACGTTTTCGCTCCATTTCCGGCTATATTCCTTGAATTTTGTTGTGTAAAAATGCACATTCTTATAGAAAATATTCCACAAAACTGTTTGAGACATATTCAAATCTGCTATAATATGTTGCTCATCAGTCACCATAAAAGCATTGCCAGTGGCGTTCTCAAAGACATAAGTAAGGGTCTTAAGGTCGCTTGTGAACAGCGTCTGCATTTTTGCACTTTCAGACCAGCTATTTTGTTTATTAACGAATCCGCTTAAGTCCAAACACGCTTTGTCATTCATTATAAATTTGTTGTAAAAATCAGGGTCTTGTCTCTGGAGTCCTTGCAGAAATATTTTCACTTAAGCATCCGCTTATACGATGAATTTTTAAGGCACATTAATTCGTCCTAGTTTTATGAGAGTCTCAATAATTGATAAGATAATCGTGCATTTTTTTACATCGTTGTCGGTTATATTGTTGTCATGTCTACTCTCTACGACAGTCAAATGTCAACTGACAGAATGATAGCTTAACATTAACTCTGTCAAACCCCTACTTAACTATACGAGTATGCATGCGTGCTGTTCATGTATTTGTGTGGATAAGTTTCCTTAATATTTATTCATAAATAAGATCTAATTGAAAAAAAATCCCTAATTATTAAATAAACAACCGGAAAAAAATAAATTTAATTATTTTTTGAGTATCTCAAGATTTTTAAATAATAATTACACAATTATTCTTAGTTAATTTTGCAAGTGTAAAAATTTTTTTATTAAAATTATGGAGAAAAACAACAAAATAAAAATAAAATACTTTTCTAGCAGTATAGAAAAAAAAGAGACTTCACTTTCTGTAATAAAAGTTCTGATGGAGGATGAAAAGTGCTGCCAAAAAATCCTTAAAGTTAGTTTGCCTTTTATTGATTTAATTTCATATTAAAATAAATCAATCTACCCTTAATTAATGGTTTAGAAAAATATTATTAGAGATTTATGAGGATTTGCATAAATATAATATTATGATTGAAAAATAAAATAAAAATCAAAACATGGAATTAGAAACTTTATTCTAGAATTTCATTTTAATAATAAAAATATTGTAATTATCCCTTCTTATAAGGAAATTTTTTTAATAAAAATTTCGTTCTTATAATTTTCTAAGTAATAAATAATCCAGAAAATTGTGTTAAATACATTTTTGTTTTATTTGTTTGTTGTTTTTTGTTTTTTTTATTTATTTTTAAATACAATAAATAAATCATATTTGGAAGGAAGAGAATAAAGTACTTTAGAATGAAATAATTAATTTTTACGTATAATAAGACTTATTGGCTTTGTCCAAGACAATTTGTCATGATTTCGAATCTAAAATCTGGATTTTTTCCCCCGAAAAATATCTTATCTTTATTTCTAGCACTGTGTTATTAAATTTGATTCCGAAATGTTTATCTAAATTATCATAAAAAATGTCCTTCTTCGAATTGAAGTACGCTTCTTTTTTGTTTCTTTTTTAATAATATAATACTTAATTAAGAATATCGTAGCTTATGTACGGTCTTATTTGATTTTCAGAGATCCTTCTAATTGGTATTACGTCAGATTAACTGAGATCTAACTTGGCCCCTTCTGATCATAAAATTTGTCCTTTTTTATATTAAATATCGCCCCCCATTTTCTTATGCATTACTCATAGTCTGAAGATCGCCCTATTAGGTCTTAATTATTGCCTGATTTAAACTCTTTCTCTCACACTAGTCAGTCTTTTTTTTATAACAGTTCATATAACTTACCTTTCTGTAAGGACTAATTATGCGATTAGTTGATTTTTCTATACAAAAAAAACATAAAATTATCATTAAATTATCAAAATTTACTATTAATTCTGTTTTTATCAGTATTCATCCAAAAAATTTTGGAACCGCTCCCTCGATCCTTGTAGCCCGATTATATATACAATATTTCAACATTTTCTTGTAATAGAAATTATTGTATTACACAAATAAAAATTGATTATTTATTCGACCAATATCCGTTTGCATTTATATACCAATGGACCATATCAGATAATTGGCAAATTTCTACGAATAGATTTTACTATACAGAATTGAGGTAAATTTTGCCACGAAAACCTCCAATTGCCGTGTGATTTTAATGATAGTATGTGGTACGGCCATAATATGTAATCACGGAAATGAATCTAATTTCTATTGGTAAAAGGGATAATATAAATGTGAACATTTTGTACATACTCACATATTAAATACGGATTCTATATGCACTATTGTATAAATTCCGACCTTGTATATAGGTGGTATCATTGAATAGGCTTACGAACCGCAACCGATAATTCTGAAAACCAAAACTAATACTGATCTGTATCGGTTGGAGGAACATTATCGGAGATTGAATTTTATTTTCAGCTTTGAATATACGTAAATAAATACCTAATTTGTTGATTATATCTTATTTTATTGTTCATTATTGAGTGATGCCTCAACTACATAATTTTTGGAAATTTTCCAACATTAAAAAGTGCGCATGATTGATTGCCATCAATAAAGTTTTATTGCGCAAATAAATTCTAATAAATTAAATAAAATTAACAAAAATATTAAAAAGTGAAAATTTTATTTCTGTAGCCAAATCTGTAACGTTGGAGAGGTCAGAAAGTAATTGGGTTTTTTTAGTTTAACAATTTTTCTTAATTCACTTCGTATGGTCACTTAGACTTTACATTTTATTGTTTTCTCTCTGCCAATTTCATTGTTTCTGCCATTTTAGAGGAATGACTTGTTTCATAGCGTCATCATAAATGTAGGATTTTTTTTTCCAAGTAATTTGAAGGTATTTTTATTTTCTGAGGAACCGAGTTTTCTTCTCGTCCTTATAAGAGGTCTGACCGTCATCGTGTTGAAAGACAATTCAATTACGATTAATCAATTCTAAGTGGTCTTTTGTAAGAGGTTGCTGTAATTTATCAAGTTATTGTGACTATACGAAATATAGCATAAGATCGATTTTATAGCAGTGCTGGAAGGTATCAACTGGAATCGCCTTTAGCTCCTTGGGATTTTATGGACAGTAATAAGATGACATCTCTTCAAGTGGTTTCCGATCTTGGGCAACCAAAAAAAAATTCAGAAGATATAATTCGGTGAATAGGGTGCCGGGGAAAGGACTGGAGAACTACAGGAATTATTGTTTCTGGGAAAAGCTCTTAATGGCAAGTGTCTGCAACGTCCCATCGAAAGCGAAGAACCCTTTTTTTGAGCCGTTCAATGCTAAAAAAAGGATTCTTCGCAATACAGCTTTATAGAAAATCGACGGTTTGACCTCATAAGTGCTCTCTCTCATTAGTTGCACATTTTTAGTAATTTTCGACGTGGAAGGCCACACTGATATACGACCCACCAAAGTCAGCAGAAGAATTCAGCAATCTTTTGCTGATATGCGACCCACCAAAAATGTTTGTAAGTCAAACCCGCGGATTTATTGAGTTTAATACAAATTGCACTACACCATTTTTTGTAGCAAAGGTTCGATCCTTCAAAAATGCAGCCAAACATCTGCAAGGACTTTCTTACCAACTGTTGATGAATGTCCAAATAAATTGTTAGCTATGAAAACGTACTTTTCGGTGTGGCCAGAATTAGGCTAGAATTAGTTGAAAATATTTTTCGATAAACTTAAAATACCAAACATTTTGAATAACTTTCAAATTGGTATTATGGTTGTCGAGCGCGGTTCATATTCTGCTGATTTGCGACCCACCAAAAATGTTTGTTTAATACAAATTTTTTTTGGCAATTTGTTGCTCCAAATTGCACTACACCATTTTTTGTAGCGAAGGTTCGATCCTTCAAAAATGCAACCAAACATCTGCAAGGACTTTCTTACCAACTGTTGATGAATATCCAAATAAATTGTTAGCTATAAAAACGTACTTTTTGGTGTGGCCAGAATTAGTTGAAAACATTTTTTGATAAACTAAAAATATCAAAATTTTTTAATAACTTTCAAATTGGTATTATGGTTGTCGAGCGAATGTCAATCGACTAAGTTTTTATTAATTCTTCTCAAAAATGGTTTTAATTTTGTATTTTTATTTTTTATTTTTATAAATTTTATGGATTTGGCAGAGCTTTGGTAATTTTATGGATTCGATAAACTAAAAATACCAAACATTTTGAATAACTTTCAAATTGGTATTATGGTTGTCGAGCGCGGTTCATATTCTGCTGATTTGCGACCCACCAGAAATGTTTGTAAGTCAAATCCGCGGATTAATTCAGTTTAACACATATTTTTTTTGGCAAATTGTTCCTCCAAATTGCACTACACCATTTTTTGTAGAAAACTACAAAAATACACGGTCTATGGAGTCACGTCAGAGATTACCTAGTTTTTAAGGGGGTCATCTTGTGAACTCCAATTTAATGGCTCCGCTACAATACACTTTCGTATTTGAGCATTAAGGCATAATTCTCTCATTGATTATGCTGGAAATGCAACTAAAAATCTGCAAAGACTTTCTTACCAACTGTTGATGAATATCCAAATAAATTTTTATCTTTGAAAACGTACTTTTCTGTATGGCCAGAATTAATTGAAAACATTTTTTGATAAACTAAAAATATCAAAATTTTTTAATAACTTTTAAATTGGTATTATGGTTGTCGAGCGAATGTGAATCGACTAAGTTTTTATTAATTCTTCTCAAAAATGGTTTTAATTTTGTATTTTTATTTTTTATTTTTATAAATTTTATGGATTTGGCAGAGCTTTGGTAATTTTATGGATTCGATAAACTAAAAATACCAAACATTTTGAATAACTTTCAAATTGGTATTATGCTTGTCGAGCGCGGTTCATATTCAAAATTTTTTTAATAACTTTCAAATTGGTATTATGGTTGGCGAGCGAATGTGTGAATCGACTAAGTTTTTATTAATTCTTCTCAAAAATGGTTTTAATTTTGTATTTTTATTTTTGATTTTTATAAATTTTATGGATTTGGCAGAGCTCCAATTTATAAAGGTCCTAATTCTGAATGATCTTCAGTGAGTACTGTGAATAATGAGTGACTTTGAGAGAATTACACGTGTGTGATACGGAGTTTTATATATTTTTTGTTGTTGCTTAAAAGACAGATGTTCAAAAATTATAATATTAATTAAGGAAAGTTATGTGGAAAAGGGACCATAGAAAAAAAATTCCTTGAGATATTTCAAGACATTTTTTCTATATTAAAGACTACCGTATGATACGGTAGTCTTTAACAATAAATAAATAAATCTAAATATTAAAAATAAAAAATTCATTAAAATTGCAGAAACATGTTACTCAGACTATCACAATTTTAAATTGGCGTTTATTTCAAGTGAAAGTAAATCCTATAAAAATTTATAAATGTCAATAATAACCAAACCAAATCAATTAATTATTAAACACCCTCACTTCATTTTCTCGTAGTAGATTTACTTTCCTTTCTAAAGTTTGATTGAAATCATCATAATCGATTAATAGATCCTTTCTACTTTTATACAAAAAAAAAAAAAATGAATTCATTATTTGAATTAAATTCAATACCTTCTCGTCCTTAATAGTTGTTATCAAAAAAAAAATAATTAAATAAAAAAACATGCTTTAAAATTTTTTTTCAATAGAAATTTTCCATCAAAATTGTTTGTTCATCAACAATTTATTACGAGTAGTATAAATTTTCTTGAAATAATGGACTTATTGGTAAATTTGCGACGACCAAACTCGACTTTTTAATATGGTTATTAATTTGTTTAATGAAGGATTCCTTGATGACTGGATTCGTTCGTTCGCTTGTTTGTATAATGTGGACAGAATTGCTTTTCAGTTGATTGCCATACAATAAAAACCCTTCGGGCGAGTACTCTTTCTTTTCTAACGATTTATATATTTTTGCTCCTTCTTAGGACTTTTGGAGAAACAAAAAAAAAACCACTTACAATTACTTAGATAATAATTACCTGAGACATACTAATTGATCAATAAGACCCTAGTCAAAATTAGTGAATAACACTTAATTTGGTTGTGTTGGGAATTTGGATCCCTCAAATTTTATTTTATTTGGTATCCTGCACTCAAATGCTTTTATGACTGACTATAAGAATATCCTCTGCACCACAGAGGATATTCTTATAGCCAGTTATAGTAGAACCCCCTGGTGTTTATCGAATAGAGAAAGAAAGGACTTACTCCATTTAAGTAATGCCATTCCTCTAATAGGGTTAGTCCTGCATTTCAAACCCTTACTGATATTGCTCCTGTTTGATTATATTGACCACTTTCGTTATGAATACAAACTTTTTCGATGATTTAAATTGATTGAAATTCCATTGAAAACGGAAAGTTACTGCAGGTATTTGATAATAGTAAATTTTAGAACTTATTAATTGTCTATAATATAATAAAACTTTAGCCATATTCGATAACTCCTGGATTATTTTACAATTCTAACGAGTTGAAATATTCTGAAAATATTTCTCTAAATAATTTTGTTTAAAAGAATAGAAGAAACAAAATCATTACTACAAAACTCATAAGCTTTTAAGTTATTACTAAACCTAATAAAAGCTTTGTTTATTGACTTACCAAGAATTTCAACCTTTCAAATAACTAAATAAGTCCTAGTGAAGCTAAAGAAAAATCCTTAAAGTTATTGATTACTGGATGGTAAATAGAAAATAAATTCCCATAACCGAATAGTACCATAATCGGTTCAGTTCATAGAAAATAAAGTCGATCAATTAATAAACTAGCAAACCTGATGAATTGTAGCAAAAAGGATTTAAAGTTTTATTGAAGCACAAGCAATACAATCTGACAATAATAATAGATGAATTTACCACATTACCATTGGTGGGTGACAACAACTGTGAAGAAATTCATATTCAACCGAAAATCAATAATTTCCTGAGAATTTTGAAATTTACTTTGGAAGTTTATCTAATAGAAATGGTTTAAAAAAAAAAAAGAAGAAGGGTGGTAAAATTATAATGGGCAAATGGGGTAAATGAAATTTTATTAACGAGTAACAGAATGAAAGAAGATTGAGAGTTGGGAAGGTATCATCGATTGATGCAAAGTGAGAAAATTTTTCCCCTTATAAGCGATGATTAGACGACATCTTGTAGGCTCGTTGGTGATAATGACAGTGGCTGTGACAGCACTCGCAAATTTTGGAGGGAACTTTGAATAACATCCTTTCTTTCCTACAAGAAAATTATAAGAGTTTCGAACATTATTCACTCAACCATTATATATAATCGTTGGAATTTACACGCTGTTTTCTTGCCTCCAAATAATCCTTGTTAATTGACAATAATAATATTATCACATCTTCTGTGCTGCATTCTCTACTTGATGTTATTATTACCAATAATAAAGGACTCAAGAACTATAGGACTATAGGACTAGAAGTATAATACCCTGGCACAAGAAATACGAAAACATAATTTTTGTATTTTTTCTTTATTTTTTATTTTTATTTTTTTCGTTGTCTAAAGCAGGGGTAGGAGTTTAAGGGAAGGTATTGGCATTTTGGTTTATTTTCTTATTATTACTATTTGTATTGTTATTATTAGAATTTTCTGTGAAATAAATTTGTTTATTCGTTATGACTATGTTGTGAGAAAAGGATACATATCTGAATCCTTTCTCTTCTTCTTTTGCTCTATAACTCTCCTTAAAAAAAGAGGTGTTCATATATATTTCAAGGACATTTGCAAATTCATGATATAATATCACTGAAGAAGAAAAATTCTTTCAGTTTATTACTCTATCACAAGTCATATTTTCATTCTACTCGAAGTTCTGTATTATCATTTTCATAATTAAATTCACAAAAGCTTTTTGGGGTATCGTTCCATCTTCCACTTAATAATTCTCGGTCCTTTTACAATATAACAAGTATTTACTTATTTAATAAAAGGAAACGTTTTACTATCATTGTTAGAAGGGGGGTTTTTTTTTATACCAATATTAAATGTGGCAGATTGAATTATCAACAAAGAAATGGGAATTGAGGAACGATATTGGGGGAGTTATTGTTTATTTCTTTATTTTATTTTTTCATTTTAGAAAGATGACAATTTTGAAGATTGTCAAATAAATTTACTTAAAAACCAAAAATCACTTAGCAAAAAAAAAAATATGTTTATTGTCAAATTTATCCTGTCAAGGATATAGTGTAAAATGGTGAGTTTTTTATAGGTGCCACAGTTAAGTGATGGGATTAATTTTTATACCATTCACAGTAGTTTGCTCAGACAGTTATGTATTGAGGGAGGCTTCTCTTTGCAGTTTTGCTGGACGGTTTCAACTGGAATCGCCTGCAGCTTCTTAGTTACACTATTTCGGATATTATCGACAGTATCTTAGCAAGATAGTTACTTCTAGAAGAACAATCAAACAGTGATCAGAGGAGTCCTTTTTTTCGTTGTGTTGAGATGTCCTTGTAACAGGGAAAAACCGGTTTCCTAGAATTTCAAGAACTCATAAGCTTCAATGTTATTCGTCAGCTTGACGAGAGTCCTCATTCGGTTCACATTTTCATTAGTTAAGGGCTACCTTGACTAAGGTTCCTCTTCTTCTGATTCGTAATCCTCTAAAAGCACTTTTTGCCTATATTTCCCATAGACACATTTTCGTAACTCAATAGCTTAACAAAAATTTTGAGAGTATATTGTTCCTCCAGAGTTTTGTTGTTCCAGTTTTTGTAATGTACTACAAAAATACAACCTCACTTCTGATGCTTCATAGGGTCTCGTACTTCACCGGATGAGGTAAAAAAAACGTAGTGCAGCTAGATTGCTCTCAGTGATTCAGTTTTTTTACTGTTCTGCCATACTTTCTATGCCATTAGTTTTTCTGAAATGATTTTTTAAAATAAATAAATAACCTAATCCGAAGAACAATATATTCTTTCATCTCTTAATTTTGCAAAAAAATATGGTCAATGCTGGTTGCTGTTCATTTGCTCACTGTTGAGCAAAAGTAAAATCCTAACAAATTAGCTGAGAATATTATTATAAAATGACTGTAAAAAAAAATATTTTTATAAATGCAATTAGAAGATGCTGATACAAAGAGTAATTAATAATTATTGACAATTTAGAATAGAAATTTTTCTAATCAACAAAAAAAATAATTTTTCTAATAAATTTTACAAAAAAAAAATCATTTTAATTAATCGGCAGTTGTGTTATGCTTATGATTATCAATATTCCTTTTTGATTACAAGGATTTTTTCAACAATATTTACTAGTATTGGCAGTTACTATTTTTCATTGCAACTTCCTCGAATATTTTGTTTAAAATTTTCTGTTCCATTTCTTCTGCAGCTTGCATTATAATGAATTTTTTCAGCTCTTCCTCTTTTTACCATTCAAGTCCTTTTCGCTATTTTCCATTAAAAACTCTTAACCTATAATATAAAATTTCAATACGTTTTATTATGCTATAGTGTTCTATTATTTTCTTTTCATGTATTAAAAATAGGTAGTTCGGATTGTTATACAAATAATATTGTATGAAAAATTCTTATCAATCTAACAAGTGTGTTAGTAATTAATTTACCATTTAATAAAAAAAAAATGGGCCAGGATTGTGGAATGATTTGAAATTTTTCAATAGTACAAACACAATGTTTACATTTGATGAAAATACCACAGAAATATTGAATAAGTGAATTATCCTTGTTCACTGAGGTTTGATTGTCTATGTTTTGATTTACTAACATTTGGATTTATTTTTTGTACAGTGAAATTATAGAAAAAAAATTCGTGGTTTCTGGCAATATTTATGCACAACAAAGAAATAAAATAAAACTTAAATCCTTTATTAGAAAAGGGATGGTTTTCATATATTCACTATTGATCTGGATCTGTTTTTTAAGTAAACATTTTATTCCTGTTGATCTGGATTCTGGTCTATTCCCGGAAAGGATACACTATCTAATTGCTTAAATTGTTATTACTTAAGTATTCATTATTATAATTGTATTAAAATGCGTACAAGAAGAAATAAGGTTAATTTTTTATCATTCACAATTAATAAAAATTCAATTTTTAATTTCCATAATTTTCTTTTATTTTCTTTACTGTTTTCCAAACGCTTCTAAGTATCTATCCTCAAGCCACTAAATCCGTTGTACATTTTCTTCTCAATCTTCAATATTGAAAAAAAAACATTTTGTATAAGAAAAACAATCAAGGTCATTTGATAAAGGATAAAGTTAAATTTTCAGCAACCGTTAAACTAACTTTTAAAAATTTTCCTTCTAAGTTTTCACCTCTTAAGTTCCTTTTTTTCCATGCGAAAATATTATCAAAAAAAAAAAAAACAATTGCTAATAAGTACTTCTGTTATTGCACACTTCTTTTTCATTGTTTTTATTAATTTTTAATATATTTATATCCTTTTTTTTAGATTTTTAACTCATTAAGATTATTGTTGATTTTAAATTCAAAAAAAAAAAACAGAAGAAAATATTCACCCATTTTTGGTTTGTTCGTTTCACAGAAAAGTAATTTTTTCTTGCCTTTAAGGAAAATGTGATTTAAATTTTTGTATATGAACGAAAGGTTTTATTTATTTATCCCTTTTTCTTTTCTTTTAATAAAGTTTCTTTTCTATAATTAGATGGAAAGGGGAGGGGGGGGGGGGAGGGGAAATAATAAAATCAAATTTCTAACCGAAAGGTTTATTCAAATTTTGTAATATTGTAGATATTGTTTTATAAACCAAAAAGATTTTCGTAAAGATTCTCATAAAGTAATAAAAGAAAGTTGAAAACAAAGTTAAAAGACTTTAGGTAAAAAAATAGTTACAAAAAACTATCCGTTTTGTAGAATGTCATGGCCTTAAATTGTGCAAATACTGTTTCATAATTTTTTGCTCATAATTGAGTAAAATTTGTTATCATTTAAAAAATGTATTTTTTTTTTTGAGATAAAAGAAAACTTTTTTTGTTTCAATTAAAGTTTTCTGGAAAATATAAAAAAAAAAACTTTAAAATATTGATTCTCACTTGATCAAGTTAAATTTTATTTCTTATTAGTCTCGATTAGACCATATTCGAGAAATGCTCAAATTATTCGAGTCAAATATTCGTGCGCCCGAACAATGGATGAATTATTACCGCAGCTCGAATTATTTTGGTTTGAGTTTTCAGAATGAAAATGAAAATGCTTCGATCACGGACTCAAACCCTCGAACAATATTCGAGCAGTTATTACACGTAAGCTCGATTAAAGTTCGCCCTTGTCAGAATATATTCGAGCTACGATTTTTTACTTCAGCCATTTGATATTTGACATTTGTTTCATTTTAATATGCGTTTTGCAGTCCAACACAATTCGCAATCAAAGAAAAGGTAAAAAAATATTTAAAAAACATTTTTAAAAAAATAATAAATATATTATAAAATGGCAAATAATATAATTCAAGAGAATGCAGGAACGAAAACGTAGTGCAGCAATGGTAGCAGCAGTCGCATCGATGTGGCTGATGCTGGACAATAGCGCGGTTGGGCTGAAGAGCGGTAAAAACGGTGCATATAGAAACTATTGTCGAGCAGAAATTGTACAGAAACTGTCATTGGCTTGGTAAAGATAATTTCGATCACCTTTTGTAACTGATCTCGTCGTTAATCAACAAACAAGATACGCCAAAAGCCTGGTCAATTCAAAATCACTACCATCGCGACATTTTTTTCTGTACGAACAACTGGCAAATCAGAAGACAAAATAAGCAATTTTTAATAAACAAACGTTCTTCATACAAATCACACACTGATAAATGTCAAAATTTCATGCAGCTCTAAAATGAACAAGCGTCTAAAATTTTAGGCGAACTTTTGTTCGTCACGAACCTGTTCAATCGAGGTGAAGATGTTCGTGCAATACGTTCGAGCAGATGTTTCACCGCTTGGCCCGAAAAATGGAAGATCTTTCCTAAAATGCGAGCATTTCTCGAATGGTATAATCGTAGCCTTAAAAAATCTTGAAAACCTGAAAAGATGGGGTAATGCGTCAAATAAGGGGGGGGGGGGGGTTGTAAAACGAAAGCATATTGTTAAAAAGTGAAAAACAAATTTTTGTAAAAAATCCTATTTGAGGAGCATCTAAGCAATTATTGATATTTTGAGGTCCTGAGAAGCAAATATTGTTCTTTAAAATTAGGGTCCTGATCTGAAAATGAAAATAAAATTAAAAATGTTGGAGTTAAAAGAAAAATAAGAGAGGTTGCCAAGAAAAAGGATATTTTCGACTGTGAAGAAGGAAGAATGTTTTTCCGGAATAATTATGGACCAGACAAAAAGTGATCGCTTAAATTCATGTCCAATAGTGACGATCAGTCTCGATTTACTTTTTGGAATAATAGACTTAAGACTAATCCTGTTTTTTTTTTTTCATAAGTCAAATATCCTGCGTAACATAAATATTATGAAAATTAGTAAATTAATCAATATTTTTAAATTATTAATTCACTTACACATAATATTAAAGAATAAAATCATAAATGTTGAATGAAAATGTTTGCCAATATTCGGATAAGAACGTTAGTAATAAATACGCTGATGGAATCTCCTACTATATGGATGGCAATTATAACTACCCCATTTGTACTCAAACCTATGTTATGTTCATTGTTTTGATAAAAATTATGCCTTCGATTCAATCGCTGCAAAATGCTACTACTCATCGATCACCATTACTTTGATATATCAACAATTTAACTTTTCCATTTGTTTTGATAAAAGCGAAATCAATATTTATGCTTGGTTGATGGAATCGAAAATGGAGAAAATACAAGTATTCCCACACCTAGAAAATGAGTTTTTCTTTTTTTTCCGTTGACAAAAATTCTATTTTATGCAGTCTATTGCCCACCATTATCTCCAGACTCATGCCTAATCATATAAATATATGTGAAGCATTTGGCTCATTGCATAGATTGGGGTGGAAAGTTGTATACCGTCACAGTCTATCGGCTGTGTCTGTGAATTCAATTCGAAATACTTCTGAAGTTATATCTGAAGAACCCCATTTCCCATTTTGTCATATGCCATCAGTTTCTATCAACCATCAAATGTCGACCAAGTTCAATAGAACACTGTGTGAACATCAAACACTGAACATCATAAAACATATGCTCAGATGTAAGACAACAAATTTCGATCTCGTAGATTTTTCGGCGCCCTCCTGTACACGTCATTCAGCATATAAACTAACTCTTGAACATGTTGTCAATTGCCATATCATATACCGACAGACAACCCCCTTCTCCGACCAATCGACTTTAAAAAAAAAAAAATCAATTTTCAATTGAAAATTTCCTACTCGATACACAAATACGTATAATATTGATACTCCGATATGATAATGTATCCTTTTTTGGTGTATATGCTATCGACAAAGAAAAAAAAGGAAAAGGAAAACAGGACAATTTTGTCCAACAAATCTTGAATATGAAACTTTTTTTGATATTCTCCCCTAGTTTTCTTCTTCTTCTCTTTATTGACAGATTCTCTTTAAGGTTGCGTCTGACAGATAGAACTACGAGTATTCATGTCCTGATAGTGTCGTCTATCATAGATCGTCGTCCTATCTGAATGCCATCGTACAAAAGTCCCAACCAACATCGAAATCAATTCCAACTTGTACAATACTTCAACTACTCCAATTCCAACTTCAATTTGATTTTTATTTTATTTTATATTCATTTTTTTTTTCTTCTCAATATTTTTATTAGTGATATTTTTCCTTTTCCTTTTCAATTTTTCTCTACACAAAACCGAATTGTATTTATGCCACCTACACCAGCGGTACTTTTAACTATGAAGGCGGTAGGCTTTCTGTCATCGTTGCCATATTTCTTTTGTAGCTACAATATAAATAGAAGTTGTCGCTAAAGGCATGTGTTATGAGTAGAAATTGAAGTTAAATTTAAATTCTTCCAGCAGATTTGGAGCTCAACGAAGCTACGACAGTGTGATGACCAAAATTCATGATTTTCTTCTACGTACGAATATGTGCATGGGCAATAGTAAAAGTCAGAAATCATTATAACAATTGAAGAAATATCACCCTTCGAAAAAACATTGGCATTGGCGACTTCCAATTATTAACGGCGACGGAATTTTTTTTCCCTTGTCGTATAGGAACTTCCCCATGTATCAGAGGGTTCTCATATCTTTTCCTTTGGTACCACAAAAAAAACTAGGATTTGGAAATGATAACAATCAGAATGCAAGCATATTCTGCTTATTTCCGATTCAGTCACTTAGGATTCTTAAAAGTTGTGCGATTTCTTTGGATTTTTTTCTTTGATGAAACAAAGAAAGCATCGAACAAATCGGCAATAATGATGGCTACACGTGCATAATGCGTCCCATCCGAACATAATATTGTACAATGGAAGATGGTCAATGTGATGGGATCAGATACTCGTCGATGAGTCGTTATGGTTAGTGTTGACCCAATTCAATGCTGATTCAATGTTCAGCACACCATTTCCCCGTGAGAATTTCTCATACGTGACTCTAGGACGATTGCTGCAATAGCGAATCCCTTACTCATCGTATATGCTTATCTGTTCATACCCGTATTTATGTATTCTATAGTCTTATCACAATGATGTCCATCCATCCCACTGCAAATCGGCTAACCAAAAACCAATATTCCAGGTGTGAGTATTCATGGGACGACTTCTGATGTCTTCCTCCTCTAGTGTACACGCCTTCGGCGCCGTACTTTGCTTATTTACGCGTTCGGTAGAAGCATTCACCCAGTAAAGCAAATCGGTGTAGAACTACCCTAGTTCTATTCGATTCTAGCTGAATGATCAACCCTTCTAATGAAATTTGGATCGGTTCACCGATTGCACAGGGCGGAATGGCCATCATTCCACATCACAACTCAATAAAAACACGAATTGCAAGTGAACTCTTCCAAATGTACGTGTTGTATTTGACTGGTTCTAGAATTTGCCCACAATCTACACGTCACTGTTACGGAATGGAAAAGTTTTTTAATTTAAAGAAATTATTCTTAACTGTTGAGAAAGCAAGAAGTCAAGAGTATGTGTTACGAACACAATCCTTTCGCCCATCTTCCCGACCAGAAATGGAAGGATTCGTAAAATTACGAAACGAATCTGCAGGAAAATTTTATTGTTTCACTATTGCTATTATTTACTTACAATCGTTGAACATATGGCAAAGTCTTAGTGTTTCTCGACGTGCAGGATTTGCCCCCGTACATGCCATAAGAGATCTGCAAATGAAAACTTTCTGATACTGGCCACGATTGAAGATTTTCTTCAACTTTTATTTATCTTTTCATATTTACTTTTTCTTAAGTCTGCATCATAATTTTTCCCATTCAAATAGTTTTTGTTGCTTATTTGTGCTAATTTTTTCCCCTTTAAATCCATTTAAAATTGTTGGAAAGTTGACAAATATTAACAAAACAAATTATTTTAAACTTAAATTGATTTTGATTTTTATTGAAATTGATTGAATTTTTGAATTTTTCTTTATTTTTATATACCAGCAGATTTAATGGGGGAGGGGAGGTTAATTGAAGAGTTTGAATTTACCAGCCTTAACGCTACTTCATAGCGTGTCTTTTATAATTATAAAAAGCCTATACCTGATCTCTAAAATTACCTATTCGACTTTTCTAAATTTAAGAGGGTCATTTGTCCCCCTAAATGAACGACGTTATTCAAAAATCTCACAGTAAAAATAAATTTTTATAAATTGTATTAAAATCAGCCAAAGAAAAAATTTTTACTCACACTGGAAGTCTTTGTAGTATTAAGGATAATAGCAAATTTTCTATGGCTTAAAAGCTTTGTAAATTTTATGCGAATATAATTCGATTTTTGGTAAAAGATAATTTCATTTTTTTATTTAAATTTACCTCTTAAATTTTGATTAAATGTTACTGCAAATAATGACTCAGACTTCAGTTAGTTCGTATGGCAATTTTTAATGTTACAAGGCTTCCAAAAATGATTAAATCTCTTTAGAAATAATGAAAAGGATATGTGGAATGAAAAATAAATTGTCCTGAATTCATTAAAAAATATACAATAAATGTTAGCATGTTCTGCATTAAAATTATTTTTAAGGGCAAAAAAAAAAAAACAAAAAAAGTTCATAAAAATTTAGTAGTTTTTTGAGAATTGTTTTTAAGACCTTTTAGCAAATTATATCCTTTTAAAAAACGGGAAATTTTGCTTTTGTTTTAATTTTTTCTTTTTGTAGACAATGATTTTTTAGTATTTAAGAAATTTTTTTTTTACTATTTTGAAGCTTTCGCAATTTAAATATTTTTTGTAAAAAAAAGTAAACGTGGCAATTGAGCAATAGTTTTTGGTAGACCTCCTATTTTTCTACTATGTTTTGCGGAGATAGTTTTTGAAAATTTCACTCCTTTTTGGTATTTTAATTTGAAAGGATTTTTTTTTGTCGATAATGTGTTCGGGTATTTTATGTAAAAATCATAAAATGTTTGTTTTTTGTATGCCATTTTTCTTTTTAAATCGAATCGATTTAAAAAAAATTTTTTTTTAATTAACGTGAATTTTCTTATATAAGCTCTTTACATTTAGTCATTTTAATTTATTCCTGATTACCCAATTTGTGCTTTGGAAAGTGAAGGACTTTTTTTTTCAGGCTAAAAACAATCAGTTATTATGCGGCCATAATGCTCAGAATTGACGGTAACGATCTCTCCTACTTCAGTTAAGAAAAATACGGGGCCTATGACATATTCAGACTAAAATGCATCCCAGCCAGTCACTTTTTATTGATACAATATTTTATCTAAAGTCACTTGTGGGTTTATAGAGCCACATATACTACAATTTTGCTTATTAACAAATCCTTCGAGCCTCATCGCTGATGAAATTTTTTGTTAAAACATCAGCATCTGAAGCCTACAAGAGATCCTTAAACTAAATGCGAAAAAATAACACCCATTAATTCCATCGTTTGAATTTCTTTTTGAAATAAAAATGTAAATTTTAATACTAAATAATTTACCAAAGAAAAAGATAATTTTTCAAAGATTCCAGGACGTGACCGGCACTATTTCCGAAACACCTAAAATAATATTTTTGAGAAAATCGTTTTAGGAATACTTTTTTTGTCCAAATACGATTTTTTTAAAAGTATTTTTTGTGAAAAAATTCTTCTTTAGAAAAAGGATAATTTTGTGTGGAGTCCTGTACAAGCCCAAATGGTGTAAGAATTTTTTTTTCTTTGGAAATTCTTATCAATTTCCTGAGTGATCAATTTTTTTTTTATCTTAAAAGCTTTCTTGCTGACCATTTTAATAAAAGCAACAATGATAGACTGTATTAACACACAAAAGCAATTTTCACCTCCGCAATAAATATAAGACACACTCTTATGCGGAAAGAAAATGTTTTAAGGAAAAGTAATTTTCTTAATTTCCTCCAGTGTGTCGCATACTTAATAAATTCGACACAGAAAGCTTTAATGCCAAATTTCCACAATATTAAACTGGGATGAAATTAATTTCGATTTCCCACATGTAAACATGTATTAATGTGAAAAATACTAAAAGCTTTTCCATATCAACGAGTATAGGCGTAACACAGCCGCTGTAAGCACGCTTCTCAGGTATATGCACACATACGTTCATGCATATATCCATGAACACACATCTGAATAGATAGGTCTAGGAGCAGAATTGGCTGAATATTCCCTCAGAATCCATTGATTGCGGTTTTTCCGTCTGGTTTGGCAGTGTTACACACTGGCATCAAATGGTGAGAATAAGGAATATTGTGCTGTACTGATGGCGAATAACACATTTAATTAATCTTGCTGGCTTGTGTGAAGTAATTAAAAATAATTTGATAAAATTTTCGATGTTTTCCTGTTGGTACGACTGTGCGAATCTGCTACAGATGCTGAAAAATTTCACAATATACGAATATTATATGATTCAAGGTGACAGGATTTAGGGTTCAAAAATCCACTGTCTTCGTAATAGAGTTTTAGACAGAATCTTTGATTGTTGGTATTTTTTATCTTTGCAGATGAGCAGGTTATTTTTAAGGAGATCTTTTCCTAATATATTATTCATTTTTTTTTATTAGGTCCTTTGCTCAAAATTAATATCTTCAAATTGTTACAAATAATCTATGACTAGAAAAGTATTAAGAAATTGTGTGTTAGTCCCTATCAACCCAGTTTATTGGTCACGTATCTCACAAATGTACTTTTGTATATTGAATTTCCCTGTGGGCAGCCTTCAGCATCAAAAATAATAAAAATGTGGACCTGGTGAGGTCTCTTGAAAGGTCAGACCGTCCAGAATAAATTGCCAACCAAGTTTTTTTTATTAAGAAGTCCTTGGAAGGCTAAAAAAAAGGGGGTGCTTTGCGTCAGATCGGATATTGCTGAAACGTGTATGCTCCGCCATTTAAATGCGCCTCTTGTCACATGGTTATCTCAATCACGGAATTTTGACAGAAATTTTTTTGACAGACGTCAACTCAATACTGTCAATAACATCCAAAGGAGTATAACCGAGGAGTTGAAGGTGATTCCAGTTAAAGCTGTCCAGCACTACTACGAAATATGAAAACAACGCGTCCGCAAATTTATAGCTGCTCATTGGAACAACTTTTATGCAAAATAAAATGAAATTTTTACAACAACAACAACAAAAAATCAGTCTCATCGGACACTCTTTAGAATTGAAAATTTTTAACGTCGTTTTCTCTTCAATACCATGCGATCAGATTTTTTGCACCTGATCGCCTGGTATTTTTTTTAAAATTGATAATTTTTAAATTTTAAACTTCATGGACTATGCCAAAGATCATGTGTCATATTAAGGGTCCTTTTTTTATATTTGGAGATATTGATCGATTGCGATTTGACGAGCAAAACATCTGCTCTGACCTAATTTTGAGTCGGATCATTTTTTTGACAAAATTAAATTAAATTTTTACAACAACAACAAAAAATCAGTTTCGTTACATTTTTCTTAAATAGTTTGGTCCATACTTAAATCACTAAACAGTTCCTGTCATAAGACACTCTTTAGAATTAACAATTTTTGACTTCGTTTTCTCTTAAATACCAGGCGATCAGGTTTTCTGCAGTTTATCGCCTGGTATTAAAATGGATAATTTTTAAATTCTAAACTTCATGAACTATGCCAAAGATCCTGTTTTATAGTAAAGGTCCTTTTTTATATTTGGAGATATTGATCGATTGCAATTTAACTTTTGCAAAACATCTCCTCTGATCTAATTTTGAGCCTGATCATTTTTTTGACAAACTTTCTCTGCCCATTAAAATATGTTGTTTTTTTTAAGAAAAAAAAATTTACTTTTTAAAATCTTCGATGAATATTTTTTATTTTTAATGAAAACTCATATGTCCAAAAGGTGACAATTTTGATTTTTATGAATATACCATCAACAGCAAAATGGCAGGCAATTTTTTTTGGGAAAAAACCAAACTTCATATTGCCTTATTGGCAGGATAACAATTACTATTTGGACAAAGAAAAATCCCCATTATCTATCCGTTGTATAAAAGTGAAGTTGTTTGCTGATCAATTGTGCATTTTTCTGTTGCAATTGACAGCGCCAAAGTATAAAAAATTTTATATAATATTTTATGGAATATTGAGAAATTTTTTGTTTTTTATTATTCAAGAAAAGTGAACAAGAACAAAATCAGAATAAGTGACAATGCAAAAGGAATTCTCCAAGAAGTTACCAGCGAACGTATCTGAAGTTTTTGATGAAAATCCTTTGCAGTTGACAAGGATTTCAACCAATTATTCCCTCGTCATATCATTTTCACTCATTTTTCAACATTATTTTTCTGCTCTACATTATGTTGGCTGCGATTCAAATCTACCACGAGTGAAAGCCCGAAACAAGCCAATAGACTAACCTATACTGACAAGGTCAGAATTCAATAGGGGGTGTCAGAATGATTTTGTTCAATGTGGAAAATACGTTAAGCTGGCTTTGTCTAAACGTATTGGTCATAAAAATGGATTTAATGTGAAGTGAAAGTTGAAGATTTTTCAAGAAATCGTCGATGAGATACGACGAGGTCAGATGAGATTTGGTTATAGCGTGCAAATCCTAGCGAATATATCTTATTTCCAGCAATGAGGCTTTAGGATTTATTTTTTCTATACTTCACCTTTTCCATGCTCATTTCTCAAAGATTTCTGTCATATAGCAGACAATGGAAGGTTTAGTTCGCACTCTAAGGTCGTGTTGTTAGCTGACACCTACTCTTACGTTATCAACGTCAAATACAATGTATCCTGTACTATACAGGATGTGATATGAAACCTGTAAATTACTCGTTATCTGTTCGTTTTGTTATTCGCATAGTCACTTATGAGTTAGCATCAGATTTTACCGTTTTAATATTAGCAAAAATATGACCAGAAACAGAATAGAGAAAGATTAATGGTAAAAAGAAGAAAACAGCAGGAGAGAACTAAACAGACGGTGAATCTGTTCTCTTCGCTGATCCTTTATTTTGCGAAAACTAAAAACTAACTCTGTCCTATTTGAACTAGCGCCCATTCTATGGCATTCTGTCTAGCAGCATCGTACATAATAAATTTATTTTTTTTGTTTGCTGTGGTGACGGCGGAAGCTATTCTCTTAAAATACGACAATCCCAAACTTACCTATCCACCCTCAATTCTTTGGGGCAAGTTTGGTTGATAATTTCTGATGCGAAAATTAACTCTACCCCGCCACCTCCACCTCCCTGCAACTCTGCTCCCACTAAAACTATACAGACACATGCTCTAACAGACACAACCATAGCGATTCTTTATTATTTGCACATAAATTTGTAATAAATGTCGTTCATATAAAACTCTTCCAAAGAATTTAACTTCCATCCAAATACTGGTCTTGGTATCTGAGTATTAGTGTTTTTTTTTTTTTTGGTGGAGCAAAATTTTACTTTTAGACGCGCGACTGACGTTGTAGGAGGAGATTTTTAATATTTTCTATCGGACGGTTATGAATATGGGACAAATTCCATATCCCCCGTACCACTTGTGGGCAAAGATAAACTACATTTTGAAGGGACTTTTTGTCTTATTATATTTTCCTTGTCTTTATCCTTTTTATTCTTCGTGTGTACAAAAAAAAAAATTGCCGTTTTTTAACCAATTATGTAT
The DNA here is from genome assembly GCA_958298945.1 of Atherix ibis. Classification (NCBI taxonomy): domain Eukaryota; kingdom Metazoa; phylum Arthropoda; class Insecta; order Diptera; family Athericidae; genus Atherix; species Atherix ibis. The sequence goes on from OY282610.1 coordinate 43,123,788, forward strand.
GCTAGAATAAAGCCATATAACAACTTTTTATAAAAAGGATTTTGACCAAATATTACCCACAAATTCTTGTACAGATGGCAAAAGATGTGGAGGTACACATTAGATTCCGTACAGGATCTGGAGTACAAAAAAATGGGAATACAGTAATTTTGTTGCATTTACCCAACTTTTTTTGGATAATTTATCCTTTTTATATCTTTATACGGTCTTCATTATTTATTGTCCATTGGATTTAGTTTTTGTAGTCTTGCTATTTCTAATGGCCAGTATCAGTATTGTGGGTATCTTTCGATGTTATCTAGCAATTCTGGTTGTTTGTTTTTCTTGGTTTCTGTTGGAATACGTTTCCTAACCACCCTGTCTATAGACAATTTTCTTTTTTGCTAAATAATTTTCCTCCTTGCTGTTTACAATAATTAATATAAGTAAAAAGGAATGTGGTTTAAATAACAGAGTTATGGAGCTAAGATGACGTCATAGAAAATAATTTCTTTGACATTGCCATAAAATGGCAAATTTGAAATAACAAGGTCAGTTCTGACAGAAATTTGGAAAACTTACTTCAGTAAAATTATTGGGACAGTTTAGGTCAGCATCGAAGTTGCCATATTTTGAGTTGCTGTTGATATTTTTGCAAAAATATAAATGAGAATTTTTGAAGACATTTTTGTTTGTCCGTATTGAAAAGATAATAATTTTATTTTGGCTAGAATTTTTGAAATTGAGATAACCATCCGTATTGGGACAGTTAAGGTTGTCATAAAAATTGTCACATTTTGTTTTCGCTTTTATCTTTAAGATATTTGTACTAAAATTGTGCATAAGATATTTTTTTTCTCATAGCTGGAAGAGAAGGCATTTTATCATGCATAGCAATTTCCGAAAATTAGGTCAGTATTCATATTGGGACAATTAAGGCCGGCATGGAACTTGACATATTTTGAGCTAATTTTAAATTGACAATTTTTATGGCAAATAATGAATAAGGCATTGTTTTGTGAGTATTGAAAAATCAAAATTTCAGTTTAGATGAAAATATTAAAAATTTATATCAGTAAAGTTATTGGGACAGTTTAGGTCAGCACGGAAGTTGAGACATTTTGTGCTAATTTCAAATTTAGGATATTTTCTCCGAAATAATATCATTGGTTAAAAAATAGCAATATCATTTCTGATAGAAATTTAGAAAACTTACTGCAGTAAAATTTTTGGGACAGTTTAGGTCAGTATGGAAGTCTTTGAGTTTGTTTTCAAAAAAACTTCCATACTTACCTAAACTGTCCCAATAATTTTACTGCAGTAAGTTTTCTAAACCATATGTTGAGTTGCTGTCAAATAGAAATTGTTTTTAAAAATTTGAACTAAACATTTTTTGCCAGTGATAAAAAACCACAAATTGCATTAAGATTGGAATTTTAAAAATTTATGTTAGCGAAGTTATTAGGACAGTTTAGGTCAGCATGGAACTTGACACATTTTGCATAACTTGTCAACTGAAGATATTGTTTCCGAAATATTATCATTGTTGAAAAATACCAATGTTAGTGCTGACTGAAATTTGGAAAAATTACTACAGTAAAATTATTGGGACAGTTTAGGTCAGCATGGAAGTTGCCATATTATGAGTTGCTGTCAAATTGAAATTGTTTTTAAAAATTTGAACTAAATATTTTTTGTCAGTGATAAAAAACTACAATTTCCATTGAAATAGAAATTTTGAAAATTATGTTAGTGAAATTATTGGGACAGTTTAGGTCAGCATGGAAACTGAGATATTTTTATTACCTTACAAATTGAAGATATTTTTGCCAAAATATATATGAGAATTTTTTTTTGTTAGTTTGGCTAGAAATTTTGGAAATTTAGGTAACCATTCATATTGGGACAGTTTAGGTTGTCATAAAACTTGACATATTTTTGTTTCCTTTCAAATTCAAAATATTTTTACCAAAATTATGCATAGGGTATATTTTTTCTCAGTGTTAGAAAAGAAGGCATTTTAACCTACATAGAAATATCGGAAATTTAGGTCAGTATTTATATTGGGACAGTTAAAGCCGGAATATTTTGAGCTAATTTTAAACTGACGATTTTTTTTCCAAATAATGAATAAGGCATTTTTCTGTTAGTGTTGAACGACCACAATTTGAGTTTAGATGGAAATTTTAAAAATTTATAATTTTAATAGACAAATTTTATGTCGATTGTAAGCTTTTGGATAAAACGCGTGATTTCTTATTTATTTTTTTACTTTTTTTTTTTACCGAAAGTTAAAAGCTGTTTTTTCCGTAAAGATATCGATTAAAAAAAAAGCAGAAATGTATTAACGTCCTTTTAAACCGTCTGGTCCCGAAATTATTCTCCATCAATGCCTTACAATTACGTAAATTGAAAAGGTTTTTATGCTTAGACTATTAAGCTGATTTTTTTTGTTAGACTAATTTGGTTAATACATAAAACTTTGTTACTTAGTTATAAAGTTTCAGATAGAAAAAAAATATGTTTATGACGTCTGACATACTTTTGCAATTGTATAAAATCATCTTATCTCTGTATACTATCTGAAAGTATATTTATTTCTCCTTCTTAGTGGGTATCAATAATCATAAAATTAATGTGAATTTGATATCGTGGGCGGACTAAAAAAAAATTCTTTAAGAATAAAAAAAGGCCTTCATTGAAGGTTCAAAATATGTGCAGATCCACTTTTACAAAAAGTGCTGACTTAATTTTAGGTTGTAAAAAGTAGTAGCCAAACTTAAGATTACGAAAATTGATTGACCTAATTTTGTCGTACAAAAAATACACATTGCAAATTTAGGAAACAAGTTGTTCTTACCTTATATTAGGTTAAATATGAACTTTTTTAAAAGCTTATGAGTCAAAAATAGTCAATTTTAATCAAAGTTAAAAGATATTTATCCAATTTATCCCTAAAAATTAGTAAGCAAATAAAATAGATTGTAAATCTTTAATAAAGTACCAAAACTAACTGAGGAGTTAACAAGGACTCAATTTATGTTAGGTCAAAAATTATTTACTCAATTTCAGGCAATCAAAAGTATTGATTAAAATTTATTTTTAAAAAAACTGACCTTAATTGAAGTTACGTAAAAATACTGACTTAATTCTCTAACAAAAAGTTGTGCTGACCTATGGTACTGACCTGCAAAAAATATATATGGTATCTCATATTAACTTATAAAAAACGACATACCCAAATTAAGAAAAGAAAAACACTGAACCTTTTCCAACGTACAGAAATACTGACCTAATAAATATAATTTTAGGCTATAAATAATTATTTACTCTAATTTGAAATGACATTTGACCTTAAAAAAAGTATTTACACAAATTACAGTAAAAAAAAAGAGAGTACTTTGCCTATTTTGGGTTTTTATTTTAGTTAATAAAAAACCCAATTTGGTGTAGAAAAACAATTAGCTAATTTTCATGTTATCTAAAGTATAACTTAAAAGTAAACAAAAAAATATTGGACCTAATATAAACTTAAATATAACTTAAACCAATTTTAGGTCCAAAAAAAGTGTAATTTCAATTTTATGTAGCAAAAACTTGCTTATCTTACTTTGGGCAAGAAGAACTACTGACCTAATTTACGGGGTGAAAAAAAAAACAATAAACCAATTTTTGAATTATAAAAATAAAAGTAAAATACTCTTTAAAAAAAAAAATATTGACCTAATTCACCAATAAAAAGTTTTACTGACCTAATTCTAGATTACGAAAAATAGTTAGCTCACAAGAAATGGCGTACCCAAGTTTAAGATCTAAAAAGTATTGACCTAATTTCAAGCTTAAAAATACTGACCTAATTTTAGTTTAAAAAAATGATTTACCTTATTTGAGGTAACTCCGAGTGCAAATGTAATTTCAACCTTAAAACTACTAAAACGATTTTTGGTTAAAAAATACTACTTTCCCAATTTACTTAGGTCAGAAAAAGTACTGACCTAAATTTAAATTTAATAAATACTTGCGAAATTATAGTTTAGAAAAAAATTATCGACCTAAATTATGGTAAAAATAGTTGTGTTGATTTAAGCTTACTTAAGGAAAAGAACCGATCCTTTTTAATATTACAAATGTGGTACAGACCTAATTTTAGGTTGCCATTTAAGATGCTTTACCAATTTTTGAATCTACAAAGCTTAGAACTAGAAGTTTCTTGAGGTATTTTGAAAAATTTACATCTTGTCACAATATTTGTTTTTTGTACGGTTCTATGTAAAATAACCAAATTATAAAAATACTTTGATTATTAAATTGTATCTAATATTTCTCTTAATGAGAGTCACTTATTTGCAAATAACAGCAAAACAACGTAGATTTGTGAAGAAAATTATTCTCATGAATATTTTTATACAAGAATAAAGTGTTAGAATACGATTGAGTATACGTGTATGTACACACATTAATCCAGTTGAGAATCTCATTTATTTGTTATGGAAATTTTATCCTTCAACTCCTGCTTGTACGAATATAAAAAAAATAAAAAAGATTTAAGGTCAGAAAGACGTTGAAGCTAGAACTTAAGAAGGGGTTGATAAGAGATGGAAAAAGTATAATGTGGCATAAATCATACAAAGTATTGTACAAAGTTAAATAAAAACAAATAAAAATAATATGAAAAAGATAAGATATACTATTCTGGTACATCTTTAAGATATGAAATGGAAACCTTTAAGGAATACAATCCGAAGGTCGAGAGCTAAACAACTGACAGGGAATTTCCAAGTCAATGTACACGCTTGTACGAAAGTGTATTTGAAAAGGATAATAAAATAACCCATTTCAATGTTACAACACATGAAAGTCAGAAAATTTCGGCTCAAATTTTACCATGTTCTGTACAAAGTTTCCACACACACCCCCCACTTTTCTCAGCACATCACCTACCAGATCTTATTTCTTAATATATAAATAAAGTATAACTTTATGATCTGAGCTGACATACAACGAACGATTGATAAACGCGCGGCTGCTTATATATTATATTGGCGGCTTCTATAAACAACGGTTAAGTGAATTTCGGTATTAGAAGTGGATTCAAGTAGTGGCCCTACATGTGGGCGAAGGATTCAAAATGTACAATTTTCCAATGTGCGAGTGCAAAGAAGGCGAAAAGGGCTACAGAAATTTTCATAAATGTGTAACTGAATTTTGATAAGTTCCAGCCCAGACGACAGATGATAAGAGAATAAAAGTAGCATGGTATGTATTAAATATTTTTGAATATCCAGAAGAAATATGGAGTTTTCCCATTCGACGAATTGAATCTGCTCACACCAAAACGGATATCGTGCAGAAATATACAATATTAAAAAAGCACCGAACCAGTATGAGAATTGGGGCAGTAATAATAGAGAGGGTAAATAACCAGAAACGTCGATGTATCCTTGACACATACATGCCTTCAGCTTTATGTTAGATACTCATAAGTTTACTCAATAAAATTCATAACTTGTACTGTTTCCGTATGGATTCATATCTTCTATAGAGCATTTTACATGCCTAGTAAACTACCTGGTTTTCTGCGAATCCATACGCACTTTTATCAGTCAGGCGTCCACTGGCTCATACGTAAATATTCGGCGGGCATGATGAAAAGCGTAGCATCCACTTTCGTATGTTACATTTTGGTAAGAGATTACTCGTTCCGAACCGGTAAAGGATATGGATCCGATAAAGCAATAGAGAAACGATCAAATTGATGAATGAGTCTTGTAATATTATAGGCACATTGTGGTTTTCGATGTTAAAATAGAATAAATTTCGGTATTATATGTCATTTTATTTACTCAAAATCTATTTTTTCTTATACTCTTTATTATTGGAATTGTTATTAATTTTTTTTTTTTAGCTTTTACCCCTCGTGATGGAAATTATTTTTTCTTATTTTATATTTTTCGATTTCCTTGATCATATTTGAGTGAGTCACGGGCAACTTAGAAAATTAACCAAAAAGCATCATTTTTTGTTAATTTTCTACTAAATGCTAAATTGATTTTTTTACACTACAGAATCAGTAATTTTTATTTACTTTATTGTGTTTTTTAAAAAAATTCTTGCTCAACTGAGAGCAAATAGTAAAGTTTCCGCTCACAAAAAAATATAAATCATATTTTTTTGCAAAGGCAAATAAAAACAAATTTATTAACGAAACTAATCTGAATGTTTTGTTTTTCTCAATAAGCCATAAATCAATATGCTCATATATGAGCAATTGAGCTTATATATTTTTGTATATAATGTTTTTTTTTGATGAATTTAGGGAGTTGATGTGTATTTGTTCTTCTCTGAATTAATGAAAAACACAGAAATTTCTTTTAAAAATTTCATTGTTAAATGCTAAATTGATTGTTTTTAACCACAGAACCTATAATAATCATTTAATTAATTGTGTTTTTTAAAAAAAATTTTTGCTCAACTGGGAGCAAATAGCAAAAATTCCGCTCTTTAATTTAGCATCCTATTTGGTTACTTTTCTATTAAATGTGAAATTGATTGTTTTTAAACCACAAAACCTATAATATTCATTTAATTAATTGTGTTTTTTTTTTTAAATTCTTGCTCGACTGGGAGCAAATAGCAAAGTTTCCGCTCTTTAATTTAGAATTTTTTTTGGTTAATTTTCTACTAAATGCTAAATTGATTTTTTTAAACTATAGAACCAATAATTTTCATTTAATTAATTGTGTTTTTTTTTAAATTCTTGCTCAACTAGGAGCAATTAGCAATGTTTTCGTTCACAATAAAAGATAAATCATTTCTTGTTCGGCTCAGAACAAATTCCACTTTATTGGTAAAATCAAATTAAAAAAAATTTATTAACACAACGAAATTTTTTAAGGAACCAAATCTGAATGTTATTTTTTTCTCAATAAGCCATAAATCAATATGCTCATATATGAGCAATTGAGCTTATATATTTTTGTATATAATGTTTTTTTTTGATGAATTTAGGGAGTTGATGTGTATTTATTCTTCTCTGAATTTATGAAACACACAGACAAATTTTTAAAAAAATTCTTGCTCAACTGGGAGCAAATATGGTAGCAAAGTTTGCGCTCCTTTATTTAGAATCCTTTTTTTAATTTCCTTCTTAATGCTAAATTGATTATTTTTAACCACAGAACCTATAATATTAATTTAATTAATTGTGTTTTTTTTTAAAAATTCTTGCTCAACTGGGAGCAAATAGCAAATATTCCGCTCTTTAATTTAGCATCCTATTTGGTTACTTTTCTATTAAATGTGAAATTGATTGTTTTTAAACCACAAAACCTATAATATTCATTTAATTAATTGTGTTTTTTTTAAATTCTTGCTCGACTGGGAGCAAATAGCAAAGTTTCCGCTCTTTAATTTAGAATTTTTTTTGGTTAATTTTCTACTAAATGCTAAATTGATTTTTTTAAACTACAGAACCAATAATTTTCATTTAATTAATTGTGTTTTTTTTTAAATTCTTGCTCAACTAGGAGCAATTAGTAATGTTTTCGTTCACAATAAAAGATAAATCATTTCTTGTTCGGTTCAGAACAAATTCCACTTTATTGGTAAAATCAAATAAAAAAAAATTTATTAACACAACGAAATTTTTTAAGGAACCAAATCTGAATGTTATTTTTTTCTCAATAAACCATAAATCAATATGCTCATATATGAGCAACTGAGCTTATATATTTTTGTATATAATGTTTTTTTTCGATGAATTTAGGGAGTTGATGTGTATTTGTTCTTCTCTGAATTAATGAAAAACACAGAAATTTCTTTTAAAAAATTCTTGCTCAACTGGGGGCAAATATCAAAGTTTGGACTCCTTTATTTATAATCCTTTTTTGTTAATTTTCTACTAAATGCTAAATTGATTGTTTTTAACTACAGAACCTTTAATATTCATTTAATTAATTGTGTTTTTTTAAAAAAATTCTTGATCAACTGGGAGCAAATAGCAAATATTCCGCTCTTTAATTTAGCATCCTATTTGGTTACTTTTCTATTAAATGTGAAATTGATTGTTTTTAAACCACAAAACCTATAATATTCATTTAATTAATTGTGTTTTTTTAAATTCTTGCTCGACTGGGAGCAAATAGCAAAGTTTCCGCTCACAATAAAACATACATCATTTTTTGTTCAGTTCAGAACAAATTCTATTTCATTAGTAAGAGCAAATAAAAAAAAATTATTAACACAACGAAATTGTTTAAGGAACCAAATCTGAATCTCAATAAGCCATATATCAATATGCTCATATATGAGCAACTGAGCTTATATATGTTTGTATATAATGTTTTTTTTCGAATAATTTAGGGAGTTGATGTATATTTGTTCTACTTTGTATTTATGAAAACCATAGAAAATTTTAAAAAAATTCTTGCTCAAAGTGGAACAAAAAACAAAGTTTCCGCTCACAATCAAACAGAAATGTTTTTTTACCTATAAGAGAGCAGGTTGTATTTTTTTCTTGAAAGAACTTAAAAAAATTAATTAACAAAGAAAATTTATGAAAGAAACATGCGTGAGCAGAATTTTTTTCATCAATCAATAAATGAATACGCTCATATAAGAGCAAATTGAACTTATATATTTTCGAATACAATGTTTTTTGTTCGATAAATTTAAAGTTTTGATCTTATTTGTGTTCTGTTCTGTTTGTTTGAAAAAATAGCATTTTTTCCAAAAAACTTTTAATTAATCTTGAGCAAAACTCTTTTCCAAAATACGGACTGACATAAATAACTTCAAACAAAATTTGATAGTACGCAAAATAATACAATATATTTTTATTAAAGAACTAATATTATCTGAAAATTATTTCAATTATAAAAATGTGAGAATTTCCAATCGAGTAAAAGTTATTTACTCAATTTTGAGCATAAAATACAAATGATAACAGACTGACAAGTAATATTTTCTTTAAAAAGTTTTTAATTATTTCAAAAAACTTGAAATAAAACTGCAATATTTTTGCGATTAACTTAATATGTTAAAATTAAAATACTTTAGGAACAAATTGCTTAAGATGGAGCAGTATATGAATAAAATATGTTAAAATTACAATATGTTGATGACAGATTATGCAAAAATAGGCTTTTTTTAAAATTTACTAAAAGGTTAATTGCTCAAAATAGAGCATATTTTTAAAATCAATTAATTCAATTAATAATATTTTGCTCAATGTATAATTAAAAAATGCTTGAAATTTTTTATTGGTGCCCGAAGCATATTCGGATTAAAAAGGATTATTTTGGAGTCAAATTTTTCAGTACTGCGGTATTTCTGTGTAAAGGATTTATATTATCAAAAATTATGGAAAATTCTTAATGAGAATTGATAAATTATTACTTCTCAAGTCCATTTATGCAATTCCAGTTTTTATGTTAACCGAAAATGAAGTGCCTGTCACATAAAATGACATGCGGTTTGGGAACATTTAAATAGTGCGGTTATCATTAAAATCAGTATGCTTACAGAAGGTACTTAATCAATGTGTTTTTTTTTTAATCAAAGTTTATTAATATTTAATGTTGAAAGTATGACAGTCATTATTTGAAGTGCATTGTCATCGTTCTAGGCCATGTCGTAACCGCAGATTTAATAATCATAATCTCCCATCTATAAATTCACATTGACTAAAAGGTGAATGAAAGGACATTGTCAATGGCAAATATTTTCAAACATTTTTTCTTATCCTAATGGAATACCTAAGAGTATATTTATAGTGTATTTAAGATGACATAATATACATTTTTTTTACTATCAATGTTTATCTACAATAGGTATTACGTGGTAGAAATAATCGTTGATGTGTTGCGAATTAATTAGATACACTGTCAAGATAAGAAATTAAAATAAATTCCATTTAAGATTTATTAACTTAAACGTTAAAAGAGAAATCGATGATTTTTTTTTTTTTTTTTGACTAATCAAATATTTGGCATTAATTTTTTCGATGAAGAAATAAATACTATAAAAGTTGTTATTTAATAACAACCTATTTTTAATTGGAAAATATTAACACTGATTAGCAATTTTATATTGATTTATGGAACTTCAACAGTAATTGCTGGATAATAGCTTAAGTAATGCTTATTATGCAATTTCATATATAATTTTTTTTAAATTTTAATTTTATATCTGGAATAAATTTAAAAAAATTATCAGTTTTCGGTTACATAAGAAAGGTTATTTGAAATTTTTTTAACTAAAGAATGGATTTTTAATTTAAGGAAAAAAAAACATGTTTTCTTTATAATTTTTACTTATAAACGTATGCAATATATAAAATATAAATCTCATTTATATAATCATTTTACATACACTTTGAGCCAGAAAGTTTCGTTCTTCCATATACCACGTGAAATATAATGTTTATAAAATAAAATATCCCAAAAAAAGCTATATTTTCTTTATAATTCTTACGATTTACCAAAAATATATATAAACATTTTTTTATAAATTTTCCAAAACATAAAAAAGGTAATTGCCTAACCAATTTGGACTTACAAAGATGTTCCAAAATCTTCTAAGATATTTTTTTAAATTCATTTAGAATTTTTTTTAAATTTTCAAATTTCTTCCCAATTTTTTAAACGTATGCAATATATAAAATATAAATCTAAAAATTTTATATACACTTTGACCCAGAAAGTTTTGTTCTTCCATATACCACGTGGAATATAAAGTTTATAAAGTAAAACATCCCAAAAAAAAATCATATATTTTTTATAATTTTTACTATTTACCAAAAATACACGTATATATTTTTTGTAAACAATTTTCCAAAACATAAAAAAGGTAATTGCCTAACCAATTTGGACTTACAAAAAAGCTCCAAAATCTTCTAAGATATTTTTTAAATTCATTTAGAATTTTTTTAAATTATCAAATTACTTCCCAATTTTTTAACCATATGCAATATATATTATATAAATCTAATCATTTTACAAACACTTTGAGCCAGAAAGTTTCGTTCTTCCATATATCACGTGGAATATATTGTTTATAAAATAAAATATCCCGAAAAAAAACTATATTTTCTTTATAGAGTTTCCGATTTACCAAAAATATACAATATATATCAATTTTTTTTATAAATTTTCCAAAACATAAAAAAAATTGCCAAACCAATTTGGACTTACAAAGAAGTTTCAATATCTTCTGGGAAATTTTTTTAAATTCATTTTTATCATATTTTTTCCTAATTTAAAATATAAATATTTTCATCTATTTGAAAGTTGCTTCTTCAATCTGTATCTGATGTTATTAAATTTTACCTTTTTATAATTAAAAATCATTAAAGCTTTAAAGTAAATTTTTATACATTAATTTTTTTAATACTATAAACATTTCAAGGATTTTCCCCATTTTATCAAGTATATGACATTTAAAATAATATCGTTACCAATCTATTTGAGACTTGATTGAAAATTTAAAAAAAAAAGTTTTATTTAGACCAATATAGACTTACAGAATATAAAACATGGATTTTTTTAATCGTAAAATGAATTTTTTGTATCTTTTGCAGAATTGAATATTGTCAGAATATTTATAATAAAAGAATTAAATGAAATTCTGAAAGAAATAATATCACGGAAATGGTTAGTGTTTTAATAACTATACTTTTACATTAAATTTATAAGAAAAACCTCTAATATAAGGAAAAATGTTCAATTGTTTTCAGAATATTTCCATTAATAATTTCTATAAATCAATAAAAATGTAAATTTACTTTCTATAAATTGATGGAAGAAAATTGAATCAACAATAATATAGAAGAAGTAGTACGAGTAGAAAAAGAAGAAGATAAAGAAACCGATTTTCAAATGGTAAATATTTTAGCTGACAACAAGCAGACACTCGAAAAGTACACAATTTTGAATCAACTTTAATGCAAAAAGCATTCAAATCTATTCTAGAAACGAATTGTGAAAAGTCAACAATCACTCAAGTCGTAGTCGGATCAAGAAACTCTTGACGAAAATCCTATAATATGCATTTAGACGAGTACGAGTACTTAAAAATACTTACGTCTGATGAAAAATTATAAGAAAAATTCCAATAAATTGATTTTGAAAAATATTCCATAAATCGTTTGTGGATTGAACAATACGTTTTTGGGGTTTGGGAGATTTTTTGGAAAATAGACGATCATTGCTAGGCGAAGACTTCGTTTCGCAAAAAGGATATGCACTTCAATTGGCCATTTCGATTTTCATATAAATTTCATTTACTTGTATTTGCTTTAGGGCTTTTCGATAAAGTAAAATTGGTTTTTTTTTTAATGAAAATTTTAATAAATACAAGGTACGTTTTATGTTCCAAGTTGAAATTTTTTTTTAATAACTTTTAAATCGAATACAATTTTATAATTTATATTTTATGTATGGAATATGCCCCTTTCAGGTGTATGGAATATGCCCCTTTTAAGCACATTTTTCATAACATTTTCGCAAACGTCTGATGTAATTTCAGCATTTTCGTTTCGAATGTTATCCTTAAGCATTGAGGTCGTGGTTGGTTTGTTAGTGTTGATATTTCCCTTTAAGGACTCTTATACGAAGAAATCGGTAGGGTGTTAGAATCAGGGGATCACCACTCAAAATTTGCATCATAACACAAACTGTGTATGATGTGGCACCGTCTTGTTGGAACCACATGTTGTGTAAACTTAATTGATCCAATTCGAGCAAAAGAAACTTTTCCAACATGTCACCAGTAACTGTCTCAAAGAAATATGACCAAATGATGCCGCCTGCCCAAATACCATACAGTTATTCTACGAGGGTGTAGTGGTCTTTGGTGTATCATTTGAGGGTTTTCAGTGCCTCAATAGCGGCCATTTTGTTTATTTCTAAAGCCAGCCAATGTGGCTTCGTCGCTCAATGATTTTTTAACAAAAATGTTGGTCGTCTATACGGAGCTGTAAAAGTCTAGCACTCCAGTCTCGCCGCCGTTCATGGTCATTTGCCTGCAGCTGTTGTGTCAATTGAATTTTGTGCGGGTAAGAAAGCAAATTATTTTCGAAATTTTTTAACGAACATAATTGGAGATATTCCCAATTCTTATGCATGGCGTCGATGAGAGGTTATCGGAAAACCAACCTGACTGCATCAATCTTTTCAGGTGTAGTTATCTTTTAATAATTTCAACCACTATCTACAACTGTCAAATGCCAATAGGCAAATGTCATTCAAACCAAAATGGCGGCCAAACAAAATCGACTTTGAAAAAAAAACCACCGTGTTCACCTACTATACATTCGATACATGTCATTATAGTAAGAATATATTGAAAAAGAAGAAGAAACTTATTAGAAGTGAATAACTACTACGACTGAATAAACTTGGGAGAGAAAAGATTGATTTTATCTAAAGTGTCTTTGGGAGAGAAAAAAAATTCTTTTATGGAATAACAATAATTTATTATTATATTTAATTGATGCATTAAAATTGCATATTCGTCGTTTTTTTTTTGTCACAAGCACCAATGTTAGTTGAAAGTCCTTATAATCTGGAAAAAATTGTCGTTGTGCTGAACGAAAAAGAACGAACATGAAAAAAATACTCTCACATGAAAATAAGAGTTTTTATTATCGTCAACGTTATTGGCATGCCCAGCTACATCATTAAATGGTTAAAGGATCGTAAAGGATTCTCAGAGTGGATTATGCTCGTGTGCAATCAATCGCTTTGAAATTTTTCAACAATCTCGTAATAAAGGCAAAGACTAAACACTTGATTACGCGATAGTAGTGATAGCAAGACATACGACTACTTACAGAATTGCAATTTAAAGCAAAGGATAAATTCACTGGACCTAAGTCTCAGCCACTAAAATATTCATTTGATTAAGACCATGCCGATAAGATAATGGTTTTCATGATAAAATCCAGTGCATAATAGGCAGGTTCCTTACCAACATTTACGAGCATACCTTTGATGTTCCTAGTTGGACTGAAGCAACTAATACTCGTAGTCCATGTTTGACTCGTTAGTTAATCTATAAGAACGTGGAAGCAATGAACTAACGATAAGGATAAATTCTGTCAGCAACAGCTGAACCAGCACTTTATAGAATCAATGGCATCAATTGAGGATTTGGCCTCCTTTTGAATACAATCATTAGTAGAGGATTTTGCTACCATTTGTATTTGTGCTCGTAAAACTAGTTGGATTGAAGAAAGGGGTACGACAGTACTGCAAGGATTTTCTCTTTCGTATTCAGTCGACACCGCAACCATCAGTAATTGTAAAAGTCTGACTAAAATCAGGCAAGTATAAAATTTTTGATGGTATTCAGAAGAAAGGATTGTGGACAAAATTACATTAAGTAAAAATCAATACGAAAAATTCTCATAGTTGCAGCGCTAAAGAATACGAAAAAGATTTGTGCCAGAAACAAACAGACGTCAGCTATCACAAATTCAGCTTCTTCAAATTTCAACATTTTCTCAACGAAATTGTTTGTTGATTCAGAAGAGTCCTGGCATATTAGCGAACGTAATAAAATAAGTTGATTTGGAAGTTGCATCGTAGGTAAGCTTCAGTTCATATTTACTTCCAGTTAGCTTTCCACCCAATATAACTATACTCAAATGATTTGTTCGTTTAAAATATTCCCCTACGATTTAAATGTATTTTTATGTGTTTTGATCCCTTTTCTAGATTTTTATAAAAAGGAAAACTTTAGATTTTTATAAAGCATTTACGGATTTAAAATATAATTATTCTATGCTTTTCGATAATAGCAAGGATGAGAGACGTAACAGTAAAATCAATATTTATTTCCAAAGAAAATAAAGAGTTTTCCTTTTCGTATTTTGGATTGTATTTAAATATAGTCAAAGAAATATTTCATTAGGGATAACTATTATTTACCAAAAAAATATTATTTTGTGTTAATCAACAACCAACGTTTTAAAATTGAAAAAAATTGCACAAAATTGATAGCAATTTTTTTCAGCGATAAGGCTTATAAATAAGCTACTACCTAAAAATCCCTTTTATGGGGCTCTGAAAACCCACAAGTGATATTTTATGGGGCGGTGAAAACTCACAAGTGACCTTTTATGGGGCTCTGGAAACCCACAACTGACCTTTTATGGAGCTCTGAAAACAAACAACAAAGTGATAAAAAGTATAGGGCTCTGATTACCCATAATTTATCTTTTTTGGGGCTCAAAAAACCCACAAGTGACTTTTCATGGGGCTTTGAAAACCCACAACTGAGCTTTTATGAGGCTGTGAAAATCCACAAGTGACCTTTTATGAGGCGGTTAAAACCCACAAGTGACCTTTTATGAAGCTCTGAAAACTCACATGTGATCTTTTGTGGGGCGGTTAGAACCCACAACTGATCTTTTATGGGGCTCTGAAAATTGACAAGTGACTTCTTATGAGGCTCTGAAGACTCGCATGTGAAATTTTTGTGGGGCGGTGAAAACCCACAACTGATATTTTATGGAGCTCTGAAAACTCACAACTGACCTTTAATGGGGCTCTGAAAACCCACAACTGACATTTTATGGGGCTCTGAAAACCCCACAAGCCATTATATCCACGAAAAGTGACTCTCTGATATTAAATTTAATCTGAAGGTGTCATTTGTGCACACTTTTCTTAAAAATGATTAAGGAGAGGACGTTACTGTCAATTCTCAACGATCTGACCTTATAAAAATCGTGTTTTTTTTTGTGTAAAGCATATGGGGTTATAATAATGCGTCATCACAACTAGTTTTAATTTTTTTCGCGAAAAGTTCCTAGAATGCGTAATTTTGAGATTTGGTTATGTTAATTGATCGTGTAATTTGACGCTGTCCGACTTATTTTCGTAGACCATACAACATCGCTCAGATAATTGTGAAATTATAACCTGAAATATGTGACAAAAATCATTAAGAATTACCTTGGAAGGATTAAGTCCTACAAACCAATTTTTTTTTATTGTAAAAATTGTTATTATTATTTTTAATCATTATTTGATAATAGAAACAGTTATCCTTATTTCGATTTATCAACAAAATATAAATATAGTAAATTTTCCAAAATTTATCTGTAGTTTTATTGACAGAATTTTGTTAAAATATCTTTTTTATCTGATAATAAGATCGCATTCAAGCAAGTAACATCATATTCATCTACCGGACTTCGAGTCTGACTTGGGGGGAGGCTTTAGCCTTTGAGAGAACTTTAGAAAATTTATTTTCCCAATAGCAATCGATTCATTCATTGTTATAGGCAATGGAGCTTCGTTCTGTGGGATACTTGTCACATTGAATGTTTGTGGGGCTTTAGAATTAGTAGATTTGGAATTTTATGTTTTTTTTGTGATTTAGAAGAAGAGTTGTTGGGATGAAGAGTTGTTATATTTGGTTAAGAAGTCGATGTTTTAGGCTGTGGAAGAATACAGGGTGTTGGAGCTGTCGGTGTGTCAAGAGGTAGGATTGGGAACGGAGTAGCTATCATAGAAAGAAGTGTTTTCTTGTACCGTAGATGAAATTTGTTGAGCCATCTCCGTGGGTTGCTTACGATTGTTTCCCAATCCGAGTTTCCTAGTCATCTATAAAAGATAATCTCTTTCACATGTTTCATTGAAGAGTGGAGGCTAAATAGAAGCCTTCTGGTTTCTGTCATAAGCAAAACATCACCATTACGGTAATTATTGATGTTGACAATGTTTGAGGTTATATTTTTCAGAGCAAAGTTGATATTAAAAGGGCAACTCTGGGCTGCCTTCAGGTTGGTATTTGGGGTCTGTAGATATAATCAGATAGCGTTGGGAATCAGAAAGTTTAATGGGAATTGCGCAAAAGTCAATAAATTGTTTAATTAGTATCGTTGCGGATCTTTTCTTGTGGATATTTTTGTTTTTTTGGTATGTTTATACCATGGTTATCAGATGATAACGTAAGTCTCATCCTCTTCTCGTTTTTTTTTTGTTTTCCTTGTGTTTTGAAACAACCCCGCTAATAATAATAAATTAAAGTGAGATAGTGCGTCTACAATATTAACTTAATTTGCATATCTATAAAATTTTCTAAAAATTATTGTATGTTTAATACGAATACAAAGTACTCAAAAATGACAATGACAATCAGAGCGGTCCTAGATACTATGTAACTTTTTATGACACATCTAGGATCGCTCTGTTTGACACATTCATTTTTGGACGGTGTTTTCACATTAAACATAATTTTTGTAAAAAAAAAAAAATATTTAAGATATTTAAGAAAAAACCGTGTTTAAAAGTCGGCATGCAAAGCCAAAACAACACACTAATAATGCCGCAGCCACCGTATTCCCCACTCTGACTTTTTCTTGTTCCCGAAAGAGATTCTTTGAGCAATTTTTTGGAATGGGCAAAAATCGAAGACGAGCCAAAACACGGGCAAGCAAAGCAGCTATCAAAAATAAACTGAACATTCAAATTGGCCGAACTTGTCGGCATAAGTGAGAGGCATGAGTACCAACATAACGCCACAAAAAATCGAAAATCGAATATACGTAACCCGCGGAAATTCAAAATTCGGGATAGTTTTTGAACAGACCTCGTATATATTGTAGAGAGGGATATAGTGTGCCTAGAGTCTATACTATAGTGCGCCTACAGTGTGTACTGTAGTGTATTGGATAATAACTTTTCTCATAACAAGATCTATTTATGAGAAAACAACTAAGTAACCGGGTTGAATGTTTGCCGGTCGCTCAAGCGTTCAATTAATAATTATTAATTATTTTATATCTGTCCAGCGTCTGAACAAGATATTGTATTCAATAATTTAAATTTTATTTGTTATTGATTGACATGTTGAATACATCATCGAATAATTAATAAATAAATGATGATAAAGAAAAAATTTAACAAAAAAATATATATCGTTTGGGAAGAGAGAAATCCATTATTTTTTGTAATCATTATGATTATTTATTTCAAGACTTTTGGATTATTGCCATTTTAAAGGGAACTTCATATTGCCTCTCTTATAGAAGTCCTGGTCTCAATTGGTAAAAAAACTCGACGAAGCGATTTTCATAATCTTCTGTTGATGTCAATTTCTTATTACTATGCAAGTTTTGCAATGACAAAAAAGGATGATAATCGTTTGGCGAAAGGTCCGGACTATAAGGTGGTTGTATGAAAACTTTCCAGCCAAGCGTTATCCTGATGAACATTGACAAAGTTGAATTCATCATTAAAACCAGCAATCAATAATAGATGGAAATGAAATTATTAAATTGATATCTTGTTAAGATGCAAATCAGCTATAATTACAAAAACAACAACAACAATAATTATAAAAGTAAAAAAAAATGGTAATGCTAATAATAACAATAAAAATTTGTAAAAACCAATGAAATGAAATTTTTTTAAGATATGATTATTTATCAACACTATCAATACTAAAATAAAATTACCTCTTCTACTATTACTATTACTGCAACTACAATAATAACAACTGCTTGATTAGATTATTTAAGAAAATTACAAGAAAATGTCGGTAAAACAAATAAAAAATGAATTTTTTATTTGTTTTACCGACATTTTGAAAAAAAATTAAAAAAGAAAATTGCTTAAAAGATGACAGAATATTCCGAAAAATTTTCAATCGAAAATGCATAAGTAATTTTTTATATTCTAAATTATATTTTGTTTGTCTTCTAAAATTTTTTTCTCGTGGGACTACACTTACGATGTTTTTAGTAATTTTTTTTTATATACCATTTGTATAAGCTTAAATCCGCTGTTTTTTAGTCAAAAAAATACATGTTTTTTTTTCATAGAAAGCAAAAACAAATTTATTCAAAGTACTTGACTTCGCTAGCTACACATTTTTCCCATCTCTCGGGTAATTTGTGGATACCACGCCAAAAAAATTCCTTTCGGACGTCTTCGTAAGAATCGAAGTGCTGCTCAGCGAGCGCGTGGCCCATCGACGAAAACAGGTGGTAGTCGGAAGGGGCCAGGTCTGTTGAACAAGCGGGGTGGGGTAGCACCTCCCAGTTGAGTGTCTCCAATTAGTTCCGGGCCATTTTTGACGTGTACGATGGTGCGTTGTCGTGGAGGAAAATCAGCTTGTCATGTCTTTGTTGATAATCCGTCCTTTTTTTACGCAGAGCACTATGCAATTTAATCAGCTATTGGTGGTAGCAGTGGGCATTGACAGTTTCACCAGGTTTCAATATCTCATAGTAGACGATACCCTGCTGATCCCACCAAACGGACAGCATCGTCTTCCGCCCGAAGCCATTTGGTCTTGGGGAAGATGTTGATGGTTTGCCGGGATCAACCCAAGATTTCTTACGTTTAGGATTCTCGAAATATATCCACCTTTCATCGCCTGTCACAATCCGATGCAGGAACAACTTTCTTTTTTGTCTGGCGAGCAAGATTTCGCATGTGTTACGGCGTCGCTCCATCTGCCTATCGTTCAATTCATGCGGCACCCATTTTCCGATCTTTTCAATCTTCCCCATGGCATGCAGACGCATGGAAATGGCAATTTCCTATGCCGATTTTCACACTTCGGCCAAGGGAAATTCCCTCAACTTTGCTAGGCCGATTTTCACGCTTCTTGGCCCACAAGTCAAAATTGCCGTCTTTGAACCGACGAAACAAATCTCGGCACGTTGTTTCCGATAAAACACTGTCACGATAGGCCTCCATAAGTATTCGATGCGATTCGGCAGCCGATTTCTGCAAATTGAAGCAGAAAAGCAGAGCTTCCCGCATATGCAACTTTTCTGGCACAAAACTAGACATGATTACCAAAGGAAAAATGTTTGTTGTTGTACGAAATTGCTGGCAATGTGCACTGATTAATGTTGACAGATGTCAAACTCATAATAAAAAAAAGTATGGCGTGCCCTTGGTAGCTTAATACGCTCACTCATGCCATCTATGACCAAACAGCTTATACGCCTGACTGTAATGATTGAGGAGGTGTGTTAATAATTCCTTTCTGGAAATACACTTACATACCAGTTAACCGAGTTACATGGCATATCTACTATACTAGATATCCCGAAAATGTCTGAAAAAAAATATTGAATTTAAATATAATTGAAAAATTAAGAAACAAAAACAACGTAAACATTTTTAAACTAAAACATGGTCTACATCATTAACAGTTGTTATCGTATAATTTTCATATATAAGATTGAAAGAATTTCATTATTACGTAAGAAAAGTCTGATCAAAACCAATATTTATAAATTATAGCTTTAGCTTAGCAAAGAAAAAATACAAAATAAATTAAAATTTATTCAATTCTACTTATTTGAATGTGAGCTTAACCAAATTATGAACAGATAATATGACGTCTGATTTTGTTTTTAAAAAAAAGAAGATAAATATTTGCACAAGTTTCTCAGCTAATTTAGGGTGTTGACAAAAAAAAGATACAAAGCACGTTTTCTTAATTAATGATTCGCTATTTTTTTCAGTCTACAATATTTTTTTCAATGTTTTTCAAAATAGAAACGTATGAGTTATATTTAATAGAGTTGCCAAAAATTACTTCAGATTTTCGATGGAATATTTTATTTGAATTTCGTCAATTTATGCAATTTTTCTTTTAAAACTAAAAAACTAAAATCTTATTGAAAATTAATTTTTATTGAGCAAAATATTTGGCAACTAGGTCTGAACATTGTCCAAAAAGTATATATTATTCTTCTTGAATTTGAAGAATTTTTTGTACAATTATTAATGAAATCATGTTGCATAAGTGTAACATGAGCTGCATAACTAACAAATCTATTGATTTATTTGAGTTGATATGAAACAAAGTTACTGGAATATAATGAGGCTTCGTCTATAAATTTCGAATTGCAAACTATAAACTGAATGTTTCTATAGATTTGATTCTAGCATTTAAAGTGTTTCGAGAAACTGAACCATTTCATGTTTGCATTGTACAATTAGATATTGTTGCAATATTATCTGTGTTACATGTTACCATCTTGACGAGATGTTAGCTTTTAAAATAGTTTTTATTATAG
Organism: Atherix ibis; assembly: GCA_958298945.1. Lineage (NCBI taxonomy): Eukaryota > Metazoa > Arthropoda > Insecta > Diptera > Athericidae > Atherix > Atherix ibis. The sequence goes on from OY282610.1 coordinate 43,144,822, forward strand.
ACGATTTCTTTAATCATACCATTTGTTCGATTGTCTTCTACTCGTATTCTGCGCTATGTGCTAATTTTAACAGAATTAAAATTGCTTTTTTTTCAAAAAATTTAAATTGGATTTAACTTTTCTTTACGATAAACTAAATATAATTTTTTTTTTAAATAATTTACAATTAGTTTAATTGAAAATAAATCGCTTTCAAGCAAATCACCTTAAAAATAGTACGAAAAAATATCTCATTTTAATATTGTAGAATTTCAATCGAAATTGTACTAACCGATTGGAATAATGAGACTTTCCCAATAAATTTTCATCAACTATAAAGTGATAGGCTATTTGCGGGAAAGTTATTATTCCAATGTCAACATATAAGAAAACCAAATGATTTTTTTTTCATATAATTTGCCTAACAAAGCCGAAATATAAGGAATTTTTGTTAAAATTAATAAATTAAAAGATTCTCTTAAAATAGTTCGCTTTTTTTTAGACAAATATTAATAAAAATTATTTTTATTCACAAATTCGTGAATAAAAGCCATGAATATAAAAAATATTCGTAAACTAATTTGATAAATTTGTAAAGAAGTACAAAGTTCCTTTTGCAAATGGCTTTAAGCACGTGGCGCTAGTCTAGGGACATTTCTTATCATAAAATTAAAAAAAACATTCTCAACACTAGAAATTATCAAGTCACCCAATTGAAAAATTTCCTCATTATCTCAAAGAATTTGAAAATCAACCAAAAATAATTTGTTCTATTCGGCGAAAATATAAAATTCGTTTAAATAACACCAGAAACTATAAAATCCCCATTGAATAATTCGCCCGATTTGGTGCAAATATAAAAACTTCTTCATTAACTGCATAATTTATAAAATCGTCGCAAAATAATTCGACTATTTTTGTGAAAACATAGAAAAAATTCCAATAAAGCCAGAAACTATAAAATCCCCATAGAATAAATCGCCCGGTTCGGTGCAAATATAAAAACTTCTTCATCAACTGCAGAATTTATAAAATCATCCCAAAATAATTCGCCCAATTCTGTGAAAACATAAAGGAAATTACAACAAAGCCAGAAACTATAAAATCGCCATAAAATAATTCGCCCGATTCTGTACAAATTTAAAAAATTCTTCATCAACTGCAGAATTTATAGAATCCTTACAAAATAATTTACCCAATTCTGTGAAAACATAAAGGAAATTACAACAAAGCCAGAAACTATAAAATCGCCATAAAATAAATCGCCCGATTCTGTACAAATTTAAAAAATTCTTCATCTACTGCAGAATTTATAGAATCGTTACAAAATAATTTACCCAATTCTGTAAAAATATAAAATAATTCCAACAAAGCCAGAAACTATAAAATAGCCATAAAATAATTCGCCCGATTCGGTGTAAATATAAAAACTTCTTCATCAACTGCAGAATTTATAAAATCGTCCCAAAATAATTCGCCCAATTCTGTGAAAACATAAAGGAAATTACAACAAAGCCAGAAAGTATAAAATCGCCATAAAATAATTCGCCCGATTCTGTACAAATTTAAAAAATTCTTCATATACTGCAGAATTTATAGAATCGTTACAAAATAATTTACCCAATTCTGTAAAAATATAAAATAATTCCAACAAAGCCAGAAACTATAAAATCGCCATAAAATAATTCGCCCGATTCGGTGTAAATATAAAAACTTCTTCATCAACTGCAGAATTTATAAAATCGTCACAAAATCATTCGCCCAATTCTGTAAAAATATAACAAAAATTCCAACAAAGCCAGAAACTATAAAATCTCCATAAAAAAATTCGCCCGATTCGGTGCAAATATAAAAACTTCTTCATCAACTGCAGAATTGATAAAATCGTCGCAAAATAATACGCCCAATTCTGTGAAAATATAAAAAAAAAATTCAATAAAGCCAGAAACTATAAAATTACCATAAATTAATTCGCCCGATTCGGTGCAAATATAAAAACTTTTTCATCAACTGCAGAATTTATAAAATCGTTGCAAAATAATTCAACTATTTTTGTGAAAACATAAAAGAAATTCCAACAAAGCCAGAAACTATAAAACCGCCATAAAATAATTCGCCCGATTCTGTGCAAGTATAAAAACGTCTTTAACTGCAGAATTTATAAAATCGTTGCAAAATAATTCGACTATTTTTGTGAAAACGTAAAAAAAATTCCAATAAAGCCAGAAACTATAAAATCGCCCAATTCTGTAAAAATATAAAATAATTCCAACAAAGCCAGAAACTTTAAAATCCCCATAAAATAATTCGCCCGATTCGGTGCAAATATAAAAAGTTCTTCATCAACTGAAGAATTTATAAAATCGTTGCAAAATAATTCAACTATTTTTGTGAAAACATAAAAGAAATTCCAACAACGCCAGAAACTATAAAATCCCCATAAAATAATTCGCCCGATTCGGTGCAAATTTAAAAACTTATTCATCAACTGCAGAATTTATAAAATCGTCGCAAAATAATACGCCCAATTCTGTGAAAATATAAAAAAAAGAATTCAATAAAGCCAGAAACTATAAAATTACCATAAAATAATTCGCCCGATTTGGTGTAAATATAAAAACTTCTTCATCAACTGCAGAATTTATAAAATCGTCCCTAAATAATTCGCCAAATTCTGTGAAAACATAAAGGAAATTCCAACAAAGCTAGAAACTATAAAATCGCCATAAAATAATTCTCCCGATTTTGTACAAATTTAAAAAATTCTTCTTAAACTGCAGAATTTATAAAATCGTTGCAAAATAATTCGACTATTTTTGTGAAAACGTAAAACAAATTCCAATAAAGCCAGAAACCATTAAATCGCCATAAAATAATTCGCCCGATTCGGTGCAAATATAAAAACTTCTTCATCAACTGCAGAATTTATAAAATCGTTGCAAAATAATTCAACTATTTTTGTGAAAACATAAAAGAAATTCCAACGAAGCCAGAAACTATAAAATCGCCATAAAATAATTCGCCCGATTCTGTGCAAGTATAAAAACTTCTTCAACTGCAGAATTTATAAAATCGTTGCAAAATAATTCGACTATTTTTGTGTAAACGTAAAAAAAATTCCAATAAAGCCGGAAACTATTAAATCCCCATCGAATAATTCGTCCGATTCGGTGCAAATATAAAAGCGTCTTCATTATCACGGAAAATTTTAGAATCGCCTTAAAATATGTGTAATTCGACCGATTCTGTACAAATTTTAAAAATTCTTCATAAACGCCGGTACTTTAAAAATTACCTAAACACAACTCAATCGATTCGGTGAAAATTAAAAAAATTTACCCAATAGCACCAGGAACTTAAAAATCACCTAAAAATGCCTTTTAGGATCAAAAGAAAAAAAATAATTGCTCATATGCCAATCTGATTGAGCTAGTTTTGCATACTTTTCCGAAATTAAATAATAGTGAATTGAGCGAATAACATTATAAAAAAATTCTAACCCCAAAACAAATTTCTTCCCTTATTTCAAATCGGCATTGTTGAACATAATTTAAAGTGAACGTAATTTTTGTAAAAAAATTTCCCTTAATAAAAATAGATTCTTCCGCTAGCACAATAATAATAAGCAATAAAAAATCTTTGGAAAATCTTCGTGTAATCCGTTTTTAAGAGATTCCCTATTTTTTGGGGGTAATTTTTCTAATTGAGTATAAAACTTTTCTAAAAATAACTGAAAAATCTCTTTTATCCAAAAGCAAGGATCTGAATTTGTTTTTGGTTTTGTTGTTGTTGTTTTTTTTTTTTTTTTTTTTGTTGCCAACCATTGAATATTTTCTACTTAGTGCCTTTAGCCTTCGCCTTCGTACAGAAAGCAACCCTCATTTAAGTTTTCGTAAAAAGCTACCAAGAAAGTTACGAAGATAATTTATATTTTTGGCCGACGTTACAATACAGAAAAGATGCGAAATGACAAATTATGTAAACACCGAATACGTTATGGACTAATTGAAATTTAAAATTTGAAACAGTGTCAGATTAATTTGAAATGGAATTTGGAATAATACTGAACCGAATGGAATTACGTTGAGTTGAAGAATGGAATGGCGGCGAATTGCACAAAATTTTTCATTTATTACAACATTGAGATAAGACCATTCAACTTTAAGTTAAAATGAAACTGTTTTTGTGGATTGAGGAATTTTTGTGCTATTGGTGGTGGGACGTTCCTTTAGGGCAAGAACTTCGTTCTTTGTGGAAGCGATGATGGTACTGAAACGGCTACCCAATACTAAAGTCTGACCACCGAATATAACCCAGCCTGACACAACAATGTATCCGAATCGTACTGTAGAGCATCTGGCAAAATTTTGCAAGTTTTTCAAAAAATAACTTTCGAAACAATTTGTCTTGTTTATCCCCTTTTGATTTTAACGAAATACACAATTAAATAGACAGAGAGCTTAATATACTTTGAGTCTTGTCTGAATGATCTCCTTTTGGTACTCTTTCTCCTGCCTCCCTGACAAACCCATTTAATCACAGTCCAGATGCTTCTGCCATTTTGATCCTTACTCTTCAATTCGACACTAATTCTATAAATTTGAATATTTTTCTTCCCCTATTTTTTTTTTTGGTTGATTTTTAAAAAAAAAAGAAACTTTTCTTATAATTATGATTTTTTCACGTTTGTCCTGGTTTTTCTTTCCTCCCCGTCTTATCATCTATCGCAACAAATGAATGGAATTTTTTACCAAGTTTCAATCTAATTTATTCTATTTTATTTATTACAATTTAGGAAATTTGCTTTTTCGGCATAATTGCTTTGTCATTTTCACTTCCATACAGCAATTCGTTAATGTCAGCTGCGATTAATTTCATTTAATTTAATTCTATTTACCCTTTGTGCCTTGGTTCAATCCTTTCTGGTCATGCCTACATGCCATTCCCTATGGAACTGCAAGGATTAGTTATGGTCATCAGATAACCGAACCGCTATCCTTGTCCATTCCGAAACAGCTATCAAAATGATTTAGCACCTGAAACCTATTAAATATTGAATGATGAAATTTTTCATATACTCCTAGCCGACGATGAGTAAGTGTGTATTTAGCAATATTTCAATTTTGATTCATTGATATTGGCAAATATATACCATCTATAAATCTAATCAAATTATCGATTTTGATTTGATTATAATTTCAACGTTTAAATGGTTTAGTTTAAAGGTGACTAAGGACAATTTCCATTTAATTAGTTTTATCTATACATAAGATACTGCCAATATTATTGGCTAACAAAGATATTTATCTTAATTGACACGTTTACGTATAAAATTTTTCTATTTTAAAAAAAAATATATTTTTAAGCGATTATCATAAAATATAGTCAAAAATTGTTGTATTTACGAAAAAGGAAGACATTTTGCTATTTTTGCTTTTGTAAATTTTTAGAAAAATTAACTGCAACTTTTGGAAAAATTCAAAAAAAATTTCTATCTGCTTTTTCAATTATCTAGTTACAGAAGTACATTCCTGTTTAAGCGAAGATTGGCCATTTCGTATTACAAATAGTTTTGACCAAACAATGCGTTTAAGTTATACAATTTTTCTGCAAAAGTGATAGTTCTGCCATAGCTACACTGCGCTATCTAAGAGGAGACTATGAACGCATCATTTCTTCCTCATTGAATTCGTCAATAAACAAAAATGCCTTATATGAGGCTCTGAAAACCCATAACTGTCTATGTTTCCAGGACACGTAATTTTCTACAAATGTGATGGTTCTGCCGTAGTGACGCTTCACTCTCTAAGAGGGGACTATGATCGTCTCATTTCTTCTTCGCTGGATTCGTCAATAATCAAAAACGCTTTAAATGAGGCTCTGAAAACCCATAACTGTCTATGTTTCCGGGACACGTAATTTTCTACAAAAGTGATGGTTCTGTCGTAGTCACACTTCGCTCGCTAAGAGGACATTATGTCATATCTTCCTCGTTGGATCCGTCAATAAGCAAAAATACCTTCAATGAGGCTTTGAAAACCCATAAGTGTCTATGTTTCCAGGACACGTAATTTTCTACAAAAGCGATGGTTCTGCCATAGCCACACTTCGCTCTCTAAGAGGGGACTATGTCATTTCTTCTTCGTTGGATTCGTCAACAATCAAAAACGCCTTAAATGAGGCTCTGAAAACCCATAAGTGTCTATGTTTCCAGGACACGTAATTTTCTACAAAAGCGATGGTTCTGCCATAGCCACACTTCGCTCTCTAAGAGAAGACTATGATCGCCTCATTTCTTCATCGTTTGATTCGTCAATAAACAAAAATAACTTCAATGAGGCTTTGAAAACCCATCAGTGTCCGTGTTTCCACGACACGTAATTTTCTACAAAAGTGATGGTTCTGCCGTAGTGACGCTTCACTCTCTAAGAGGGGACTATGATCGTATCATTTCTTCCTCGTTGGATTCGGCAATAAGCAAAAACGCCTAAAATGAGGCTCTGAAAGCCCATAAGTGTCTTTGTTTCCAGGATACGTAATTTTCTACAAAAGTGATGGTTCTGCCGTAGTCACACTTCGCTCGCTAAGAGGACATTATGTCATATCCTCCTCGTTGCATTCGTCAATAAGCAAAAATACCTTCAATGAGGCTTTGAAAACCCATAAGTATCTATGTTTCCAGGACACGTAATTTTCTACGAAAGTTATGGTTCTGCCGTAGTGACGCTTCACTCTCTAAGAGGGGACTATGATCGTCTCATTTCTTCCTCGTTGGATTCGTCAATAAGCAAAAACGCCTTAAATGAGGCTCTGAAAACCCATAAGAGTCTTTGTTTCCAGGATACGTAATTTTCTACAAAAGTGATGGTTCTGCCGTAGTCACACTTCGCTCGCTAAGAGGACATTATGTCATATCTTCCTCGTTGGATTCGTCAATAAGCAAAAACGCCTTAAATGAGGCTCTGAAAACCCATAAGAGTCTTTGTTTCCAGGATACGTAATTTTCTACAAAACTGATGGTTCTGCCATAGCCACACTTCGCTCTCTAAGAGGGGACTATGTCATTTCTTCTTCGATGGATTCGTCAACAATCAAAAACGCCTTAAATGAGGCTCTGAAAACCCATAAGTGTCTATGTTTCTAGGATACGTTATTTTCTACAAAAGTGATGGTTCTGCCGTAGTGACGCTTCACTCTCTCAGAGGGGACTATGATCGTATCATTTCTTCCTCGTTGGATTCGTCAATAAGCAAAAACGCCTTAAATGAGGCTCTGAAAACCCTTAAGTGTCTTTGTTTCCAGGATACGTAATTTTCTACAAAAGTGATGGTTCTGTCGTAGTCACACTTCGCTCGCTAAGAGGACATTATGTCATATCTTCCTCGTTGGATTCGTCAATAAGCAAAAATACCTTCAATGAGGCTTTGAAAACCCATAAGTGTCTATGTTTCCAGGACACGTCATTTTCTACAAAAGCGATGGTTCTGCCATAGCCACACTTCGCTCTCTAAGAGGGGACTATGTCATTTCTTCTTCGTTGGATTCGTCAACAATCAAAAACGCCTTAAATGAGGCTCTGAAAACCCATAAGTGTCTTTGTTTCCAGGATACGTAATTTTTTACAAAAGTGATGGTTCTCTCGTAGTCACACTTCGCTCTCTAAGAGAAGATTATGATCGTCTCATTTCTTCCTCGTTGGATTCGTCAATAAGCAAAAACGCCTTAAATGAGGCTCTGAAAACCCATAAGTGTCTTTGTTTCCAGGATACGTAATTTTCTACGAAAGTGATGGTTCTGTCGTAGTCACACTTCGCTCGCTAAGAGGACATTATGTCATATCTTCCTCGTTGGATTTGTCAATAAGCAAAAATACCTTGACTGAGGTTTTGAAAACCCATAAGTGTCTATGTTTCCAGGACACGTAATTTTCTACAAAAGCGATGGTTCTGCCATAGCCACACTTCGCTCTCTAAGAGGGGACTATGTCATTTCTTCTTCGTTGGATTCGTCAACAATCAAAAACGCCTTAAATGAGGCTCTGAAAACCCATAAGTGTCTATGTTTCTAGGATACGTAATTTTCTACAAAAGTGATGGTTTTACCATAGCCACACTTCGTTCTCTAAGAGAAGACTATGATCGCCTCATTTCTTCATCGTTTGATTCGTCAATAAACAAAAATACCTTATATGAGGCTCTGAAAACCCATAAGTGTCTATGAAAAAGCCGTTATATGTGCGAAAAGTGACATATAACGGCTTTTTCATACATGAATAAATGTGTTATTGGTCTGTATTTTTCTGTAAATTGCAGACAATTTTTAAGCCCCCTATCCAGGACATCTAATTTTCAATAACTTAATTCCATTTGAAACTCAGAAATTTTTTTTTTTTTCAATAAAACTATTTTTTTTGAAAACTCAAGAGTAGTGAGCATAATTTTTCTTGAGTTATTTTTTAGTGAATTTCCTTTGCCTGAACCTTAATTCCTAGTAATATTCAAGGATTTTGACAAAAAAAATTATTTTTAGCATTTTTCGTATATGAGGTTTTCTTTATTTAAAATGAGGCTTTTTTTAGATTCATTTAAAATATGGATACTCATCACTCTGTTTACCTTATGATCCATCGGATCATAAAGAATATTTTCGCTTATAACTCTTTTAAGTCAGAACCAATAGAAACTCCTTTATCCAAAATTTATTGTATCTTAACGAAAATATTTCATTTTTCTTTTTAAATCACACAAATTACCATATTCCAAATGAAAAAAATTAAAACCATATTTCTTTTAAATATTAATTTCTGCAATCTGAAATTTTGTTCGTATATGCTCTGATAAAAACAATTTTCATCATCTTTTAATGGTTAAAAAAAAAATTTCATAAAAAATCCCCTTATTTTTGCTTATCATTAAATCTCCTTTTATGCTCTGAGTTTTTTTTCCTTAACTTCTTTCATTCCATTAAAGGATAATTTTATCCTTTAGAGTCGATAATTTTAAGAGTTGGCACCATTTAAATGTATCCTTTTGTCCATGGATAATTGCCTAATGACTCTCGTTGCCAGGATATTATCCTAAATTAGCGTTTTATTGTTTCTAATCGTGGATAAAAATCTTTTACCAAATACCATTATTTTGATAAGTTTTTATTGTTTGTGTTAATATTTTGTCATGTCTTTTATTGTTGACTATTTTTTTTTTTGCCATTTTGGTTTTTTCCTATTTCCTGATTGTTAAATTTTTTTTTTTTTGCTTCTCTTTTTTAATTGCTATTAATTTGATAATATTAGATTTTTCATATTATTTAAAATATAATCAAAATAAAAATTTATAATGTACAAGAAACTGATTATATTAATATTATTCTCCTTTCATCCTTTTTGAAATTTTCATCTTTTCGCATCAATGTGCGATTGAGAAAAATTGATCGAAATAAAGTAAAAAAAAACTATGTCCCTATAACTGTATCCTTACCATCTCTTTTTGAAGTTATATGAAATATCATCGAAAAATGGTCCTTTTTTGACATTAATTGTTTTCATTTATTTTTCATATTTTGGTTCTTTTATGTGTGTATGTAAAAATGGAGGAAAAAAAATATAATAAAAATTAAATCCGCAAGGATTAAATAGAAGTTCATTAATGAAGAACATTCAAATGTTTGTACTTTATTGAAAAATTGTATAAAAAATTAAATTCTTCTCACTTTGGTATAAGGACATCGGACAGGGTTGCATGGGGTTATGTGCCGAATTTTATATTTTTCTACACATACGAGTATATATTCTATGAAGAAGAAGAAGAAAAATGTTTGCTTAGCAAAGGTTTATTTTTAAATATGAAAAAAAAAAAAAAATAGTAACAAAAAGGATATACAAATTGATAGGAGGAGTGTGTGGGTATGGAAAAATTTAGCCTGCCAACTCGTTTATCGCGAAAACGGCAATTCGATGTGCGCTGCAAGTTAATGAGGAATCCTTTTCCATATTAGTCCTTATCCTGTTTTTCTGACTACGTTGATATATGAGTATATATTTTTTGAAAATTTTTTTTTTAACAGTGAAACAAATAGTCTCATATAGTGAATAATCGTATTGGTAAAAGGATTCGGTGAGGAAGCAACTAGGAGCATGAATTTTTGCATAATGCTGTATATGCGAAACATTTGTACGCCTTTCGGTTGGTATTTTTGTTGTTGTTGTTGTATTTTTCTATTTTTTAGGCCAAAGAAAGTAGGCGAAATGTTAGAAAGGATATAGAATGTGACTACTGAATAATATCAATTCGAATAGATGTGCAGAAAAATATATGTAAAAAAAAACCTAATTCTTTGAAAGTTGCCTTTTTTTCCATTCAGAATACTCACTTGGTCATATTGCGAATACATGCTGACTGGAGCGCACGTATTCGGGTAGATTTGTTAAGCAAATATCGCGCAATTCTATCGTTTTCAGGCGAATAAATTCTGCACTCGTTCAAGGATGCTATACTCCCAGTTACCCCTATGCTGCCAACAGATTAACAAACCCCTATTCGAAATGGTTTTGCCTGCTGTGTTCATTGGAATTTGTAATAGAGAAATAGTGAATAGTAGACGAGAAATACGAATAGAAACTGTGGTAACAGTTACAATAACAGAAATTGTAGTGAATACGAGTATATATATATATATTTTTTATATACAATAACTTTTTCTTTTACATTTGCCATGGATGAGAATGAAAATATAAAGAAAAAAAGTTTTATTTTTATCTGCGCTAAAGAAAAATTGATTATTGCAAAAGAAATTTTCGTTACTCACCACCATAAAATAGTATCTTTACTATTTATCATCGACCATACACCATTAACCATTTACCATCGAGAAACTGGCATTCCCAGTTTCCAACTGTCGTCCACCAACTATCACAAACAGTCTCCACCCCCAATTAGGGGGAAAGTTTTCATCTCAAAAAGTTTTCCTTTTCCGAGGATGTTTGATTGTGTTGCGCGCACGAACGAGTGTAAAATCAAGACCGATTCGATGGATGTTGTTTGATTTCCTAGAGCACAAGTGTTTCTGTAAAAGTTTTCCCCTTCCAAGCCCTTTTATTTGTTCGATTTTACCAGAGAAAAAGTGCAGAACATTCAATATTCGATGAATTTAATTATCTTGAATGCGAGAACTTTTCATTTTGTACTTTTCTCTGCCCTCTAACTTATTGGTTGGTAGATTGATGACAAAAGAGAAAGAAGAAAACAATTGCATTCAAAAAGGACCATGTACATAAATCGAGGGAAATGTAAAGTTCAATATACAGGATCTCACAGAACAAATTCAGTTGTAAGCAAAAGTTTAACCGAGAGCACTTTGTAAATTTTTGCTGTACTATCATTTGCTTTCACTAGAAAATTTGTTATCAAAATTCAGGAAGAAAAATTGATAAAGACTTTTTTGAATCCAAGTGTTGTGGGCGGTTATTTTTTTTTGTGTTGCACTTGGTAATTTTGATATGCACCATAAGTGATCTGAACAGAATAGTACTACAAGTCATACAAAATGACAAATGTTTGGCTTTATTGCGCGAAAAGTTCCCAGGACGCTTAACTTAAAGATTTGATCCTCACGATTTTGAGAGTTTTTCTTATAAAAATTTTTATTTTTTCAGACAATTTTAATCTTTAAAGCATTTAGAAACCAACATCCTTCAAGTAATCGGCGAATTATAGTCCGAAATGTGTGTAAATGTCATCAAAAATCACCTCATAAAGGATCGTGTCCTGCAAGAAGTCGGATGTCAGTCAGTTTAATATTTTCGCATCGATTAAGTGCTAATAATCAGCCCAAGGATTTTGATTTATCGTCAAACTATAGTGACAGTAAAGATTAGGGCTTAGGCACTACCATCAATCTTGTTCAGATCTGTGATCATAGGTCATAGGTCTTCTGCTCATGAAGAATCAATCTCTAGATCTTCTAAGCCGCTTTAATCATTTCCATGCACAATATGATTCATCATTTTTGACTTTTATTTTATAATACAGCCGATCTTCTACTAATCAACATAAAAATTTGTACAAATAACACTTCAGAAATAACCTGATGATCTGAAATCTATCTCCACCTTTGATTATCGTCGTTTTGTTCACTCGGGAAATCTTCCAGAGGGGCAAGCCTTTAAAAAAAACTGTATTATCTAAGCTTTATGAGGCACATCAATAATGCACCGCTCTACCCAGAAGCCATTGTATATGAATTTTCAAAGCTATTTTTCAAACTACAATTTCCACCTCAGAAGAAACCTTTTGCAAGAGTCTGAAAGGGAATTTGCATGAACAGTTGAAGGCGGCATTTACAAGTGCTTATGAAAATCGTTTCGAAGAGTGCGTGAATTCTTGGCATCAAAATATTGCTATAAATAAAGACTATTTGGAAGTATACAAAATTAGTCCAGATTTTTAACTGAAAAAACTTTTTGATATTATTTGGCCGGGAAAAATGTCTCTCAAAATTTTCATCGTAGCACGAGCTGTGTGTGATGCGGCATCGTCTTTTTGGAACCACATATTCTGTAGATTTAATTGATCCAACTCGGGCAAAAGAAAGTTTTCCAATATGTCCCGATAGCGGTGTCCAGTAACTTTTAAAACATTTCCTCCAGCATCCTCAAAGAAATATGGCCTAATGATGCCGACGGCCCAAGTGCCGCACCATACAGTTACTCTAGAAGGGTGAAGAGGTCTTTGGTGTATCGGTTGAGGATTTTTAGTGCCCCAAAAGCGGCTATACTCTTTATTTCTAAAGCCAGTCAAATTAAAGTCTGCTTCGTCGCTCAATGATTTTTGCGAGACTTTTTACACCTCTATACGGAGCTGTAAAATCCGAGCACTCCAGTCTCACCACCATTCATGGTCATCTGCCTGTAGCTGCAGTCTTAATTGAATTTTATTCGGGTAAGAAAGCAAATCTTTTTTGAGAATTTTTAACAAACATGATTGGAGATACGAGGTCTGTTCAAAAAGTATCGCGAATTATGTGTTTTTTTGCAAAAATTATTTATTTATTCATGAATATCTATTTTGTCCCCTTCAAAGTAATCCCCACCAGATATTATACACTTATGCCAAAGTTTTTTCCAATCCTCGAAGCACTTCAAACAATCATTTTTTGTGATCTTGTTCAGCTCCTCCTTCGATGCCGTCTTTATCTCCTCAATCGTAGCGTAGCGTCATCCTTTCATGGGGCTCTTCAGTTTCGGGAACAAGAAAAAGTCACAGGGGGCCAGATCTGCGGAATACGGTGGCTGCGGCATTATTAGTGTGTTGTTTTTGGTTAAAAATTCGCGCACAAGCAACGATGCGTGAGCAGGGGCGTTATCATGGTGCAAAAGCCTATTTTTGTTCTTCCACAAATCCGGGCGTTTCTGGTGGATTGCTTCACGGAACTTGCACATAACTTGCAGGTAATATTCCTTATTGACCGTTCTACCCTGTGGCAAGAAGGCATGATGCACCACGCCCCTGCAATCGAAGAAAAATGTAAGCAAAACCATCACATTCGACCGAACTTGGCGCGCTTTTACTGGCTTAGCTCGTGCGGCAGTTTCCATTGGGATGATTGAGCTTTGGTCATAACCATAAACCCATGATTCGTCACCAGTTATGACCCTCTGGAGCAAATTTGGGTCATCGCGGACAGAGTCCAACGGCTCCTTAGCAATGTTAATGCGATGCTGTTTTTGGTCGAAATTGAGGCAAAAATCGAAGGCGAACTAAAACACGTGCAAGCAAAGCATTTGTAAAAAATTTACTGAACATTCCAAATGGCCGAACTTATCGTCATAAGTGACAGACATGAGTACCACATAACGCCACAAAAAATAAAAAATCGAATATTCGTAACCCGCGGAAATTAAAAATTCGCTATAGTTTTTGAACAGACCTCGTATTCCCAATTTTTGTGCACGGCATCGATGAGAGGTACCCGGACATTCAACCTCACAGCATCAATATTTTGAATAAAGCCTTTGCTTTATCTCCCAGTATATGCATATTTTCAAAATTGTTCATTAACAAACTGAATGGTTGATTTGCTCGGCATATAATTAACATCAGAAAAGTCACGTAATTTTCTCCGCTTATTCACAATTAAACATTTTTTTTTAAATAAAACGTTTTAATAACTTTAACACATTATTACGGCGTTTGATGCTTTATAATAAATTGCTTTTGATCACTATCTACAACTGTCAAATGCCAATTGGTAAATTTCATCCAAACCAAAATGGCGGCCAAACAAAATCGACCTAGAACATAAAAAGCATCCTGTATTAAAAAAATATTCGGCGATGCTATATTATCCGTCAGATTTTAAATAGAAAACATATCAAAAGATACACAGTAACAAAAAAGAAAAAAAAATTTTATTCTATTGTAAAATAACAATGGAAAGCACCCCCAAAAATAATGTTACCTAATCGCTTGCTGACACTCTGGCAACATTTGCCCAAAAAACTGAGAGCAATCACAACTTAATAATCAATTGTCGTTGGTACTGTGTTGTTTTTTATTAATATTATTTCCACTTGGTTTTGTTGTTTGCTTTTTATATTCAAACTAGTATGAGTGTAGTTACATTTCAAGAGTATAAACACAGTACAATAAATTTCATCAGTCAAAAGGAATGTCGCCGTTTGCCAAGGAAGCAGAGCACAAAGCGAGTTCATCTGTTGTAGACGTCGTAGTTCCGTGGACGACCTACAAAATTTACGACTATTAAGATGCTCGACCACAGCCACCCCATCGTTGGATCTAAGTTTTGGAGCAAAAATAAACCGCAGGTTAATTAAGATTCTTCCTAGCCAACAGTAAATGTACTTAAAATGGATTAGACGCTGTCAGATGGGGTATATAAACTCCATCCAACGTCTGATACTTAATAACAATAATAATAATAATGGTTGTACTGATGGAGATGTTGTTCCAGTTTGCTCTCTTTGTTCTGTTCGCTTCCTGGTTGCTATCTATCTATTTGCACCCGCAACAGACATTCGCATTTATTTACAACCAATTCTGTCTATAAATGCTCGACTGTCGCTGGGTATGGAGCATATTACGTGCACGATAACAGAACCTCATCATATTATGTGCCTTATTGTTCGTAGATAAAATAGTCGCCGCGGTGGAATTCTTTTCTATAATGACAACATAATATTACGAGTACACTATTTTATATACTACGAGTATGTAATCGTATTCTTTAACATGGAAATTATTAGCTTCTTTATTAGTTGGCCCTAGATCGGTACAAGGAAGTATGCGATAGCACAAATGTTAGCTCTCATATTCGATTTTAGCGAACGTGGTGATTTTCACTTTATTTAGATTTCCTAAAGTAGTCCTTTGGTGGAAGATTCAAAACAATTCACCATTGAAATTTATTGAATAACTAATTTCATTAAATCCTTTCACATTTGTTTAGCTGACTATACTTACATACCAAGGTACTTTGGTGGAATTCGACTACAGGTCGACTATAGGTCGATGGGACTCTTACCGATGCGTCCCTGCACCTTGAATCTATTCCAATAGGAATACCTGGAATTTTCTTGTTAGTATGATAGTTTCCAGTATGCAATATTTACTTTTGTTTACGGAAAATGTACGAGCATTTTTCATTTGTTGTGCTGGCTGCTCCCAAACCTTGATCTTAGCCAAACTCAAAGCTCACATCAAGATGATATTTGCGTGTTCTGCCACCATCAGTTTAGCCCCAATTCCACCAGGTCGTGTTATTTGCTCACCTGTCCATGCCATGCTATACATTCGTTATTTCACACAGTTAAGGTGATCTATCGTACCTACTGCCGATGATGGCGGATGATCATCTTTGTTTTTGGCACTCGACTGCTAAGTGATTTTTCACGTGAATGTACAAATTACCAGAAAATTCCTCTTCTTTTTTTTTGTTGTCCGAATGGTAGTAGGGTTACGTACCATTCGGATGACATCTCAATGTACACTAATGCGTAATGTTTGAGTTTTCTAACAATATCAAAATCCATTTCAATAAGAGTTCATTTCTGATATGAGAATTGGCAAAGAGTATGCGGTTCCAAATTCAAACGGTCGACATAATAATAAGTACAGTCGACCGTTCAATGTTCTGCCAGAATATCCTTCATCCATCTAGGTGGATTATGTCACCCCGTCACTCCGATTTCTTATTCCCTAGTCCGTTGTACGATTCTGGCATACTGAGTTATTCCTGTCCAACATTTACCAACCCCTTATTCGATACAATGTGAATGGATATGATCCTCTGTGTAAATATACCCTAAATTGATGAACAATTTCGCATTCAGAATGCGTACAATCTACGTGGACATACAGCAGGTCCTGCGGTGTGAATTTACAAAATTTTCACTCGGAAATTATTTTCATTGCTCGCATAAAATACACAACAATTGTCATGAATTTAGGCGAATAAAATAGGTATGAGGAACGATTCCATTTCAGTTGTCTTTTTATGAATTATATTTTAGGGCAAAATACGAGAAGTACAGAAAGGAAATTTTCAAAATTCAATGCCTGCCTCTATATAATATGAGTTATGGTAACAGGTCTATCCCATATTAGCAGAATAGACACCGTTGTTAACATGACATCTAACACAAGCAGGATCTCCCTTTCCAAAGTCCAGCGCACATAATCCGACTATTCCATTTTCGGGCATGTTTTATGAATTTTATGTTGCAGAAAAGATTCACATCCCCATGTAACTAACGTATGCAGCTCTATTTTTCTACTCCCCTCCCCCCTCCATTTTTCTAATGTGATTTATTCTATTTGAGATCAAAAATATCCTCTCAAATACGAATATTGTTTCGATATTTTTAACAATATGGAAATTTTACCATTTCAAAATTTATCCAAAAATATTCAGACTTTTGCTAAGAGTATCTATTATGCTATTTTTGTTAATTATTATTCGTTCATCTTTTACATATGGTATTAAATGCAATAAAATGCGAAATTAAACTCATACAACTATTCATAAATACAATCAATAAATATAAAAAAGTTTAAATAAAAATTTTATAATCTTACCCATTTCATAATGATTATTCGATTATATGTGAACGAGTGTTTCGTTAAGTTTTTCTTACTAGAATTTACCACTTTACTTCAGTTAATGTAGTTGTAAATTACATCAGAAGAAGAAGAAAAAACAAAATTTTCAGTTATATCACTTCCGGATTGATCGATTATTTATAAAATATTCGATTTGATGTAAAAGTAAAATTTTCACTTTTAGTGTTATAAAAAATTTCTAAATAACTCAAAAGTACGATTATCCTATGCTCATAGTTCCAAGATAGTAAAATTTTTCGAATGGATAGTAAACAAAAAAAAAACTTCTTACAAAAAAAGGGAAAAAACATGTTACTACTTTTTATTATATTTATCAACCAGTGCCTGGCTTTAGCGACACTCTGAACGTCGCCGGTCTTGAGTACGATTCCAACTAGTGAAGCTGTCGGGGCAAATGGTCTGAGTTTTCGTGGCTCTAAGAGTTTACATAAGAATAAAAATTTTACTGAAAAAAAAAATAAATTTCAACCCTTAGCTGTAGTGCTTTATAGGAAACCCTTACCTGCAGTTTTTTATTTTTCTCATTTCCAAAAAAAAAAAAAAAATTTCCCTTGCATTATTATGCAGAAATTTAGAGGGTCTAAATTTTTTTGAGTATGCAAATGTCGTTTTTTTTCTTCCTTAAACATTTTTTAATAAATGGTTTTTTTTTTAAATGAGATAAAAAATGAATTAATTTTTTTTAAGTTACTGTTATTTTTTTAAAATTATTTCACAAAAATTTACTGAGTCTTCAAAAGTCATTTTTTATCAGCTTGCCAACAAAAAAATCTATTTTTAAATTTTCAAAAGGCTTCTTAATAAGTATAGGACGCTTTTCTCCATTTTATCATGGAGATACTCACGCTTGGACAAAATTTTCTTTTCCCAAATATATAAAAAACGCGAAAATGCGTTTTATCACAAAATTATGTTAAATAATGGACTCATTTTGAGCTCAATAGTTTTTTTTTTTTTTTGGCTCAATAGAGACAATATTGCATACATGAAAAAGTGACGGACTCATTTTTGGCTCAATAGAGACACTATTGCATACATAAAAATCCATAGTTTGGTGTCTTGTGGCTTACAGGTCGGCGGCACACTTCGTCCCTATTTTTACCAGAGCTATTAAGGTTAATGGTTATTGCTACCGTACTAACAAAAAGTTCGTTCCAACACCGGTTGATTATATTCTTTGGGGAATATGTGAAATCGTCGGTTTATACTAACAAATCAGTAAAAATTTACACTTTGGAAGCCAAAAATAGGCCACCAGTTATAGCAGAAATAGAATGAAATTACTTTAAAAAAGTTGTTGAAGATTGGCTCGATTCGGATGAGTTCGAATAATTTTTAATTACTAAACAATTAAAAATTATATTTTAGGAAAACGGTATTATTTAACGGAAGATCTTTTAGTATGATCCTAAAAAAAATATATTGTAGCGATTTAAAAATTGGCTATCTACGAAGTCTGTTCAAAAAGTATCGCGAGTTTTGAATTTCCGCGGGTTACGTATGTTCGATTTTCGATTTTTTATGGCGTTATGTTGGTACTCATGTCTCTCACTTATGCCGACAAGTTCAGCCATTTTGAATGTTCAGTTAATTTTTGACAGCTGCTTTGCTTGCACGTTTTTTGGCTCCTCTTCGATTTTTGCCCATTCCAAAAAATGGATCAAAGAATCTGTATCAAGTTTTGTGTGAAAAACAAAATTAATTGCGCGGACGTATTCCGAATATTGATCGTGGCATATGGTGAAGCTACCTTGGACCGAAACAATGTTTATCGGTGATACAAAATGTTCACAGAGGGCCGGGAAGATGTGAACGACGAAAAGCGTGGTGCATCATGAGTTCTTGCCATAGGGTAGAACGGTCAATAAGGAATATAACCTACAATTTATGCGCAAGTTGCGCGAAGCAATCCGCCAGAAACGCCCGGATTTGTGAAAAAACAAAAATATGTTAGGCTTTTGCACCATGATAACGTTTTCCCCAGATCTGGCCCCCTGCGACTTTTTCTTGTTCCCGAAACTGAAGAGCCCCATGAAAGGATGACGCTACGATACGATTAAGGAGATAAAGACGGCATCGAAGGAGGAGCTGAACAAGATTACGGAAAATGATTTTTTGAAGTGCTTCGAGGCACAGCTGTATAATATCTGGTGGGGATTACTTTGAAAGTTATAAAATAGATATTCTTGAATAAATAAATAATTTTTGAAGAAAAAAAAACACAAAATTCGCGATATTTTTTGATCAGACTTCGTATTGTCATAATATGGCAACCAGACCTCTGACGCATTGGCATTACGAAAGAATAGCCCACATGCGTCGCGGTATGTAAGCTAAGGAGTGACTTTTTACCAAGCTTTACGTAGTCTAAAATTAAGCTCCTCTTCTTAAAAGAATTCATTTTAAGTGGGATTTAAACTCAAGTCGATTGTTGTTAACTCTCAACGCTTTTTAGTACCAGCAGAAACATGTCATTACCTCAAAATTCTTAAAGTCAAGTTGAAACTCATTATAAAAACACTAACAATGTAAGGTTTTCAAGTGTTTTTCAATATAAGCCATGCCATTTTTACCTCTGCTACGGGAGAAAATATTCATACACACAGCAGCGGACCGAGATGGCTACCTTGCGGAACATCTGACGAAACATTTAATCATTCTAGAAATAGAGTTATGTATTTTTTTCATTTAGATACACGAATATAGTTTTGGTCAGGTATTAGCAAACGTGGTACTTATCTTTCCGATACCTTTTTTATACCAAAAATTTCATGTAAAATGTAGATGACACGTTTTTTTGTATATGTTCGCCATGTCACTTATGCGGAACATCTGACGAAACATTTAATCATTCTAGAAATAGAGTTATGTATTTTTTTCATTTAGATAAGACCTATCCATACAGAAATTATAGTTTTTTTAAAAGTTTTCTCGAAATAAAAGATTGCAAAAGTTTATCGAAGAAGTAACTAAAGTCAGTTGAAAATTCAGCCCGTTTGCTTGAAATTTAGAAAATTTGAAATCGTTAAAGCAGCTGCAAATAAATAAAACCGTCTCAAATTATAATTTATTAAAATTATATTTAATGCTGGTTTTTTTTTTTAACGGAAATTATGAAGGAGTTATTCCATAGGATAGGAAATTCGCCCCTTCGAAGGGATTTGTTTAAAACAATTTCCAAAGGGATGAGTAGTGCGAAAATAGAAAATTGAACAAAAGCCGCTTGAATACCATCAGGACAGGAAGGAAGGTAAATTTTAATTGAGTCGATCAATCCTACTCATAAAAATATATTGAGATATTTTAGACATGAAATTTAATAAAGGCTTTAAGTAATAATTCTTTTCCAAATTGCATTCATTCCCTTCTATTCACCAAAACAAATAAAAAACTTCATTTTTTTTTTCATAAATAATTGGAATTTATTCTTTCGTATTTCTGATAAAACATTTCCACAATATTTACGTAAATACTTATTTCGAATCATTATTATTTGTGAAATTACGTTTAATTGTTTCTAAAGTAAAATCCTTAAATTTATATAAAAAATAAACAACACATCATTCTCATTCTACCTTTTAAGGTACTGAATGAAATAAAATTATCCAGACTGCTCCGTAGTAGTAACTACAAATTGAAAATGTTCACAAACTTTCTACAAAAATAAAGAGTTTCGTTAATTTTTGTGCAAAAAAAAAAAAAAACCTATTAAGGGAAAATAAATTTCTGTACACTTTGGGGCAAAAAGAAACGAAACTTATTCAATTGGGCCTGATTATGAGCATTTTGAAATTAAGAACCAAGAAGAGAGTAGCTAGCATCCATAAAAATAAGTAAATAATAAAATTTTGATTTAAAAATAATTTAATTATTGTGTTTGAAAAGTTTATAGCCAAGAAGTTGAACAAGTTGGTTGAGTGTCTGCTAAATGACTTCTTCTTGGTCAATTATGTATTCTGAGTGTATCCTTTGGAGTGTTCGTATCCTTTGCCATATTTTCATTTGAATCAGCGTTGTTGCCTTCATATTTATTTTTATTATATAATACTTTGTTTGCCCTTTAGTTTTATATACACTCGGATACTGTTTTTGCTTATGAGAAAGCAAATTATAATTTTGGGTTTGTTTCTTCCTGATTTTCTGTTAATGAGAATAACTACTTGTGAATTGCAGTGAAAATTTTATTTTTATTAAAAATGGAAGAAAATTTTATGTATCAAATTTTTTTTTATCGAAATACTATAAGAAAAGCTGTTCTATAAATTTCGGTATAATTTTACTCTTTTTAAATCTCTTTTTTTTGTTAACTTTATTTGGAAAAGAGTCATGACCATAATTGGAAAGTAATGTTGTGGTTTTACTGACCACAATTAGATTGTGAGCAAAAATCATACTCGTATCAACAAAATTTCTCTTCCAAAATAATATCTTATAATTTATTGTATTTTTCTAAGCAAAAATATGAGACCGATATCAATTTGCTCGATGTACAGCAAACGCCGTTTTTTTAATTATTTTGAAAAAAAGTTTATTTTGAAAAAAGTTTATTTTATCCTTAATTTACCAACTATTTTGAAAAAAAGTTTATTTTATCCTTAATTTACCCGTTAAATAAAAATTATTCAATTTTGTTGCTTTTGATAATATTTTCTTTCATTCGATCAAGAATACAACTTGAGAAAAAGGATTTCAATTACATAATCGTCTACAGATAGTTTTTTTTTGTTGTGTAAGAATTTGTTTGTTCGTAAATGTCCTGAAAGTACATACGGCCTACTCCTTATATAGATTGTAATAAGAAAGGGTATATAATTTTAATTACAATAAATATCATTCTGGCAAGCTGTCATTCTGTCAGTAAATAGTTGACAGTCATAGAGAGAAGATGCAGTAAGAATTGGAAATTGTTCAAACTATTGTGCGGAGGAATTTTTTGCATAAATATTTACATTTTTATCTAGGAAAAATTCAGGTGATATAGGAAGTTTAGCCCAAAAATCATATGCGCCAACGGCAATAGGGAAAAGACGTCTTAAGCATCCTGATTTTTAGTAGATAATTTATTTTCCCTTTAAACAAGGTTGATTTTAGGGTTGTGAAAATCCAGAGCTAATATACGAATGACCTTTTCTCCCTCGTAGAGTGACTGTGTGGTACTGTGTTTAAGCCGAAGGTGTCTGTAAAAATGCTGTTGCAGTGAATAGTGGGCGATAAAGAGCGATTCTAATTAACTTTTCCGTCCATAAATGGGGCCAATAAGACGGCGCCACGTCACAGATTGCTTCTGCTGCAATAGAAGTCCTGTGACCGATGTTTCCTGACTGATTTATATCGAAAATTGGTGATATTAATTAGCCTCTTGGCTTCACAGATTTAGCCGCTTCCGATTTCTTTCTATTAGGATACTTAAAGTGGAAGGTCTAAGCGACGAAAATAATAAAATAAACCCGGAAATGTGTGAAAGCGTTTTCAAAATTTATTATTTATTTTTTCTTGTTATTGAAAAAAAAAAATTTCATATTAAAAAATTATATTAAGTGACAAAACAAAAAAAGTTTTTAACCGTATTTTTATTATTGATGGAGTTCCACAAGCGTGTATAATCAGTCCCATCTTCTACACAGCGTCAATTGTCATTTGATATTAATTGTTGTTGTTGTTTGTAAGGTCCCTTAGATATGTGCCAGGGGTCACTTCATAACTGTGCTTAGTAGTAAGAATGTTGGAAATTTTGTTATATTTTTTGCAGCAGATTAGTATGTTGTAGAAGTTTTAATAGGGGACAAGGGAATGGAATTTTTGAGTCCAGGACCTCCAAAATGGAAGGAATATTGATCGCAAAGTAGTTCTTGGTTATGTGGCATTTATGTAGAATATGGATGATAGTCAAAAGGGTATCACAGGATTGGCATAAGGGACGATTGGTGTCACCAAAAACAAAGTTATTTCCGCGCCCAGAATTTTTGTATGGATGTTTAATAGAGTAGTTTAATGGTGATTATCCAATGAGTCGACAAAAATGTGTTTTTTTTGTTTCCCCCGGCACCCATTGCAACTCGACATTCCTATTGCTAAAAAGGCTATGACAAAGACTGGGTTACTCGAAGAGCGACAAATGGCTTTAATGGCGGCAAGGCTGTCGCTAAAAATAATAGCACTTCGTTAGCTGGCAATATTGGTCGTAATTTCAATTGCTGTTTTGAAGGCCCACAGCTCCCCGTAATACGGAGGTGCCCTATAAGGGCAGATTCTACAAAATAGTGCGAAGGTGCTCCAGCCAAAAAGTTTGACGACCGAAAAAGATGTAATATCGGTGTCGGCGGCGTAATTCGTGAACAACAGTCGCTGATCTTTCAATCTGTGCAACTGTTTAAGGCAAAGTTTCGTCTATGATGTGAATGGATCAGTACTAGCCTTCTTAAACCTATCAAGAGGAGCAGACTCTTGCAACTTTGCTCCCATACACGGTTTCCAATCTGTGAATGGAAGGGAAGTGTGGTAATCGAGGGGGAAGAAAGTGGAATTGCTTTCAAGGTGGGATATTAATAAGGATGATGGATTCCTTGTTGAACTAGAGGAGATGATAATGTTTTTGATTAAAGTGTGGAGGGGGTAATTTGGAAGGCATAAGTTCTTGTAAATTAAATTTAGGCGAGCTTTTTGAAGATAGAAAGAGATTGGTTATGAACCAGTTTGTATCAGTATGGATTCCACGGGAGATCAGCTTCAACGATTTTACCGCTGCATCGACTAGCCTTTTCCCTACTATTGGCACACTGACACATATAGTAAGAAAATAGGAAATAGAGTAAGGTTCCGTACAAAATGGCGTTGGTATAACTCTAATTGCCTCACTTTGTCTTACCATACTTTTTCTGCTGACTAAAATTTTAACCATTCGGAGACACCCAAGATTTTCATGAAGGGACAGGGCCCAGTGACGAATCGGACACACTATAATTTTTTTTCTTGCAAACATGAAGACAAAGTGGGTTTGATGTACAGATTACCGCACCGTTTATGCTGCTCCAAGTGTTGATGATGCGGATGGCTTTATAAATTTGTTGTTGAAGATCAGTGCCAGTTCGAAAATTTGGCAGCATGTATGTAGTGGTTAAGAGATGGTAGAAGGTGGAAAAGGGAGTGAATATATATATTGAATAGTACCGTAGATAGAGGGAATCCTTGTGGAATGCCGTTTTCTATTTCGCGTTTTGACGAAAAATGATCGTTGGCGCATACCGTGAGGGTTCTACCAGTTAGGTGGGAACGTAGAAATGGCAATTTTGCAGAGTCTGCTCTCCACTCCAAAGATAGCAGCAAAAGGCAATGTTCGCGTTTGTATCAATTATGAATTTTTAGGGATTGAGTCTATTATCAAGCGCCTAGTTAAGTCTTGTATGTAAAATATTTTCAAGGATCTTGGAAGTACAAGGCAATAATGAAATTGGTCTAAAATTGTTAGCCGAAGAATGGGAGAGATTTTTCGAAGGTGCTTCTTTAATAATTTTAAAAGAAACCTCGTCCCTGTCAGGTGTTGTTCTCTTAAAGGAATTCAACGAAAAGTTGAGCTCCGCAAGCGTTACTTGCTGGTTCATGATTAGGCTGAAGGCTGATGGTATAGGCGAGAGATTTTCCGTGAAGTATTGTTTTTCTCTATGACATAAATCATTAAGGAGGTTGTTGGATGAAAAGGTGATCCAGCACTGTATCAGTTCCTCAACAATAGCTGAAGAGTCGGATAAAATTCCATTAACAGACTCAATAGACCAAATAGAATTTAACTGCTACTTTTATAAATTATATTTTATCTATCATAACTTTTCCATTAATTAAAAGTAATTTAGTTAAAGTAATTTTACAATATTTTTCTAACAACTTTATGAAATGCAAAAATATTAACAATATGAAAATTTTTATAAAAAAAATAATAATTTTTTTGATTTGTTTTCTTCTTTAATATTTTTGTTTAGTTTTCATATATTACGTAATATGCAAATCAAATAAAATAACAATTGAACACTTTTCCAAGGTGAGAAATCCAACAAAAAAAAATATCACCTTTTTAGCAGAATACGTGTTTGTGAACTCTCATTAATTGTCTATGATTTCAATGTCCCTGACATAAACAAATGATCAAATCAAAATATTGTTATAACTTGTTATTTCTAAAAAAAAATAAAATATTTTAAAAAAATTACAAATTCCTTAAAGTATTAAAGAAAAAAAAACATATTTTCTTTGTGACTTAAAAGTGTTTCTACAAAAAAAAAAAGTGTTTCTACAAAATGCAACCTGAACAGTGAAATGTTTATGCATACACATAGTTAGTATAAGATGATTAGTGTTCGATGGAAAGTTTGTAAAAATCCAAACAAAAACTGCCAAAAACTGGTAAGAAAAAGCTCTTTATATGCAATGAATACGGTTTTTAAGCCAGCAATAAATAAACGAATGAAAGGAAATAACAATATTAGATATTAATGGTCATTAACACCTTTAAACATTCGTAATATTTAACAAGAGTTATTTTGTAATCATTCACGTTTGTAAATATTGATCAAAGAAACGCGTGACTGACGGTGGTAATTTCTTTTAAAGTTTATCTGAGAAAAAAACCCATGAAATTGACGACATTGCAAAGAAGCTAATTGATTGTATTTTATGTTACTATTTGTTTAGTTAATTTTTATTGTTTCCTTATAACACCTGAGCAAATCCCACATATTTTTAACAACCAGAAATTGGCAATTTTTTACCGAATTTCTAAGATAGTAACAGAAAAACGGTAATATTCAATTCGGTTTTTTTTTGTTGAGAACTTATTCCACTACAAACAAAATAAGTGTTAATTTTTACGAAACAATGTAGTATTTTTTAGCAAATATGTTTATTGTTTCTCATATAAAATAATAAGAATAGTTGGTGTATTTGTGTAATTTTCGGGGATCCCAAAACCGGAAAGCAGTACTTTTTGTTAATATAATGGAATAAATTTATTCAATACAGGTTTTTTTGTTTTTAAATCTAAAATTTCTAGATAATAAATTTTCTAGGCTATTCATACTTAAATCTAGAATTTTACAAACGGCACTCCTTAAGCACTTAAATTTTTTTTACAATTATTACTTTTTCAAAAAGTTTAGATGTTTTTACTTTGGGTGGAATTATTTCTATCTATAAATTTATGTTAGGTTTTGCTCGAACTTAAGCAAAATGAAATATATAACATTTAACCTTTTTTTATGTATTATTTACCAAAAGCAATGTTAAATTACTTCAAAGAGAATCGCATTATACTGTAAAATTGAGCATTATTTTGCTCGGTTATAAGTAAAAGTCCACATTTACTATTAAGCATTTTTATTTTATGATGTGAAATATTTAAAAGGAAACATTTTATATAAAATTAATACTAATAACAGCGTCAAAACAAAAATACCAAAGGTAAACTTAATTTTACTTAACCATCAGCAAGGAGTCCGCACTTGTTATTTGGAATTTTAATTTTACTAATTTTGAGTAATAGTGAAAGAAAAATTGTTTATTTTAAATATAAAAAAAAAACAAAAAAAAACAAATAAAAACTATCTTAAGTAAAAATTGTTAAAGTTGAACATAATTTTGCTTGATTGTCAGCAAAAGTCCACATTTTATTTTAGGCTTTCTAATTTTAATTTGGGTAATATTCAAATTAAAAAAAAAATAAATCCTTAAAATTACATCAAAACAGAAATGTAAATTGAGACAGTATTTTGCTCGACTGTCAGTAAAAGAATTGAACAGTTTTCCAGGAGTTTTATTCTTCTTTGGTTTATATTTGAAAAAAATTCTTTAATATAAAAAACAACTAAAAACAACCTTAAGTAAAAATTGCTAAAGTTGAACATAATTTTGCCTGATTGTCAGCAAAAGTCCACATTTTATTTTAGGCTTTCTAATTTTAATTTGGGTAATATTCAAATTAAAAAAAAAACAAATCCTTGAAATTACATCAAAACAGAAATGTAAATTGAGACAATATTTTGCTCTACAGTCAGTAAACGAATTGAGCAGTTTTCCAGGAGTTTTATTCTTCTTTGGTTTATATTTGAAAAAAATTCTTTAATATAAAAAACAACTAAAAACAACCTTAAGTAAAAATTGCTAAAGTTGAACATAATTTTGCCTGATTGTCAGCAAAAGTCCACATTTTATTTTAGGCTTTCTAATTTTAATTTGGGTAATATTCAAATTAAAATAAAAACAAATCCTTGAAATTACATCAAAACAGAAATGTAAATTGAGACAATATTTTGCTCTACAGTCAGTAAAAGAATTGAGCAGTTTTCCAGGAGTTTTATTCTTCTTTGGTTTATATTTGAAAAGAATTCTTTAATATAAAAAACAACTAAAAACAACCTTAAGTAAAAATTGCTAAAGTTGAACATAATTTTGCCTGATTGTCAGCAAAAGTCCACATTTTATTTTAGGCTTTCTAATTTTAATTTGGGTAATATTCAAATTAAAATAAAAACAAATCCTTGAAATTACATCAAAACAGAAATGTAAATTGAGACAATATTTTGCTCTACAGTCAGTAAAAGAATTGAGCAGTTTTCCAGGAGTTTTATTCTTGTTTGGTTTATATTTGAAAAAAATTCTTTAATATAAAATACAACTAAAAACAACCTTAAGTAAAAATTGCTAAAGTTGAACATAATTTTGCTTGATTGTCAGCAAAAGTCCACATTTTATTGTAGGCTTTCTAATTTTAATTTGGGTAATTTTCAAATTAAAAAAAAAACAAATCCTCAAAATTACATCAAAACAGATATGCAAATTGAGACATTATTTTGCTCGACCGTCAGTAAAAATCTTGAATCGTTTTCCAGAAGTTTTATTCTTGTTTGCTTTATGTTCGAAAAAAATTCGCTATAAAAAAAACCAAATAAAACAAAAATAACAAAAATACGATATTTTGAAAAGAGATAAACCTACTTGCTATAAGGTTGAGTAGAATTGAAATTAGCTCTTTTATCAGTAAAAGTAATCGGTACCATTAAATTTATTTGGTAAATTTTTATTTCTATTTCGTGCCGCAATATTTATGAGATGCCATATTTATTTCTGTTTCATGTAATATTCGTAAGATACTTATACTCAAAGAAATTATACTCAAAGTAAATGAGTATAATTTTGCTCCATTATCAGCAAGAGTAGACGTTTGGAATTTACAACATTTTTCAAGAAAATTCTAAATAAGATTCATGAGGAGCAAAATTGACTGTATAAGGTTGAAACTGATTTTGTTTGACTGTAAGCAATTTAAAAAAAAAACCTATTACTGAGCAATTTAAAAATAATGTCATCTCAGCTATTAACACTCATTTTTTTGTTTAATTTTTTTATGTATGAATAAAAGTTGTTCTAATTGCTGCTGTCATTCGGCATACGGTAGAGCCCTATTTACTCTCTATCTCCCTTATGCTTAACGCTTAATTACTCAAGGCACTTTGCACTAATGAGCAAATTAATTTTATAGGCTACTGAGCAAATCAATTTAAGAATTTATATACCTAGCGAGTATGGAACTGCGTCTTCTTTTGTGGAAAGTAAACCGTTGAAACTCGTTTAGTACGAAGGTTACTCTGAAAGAGCCTTCGAATTTAAAATTAGACGTCATAATCTGTCGGACGAATTTTGTGAAGCAGATCCATCAACTGCTATAATTACGGAAAATGTTAATAGTATGCGAAAAATTATTGGATAAGAGTAGCGTGTGTTATTTGAAGAAATTTCATCCTTATTGTGGAAGAGGCAATTATCCTTCGATCACGTATAAAAAATAGGCTGCTTTTTGGAAGATCGGAAGACAGTTAATACTGAAGAGTATATTTTAGGTTTATTTCGCCCAAGTTATTGCTAAACTATGAAAAAATAACTAAGGGTGTTGGATCAGCCTTCATCACAATAACGCTAACTATTCTGCGTCATAGCAAACGATAGAATATTTATCATATGAAAATGTGGATTTAATAGC
Source organism: Atherix ibis (assembly GCA_958298945.1). NCBI lineage: Eukaryota > Metazoa > Arthropoda > Insecta > Diptera > Athericidae > Atherix > Atherix ibis. Next base: position 43,173,958 of record OY282610.1, read on the forward strand.
ACATTCTCCATATCTTCTTGATGTGTTATACAGTGAACATTAAGGAAGAAGCAGTTTTGCATTATCTGAAGAATCAATTAAAACATACAAAATATGCATTCTGGCAATACCATCTTCGGAGTTGGAAAACTGTTTCAAAAATGGTTTGATAAATACAGCTGAGGGCAGTATGATAAATCAGTGATAAATGAAATTAAAAAAATTATTTATTCAAAAAAAATTGATTTATTGTTCAACATAGTCACTTCTTAGCCCAACGATATCCAACTCCTCTACATTATCTAAGCATTACTATTTGACAAACTGTGCAAACTATACAGTTAATAATGCTGCATAATTTTGTCTTGTTATCGTTTATTCTTTAGTCAATAAAGATTATCCATATTTCTTTTTCCTAGCGATGGAACCGTTTTTGCCTTCTTTGGTGGACGTTTGGTAGTAGAAGCACTTTCTTTTTGACTGAATTTTGGTTTCTGGTGTATAAAGGTAATCCATTTGGCGAATGCTTTAAAATATTCAAACGCTTCATTGAAATTGTTACACGAATATAGTTTTGGTCAGGTATTAGCAAACGTGGTACTTATCTTTCCGATACCTTTTTTATACCAAAAATTTCATGTAAAATGTAGATGAGACGTTTTTTTGTATATGTTTGCCATGTCACTTATCTCATACACTTTCACTCGATTGTATTTTGAGCCGATTTCACGGATTTTATTAATTATTTCTTCGGTGGTATCCTAAATTGGATGGCCTGGGCGCTAATTGACACTTATGCTCATTCTTCTATGGTATCCTAAATTGGATAGCCAGGGCGCTAACCGACACTTATGCTCATACGAACACAAAGAAATTCAATAAATCACTTCTGAAGCATACACGTCTATAGTAATGACTCTCCGTAATTCACTTTTAACTTACTTTCTGTTTCAGATATTGTTTTTTATTTTAAAAAGTTGTGTTTTTTTTCTCACCTTATCTATATTAATATATATAAAATATAAATCTTCTCTACTCTCAATAGCTGTCAAAATTAAACTAATTTATGAATGTATATAAAATTGTGTACGTTGCCTTTTTAAGAATGTCAAATAATAATTATTATCAACTACATCTCTCGCTTTTATCACTGACTTATCAGACTACCCTCGTACTTCGAAAAAAAACGAAAATCGATGTTTCACTGGAATTTGGGCATTTCATTAATTTTTCCTGATACTTTAGGAGTGACCCTCTTCTTAAGGGACCAGTACTACCAGTATGAACATATGATAACACTAAAAGCGTTTATTATAGACCTCGTAACTCCTTCATATTTGAGAAACAAGAAAAAAAAACTCCAGACCCACTTTTTTATGTCGAAAAGTATAAAAAAAAATAATAAAATATTTTTACGCTTATCAATATTTGTAGAAAATGTAGAAATTTCTCATTCAGACTGACTCTGATCGATCACATCTAGTAGGTCTGGCAAAGCTTGATTTTTAGTTGGAATTTTGTAGAAAATTTTCAGTTTTGTTTGCTGATTTGTCGTTTCAACTGAAATTCATCGGATTTGAGTGCAAACTGTCTACATGAAGAAAATGTTTACTTATGTTACAACTCACTGTTCCGTATAAATATTTTTCCGCATATCCTCTTATTGTATGTTGGGTTTTTAGGTGGATTGTGGCAGGGTAGCTGAGGGGGAGATTTAGTAAAGACCTTTAAATTTTTTTATCGTATCAGCTTGTTTAAATTTAGAACGCGGCTGTAATAAATGAATGCATAAAGCTATCACATGGAACTACAATAATCACTGATGGAACTATCCGAACTGCAGATAACTTTGCAACTGTGAACAGACGCGGAATAAAAAGATCCACAGATGCACAAGTATATAGTGTATAAGTACAATAGGTAAACATAAACGTATATTATTTTCGAAAGCGTTAACATATTCGTATTTTAAAGAATATCGTCTCATACAATGCCTTTCGTCGGTTCTCTCTTCAATCTATTCTAGTAAGTGAACTAAAAGTCTATGAAATTTAGAAGGGTAGTATGGGCCTGCACACACAGAGAAATCTTGTTCCTTGGTAATTTGCATTCAGAAAAGTAAAGTTTTTTTTTTCGTCCTTTTTTTTCTATACAATATTTTGTATCCGCTTGTAACCAACCATCCAGGAGTATTGCAGAGGTGAACTTGTAACGACAGATATGCAAAAATGTTGGCTGGTAATGAGGAGCATCTGCCATCCTGTAAAGTAGTATTTCCCATTCATAGCCAGTCATAATATTTTATCTTTGCTAGTGTTTATGCACTCGTATTGTATGCCCTTTGTTTCCTGGGCTTTTGTAAAATATTTTGCTTCTCACATGCTTCATGCATGGAGGGCCATCCACAACGAATAATTACTATTTACATTTCATAACAACTCGTGTTAGAATTTAACTTTAAATGATTTTTGGATAAACCCTTAGTCGTCCCATCCCTTGGAATTGTATTCGTCCTCATCACTCGATGTTAATGGGGATATAGTGCAGTTTCAGTACGAGTATACTCGTATAATATGCAACTGCCCAAATCATCTATGTTTGGGGAAAATTTCCAGGATTTGGTCTACTTCCATTATCGTCGACTACTGACATAGTACTTACTTCCAAGCAGCTGCCGTTCAGGGCTCATGTGTATAGCTGAACAATTTGAAAAGCTACTAGTTTGCAAGATGTTTTTTGTAAATAATGCAAAAATTCCAAAAATAATTATTTCTTATCATGTGTACACAGTATGTAAGTTTTTATGAGCTCTTCTCCTTTTTCCAGTTGGGAATAACTCGTTAGAAGGTTCTCTGCTACACCAAGTTCCAATCTCATAAATAAACTGTAAGATTGATAAAATTTAGTGTCTTTGGTAATCTGACGGAAATAATACTAAAAAGAAAAAAAATGAAATGACAAAAAAGGAAGCACACGAACAACTTTAATCGAATTATGACATTTGTTCGGGACGTGTACGCAGAGTTGGTAAGGAGTAGTACTAGTCATTTTTGGGTGTTTTTTTTTCCCTTTTGCAATTTGAACGCGGCTTGTGAATTTGAATTGCGATGAATGGTATTGAAGTGGTTGCGAATTGAATCTCGACGCAAAGCGAAACCGTTCGCCAATGGAGTTTCGTAAATTGAAAAAGTGCCAACTGCTAAAGTACAATAGTTTTATGTATCTGCTCCACTGCTACCCAATATCTTATCCGTCCTTGAGCTGTTAATCCATACCCATCATCATCGTCATCGTCGCCATTGTGAGTGGAGTTGTCGGCATCGTCATCATCTGAATGCAACGAAACCCCTTCGGTCATGGCAGAACGTCGATTTTGAAATGGCAACCTTTCGAAAAACAACCAAAATCTCATAGGTACGTACGGCCAACGAAATTAAGTTGTCATGACTGACAAAGTTGTATCTCTTCGTGCATCGATGAATAATTTATCACACCAGACATTCTGATAACATTCTTAATGCGATTACGTCAATTAGTTATTCTGGTCAGGCAGGTGCAGTAGTTTCAAGTGCGACAAAACTGTGAAGGATTTCATAGTTTTCTAACGATCGGTTTTCTTATAGCGTTCTGAGAGCGTGCTTGGAATCGAATCGAATTCAGAGGAACAAAACGACGTGCTAGTTTTTGTTATAAGGTTATTAAATTAGCAGCAAGACCCGATTAGAGACGGCAGACAACAGACAACAGACATGACGATGTACTGCATATTGTTACTACGAGTACCATCAGTGGGCATGTAACCAACGACGAGACTCCTTTCCATCGATAACAAATCAATCGATCCGAATGGGCATGTAGCGTCCATCATCCTTCGGCAAATGAAATCAATTACATAGAAACGTTTCTGTCTATTGGCACATCATTCCTGCTCCCAAAGTAAGAGTGCAATTAAGAAATGTACTCGCGTCCACCCATTTTTCCCTAGTCAGTCGATTGGTGTCCTTTTTTTTAATGTTTTAATATTGTTTTCGATGAATAGTGTTTAGTTTCTTTAAAATCCTCTTGTCACATTTTTCTAAATTCATTTACTTGCAAGCCAGTTAATTCGATTGCTCCTATTGTGTTTTCTTGTTAAAAACAGGATTTTTGTTGTTGAGGAAATGGACTTTTTCTATTTCTAGTAAGGTAAGGAAATTCAATAACATCCAATAGCAATAAATGTTATCAGTTGAAATTAAATCGATTTCAGATACAAAAGAGTAATCGATTTTAATTAAATTTTTCGAAATTTCCTTCAAGGTCCTTTTGTGTAAAGATAATTCCGTATTTTTTTTTTTTGTTTTTTTTTTCGAGGTTCTCGTTTTATATGTAATGCTTTAATATATCTTTAATAAGTCTAGTTTTTTTTCTTCTTTTTTTAAAAACCTAAAAATCCTTTTTAGATTTTCTTCACAAAAAAATATTAGCATTTGTTTTTCATATTCAAAGGAAGATCTTAGATATACGAGGTCTCGCGAATTTTGAATTTTCACGTGATCGATCGATATTCAATTTTTTGTGGCGTTATGTTGGTAGTCATGTCTCTCAATTATGCCGAAAAGTTATGGGTGTATTGTTTTTGGCCAAAAATTCGCGCACAAGCAACGATGCGTGAGCAGGGGCTTTATCGTGTTGCAAAAGCCAACTTTTGTTCTTCCACAAATCCGGACGTTTCTGACTGATTGCTTCGCGCAACTTGCGCATAACTTGCAGGTAATATTCCTTATTGACCATTTTGCTCTGTGGCAAGAACTCATGATGCTCTGCGCCCCTCCAATCGCAGACTTAGCGCTTTTTTCGGTATTGGCTCGTGCGGCAGCTTCCATTGGGATGATTGGGCTTTGGTTTCGACGTCATAACCATAAACCCATGATTCTTCACCCCCAAATTTGCAGGTCATCGCGGACAGAGTCCAACCGCTCCTTAGCAATGTTAATGTGATGCTGTTTTTGGTCGAAAATGGGCAAAAATCGAAGACGAGCCGAAACACGTGCTATCAAAAAATAACTGAACATTCAAAATGGCCGAATTTGTCGGCATAAGTGAGAGACATGAGTACCAATATAACGCCACAACAAAATCAAACATCGAATATACGTTACCCGCGAATTACTCTATAAAATTAATGGTTTTTCTTTGACCCAACTAAAAAGGAAAGAGTTTTTCAAAGAATAGAAAATATTTTTAGATCCTATTAATATTTTTTTCGATTCCATAATAATTAAGCTTTTATAGCAATCACACAGTTTTTAAGAAACATTTTAAAGGTGGGCCAGAAGGGTTAGTTCTTTTGGTAGAAAAAGATGCAGCTTGAAAGCTCTCAATCGACTCTGAGTGTGAAAAAGGTAGACCTTATTTCACTTATACAAGAAATGCACAGATTGCTCTAACGAAATATTCAGCCAAAGGTCCTGAAAATATTTGAATATTTTATGGATAATGCACGAGGGAAATGCGGCAAACTAATGAGACTGACAAAGTTTTTTTTTTATTGTAACAATTTTATTTTATTTTTATACATCAATCTTATCGCCTTCATAGTTGTTTCCTTGAGCGGAAACGCTCAGTGCTGAAAGGCTTCAATTGGAATCGCCACCAGTTCCTTACTCCTTGAGATGTTATCGGCAGTACCAAAGATGATGTCCTTTTAAGTGGCCTTTTAATTTGGTGGGTGGTGAGGGGTTCAGCTGTGTTACATTGTCTCAGATGAATACAGAGGCTTTTTAATCATAGAAATACCTTATTCCAACAAAACCACGTTGATGAAGATGGTCGTGTGCTAGACTGTCTACAATGCCCGATCTGACGTTAAGAACAAAATTTAAATCGACGATGCGGGGTCTCAAAAGTCCTCAACTTGTACCACATTTTCATCAATTTTCCATTACTTCGATGCAATCAAGACTCTTTTTAAGTATAACACACGGATTCACTAAGCTTAATTGGTGGGTGAGAATGAATCTTTTAAGAAAGAAAATGTGCACTATTGTTATCTAAAGACTATTACTTTACTAAATACCTTTCCAAGCCTACATTCTAATAATATATTGTACTTCAAAGCATACTCAATTCATTTCGCTATTCCACTATATTATTTTTACTTATTGGTTTTTTGTTTATAATTTAATATTTATTCAAAGTTTATAAAGTTCAGAGGGTTTTGCTTTTTATAACTTTTCAAAAAGAATTTTTTCATTAATTTAGCAGAGGTAATTTATTTCACATAAACTGGTAAAACTTTCATTGTATTTGTCATATCGTTTTATCTTATTTTATGCTTTCCTATAAAAAAAAGAGCTGAAAATTCACTATATTTTTTTTTTGCAATTTATCTGGAATATAAGAGTACAAATTTAATTGGAATAATTTTTTTTTAACTAGTTTATGAAAGGCTCTTTAAGTACTAATACAAATTAAATCTTTCTATGCAAAATACAAAATTTATTTTAATCGAAATATTTTTTTATTTATTTTTCAGCTATGACGACGCAATGGTGCTACACATATTTAATAAAAGCAAAATAATCGATTGACTTAAAAAAACATACAAAAATAATTAAATTTGTTTTAAATGAAAATTATTTTTAAAAAAAAAATATTATTTTTGATTTTGAAAAAAAAATTAATTAATTAATATAAAAAAAAATTAATAAAATATTAAAAATATATGTATACATGTATTTACATTTGAATTATATAATAAATATATTAAAGGAAACAGTCGTCCCCATTGTGGTAATTCGATTTTTGTGATACTTATCCATTTATTATTGTTTCAAAAATTAAAAATTAATTAAAACAAAAATAACTATATATATATTTATATATTATTATAGTGCAAAGAAAAAGTATACAAAAAATAATATATTTAATTAATTATAAAAGAAATTTTTGTTATAATATTAAAAATAATAAAAAGAAATAAAAGTGAAAGTGTTAATAACAAAACGAATCCTTATATCCAGAAAAAAAATATGCACTTTAATAATAATCAATATTTATGGTGTACATAAATGAATTAATCAATAGATAAGATAAAAATTATTAATGAAAAATTAAAATCAAAAACAAAATAATTCTTAATATTGAGAAAAAAAAAACTTACTAATAAAATTACCAATAATAATAATTATTGTAGGGAAATATAAATTAAAACAAAATAAACCAATTTCATAAAAATGACTTAAAAATACATACAACTGCGCATATACATATATGATAAAATAATTAAATAAAAATATTAACAAAAAATATATATTTTTATATAATTTTTATAAGAAAATTAAAAGAGAGAAAATTTATTTATAAAATTAATAATTAACAAATAATAATAAAATAAAATAATTTATACATTTTGAAAAGGATTTTTTTAAAAAAAAAAAAACTATAAATATCAACCATAAACAAATCAAAAATAATATAAACAAAAATTATTTCAAAATATAAGAAATATCCTTAATAATAAAAAAATACAATCAAAATTTCAGCGTTAATACAAAAAAAAAGAAAAAACAAAAAACATTTGAATTTAAAATTAATTCTAATTAAAAGAATCAAAACTAAATAAAATTACAAAAACAACAAAGCATTTGTATGTATGTGTTTAATCCTTATTGGTAAAATTCGATTGTTGATATTTTAGTGGCAAGTAAACAAAAAAAATCATTTCGAAACTCCATCAATATAGAAAAGGATATATTGATCCTGGTTGCAACTCTTATCAATATTAATACCCAACGCACTTGCCGCCCCCGCCCCAAAGGCCCGCCTAAGCCGTGAGTGTAAAAAATTCAAATAAAAATTCCACTCCCAGCAAAATTGTTTGTGATTTATTTTGTGTATTTTTGTATTGTTTTATTTTTCGAAGGTGAAAGTGTCGTTGTGGATTTGTTATGATACCAAACGAAGGTGAAACGTCCGACGATATTATCGATAACGTATCCTTAACTCCGCGTATGGACATGGTTTCAAACGGTTCGCGAAAACAGAATGCGTCCTCCGGGTTTGTGTATAACCGCGATCGGTTGAATGTGAACAAATTGCCGAAAGGGCAAGTGTCGAAGGCATCGTCAGTGTCCAAACGTGCGACATTTCATGATTCAGTGCAGAAATCACAATTGACATCATCACACTTGGACGGCAACGACTCCACCACCACCACCACCAACATCATTGCCGCCACAACAAATATGGCTGCCACTATTAGTTCTGGTGCCTCTTTAGCCGCCACAACTGACGCCACCGCTGCTGCCGCCTATGCCTGTCCATCAAGCCAAATACGCAAAAACAAATGCTTTCGGACAAAATTTTCAATAAAAAATAACGCATTATTGTATTTTTTTATAATATTTTTATGTGGTTACCATTTACAGTTGCATAGTGTTAGTTGTTCGGACACCGAAAACGGTAGTGACCGCCATCCAGCTGGGGGGCGGCTATCAATTGAAAATTCAAGCAGCACCATTGAATACCACAATGACCACCATAACGATCAAGGCCAATATTGGCGGCCGGATGCCATTAGGGCAAATACAGGCGTCGGTGGTGATTCTGACACTGTGGCAGATACGCCAGCCGTCAAACTAAACGCAACGATTGTGAATAGTGTTGCTAGTAAAAGTGCGATTAGCAATGATGGCGGTAGTGATAAGAAATTGACTAGAGGGGAAAATAGCCGTAGTAGAAGCCATGATAATATCGAAAATTCGAATATTGGTAATGGCAAAGATGCGGGGCTGCCCGTTCCGGCGAACTACTCCTCGCTTGCCGCATTCTCTTCGTCTTTATTGGATGCCTATCCTGAAATCGAAAATTTAGTAGAAGCTACCCTTCAGAACACTATATTAGGAGATAAATATAGCGACAATTCAGGACATAGACGTCCCCATACTAGCCCCATTTATATGAACGAATTCGCCGTTTATATTCCGAACGGCAATACAGCAGCGGATGATATCGCTGCCAAACATGGATTTGTAAATTTAGGCCAGGTATGTATACAAAAAAAAAAAATTATAATAATTTAAGTTTTTTATTTTTTTCTACTCAACTTTAAGGATATTGAAAATTTTCGAAAATTATTTTGAGTTAAGAAAATTCAAAAGCAAATAAAAAATTATTATTCTTAAAAAAACACTGCAACAAAATTGACTTCTAAACGCGTTTTTTTTTTTTAAATTTAATATATTACGGATGTTTTTACTGTTATCTTATATGAATGACTTTTATTTGGAAAATTGAGCAATTTTTTTACGAAAGTTCCATCGGTAAGGACACGAAAAGAATCTGCAAACTAATTAAATCATTAAAAATGCAAAGGAAATTATTGTCAATAACAAAAACAAAGTAATTTAAATATTTTTTTTTTATAATTATAACACTTTTTTTTTTTTTAAATGGCAATTATATTTAATTAGTCGGAAATATGTTTACCACCTTTCATTAGATAGTTTGTGCTCAAATAGAAAAAAAGGATTATTTTTAGCTCTTTTGTGGGCAAATTTCACCTACCAATTCTAGTTTCACAACTAGAATTTTTGATTTTTCTTTTCTTTTCTTTCTCTCTTTCTCTCTCTCTTTTTAATAAAAATAAATACATTTTTTTCTTAGAATAAATTACTGTATCTACCTTTGTACACATACAAAATGGTTAACACTTAAGATTATTGTCTTTATATTATGGCAGTATATTTAAAATTTTTGCTTATACGCTCCGTTTTTGATGAATAAAAATATCTACTATGAATGCTTAAAATCTTAATAGTGGTCCTAATTAGTAAGACTCTTAAAGTCACCGAAGATATTTTTTTATATTAATTTTTTTCTGGTCTAAAAAGGGTATAAATTAGTAAGCCTTTCTAAGTTACCGACTTTTTTTGGTTTTTTTGTTTTTAGTCCTAAAATGGTTCTCACTACTAGGACTCTAAATTTTCTTTTTATCCAAAATAATGTGCAAATTTTTTTTTGCTCTGATAAGGTGTCCGAATTAGTAGGAGTCTCCAAGTCACCGAATATTTTTTTATACCATTTTTTTTAATTCTAAAAGTGGTTCTAATAAGAAGGACTCTCTAAGTCAGCGAAAATTTTTTTGGTCCAAATGGTGTCAACATTTTTTTTCTTGTTCCGAAAAGTGGTCCGAATTACTAGGAGTCTTTAAGTTACCGCATATTTTTTATAGCAGTTTTTTTTAGTCCTAAAAGTGGTTCTAATTAGAAGGACTCTCTAAATCACCAAAAAATTTTTTCGCCTACAGTTTTTTTGTTGTCCAAAATGGTGTGTACATTTTTTTTGCTCCAAAAAGGTGTCCGAATTAGTAGGCGTCTCTAAGTCATCGAAGATGTTTCTATACAATTTATTTTATCCTGAAAGTGGGTTAAATTAGAAAGATTCTCTAAGTAACCGAAGATTTTCAGCTTACATTTTTTTTTGCTCCGAAAAGGTGTCCTATTTAGTAGGACTGTCTAAGTCACCGAAGTTTTATTATACCAGTTTTGTTTTATCCTAAAAGTGGTTCTAATTAGAAGGACTCTAAAGTCATCGAAGATTTTTTCTGCCTTAATTTTTTTTAGTCCAAAATGGTATCTAATTTTTTTTTTGCTCCAAAAAGCTGTCCGAATTAGTAGGCGTCTCTAAGTCATCGAAGATGTTGCTATAAACTGGTATAAAAAAAGGACTGTCTAAGTCACCGAAGTTTTTTTATACCAGTTTTGTTTTATCCTAAAAGTGGTTCTAATTAGAAGGACTCTAATTCACCGAAGATTTTTTTCGCCTTAATTTTTTTGGTCCAAAATGGTATCTAATTTTTTTTGCTCCAAAAAGGTGTCCGAATTAGTAGGCGTGTCTAAGTCATCGAAGATGTTGCTATACAATTTTTTTTATCCTAAAAGTGGTTCTAATTAGAAAGACTCTCTAAGTAACTTGAAGATTTTAAGCCTAAATTTTTTTTGGTCCAAATGGTGTCTACATTTTTTTTTGCTCCGAAAAGGTGTCCGAATTAGTAGGAGTCTCCAAGTCACCGAAGTTTTTTTATACCAGTTTTTTTTATCCTAAAAGTGGTTCTAATTAGAAGAACTCTAAGTCACCGAAGATTTTTTTCGCCTTAATTTTTTTGTTCCAAAATGGTGTGTATATTTTTTTTACTCCCAAAAAGTGTCCGAATTAGTAGGAGTCTCTAAGTCACCGAACATTATTTTCGCCTACATTTTCTTTGTCCAAAAAGTGGGCCTAATTAGTACGGCTCTCTAAGTCACCGAAAATATCGTTTACCCTATTTGTTCTCCTAAAATGGGCCCTAATAATTAGGACTCTCTAATTTACGGACGATTTTTTTGACTTATTGTAATTTTTTTTGAAAAATGGTTCCTATGGAGTAGGAATCTCTAAGTTACCAAAGATTTGCTTCTGAAATTTAAATTATCGGCGCTATAATTACTCAGGCTATTTGGCGGGAACTAAAAGTTATTCGTTAGTTAGGTACGAGCAGTCTTAGCTACATCACTAACTGGATTCGTAAAATCACTTTTAGAGAACTTTAGAATGATTTTACAATTATTTTCTTTACAAATAATCTTAAATGGTAAATTGAATACTAGATATATAAATGAATATTTTCGAGATAAATTCCTATATACCAGTTTTGAATTACGTTAGATTTTTTTATTAGCTATTCTTAAAAGTAGGTAGTTTTTCTGTTCTTCGTGCTGATATGTTGAATGCACATACCTTCACCAATCAAAATTATCAGGTGGAAATCTTTCTCTTCGAGCAACATATTAACCATTTTTTTTTCAAGAACAGGTGGATTGGGAATAATCGTTTGACAGAGCGAATTTACTATGAATACGAGTATACTATGGATAGAAGTGTATGGTGGCCAGTGTCTTTTGATTTATATGCTCAGTAGTGAAAGTTAACGCAAATTATGTGCTTATAAGACCCCTTGCATCTCACTTTTAGCAGACACTATTTCGACACGACTATTCATCCATACTTTAATTCGTATTATATATACTCTAGACAAAATGATATTGCAGAAATTTGATTTGTCATTTTCATATTTTTTTGGCAGACTTCATAAATGCTTTTTCGCTTATTTTTAATTTTAGTAAATTTAAAAAAAAAAAATTTTACTTCAATATCGTCGGAATCAATAAATTTTTAATGATGTGCAAATTAATTTGTAATATACTAAAAGCATTTTAAAGTTGTTATCGGATTTGAAGGTTTTAAAAAATTTTATTTGGAATAATATTTCTTTGAATAATGTTAATTTTTTTCTTAAATCGAAAACTTAACTTTTACTGAGTTTGGAAATTTTAAACGCAATGACGATGATTTGTCAAATAATCAATTAACACTGCCAGTTGCATCACTAGTTGGATCGGAATCTCGAGACCTTGGGACCTTTGCAAACATGATATATTAGATCATTTGGAAGTAGTTTGCTATAAGATTAACCCATTTGAATATTAAAAGATATCGTCTAGAAAAGAACAGTTACTTTGCAAAAAAAGGTGCTCATCATTTGCATATTATTAGGCACATTTTTATTGGTTAATTGTTTTTCTTCTGTCGATATCTTTGCTTTTCCAATATTTTTTTGGTTATCGAATTTTCGCAATTTCAGTATACCGACTATGATTTTTTTTTGTTAACCATTTTTTATAACATTTTCTCTTAACTAAGTTTATCTTTTTTTTCACTTTTATTAGTTTTATCAAAAAGTGCTTGTCTTTCGCAATTTTTCACTTATTCTCTAATATTTTTCATAGAACAGTCCTTTTCTTCTATATCTTTTATAAATTTTCGCTTATTATTTTTATCAAAGACTCCTTTTCGTCCACACTTTTTTTTTGAGACCTTCTGTTTCACTTGTATATTAATTGAGACTGAAGAATCCATTTTTGTGAGCTCATTTCGAATAATAAACCATTAAATTGCGCTCAACTATTATAGATTAGCGTATTTTTTTTTGTTGTTGGCAGAATATTATTATAAATCAGAAAGAAATTGTCATATTTTGGTTGAATTTTTCAACATCGTTTTTGGTTTTATTGAAAATAAATTTCCCTTCATTTTTTGATAAAATATTACGTAGTGAAATTTTGTATTTTATATTAATTAAATTTAACAAATATGAAGTTTAAAAAGATTGTTGTAGTATTTTTGATGGAATTTTTTTTTTTTACCAAAAAAGTCCTTTTTTCCAAAAAAAAAAAAAAAAAATGTCTTTGATCTTTTGTTGATGAGGTCGATTATATACGACCGCGAGGGTCCATTTTGTGATTTTGTACTGCTTAGAAAAGTCCTCGGCTAGACAAGGACTCATAGAAGGAAAACTTAAATTAAACGCTAGAGCCTCTGATGAAATAATCGAATTTAAAAGGTTTTTTTCCCCTAAAATGTCACAAAGTTCTAATCGAATTTGTTGTTATTTTTCGTACCTTTTTAAAACTCCTTCTTGAGGGTTTGTTTCATTTTATTTCTCTTAAATTTATTCAATTTGTACGGTTGGATTGACAGTAGCATACCGTTTTTGAAACGTTTTCAATATCGAATCAATTCGGTAGCTTAAGTGATTCGTTTGATAACCAATTTTTATCTTTATGATATTTTTTTCCGCCTTCTACATCTTGTTTGTTTTATTTACGAAATTCCATACCATTCTCTATTGAGAAACGTATTTAAATAACCTCCCCAACGTTGATGTGATGAATCCTCATATTCAGTATTGACTTCAATATATGCTTAGCACTATTAAGATTAGCGATAAAAATTACATCGGAAGGAGGAGTAACGAAACTTTCCAAATCAATACCTGCAAAAAATAATCAATTGGTGAAGACAACAGTGTTATTGGTGATGATGATGGTGAGTAAATAGATTCCAAGTAATATTCAGAGTTATCCAACAGTGTTTGTTCGTTGGCTTCCTTATCTGCTCACCTGACTATAGGAGGAAGTTTGGAATTCAACAAAAAATTTTTTTCTAATAAACGTGAGTGTATATTCGCATGACAGTTTTCTACCGGAATTCAGAGGTTGTTCAGATTTACCCAGTAATTCAGCCCATCTTCCGTTGTTGCGACAAATATCGATGAGTTTCGTTTTTGGTGCCAAATTTATCATGCGATAATTTCTTCATCATTATTCCAAATCGAATTTTCCAATCTTTTTAGTTGATTTTATTATATTTTGTTGATTGAATCCTCTTATTTGTATTTATAGCTAAGGAATGTATATCAAATCAAATTTACATAATTCTGTAAATAATGTCAAATAAAATTGTTGACATTTTATTCTAAAATTTTCAAATATTTAAAAGTTTTTCTATTGATTTTTTTTATCTTTTGAAATTTTGAAAGATGTGGTTTTTAAAAGTACAACCCGTTCGTTTGATAGATTTTACGATATATTCTTCATCGAAAATAGCATTGCTATTTAACTATAATTTCTATATCAGGTGTTGTAATTAATTCGTAGGGTTTTTTTGCAAAGTTTCGTGGTTTATTATGACAGTATCATTACAGAAGCGTTATTCAAAGTATTGTCCTTCGTTATCCATTACTTTTCGCCATCTTTCTGGTAATCCTCGGGTACCGCGTCGAAAAAATTCTTCTTCTTTAGATTCGATGAAAGAATCGATCCAATTTTTGGTCATTTCGTAGTTATCGAAGTGCTGCTCTGACAAGCCATGCGCCATGGATCGAAACAAATGATAATCAGATGGGGCAATGTCTGGTGAATATGGCGGGTGAGGCAGAACTTCCCATTTCAGCGTATTTAAATAAGTTTTCACGACTTTCGCAACATGGGGTCTTGCATTGTCGTGGAGCAAAATTACTTTGTCGTGTCGATCTTTATACTGCGGCCGCTTTTCTTATAATGCTCTGTTCAAACGCATCAATTGTTGTCTGTATACGTCCCAAGTGATGGTTTCACCCGGTTGGAGGAGCTCATAATAAATAACACCCAGCTGATCCCACCAAATACACAGTAAGATCTTCTTTCCATGAATATTCGACCTGGCGGACGATATCGATTCATGACCGGGCAAGCCCCACGATTTTCTGCGTTTGTGATTGTCGTAGAGTATCCACTTCTCGTCAACAGTGACTATTCGATGCAGAAATCCCTTCCTTGCCTGCCGTTGGAGAAGAATCTCACAGGTGACTAAACGCCGTTCAACGTCCCTTGGCTTCAACTCATGTGGAACCCATGTTCCCTGTTTTTGTACAGTTCCTATGGCTTTCAGGCGTTTTCCGACCGTCGAAAAGTCGACTCCAAGTGATGGGGACAACTCCCGGAGTGTTTGGCACGGATCTTCATCGAGCAACGTCACCAAATCTTCATCTTCGAACTTTCTCAGCTGTCCGCGACGTTCCATGTCTTCCAAATCAAAATTTCCATTTTTAAACCGCGCAAACCATTTTCTGCAAGTTTGCTCAGCAAGAGCATGTTCGCCGTAGACATCCACTAAAATACGATGACTTTCCGCGGCACTTTTCTTCATGTTGAAGTAATGGAGTAACACTCCCCGCAAAAACGATTTTTCAGGCACGAACTTCGACATATTTGACACTGCGCAACAAGTGCTACTGACACTATACCAAAATGTCATATAGTGGAAAAGTTACGTTATGTCAGTAGCTTCTGGGAGAATATTTACTTTTGTATGTGTGACTATGGATAGTTGGCTAACGCCATCTTTTGTAAAATGCTACGAATTAACTCCAACACCTGGTATAATGCGTTAAAATTATAAAAACTTTTGCAGAAGCAGTGATTCTTAACGTTTTAAGATAAGATTGCAACCGCCCATACGTCAATAAGCAAAAGTACCTCATATGAGGCTCTAAAAAACCTCATATGACTGTTAAGAAGCCACTGTATCCGTAAAGAGTGTCTGTGTCAGTGTTCATTTTGGTTTGAGTGTGTCATTTGAATGTATATGTTTGAAAATGAAAAAGCAGAGACCACAAATTTTAAGCGCTGTTGCCATATGATAACAGAAATTTTTTTGCCTAAAGTTGAAAGTTTCAATCTGTACTATATGTGGTTTCAATAAAATGACGCTACAAGCCATATTTTGGCTGGATTACAATTTGGTGATTTCAAAATCGTTCAATTTGACACCGTTGGATATTTTTTCATTAAAACAGTGATACAGTCAACGGCAAATTTTTTACTTTATTGTGAGAAAAATTCCCAGAACGTGTAATTTCGAGTATTTCTCGAGATCATTTTATATGACATCATTAGACCTTTTCTTATGCCTAAACTTTTGAGCTTTTAAAAACTACAATAATATTCGTATAATAGTGCCCGAATTACAGCCCAAAAGTGCGGAAAAGTTATCAAAAATTACTTCAAAATGATCGGGTCCTGCACGAAGTTTTGTCACAGAAATTTTAATTGTGTTCGTTTTTTATGCGTAATGTTAAAATTTATTGAATATAATTAAATAAAATTTTAAAATCAAAATCTACCATAATTGATATCATTTTTATTTCCGTAGCGAAGAAAATGAATAATCCTTTAGTGTCGAAATTGGGATCTTTTTCGTCTATGATATTATAGTACAATTTTAGGATCTCGGCCTTTGAAAATATCCTCTTTAAGGAGTCTTGATAGTTTAAGTGTGGCATTTTACAAAGTTTTTTTGTCTCTTCCCCGTTGGTATTTAGTTAACGTCTTGAGATTTATAAACACCTCATCTATTCAAACAGTTTTCCTATTCTTATAATAATGTCCTTTTTGTAATATTTGGATTTCCCGTTTCTTTTTTTTTTAATTAAAATTTAGCCAAGTTTTTGATGCATAGTTTTTTGTTCAAGTATATTTTGTTAGCGTACATTTTTTTACTATTTTTCTTTATAAACGAAGAAATTTGAAGAAAACAAATACTTTTTTTATGAGAAATTTTTTTTGTGGCCTAAAAAAATCACTTAATTAATGTATTAAAAACTTTTTAAAGCTTAAAGAAATTATCAATAATTTCTTGGTTATTAATAAAATAAAAAGTTTTCTCTTAAAATAATTTAGTTTCCTAATTGTTTTAGGATAATTATAAATATTTCAAATATTTCCTATATTAAGAATATTTTAGGCCCAATTTATGTATTTTTGTTATTCAATATTTACTTTGATCAAATTTTCTTTTGTATAGAAAATCTAACGAGAAATAGGAGTACGTAAAAAAAAAACGAAATTATAATAAGGAAATTCAAAGCCAAATAAAGCCATTTTATCAAAATGGTATTAATTCACGCACCTTGGAAGAAATTGCTCTAAGGATTTTTGCTATTATTGTATCAATGTGGGCTTATTTACCTTCGAGGCTTTTGTGGTTGACAATATTTTTGTTATTTTTGTCATTTTTAGGCTTGCATTTACCCTATTGCTATCCAAAGTTATCGAATTCTATTACATATTTTTTATCATTTTTTTAGTCGAAATAATTCCAACCCCACAAATTCTAAGCATTTGCAAATAAATAAATATGGATTTCTGTCTTATCTATTTTTATTTGCTTACATTAATATTATAATATTTTCATATATCTTGCGTTCTAATTTGTTTTTTTTTCTTCTTCTTTTATTATTGTGGGTTGGATTGTATTTTTACCAAGGTTTTATTTCAGAAATTCGTTTTCTTATTCATTTCTTAAATAGTAAAATATTATCATGAAAAGTCAGCTTGTATTTGCCACTTAAAGGGAAAATAACAATATCCATTTATCATTTGAATTTTTCTCACTTGGTGGTTGGTATTTTGAAAAGGATAATTAATTTTTTTTCCCCTTATATCTTAATATTGGTTACATTATAAATAATATCAATAAAGTCATATTTATTATTGTTTAATAAAGTATTTTGAAAAACTCCTTTTTTTAAAAAAAAATCATTTATCTTCACAGAAGGTTTTTGTTAATTTTTAAAATAATTTCTTTGATATCAGAAAAATAAATGTAAACTAAATATAAAAAATTTAAAAGGCATCAAAAACCTACACTCCTCCCTCCCCAACCCTTGGATTACTTTTATTTTGTGTACTTTAATTTTAGGTTTTTATTTTCTACTTCATAAAATATATTTTTTTTTTTTTTTTGGATCCTCTTAGTCAGGTTTCAATCACTCATAAATCTGAGGTATATTTCCTGAAAGTGCTATATTGCATTGAAATAGCTATTTAGAAATAATCGAATTTTTATATTTTTTATATATATTTTTATATTTTTATATAAAGCTTATAAGCTTCCATCCTCTCGAAATGCTCTTCATTTTTATCAGAAATTTATCTTTAATAATTTCCATCCAATCTATAATGGTAACTTGAAATTTTTATGATTTTTTTTTTGATTATAAATTCCAAGAACGAAAAAGTCTCAAATTTTTATAAATTATTAGTCCATATTATTGGTAGATGTATGACTTAATATGAAAAGTCCATGATAAATGCAAGAAATATAGTAGTTATTCATTTGGCTATATTTAATATAATATATTCTTTCAAGATATTTATAGGCATTGAAAGCAGACAAGCTTAATTTTATTAATATAGAAAAAAATTGAATTTTTGTATTAATAAAACACTATTTTTTGAGGAAAGAAATAATATCTGAAACCAAAACTAGACTTGAAAAGTATTTTAAAGACTCCTCACCATTGTATGGCATGGTTCAGATGTGGTTTATCATAATATCATTTTAAAAGACTGTTTAATGAAAATATAAGAAAAAAAAACATGAAAAATCTATCGCCTTTTTGGGTGACGCATTTGTTAATACCTGACTTAGAGCGTGTTTATGTTATAACTTCAATGAAGTATTTGATAATTTAAAGTATAATTGAAATGAATTTTTTCGTCGTTGAAACATAAATTCACCATTGTATAACAGAAATCAAAGTTTTGTTACCGCACATCCATCAAAGAAGGCAAAAACGGTATCAGAAGAGGTTATGGCTATTGTTTTCTGATATGCACATTGATAATCTTTATTGACTATCTTGAAAAAGGATAAACGATAACGAAAGAAAATTATAGAGCATTGATATTTGAAGTTAAAGCCAAAATTGAGTCTTATTTTTCAGTTTGACAAATAGTCCTATTCGTATGGTATAAAGAAGATGGAATATCATTGAATGAAGTGTATCGAGCTAAAAGAAAACATTGTTGTAACATAAATTGATTTTGTTGAATAATATAATTTTTTTAATTTAATTTATCACTGACTTATCATACGGCTGTAATTTCTGCATGAATTTTTCAATATCGTTTGATGTCTGTATCAGCATTGGTTGATTGACCATATGGAACAATTCCTTTTTTATTTTTTTATAGAGATTGATTTGTATTTACTATTGAAATTGATTTTTAAATCTATTTGGAATCTTTTGAACAGTTGCATTGTGAATGTAATAAAAAATAGTCAGTTTTTATGGAAAAAGAATGCAGTCGATTAGAGGAAAAATTACAAAAATGTTGCTATAGATATTTTGTTACGGTTGAAAAAGGAGATTTTCTCGTAATGGTTTGAATAAAATTACATTTGTTGTTGTTAGGATGATATTGGTTATGGCAGGTCTTCTTAGAGTTAACTGGAGCAATGGAACTGGTGAAGTGGAACAAACAACTTTGGCCGCCAATTTGCGCAACTCGTTAAAATTGTTCTGTTTCTATTATGTGCAAACGGTCAATAGAAATAAGGAATTTTAAGATGCTTAATTGAAGAGAGGATGTGGGGAATCGGAGCTGGTTGATTGTATAAGGTTTACTAAATATAAACAATGGTAAAAAGTAAATATAAACAGAAGACTTCATACTGAAGATGAGATCAGAGTATTGCTGATGGTGTCGACGATGACGATGATAATAGAAACAATTACAACAACGACTGTTCTCAATAGTAGTCTATCTCCTCTATTTAATGATAGTATCTTGCATCATTGAATGTTCTTTTGTAAATGTTTTATTATATCTCGCCCTTGTTCTTTTCTCCTTTCTTACCATCCCCAAGTCTTATCGCGCATTGTTCATACTCTCATTGGCAACTATACGTTAGGGCATTATATGAAAAAAAAAAAAAATTTCCTTATTTCTTCATGCTAACCATTGAAAGCGTTACGGGCTGCGAACTTAAATGAGTGACACATTAAATTGATTGACGTTATCAACTGAAATTAACATGCTAATGATCAAAATTTGCTTTAATGCGCATCGCTTGTTATCCATCCTCAAGCTCATTTTACTTTCACAACCAGTCAGTTAGCTGGTGAAACAATCACCATCAGTTAGCCAAAAAGCCAACCCCTTCGCAATTCAGCCACTTCGTAGTTTATCACACAACCTAACAAAATACCGAATCAACCAACAAAACAAAGCCAACCAACCACCCAACTTATCAACGTTTAATAATTATTAACCTTTAAAATTCTTCTTAAGCTTACGGACGGGCTTTTTATTCCAAAACTTCTCTTCAATTTAAAGACTAGAAAATCTTAAATCTAAATTTTATTAGCAGACGATAACACCACTTTTCAGACATTTATGTGATTAGCCAAAAGACCTTTTTTTATTTTTCACCCTTTACCTTTACTTCTTCACTTGACTTTAATATTATTCAAATTAATATCATCGCCATCCTTTTCGCTTGTCTCTAAATTTTTAGTGCTCATAATATGGCATACTCGAAAAAGAAAATTTCTTTAAACTATTTCTCATAAGAAAACATATTAAAATTCAAACCCAAGCCATACTCTCGTACAAATTTACTTTTTACCCTACACATAATATGATAAAAGCATCCCTCTTAAATATTTACGATAACTATTCATGCTATCACTAATACCGATACAGATTTCCATTCAGCTTTTGTTATCGATTTTGAATGAATTTTTACTAAAATTCATCTGATTTGATATTGTTTTAATTAAATCTGATAGAATATAGTAATGGAGGGGTGGAAAGGGGGGGATAATCAATTTATTCTTATACAAAATTTATTCAAAAAAAAAAAAAAAAATACATAAAACAACAAAGGAAAAATTACTTACCAATGCCTCGATTTAAGGATGGTCGTAACGTTTTTGCATAGTAGGCAACGCGGACACTGAGCTTGAATCTAGAGAGTAATTATTTAAAAATTATTAGTTTATTATTTACAAAAAAAAATTAATAAAAAATTTTATATTATCAAGGATAGTAGAATGGTTCAATGAAGAGAACAGGCATTGTGGTATGTTATTATAATCTAGGCTAGGAAACTAATTAGACTAGCATCACTGAGAATAATCTGGCAACAGAGCAATCTGGAAAGGATACAAGTACAAGCTTTGTTGAGGGAGAACTTACCCTCAACAAAGCTTGTACGTTTGTCTTTTCGAGAAGTACTGTATAAGATTTAATCTAATTTGGTGACAGCACGACCCTGCAGAGAGTCATGAAAAATTGAACAGCGAAACTTGGGGAGCATTAATGGGCCATCAAATTTTGTGTTGAACTTGATGGAATTTTGTGTTAAGCTTGATCAAATTTTGGGTTGAATTTGATGAATCAAAAGTTGCAAGGACCTAAGAGGAACATTTCTTATCAAGTCGAGATGTAGTAGAAGACAAAATTTGCTCAGTGAGTCCTTCAGTAACGAAAACTGATGAAAATAAGGAATGAGTGAGGGTTCTTATGAGGTCAGACCGTCAATGAGCATCTTTGAAAGGCTCAGCAAACAAGTTATTCGCTTCAAGACTTGAAAACTCTATTATGATAATGTTCCTTGGCACACAGCCATCTTTATTAACGGGTTATTATCGGAAAAATGGTCGTTTTTGGAAGTCCAAGAAACAGTGAAGACGAACCTTGCTCATGGAGGTCTTCAGCATCAAAAATTGATGAAAATGTGGAATGAGTGAAAGTTCTTTTGAGGTTAGACTGTCGATGTACATTGAAGAAGTCCTTGAAAGGTTCTTTGCAAACATTTCAGACACTTGGATACTCCCCCATGATAATGTCGTCTGTTAAAGGTCAATCTCCATCGGTGAGATTTTATCGGAAAAAGAAATTCCTGTGGTTCCTCGGTCCCTTTTTTTGCTCAATTTAAGTCCATGTAACTTAGAACTTCATCTTTTAGAAGAAAATAATTAAAAGAATTTCATTGTTTGGTGTATAATTGTCTTAGGGTCTCAGGAAAAGATGACAAGTTGGAGTAAAAATAACCATAACATAGAGAGAGAGAGAGAGAAAGACGCATCAAATTTATCTTTCTTCATAAGACAGATTGCACCAAGAGTTTAACTGTTATGGACGTTCTAGCGAATTCTTCAGTGTCCTGTGACTTGGAAATGGCTTGATTTCCGAAATATATTCAGGGAGCCACTCTAGACTTTACGCGACATCACATGAATGGAAATACCAATAGACAAGTGGTTTTGTCTGGATGGATAAACACAACATCTCTTATTATTTTTACGATTTTGAGAAGGATCCACGATATTCGAAATGGCACCAGCGCGAGGTCGATTCAATAATTGTTTGGGACGTCATTTTTTTAGTATGGTACTGTAAGGTTTGTTGATCCGCAAGAAAAATAAACCACAACAAAGTGTAACTAGCTACTTAAAACTCTAATTAGCAAAGTTTTTAATAGGATGACGGACTTTTACATAGCACAAAAATTGTAAAATAATAATTCGACAAAAAAAGCATTCACTATTTGGACTGGCCGACATAATTTCCTCACTTGAATATCATCGAAAATACATGTGCACAGAATGCTGATGCAGACAATTTATAAAAGAGTATTTATATTTTATAAGGACGCAGATATTAATCTACCTTTTTTTTTTACTATTCTTATTAATAATAAAATATGCATAATTTTGGTGATGAACTCAAATATTTGTCGCACTATTGGTTGATTTTTTTCAACAAAGAAATTTAAAAAAAATTACTAACCACTTAGATTTTCGTCAGTTTTGCCCTTTTACTTAATAAAACTAATACAATTTAAAAAAAAAAAAAAAAAAAAAAACGAAAATATTCATAAAATGTGGGTGGTTTCAAACAGTTGTCGAACTGTCTATTTCTATGAACAACGAAAATCTTATCGATTTAATTAATTTTATAAATACTGAATTAAATGTGATTTTTTTGCTTAATTTTATGAGCATTCTTTTGTTGTGCCATTAATAGTGGAACACTTACCACACATCCCCCCAACCCCCTCCCCGAATAAATTTTTTTTTCGACTTTAGATTTTTTTGTTTAAGATTGATTTTGTTAAAAATATCTACAATATATTTTCTTTTATATTGATTAAAAAAAAAACCACTAAGATTTATGGTAGACATTCGTATACAATTCAGGTAATTGGAATAATTTTCTTTTGGACATAAGTTTTTTTTTTATTTTGCTACGTACTATCAACGATTTATTTGCTTATTCCAAGGTCAATAAAACCAAACGTTTGTATGTTGTTTTTCTTTCTAGTCATTGTGTGAATATATTAATTGCCAATAATGTACACTATCCACGGAACTAACTCTAACTAAACTATCTATTCGATTAACTAGCTTTGCTATTCGATTAACTAGCTTTGGTGTCTGAAAATTCCATACTTCAATAAATCCGTAAATGGGCACACACCTCTTTTACCTGTGGCGCTCGGACAAATACGTTGTTCGATTTGATTACTTGTAGTCAATAATTTCACGTCTCTTGGCCAATGCCCAGAAGACCAATACAAAAAGTTGACCACCAAGTAGTTGTCGACCGTTCCTTTCCTTTCTCTTTGGTTTTGTATGCAATTTGAATTTTCTAGTTAAACTTGCCACGAACCAATCGAGGTCTTGACAATTTACTTGCTAGTCACTCTTGTACACATTTTGCGGTCTTTCATTTTTATTATGGCGATTTCCCTTTCGAAATGGAAATTTCCCTTTCAAAATTCACGACTTTTTCAAGAACGAATCTTTCTAAAAAAAAAAAAAAAAAAACACATTTCCACACACACTTTTATGTAAAATTTAAATGTATAAAAAAATTACCAAAAAAAATTTTCAAATTATCTTAAATCAGTCTAAAAAAGAAAAAAAACTAGTACTAGTAAGGAAAGCAAAAAAAAAAAATTTTTTTAACAAGCAAAACCAATGATTTATTGATACACTCTCCTAGATTGAACGATTGATCTTATATCAAGTAAAAATTGAAGTTTATTAAACCTAGAAACATTTCGACTTCAATGCTATGACTATGAGTTTATAGAAGTTATTAGATTTTATTGTTGAAAATTTGCCAATGGCTAGTTGGAAATATCACATTTTGTAAACGTATCGATAGTAAAAGTTGATAGTAAAATACAATAATTTCGTTTGTCGATTATGAAATGAAACTTAATAATTCAGGGTATTTTTTATTGTCTTTTATGAAAATTTAGATATTTTTCAGGGTTTTGATTTTTCATCTACAATATATTATAAACCATAGTTATTTTTACTTGAATAAGTTGTATCCTCGAACTTATATATTTTGTACTTACCAAGAATATCGTAATATGCCATATGGTCGATACTGAGGTCTAGGATATATTTTGTTTTTGGCCTAATAAAAAATGTCCTATTAATATTCTGACTATTTTTATACTTAGAAAACTTCTTATTTCTGTGCTGACTAAAATTTTTCTAATTTTTATGAGGTCGTATTTGCTTAACCCACACAATAATAAATGCGACTAAAGGCGCTACTATTTGGTTGCATAATAAATTTGACCCAATGTGTTTGTCACTTGACATTTAAAAAAAAGTTACCGTAAAATTACTCAATCTCATCTCTTTATGCTAACTAAACTTCCTCTTTCTTTTAATATCATATTAAATGTGCTAACTTTATGCGGAACTAAAATGACCAAATTTCTATGCTAATGAAAGTTACGTTTTTGTACTTAATTTTTTTTTTTGATTATGCAGGTCTTAACTGACCTAATATCTATGATGACCTTAATTTTGTAAAAAATTTATATTCAAACTGAAATTGTTTTTCTTTGATGAACAGTGGCAAATAAAATGGATAGTTCATATTTTTGAGAAAATATCTTAAATGTGAAATTAGCACAAAATATCTCATTTTCCGTGCTGACCTAAACTGTCCCAATAACTTCGCTAACATAAATTTTCATCTAAACTGAAATTGTTATGTTTCAACACTCACAAAAAAATGTCTTATTCATTATTTGCCAAAAAATCGATAGTTTAAAATTAGCTCAATATACGTCAAGTTCCATGCTGACCTAAAATGTCCCAATAATGTCGCTAACATAAATCTTCAAAATTTTATTCTAAATGAAAATTGTAGTCTTTTATGATATCACTGACAAAAAATATTTAGTTCAAATTTTAAAAAAACAATTTCAATTGGACAGCAACTTTAAATATGGCAACTTCCGTGCTGACCTAAACTGTCCCAATAATTTTATTGAAGTAATTTTTCCAAATTTCTAACAGCACTGACATTGTTATTTTTTCAACAATGATAATATTTCGGAAAAAATATCTGCAGTTTAAAAATTATGCAAAATATGTCAAATTCCATGCTGACCTAAACTGTCCCAATAATTTCGCTAACATAAATTTTTAAAATTTCAATCTAAATGAAAATTGTAGTCTTTTATTACAGCCAAATAATGTTTAGTTCAAATTTAAAAAAAAATTTTAATTTAACAGCAACTCAAAATATGGCAACTTCTATACTGACCTAAACTGTCCCAATAATTTTACTGCAGTAAGTTTTCTAAATTTCTATCAGAAATGACATTTTTATTTTTTCAACAATGATATTATTTCGGAAAAAATATCCTTAATTTAAAATTAGCACCAAATATCTCAACTTCCGTGCTGACCTAAACTGTCCCAATAACTTTACTGATATACATTTTTAATATTTTCATCTAAACTGAAATTTTGATGTTTCAATACTCACAAAACAATGTCTTATTTATTATTTGCCATAAAATCGTCAATTTAAAATTAGCTCAAAATAAGTCAACTTCCATGCCGGCCTTAATTGTCCCAATATGAATACTGACCTCATTTTCCGAAATTTCTATGCATGATAAAATGCCTTTTCTTCCTGCTATGAGAAAAAAAATATCTTATGCACAATTTTAGTAAAAATATCTTAAAGATAAAAGCGAAAACAAAATGTGACAATTTTTATGACAACCTAAACTGTCCCAATACGAATGGTTATTTCAATTTCAAAAATTTCTAGCCAAAATAAAATTATTACCTTTTCAATACTGACAAACAAAAATGTCTTCAAAAATTCTCATTTATATTTTTGCAAAAATATCAACAGCAACTCAAAATATGGCAACTTCGATGCTGACCTAAACTGTCCCAATAACTTTACTGAAGTAAGTTTTCAAAATTTCTGTAAGAATTGACATCATTATTGTTTCAACAATGATAATATTTCAGAAAAAGTATCTTCAGTTTAAAAGTAATACAAAATATCTGAACTTCCGTGCTGACCTAAACTGTCCCAATATCTATGCTCTCAAATTTCGATTGAATTTTTTTAGTTGATTAAAAATTGTTAAGTTTGTATTTTATCAAAATTTGAAAAGTCCTTAATATTTTTTTCCGAACATTGTCCCAATTACAATGCCTATTCAAATTTTCCTTAATACTCTGCTGAAAAAGAATATTTTTATTTTAAAGCTAACTAAAAAAAATCATCTATTCTACATATAAATAGACTTTTGCTTATTTTTTTGTCTTCAACTTTTGTACTAATTAAAATTATCTTTTTCCCTATAGTAACTTTTTAAGGAAAAGTTATTTTTGTACAAGAAGTTGTCCTTATATTTTGGCTCAACTAAAAATAACCTCTCAACTCTATACGTAAATATGTCTTATCTCTTTAGAAATTCCCTCCAAGGTTCTGTAAATCATTTAAGCTAATTATTTATTATAAACATACAATGCTAATGAATTTCTGATACTAAAATCTACCGAATTATGAAAATTATAAAGTTCTCATAAAATACGACTTGTATTCTTCTTGTTATTCGTAGAAGCTCTCAAAAACATGGAGCCGAGAAATTATCAACTTTCCGTAATTGGAATTGAATATGACGAGAAGTCACATTCAATTTACAAAAGTTATACTTTCATATCCTTTCATATTTTAGAAACCATTTTTGAAATTAAATGTTTTAGTCGTAATTTTTTTTTGGTTTTTCTTTTATTTTTGTTTTGATTTTTTTGTAACGTTCAGTTTTTTAGATACTTAATCAAGGTAATGTTGGATAATAAGCTCTTCTTCTGTTTGTCCTTTTTTTTCCCGTTTTTCTGTTCATACACGGATAACTTTTCTGATGAAATCGACGAGAAAATAGAAAAGTTTAAGTGAAGGTAATCATTCCCTGATACAAAATATTGTAACTGTAGAAATGGGTGTATCACAGGTACAGTTACTTGTATTATACCATATAGTCGTACATTTTACGAAACAACAATGACTGTAATAAGGCATTGGGAGTTTTAACTTTCACACACGAGCAGCCACCTGAGAGATGAGCTCGTCGGAAAAGAAAATAACAACAAGTAAAGTTAATTAGCGAACGTTGTCATCCGAAAGTTGTAATAAGTTCGGTCAAGCGGAAAATTTCTGTCCTGTCTTAAGAAATCCTCATTAAATAACAAGGAATAAATGCAAGTGGACATCGGATACGAGGAAGAGGGGCGAGACAAAGTGGCTTAGAGAATAGTCAAGGTAAAAGTGAAAAGGAATTTAATCCGAATGGAGTTTACACAATTTTCGACACATCGATCAACCAGAGAACTCGGTGCCACCCCCAATTTCCATCGAAACAGAATAGGATGAAAGTGCTGCACAGTAACTAAATCCTGTCGAATAGTGAAGAGCAGTAAGGAGCACTTAATTCGATAGCAACGTTAATAAAAAGAAACTGAGACAACCAAGAAAAAAATATACTTTTCAAAATTGAACGATGAACTGTACTCTAAAAATATCACAGGTAACACCAAAGAACCAATTAAAAGTAGTAAAACTGATCCTAATGAGCAAATTTCGTTCCCATTTTATTGAGACGTAATTTCAGGGGACTTTGATTTGTAATTAAGTGCGGTACTCAACTGTTCTATTTAGAAATAATAATTAAGCGTAAATTTCTACCACCTTAAACGAAACATAATATTTATGGGGTGTTTCATCGAGTTTTTGTCTTCTATTTATGTACTTCCCAAATTGCCACCCTTTATATAATTAGACAAAAATATACCATGAAAAAAGATAAATTCGATCTTATATAAAAGGTTTTCGATAAAGTTATTGGATTGTTATGTAATAATAAGACTTCAAAAAAGTTTTTGAAAGAAAATTTTAAAACAAAAATAGTTTGTGAAAATTTTTACGGAAGATTTTTTTTACAAACACTTTTCCAAATATTTTCAGTGGAAATTTATCAAAAAATTTTACTAAAAAAAATGTCTACGAAAATTTTTACAAATATTTTGCTCGAAAAATGTTTAGTCAAAACTTTTTAGTTTTTTTGCTTTTTTGCTGAAAAATTTCAGCGAATATGTTTACAGAAAATTTTTACTAAAAACTTTAGTTTTCCCATATTTTTTCCCAAAATCTCTTTTTTTGTCATCAATTTCTATTGTACTAAAAAATTTAACAAAAATTTTATAAAAATTTTCACCGGAAATTATTTCGAAATTTCTTGGAAAAACTATTTTTACGAATATTTTCCGTAAATTTTCACTGGTAAAATTTTCTACAACATTTTTTCAATTTTTTTTTTGATTTTTTCTTAAAATTTGTTCTTAAAATATTCCTTGAATACTTCTCCCCAGAATCTTTGCCTTCAACCCAAAATTTTCATCAACAATTTTCTGTGCAATTTTCACAAAAAACTTTTACTGAAATTTTTACTTAAGTCTTTTTTTAAATAAGTTCGGCCTAAGATTTTTTCTTTAAATTTTTTCCCCAAAAACCTAGAAACTCTTTTTTTTTGTTAACAATTTTTATTAAAAATTTAACTCGAAAATTTTTAACCAAAAATTTTTCTCCCAAATTTTTACCACAATTTTTTTTTCGAAATTTCTTGGAAAAACTATTTTCACGAATATTTTCCGTAAATTTTCACTGGTAAAATTTTCTACAACATTTTTTCAAGTTTTTTTTTTATTTTTTTCTTAAAATTTGTTCTTAAAATATTCCTTGAATACTTCTCCCCAGAATCTTTGCCTTCAACCCAAAATTTTCATCAACAATTTTCTGTGCAATTTTCACTTAAATAAGTTCGGCCTAAGATTTTTTCTTTAAATTTTTTTCCGAAAAACCTAGAATATTTTTTTTTGTTAACAATTTTTATTGAAAATTTAACTCGAAAATTTTTAACCAACAATTTTTCCACCAATTTTTACCACAATTTTTTTCTCGAAATTTCTTGAAAAAACTATTTGCACGAATATTTTCCGTAAATTTTCACTGGGGAAATTTTCTAGAAAAGTTTTTCAAATTTGTTTTTTATTTTTTCCTAAAACTTGCTCTGAAAATTTTCCCTGAATAGTTTTCCCCAGAATCTTTGCTTTTAACCCAAAAATTTTCATCAAAAATTTTCTCCGCAGTTTTCACAAAAAACTTTTATTGAAAATTTTATTTAAACTCTTTTTAAAAAAGTTCAATCCAATATTTTTTTGTTAATTTTTTTCCTCTTTTTTATTGAAAATTTTATTTAAACTCTTTTTAAAAAAGTTCAATCCAATATTTTTTTGTTAATTGAAAATTTAACTCGAACATTTTGAACCAAAAATTTTAAAAACATTTGTATAACAAATTTTTACCGCAATTTTTTTGACGAAATTTCTTGGGAAAACTTTTTTCACGAATATTTTCCGTAAATTTTCACTGGGAAAATATTTTAGAAAACTTTTTCAAGTTTGTTTTTTTGGAAAAATTTTACTTAAACTGAAAATTTTACTTAAACTATTTTTAAAAAACTTCGAGGCAACATTTTTTCGCTAAATTTTTTTCCGAAAAACCTAGAACTTTTTTTTTTTGTTAAGAAATTTTATTGGAAATTTAACTCGAAAATTTTTAATGAAAAATTTTGTAAAAATGTTTCTATGAAATTTTAACCTCAATTTTTTTTCCAAAATATTACAAAAACTGCACGTATTTTTAAGAAATTTTTCCTGTTAATTGTTATTGGGGAAATTTGTCCACAAACTTTTTTTTTACCGAAACCCTTAAAGAAAAACTTTTTCAAAAATTTGTCCTAAGAATTTCTTCCATAAATTTATACACAAAATTTTTACCGATTATTTCTACTCTTAAATTTTTTTTTGCATATACATAAGATAATTTGTACCAAAATTTTAATGAAAATTTAAATCTTAGACATTTTTTATCAGAATTGCTGTTACATATTAAAACAAAATTTCGAGAACGGAATCGAATGTGTGTCCTATGAGGATGGTGAAATGTACCATTTTTGACAGCGTTATGATCGACTACTTACGCCATGAGATCCGATAATCTTCTTAAGGAGCTTTAGAAAAATCCGCATTGATTTTCTGTGAATTTTCATTTTTTCATTGAACTTGCTCGTATTTGGTGGGAATCTGAAATAAGCCTGGATACGATGTAGATCTATCAAACTTAGTTAGTAGGATCAAAGTTCGAACTCAAAAGTATTCGTATAAGCTGAGCAAACTTGTTATGACAATGATACCCTGCAATCCTTCCTAGGTGGAAATTTTTCTAACTTTTGCACTTATTTAAAGGAGTTTAGATTAAGTTTTACTTTACTTTTAAGTTTTGATAGTAACAGAATAAAATGTACAACCAAGTCGGTTGTTTTAGTTTTGTGATTTGTAAAGAAGCTTAGCCATCTAAAAATGACATTCTTTCTGAATTCAATCTAATTTAATTATTTCAATCTTTTTTAAAAGTTTTTTTATTTTTTTTTAACATTTTTTAAATCTTTGGAAAATTTTATAGAAAATTTTCTACGAAATCATTGCGATTTTTAACTGTTGGCATTTTTTTTCTTGTACATACATTTTTTCTATACAAATAGTATTTGACATCACGAAAATTTGCCTCAATCATAGAAATTAATTACATTTACTTATAATAAATTAGAAATTAGGAAGAATAAACTGTCAAATCATTCCAAATGAAATTTTAATTTACGATGTTGCCTCCGTAGCTTTAGTAAATCATCTAAATAAGTGGTCCCCGTTGAAGCTTGCTAGCTGCAGAAAAAAATTTGAAATTGATTCAAAATGATGGCTCCATTGATAAATTATAGCTACTCTTAGAGGCTGTCAAAGCGCCAACGCGTTAATAACAAATAGGAAATTCGCAACAGGACACGTTCACTGACCAAAACGAATTGGAACGAATTTCGTCCAACATTTTCACAAAGAAAATCAACATTTTTGATAGATAAATGCCCACCCAACTGGCTAATTGAGCTGTTTTCTGAGAAGGTGGAAGAAATAAATTTTCTATAAGAAGTTTTTTTTTTTGTTTGTGTGCAAAGATGCCGATATCTGGCGGTATAAGAACTAATATCATTGAATTGGGGACGGCTATACAGAAATAATAAAAATTCTATTTCATCAATAAGAAGGGGAGAAGCCAATTCAAATCGGTTAGTGGTGGTGGTGGTGGTGGTGGTATACACTCTAATTAATTTCAATTTTTATTTTTATTTTTATCTGTTCTTATTTGTGCTTTCAAGTCTTCCGTTTTTGCTGTTTCCTTAACCACTTCCATCGCCTTTGCCCATTTTTAAAAAAAAACTTTTTCGTGTATAATTCTAAAAGCAGAAATTCATTTATAATTTTTTTTTATAATTTTCATCTCCGTTTTGTTCCTGTTGTCGGTCCTTATTTTTATAATTCATTGTGCCAATGTTGCCTTGGTGGCAGCGATCTCATTCACACTCGTTCAATCTCATATGTTGTTACTATGCCATCCTATCACTTAGCGTCCATGAGCAAATTTTCATTCAAGTAGCGTTGCTAGTATAAACGGAAACGGCAGTCCTGCCAACCGTACCATCCCATACCAACTGTGTATATAAAAAGTGATGGAGATATTAATTAATAAGCTAATTTGACTTCTAGCTCTATTTTGTTTTTGCTTTTATTTTTCAAGTCTTATTAAAATTGAATTAATGTTCATATAATAATGAACGTGAAAATGTAATCATATTATTTTCTTGGATAAAAAAAAATCCTCCACTCTCAGTTGCACAATTACATACAAAAAAAAATCATAAAAAAATATTTGAAAAAAAAACGGAAAATCGGGAAAAATATCCTAAAAACAAATTAATATAGAATTCACTTGTATGGATTTTAAAGAGAATTTAAGTAGGTAATAGGTGGGTGAGGGTGAATTTTCCTGCTAATTCTTCTTCATTTTTTAAATTAAAAAGTAATAAAATCATTTCGAACAAAAACAAGAGAAAATTATTTTTTCTTCTCTATAATACCTTCAATTAATTAGAAACTTTCCGTATAAAATGTATTTGTTATGATTCTTTACAAGAAAATAAAATGAAGTTTCTCCAAAGAGAAGAAAAAGGATGACAAATTAAAAAATATAGGACTTTTTGTCAATAATATTTTTCCATTTAATCTTCAAAAAAAATGTACACAAAAAATATTAAATAAAATCCGTATCCTTATAGAGGCAGGATACATTGACTAAATCAGCATTTTGTAAAAGTGATAATATGAATTAATTTCCTTTTTTAAAAAAACTTCAATAACATTTCTAAATAATGTATAAAATCTCCTATTATCCTTACTATAAAATTATCAAAATAAATTTCAAGTTTTACCACTTACAGAGCCATCTATTAGAAAAGTAATAAAGCCGTAATAGTTCATTTTTTACTGAAATTTTTTACCGAAAATTGTTACTGACATTTTTTATTGAACATTTTTACCAAACATTTTTACTGAAAATTTTCTCTGAAATTTTTTACTGAACATTTTTATTGAAATTTTTTGGAGAATTTTCATTAAAATTTTTACTGAGCATTTTCACTAAACATTTTTACTGAGAGTTTTTACTGAAATTTTTACTGAACATTTTTACCGAAAATTTTCGATGAAATTTTTTACCGAACAGTTTTACTGAAGTTTCTTTTACTGAACATTTTTACTGAAATTTTTTTTAATGAACATTTTTACTGAACATTTTCACTGAACATTTTTACCGAACATTTTTACTAAAATTTTTTACTGGAATAGTTTACTGACATTTTTTGCCGAATATTTTTACTGAAATTTTTTACTGAAATTCTTCCTAAATATTTTTATTGAATTTTTTACCGAAAATTTCTACTGAAATTTTTTACCGAAAATTTGTACTGAAATTTTTTACCGAAAATTTGTACTGAAATTTTTTACTGAAAATTTTCACTGAAATTTTTTACCATAAATTTCCACTGAAATTTTTTACTGAATGTTTGCATTCAACAGTTTTACCGAAAATTTTTCCTAAAAATTTTTACTGAAATTTTTTTCTTCTTATTTTCACTAAAATTTTTTACTGAAAATTTTCACTGAAATTTTTTACTGAAAATTTTCACTGAAATTTTTTACTGAACATTTTTATTGAAATTTTTTGGAGAATTTTTACTGAAATTTTTACTGAGCATTTTTACTGAACATTTTTACCGAAAATTTTCGCTGAAATTTTTTACCGAACAGTTTTACTGAAGTTTTTTCTACTGAACATTTTTACTAAAATTTTTTTTATGAACATTTTTACTGAACATTTTCACTGAACATTTTTACCGAAAATTTCTACTCAAATTTTTTAACCGAAAATTTCTACTGAAATTTTTTACTGAAAATTTTCACTGAAATTTTTTACCATAAATTTCCACTGAAATTTTTTACTGAAATTTTTTACTGAAAATTTTCACTGAAATTTTTTAACTGAAATTTTTTACTGAAATTTTTTACTGAAAATTTTTACTGAAATTTTTTACTGGAAATTTTCACTGAAATTTTTTACTGAAATTTTTTACTGAAAATTTTCAATGAAATTTTTTACTGAAAATTTTCAATGAAATTTTTTACTGAAAATTTTCAATGAAATTTTTTACTGAAAATTTTCAATGAAATTTTTTACTGAAAATTTTCACTGAAATTTTTTTACTGAAAATTTTCACTGAAATTTTTCACTGGAAATTTTCACTGAAATTTTTTATTGAAAATTTTCAATGAAATTTTGTACTGGAAATTTTTGTTTCAATACTGCAAACTCTTCTTTTAAAATATTTCTAAAAACATTAAGCAAAAAACTTATTTCTTAATTTTGTTCTAAAAAATGCTTGAAAAGTTTTATTAACAATTTTCGCTAATGTATTTGCTTACAATATCTACAAAAATTTCTAATACATTTGTTCAATACAATTAAATTTCTATTTTTAGTTAGGTTTAGTAATTGACACTTGTCCATTTCATTAAAAGAACGTTATTTCTAAATTCAATTAAAATAACCACCAACACAATTCGAAATTCTGTTGTAGTAACTGAATATCAATATGATTTAAAGTTAAAATCTGGATGAATTTATGTTTTATGAATAAGACAATCGAAAAAAAAGGAAATGAAAAGCCTTCTGGCAGTCTAACTTTGGAATCATAATTGATTCATAATAGCTTCAAATGTTTAACAGAATAAAATAATGAAAAAACAATCCTCCCATAAAATTTTCAACAGCAAACCAACCACTAAAAAAACTGTTTATTGCGAAAGTTTCGTAATTGTGTAATCTCTCCGAATTGGAAGTGATTCCTTAATAAAATAATGGAGGAAGGGAAAACACATACAATTACAAGTGTAAGGAGTACCGAAAATATTCTTGTGAAAAAATTCATCATTCTAGCGTCTTCAGTTTAAGGCTACACTATGTGCCTTGTGATGGGGAACTTATGGTAATATAATTACAATAACAAAAATATTTATTTCCCAATTGCAATGGAAAACACAACAAAAAAAATATCTTTAAGTTAGCAGGACATTTTTCTTCTTCTTCTTCGGTTGCCATGAAAAAATTGAAATTTTATTATTACTGATAATATTTTGTTTATTGAATTAGTTGAAATGGCTTTGGAAAAGTGAAATTTTCAGAAAATTTCATTTTAGGAAAATATTGCCAAAGTTTTAAAGGGCTTTGCCCCAATTTATAGAATGATGACTCCAAAATGTATAAGAAAATGTACACATTTAAAAGGAGGACTCGAAAATATTATCTTCGAAATGATACAATATTATTAAGAACTGTACTCTTGGTAATTTGATTATGATACTTATGGGGCTTTTGGATTTGTTCATGTTTATGGTCCTTGTACTCCTTCTTGTTTTATTATTTTCATCACAAAAGAAACGATAAAATTATATTTATTCCCGTTAATGGTTAAATTATAAAATTAGCAAAAAAAAATAAAAAAAAATAAAAAACAAAGAAATAATAATAATAAATGTCCCATAAAATTTTATTATTATAAAATTGGATTTCCTTTTTTAATATTTAAGTTAGTTTAGGACAATTTCTATTCTGATATTTTTGAAAAAGTTTTTTCTGAATATTTCCTAATGCTTGGGTGTGGTAACGTTTTGTTTCCTTGAAATTGATTTCATTTTCTTCGTCACGATAATAATGTGTGTCTTGGCAAAACTAAAAATTTAGTTTTTTTTTTACATTATGAAAACTAATGTTTTTCTGGATTAATTTGTATAAAAAATATATGTCATTAATTTTAATTTCAAAAATTATGCAAACAACAATTTATCATAATTTTGAAGAATAATTAAAATGTGTTCATATAAATTTTACTCTGCATTTCCGAGTTTGTTTTGCTTTTTAAAAAGAAGTCTGTGTTCTTCCTTGAAAATAGCCTATATTACTTGTTTAACACATCGGTGTGAGTAAACATTACGGTAGGTCCCGTGGCATAGAAGAATTTTAGTCAGCAATAAGACAATTTACTGGTTTTGACTATTTTCAGATGTTTCTTCTTAGCAGTCTTTACTTAATAAATGTTCTATCAACAAGAACTTGAGTCGCCCATAGAAATATTAGCTTAAAAAAACACGCGCAAAAGACCCTTATAAGGACATTATAGGAAGCTTAAAACAGTTTAGACCTTAATCAAAATTTTAAGACCCTAAATTATTTTTATAGACTTTGCGAAAGGCACTCTAGGGTCTTTGAAAATGAGTTTATTTACTTTTAAAAATGGTGTGGTTTAATAAACGATTAAAAGGACCCAAAAAAAAACTATAAATTTGAACTAAAAACTTCAAGTACATTATAGTAAGCTTAAAACAGTTTAGACCTTAATCAAAATTTTAAGACCCTAAATTATTTTTAGAGCCATTAATGTAATTTTTAAGTTTTAAGAACCTAAATTATTTATATAGACTTTGTGGAAGGCACTCTAGGGTCTTTGAAAATGAGTTTATTTACTTTTAAAAATGGTGTGGTTTAATAAACTATTAAAAGGATCCTAAAAAACTATAAATTTGAACTAAAAACTTCAAGGACATTATAGGAAGCTTAAAACAGTTTAGACCTTAATCAAAATTTTAAGACCCTAAATTATTTTTAGAGCCATTAATGTAATTTAGAAGTTTTAAGACCCTAAATTATTTTTAGAGGCATTAATGTAATTAAGAAAGCTGAAAAATTCTTAAGACCAAAAATACAAATGTATTTAAACTCCGATATAATATTGTTAAGGTCTGAAATAGAATAAAAACGCTGAATGAACTCACATCACATAGTTAAGATGGTACTTTTTAAATAAAATTTTAATTAGAATTTTCTAAAAATGCAGAATATATTTTTCTATCAAAATGAAGTCCTTTTTTACAGCAAATAAATTCAAATTTGATCGAATAGTTTTATGCAAACATTTGACTAGAAAATGTTTTGTTTAACAAATCAGTAAAAATGTTAATTATGGAAAAGAATAAACCTGAACGGAATGGAAGGCAAAGGCTTACTATTTTCATGGAAATAATTACACTAAAATGCTCTTAACATATTCAATTATTGACACTATAAAATAACCCTCTTGATAAGATGGGAAATTATGTTAACTTCAAAGGTGATCAATTTTCCACTTTCAAAGCGTATTTATAGTTATTTGAGTATATGTACATACAGGCTAAAATTTACCGAACATTTTTACTGAAATTTTTATTGAAATTTTTTAGTGAAAATTTTCACCAAAATTTTTTACTGAACATTTTCACTGAAATTTTTTACTGAAATTTTCACTGGAAATTTTTCACTACACATTTTTACCGAAATTTTTTACTGAAATTTTCTACTGAAATTCTTCCTAAACATTTTTACTGACATTTTTTTCTGAAAATTTTCACTATTTTCATGGAAATAATTACACTAAAATGCTCTGAAGATATTAAATTATTGACACTATAAAATATCCCTTTTGATAAGGTAGAAAATTAACTGTCAAAGGTGATATAAATATTTGAGTATACACACAGCCTAAAATTTCTAATTGACGTTTTTAATTAATTTAATAATTTTAAATTCTTCCTATCCTTATCTATATAGTATGTATGTACATGAATGCAAAATATTTGCACTAGAACAAAAAATTATTGGAAAAGTACTCAAATTAAAATTTCTGTCTATACAAGATGCAAGTAAATATGTAGAAAAATATACTATTTTTGCGCTGAATTTAATTATGATAAAATAATAATTATTTAAAAGCATATAAAAAAAAAGGTCCTAGAAAATAAAAAGCATATAAAATGAAGGCGACATTGATAAACTGTGGCTAAAGAGGCGAAATTGATTGTAAATAAATAAAAATCTGTCATCAATTTACGAGTATTGACGAATTGTATTCTCTTTTTCGATCCCTCCAACTGTACTCAATAATTGGTATGAATATTTGTGGTTGGAAAAGAATGCTATTACGAGTATATCAATATTAATTTAAATTTGTACATGTAAAATTATGTAAAAAAATATGAACTTGTCGAAAAAGGATGTACGAAAGTGGACAGAAAACAAATATTCAATTCGATTTAATTAAACACATTTAACTCGATTTGTGTGGACCTATTTGATAAAAAAAAAAAAGTATTGTAGTAAAAGCTGTCAATAACTTTTATCAAAAAATAATTTTCTCTTTTAGTATTTTTCGATAATAAAGATATGAGAAATATCGTAAATTTATAACAGATTCTATTAATATTGCTTAAAAATATTTTATTATCGGAATTCAGAGTAAAAAAATATTCTTGACTTATTCTAAATTTTTAAACGCATTTAAATTTTTGTTTTTTATAAATTTTTTTAATTCTTAATTAAAATTTTACCCCATTAGAAGTTTGTTAAGCTTTTGATGGATTTCGTTATCAGCACTTTCTACCTAAAATCAAAAAGATCATTTTTCTACCATTGACTTTGTACTAAAATCATTTCTAGTCGAATGCTTTTATATTCATTCGTGTTCTACTTCCCACCATCCCTTACAAGATTTATGTACACTTCGGATATTTCTATTGTATATGTCCTAACGCATTGCTTACTCCAATTCATACAGATCAATATGTCTGCTTCCAATCCTGTCAAAAGTATTCCAAATAGAATACTCACATTTGCTTATTTATCATCAATTTGGTTTCCGCTCCAACCACTCCACTTACCATCAATAGTATCGAGTCGTCGAAACCTTTGCCCCGGTGTGTTTTTGGACATAATCCAAGCTTTTAATCGATTGAGAAATCCTGGCTTATTTGGGGAACTCAAAAGGATATTTTCTTTCCTATATGAACGAATTTCTAAAGTTCCAATACACAACCAAGTACTTTTATGCAATGCCCTATCAAAGCCAATATGAACTTATGGTCTCAGATGCTTCAGTCCTAATAACCCTTCGAATTACCCTTCACTTAAAATTATTAAATTGTGAATGTTCGCCTTTATGTTCGTGGCGAGACTTTAACTCGTTATAAAAAGTTCCACTCTCACCTGCCCACCTTGCCTCATCACAAATACCCCTCGACGAATGAAGCGTCACTGTTCCGGCGATCTTTCTGTGTGTCATGTATGTGTCGAATGTATGGGCTGATATTATACGCTACCAGTATGCGACATGATTGAATTTATGTAGAACCGCGTCAACCGATGCGATGCACGTTCACATGGGAAAAATTCTATGGGACCTGGAGGTGCTGCGTGGAAGCATCCACTACAGTCTGCGGCAGGGCATTCCGCTTGCTAATTGTCTAGTTATGAATGAAGAGGTTCAGGATCTTAGTTTATGACAGCGGCGTGTGCTAGTGCCGAACAGAAGTATAAAATTTGGCAACGTCGATGGGATGAAAGTGTGAATGGCAGATGGACGCACATGTTCATTTCGGATGTGTGCTTTGCGTCTGCGTATAGATTTGAATTTGGTCTGTACCTTGGGTATTTACTCACGGGACACGGCAGTATGAATTGGTTCCAGTACAGGCTTGGTCTAGCGACGGAGGCTAGATGTCCCTGTGGGGCGTCGGAGGAGAGTGCCGAGCACCTTCTCATTGGGTGCGGCTTTTATGGGGATTTGCGTGACCTAGGTGAATGTGGAATCGTGGTGAATGATGAGGATGTGGATATGAGTGGTATGTTGGTTGTGAGAGAGAGGTATGAATGCCTTAATAGATTTGCCGTTGCACTTTTTCAGAGGAGAGCGAGAATGGTGTGTGAATGAGTCTGTAAATGATACGCAAGGTAGCTGCGACCGAGTGCCAGACCAAGATCGATTCCTGTTGTACCTTCGGGTCTTGACGAACCCGCGTACCTGAGCTGCTTTATCGGTGTATAGAGGATTTACAAGATTCCTTATCGTATATCAATGAGAGGACTACAAACTGAAGTACTTTTATTACGAAAATTGGTACCACTGGAATCGGGGTGCCCGATGGTGTTAAAACACACTGTGCCCGACAATGCTGAGGCGCCTTAGGCAACAATGTAGTGGTTGTGGTGAATAGCCATATCGCGGGTACGGCTTACGGAGCACTGGTGGGAGATACTGGTAATTATCTTGGACGCTGTCACTGCTTATGACAGTAGAGGTTTAGATAGGCGTCGCCACAAAAGTTGCAGTTATCAGTTTGTAGCTGCCAGTAATGGTGGTGCGTTGATTGAGCATAACTCAATCCCTATGGTTATAGGTGACTCGTGGTTTCATGTTTAATAACAGATAAATCACGTTAAATAATATAATATTAATGTTCCGGCAATTAATTGAAATGTCAAGTTTCTTAACTCTAGACAAACTGACATGATAAACTTCAATAAAGTTTGATCCACATATATCCTCTCAAATTATTTAATTTAAAAAAATCGCTACTATAAAAAAAAAATTAGTTTTCCTATAAAATGTTTACTTAACAAAGTGGTGGGAACTTACTTCCAAAGTGGTGAGTCTTCAATCCAAACTGTGAGAAATTTAAAAAAAATGAATAAAGATCGAATGCCATCACTTGAATTTGTGGGCAAATTCGTGAAGCGAGTTCGCGAAACTGCTTTGTTGGTTGCCAAAGCAACTCGTTCCCGCTTTAAGACCGATAATATTGCCGCCGTTGCTGAAAATGTCAGTGAACATCCATCAACATCAACTCGTCAACGTTCTCAGGAATTGAACATTTCTCGCACTTCTCTGTTGAGAATGTTGCACGGTATGAAAGCTTACAAAGTTCAATTAGTCCAACAACTAAAGCCGCATGACCATTCGATGCGTTTACGGTTTGCCCAGTGCGCTCAAGATCAATTGGCCGAAGATGAGCATTTTTGCCGAAAAATCATCTTTTCGGATGAGGCCCATTTTCACCTCGGTGGGTATGTCAACAAACAAAATTGTCGCATCTGGGGCTCAGAAAATCCATACGTCACCATGGAAAAGCCAATGCATCCACAACGAGTCACGGTTTGGTGCGGATTTTGGAGTGGAGGCATCATTGGCCCGTTTTTCTTCGAAAACGATGAAGTAGCCGCCGTTACGGTCAATGGTGAGCGCTATTGTGACATGCTCAACGAATTTTGAGCATGGACAACATTTGGTTTCAACAGGACGGGGCCACTTGCCACACAGCCAACGTAACAATCCAAACTTTTGGGCACTGCTTTCGAAAACCGAATAATCAGCCGAAACTCTGATGTCAATTTGCCGCCTCGGAGCTGTGATTTGAGCACGTTGGATTATTTTCTGTGGGGAGCCGTTAAGGATAAATATTACGCAAGCCTTCCAGAGACAATTGAGGCCTTGAAACACGAAATCAAAGTTGCCATTAAAGAGATACAGGCCCAGACAATTGAAAATGTACTGAAAAATTGGATCGAGCGAATGGGGTACTGTAACGCCAGCCCGGGCAGTCATTTAAATGATGTTGTTTTTCATTCTTAAATTTCAAGGTTCAATCTTTTTAATAAAACCGGAAATTTGAAAAAACATACACTAGTTTTTTTTTAAATACTTTTTAAAATGGAACTTCTAAATGGTATTAATTTTTCATAGGAAATTTCATAATTAAGTACCTAAATTAGCAAGAGTTTGTCATGTTCTTGTATTGGTTTGTATATTTTTGGTTTTTTTTTTTTTTTTGTAATGTCAAGTCAAAAAAGTTTGTACTTTGCCATTTGTCAACAAGAAAATTTATTTAACTTAACATTGGTTCAATATAGACAGCACTATGAGTTTTAGTATATTTTATAATCGAAACTTCTAAGAATTAAATTAAAGTGTTTTATAATAAAGTTTCCGTTTACGATTTATACATTCATTTAAGAGAAAAGTAGAATTTACCAAAAATAACATCGAATCACTAGTTTTCTTCAAGTTTACAAAATGCAAATTGAAATGGAAATGCAAATAAAAATCTAATAAGCATAGTTCTTTGCTTATACTATAATATGAACAGGATAACAGTGCCATTAGTACTGGAAATGGTACTTAATACCACCCCTACTCCGGGTACAACTACAGAATATTCTGGGTAAAGTGTGCTTGGAAGTCGTATAGTTGTACTATTAAGCTAGAGGTGGTAAAATTGAGGTAAATAAGTTTAAAACTATCTTGGAACACTTGAAAAAGAGCCAAATTCAAAATGTTTGCTGGAGAAACTGGAGAATTTTTTGGGAAGAGAAAGCTCCAACCACAAAATGAAAACTTTTGCATTAAACAGTAACGGTAGCGCCACAGCATCGACGATATTATAATATATTTATTAGAAAATTAATACAAAGAAAGTGAATAGTGCGCTTCAAGCAATACGAAATGTTTTGATTCGAAAGTCATCCTATTTTGCATACACTTGCAGTATCCGTTCAGACCGAGAAGGAAAGACTCCTACGCTCGGTTGTATACATTTTCATTCATATTTTGAGTGAAAAAAATGCTTAAGAAATTTTTCATTTCTTCAATTCTGTCCGTCAGAAAGTTTTCTAAAAGAAAACCTATAATTTTTCGAAAAGTTTCCTTCTTTTTGCCATATACAATAAAAAGGATGAAACCACCAAAAATATTCAAAAGTTTAGATTTGATCTGAAATTAATTTCTCATCGTATTTTTGTTGTTATTATTGTTAGTGATAGTATGATATAGCTTTTATTATATCCATGATATTATCCTTTTTATCATTTGAGTGCGCTCTTCTTTTTTTACTCTTCACTGTCATCTTCCAGAAACATAAAAGGCATGATGGGCTCTGAATTTTTTAAACTTTCAAAATACAAAAGATTATTTTTTTCCATGAGGTGGTTTTATTTGATTTTTATTTGTTTCGATTTAAGTTTTATTTTCGAAAGATTTTCAAATTTCCGAAGTGATTTCAAAGTTTCCCTATGAGACGTTGAGTAGATTTTTCAATAATTTCTCATGCTGTTTTCATTTATTGTACAATATCAAACTTTATGGACAGAAAATCAAACTGTTTTAGTAATTTTATTAAAGGATTTTGGTAAGAAAAAATCTGTAATATTTTTAAAAAAAAAACTTTTATATTTAGTCTCAAATTTAATCGATTTCTAATGGCAGGAATAAAAATATAAAGAATAGTCAATATGGCAGCATTTTACATCTATTCCAAGGAGTGTGAATAAAGCAAATTTTAATTAATTTTCTTTAATAAGGATATTTACAATTTTTTAAATGAAACTTTTAAATCACCCTTTAGCTTTTTTTATAACTAAAAAATTCTCTCTTTAATTTAATAAGAAAATAGGTTGGCAAAAATATCAATTTTTAGTTATAAGCTACCTTCTACAGGACGATGTCTCTCCTGTTTCTATTAGTGTCTCTCTTACGCATATTGTTTCTCTATTTCTGTTTGGGGTCTTGTTTCTGATCCTGTTTGCATGGTTGATCTTTATTTTGGGGAATTTCTGAACTTTTTAAGGTATTTTTCTTCTATTGCCTCTTCCGAATACGGGTTCGTGTGCTCTTCCTACTTACATTAAATATATTATGTTTTTTTTCTACTGCTACCCCTATTTCTAATTGTGCGAAGGTCAATGTAGTTCCATTGGACACCTATATATTGGTAGAGGCATTGTTTCTACTTCCTGCCGGTTTGACTCCTTTGAATATTATCAACAGTACTAAGATGATGTCCTTTCCAGTCATTTTTCATTTTCGGAAATTAGAAAAAACCACACGAACTTTGGTGAATAAGGAGACTGGGGAACCATTGAAATTCCTTTCTTTTTTTTGACAAAAAATCATTTATGGAAATAACTGTGTGATACAGTATCACACGGCCATTTCCAACCACAACCTTCTCTTTTTACGACAGAAATTAATTCATGAAAAAGTCCGACATTAAAAAAGCCCTCCCTCACTAATTTCACATTTTAATCCTTTTTCCATGTTGAAGTCTCTGTATGCTAGGTTCATCTTTTACTGCTTTCTGGCCCACCTAACACACCAGCTATGTCGAGAGGAAGTCGGCAGTGTTGCCAGATCGCTCTTAATGATGCCAATTGTACGTTTTTTTTCTGTCCCTTATAGTTTTATGTCACATTATTGCAGCGGTTTTTTATTGTTGTTGCTAATACGAAGTCTGTTCAAAAAGTATCGCGAATTTTGAATTTCCGCGGGTTACGTATATTCGATTTCCTTTTTTTTTGTGGCGCTATGTTGGTATTCATGTCTCTCACTTATACCTACAAGTTCGGCC
Organism: Atherix ibis; assembly: GCA_958298945.1. Classification (NCBI taxonomy): domain Eukaryota; kingdom Metazoa; phylum Arthropoda; class Insecta; order Diptera; family Athericidae; genus Atherix; species Atherix ibis. The sequence goes on from OY282610.1 coordinate 43,218,245, forward strand.
ATTTTGAATGTTCAGTTAATTTTTCACAGTTACTTTGCTTGCACGTGTTTTGGCTCGTCTTCGATTTTTGCCCATTTTCGATCAAAAACCGCATCGCATTAACATTTTTTTTGTTGAAAAAATTGCCCTAATAAAATATATTTTTTACCTTCAAATATAAAAGGCCTTTCATCATTATCAAACCTATAGCCATTACATCTTATAATCACTTTAATCGCCTGTAGATGCAAAATTGAACTATTAAGCTAAACGGAATTTTGACAACCAAATAAACTCAAGTATTTATGGATATACGAAATTTCACAGATCAAAGAGTCTAAAATTCCCTAAAAAATTTGGCTAAATACTATTGGGTGTATAACTTAAAAATGCGGGATTGACAACAGATGGCATAACTTTTACACATGGTTTGTGTTAATAATAACTCATATGGCATTTTGGAGCTTAAACATCTGTCATTCATTCCCGATTGAACTATTGAACGAAATAGTGTAAACAACAAAGTTTTTTTTTGCTTCAAAAATGTCGAATTTCGTATCAAAAAAGTCCCATTTGCGGGATGTGTTGATTTATTTCTTCAATTTGAAAAAAAGTGCAGCTGAAGCACATCGATTGCTCACCGAAGCTTATCCTGAATATGTTCCATCAATTTCAACGTGCGAGAGATGGTTTGTGCGGTTCAGAAGTGGTAATTTTGACACGGAAGACAAAGAACGACCAGATCAGCCAAAAAAGTTTGAAGATGAAGATTTGGAGGAATTACTCGACGAAGACTGTTGTCGAACTCAAGAAGAAATTGAAAAATCATTGGAATTCACTTAAGCAGCCATTTCAAAACGTTTGAAAGCAGCAGGATTCATCCAAAAGCAAGGACATTGGGTCCCATATGAATTGAAGCCGAGAGACGTTGAAAGGCGATTTTGCATGTCCGAAATGCTGCTTGAACGGCAGAAAAAGAAGTCGTTTTTGAATCGAATCATTACTGGCGACGAAAAATGGATTCATTACGACAACCCAAAGCGCAAAAAATCGTATGTGAAGCCCGGCCAACCAGCCAAATCAACGCCAAAGCCAAATATCCATGGCGCCAAGGTAATGCTCTGTATTTGGTGGGATCAGAAGGGTGTAATCTATTATGAGCTATTGAAATCGGGCCAGACGATCACAGGCGACCTATACCGAACACAATTAATCCGCTTGAAGCGAGCATTGGCCGAAAAACGCCCGGAATATGCGACCAAACACGAAGCCATAATTTTCCATCATGACAACGCTCAACCTCATGTTGCAAGACCGTTTAAAATTTATTTAGAAAACAGTGGCTTAGAAGTTTTGCCTCACCCGCCTTATAGCCCAGACCTTGCCCCGTCCGACTACCATTTGTTTAGATCCATGTAAAGTGGATTTGTCAAAGTTTGCCAAAAATCTCGCGTTTTTAAGTTATACACCCAATATATAAAAAACGGTATCTACAATATTTCTAGAGCATTTCAAACTCTTTCATCTCAATCTTGTTTTTATGTCAAAAATTTCTCATAGATGGCTCTGCCCATAGCTGATAAAACTATGTTGATAATTTGAGTCTCGGACGCACAATGTTTAGTCTTGGATTATAGCAGAACAAAATGGAATGAAAGTTCTCCGAAAGTTGATGCAAACATTTACACATACTAGAAGAAAATACTCACACATGCAAAAAAGTACAGTGCAGGTACAAATAGAGTATCCAACTTCTGGTTTTTCTTCATCTAACAAAGACTGTTATTTCGATAATATCCGATAAAATTAATAGAAAAAAAATCCTCCAAAAAAAAGATGGATATAAAAATGAGAAAACACTCAAACAAGAACCGTGCACATATTTCATATTGAGAAGATTTAATAGTCAATAAATAATTCAATGAGGCCACAGTGAATTACAATTCATCGCTAATAATAATAATAATGTTATACTTTTATGGTGGTAGGTAGCTACTAACCCACATATGAAATGGCAGCACGTAGTTATGATTAGTTGGCCTATCTATTGACTAGTAGTAACTAGTTAATATTGGTCCGATAGCTTACCTAGGAAGGAAAATACAGAAAAATTCCATACACTATATTTATTAGTTTTCTTTGCACTTTTTGATAGATGATGCCTCCTTAAAAATATTAACTTAATATATTGTAAATGGCTTGCCTATGTGTATACCCAAAATATATATAGCAATGGAATGGAAAAGGTATAATCATCTATTTTTATAGTGATATGCATAATATTTCATATATTATAGAAGATTGCACATATTTCATTATAAACACCTTCGGCATACTTTGACCCTTTTCCTCTCGTAGAGAATTTTTTTTTTTTTAGAATCCTGATTTTCCTACTCATGAATAGCGAGTGCTTACTTATACTTGCTCATTTGCATATGTACATATGGAAATGTAGACTGGCATATATTTGGCGATAATCTCATGAGTATTTCATTTTTATGATGGGTGCAAATCATAAATCGTCCAAGAGAACCTATCTTTCATGTACTAATGCCATAATTTGTTATTAAAAGTAGCAATTTTTTCTTGTTTTAAAAATTGTGTTAAACTCCAAATACTAAGCAAGGTTAAGAGAATACTACCGTACTAATATACGAATGCTGCCATTATCCTTTGCTGCTATGCCTATTCGTCTTCGATATTATTCTCGACTATGGCAATTTTCCATAGTAACGATCGACCTCGTTGAATTGTTTTTTGCGGTACACTTACTACCAATACTTGAATGTGTATGGAAAACAAACGGTCACAAATTCTCACATTAATCGTATATTAGTCATATTATATGATTTTGTATGGCATTTTACCATATTCTATTGGATTTGTTTATAAATAATGAACCTAATGAATTTTCTTATGTTTGTTATGAATATTGAATGGGCTTCTTTCACAAATCTTCAACCAGCTTACCTTATTCTATGAAAGAGAATAAATCAATCAAATGAAGTTTTGTTATTCATAGATACTATGCGTTATTTAAATATGAACAGGATGGAAATTTGTTATAATTTTTAGTGGGTGGCATTTGAATTATACTTTTTTTTTTACATGATTTACTATAGAAAATAGTTCTCAAATTTTCTAATTGTTATTAAAATTCGCTCAAAAGTGGATCATATATTTATTTAGTTCGATGCTATGCCAATAGTAAATTTTCACTTTAATTTGAGAGTATTTTCTCGATAAAAAAACTCTACTCAGAGTAGTATTTCTATAATTTGGTTTTTTTTTTTAAAAAAAGGATTATTTTTAAATTCTTCTACTAAAACAATTTAATTTTTTTTCTCTAATAAAAATTCATTAAACTATATTTTGAATTTACAGACTTCTTTTTGGAAAAAAAACACAATCGAGCAAAATCTTGTAAAATGATGTCATTATATTCAATTTTCAAAATTAGAAAAAAGGGTTGAGAAAAAATTCTATTTCAAATAATATAAAAAAAAAGTACAAATGTACCCTCAGAGTTCATCCCTCAAATCAGATTTTTGCGATCAAATACAAAAGGGTACATGCTTTAGTCCAAATTGGTCCGTTTTATCAAGAAAAAATAATTTTCTTATAAACTTTTAGTTCCAGAATATAAATGAAATAGTTTTGATAAGAAACATTTGTTAACAAAAATCTTTAAGGGTCTTTTTTATTGAAACTGATAAAACACATCAATTTTACTAGAAAATAACCTTCAAATGGTTATTGAAGAAAACCTTCTCAACTTATTTTACTAAGAATTAATTCAAAAATATTTTTTTTTTAAATATTTCGAAAAAACTGCTTCAAATTAGTAAAATGACGAACAGAAAAAACTTGCAAAATGATTTGATTATATTTAATTTCCAAATAAATGCACGACAAAGGGTGGCGGAAGGACTCCATTTCATATGTAATATTTTTTTCTTTCCAAATAATACAAAAAGAGTACTTATATATCCTCAGAGTTCATCTAGACATAAGCACATTTTTCTCTTTGTAGTTATGAATACAATTTTGCGAGCAACCACACGAAATTTTCATGGTTTAGGCCAAATTGGTCCATTTTCTCAGCTGAATTAATTATTTTTATTATTTTTTTGTACTAGAATAAAAGAGTTTTTCTAAAAAATAAATATTATCAAACATCCTTAGAAGTTTTTAATTTTGACTAATTAATAACCTCAACCCTTAGAAATCTTTGATTTGAACTGATTGAAGACCCCAACTCACACAAAAGTGTAAAACCTTCTCAACTTATTTTACTAAGAATTAATTTGAAAATATTTTTTTTTTTCGAAAAAAACAATTCCAAATTTGTACAACAAGGAAAAGAAAAAACTTGCAAAATGATTTGATTATATTTAATTTGCAAATAAATGCAGGATAAAGGGTGGCGGAAGGACCCCATTTCAAATGTAATATTTTTTTCTTTCCAATAATACAAAAAGAGTACTTATATATCCTCAGAGCACATTTTTCTCTTTGTATTTAAGAGTACGTTTTTTTGAGCAACCACACGAACTTTGCATGGGTTTAGTCCAAATTGGTCCATTTCCTCAGTTAAATTAATTATTTTCATTATTTTTTGTACTAGAATAAAACAGTTTTTATAAAAAATAAATATTATCAAACATCCTTAGAAGTCTTTAATTTTGACTAATTAATAACCTCAACCCTTAGAAATCTTTAATTTGAACTGATTGAAGACCCCAACTCACACAAAAGTGTAAAACCTTCTCAACTTATTTTACTAAGAATTAATTTAAAAATATTTTTTTTTTTCGTAGAAAACAATTCCAAATTTTTACAACAAGGAACAGAAAAAACTTGCAAAATGATTTGATTATATTTAATTTGCAAATAAATGCAGGATAAAGGGTGGCGGAAGGACCCCATTTCATATGTAATATTTTTTTCTTTCCAATAATACAAAAAGAGTACTTATATATCCTCAGAGCACATTTTTCTCTTTGTATATAAGAGTTCATTTTTTTTTAGCAACCACACGAACTTTGCATGGTTTAGTCCAAATTGGTCCATTTTCTCAGCTAAATTAATTATTTTCATTTATTTTTGTACTAGAATAAAACAGGTTTTCTAAAAAATAAATATTATCAAACATCCTTAGAAGTCTTTAATTTTGACTAATTAATAACCTCAACCCTTAGAAATCTTTAATTTGAACTGATTGAAGACCCCAACTCACACAAAAGTGTAAAACCTTCTCAACTTATTTTACTAAGAATTAATTTAAAAAATTTTTTTTTTCGTAGAAAACAATTCCAAATTTGTACAACAAGGAACAGAAAAAACTTGCAAAATGATTTGATTATATTTAATTTGCAAATAAATGCAGGATAAAGGGTGGCGGAAGGACCCCATTTCATATGTAATATTTTTTGCTTTCCAATAATACAGAAAGAGTACTTATATATCCTCAGAGAACATTTTTCTCTTTGTATATAAGAGTACGTTTTTTTGAGCAACCACACGAACTTTGCATGGGTTTAGTCCAAATTGGTCCATTTCCTCAGTTAAATTAATTATTTTCATTATATTTTGTACTAGAATAAAAGAGTTTTTCTAAAAAATAAATATTATCAAACATCCTTAGAAGTCTTTAATTTTGACTAAGTAATAACTTCAACCCTTAGAAATCTTTAATTTGAACTGATTGAAGACCCCAACTCACACAAAAGTGTAAAACCTTCTCAACTTATTTCACTTAGAATTAATTTAAAAATATTTAAAACAAAAACTTCGAAAAAAACAATTCCAAATTTGTACAACAAGGAACAGAAAAAACTTGCAAAATGATTTGATTATATTTAATTTGCAAATAAATGCAGGATAAAGGGTGGCGGAAGGTCCCCATTTCATATGTAATATTTTTTTCTTTCCAATAATACAAAAAGAGTACTTATATATCCTCAGAGCACATTTTTCTCTTTGTCTATAAGAGTACGTTTTTTTGAGCAACCACACGAGTTTTGCATGGTTTAGTCCAAATTGGTTCATTTTCTCAGCTAAATTAATTATTTTCATTATTTTTTGTACTTGAATAAAAGAGTTTTTCTAAAAAATAAATATTATCAAACATCCTTAGAAGTCTTTAATTTTGACTAATTAATAACCTCAACCCTTAGAAGTCTTTAATTTGAACTGATTGAAGACCCCAACTTACACAATAGACCATCCCTTCATAAGTTTTAATTATATCGCCCAAAAAATTTTGACTCTTAGCTACGTATAGAATGTTTTGAAAAATTTTCTCCGTTCATAGTTCCAGAAAACGAGGTAGGCAATAAAACAGACATATTTTTTAGCATTCATCAACCAGAATTCGAAAAATATTTCTGGATTATGGATCTGTAACACCGCACTGCTAACCCGGGCGGTCTTGAATCAGGCGATTATAGCAAGTAAATGCATATTTTTTATTTGATTACCGAAATTTTCTATTCAAAATATTCTTTTCTTATGAGAACTTAAAAATCTCATTTTAGAATTTTTGTTTTATAAACAACAAATAATCATTAATTATGAAGTAATTCAATAATTGTTAACATTATGATGAATTATTTTTTCAACTATTTGTAATTATGTAGATAAATTATCTTAACGAATCAAGAGTGTTTTGATTGTTTTGTAAAATTTCAAAATTTATCGAAATTTATGCTTTTGTAACTTTTCAATGTAAACAAAAAGCTGATTAAATTCATGAATATGGAATGCACTTTATACTCGCAAATGGAAGATTATTGAAAATTTCATTACAATTTATGGATTTCTGATATTTTGTTGAAAATATTCCTAAACAAATTCTACGTGTACTGGGAATTATTGTCGCTGTTGTTACTCTGCCGGTTGATGGCGGTTCATTTACTCCGATAGGTACAGGTACTAATGTACAATTAAAGATACTAATATAGCTTAAAATTAACTTATGCACATAAAAACGAACAAGTACAACAAATTGTATAGGTACAAATATAATGTAATATTATGTAGAGAAATTTTTAGGGAAGGAGTATGGAAATTTATTTAACGTTGCTGAAAATGAATCAGAAATTTTAATTCTCCTAATGGATATCAAATTAGAATGAATAAATAAACTTGTGAACTGTTCAGGAAACAAATTCGTGAAAATGTAATCAGCTAGAGTGGAACCGTTTTCTGGTATTAGAGCAATTAGTAAACAGCAATTATTCATAAAATGGGAAACAAATATCATATGAGAAGGAGAAGACACATCATGTGATGATTACAATTATTGTCAGTATTGCTGTTGTTGTAAATTACACCGTAGATGCATAATAAACCATTAAATTATTTGGGATAATTGAGGTAGTAGAGCTATGGCAATGTTGAAGTAAATGAGCATAACCAGATCGAAATAGTGTGACATAATATGAATAGCGTTAGAATTATTTAGGTGGCAGGTGGTAAATAGGGAAAAGAATCTTTTCGCCTTAAAATATAAAATTTGTTTGGGAGTTATGATATTAAACACTGTTTGGAGCTGGCATTCATCCATACGCATGTGTATGCACAGAAATGCATACACGTATAAACTATTGTCACTAAAGTGCATCATTACGTGACATTAATATTAAAATTACAAATCAATTGAAGTTGAGAATTGTTGGAAAAGTTTAATTGAATGCAGAGAGCTGATATTAGTTCTCGTAAAATGTAATTTCCATTATGAACAAGTTCATTTTTACTATAGTATATTTAAATTTTCATAAATGACTGTTGAAACGGTTGAAAATATCGGAAAAATTAATGAATTGCACTCGATTAGAAATCTTCCTTCTTATATTCTGTGTAACAATTGTTAGATTTGAAATTTATCAACAAATTATTTTTTTCTTTCATAAAAATAATTATAAGTTTTCATATAAAATAATGTACGAGAGTCGCTCAATAAGTCCTTAGAAAATCCGAGAAATTGCGCTCGTAGTATCGGTAAAGATTTTTTTTGCAAGTAGCATTATCGACAGGAAAGCTGTTAAAATTTCAGCTCGATCCATAGCGTAGGTCAATTTCTATCGTCGATTAAGGTTAACGACATTTATTTGTGCATAAAAAGAGAGTTTAGGGCTGTCATCAAACATTTCCATTTGAAAGGCTTAAGCCCGAAAGAAATCAAAGCCGAGTTGGATGCAGTTCATGGCACATCTGCACCTGTGTTTGCGACGGTTTACAATTGGGTGAATGAATTTAAACGTGGCCGTTCATCCACAAAAGATGAACATCTCTCAGGACGCCCAGTTGAGGTGTCTACTCCTGAAATCATCGACAAAATCCACGATCTGATTTTGAACGACAGGCGAATTTAAGTGCACGAATTAGTTGAGGCCACGGGCATATCACAAGCTACAGTCGCTTCAATTTTTCGGCAAGATGGGTGCCGCGTTTGCTCTCAGAGGAGAATAAACACAATCGTATAGTGGACTCTGAGGCTATGTTGGCACTCTTTCATCGCAATCCTGCCGAATTCCTTCGTCGATATGTCATTGTGGACGAAACCTGGATACACTACTACACTCCAGAAATGAAGAGACAGTCATCACAGTGGATTTTCAAGGGTGAACGGCCTCCGAAGAAGGCAAAAACTGTGCCATCGGCCGGCAAGGTGATGGCCACGGTCTTTTGGGATTCGCAGGGCATCAGTTTTATCGACTACTTGGAAAAAGGAAAAACAATAACAGGAGCGTATTACGCGTCGTTATTGCAACGGTTGAGCGAGGAAATCAAAGAGGAACGCCCCCATCTGAAGAAGAAAAAAATCCTCTTGCATCAGGACAATGCGCGTGTGCACACCTGCGCTGTTTCCATGGCCAAAATTGTGGAATTGAGAATGGAATTGTTGCAGCATCCCGCTTATTCACCAGATTTGGCCCCGAGTGACTATTTTCTTTTCCCCAGTCTGAAGAAATTTCTTGGCGGACGACGGTTCACTTCCAACGAGGACGTCATTGCTCAAACGGATGAGTATTTTGCAGAACTTCCGAAATCCTATTTTTTGGACGGGATAAAAATTTTGGAAAAATGGTTGGAAAAGTGTATAGAGCTAAAAGGAGATTATGTTGAAAAATAAAAAAATTTAAAAAAAAACAGTTTTTTTCCATCTTTTTCTAAGGATTTATTGAACGACCCTCGTATAATTTTTGCTACGTTACTGAACTATTAGGCCATAGAATAACATAGGGGATGGGCCCCTATTTGCCTTCTTGTATTGCAAAAAACAATGTACTCGTAAACCATACTCGACCCATCTGTCTATCTTGTGTCGTTCAACTAAATGTGACGCATCTTCTAATGGAAGAACCCTTAACCTAAAATATTTTTTTCCAATAAAACTCCTTTCATTATGGGGATTTTATAACCTCTTATAGCTTTTTTGAGTCCTTTTCCAAATATCTTAAAATAAACTAACAGCGTCTCAGGAATCCTCATCAAAAACCAACGTCGTAAAGACCAAGTACTGTCATTAATTTTCTAGTAAATAATATAATAAACTCCATTAAGCTTAATCACTTCTTTTTATTGTATCCAACTTACTTTATATATAAACAAATAATATACAATAACACCAATGATTTGAAATTAATATACAGAAAATTGAATTGAAAACATCGGTTCTGTTGGCAATTGCTTTAGAATAATATCTCGCGGTTAGCGCCACACAGTTAGAGCTCGTAGTACTAGAGCAGCATTCTGTCAAATTTCCAAATGTCAGCGAAAGTCAACGGTTGCAATATCAAAAAAATACTAAATATTTTCCATAATGTATATTGTAGAATGGTTATTTTCTAAATTATTGATAAATTGTATAAATTAATTTATTTTTATTTGTTTAAATAAGTTTAATATAAATTATTTTCATATAAAAAGTTCGGTACTCTTAGTTGTTATTCTATTTGTACCTGCACTGCATTTTGTTTGCATGTGTGAGTATTTTCTTCTAGTATGTGTAAATGTTTCCCTCAACTTTCAAAAAACTTTTTCCATCCTGTTTTGCTATAATCCAAAACTGAACTTGTGTATCCGAGACTCAAATTATCAACATAGTTCTGTCAGCTGTGAGCAGAGCCATCTATGAGAAAATAATGACATAAAAAGAAGATTGAGATGATATCGTTTTTTGTATAGTATTTAGCCAATTTTTGGTTAGAGCTCGTAATACTAGAGCAAAATTCTGTCAAATTTCCAAATGTCAGCGAAAGTCAATGTTTGCAATGAATAATTGGCGTCATTAATTAAGGTTATCCATCCATAATTTTAATTTAATAAATCCCATCAAAAACAAAATTGTCATTTTTGTTGTATGCAATATTTAAAAAATACTAAATATTTTCCATAATGTATATTGTAGAATGGTTATTTTCTAAATTATTGATAAATTGTATAAATTAATTTATTTTTATTTGTTTAAATAAATTTAATATAAATTATTTTCATATAAAAAGTTCGGTACTCTTAGTTGTTGTTCTATTTGTACCTGCACTGCATTTTGTTTGCATGTGTGAGTATTTTCTTATAGTATGTGTAAATGTGTGCCACAACTTTCGAAAAACTTTTTCTATCTTGTTCTGCTATAATCCAAAACTGAACTTGTGTATCCGAGAATCAAATTATCATTATAGTTTTGTCAACTGTGGACAGAGCCATCTATGAGAAAATAATGACATAAAAAGAAGATTGAGATGATATCGTTTTTTATATAGTATTTAGCCAATTTTTTTAGGGAATTTTAGACACTTTGATCTGTGAAATTTCATATATGCACAAATACTTTAGTTTGTTTTATTGCCAAAATTCCGTTTAGATTAATGGTTCAATTTTGTATCTACAGGCGATTAAATTGATTATAGAATTTAATGGCTGTCAGTTTACCACTTGAATATATGCCCTTATATTTCATGATGAAAGTCCTATTGTATTTGAAGGTAAAAAATGTATTTATTTAGGGCAGTTTTTTGAAAAATTAGTATCATAGGTGACCTGTAAAAAGTTCGTCTGCCTGAAGACTCAACGCTATGGTGTACAATAGACTATTTTCTAGCATTTTTATTCTGGTGAACCAAAAATAAAAAACACTTCAAATTTTCTGACTTTGACAAAAAAAAAATCTCTGTTAGCTCGTGAACTCACAATAACGTAGTTATAATAAGGGTAACATAAGGGTTGAATATAAGAAAATTATCACAAACTACACCAACTGAATATATATGCACCCATACGCGTTTGTAGTTAGTATGTTTGTTTAAAAAGAACTCAATATAAATGAGTTCGAAATTAAGGGTAAAGAATTCCAAATTGCAATCCGATTACAATTACGATCGATTGATTTCTTTCAAATTGAATTTGTCGCCTTTCATTTACGTTTCTATAGATAATTTAGTCAATAAAATTTTCGAAGAAGAAGAAGAAGAAGAAAAAAAGAGAAAATCGATAACATTTTAAAAAGAAGGCTTTAAGCAAACAATTGATGAATTATTTTCTTCAACAATTTGTAAGATCTCCCTTAGAAATTCGGATATTTATCTTCAAGAATTTCAAAAATTCCCGTCCAAGTGCTAATGTATTTTCGGTTTTTGTTTTCGAAAGACAACTAAACTAAATATAAAGAGTCCGATACCTTTTATTGATTTGGAACATTTTAATTATAGCTACAAAAAAAAAATTCTACAAATAAATGGCAATTACTGGATAATGTAGGATCACAATTGAATACCTAAAGATTAAAGGACACTCAATATATACTGTCATGACATTTACAAAATGAATTTATTTTTGAATTTGTTATTTCCTTCTATTTATTTATACAATTTTTGATTGATTAGGGAAAAAGTCTGAAATGAAAAAAGAATTTGTTTTACGTGTAGATAAAAACTAAGACTGAACTGTACAATAACATTAGCCAATAATAACTACAGGGTGTTCTGGAAGATAAGTTTACAACTTTTTGTAGATTTTTATAAAAAGAAAATAGTGAATTTATTGAGCAAAAAAAATCATTTATATACCATAGACTTGGAAATTATTTATGGACATTAATTTCGGCTAAGTGGGTCTTCATGACATGCTTACACACAAATTTGACTAAATTTTATGGATGTTTTCTTTAAGTCATTGATTTATCTCCGATTGGTTCGCGTTGATCTTTTCATTTAGGTATTCTCGCAGGAAGAAATCGGAAAATGTAAGAGAGGTTTTTTTTTACATCACAGTTTTTGACATAATTCGGCCAGTTAATACCGGTCGCGGGATTTTTATTCTAATGCATACAGTATATGACGTAAGGCTGTCCTGTCTGGAAACGCATGTAGCCCATCCTCAATTGGTCTAAATCAGTCATCGTAATACCGCATGGCACAGTCACTCTTAAATGGTGTAAAAGTCCTTCTCGATTAGTATGTCCCCAAAAACGGCTATTATCAATTTCCTTTTAAAGTTACAATCTTTTCTATGGAGCCCTAAAATGTTATTGCTCCATCACCGGCGGCGCATATGATATGATCTCTGAACTAAAGTTCTTGTATCACCTGAATTTCGTACGATTATAAATGCAAATCTTTATTAGACAACAGTTTCAAAAATATTTAAGTACCTTTAAGTAGGAGCCATATTGAGGTTCCAGCACTTACAGCAGTAGTATTATTAGTTGAGCATTTTGAAGGCTCGTCATACAAAAATTAATGAATTTTTCAAATATTTTTATAATTAATATTAAGAAAATTGATTTCAGTTAACTTTTTTTCTTTTTTTCACTAATTTATGTATGGGAAGTTACATGAATACTATTTTCCAGACAACTGCATAAAGGATCTACTAATTAGAATAATTCACTTTTTTGGCATGTTTACAGAAAAAGGTTTACCATATTTTAAAATGTCTTCAAATTTGCTCATCTATTATAAAGGGTAATTAATAAACGTAGTTGGAATCGACATTTGCCTGATATTGTTTTAAACAAAAAATTTGAAAAAGAAGTTCTCATTTGTAGATCCTATATGACCTTAACTTAAATGATGTTACGAGGGTCGTTCAATAAGTCCTTAGAAAAAGTTGGAAAAAAACTGTTTTTTTTTTTAAAAAATTTTATTTTTGAAGATCTATACACTTTCTAACCGTTTTTCCAAAATTTTTATCCCGTCCAAAAAATACAATAGGATTTCGGAAGTTCTGCAAAATACTCATCCGTTTGAGCAATGAAGTCCTCGTTGGAAGTGAACCGTCGTCCGCCAAGCCATTTCTTCAGATTGGGGAAAAGAAAATAGTCACTCGGGGCCAAATTTGGTGAATAAGCGGGATGCTGCAACAATTCCATTCTCAATTCCACAATTTTGGCCATGGAAACAGCGCAGGTGTGCACACGCGCATTGTCCTGATGCAAGAGGATTTTTTTCTTCTTCAGATGGGGCCGTTTCTCCTTGATTTCCTCGCTCAACCGTTGCAATAACGACGCGTAATACGCTCCTGTAATTGTTTTCCTTTTTCCAAGTAGTCGATAAAAATGATGCCCTGCGAATCCCAAAAGACCGTGGCCATCACCTTGCCAGCCGATGGCACAGTTTTTGCCTTCTTCGGAGCCCGTTCACCCTTGAAAATCCACTGTGATGGCTGTCTCTTCGTTTCTGGAGTGTAGTAGTGCATCCAGGTTTCGTCCACAGTGACATATCGACAAAGGATTGCGATGAAAGAGTGCCAATATAGCCTCAGAGTCCACTATACGATTGTGTTTATTCTCCTCTGAGAGCAAACGCGGCACCCATCTTGCCGAAAAATTGAAGCGACTGTAGCTTGTGATATGCCCGTGGCCTCAACTAATTCGTGCACTTAAATTCGCCTGTCGTTCAAAATCAGATCGTGGATTTTGTCGATGATTTCAGGAGTAGACACCTCAACTGGGCGTCCTGAACGATGTTCATCTTTTGTGGATGAACGTCCACGTTTAAATTCATTCACCCAATTGTAAACCGTCGCAAACACAGGTGCAGATGTGCCATGAACTGCATCCAACTCGGCTTTGATTTCTTTCGGGCTTAAGCCTTTCAAATGGAAATGTTTGATGACAGCCCTAAACTCTCTTTTTATGCACAAATAAATGTCGTTAACCTTAATCGACGATAGAAATTGACCTACGCTATGGATCGAGCTGAAATAATTCCTGTCGATAATGCAACTTACAAAAAAAAATCTTTACCAACACTACGAGCGCAATTTTTTGGATTTTCTAAGGACTTATTGAACGACCCTCGTACTTAATGATAAATTTGAATATTTCGAATTTTAAATTAGTTATTTAAAATAACTAAACTAGTTTAATTCTATTTGTTCAATTTTTGATACAAAATTGTACTTGTGATTTTCAAAATATTTTGAGAGGGGAGGGGCAAGGATACACCCCCCCCCCCCCGGTAAAATAAATAAAGTCTAATTTTAAATTCTTTCCATATCTTGATTGTATGATTTTTACTTTTCTCTTTTATTTCCACTCAATTTACTATTAAAATACTAATTGGTCCTTTACGCATTATCCTTTTATTCCATCTCAATTTATTACTAAAGGACTAATTTTTATACTTCAACAAAAATTATGGTCATGTGATATTTATTAGCTCAAAAATATAATTCCAAATTTCATAAAAAAATTTGTTTCAAAAAAATTTATTTCGAATAAAATAAAATTTCATTTTGTCAATATTGTCGGAACTCTAGCAAAAACAGAAAAATGACCCTACTTTAGAATTAGTTATAATATTTTATTTAACGTGACTTAATTGTCTTTCAACATAAAACCACGAGTCGCCTACGACCATAGGGATTGAGTTACGCTCAATCAACGCACCACCATTAATGGCAGTTAACAGTCATTAAACAGTTACAAGCTGACTACTCCACCTGGTGGAGGCGAGGACTACCTAAACCTCTACTGTCATTAGCAGTGACAGCGCCCGAGATAATTACTAGTATCTCCCACGAGCAATCCAAAGACCGTACCAGCGATATGGGTATTAACCACAACCACCACGTTGCTGCCTAAGGGCCTCACCATTGTCGCGCACAGTGTGTTTTAACACCATGGAGCACCCCGATTCCCGTAGTACCAATTTTTGTTATAAGATTACTCCGGTTTGTACTCTGCTCATTGACCTACGGTAAGGAATCTTGTAAATCCCTATACACCGCTAAGCCAGCTCAGGTACGCCGGTTCGCCAAGACCCGAAAGTACAACCGGAACCTTGGGCTTTCACCCGGTTGTAGCCACCTTGCGTGTCATTCACACACTCATTCACGCACCATTTGCGCTCTCCTCTCAAAAAGTGCAACGGCAAATCTATTAAGGCATTCATACTCCTCTCTCACACCCAACACACCACTCACATCCACACTCTCATCATTCACCACGATTCCCATGCACCTAAGTCACGCAAATCCCAATAAGAAGGTGTTTGGCACTCTCCTCCGCCACCCCACAAGGGCATCTAGGCTCCGCAGCAAAAACACGTCCATATAGGAACTCATTCATACTGCCGTGTCCCGTGAGTAAATAAACATGTGCGTCAGATGCATAACACATCCGAAATGAACATGTCCGTCCATCTGCCATTCACACTTTCATCCCATCGACGTTGCCAAATTTCATACATTCTGTTCAGGACCAATACACGCTTCTGGCGTTATCTAAGATCCTGAACCTCTTCATTCATAACCGGACAACAAGCAAGCGGGATACCGCGCCGTAGACTATTGTAGATGGTTCCACGCAGCACCTCCACCTCCTATGGAATTTCTTGCATGAGAACCTGCATCGCCTCGGTTGACACGGGTCTACATACATTCAATCATGCATACAAAGTCAGACGCTGAACTGAATTTGTGCACATCCTTGCATACTGGCGCATAGATTGCACACGGATCAAACACACCCTTGTACAGGACTTTCACCGCTCAGGATTGAAGTCCCCACCAGCTTGCAAACCAAATCGGCCACAAGTGAGACCGAAAGTTTAGCCTCTCTTCAACCTTTACTCCAAGGTAACGTACTGTCCGCGCGTATCGAACCCTGACCGGCTCTAAACGAAATTAGGCGCCTTACTGGCCGCCAAAATACCCTACAGCAACATATACACAGTTTTTCTTTCGGAAACATTCACTCCCATTCTATTCCCCCATTCAGACACCATCTGCATATAGCGGCTTCCCGCTATCTCCATATTTAAGAGACAATGAAATGTCTGCGTCTGTTGTCGCAGCAGATATCTTAAGTTCGAATCCAGCTATTGGGATAGCCGGAGTGGCCCCGCAGTTGTCGCTAGATGCTCGAAGTTATCGTTGCGCTAGAGATTTGCAATTCAGTACGAATTTAACCATAAATGATCTTTAGAAAAAAGAAAACCAACACAAAAATTCGGATATTTTGTTTAGATTCAAAAATAAACCACAATCAAAGCTCTTTTACGGACCCCTTCTTGAAAGGAAATTTTTCCTTTGAAAGGACCTTCAATGTTCACACTTTTTTATAGCTTTAATTCTGTGATCGTTTTAAAATTTTCATTGTCCTTACTTTATTCTTTTGATCCCTAACATAAGGACATATGATTTGCTCGGGGCCGATTTAAGGACGAAATCCAGGACCGCCTAGGTGTGGATAAAGTAAAGCTCAACCGAAAAGTTTTACAGTGGCTCCATTTATGATCCTAGAAGACGAGGATAGAGCGACAGCATTCGCCAGGATGTCAAAAATATGCTGGGAGTCTGAAGTTCTTCGATTCAGCGAACTTCCGGTTGATCACCCCCCCCCCCACCATTGATGATGATATGATACTTTTTTCTTATTGAATTTTTTTTTAATTAAAAATTATCGTGAATTATTTCAAAAACGAATTATTCAATATGGAAAATGATAACCGTTTTGATATGAGTTACAGCAAAAGTGGTAATTTTGTTTGTCATTTGAAAAAGGATTGCCGTCAATGAACACTTCAATTAATAGCTTATGATAATCATACAAAAAGTTTAATAACATTTATTATCAATTATTATTTTTGAAACGATTCTTATTATTCTTCAATTATGGTGAAAGTATTTGCACGTTGAAGTTTCTAATTTGGAGTTGTTCGTAAACGAAATTTCTTACAAATATCTTCAAATATTATAAATATAATTTAAATATTTGATTAGTAAATGTTTCTGTTTTTATCGATTCTTGTAAGAAATTGTATTAAAAATCGATGAATAACTCAAAGATGGATAGCCTCTAACAGATGGTATCGCTTCAGTAAATTAATTGCAATTCATTGACAAATTTTCCTTATTTTGTAATTATTTGAATTTGAAGAAAGTAGAAAACTAATTATTAATAATGGAATTAAATAATTGACTACAAACTCATCCATTCGCACCTAATCTCTTAAGATTTCCAGGTTATTTTTGTTTTGTTTTGTTGTCTAAATAACGATTTGTATAAATAATAAATATTAGATCTAATTAAGAAAAATAAAAACTCAATAATCTAAGATAAAAAAAATTTGCATATTTTTTATTTGCTTTTGAATCGTAAAATTTCCTTCAATTTAATATTGGAATTTTTTTTTTTAACTTTTCCCTGTTTAATAAATTATATTTATAAATAATAATGAATAATTTTGTTTTTTATTCTTTTACAGGTTGGCAGTCTAAAAAGTTACTTTTTATTCCATCATCGTCACGTATCAAAACGTTCTTTAAGCATAAGTGATCCTCATCATCATGCACTTAAATCGGAACCAGAAGTAAGTTCAATAATTAATGGGATTTTTTTTTTTGGTTTTTAATTAAAAAAAAAAGAAAATTTGTTAGAAAATTTTAATAAGTTTTTCTCATCAAATTATATTGTATTGTATAAAACAACAACTCCCAAGTAATTTATGTTATTTCATTTTAAAATCAACTTTTGCATAGTATAAATCTTGTTTTATTATCGTCACCCCGATTTTTCTTAAAAATGCTCGCTCACGCACACTTTTGTCATTTGTTGACAATTTAAAATAATCCCCAAAAATTTCAAGTGAAATTTCCTCAACCTAACCAAACCTCCCCCCCACCCCGCTCCAGTAAAGAAAAAAAAAGAAAAAATTGAATGGAAGGAATCATTAAGCCAATCAATGAAATCAGTGTAAATCTAGTCTAAGTAAGTCAAATTACAAAAAGATGGTACATTCTTTGAGATGATTTCTTTTTGTTTAATTTTCAAGAAAATTTAGGGTAATGATTTGGGATTGGGGATTGGCTTATACTTGTACAATATTAGATCGTACCTTATTGCGTAGTAGAGGAAAAATAATTTTTTATTTTGAATTCCGTTTCTAAGGAAACACTCATCAAGTTTGAAATTTTTGAAGCTGATCCTATATGCGGAGCGTAATATTGAGGATATATTTTATGGATTTAAAAATTGAGGATGAATGGTAATCGCACTTGCAGAAAAATGACTTTTTAATAATTACTCAGCCGATTTGTGTCAGTCGTAAAATGATAATATTTTTCTAAAGATAAAATGAGCATTAAATAGGAAATAGTAGAATCGTTATTGTAATAAAAGTGCTGGTGTGGAGACACATGCGATGGAGACAAATTATTTTTTCTGTTTTTTTTTTTTGTAGGGATTTACCTATTTTTTTCAACTGTATCGATGGTATAGGCAGAAAAGAAAAGACTATGTGAGATGGACAATTTCAGCAGCAGAGGATTATCCTTATTGGGATATTCTTAAATTCCAAACCATTTACTAATGGTCTGATTTGATGTCAATTCTTTTTTTTTTCTTTTTGCCAAATCCGAATAAGACCAATTGCTTAATAGCAGACATCTACAGATATCCTTATAGAAGCTATCCTAATAGTGGATAAATATCGATTCCAAGGATTCAGTACACTTTACACTTATTCATTTCGAACTGGAAATTTCCATTTTCATTTATTTAAACTTCCATTTAGTTATTTATGCAAAAAATTCCTTTTTAACTATATGCCCTATCAAGTCTGAATTTAAATCGAATAATCTTGAATCTACACTCTTGTGAACTGTTTCACCCCATCATATGTTGTCATTTGTTGTTATTTTTTAAATATATTTTTTGGTTTTCAAAATTGCTACCCCCATTACATACAATAATTCGATCACTATTTTTTTTAAGTATTTATTTCCTGCATTTTTCTTGTTTTCTTATTTAGGTTTCTTCTCTTATACTTTTCACATTTTACTTTATCGTTGGTTACGGAGACATCCTCTACCATCGATCCGGAAGAATTTACAACGTTTGAAATTGATTATTTCAATTTACCTAATTTCGTATATTATGAGTAATTGTGAAAATAATCTAAATAATTTATTTTGAGTTTAAATATTTGTTAGAAGGTGCGATAGCATTTTACGTTATATTCAGGAATCCATTTGAAGTAGAATAAAATCCTTTGATTTGAAATTTTAAGTCTTACGAAATACCAAAGTTGGGAACATATTAAATAATAAGAGAAGAAAAGAAGAAAATTAAATAAATAAAAAGTTTTATATTTTTGGATGGAATGCACAAGGATATATATTTTTATATACGTGTTTGTGTGGGTGTGGGTGTACCCTATCTTGTTAAGAAAGTCTAATAAAGCGTGCTGTTAACTTTTTTTGAATTTGATGAATTCAAGCAGCTAATACTTTCCGATTACTCGCGAATTTTCCCATCACGTAAATTCTGTGGGAAAATTCGTAATCTTCATATACCATATAATCTTCTTCATTCTATTGGATAGGATTTAATTAGAATTTCTACTAAGGATGGTATATTTATGTATGAAAAGTGAAATAAGTTACAAAAGGTGAACTGATAAAATCTCTTCTTTTTACCTTGTTTTGCATTTTTTTTTCTTCTACTTTTAATTGTTACTGAATTCTCACTTATTTCCTATCGTTTGTGCCTATTCAATAGATTGGAACTGAAAAATATTTTACAGGATAAATGAAGACTTCTTTCTATTCTCTATTGGATTTTTTTTTTTTTGCTGCTTCTTATATTTAAAATTTGTTCTATTTTTAAGTATTTACATAGAATTCTAGATACATTTTCATTTTTATAAGGGGATGATATCGTATTGTATTAAGGAATTTTCATATCAGAATTTTGTATTTTATTTTGTTTTTGAATTAAGTCAAAATATTCAAATAGAAAGAAAAAAAATTATTTCCTTTGAAAAGTATAGATGCGATTCTTGTTTAAAATATAATAAAATAAGAAGCTTAAAAAGGAGTTTAATAAGATGCAGCGCAGGGTGCGGAGGGGTGGGGGGAGTGGTGGGTAGGTAATATTTTCTGAGTTTAGAAAATTATCTCTTATTTGTGGTAATTGTCGGAATATGTGACAATTCGTATAAAATCTTGCAGATGGGAATTACAAAAAAAAAATTATTATACAAAAGTCATTTGCCAAAAATCACTATTATTTAAGAAAATAAAAATTTTCTTTAGAATTTTCAAAATAAAAAGGCAAAGAAAATAAAAATTAATTTATGTATGAATTTAAATCTAATTTATGAAGAAATAACTTTACTTTAGATTATTTATAACATCAAATGGAGAGCTTTTCTCATTTCTAACTGTGGACACAATAATGGATAAGGAACACAGACAAAGATTGCTTCAGATTGTATATCCTGCTAACTGTAGCCTATTCACCTTAATTTAATTAACACTCGGAAGTTTTTGAGAAAATACCATAACCTGAAACTGCAAATTGTTTGCTACAAAAGTTCCTCCTAGCAGTAAAATTTGCAGTCTTGTTTGGTAACTACATGACCCTATAAAGCATGGTAAGTGAAGTTGTCTTCACTTACCATGCTTTATAGGGTTGTTGTGCGATAAGGAAAATGGGTCAGAAAAATTTTAAGCCGGTTTAATTTACGAAAATTTTTTATAAGCCCATCAGGAATAATCTTGATCAAGATCACAAACTCGTCGTTGGCATAACGTATTTTTGGAGAGTCGACAAGTAGTAGAAGACGAACGAAATGTGGTCTATAACATCGAAAACTGGTTAATATGTTCTGGTGAATATGATCAAAGAGTGAGGTCAGACTCTCGTGAAAAGGTTCTTCGCGCCAGTTCGAAGAATTTGGATGGTCCACCATAACAACACCTACTCTCATACGGCCATTTCCATCAACACGTTTATATCGGTAAAAGGAATTCCTGTGATTCTCCAGCCCTCCTCTTTACTCGATCTTAGTCTGTGTAACTGTTTTTATTCCCAAAGGTTAGTTATAGTTTATTATTTAACGTGGTTAAGTTGCGCGCGCATAAGACCACGAGTCGCCTACGACTATAAGAATCGAGATACGCTGAATCAACGCACCACCATTACTGGCAGTTAACAGATAGAATCAGTTTCAAGCTGACTCTCCGCCTGCTGGTGGCGAGGACTATCTAAACCTCTACTGTCATTAGCAGTGACAGTGCCCGAGATAAGTGCAATGCATTGCTCTATTTGCCAGTTATCTCCCACCTGCGATCCGAAACAACCACCACGTAGCTGCCAAATGGCGCCTCACCTCAATCGGGCACAGTATATTCTACTGTGGGGCTCCCGATCCCCGTGGTACCCATTTTTGTTTTAAGAGTACTTTGGTTTGTACTCCGCTCGTAGAGCTACGGTAAGGAATCTTGTAAATTCCTAGGCACCGCTAAGCCAGATCAGGTACGCGGGTTCGCTAAAACCCGAAGCTACAACCGGAATCGACCTTGGCCTTTCAGCCGGTTGTAGCCACCCTGCGTGTCATTCACGCACTCATTCACGCACCATTCTCTCAAACAGTGCCACGGCAAACGCATTCAAGCATTCATATCTCTCTTTCACACTCAACACACCACTCACATCCACACCCTCCTCATTCACCACGATTCCACACGCTACCAAATCACGCAAGTCCCCGTACAGGCCACACTTTACGAGAAGGCGCTTAACACTCTCCTCCTCCGCCCCACAAGGGCATCTAGCCTCCGTAGCCAGACCACGCCTATACAGGAACCCATTCACACTGCCGTGTCCCGTGAGCAAATACCCAAGGAACATAACAAATTCAAAACCATAAGCAGAGGAAAAGCACACATCCGGTATGAACATATACGTCCCTCTGCTATTCACACTCTCATCCCATCGTTGCTGCCATATCTCATGCATCTTGTTCAGGATCAGTACGCGCTGATGGCGCGGACTAAGATTCTGAACCTCATCATTCCCAACCGGACAACCTGCCAGCAGGATGCCCCGCCGCAGACGGTAGTGGATGCTTCCACGAAGCACCTCCAGGTCCCATGGAATTTCTCCCATGAGAACCTGCATCGCCTCGGTCGACACGGTCCTACACACATTCAAACATGCATGCAATACCATACGCTGCACTGAATTTATGGCCACCCTCGCATACTGGTGGCGTATAGTATCATAGGTAGGTAAATCACAACTTGAAAGAATCGTAAACATTCAGACACGCTCAATCAGCACAAACAGACCTTTATCGTTAAACATAATTCCACAAGCCGCCTACGACCGTAGGGATTGGGATGCGTCCATTTGGCGTACACAGACCTGTACTTGTTCTGGATTTTACCAGTCTAGTCGACCAGATCCAAATATTTGCACTTAGCACTCTCATTGTCATCCTCCACCAGTACTGTATTGCGTCTTATTGTTGTAATTACTTCATGCAATTCAATATTTAATTCGGTTGCCGCCCTACGATAAGTAGCCTCAACTTGCCTATTCTACCATTTGCCTCATTATTCAAAATCTGCGTTTCTGTTCTATCCATAAAATAATCAAAGAATTTATCCCTTAATTCCTCAACAGTGAATGGTCTAATCCAGTAGCTCGCTCACCTCGTTTTTAATTCAGTGCCTCTTGTGTTTCAGGCAAATGCATCTCATCCTTGATCGTGCATCGTGTGAACAACAACCGTGGGGCACCCAAGTCCGCTTGCGAAGATACCATCAATAATATCAAGCTTCTTTTCTAAGTTAACTAAAGTGAAATATAATGTTAGACTTACTTCTTATACAAAATGAGTATTTCGTTGATAACTAGAAAATGTGTTCATTGTTTTTTTTAAAAAATAATTTTCGTCTTTGACGAACCATAGATTGGCTTACTAAAATGGAGCTTAAAAACCACTTTTGTATGTTATGGAAAACTACCAAAATTAAAAGAGTTTTGTCCATTAAAAATTTGTCTCTTTTTGTGTGAATTTTTCTTTTCAAACAAAACAGTTTATCCCATTTTTATACACCTTTGACTATATGAACTTACAGCCTTTAATACATTTAGTAGGTAGAACATTTGTCTTCATTCATGTCTCCGCCATTAAAAAATTATATAATTTTTCGGTCAATATAATTTTCTTATACAAAAAAGTCTAATAATAGTTTTGTGATATATTTTTGAATATACTACCTTCCAACCACCTAATTGCAATTATCCCACGTTTTTCTAATATATTAATCCTATTCCTGAAGCCAAATTCTGGTATAATCAGGTATTTTTGCTCCTTAATCCCAGTTTTTTGTCATGAATTACTACATCAAGTTTATGTAAAAGTGAAATTTTGTACTGTTCCGTAATTATTTTACCTTTTCGAGGATGATCGATCATCCCAATAAGTTTCGTGTAAAAAAAAAAATGTAGGCCTGCTTCCACCCAATGCTTAGATTGTTATGAATGTGGGTATAGTGGGGTACTGTTATGAATCCATATTTGGTTCATAGTGTTAAATCGCTCCAAAGACCTTTGAGAAACTCAGATTCAAATGCGTTTATAATCGATTGTAAGGATTTGCAACATCCATCTTGTACGCAGCTTATTTATATAAAATTCCTATTAAAAAGTATGAAAATTTTATCCAATCGCACTTTTATTCAATGATCTTCTAACACCGTATGGCGGACATTTTCGATAATTTCTGGTGTTTGGACCAGTATCGATCGTCCACTTTTTGGGTCACCATCGATGTTTGTATTCATTTTTTTTAATTAATAAATACGATCGTTTTTTAACCTGAAAAATCTCACCTTATTGGCATGAATATCCTTTCCCGGCAATCCGTATTTTTAATATTTTTTTTTTGTAACCACACCAATTTCAATATTTTTTCTATTTGCAAAAAAATTTTCTTAAGTTAATTTTAAACAGCTTTTAAAACAGAATTATTGGACTGATTGATTTGAGTGTGGTCATAAGGGAAGTAAGCCTTTAGAATGTACTAAAAAATAATATTCTAGCAGTTCTGCGAGCGTACTGATTCAGCGAACCTTATGCATTCAAAATATGTAGGATTTGATAAAGAAATGGTCCCTTTTTCTGTGGTGGTCATGTTAAATTCTCTTAAATATTCCCAACAAATTTAAAATCAATTTTTAGGAAATTCAATAATACATAAATATTTAAAAGATCTTAAATATAATTTTATTTTCCTTTTTCTTTTCCGCCATCGATTTTTTTTTTCACATTTTATTTGGACCTTTCCATTCTCTAGTCTACCTCCTTTTTCACTGGAGTAATTTACACCTATGGACTCTCCAATATAAATAAACCTTGTCATTACTAACTCTCTTTGTTATGTATGGGTACGTTAAACATCCCCCCTCCCCCCCCTATAATCCCAAATGCTATCTTACCAGCATGCCCTGTCATTCTCTCGTTTTCTGGAGGATCGTATGCATTAACAGTTCCATCCCTGTAGGACTTCGCGTCCGCATTTTTTTAAATAATTTTTTTTTAAATTTTAATTGTTTTCTTTTTATATTCTAGCTGAATAGAATAAGATAAAGACTAATATAAGAGTGATATGATTTCTAAGTGACGTATCGGCCATTTGTAATATGTCATGACCTGTAATTTTTTTTCGATTGTATTCAGTAATGTTTACAATTTCATCATGGAGAGATATACGTAAGAATAACATTTATAAATTATTCAATTTTATTATCAAAATAATCGTTCTCCAATTGCAACTTTTCGTGCGCTTTTGCCATTTAATGGTTGTAATAATCGTCCAACTGTGGTCGCTATTCGTCGAATTGTTAAAAATTTCGAGCGTACATTTTCTTAATATAATGCTCAAGTGCCAATAAGACAAAGAACCTCTCGAAATAATGAAAATATTGCTGCCGTTCATGCAAGTGTTGCTGAAGACCGCAATTTGTCGATTCTAAGACATTCTCAAGAATTGGGACTGTCTCAGACCACAACCTGGCGAATTTTGAGAAAGGATTTGGGCTTGCATCCACTGAAGCCATTGGACCACCGTAAACGTCGTGATTTCGTCTTGGAACAACTTGAAAACGATAACGATTTTTTTAAGAAAATCATCTTCTCCGATGAGGCTCACTTTCATGTGCGGTAAATAAACGAAACTGTCGATTCTGGTGCGAGGAAAATCTACAAATTATTCATGAACACCCATTACATTCACCTAAATTGACAGTTTGGTGTGGTTTTTGGTCTGGTGGAATCATCGGTCCGTACTTCTTTCGAAATGAAGCTGGTAACACCGTTACTGTCAATGGAGAGCGGTATAGATCGATGATAACCAACTTTTTATGGCCAAAATTGGAAGAAGTTGATCTTGACATCATCTGGTTCTAACAAGACGGGGCTACGTGCCACACAGCACGTGCAACAACCGAATTATTGCGAGAAAAGTTTGGAGATTCGATTATTTCAAGAAATTTTGACATTGAATGTCCTCCAAGAAGTTGTGATTTAACACCATTAGACTATTTCTTGTGGGGTTATTAGAAGTCATTGGTCTTTAGCAATAAATGAGACTCTCTTCAAGCTTTAGAAGTCAATATTGAACGTGCTATTCAGGACATACGACTTGATTTAGTGGAAAAAGTGCTCGAAAATTGGTTTCATCGAATTTGTTCCTGCAAAAGAAGTCGTGGAGGCCATTTGAATGGCGTTTTATTCAAAACTTAATTGTATCGATTGTACTTCACATTAAATAAAAAACAATTAAATTTCCTTAACAATTAGTGTGTTTTTTTTTGTTGAAAAGAAATCATATCACTCTTATTCGATAACCTTTTACTATAGGTTTTATTGACTCTTCTAGTCATTGTCCTTTTACAAATCTGCATCCTTATCACAATGTCAGCAAGATTGGTCATCAGGTGAGGCATCTGTTGGACAGCACGGCGCACATTGATTGTTGAGTAGGTCTAAATGCAGAGGGAAGGCTCACGTATGACACGAATATTGTCCAGGGCGCCACTGCATGACCGACACGATTCATGGCATGTTTTGCAAGTCTGAGTTGGTGAATCGTTATACTGTTAAACATTCCATACATAGTCCGCCATCTAGTACGCTGTGTGAAGGACATGATGTACAAGCCAATGGTCCGCCACCTATTTTATTTGCAGTTAAAAAATTTCAATAATAATTATTCGATTAAGCAAAACATATTTTATAAGAAATCATAATTTTTTTTAAATTTTGAGGCACATGGAAAATGTGACCAGGTGAACTGAATAAAATCTATTCAAAACATCAAATCAGTGATCATATTATTAAATACTAAAGTTTTCACACAGAATCCTGTTCGTATTCAGGAGTCTATTTTCTACTGTTCAAGTGAATTTTGTTAAAAAACTCTTTCATATTCCCATGTTTATAACCTATTCAATATTAATGATTTGATCCCTAATAAAATGGGGGTGTTAAATGAGACTATCACCGATCTAACAGTTAAGGTTATGTGCACACAAATATCCTTCCTAAATTGGTTTTTCAATATTTGTCAAGAGATTGTTTCTGGTCATGCTCTAACCAGACTCCAGAAGTCATCAGAGGAAAATTTAGAGTTTTTTTGCTATCATTGAAAATCCTCTCGTATAAGTGTTTAGAAAATTGCAACAATATTTTAAAAGGAAGCTAAGAAACCTAAAGAAAAAAATTTTAATAAAATAAAAGAAAATCTTTTGTTGGACTAGATAATAGGCAAAAGAATAATCAGGACAAAATTTAAGTGAATGCTTTAAGAAAAGTAATTTACTGTAATATAACCGTTGAGATTTAAGAAATTGATTAGCACGTACCAGTATGAGGGTGAGTTTAATCATTATCTATTAAAATTTCATTTAGATTAAATCAGAAAAATTTGTACCGTTTGCATTTTTAAACTTTAAGAGTTAAAAAATATAACAAAATCTTAAGGAGTAAAATCCATTGACTTATAAATTTTATCTGAAGTTGAAGTAAAACGCTATTGAAGGTGATTCCCAGAGACAACGTTCGAATATATCTTTTGAATTATATAAAAGTTAATATAATATGAAATGAGGACGATAACATTGTAAGGACTCTCAACACTGAATGAGATCTTTATTTGGATATGATATATATTACATTAGAGTATCCAATGAAGGATAACAATTATAAATCTCTTCTTCTTGAAGGAGCTAGCAAAAAATTTTCCATATAGCTAATATTCATATCAATGATTTTTCATAAGAATTACCAAACAGCGGATTTAAGTTGTATAAGCTTAAATCCGCTGTTTGGTTATAGATGGCATGAGTTAGCGTATAAAGCTACCATGGACTTTTTTTATGAGTTTAACATCTGTCAACATTAATCAGTGCACATTGTCAGTAATTTTGTATAACAACATACATTTTTCCTTTGATAATCATGTCTAGTTTTGTGCCAGAAAATTAGCATATGCGGGAAGCTCTGCTTCTCTGCTTCAATTTGAAGAAATCGGCTGTCGAATCGCATCAAATGCTTATGGAGGCTTATGGTGATAGTGCTTTATTGGAAACAATGTGCCGAGATTGGTTTCATCGGTTCAAAACGGCACTTTTGACTTGTGAGAGAAGAAGCGTGAAAATCGGCCTAAGAAGGTTGATGACCATCAATTGCAGGCTCTTTTGGACGAAGACGATACCCAATCGCAAAAAATGCTCGTGGAGCAATTTGGTGTTACTCAACCAGCCATTTCCGTGCATCTGCGTGCCATGAAGAAGATTGTAAAGATAGGAAAATGGGTACCGCATGAATTGAACGATAGGCAGATGGGGCGAGGCAAAAACACATGCGAAATCTTGCTCGCCAGACAAAAAAGAAAGTCGTTCCTGCATCGGATTGTGATAGACGATGAAAAGTGGATATATTTCGAGAATCTTAAACGCAAGAAATCGTGGATTGATCCCGGCCAACCATCAACATCTTCCCCAAGACCAAATCGCTACGGACGGAAGACGATGCTGTGCGTTTCGTGGCATCAGCAGGGTATCGTTTACTATGAGATGTTGAAACCTGGCGAAACTGTCAATGTCCACCGCTACCACCAACTGATCAAATTGCACCGTGCTCTGCTTAAAAAAAGGACGGATAATCAACAAAGACATGACAACGCACCATCGCACACGTCAAAAATGGTCCGAAACTACTTGGAGACACTTAACTGGGAGGTGCTACCGCTTATTCAGCAGACCTGGCCCCTTCCGACTACCACCTGTTTTCGTCGATGGGCCACACCCTTGCTGAGCAGCACTTCGATTCTTACGAAGACGTCCGAAAATGGCTTGATGAGTGGTTTTCCTCGAAAGGGTAGGAATTTTTTTGGCGTGGTATCCACAAATTCCCCGAGAGATGGGAAAAATATGTAGCTAGCGAGGACAAGTACTTTGAATAAATTTATAAGTGCGGTTAAATAACTATGACCGAAAAGAGAACATACGAATGGTACGAGGGTCGTTCAATAAGTCCTTAGAAAAAGATAGAAAAAAGCTGTTTTTTAAAAATAAAAAATTTAATTTTTCAACATAATCTTTTTTTAGCTCTATATACTTTTCCAACCGTTTTCCAAAATTTTTATCCTGTCCAAAAAATAGGATTTCGGAAGTTCTGCAAAATACTCATCCGTTTGAGCAATGACGTCCTCGTTGGAAGTGAACCGTCGTCCGCCAAGCCATTTCTTCAGATTGGGGAAAAGAAAATAGTCACTCGGGGCCAAATCTGGTGAATAAGCGGGATGCTGCAACAATTCCATTCTCAATTCCACAATTTTGGCCATGGAAACAGCGCAGGTGTGCACACGCGCATTGTCCTGATGCAAGAGGATTTTTTTCTCCTTAAGATTTTCTTTTTGATTTCCTCGCTCAACCGTTGCAATAACGACGCGTAATACGCTCCTGTTATTGTTTTTCCTTTTTCCAAGTAGTCGATAAAAATGATGCCCTGCGAATCCCAAAAGACCGTGGCCATCACCTTGCCGGCCGATGGCACAGTTTTTGCCTTCTTCGGAGGCCGTTCACACTTGAAAATACACTGTGATGACAGTCTCTTCGTTTCTGGAGTGTAGTAGTGTATCCAGGTTTCGTCGACAGTGACATATCGACGAAGGAATTCAGCAGGATTGCGATGAAAGAGTGCCAACATAGCCTCAGAGTCCACTACACGATTGCGCTTATTCTCCTCTGAGAGCAAACACGGCACCCAGCTTGCCGAAATTTTTTTCACAGACAATTTTTCATGCAAAATTGAAGCGACTGTACGCGCACTTTAATTCGCCGATCGTTCAAAATCAGATCTGGGATTTTGTCGATGATTTCAGGAGTAGACACCTCAACTGGGCGTCCTGAACGATGTTCATCTTTTGTGGATGAACGGCCACGTTTAAATTCATTCACCCAATTGTAAACCGTCGCAAACACAGGTGCAGATGTGCCATGAACTGCATCCAACTCGGCTTTGATTTCTTTCGGGCTTAAGCCTTTCAAATGGACATGTTTTATGACAGCCCTAAACTCGCTTTTTTCCATTGTTATGCACAAATAAAAGTCGTTAACTTTAATCGACGATAGAAATTGACCTACCCTATGGATCGAGCTGAAATTTTGACAGCTTTCCTGTCGATAATTCTACTTACAAAAAAACACTACGAACTCAATTTCTCGGATTTTCTAAGGACTTATTGAACGACCGTCGTACGTTTAATCATGCTCTATTAAAATTTCATTTATATTAAATCAAAAAAACTACTATCGTTTGCATTTTTAAACTTTAACAGTTCACAAATATAACAGAATCTTAAGGAGTAAAATCCATTGACTTATAAATTTTATCGGAAGTTGGAGTAAAACACTGTTGGAGGTAATTCCCAGAGACAACGTTCGAATATATCTTTTGAATTATATAAAAGATAATTTGAGATGAGGAAGATAACATTGTAAGGACTCTCAACACTGAATAAGATCTTAATTTGGATATGATATATAATCATAGAGTATCCAAATGAAGGATTACAATTATAACTATTTTCTTCTTCTTGCTGAAGCTGGTTAACATTCTGGAAAAATAGAAAAGTTACCATCCATATAACTACGAGTATAATAGTTCAAGTAGTTACGATAATAAGAAACTTTGCAAATATCATCAAAACAACATAAAATTTTTCCAATCCAACATAAAACTAATTCCATTCGATTTGTTGATTCAGTTTGGTTCGGTTTAACATAACCAAACTTGAAAAAGTCATGATAATCTATGAAAATGGAGTAAGAAAAATAATAAATAATATTTATAAAAAAACTGGTGCAGAGTAAATTTGCATCAAGCTGAGAGAATAATTATTATTGTTCTTGCCCAGCTTTACTATTTATTATCTATGGACCTTACCTTTGTGTTTACCTTTCCATCGTTAGTTCTTGTTGTTGTTGCCTTTTAACTGCAACTTCGGAATTTTCTGTCTAATGTTCATATTGATCAAAATAAGAGAGTTAGTTGGCATCTTAGGTGTCAGATTTGATTTTCTTTTGAATTTGTCTTAATGAAAGTCAAGAAACGCAATTAGGAAATGGGGATTGTGTTAGTGTAGTTTAGGTGTTATCATTATTTAAGCTGATTAAGTTAACTAAGTTTCCTTTTTGTTTATTCCACAGGTACGATGGATGCAACAGCAACATGAAAAAATTCGCAAAAAACGTGACTACGTCCCGAATGTACGAGATCCGGTCCTTGGCTTTGGTGGTACTTCTGGCGGCCTCAGTGCTGCCATTGGTAGTTTACTAAGGGGTGTTGCACCCCAAACACGTCTGCAATATCGTGACGTTGGCCGACATAATATATTTCCCGATCCACTATTCAAAGAGCAATGGTATCTGGTGAGTAGAGTATGTTCGATCAATTTTATTTGATTTCATTTCATATTATTTTATATTTAATTTTAGTTTTGGTTTGGGTTTATTTTTTTCATTGTTTTTATTTGATTATTAATTTAGCATAAAAGTACACGTATTTTTATAAATTTGATTCGGTAAACATAATTGAACTGTAGATTTTTTTATTTTCAGTATTTTTTTTAATTGTTTTTATTATTTTCAAATAATTTGGTTGGCCGAAATCGTTTATATGGACTTTGGAATTTTTTTATCATATTAAAAATAATATCGATTAAATGCCATTTTTCAATAGGTTTTCGCACATTTTCCGGCCAATTTTATAGCGTATGGCTTCGGAAATATGTTCAATTATGTCCGGTTGGTTAGCAAAGAGTATCCCTTTTAAGTATACCCCATACTTACCGTTGTTAAATCTAGGGAGTCATGGGACGAATCGATAATAACACTATTTGACATATTTCGGTTAGGCTACAAAGATTGAATAATTTAAATTTTTAAAAGCTGCAGTGTGTAACGTGGAGCGGTCCTTTTAGAACCATATAACCTCCAACAGCAATTGGTCCAATTCACAGATAGATAAGCTATTTAGCATCTCTCTATATGGCCCATTAGTTAACATTAAATTGAAACTTAGTTCTGCCAGCAGAGTCGTCAAAGAAACACAGACCCTTGACACCTCGAGTCCAAACATCGCACTACACAATCATAATGTCTTTATGGCCTACCAGGTATATAAGCTTAAATCCGCTGTTTTTTAATAATAAAAAAACATGTTTTTCTCATAAAAAGCAAAAACAAATTTATTCAAAGTACTTGCCCTCGCTCGGGCAATTTGTGGATACCACGCCAAAAAAATTCCTTCTCTTTCGAGGCAAACCACTCATCAAGCCCTTTTCGGACGTCTTCGAAGGAATCGAAGGTGGTAGTCGGAAGGGCCCAGGTCTGGTGAATAAGCGGGGTGGGGTAGCACCTTCCAGTTGAGTGTCTCCAAGTAGTTTCGGACCATTTTTGACGTGTGTGATGGTGCGTTGTCGTGGAAGAAAATCAGCTTGTCATGTCTTTGTTGATAATCCGTCCTTTTTTCACGCAGATCACAGTTCACCAGGTTTCAACATCTCATAGTAGACGATACCCTGCTGCTCCCACCAAACGCACAGCATCGTCTTCTGTCCGAAGCGATTTGGTCTTGGGGAAGATGTAGATGGTTGGCCAGGATCAATCCACGATTTCTTGCGTTTAGGATTCACGAAATATATCCACTTTTCATCGCCTGTCAAAATCCGAGGCAGGAACGACTTTCTTTTTTGTCTGGTGAGCAAGGTTTCGCATGTGTTTTGACGTCGTTCAATTCATGCGGTACCCATTTTCCGATCTTTACAATCTTCCCCATGCCACGCAGACGCACGAAAATGGCTGTTTGAGTAACACCCAATTGCTTCGGGAGGATTTTTTGCGATTGTGCATCGTCTTCGTCGAAAAGACCCTGCAAATGATGGTCCCACTAGCCAAAAGTGCCTTCTTTAAACCGATGAAACCAATCTCGGCACGTTGTTTCCGATAAAGCACTGTCACCATAGACCTCCATGAGCGTTTGATGCGATTCGGCAGCCGATTTCTACAAATTGAAGCAGAAAAGCTGAGCTTCCCGCATATGCTCTTTTTCTGACAAAAAAACCAAAGGAAAAATGTATGTTGTTGTACGAAATTACTGACAATGTGCACTGAGTAATGTTGACAGATGTCAAACTCATAAAAAAAAGTATGACGTGCCCATGATAACTTAATACGCTCACTCACGCCATCTATGACCAAAACAGCGGATTTAAGCTTATACATCTGGTACGAGGGTCATTCAACAAGTACTTAGCCTACAAAAGAAAAACAAAAATTTTGGAAAGGTGGTAATTTATTTTTCCACATAATCTTCTTCAAGCTCGATACACTCGGCCCAGCGATGCTCTAACTTTTTGAACCCGTCCAAAAAATACATGTTCTCGAGGGAAGCAAAATAGGCCTCCGTGGCGACGATGACCTCCTCATTCGACCCAAATCTATTCCTGGCGAGTGATTTTTTCAGGTTTGGAAACAAAAAGTGGTTACAGGGGGCTAAATCTGGAGAGTACGGTGGATGGGGCAGCATATCGTAGCGCAATTCGACCAATTTGGCCATGGCGACGGCGGAGGTGTGAGCCGGCGCGTTGTCGTTGTGAAACGGCACTTTTTTCTTCGCAAAGCGGGGCCGCTTTTTCTTCAATTCGACGTCAAATCGGCCCAATAAGTCAGCATAGTAGCGCCCCGTGATTGTTTTACCCTTCTCGAGGTAATCGATGTGGATCACACCTTGGGAATCCCAGAAAACGGTGGCCATCACCTTTCTGGCCGATCGAACAGTCTTCGCCTTCTTCGGAGCACGTTCGCCGGGTGAAGTCCACTGTTTCGACTGTTCCTTAGTCTCTGGTGTGTACCATGGATTCACTGGTCACGAAACGACGCAAGAACTCCGCTGGATTGCGCTGAAACAGCGCCAAACACGTCGCCGATGTGGTCTCACGGTTGCGCTTGTTTTCCGGTGTGAGCAAACGTGGCACCCATCGCGCCGACAGCTTTCTCATGCCCAGTTCTTCGTGTAGAATATGATGCACCGTTCCTACTGCGACGCCCACAGTCTCAGCTATCTCGTGAACCTTCAATCGACGGTCTGCCAACACAAGATCGTGGACTTTTTTAACGTTTTCCTCCGTAGCAGCCGTTTTCGGAGCAGCTGGCCGTGGCTCATCAAGAACCGACGTGTGGCCCCGAACAAACTCGTTGAACCAATTCTTGACGATCGCCATCGAAGGAGAAGAGTCACAATACACAGCATCCAAGCGATCTTTGATTTTGCTGCGCGTTTTCCCTTCCAAAAACAAGAATCTAATCACCGAACGATATTGTTCTTTTTCCATTTTTGTGCAACCGACCGACACGGTCGCTTTCAAAGGCTCTCAAAACAAAACTAATGAAGGGAATCGACTGAAACTTTGACAGTAGGCTACTAAAAGAATGTACTGCACGATGGTAAATTTCTTTTGTGGCAGCAGATCCATCGGGCGGTGAGGCTAAGTACTTGTTAAATGACCCTCGTACATCACCCATTCGTCTCCTGAAGTGGATATTTTTTTGTCTATTAAAACTTTATCGATAATTTTCGATATCTTGTAAAAATTGAAGGTGTTGGCTTTAGGGGCCCTGCAACGTTTTCGTTCATTTGCCAACTGCGCATATGGTCTCACCTGAATTTGTGTATAATACAAATTGTTATGCAATATTTTCCAGAAAACAATTTGAAAAACATTTAATTATCTTCCAATTATGAAATAAGCTTTATGGATTGAATTGTCTGGAATTTCAGAAGCAATATGTTCAAGTGCAATTTAAAGGCTCACAATTTCGACCCAAGTTTTTACGTTATTTTTTCAGAGTCTCAGTAACTGATCCACCACTTTCGTTGTTATTGAAGATTATAATGCTTTATAATAAATTTGCCGTATCTATTCTATATGGCAGACAAATATCGACTGACAGAATGACAGCTATATAAATTACATTTGTAGGCTTACCTTTTCTTTTTGTGAGAATTTTCCCCTTAGTTGAAAACATTTTAAAATTATTTTCTATTGCTATTACACGTATAATAATTGTCATTTAATTATTTTTTCATTTTCGTTCCAATATTGATACTTTGTTCTAAATAAATAAGTCTGATGATTGTCATAAACAACGTCTCTTATACAATATCATCTAAAATACGCTTCTCCATAAAAGATAGATGGCATTGCTTCATTTCTTGAGCCAAAAAAAAAAATCCACAATTCAACACCGCAATACAAATAGTGATTGTTTGCTTGTTATTCTTATCGCATATCAGGTAACAAGAATACCTACTTACCCATTAGCCGAGGCATACGTACATCTGTTTACCCAGAGTTCAATGACAAGACATCCTGACAGTTACAAATTTTCAATTTCTTGATTGCATATGTCAACCGAATGCTCCTGTGTCAATGTGTCTTGTAGAAATCTCGACAACGAATTAATATCAGACAAGGAGCATACCGTATTCAGATTGAACTATTATTATTATTTTTTTTTAGGGGCAGAACACGGTGTCCCAGTTCTTCTCTGCACTAGTGCTAAGTGGTCGTATTACGTGCAATTCGTTCATTCAAAGACAGTAGGAGTCGACAGGATGCAACATGATTGCTGTTCGAGACAGATGCGTGTTCATACCATCGACAAAGAACATAATCAGATTATAAAATCAACTATATACAAATGCGTAAATATGTGTGTAGTTTGGTGAACATACTTCTAATAAGTATACCTCTTATATGCAGATGCCATATGCGGTTTCTATTGCGAAATGTGTCGAAAAGCAAAATAAATTGCTTACAGGTGTCAATTGAATCTCCCATAGGATCGGTTTCCATTTGCTCATTTTCTGTTAGTTTCTTTAAAGGTATTTACTAGTCCCTATCGAACGAAATCATATCCTTTTCATCTTATACATACGTGGCCTTTTCCCACTATCACTTGCTCTTCCCTTTTGGCATTAGCTGCTTCATGATTCGAACCATCTAATATGTCTTGTTTATTTACGTGTTTATTTCGCGTTCCATTGCAAATTCGATAAATACGCTTGTTATGTGGTATCAAATGTACGCAACGATTTTCTTAGACTTGGAACAGACAAAGGACCATAGGGAAAAATCAGTACCCAATATTATTACGACTATACCTCACCGATCATCATTTACCATAACACAACCTTCGTCCTTTTCCTTTTTTATTGACATGCACACATATGGATATGCTGGCGATATTATACGGTCACGTATGTAACTTAATATTGTGATACGAAAGAGGCTAGCTACTATTGCGTGTATATACGAGTATATACCCTCTTGGAGATTTATTTTCGAAATCGAATTCAATATCGAATTAAGTAGACGTAACAAAAAAAAAAACATATTCGTAAATGGCTCTCCCTACAAGAAGACCAGAATCAATTTTTACTGCTAATTATTGTAAACAAATTATTGACTTAATTATGGTATTTATATAATAGAATGAAACTAAATCAACTACTAAATTATGTCTAATGAAGATTTGTGAGCTTAATATAACCATTCTAGAGATTCTTAAACTAATCGTGCTCATCCCTTTTAAGATGTTTTTACAATTTATTAAGTATTTATACACGTATTTTTCCACTTTATACAACTTTCATTTTATTTACGAGTATAAGACTTTTAGATTGGATCCATTTGGTTTTCCTTTCTCCCCACACCTAAAAAAATAATCGTAAATTATTTTGTTTATAGAATGGATCACTGTACATTCAGCTCTCGAATTATTATTATTTGCAGAAAAGTTATCAAAAATTTTCAATAAATTCACACAATACCAACAAAAGTTAAGCATTTTAGGAATTTTTTGAAGGTCCACTTTAGAAAATATCACCTTTTAAGGATCGTATTGTAAAATTTAAAATCTTATTGCAAGTTAAATATTTTCTGCATTTAGAATATCCCTTTTTAAAGGACAAATTAAATTTAATTATTCTGCCTATTTTTTTTTTGCTTTATTTTTAATGTGAGGATTTTGACGATATTCTGAGTGGCACTTACTGTAAAGATTTTTATTACAAAAAATCTATAATTATGACTTACGAGGTGTGGCATAAAAGCAATAAGATTGATTTTTTTAATTTTTTATTATTAATTAATACTACTGCCATTATTTTGTTTTTAACAAAACTCTTCGGTTAAACCCCTTTGGATGTTATCGATTGGACCGAGATGATATCCTTCCAAATATTTATTTTTATCTTGAGGAACAAAAAAAAGTCACATGGCCTGAAGTTAGGAGAAATAAGGACCGGCTATGGGAAACACATTAACATAATTCCTTTTTCCAGCAAAAACTCTTCGTTGCTGATTGTTATACGAGGTCTGTTCAAAAGGTATCGCGAATTTTGGGTTTTTTTCAAAAATTATTTATTTATTCATGAATATCTATTTTGTCCCCTTCAAAGTAATCCCCACCAGATACTATACACTTGTGCTAACGTTTTTTCCAATCCTCGAAGCACTTCAAAAAATCATTTTTTGTGATCTTGTTCAGCTCCTCCTTCGATGCCGTCTTTATCTCCTCCATCGTAGCTTAGCATCATCCTTTCATGGGGCTCTTCATTTTCGAGAACAAGAGAAAGTCACGGGGGCCAGATCTTGGGAATACGGTGGCTGCGGCATTATAAGTGTGTTGTTTATGGCCAAAAATTCGCGCATAAGCAACGTTATCATGGTGTAAAAGCCAATTTTTGTTCTTCCACAAATCCGGGCGTTTCTGGCGGATTGCTTAGCGCAACTTGCGCATAACTTGCAGGTAATATTCCTTATTGACCGTTCTACCCTGTGGCAAGAACTCATGATGCACCACGCCCCTGCAATCAAAGAAAACTATAAGCAAAACCTTCATATTCGACCGAGCTTGGTCCTTTTATTGGTCTTGGCTCATGCTGCAGCTTCCATTGGGTTTATAACCATAAACCCATGATTCGTCACCAGTTATGATCCTCTGGGTCGTCGCGGACAGAGTCCAACAGCTCCTTAGCAATGTTAATGCGATGCTGTTTTTGGTCGAAATTGAGCAAAAATTGAAGACGAGCCAAAATACGTGCAAGCAAAGCAGCTGTCAAAAATTAACTGAACATTCAAAATGGCCGAACTCGTTCCCGTAAGTGAGAGTAATGAGTACCAACATAACGAAAATCGAATATACGTAACCCGCGGAAATTCAAAATTCGCGATACTTTTTGAATAGACGAAGAATCCTTTTTCTGAAACTTCAAAGGATTTTTTTTTTATAACAAACTAGGTTGACAGTTTATCTGGATCTCAGAAGAAACTTCAATCGTTACAAATCTTCTCAACAGTTTCCAATGTTGAAGGCTCCCCTAAAGCGAGCTTTATCTTCCACTGCTTTGCCACCTTCCAAAAATACGTTCTGCCACCGAAAAGTAACTAAAATAAAATAAAAAAAACATTAAAAAAAAATAATTTTTAACGATAAAAGAAAATTAACAAAATTGATAGTAATGATAACTTAAGTACTAATTATCTGACCGATTTTAAACCAAAATTCATAACAATTTTAAATAATAGCAAACTTTGCTTAATGAGCATAATTTATGCTGAAGCTGGTTTTTAGAAAATGTAAAAATACGATTTAATCAAAAATAGCTAATCAGAAAAAGAGTAAAAAATCGATTGTCAAACTAATTTTAAGTGAAAATTTATTTGCATAAATTATGAATTTTGCAAATTAAAAAAAAAAAATAATTTTTAATCATGTATATTTTTAAGGTGCATAATTAAGGATATTATTTTTCATTCTCATAAAAGGGTAAGGGTTTTTTATTTGTTTTTAATCAGTTTTTTTTTTTTTTTTTTGAAAATTCCATTGCTTGTAACTCCGCTCCTTTTTTGTTTTTGTTTTTCTGTTAGCAACTATTATTCAACAATGTTATACATTCAATGAGGAATTTTTGGAGCAACCACAAATCCTTTGAATAGATATCTTCATTATGTCAAGTGTTTTATGTTTTGTGCCATTTGACAAGATTAAATTTCTCTAATAAGATAATGAAAGGATACTATTCTTATAGTATTATATTGTCGTCACATTTGATAGTACATGTAGCTCATAAACATGAAATATGAAATATTTCTTGAATGTATGCATAATATTCTGTATTCATTTTTCAATAGGTGGGGCTCTATATGCTATATCGTGACAATAGTGGGATGACAGTGTGCGATTAGTTTAAGTTGATGACTATAAATGAAATGAGAACGACTACTACCACCAAAACCATATTGAAATTTGTTCGAATTATAATTAAATACGGCGGTAAAATTGAGTATCAAATACAAATTATTTTCATATTCTGATTTATTGTAATTCTTTAAGGTGACAATTATAACCAACCATATTGATTTCACTCAAAATAAATTAATTTCATATTAATTACTTATTTACGAGTATATTGCACAGCGGTGATGGGTGCTGAGCAAAATTATGTGTGATAAATTATATGATATCTTAATCATGGATAAATTGATATAATTTATATTTGTAAAAGCAATTCTTAAAATTTTATCCTTTGCATAACATATTTATACATTGATGCTCCTATGCTAACATAGTCATATGATTATGCTTGATGGTAATAGGCGAGCAGAAAATTTCTGTTGAATTTGAGCAGAGATTGTTTGAAGTATTTAAGTTGGAAAAGGATTTTCGGGAATATTTCGATATAAACTAAAGGGATATGTGTGAAATGTTGGCTGATTAGAAAGGCTCTTGATAACAGTAACAAATATCGTTGTACTCAGTTTAAATCCTTTCCCTTTGACAATGAATGTTTGCGCGTTTACTCTTTTAACGTAATCAAAATATACGAGCATACTTTATAAGCTGTCATACGATACGATATATTTTCCCTAACAAAGTTCGGAGCGACCAAACCCTTATTTAATACCGTCTCGCCCCTACAGCAATTCTATATCGTTCGGTCATTGTACTCGAATATCCTTACACGTTAATAGAATATTTACATTAGATTGGTTGTTTTATGTTATTTTGATTCTTAGTCGCTTCCAGGTTCTCGTGGTTTTGCTCCTCTTTATTTCTATTTACTCATTGGATAAACTAAATAAATGAGCTATCATGTGAAAAATGTTATTTTACTGCTCGATTTGTATTTGC
Organism: Atherix ibis; assembly: GCA_958298945.1. Taxonomy (NCBI): domain Eukaryota; kingdom Metazoa; phylum Arthropoda; class Insecta; order Diptera; family Athericidae; genus Atherix; species Atherix ibis. The sequence continues at coordinate 43,258,295 of OY282610.1, forward strand.
CAAGGCATAGATTACACTGGATTAGAGTCGACAAGATGGGTTGGCTTTGAACTTATAACAGTATCATGTTAACTGTTTTAAGATTTTACGACCGTCATAAATACTTGATCAACTCAATACAGTGTTAATGGTCCTCGGTCCTGTTTTAAGTTATCCTTTCGATAGAAATTTTAAAAACATACATTATATGCTCATATGTTATGTTAACAGGTTTTATTCTTAATACGCTTTGGTGGATAATTTTTTTTTCAATTTACATGTCCTTATGACTTTACAAAAAGATTTTTAATATTAGGTCTTTGCACTTTGGTTTTTTTAAAAGATATTTTTAATTATCTAAAAAGGATATTTTACGAATATTTTCTTGCATGGTTAGTCCTTTTTAACATAAATTCCTTTATTTACTATTTAATTGGAATTTTTAAATTCAAATATATTATTTAATTCTATATTTTAAAGGATTTTTATTAAAAATTATATGATATTTTTTTTCGAAAATTCTTAATACCAAATTTGAGATTTTTCACGATAATTGCAATTTTTGGTATTTTACGTATTAACTTGGAATTTTTTTCTAAAAAAAAAATAAAACAGTATTGCAAGTTATAATTTTGACAATCTTTTTAGAAAGAATAGTATTATAAAAAATATTTTAAAATATAGATGAGCCGTATATAACGATATTAATTTCGAAGCAGGTTCACTCAAAGAGGTTAAGTTGTCCTTTCTTATTTTTCAAACCTTAAGTGACATATCGCCAATATTTCTAATAAATTAAAATAAAAGTGGAAATTTTTCGGTGGTTTCAGAAAATTAGTTTTTGAAAATATTATCAATGGAAATTTAGATGGTGGTATGATAAGTCAGTGATAAATGAAACAAATAATTCATTTATTGAACAATAATTGAGGTTTTTTTCTTTTTTGAGTTAATATACTTCGTTAAAACAATATTTCAACTATTTTTTAATATGCGTATAGAACGATTTGCCAAACTCTGTAAAATAGGCCCTTTTCTTTACGTTTTGAAATAGGCTTTCTTCACTAAGCCATTTCTTTACGTTTTGAAATAGAAAAAAGCTGCTTGAAGCCAAATCTGAAGAAAACGATCGTAGGAAAACTAATTTTGCTATAACAAAACGCCAAGGAATGTGCAGCTGCATTGTCATGATGAAAAAGAACTTTTTTCTTTGCCAAATGCGGTCGTTATTATCGTAATTTCATTATTCACCTAGTTTAATAAGGTTGTATGTTAATACTGACCTGTTACGTGTTACTTTTTCGATGAATATTATACGACGATGAAACTCTACATAAAAAAAAGGTACATTTTAATCTTCTATCTTAAAAGAGCCTCGTTTAATAACAAAAAAAAATATATTTGAACTGCTAGTCGATTTTTTGCAAGGATATCAAATTCTTTCTAAATAGTATCTAAAACAGGAGAATTTCGGGTATTTTCATATCAAGTAAATTATTATGAATTTTTGCCTATTAGATTAAAAAAATATGCCATTTTTAAAAGAAGATGAAAGTATATTTTATTAAAAAAGAAATTATGGCATATTTTTATTGAAAATATTTTTGTTTTTGTTTTTTTTTTTTAAATAAAAATGTCTATAAATTCATTTGATACTGCTTGGAATTCAATTTTTATTACATCAAAGAAACACACTGATTCCCTTGAGTTTCTGATATTAAGCTAAAATAATGAAAAATTTTGCTTGTTTTTGACAAAGATATGCTTATATTAAAAGCTTTAAAAACAATAACAACAACAAAAAATGGTAAAAATAGCAGAAAAAAACTATGCAATAAGTGAATTTTTATACTTGTGAAGAAAAAAAAAGGATATTCTCTTAAAAGATATATAGTATAAAAATTAAATATGAACAAAATAATAAATGAAAAATATGAAAAAGGCCGTAGACCTGAAAGAATCCTAAAAAAAAAATAACGTTCGTTCAGGTTTTGTTATAATAGCTCATAAAGAAATTCCTTTTATTAAGAGAGAACATAGTAGATTTTACGTTGTCCTTGTAGAAAAGTAGAAAAAATAAATTTCGTATATTCTATGAAGTGTCCTTTTTTTATGTTATCCATTATTTTCGTATTTAATCTAAATTTTTAAAAATGTACAATATTAAGGATACTCTTTTACTTTGGAATTTATAATTGCTATTATCTATTATTGGGATAATAAAAATGATTATTTTTGATGTATTGATTTTTTTCCTCCATTGATTTGTTCGTTTATATCCGATTGTTAAAAGGAAACTTTTGTTTAGATTTATTTTTTGTTTATTTAGCAATAATCAGTTTGGTTTTTGGAAGAATTATTGGTCATCTGAAAATTGCTTCTATAATTTTATTGTATATATTTCCCTTAGAAGGATATGCCCATTTCTTTGTAAATTCTAAAGTATTTCTACAAATTTTCTTTCCAAAATTTTCCCTACGTAAACTGTTTTGTTTGTATTTATTCTTTTTATAATTAAAAAGTTTATTCTTATGTACAAATAGCGTAACCTTGACTGATTTAGTTTATTTTTGAAAAGTTAAATCTAAATTGAAGCATTTTCTTAGTTAAGAATAAATGTCAAGTGGTGTCAAGTATTGAGAAAATATATTTTTTAAAATCTTCCATTTATTTCGTATTCTGAACTCCTTACTTTCCGATCTATGCCAGTTTCTTGGCGAAAATTTTATATAAGAAAAGGCTAAATTGCTTGTGGCAAAATTTTCTACTCGAAAACAGGTTTATTAATTTTTAATACTTAAAATTATACAAACAAGCATTTTTTTTTTCTAAAAAATTTATTCGTTTTTTTTTATTTTTGAATAAAAGTTCTTATTAAATTTTTTTTATTTATTAAAGGATTTGTTTCTTATTCAATAGGATCTTGAAGAAAGGAAATATTTTGAAAAAAATAATAGTTTCTTAACATAAAATGTTATTAGTTCTGTCTGAAAATAAAATTTTTTTCAATTGTTTTTAAAGGATTCTGTTAACTATTTTATGTAAAAAATCTTCCACTAAAATTAATATAGTAACAGCAATTGATTTGTATTTTAGCTTCAGAGTTTGGACTCTATCAATTTTCAGATTTCTTCTTGATCAAGATATACCAAAGACCTTTTGGAACAGTATTAAAAAAATGTATTATTTTAAGAGGAACAGTATTAAAAAAATGTCGTAACGATATTAATTTCGAAGCTGGTCTACTCAAAGAGGTGATATGTCCTTTCTCACTTTTTAAAGTATTGAAAAGTAGGAAGCGGTATATCGTCAACATTTCTAATAAATTAAAATAAAAGTGGAATTTTTTCGGTGGTTTAAGAAAATCATTTTTTGCAAATATTATCATTGAAAATTATGAAGCGGTATGATAAGTTAGTGATAAATGAAACAAATAATTTATTTTAAGTTATTTTTCTTTTTTGACTTAATATACATCATTTAACAATTTTTCTAATATTATTATAAGAAATTACAAAGGCAGTATGATAAGTCAGGGATAAATGAAACAAATAATTGATCTAATGGGAAAAAAAACATATTATCTTGAATTTTCCTTGATATATCAAATCCCTTTAATCATGTTTTTAAGAGAAACAGTATTGAAAAAAATATCTTAAGATATAGATGAGCTGTACGTAACGATATTAATTTCGAAGCTGGTCTACTCAAAGAGGTGATATGTCCTTTCTCACTTTTTAAAGTATTGAAAAGTAGGAAGCGGTATATCGCCAACCTTTCTAATAAATTAATATAAAAGTGGAAAATTTTCGGTGATTTAAGTAAATATTTTTCGGTGATTTAAGTATTTTTTGCAAATATTATCATTGAAAATTATGAAGCGGTATGATAAGTTAGTTACAAATGAAACAAATAATTTATTTATTGAACAAAAATTGAGTTATTTTTCTTTTTTGACTTAATATGTTTCGTTAAACAATATTTCCAATATTATTATAGGACATTACAAAGTTAGTATGATAAGTCAGTGATAAATGAAACAAATAATTGATCTAATGGAAAAAACATATTATTTTGAATTTTCCTTGCTATATATCACAGACCTTTGATCATGTTGGGCATTTTTTATTTAATCAGGATGACATTCTTGGTACCATATCTGATAATATTTGTACCTCTGATATCCCTACTACTAATAATATCCTAATGATCACGTACGCCAGTCATATAGCAATATCAACAGCTCCTGACTTTGCATACAATATTCTAAAATGACATTTCCTAAAATGGCAAGACTGGTTAACGGTACGGAAAACATAGATAAATTGGAAAAAAATGTGTACATGTTACTTTTACCATCTACCTTTAACCATAGTACCAGCAAAAAATTAAAGTCCGCTATATAAAGTGGACTTTAATTATACCATGAGGAACTATACCTCATAGATTTTTTACATTATGTTAGCGACAGGCATGCTTAATAAGGCAACGTGTTCTCTGAGGTCGTAAAGTCTTCCCATCGAAATTATCTAGAAGGAAATTTTTAAGAAATTTCATACAGATACCATAACAGGACTTTAAGTTTGTGGTTCAATCAAGTCTTCCAACTCTTGTCTATTAAAATTTTTACAGTCGCTTATCCTTCGTGAAATTGTCTTCACTGCTTTAACCAGTTACTTCTATTGTCAGCAGAGTCACTAATCGCGACAAATTTTTTTAAATAATTAACGCCAATAACCGTTTTTTTTTATTTCGCTATTACTCCTAACAATTTGGTAATCACATGTATCTTATTTCTTTGTTGCTTGTATTTTTGTTGTAAATTTAAAATAAATTAACTGAAGTAAAACAACCAATTCGACCTCAATTGTTATGTTATTTAAATTCGTTTTGAAGGTTCTGATAAAAAACTCTATAATATCAAATCGATAAAAATTACACAACAACTTTAACCAAAATATGCCAAATGACTAATAATTTTAAAGAAACAACGATAAAGACAAATTCAACACGCAAAATTTTTCCAAAGTTTCATTTTGAACATTTCCTTCTAAAAAGCATGATTTTAACATAAAATGTCCTTCGAATAATTTTATTAGCTTTAAAAGTAAAGTAAAAGAAATCGAAATAATATAAAAGTAAAACAAATTAAATAAATAAAAACGGAAAAGCAAACTTTAACCAAATTCCATATCGCACTTAGAATCTGAACAGAATTTTCATATAAGAATAGGCGCTGGCTTCTGTACAACAGAACTCGTATATGAGCATTTTTATACTTCGAAAATAAATTCATTGTAGGCGGATAAATGTTAAGAGTAATAGTAAACAAGAAATGGAAATCAATTGAGAAATTCCCGAGTTTTATTGGAGAAAAAGTTTCAATATTTTGGGGCCCATTTGTCGATACCATTTCAGATATAGACCGGTAAATGTGGCGAATTCATGGAAGTTTTTCGCCTTTTATCGAACAATCGAAGCGAAACGAAACACATCATTAAATTACTTCTGGTAAAGTTTTGATGTTTATGACCAAAAATCGCAACGATAAAAATTCAATGATATTTCTTGACAGCTTCCTGTCTCTACCCTTCTTCCATATGTCATTTCGTATTCTGGTATGTTCCGGAAAAGTTTCCTTTTATCTGCTCATATTAAAACTTATTCTCAATAACATAGTTTGAAATTTTACCAGATAATAATTCCAGGTCCATCCATGCCAATCCTCTCCAAATCGAATTATTGTTCAGCCTAACTATTCGCGTATGGCGTCTATAAATCTACTTTATTGCACAATTTAGTCCGAGGAGCACCGTTGATTTTTATATCACAATCAATTCCCATTATACACATACAAATACAAATCGTACTATTGGATACTATTGGCTTTTGGGCAAAAAAAAAAATCTATTATTTTATTCAAGACTCAAAATTAATAAAAATTATTGAATCGAATTTCTTCTTCAGACGTTGACAGAAATAAAATAATTAATTAAAAAAATAATATAAAAAAAAATAATAATATAAATTAATAAACACAAATAATAATGATGGAAAAAAAAATTTAAAAATAAATATATTTAAAAAAAAAATCAGAATGGTAGCCAATTGTAGAAAATAAAGGAGAAATTTTATGGATTTAATAATAAATTAAATAAGAACAAATTCTTAACGTTAAATAAATTGGAAAAGATACCACTGATTAACCGCAAATCAGCTATAATCACAATAACACCAATAATAGTTATGGTAGTAACAATTAATGAAAATGATGATAATAATTTATAATATAAAAAAAAGGATAAAAACCGAAATCGTATTGGAATAGAACATATTTTGAGGTTAGGATATTTTTCTTATAACAGAGAGTATAATTTCGAAATCTTCAAATATTATTGTAATAAAAGATAATTTTAATTAAGAAAAAATGTCTAAAGACAATAGAAAAAAATGATAAAAGTTTTAGATCTTTTTTTTCATTTAAATCTAATCTAATTTTTGATGACTTTTACTATAGTTTATCTAGTTTTACTCGTAGAAAAAATTTCGACCATTTAGTACAGCTCGAAATGCTGTTGACCCAATTTTTTTAATCGACCATTTGACTTTTTGCAAATTCCCAAGGTCATGTTTTAAAAAAAAAAAAAAATTATTACACTTGTAAAAATCTTATACATGTTAATAAAGAAGAGTAAATTGCTTAGTATTATTTACGTTTGGAGCTCTAGTTGTGGTTGACCTAATTTTTTAATGCGGAAAAGTTCTACACAATCACCATCTAATATTCTGCAAAATCCAAAGTCATGTTAACTACCATACGCATTTTATATTTAGATTTAATGCTCAAGTTGTGATGGACCTAGTTTTTTTTAATATGAAGAAGGTTTGGACTTACCGTCTAACATTCTATAAAAGCCAAGGTCATGTTTACTGTCGGAAACGCTTCACATTTATAAATACTGCAATTGATCTAAATTTACTTGTATTAACAAAATAAAACGATAATTTACTAGTAACCTAATATTATTTATATTTACACCATGAATTACGATTGACCTAATTTCTCAATCAGAGGTTTAGTCTTTTTAAGAAGGTAACTTTATAATTAAAAAAAATTCACTCTATGGTCTAGCATTACACTGGACAATAATTGACCTAAATTTCCTTGTAAATTTAAAAAAAAAAAGATATCGTCAATATTTCTAATAAATTAAAATAAAAGTGGAAGTTTTTCGGTGATTTAAGAAAATCATTTTTTGAAAATATTATCATTGGAAATTACGAAGGCGGTATGATAAGTCAGTGATAAATGAAATAAATAATTCATTTATTGAACGAAATTTTTAATATTTAGAGCGCAAATTACTGTTGATGAAATTTTTAAAGAAAAGAGGTTTTTAGGATGAGGTCTGATATTTCTTTGGTGGAAAGTTTATGATAATTATTGGTCATGCTTTATACTAAAATAAACTAACTCTACGTGTATGATTATGATCTAGCATTATTCTTGTTAAACGTTATTTCTATTCAAAGTACCAGCTGGAATTGACCTAATTTTATATATTATTTCTTTTTTTTTTTAAAAAAAAGCACACTAATTGTTAAGGAAATTCAAATGTTTTTTATTTAATGTGAATTACAATCGATACAATTAAGTTCTGAATAAAACGTCATTCGAATGGCCTCCACGACTTCTTTTGCAGAAACGAATTCGATGAACCCAATTTTCGAGAACTTTTTCCACTAAATCAAGTCGTATGTCATGAATAGCACGTTCAATATTGACTTCTAAAGCTTGAAGAGAGTCTCATTTATTGCTGAAGACCAATGACTTCTAATAACCCTACAAGAAATAGTCTAATGGTGTTAAATCACAACTTCTTGGAGCCCATTCAATGTCACATTTTTCTGAAATAGTCGAATCTCCAAAGTTTTCTCGCAATAATTCGGTTGTTGCACGTGCTGTGTGGCATGTAGCCCCGTCTTGTTGGAACCAGATATTGTCAAGATCAACTTCTTCCAATTTCGGCCATAAAAAGCTGGTTATCATCGATCTATACCGCTCTCCATTGACAGTAACGGTGTTACCAGCTTCATTTCGAAAGAAGTACGGACCGATGATTCCACCAGACCAAATACCACACCAAACTGTCAATTTAGGTGAATGTAATGGGTGTTCATGACTAATTTGTGGATTTTCTGCACCACAAATTAGTCATGAACACCCATTACATTCACCTAAATCCTAAAAAATCTTCATCGGAGAAGATGATGAGCACTCGAAAGGTTGCAATGGGAGAACGATTATTTTGATAATAATATTGAATAATTTGTTAACGTTGTTCTTACGTATATCTCTCCATGATGAAATTATAAACATTACTGAATATAATGAAAAAAAAGACATATCGTGACATATTACAAATGGCCGAAACGTCACTTAGAAATCATATCACCCTTATTGGAAAACCCTTTATGAGAAAATTAGGTCAATTGCAGCTGGTACTTTCTTCTTCACTTTTTTGACCTAATTTTTACATCACGAAGTGTTACAATCCTTAGAGTTCAAAGTTATATATAAAAATTTGTTTAATGTGATGCTGAACCGCTGCTAACAGTTTGAGTATATGATTTACCTTGTTTTAAATGAAGGAACTCGTTGTCATTTGGAATTGTCAGCCTCTGCTGATATAATTTTAAGTGGAAGAATTTCTCGAAGATGTAGCCTGAACATATGGCCTGGCATTGAGAATAGATTTTAAATAAGTTCTGGTCAATTCTAATTTAATATAAGTTCTAAAAAAATGGACATTTTTTGTTGTTGCATATTTACATAATTTCTTATGTAGTATAAGTGTAATATTTTAGTTTTTGACTATTTTTTTAGACATTTTCATAATTTAATTTGATAAAACTTTTCCATTTCAATTTAACATAAAATTATTCATAATCATTACTAAATGTTCGACTATTTTGAAATAATATTTTTTCCTTATAATATATTGTGTGTATCTATAAATATAAATGATTTTGATTTTTGGCATTTTTCTTTTATATTTTTATGTTCCCGGATATGGTTAAATATCTTATAACAGAATGGTGGCGCCAAAGATGGTCTAGATATGAATGTTGGTCCAGCATGGCAAAAAGGATATACAGGAAAAGGAGTTGTTGTATCTATATTGGATGATGGTATACAGACAAATCATCCTGACCTTGCTGATAATTATGTGAGTATTATTATAAGTCTAACTATAATTATTACGATAACAATTTTAGATAAAACTGATAAATATCTGCTTTTGTTTGTATTGTTTAGAGTTCAGAAAGATAGTAAAAAGTCAGTTGTTAGGAAGTGTGGTTCCCCTAACATTATTATATTGTACATTATGTTTTAATAGATTTTTTTTTTGTATATATTTGTGGAGAAATTTTTTTTTATTTCTATTCTTTAACAATAAAATAATACTAAAACATGAATGGAAATACGTACAACGATAATTTTAATATCCTTTAGTACAGGACGAAAATATAAATCCCAATAGAATTTGCTAATATTAGAGAAAGTAATACTAATATAAACAGTTTTCTTTTATTTTGCTATAGAATTTTTAAAGGGAATATTATTTTTCCTTATTTCCGTTTTTTTTTTTTTTTTTTTTGTTAAGATGGCTACTATCTAAAAGTAGGAAGAAACACAGTATGAATGGTGATGAACTAAAAGAAAAATTCCCGTTTATATTTATGCTAGTAGCCATTTAAAAAAAAAAGTAGCACTGAAATTTTGGGTGATTGTCTTGTTCGAATGTTATATGAGATATCCTGAAAGAAGAAAGATTTTGATAAGGGTTCTAGAAAAACTGAAATAAAATAAATATATATATATATATAAAAATAAAAAAAAAACAATAAGAAAAGTTTAACATTTCTTGCTGTTTTTCATGAGCGCTCAGCATGGGGTAAGAGGAAATTATAAGAATTTTTGTTTGGGGGATAAAAACGAACTTTGAGCAGAAATATAAATCGAATAAATAGCAAAAAAAAAAAACAAAATTCGAACATATCGAAAATTATTTATAGCAGCTTTGCAAATAATGAAATGTAGCGGAAGCGAATAGTCGATAATTTTTCAACCAACCCCATCCTCTTCCCCCTAACTACAACCACTACACTACCGATAAAAACTAAATTCCAAAGACATTTTCACAAACGCATATATATATACTATTAAACTAAATCATTATCCTTTTTTTTTTTTGTATAAAAAAAAAGAAGAAGAAATTCTTATTGATCGTATCACTAAATAGATAGAAAATAGATACATCTGTTTAAAGTTTTCAATATTCTATAGTAAAATATTTCCAAAAAAGGATAAACAATATCCTAGAAAAATAAAGCAACAAAGAAAAAAGGGACAAATACATTTATAGAATTTTATCAATAATATAAAAAATGATAAAAACTTCCCTTTTGAGAAAATGCCAAAAAGATAAAAGAAATTAAACGAAGAATTCTTTAAAAACTATTTTACGAACATTTACATATACATATATGTGTATATATTTTTATATATGCATATGTGTTTTAACATGAAAAATTCCAACAACAAAAAAAAGAAAAATAATATAAAAATCAAATAGTAAGTAAAAAAATTTCTTAGAAAATTCATAATATTCGCATTTAAATTTTGATCCTTTTTCCCGACAGCTCTTTCTTATTTGATCGACTATACCTTGTATACGAGAATGTACATTTATGTATATATAAATGGGATACACGTTGGAATTCTAAAGCTGATTGAGGGTGGTTATGGAAAATTTCCCAAGAAATATAACGAAAAAAAAAACGAATACTTTATTAAAAATCTGTTTTAGATTTTTTTCTTGTTTTTCGCTTATCTTTTTATGTTCTTTAACTTTTCAATAAAATGTCAAAATTTTTATTCAATTTCGAATATTCAACTAACCCGAAATTGTTAATATTATTCACCAAGCCTTGCGGGGAAACTTTTAAATTCATTGCTTTATTGTCGACTTTGCTCATATTATATGAAAAATTATTTTAATAGACAAAATTCGGATAGTGTTTTTAGACATTTAACATGAATATCCTTGTAACAATATGAGTGCATATTTTGTTCAATAAAATTAGAATTATAATAATTAATGTAAATTATTTCAAATTTTTATATGCTAATCTAAAATATTTAATTCAGATTGGAAGGGGTCCATCCACTAAACTCAATTTTGTCTTTTTCTTTGATACTCCTCCATTAGATTCGTTTATTGTTGGGATTATCATCTTACATTGGTAAAATCACATTTAAATTATAATTTCAATTATTCAATATTTTTTCGTTACGATGGAACTGATATAGTTAAACGTCACATTGCGTTATGGCGGGATCTGTCAACTAGTTTGTGTATAGCTTCAAAGTCAACATGGAGAAAAATATTAAAAGAAGAATTTTTCAGAAATTTTGTTTTTCAAACGCAATTTGTAGTTGTCAGTCATTGCTCATGTTGAAGAAGGCTTCAGGTGTGTCAGCATACAACTAGAAAAAGGATTTCAAGATAGCCGAAAATATCTTAGTATGTTAGATATTCACCATCAACGAAGAAAAGACAATCCTTTCTCTAGTGGCTCTAGCCGAAAAGAAATGGATCCAGATCTGAAAAAGTTTTGGACATAGAATACGACGCAGCACGGCTTATTCCGAAGGAGCTGAATTAGATTCAAAAAGAGAATCAAAAATCAGTTTGGAATATACTTTTAGGAAACTCCTACTAACGGATGATAAAATATGGGCTTTTTGAGCTGATTTATCAGACAATAAACTTTAGAATGGCGCTTCCATAAAGAACCGAAACCGATAAAACCACGTTCAAGTTGCTCCACACTGTCAAAGGGTTTCCCCTCAACGAATGTCACCGATCTAACACCGCATTCATCATATACGAGGTCTTTTCAAGAAGTATCGCGAATTTTAAATTTCCGCTAGTTTTGTGGCATTATGTTGGCATTCATGTCTCTCACTTATGCCGACAAGTTTGGCCATTTTGAATGTTCATTAATTTTTGACAGCTGCTTTGCTTGCACGTGTTTTGGCTCGTCTTCGATTTTTGCCCATTCCGAAAAATGGATCAAAGGATCTGTATCAAATTTTGTATGAAAAACAAAATTAATTGCGCGAACGCATTCCGAATATTGACTGTGGTATATGGTGAAGCTACCTTGGACCGAAGCAACGTTTATCGGTGGTACAAAATGTTTTTAGAGGGCCTAGAAGATGTGAACGACGAAAAGCCAAGTTCGGTCGAATGTAAAGGTTTTGCTTACAGTTTTATTCGATTGCAGGGGCGTGGTGCATCATAAGTTCTTGCCACAGGGTAGAACTGTCAATAAGGAATATTACCTGCAAGTTATGCACAAGTTGCGCGAAGCAATCCGCCAGAAACGCTCGGATTTGTGGAAGAACAAAAATTTGCGTTTGCACCATGATAACGCCTCTGCTCACTCATCGTTGCTTTTGGCAAAAAAAAACACACTAAAAATGCCGCAGCCACTGTTTTCCCCAGATCCTTCCCCCTTATTTCCAAAACTGAAGAGCCCCATGAAAGGATGATGCTACGCTACGATTGAGGAGATAAAGACGGCATCGAAGGAGGAGTTGATCAAGATCACAAAAAATGATTTTTTGAAGTGCTTCGAGGATTGGAAAAAACGTCATCTGGTGGGGATTACTTTGAAAGGGACAAAATAGATATTCATGAATAAATAATTAATTTTTGAAAAAACACAAAATTCGTGATACTTTTTGAACAGACCTCGTATGGTTCTATGTCTCGACTTTTTATTGCCTGAACTGAAATGGCCACTTTATGGAAGCCGTTTTAATTCCATTTTATTAATAATAGATAATTTGCCAAAGGAGCTGAATTCGATACTAACAAGTGCTAGTAAACAGGATTTCAATGGTGTCTATTTTCAAGAACTAACAATTTATGTTATATTTAATTATTCCGGATATTTATTAGACAAAATTTATTTAAAAGAAAATATTTTCCTAATAAAATTTTTTACAATGTTGGCTTCTGACTTTAAAAAAATTTATTGTAATCCTTCAGATTCTACCGGTACTTTGGTTGAATAAAAGGCCGGCACTTTGGTTGAATGATAGTATATTTTTCCCTTTCAAAGCAGGTCCTTTGGGCCGCTATAAGACTTCAACTGAAATCGCTTTCAGTTGAAATTGAAAAAGTATATTATCCGAGTCCTTTGAAATGGTTTTGGATTCGCACGCGCTCAGACCAGAAGAAAAGGGGACTGGAGAACCACAGATACCCAATTTTGCAACAAAAACTCGTTGATAGAGTTGGTTTTGTGAGCCGATCTAACGTTGAGAACCGTTTTTCTGAGCCACTCAAGGACGCACTTATCTGCATCAATGTTAGCGATGGTCTGACCTGACAAGAGTTCTCTCTCCTTCATCAGTTTTCGACTCTCCGAGACTGCCTTATTCCCACTGAAAAACGTATGCTTTTGATAAGGAAAAATTACTTTTCTTAACGTAAACTTTAAGCTTACCAAAAATTTTAAGTCACATCCTTGCTCCAAATTTTGTTATTTCAGGTAATAATTTATGGAAAAGGCTGTGTGAAGGGGAAGTCCGCAATTTTTCCACATATCTCTCAGTGTTGCTAGTCTCATTACTGATCCCTCAGCGAGATTTCCCCTTGTACTATGTGTATTGTTCCCTTTAATAATTTAAAATTTTATTCGAGAGGAGGTCGGAAAGTAATGAGACTAACAACACTTTATTCTTTCTTTTATTCTTGCCAACACTAAATAAGAGCTTTCTTATTCTACTCGGTTAATAAAATTTTTTTCTTTCTATGAAATTAAATAAAATTATTTCTAAGCACATTTGTATTACTACGAATTACTTTAAATGCGCCAAAAAAATTACGAAAATATGCTGTAATACGTAATATTCAGTATATAATATTTCCGCATTTTTGGTAATAGCACTCGCTACTGTGCTATTTATGATGAAATAATTCAAGCAGAAAAATAAATCAGAAAAAAGGATTCAATTTTCCTTTACAAAATATAATTCCTTATATATGCTGGTAACTTTTGTTAAATAACTAAGTGTACTCCAAGGAGGGAAATCCTTTATGAATTCTCATGTCTTACTACAGCAGAAGAAATCATATTAAAAAGTATAAATTTTAAGCTCCTTAGAATTCATAGACATTTGCAAACTTATTATTATTATTTTATGTAGAGTATTTTTTTTTCCCTTATACAATTCCTTTTTTGTATTATAAACAACTTCCTTGTAATGTGAAATGTTTTATTTTTATGCTTTCATAGGGAGGAGAAAAAAAATCTGTTTAGTCATTTCTTTTTGCATCTGTAATTGTTATTATTATTTTCCGTACTCTAAGGGCTGCCGTAACTATTCCGAGGTTGAATTCTACGGTGTTACAGGTGTTTGTTTGGCAAATTCAAAAGGTGAAAGTTGAGTTGAATTGTAGATAGTCGGATTGTATAATGGCGGATATTCTTTTATAATACGTTGGGGGATTGACGGAATATATCCATATGTATATGGATGTGGTTATGGATGGAAGAGTCAAAAGGGGAGAATTTCACCGGGTTAAGGGTGAGGCGACGTCTATTGTTCTTACGTTTGTGATGAGTAAACATAAATTCTTCACGTGTATTCGCGTGTGAAATTAAAACGTTTCGTTTTCCAGCCTACCAACTTTTCTCTAAAGGATATTCTGTTGTTTTTGTTTCACCAAACTCTAGACACGTTATTCATAATCTAACATTTTTCACGGCTTCCATTCTATACACTTACTTACATAATAATCCTTTATCAAATCATGAAAGTATGTGTTTTTGTTTTCTTTACTTTGATTTTTATAACAAGAAAATTCTTTAACTAAACATTTTTTATTATAAAACCGAGTATGTAGAAATTTAAGTTTTTAGTAAATAAATAAGGAGGAAATCTCAAATTAGATTGTGTGTTTTCTTTTTCGAAATGATAAATTGGTGACTTTTTGTTATTATAATTTCTGTGTAAGAAAAGTTATTATAAACAGGATTACATGTCAGTAAACATTTGAAAATTGTAAACATTTTTTTTGTTCTTTATTTGAAAATTTTCTATTTTTGTAATTAATTTATTACTATTATTATTTAAGATGCTGGTTTGTTTTTAAAAAAAAGGACTGCAATCCAAGAAAAGTTAATTCTTACAGGACATTTAGCCACCTCCGGCGTTCTTAACAAATTGCATGCACTATTCTTTAAATAAAAAAACCTCATCTATATCAGCTGTGGGTCACTTGATATTTACTTTCAAGGCGTTAGAGACCAACTGATAGGTCCATCCGAGTCTATGTCTGCTGTGTTATTAATTATATACGCGTTTACTATGGTCTGGTAACACCGCCCATTGCCTGTAGTTTAAAAAAAGAATTTTTCCCACTCCATAAGTAACAATTAAGACTCTTAACGAGACCATTGAGACCAAAAATTTTAGGTGCAGCTAGCAAATTGACTAATCATTTTCGAAGTTATGTTCAATAAGTTGGAAACGTTGCTCAGCTGTAAGTCTAGCCATGATAAAAATACAAATATTTTTAATTAAAAATCATTCTCAAATTTTGACAGATGACAGCTTGTTTAACAGCTAATCCTATGGGAAGTTCTGTCATACCAAAAATAAACCACTTTATATGATTTTTTAATGTTTTTGTTTTTATAAACAAGCATTTCATTAATTATCATTAAAAAAATAGCATATAAATTTTAAACCTCAAAAATTCAGTGAAACTGTTTAAAAGGAAAAATTTTAAAAATTGTTTCAAAAACTAAATTTTTAAGAAATTATTGCTCACAATCGAGCATAGTCTAGTTTTCGCTTAAAATATATGGTTTTATTTTATTTTTATTTTTATAATGGATTAGATATTCATAATAATTGAGCCTAATAACTAGCAAGACTTTCCTTTATAAACGAATTTTTCTCACTCCAAAAGGAACAATTGAAACTATAAACGAGACCATTGAGACCAGAAATTTTAGGTGCAACTAGCAAATTGACTAATTATTTTCGAAGTTATTTTCAATAATTTGGAAGCGTTGCTCAGCTGTAGGTCTAGCCATGATAAAAATATAATTTATATTAATTAAAAATCATTCCCAAACTTTGACAGATGACAGCTTGTTTAACAGCTTACCTTATGGGAAGTTCTGTCATACCAAAAACAAACCACTTTATATGATTTTTTTAATGTTTTTTTATATAAACAAGCATTTCATTAATTATCATTAAAAAAATAGCACATAAATTTTAAACTTCAAAAATTCATTGAAACTGTTTAAAAGGAAAAATTTTAAAAATTGTTTCAAAAACTAAATTTTTAAGAAATTATTGCTCACAATCGAACATAGTCTAGTTTTCGCTTAAAATATATGGTTTTATTTTATTTTTATTTCTATAATTGATTAGATATTCATAATAATTGAGCCTAGTAACTAGCAAGACTTTCCTTTATAAACGAATTTTTCTCACTCCAAAAGGAACAATTGAAACTCTAAACGAGACCATTGAGTCCAAAAATTTTAGGTGCAACTAGCAAATTGACTAATCATTTTCGAAGTTATGTTCAATAAGTTGGAAACGTTGCTCAGCTGTAAGTCTGGCCATGATAAAAATATAATTTATATTAATTAAAAATCATTCCCAAACTTTGACAGATGACAGTTGGTTTAACAGCTAACCCTATGGGAAGTTCTGTCATACCAAAAACAAACCACTTTATATGATTTTATTAATGTTTTTTTTTTTATAAACAAGCATTTCATTAATTATCATTAAAAAAATAGCATATAAATTTTAAACCTCAAAAATTCAGTGAAACTGTTTAAAAGGAAAAATTTTAAAAATTGTTTCAAAAACTAAATTTTTAAGAACTTATTGCTCACAATCGAACATAGTCAATTTTTCGTTTAAAATATTTATTTTTATTTCTATAATTGATAAAATATTCATAATAATTGAGCCTAGTAACTAGCAAGACTTTCTTTTATAAAAGAATTTTTCTCACTCCAAAAGGAACAATTGAAACTCTAAACGGGACCATTGGGACCAGAAATTTTAGGTGCAACTAGCAAATTGACTAATTATTTTTGAAGTTATTTTCAATAACTTGGAAGCGTTGCTCAGCTGTAGGTCTATCCATGATAAAAATATAATTTATATTAATTAAAAATCATTCCCAAACTTTGACAGATGACAGCTTGTTTAACAGCTAATCCTATGGGAAGTTCTGTCATACCAAAAACAAACCACTTTATAAAATTTGTTTAATGTTTTTTTTATAAACAAGCATTTCATTTACTATCGTTAAAAAAATAGCACACAAATTTTAAACCTCCAAATTCATTGAAACTGTTTAAAAGGCAAAATTTTAAAAATTGTTTCAAAAACTAAATTTTTCGGAAATTATTGCTCACAATCGAGCATAGTCTATTTTTCGCTTAAAATATATGGTTTTATTTTATTTTTAATTCTATAATTGATTAAATATTCATAATAATTAAGCCTAATAACTATCAAGACTTTCCTTTATAAAAAAAACTTGCCATTTTTCCAAATTTCTATAATAATTTTCTTATTTTTGGTAATACTAACATTAAGTTTATTTTATTGCTTTTTTTTACAAAAAATATCCATTACTTTTTAATTTAAATGAATTAATTTTAATTCAATTTTTTTCTTTTTTATCTTAAAAAAAGCTTTGTAATTTTGATCATTTTAGGGCCAAATACCAAAAATATCAACAACAACAACAACAACAACAACAGCAAACAAATATTTTCCGATATATTTATATTCATTTGAAATTGTCCATAAAATTTATTCAAAAGTATTTTCTGTTATTTTCTTATATTTTTGTATTAACAATTGAAGGTTACTAAAATGGTATTTTGTAAATGTAAGCAAAAATGGGAATCGCTTAAATAAATAAATGGATTTGAATTTCGTGCAACATAAAAGATTCCATCGAGCGTGTTACACTCTCCGATCAAATGTGAAATATATCCAAGTGGAAATTCTTCTTCTCCCCAATGTCTTGAATATAAAAGTTTATTTGCTTGCTCCAATGAATAAGAATGCATTTGAAATAAATGTAAAATTTCAAATAGAGACTGTTCCCTCCGTCTCAATTCCCTCTTCCATAATTCATTGTTGTTCAAAATATAAAATGCTGTCGTATGCTCCTGACTGATGCACGATATAGTCTATCTGTTGTCCATGTCACCTTATACGAAAAGTAGTATTCTTGTCATAGTAGAATTTTATAAGGATCCTTTTTGGTAAGAAATTTAATTTTTTATAAAGACTACAACCTGTTATTAAAAATATTCATTTGATTACTGTTATTAAAAAAACGCTCACTTTTATTATTTTACTATTTGGTAACGATGGTCTGAACTTTTTTTAAAAGATAACAAATAGGCTCCAGGACTTTTCCCTATAAAGTCTAACTCTTTAATTAAAAAAGTCGAGCCTCTATTGGGGATAGTCGATTATTAAACAATACAAAATTTGGTCGGGATATCACGATCATTTTTAGTTTCAGCGTCATTCAGAAAACTTTAAAACTGCAGAACTCTCAAAGGTGTTAATTGTGATTTGTAAAAATAAAAATAAACCTTTTATTAATGGTTAAATAGAACGAAACTTCCTATGATTTCCTTCTGAAGGATCGGTTAATTACCGGATAACACGTTTTGTTATGAAAACTTTTTTACAAAAGTGGTAATTTTGGCATAGTTACGTCTTGTGTTTTAAAAGAAGATTTTTTTACTTCAACGATTAGATTTATCTCTCGCTGGGTGGATGCGTTAATAGAGCAAATTTTCAAATAAGAGGTTTCGAAAACCCACAAATGACTGCATAGAAGCCATTGTATTTGCAAAAAGTGACTGTCTGATGTGCATTTTAGTTAAAAGTTATTATTCTTTGCAAATGAAGAAAAGTATTTTTCTTGCTCTTAAGCTGATTATTTTCATATCTAACATAACAGTGCTATATGCAGCACAATATAGACAATTTTGGACCTATTGCGCAAAAAAAAAAACCAGAATGCTTAATGATGAGATTTGGTGATTTTAAATGCTCTCCAATTTAATGCCGATTAGTTATTAAAAAATTTATTATGCGAAAAAGTTATTAAAAATTACAAAAAAAAGCTACGAGGGTCGTTCAATAAGTCCTTAGAATATCTGAGAAATTGCGCTCGTTTTTTTTGTAAGTAACATTATCGACAGGAAAGCTGTCAAAATTTCAGCTCGATCTATAGCGTAGGTCAATTTCTATCGTCGATTAAAGTTAACGACATTTATTTGTGCATAACAATGGAAAAAAGCGAGTTTATGGCTGTCATCAAACATCTCCATTTGAAAGGGTTAAGCCCGAAAGAAATCAAAGCCGAGTTGGATGCAGTTCATGGCACATCTGCACCTGTGTTTGCGACGGTTTACAATTGGGTGAATGAATTTAAACGTGGCCGTTCATCCACAAGAGATGAACATCGTTCAGGACGCTGAGTTGTGGTGTCTACTCCTGAAATCATCGACAAAATCCACGATCTGATTTTGAACGATCGGCGAATTAAAGTGCGCGAATTAGTTGAGGCCACGGGCATATCACAAGGTACAGTCGCTTCAAATTTGCATGAAAAATTGTCTGTGAAAAAAATTTCGGCAAGATGGGTGCCGCGTTTGCTCTCGTGTAGTGGACTCTAAGCGCAATCGTGTAGTGGACTCTGAGGCTATGTTGGCACTCTTTCATCACAATCCTGCCGAATTCCTTCGTCGATATGTCACTGTGGACGAAATCTGGATACACTACTACAGTCCAGAAACGAAGAGACAGTCATCACAGTGGATTTTCAAGGGTGAACGGGCTCCGAAGAAGGCAAAAACTGTGCCATCGGGCGGCAAGGTGATGGCCACGGCCTTTTGGAATTCGCAGGGCATCATTTTTATCGACTACTTGCCAAAAGGAAAAACAATAACAGGAGTGTATTACGCGTCGTTATTGCAACGGTTGAGCGAGGAAATCAAAGAGAAACGCCCCCATCTGAAGAAGAAAAAAATCCTCTTGCATCAGGACAATGCGCGTGTGCACACCCGCGCTGTTTCCATGGCCAAAATTGTGGAATTGAGAATGGAATTGTTGCAGCATCCCGCTTATTCACCAGATTTGGCCCCGAGTGACTATTTTCTTTTCCCCAATATGAAGAAATGGCTTGGCGGACGACGGTTCACTTCCAACGAGGACGTCATTGCTCAAACGGATGAGTATTTTGCAGAACTTCCGAAATCCTATTTTTTGGACGGGAGAAAAATTTTAGAAAAATGGTTGGAAAAGTGTCTAGAGCTAAAAGGAGATTATGTTAAGAAAAAAAATTTTTTTTTTTAAAAAACAGTTTTTTTCTATCTTTTTCTAAGGACTTATTGAACGACCCTCGTATTAAAAATTACATCAAAAGTATAAAAATAATTTGTTTTTTTTGCATAATTGCATAGTACAAATAATGTAATAAAATAAAAGTTTTATGAAAATTCGAATTTAAAAATTAATATAATCAATTTTACTTTCCAAAGTACAAGTTGAACATACTTAACAATTAGACTCCATAATCATATGTGGGCTTGAACCAAAGTTAAGTGAATTTTTTGGAAATTTTCCCTTATTGTTAAAAAGACAAAAATTGATTTTTTTAATCTCTTTTTTTTAAATTGAATTTAATAAAAAATCTTACTCTGAATTTTGAAAAATATACTTGATAGAAGAATTCGATACTTTTCTATTTTAAGACTTTTCCGAAATATAATTTTAAAAATCATCTTTTCTTTTAACAATAACATTTATTATTATTTTATCTGAAATTATAAAATTTTTATTGAATTTTTTCTATAAGTGGAAAAATTTGATTGAATATTTAAAAAAAATCTCCACCTTAGTTAGAGAAGGGAGTTTCTCATAAAACTTATCAGAATAGAAAATTTCTTAAATAATAGGATTTTATTAAATTTATCTAAATATTAAAATGCGCATTTGTAAAAACATGTTTTTATCATCTCGTCAATAAAAATATTAAACAAAATTAAATAAGCAGAAATATTATCAAAAGTCTACGAGTTTTTTTTTTTTTTTTTTAAAAAAAAATAAAAAAAAAATTTTGTATGTGTACACATGTTTTGTAAATTTACTTTTAACACTTCAATGTACATACATATATCTACCCTCTTATAATGTATAATGTACATAGACTCGAATATCGTTTCTTTTCATCTAAATTGCGTTTTATTTAGAATTTTATTCCATCCGAAAATGGTGTAATAAACATCATCGCCTTCACCTCCACCATCATTCTGAATCACAATCATTGCTATCAACACGAGAATTTCCCAGTTTTTTTTTTTGCTTATTACCCACCCTGTCACATGAATTTCTCTCAAAATTCGAATCATCCTCTAAAGTGTAATTTGCTAAAATCAACTTTCAAAACCATTTCGTTAAAAAAGGAAATTCTTACAGATTTGGAACGTTTTCACGTTTGGAAATTACCAATCGTCTGGATTCCAAGGAGCGTGCAGTCTTTAATTTTGTGCTTGATTTGTGTCGTTATCGTTCGGAATCATCGACATTATCGGCATGACCGAGTCTCGTCAACACCTTTTACTTTGAATTAAGTTCAACTCTAATCAAACTGATTTTTACAAGAATCTAAAGAAATCGAAAGGAGACCAAAAATAGTGCCAAAACAAATTGAATTTCTGCTTTCTTTCATTTCGAGGTCCTTAGAATAAGATCAAGGCTGGGAAAAATTTGCCCGCTATCGTTGGTGTGACCGACCAACCAATAGCAGAATATCCCCAATTCTCATATTTATGTCTCCATGAACCATGTACCATATACCTTTACGAGTACAGAAACGGTTTCTACTATGATGATTATGACGATGATGATGATGATGATGATGATGATGACATGAAGTGGCTACGAAAATCCGTATCCACCAGCACCTAAGTGAATTTATATAATACACAAAAATTAAATGAAAACAAAAATAAACATTTCTGTCTTTTCCAGATGTTTTTAGTTTTTTCTATTTTCCAATGTTGGCTGCTCTTACTTTGTGCTAGGGTGGTGGTTTGGGTACATATACATATTTTGTTTGAAGTTTTTCTGTTTACATATAAATTTTTTTCTTGTATCATTTTTGTTGTTGATACTCTTCGTAACAGAATATGCACACTCGTTGTTCAGCTCGGCTTTCGGTAGTGCTTGTTATACAATTTATTGACAGTTTTTGCCGCTGACCCAAAAATCCCCTATAAATATTTAAAAGCGAGTAATAGAATTTCAAATGAGATTGAAAAGAGCACAAGTACAAAACGAAAGAAAAATAGAGAAAAAAACTACCATCCAGAATCAGAATGAATCCTGCCACCCTAAAAACCTGCTGAACCTACAAAACTATGCATGGTATACATAATGTTTGGGTGTAAATCGTCACCATTGGTTTCAGATTCCTCCCAAAATTTTTTGAATTTGTGCGTTTGCAATTCAATCGATGCGATTCGGATTTGATGTTTTTTTTCTTCTTTCCTTTAATTTTTCTCTTTTAGATTTTTTGCCGAGTCTGTACTTTTTTTTCGCAACACTCTATCAGCCCATCCATCCCACTGTCCCATAAAAAAAAATCCTATACGGGTACGAGGCAAATAATCTTATTGTTGGTATTATCTCGTCCATTTAACTACCTTCAAGTATTGGGGCATAAACACCAACGACCTTTTGCAAAATATTTTAATGTCTATCTTAGGAGAATCAATGAAGGCATAAAAATGAACCAGCAAAAAAAGAATACTTGCTGGCACGAAAGATCAACCAACAAAAAGAAGATTCGATTTGCAGATTCTTAAATAGCAAAACATTAGAGCCAGATTTTCCATACAATTTAAGGTTTACACATTTAATGTCTACAACAGATGGACGACGTCTATCGAAATATTTTGCATATAATTTTTTTCAAATTTTATACCTTTAACAGGTAGTTTTTATTCTGTTCCTTGAAGAAAAAAAAACAACCAAAAAAACAACACTTTCTATCCATGAAATTTTTGAACTTTGTTAATTTTTTTTAAAAAAAACAACGTTTCGATTTTCTTAGTTTTTAGTCAAACTTTTTTTTTATGGTCCTGAAAAATCTGCAACGGATTCGCGGATTTATTCAACCACAAAATTTAACATTTTTAAATTCTGATCATTGCCATTAAAAAATTATGATTTGGAATTATTGCAATGACACTTTTTATTTTCCAATAAATCCAAATTTCCTAAAGTATAAAAAAATTATGAGTAAAATACCTAAAAGGAAAATATCCGATTTTTTCCTAAGAATCCTATTTAGATGTCCTTTTCTGGGCGTGGACTCCCCCAGAAAAATATTGCTTCCACCTTTAGGTACAATATTTTTCGTTTGTTACCATTTTCAAGTAATATAAGTACTGAAATGTATATTCTAAGCGCTATGATCCTGAAGGGCATTTGGCGACAAGGGATAACAAGATAAGAAAATTAAATTAAAAAGAAAAGTGATTGTCTGTGAATTAGCTTGGGACTATTCTTTCCTGGGAATCGAACCCACGATCTTCTGGATGGTAGTTTAGCACACTCGGTCATGTTTTTTTTGAGATATCGCTGAGTGCCTGTGTTGGGAGGGAAGTTCTCAGTAAGTTTTAAATAAGCTGATTATATTAAGATCCTAGACGAGAATGGAATTTTTCATAATAAGACACTAAAAGATCATTTATATAAGGAATATGTAGGTTATGATGGATTGAGGAATTCATACTTAGAAAGGAGTATCGAAAATTTTACAAATGTTTAAGGATTACAGAATTTACATAGAAATTAGTTGTTGAACCCTCAAAATTCGAGTCCGTTTGCCCATATAGGTCCAAGTACAATAGAATTTTATAAATAAATACCGTTGGTCGAATAGTAAAGGTAATTATCAGTATTGACTGTTAAGGTCTTCGCACTTTCAGTCTAGAGTCATATGAGTTAATACAGTCTTGGGCTAAGGAGTAAATGTTGCATGAACAGATTTTTGGTAATTCGCTTTCGCACTCCGTGTCATGACTCATTCTTGAAGGGATAAATGTGTTTTGAAATAAAACAGGATCTCTGTGAGCAGAAAGGTGGGTAGTATCATCTCCAGGGGTGATAAAAAGGATTTTAGGTGAGGTTTTCAGTACAGGAGCTATTATACCACCTTGTAGAATTCCGGCGATAGCAGGAATAATACCTGATAATTTAGTACCTCTTGTACCCAAAAGAATATTTTAGATTGATAAGATTTTAGTATGAGGTATATGGCTGACGGTAATAGCTTCTTGAAAAAATTTTTTTTAGTTTATGGCATGCTGGGCACTGATAGCACGTGGGAACAAATCGACGTACCTTTACCAAAAAAGTCATTTTATTAATTTTCACTCCACAAGAATTGTTGGTAAACATTAATCAAATTTTGCATTTTTTCCATTGATGTCTTATAAATTTCTTGAGAAACTTTTTAAACGGATAATTATTATAGTCCTAGATTATAGAACGCGATAATCTATCTTATAATTTTTAGAAAATTGCTGGTCCATCGCCAGTTTTAAAAATTTATAGCTTTATAATGGAAGTGTGGGTGTGAACAGTCTTTATCGCTAAAAGGGTAATTTTTCAAAGGATTCGGGGCTGCCGGGTTTGGATTCGATAGGAATTGGAATGTTTAGTCGAATCCCAAAAATTCAAGTCCGTAAGTCCATATCGTTTTTAGTATCGTTTTGTATTGTAATAATTTAAATGTTATTGTCAGTTTAGACCCATTGTCTATGCGTTGGAGTGATAATTTGTATTGTCCTTAAAATGAAGGTTTTTTTATTTTATTTCCGTGTGAGGGTTCCAGATTAACCGTTTATTGATTATCAGTCCGAGGTAGTGCACATTCGTTTTTTATGGAATATTACTGTCACTTAGGGTTACATCAGGAGTCGGTTTTTGGGAAATATACATTTGTTCTCATTTACCCCTACTCTCCACCTTGTGAACCAGGTTTCTTAGGAAGGAATGTGATTCTGTGAAATAATGGTGGCTGTGGAAAGATCTTTGTATTGGATAAGGATGGCTGTGTTGTCCGCATAGATTGTGACAAGAAATATCATGAAAATATCGGATGTCTAAATAACCGGAAACTAAGATTCGTTACAGCTTCCTAAAAAATTTAAGGTGTCATGCACGCTGGAAAGCATAATAAATGACAAAAAAATACCCCTTAGCAGTAGTCCTTTTGCTCTAGCAAATACGTCATTCTTATTTTTCAGAAGAAAAATAAGAATCCAAAAAGAATATGATACGATTCTAGGCAAGTAATTGTCATCTATTGTTAAATATTTTTGGATGATGATTGTTGGCTGGTATTGAAAAAATCCTGTTTCCATTTTAGGAGTCAGATTGATTGCATCCCCAGTGGAGTACATTCAATTTACCGGTGAAATGTTGGAGCATGTGGAATTTTTCGTTTGGCTCAAGTTCAATTGCAGAATCTTACCAGATACCGCTCTTGTTTTTGTCATCATAATCGTCACCATCGCCATCTTCAGCACCCTCGCAATCACATCCCTGACTCTCGTCACGATTTTCTATTTGACTCCTCGATATCGGTTGGTGGTTTATCTCGATTACTATTCCATTCCGGTTGGCATTCTGTTTGCTATACGAAAATTAAATTCAGTTCAATCAGTTTCCGCTCATGCCTCGAGAGAGCCTTAACAAATGATTGAACAATATTTTCATTAATTTTATTTCAACAGCTATATTTTCTCTCAGTCCTTTTTTAAATTTTTTCTTCCTATCAATCTATCGAAACCCTGTAGTCCATCGTCCCTTATTTCATTTCTTTACTGCATCACTTCCTGTCTCTTAAATTTTGGATTCTATTTTTTTATTTAATTTTTTTTACCTTAAAAATTGAGTTGGCTTTAATACAGCTAGCCGTTAGGGAATTTTCCATTTTCCATTCGGAAGAATAAAAAAATTAGATTTCTGTTTCTTATATACGAGATACTTTTCTCTTTTAATTTTTTTTTTCTTTACATTACAGTCTATTAAATCGATTTGGTATTTTCATTTCGAAAAGAGTCCGAGATTGTGGGGGTGGTTTGGTTATATGGGGTTTTCATAACATTTTGATAATCTTTTTTATTTCTGTTCGCTTAAAATCTATTCTTTATTTGGTTTAGTTTTTTTTTTTTTTTTTTTTTTTTATAAATATTTCACTGGAAATTGGCTATTTCTCATGTTTCTATTTTAAAAACGAATCCAATCCTGTAGGACTCCTCGTCATTTTCATTTAATTTATTTCTTATTCTATTCTATTATTTCATACAACTAGCATACAATTCAAAAAGTTCAATTTGATTTGATTTTTATTTCAATTTATTTACTTGTAACGAATGGAACGAAAGCATTCAGTAACAATGAAAATGTAAACAAAAATCTACAATATATAAAATGAAATAGGCAAAAAATCCTAATACAACAAACAATGCCAAATAATGTTCGGGAGGGTAACTTTTCTATAATAAGATTATGTCCTTTTATAAAAGGAACGTGTACCTAGAGGCTGTATAATAAAAGTTTGGCATTGAACTTTTTCGCGTAATTTTCTATTGATTTCTTTTCGGTAGAATAATCAAAAGTGGATAAAAATTAACTTGTACTCATATAATGTCAATTCTCTTGTTTTATAAACTTCCATTTCATTAATATTTTGCGATATAATTAATATTAATTTATACTAATTTGTTAAGAATTTAATTGAAATTAATTCAATTGGAGAAGTTTCTCGAGCATCTACTACCGTAAATTAATTAAGTTTTAATAAAGAAAAGTAACTTGTAATTTAATAACAAAATAGGAGAAATTAAAAATTTACATATATTTAAAAAAAAAAAACAACCAAAACTTTCTGTTATATAATCAATAATTGAAGTACTTTTGGTAATATAAAATGGCGTAGCAAATGATTATAGAAAAGTTTTCGCCGTTTATTATAGAAAAGTCCTTTGGAGAGACTTTCTACAATGAGAAAATGTGAAAAAGTGTATAAAGTACACTTTTTAGTCTGAAAATGTGGTTTTTCTTTGAACTGCAATTGGATTTTTTTCATAATTGATTTCTTTTATTTGGTTCTAGGAAATTTATAAAATGTCAAAATCAGTTTGTATTTTTTCGGTTTTTTTTTAAACTTATTTTTTTTATAACAAATATTTTTGCGTTAATGCTGCGTAAACAGTGGGATTATAATAATATAGTTATTCTTATTATTCTGAAATAAATCTTTTGAAAAAAGAATGCTTTATTCAAAAATTATGTTTTTTCCTATTACGTCCACGTATCAAGGAGATTAGGTTAAGCGTAGTTCTTCGGGTTCTTCTAAGTCTTTCCTTACTTAAAAGGTGACACACACACAAATTCACGTTCTTTTATGAAAGGTCACACACACAAATTCACGTTCCTTTAAATCTTTAAAAATGAATTTTTTCTATTATTTCCAGGATTATGCATATTAGGTCAAGCCATTTTAAAAACGTATGTGTTGGGGTTCTCGTAAGCCTCCGATCGTATTTTCTTATTTAAAACGTGACTGGCAGAAAAATGCAGGATTTTTTTTATATCTGCAAAAATGACTTTTTTTTCTATTAGATCGAGGATTATACATATTAGGTCAAGCCATTTCGAAGACGTAGGTCTTGGGGTACTCGTGAGCGTCCGATTCTCTTTCCTTATTTAAAAAGTGACTGTCAGAAAAATGCAGGATTTTTGTTATATCTCCAAAAATGACTTTTTTTCTATTATATCAAGGATAATACATATTAGGTCAAGCCATTTTAAAGTCGTAGGTCTTGGGGTTCTGGTAAGCCTCGGATCGTATTTTCTTATTTAAAAGCTGACTGTCAGAAAACTGCAGGATTTTTGTTATATCGCCAAAAATGACTTTTTTTCTATTATATCAAGGATTATACATATTAGGTCAAGCCATATTAAAGAAGTAGGTCTTTTGGTACTCGTGACCCTCCGATTGTCTTTCCTTATTTAAAAGGTGACTAACAGAAAAATGCAGGATTTTTTTTATATCTGCAAAAATGACTTTTTTCTATTATATCAAGGATTATACATATTAGGTCAAGCCATATTAAAGAAGTAGGTCTTTTGGTACTCGTGACCCTCCGATTGTCTTTCCTTATTTAAAACGTGACTGACAAAAAATTTATAATTTTTTTTATATCGCCAAAAATGACTTTTTTTCTATTATATCAAGGATTATACATATTAGGTCAAGCCATTTCGAAGTCGTAGGTCTTGGGGTTCTCGTGAGCCTCCGATTGTCTTTCCTTATTTAAAAGGTGACTGTCAGAAAAATGCAGGATTTCTGTTATATCTCCAAAAATGACTTTGTTTCTATTATATCAAGGAAAATACATATTAGGTCAAGCCATTTCGAAGACGTAGGTCTTGGGGTACTCGTGACCCTCCGATCGTCTTTCCTTATTTAAAACGTGACTGACAAAAAATTTATAATTTTTTTTATATCGCCAAAAATGACTTTTTTTCTATTATATCAAGGATTATACATATTAGGTCAAGCCATTTCGAAGTCGTAGGTCTTGGGGTTCTCGTGAGCCTCCGATTGTCTTTCCTTATTTAAAAGGTGACTGTCAGAAAAATGCAGGATTTCTGTTATATCTCCAAAAATGACTTTGTTTCTATTATATCAAGGAAAATACATATTAGGTCAAGCGATTTTAAAGTCGTAGGTCTTGGGGTACGCGTGAGCCTCCGATCGTCTTTCCTTATGTAAAAGGTGACTAACAGAAAAATGCAAGATTTTTTTTTATCTGTAAAAATGCCTTTTTTCTATTATATCAAGGATTATGCATATTGGGTCAAGCCATTTTAAAGAAGTAGGTCTTTTGGTACTAGTGACCCTCCGATCGTCTTTCCTTATTTAAAAGGTGACTAACAGAAAAATGCAGGATTTTTGTTATATCGCCAAAAATGACTTTTTTTCTATTATATCAAGGATTATACATATTAGGTCAAGCCATATTAAAGAAGTAGGTCTTTTGGTACTCGTGACCCTCCGATTGTCTTTCCTTATTTAAAACGTGACTGACAAAAAATGCAAGATTTTTTTTATCTGCAAAAATGACTTTTTTTCTATTATATCAATGATTATACATATAAGGTCAAGCCATTTTAAAGTCGTAGGTCTTGGGGTACGCGTGATCCTCCGATCGACTGTCCTTATTTAAAAGGTGACTATCAGAAAAATGCAGGATTTTTGTTATATCTGCAGAAATGACTTTTTTCTATTATATCAAGAATTATACATATTAGGTCAAGACATTTCGAAGACGTAGGTCTTGGGGTACTCGTGACCCTCCGATCGTCTTTCCTTATTTAAAAGGTTACTATCAGAAAAATGCAGGATTTTTGTTATATCTGCATAAATGACTTTTTTTCTATTATATCAAGGATTATACATATTAGGTCAAGCCATTTCGAAGTCGTAGGTCTTGGGGTTCTCGTGAGGCTCCGATTGTCTTTCCTTATTTAAAAGGTGACTGTCAGAAAAATGCAGGATTTCTGTTATATCTCCAAAAATGACTTTGTTTCTATTATATCAAGGAAAATACATATTAGGTCAAGCCATTTTAAAGTCGTAGGTCTTGGGGTTCTGGTGAGCCTCCGATTGTCTTTCCTTATTTAAAAGGTGACTGTCGAAAAAATGCAGGATTTTTGCTATATCTCCTAAAATGACTTTTTTCTATTATATCAAGGATTATACATATTAGGTCAAGCAATTTTAAAGTCGCAGGTCTTGGGGTTCTTGTGAGCCTCCGATCATCTTCCCTTATTTAAAAGATGACCAACAGAAATATGCACAATTTTTTTTTATATCTGTAAAAATGACTTTTTTTCTATTATATCAAGGATTATGTATATTAGGTCAAGTCATTTGAAAGACGTAGGTCTTGGAGTTCTCATATGCTTGCAATAATCCTTTCTTACCAAAAAAAAACAACTTCTTTTGAAAAAATCGTCAAAAATAAGATATATTCATATTAACTCCACTGACTAGTCATATTAGATCATGCCATTTTATTCATATAGGTCTTTAGGTTCACATACATAACACAAACTACTCCTGTAATTACCGAATTGAAAAACGAATTTTCTTTGTACAAAAATGTAAGAGTTTTACTTCCAAACATCCCCCGATTTTTTAATGTAAGTTTTTTGTTGTTGCAACATTTACAAAATACAATCTCGAATATCCGCTAAAGTGATAATTAGTTGCAAATTTTATATTAATAAACTTTTGATGCTCTTAAATTTATGAAAATTAATTAATCTCATAATTATATATTATAGTTAAAAAAAAATGCAAAATCAAAAAGAATTATTTGGAAATTAATTCGCTGAATGTCATGATTTAAAAAAAATAGAAATACGCTTTTTATCATATGAAATATTATATTAAGGATAAGTTGATAAATGAACGAATGGAAAATAATTAAAAATGTGTTTATTCATGTTAAATCTAGTGAAATAATTTAATCCATTATTTAAAAATATTTGCATTATTATATTATTATTTCAACTATCATAATTATTAGTATTATTATTATCATTATTGCACGTCCTATTATTATTCTTCTCTTTGTCTCCGGTCAATTTTGTTATTTATTTTCATATTGAAAAATTAAAAATTTAATTATTGATGAATGATCAATTTAATAAAACTAATTTAATTGGAGGGAGACATTATATTGCGGACAGAATAATATTTTAAACAAGAAGAAAAAATAATAATGACAAAAATAACGATAATAAGTAAATACTATTATTTGATCACATAATTCCAACAATAATTTCTTTTGCATTTAACAAATAAATTAAAATATTCTCATATGCAAATAATTATAATGCAATGAAAATAATAATAAATTTCAAATATTTTAAATATATTTAAATCGTTGATTAATGATGAATGGGAATTTAATAGAATTTTCATGCACAATCGTAGCTTTCGGCTAACAGATATTTAAATAAAGACTGTGGCCAATAGAGAGGATTTCATATTTAAATAATTTTTACAAAAAACTCAGGTTTTTATTACTTCAATAATACAATGACATATAAGTAATTAGCATATTTTAATTAACATGCCAACACTTTACCTAACAGAATGTATTTTTAATACTCAAAAGATCCTTCGGTCATAGTGTCTTTAAGTGCCTAAGATTGTTTCGTACAAGGCTATAAGAGTAAATGTGTCTGGCAAATTGATTATAATTGAAATAAAAGCAAGGGTGAAGTATGAAGAGTCATACATAATTTGTTCATATCAACAAGCATCAATTATTTGGTGGATAATTTTGACAAAAAGGATTGGATATGACGGAAATTTGTTGGCTTTATTATAATTTAATTATAAAGGGTTAACTAATTTGTGCGTCAGACTGGAAACTTAAATAAAATTAACTTAAAATTCAGATATTATCATAATAAAAATTATTATATGACTATTACGAGGGTCATTCAACAAGTATTGAGCCTCACCGCCCGATAGAACTGCTGTCACAAAAGAAATTTACCATCGTGCAGTACATTCTTTTAGTAGCCTACTGTCAAAATTTCAGTCGATTCCCTTCATTAGTTTTGTTTTGAGAACCTTTGAAAGCGAGCGTGTCGGTCGGTTACACAAAAATGAAAAAAGAACAATATCGTTCGGTGATTAGATTCTTGTTTTTGGAAGGGAAAACGCGCAGCGAAATCAAAGATCGCTTGGATGCTGTGTATGGTGACTCTTCTCTTTCGATGGCGACCGTCAAGAATTGGTTCAACGAGTTTGTTCGTGGCCGCACGTCGGTTTTTGATGAGCCACGCCCAGGTGTGGGCGAAAACGGCTGCTACGGAGGAAAACGTTAAAAAAGTCCACGATCTCGTGTTGGCAGACCGTCAATTGAAGGTTCACGAGATAGCTGAGACTGTGGGCATCGCAGTATGAACGGTGCATCATATTCTACACGAAGAACTGGGCATGATGGGTGCCGCGTTTGCTCACACCGGAAAACAAGCACAACCGTGAGACCACATCGGCTACGTGTTTGGCGCTGTTTCAGCGCAATCCAGCGGAGTTCTTGCGTCGTTTCGTGACCGTCGACGAAACATGGATTCACTGGTACACACCAGAGACCAAGGAACAGTCGAAACAGTGGACTTCACCCGGCGAACGTGCTCCGAAGAAGGCGAAGACTGTTCGATCGGCCGGAAAGGTGATGGCCACCATTTTCTTGGATTCACAAGGTGTGATCCACATCGATTACCTCGAGAAGGGTAGAACAATCACGGGGCGCTACTATGCTGACTTATTGGGCCGATTTGACGTCGAATTGAAGAAAAAGCGGCCCCGCTTTGCGAAGAAAAAAGTGCTGTTCCACCACGAGAACGCGCCGGCTCACACCTCCGCCGTCTCCATGGCCAAATTGGTCGAATTGCGCTACGAATTGCTGCCCCATCCACCGTACTCTCCAGATTTGGCCCCCTGTGACTACTTTTTGTTTCCAAACCTGAAAAAATCACTCGCCGGGAATAGATTTGGGTCGAATGAGGAGGTCATCGTCGCCACGGAGGCCTATTTTGCTTCCCTCGAGAAAATGTATTTTTTGAACGGGTTAAAAAAATTAGAGCATCGCTGGGCCAAGTGTATCGAGCTTGAAGGAGATTATGTGGAAAAATAAATTGCCACCTTTCGAAAATTTTCGTTTTTCTTTTGCAGGCTAAGTACTTGTTGAATGACCCTCGTATAACCTATAAGCTTTTTACAGTACTCGGTTCTTTTAGAGTAATTTTTGAAAGGTTGTAATTCGGCTATTACTTAACAGATCTTGGTTTTTAATTGCTCTAAAATATAAATAGGATTGTCTATTTAAACACAAGCTTTTTATGTAGCACTATAAAAGAAACTGCATTATCGTGGTGACCAATTGACAGCACAAAATCTCGGAATTACACGTCCTGGGATTTTCCAATGCATTTAAGTAAAAATTTGCGTTTGGGATTGTTTTGTTAAACACAAACTTCCTGATTAAAGAAGTCGGTTACCATATGGCCATAAATGATAGTATCTTAAATTATATAAATGTGATAACTACCGTGCCCGTCTATATACATAGTGTGTCTCAAAAAAATTTATATTTAAATCATACAACATGCAGCGTCATCTATTGAAAATTTGCAGCATTAAAAGATACATTCATCCTCTTTCATGTAAATCGGATGCCCGATGTGAAAGTTACAAATATAAAATTTTGTGTTAAACTTGAAAAAAAATTCGCTGAGATATACGAATTGATGGAAAAATTTCATGGTGATGATTGTATGAGTCGTACTCAAGTTTATGCGTGGTTTTCACGATTAAAAAATGGTCGTGAGGATTTAAATGACGACCTAAGGCCAGGTCGTCCAGAAGCTAGTAATCGTGCCGAATTGGTTTCGAAGCAAATTTTACTACGAGAATTTTGGCTGAGGAATTAAATACGAGTGAAAACACTATTTAGAGAATTTTAACTGAAGATTTGGGTAAAAGAAAGGTCTGTGCGCGTTTTGTTCCACATGAATTAAATGAAGACCAAAAAATCGCTCGTGTGGAGCATTGCAAAGACATTGTTGAAACTGCTGAAAACGATCCAGACTTTCTTGATTCGATCATAACTGGTGATGAGTCATGGTGCTTTAAATATGACCCTGAAACTAACCGTCAATCTGCTGATTGGAAGTACAAAGGCGAGCCAAAACCAAAAAAATTGCGTTTTCAGAAGTCTCGAATCAAGACAACGAATTTATTCCAGAAGGTCGAACTGTTAATGGAGAATACTATTTAGGCATTTTAGATCATTTGTGGAAAAGAATTGGTCGTGTTAGACCTGAATATCCAGCAAGAAAACGGCTGTTTTTATTGCACGATAACGCACCACCTCACAAGACCAAAAAAGTGAACGAATTTTTTATGAAAAAACGGATTTCTCTCATCAAACAGCCTCCGTATTCGCCGCATCTATCACCATGTAACTATTTTCTATTTCCAAAACTGAAAACCAAGATGAAAAGAGCATTTTATGATGATATCCCAGCCATTCAAGCAGTCGTAACCGAGGTGCTGAAGAACATTCCTATAAATGACATAAAAAAATCTATGCATGCGCTGGTTGATCCATATAGCTAAAAATACGTTTGTAGAGTTAGGAGTATCGAAAGTGTGAATATTTTATAAATTGGGACCAAGAATACAGTCCTGAGGAACACCCGTCTATCTAGGAAGCAACTGAAAATGGTAGCGATTTTGAACTACTTTTAAATAATCCTGTGAAAGTATAGTGAATTGTCCTTAGAGTGCAATGGCAGCTTTTGTGATAATGATCATGAAGAGATACGCTACATCTAACATTTTCCACAACAGTCAGCGGTCCACTCTACCATTTTTCTATTATTTGGGTTCATGAATTTTTTTTCTTCAAATCGTCCTCTTTTTCTTCCTCCACTCTATCACAACTTTTATAAATATTATTGTGTTATTCCCTCCCTTGAAGAGCTTAATACCTACAGGCGTCTTCATAAATAATTTGACATTTTGATATGTTTTTGTTTGTAAAATGACGACTGTGTAAGGACACTGCCGATGTGTTTTTGGAAACTAATAACTACCCTCCCCCTTCCCCTCATTCTTTACGTGCTAGCATGCAATTATGCCAACAGCAGCAACAAAATGTTCTTTAAGTACGGTATTAATTAACTGTGCTCCTCTAGAACAAGTGCTTAGCCCCCATTGAGTGAGCGTATTAAACTACCAATGGCACGCCATACTTTATGAGTTTGACATCTGTCAACATTAATCAGCGCTCATTGTCAGCAATTTCGTATAACAACATACATTTTTCCTTTGGTAAACATGCTTTTCTGCTTCAATTTGAAGAAATTGGCTGCCGAATCGTATCGAATGCTTATGGAGGCCTATGGTGACAGTGCTTTATCAGAAACAACGTGCCGATATTGGTTTCGTCGGTTGAAAGACGGCAATTTTGACTTGTGGGACAAGAAGCGTTAAAATCGGCCTAGAAAGGGGAAGCTTGAAAAAATCGGAAAATGCGTGCCGCATAAATTGAATAATAGGTAGATGGAGCGACGCCAAAACACATGCGAAATCTTAGTTACCAAACAAAAAAGAAAGTTGTTCCTGCATCGGATTGTGACAGGCGATAAAAAGTGGATATATTTCGAGAATCCTAAACGCAAGAAATCGTGGGTTGATCCCGGCCAACCATCAACATCTTCCCCAAGACCAAATCGCTTCGGACGGAAGACGATGCTGTGCGTTTGGTGGGATCAGCAGGGTATCGTCTACTATGAGATGTTGAAATCTGGTGAAACTTTCAATGCCCATCGCTACCACCAACAACTGATCAAATTGCACCGTGCTCTGCGTGAAAAAAGGACGGATTATCAACAAAGACATGACAAGCTGATTTTCCTCCATGACAACGCACCATCGCACACGTCAAAAATTGTCCGCAACTACTTGGAGACACTCAACTGGCAAGTGCTGCCCCAAACCGCTTTTTATCGAGACCTGGCCCCTTCCGACTACTACCTGTTTTCGTCGGTGGGCCACGCGCTCGCTGAGCAGCACTTCCATTCTTACGAAGACGTCCCAAAATGGCTTGATGAGTGGTTTGCCTCAAAATAGAAGGAGTTTTTTTTGGCATGGTATCCATAAATTGCCCGAGAGATGGGACAAATGTATAGCTAGTAAGGGCAAGTACATTGAATAAATTTGTTTTTACTTTCTTTGAAAAAAACATGTGTTTTTTTAACTAAAAAACAGCGAATTTAAACTTATATATGTGGTAATAGGGACAATTCCATGAATTAATATCTTCTTAAAATATTTCTGCTTGAATTTTTTATATTTTTTTATACTAAATTAAAAATTCTTACTTCAAACAATAAGCAGATGATTGTTTTAAATTGCAAAAAAATTTCAATAATAATGGCAATTACTGAAGGCAAAAAACATTTAAGTTCAATAACTGCAAAAGAATTTTATTTGTGAAAAAAAAATTCATTTACTTTAAATTAAAATTCATAAAAAAATCAATCGATTTTTACCAAAATGGCTTTTTACTAAATTTATATTTATTATATTTTAAATTAAGTTTGAAAGTTTTTTTCTTTAAAAAAAAAAATTGTGAATTTGCTAAATCTTAAACGTATTTAACTATAAAAAAAAAAAACAAGAAGAAAAGAATTACCTACAATATTTATATTATAATATAATGACTTGGGAAACAGCACAAAAATTCCAAGCACACATTTTATTTATGTAGTAATAAAATTACCATAAAAATTCCACGTACATACTATGGCCAGTCATAAACTGGACATGCCACAAAAATTTCATAAAAATTGTTCAAAAAAGTGATAGGAAAAAAACTCGGTTTCTATATACATATATATATGTACAGGAATATTTGTTGGTTGTGAATATTAGGGGAAGGAGGGGAGTAATGTTGAAAATGTATATTTATATAAAAATAAAAGAACAAAATTGAATGGTAAAAATTTTGGGGCTACAATTTCTTTTGGGATTATCTTCTTCCCGCAAACATCTTCATTACAAAAATATCTGCCATTTTGCTCATACCCCCTTCCATTTTGGATATGAAATATTTTTTATGTATGTAATTGTGTATTTTGAGTGTATATGTAGAGTTTTCAATTTTCGTTTTTCATGAGTACTGTCACATTACGAGTCTTACACGTCCTGCCTGCACTGTCTCTTCCGTTTCGCGTTTAAACAATTTCCCAAGTTCAAATCTATGAATTTAAACCCTTAATGATAACCATAACAATTTATGAGTTTATATGTGTTATAAAGAATTCCATTTTATTTTTCATCAAAACATGAATAAATGGTAAATTTGTCATAACGGAATATAGAAACAGCTCAAAGGAGTTCAAAGTGGCTTAAATAGGAAACGGAAAAGATATTTTTTCCGTTTTTGTTTTCTATTTTAGAAAATTTCCAAAAGGAAATAAATTGAGCTGAAAATGTCCTTAAAAGGATATATGAAAAAAAATATCTATAAACAATAAAACTAAAAAATAAAATGGAAAAATCGGAATGGAAAAAAAAAACAATCAAATGTTTTAGGGTAGAAATGTGAATGGCCAGAACCAACCCCAGTGTCCCATCCCCTCCTCCCAACTGACATAACGACTATTTCGTATATAGACTTTGAATGGCCGCGATCGAACTTAACACTACATACTTTATGTGATGTTCGGAAATCGTTTTTGTATCGCTTCATATCGCATCACATCGCTTTCTATCGTTTCAAATATAATCGTCCTCGTAACCGGGGTCGTAAAAAAATAGTTATCAGAATAAGGAATGCATAAGACGAACGAATAGTATACGAGCATGTTGGTTCGATCCGTTTTGGATTTTGTGGCAATTCCAGAATTCGAAGCTTTGTTACGAGTTGTTAAAGCATGGAAATTACATCTCATTCCTTTTATAGTATAGCATAAATTCTGATGAAATTGTAGTTTTCTGATTGTTTTTGAACAATCTAAGGGCGAAGGGTGAAAAATTTCGAAACAAAAATCCGTTACGCGACATACGACTGAAAGTCGTAACATTTGCGGAAACGAAACTTGGCCATATTAGATCGGCAAATTCTCATCCTAACGAGGCAATGGAATGGCTCGTATTGTTGAAATAGCGTGTCAATGAGCAAATGGTGGAGCTATTGAAGGTGGATACTTACACATACATACATATGTACATATATGAAGAATTCTCATAGTTTGCCGTTCACTTTTTACTCTAGCTCTATTTTTCTTGTTCAAATCGTTAATAACATTGATACCACCCCCATATCATTTTCATTCCTTCCATTTTCCTTATCAGAAAATATGAATTTATTTCTCTAATATTTTGCTTGAGAAATTTGTTCTTCTACTTTTCGCTTTCAATAAATGTTATTCTAACTAAAATAGTCATTGTCATCGTAATCATCATCATCCCCATCATTGTCATTGATGATATCATTTTTCGCAATTGCTATTATTGCAGGCGTCAATATTCTCTTTCTCGTATTTATTACCATCTAAAGGATATTTTTACTATCATTGTCGTAATCACATTTGTCGTAAAGTTAAATATTATTAGAAATTCATCAAATTATATACACACCCATATTGTTGCAATTTTTTAATAAATTCTATATAAAATTATTGCTTACGATTATTTGTATCAAATTCATCGGTTCAAAATAAAATCTGATCAGGATTATTTTCCACAACAAAAAAAAAACTCACGTACGAGGACAGTATGATAAGTCAGTGATAAATAAAAGAAAAAATTAATTTATTCCATAAAATTGATTTATTTTTCAGCATAATCTCCTTTTTGCTCGATACACTTCATACAACAATATTTAAACTTCTTTATACGAAAGTCGTGCAATAAGTCCTTAGAAAATCCAAGAAATTGCGCTCATAGTGTCGGTAAGTACCACTATCGACAGGGAAGCTGTCAAGGTCGATCCATAGCGTAGGTCAATTTCTATCATCGATTAAAGTTAACGACATTTATTTGTGCATAACAATGAAAAAAAGCGAGTTTAGGGCTGTCATCAAACATCTCCATTTGAAAGGCTTAAGCCCGAAAGATATCAAAGCCGAGTTGGATGCAGTTCATGGCACATCTGCACCTGTGTTTGCGATGGTTTACAATTGGGTGAATGAATTTAAACGTGGCCGTTCATCCACAAAAGATGAACATCGTTCAGGACGCCCAGTTGAGGTGTCTACTCCTGAAATCATCGACAAAATCCACGATCTGATTTTGAACGATCGGCGAATTAAAGTGCGCGAATTAGTTGAGGCCACGGGCATATCACAAGGTACAGTTGCTTCAATTTTGCATGACAAATTGTCTGTGAAAAAAATTTCGGCAAGATGGGTGCCGCGTTTGCTCTCAGAGGAGAATAAGCGCAATCGTGCAGTGGACTATGTTGGCACTCTTTCATCGCCATCCTGCCGAATTCCTTCGTCGATATGTCACTGTGGACAAAACCTGGATACACTACTACACTCCAGAAAAGAAGAGGCAGTCATCACAGTGGATTTTCAAGGGTGAACGGGCTCCGAAGAAGGCAAAAACTGTGCCATCGGCCGGCAAGGTGGTGGCCACGGTCTTTTGGGATTCGCAGGGCATCATTTTTATCGACTACTTGGAAAAAGGAAAAACAATAACAGGAGCGTATTACGCGTCGTTATTGCAACGGTTGAGCGAGGAAATCAAAGAGAAACGCCCCCATCTGAAGAAGAAAAAAATCCTCTTGCATCAGGACAATGCGCGTGTGCACACCTGCGCTGTTTCCATGGCCAAACTTGTGGAATTGAGAATGGAATTGTTGCAGCATCCCGCTTATTCACCAGATTTGGCCCCGAGTGACTATTTTCTTTTCCCAAATCTGAAGAAATGGCTTGGCGGACGACGGTTCACTTCCAACGAGGACGTCATTGCTCAAACGGATGAGTATTTTGCAGAACTTCCGAAATCCTATTTTTCGGACAGGATAAAAATTTTGGAAAAACGGTTGGAAAAGTGTATAGAGCTAAAAGGAGATTATGTTCAAAAATAAATTTTTTTTTTTTTAAAAACAGTTTATTTTCATCTTTTTCTAAGGACTTATTGAACGACCCTATCATGCGTGTAGTGCAATTTGTCAACTTCCGTTTTGGCCAAAAACTCAGAGTAGGACGCAAATTTCTTTCCACCAATTTGTTCCTTCATATTTGAAAACAAGAAAAAAGTAGCAGAAAACCAAACTTGTAAAATACGGTGGGTGGCGAAGCAATTCTAGAATATTTTTCAAAAAATTATTCTCTAACTAACCTACTACTAGAAAATTTGATGCAATTCTCTGAAGTATGCAGTAAATTTGACTGGTCTAGATCGGTCACAGCCATGTTACTAATACATCTGCATATACAACAATAAAATGCAACAGTAAAATTAGTGAAATTAGCTATACAACTTGCATTGTCATGACGAAACAGATAGAACCGTTTTTGCGCTCTTTGGTGCACGTTTGATACTAGAAGACCATTGTTTTGATTGAACTTTAGTTTCTGTTGTATAATAGTGAATCCATGTGTTACGCAACAGGTATGGTTCGACATGAACATTTATTTGAATTACGCTTAAAAGTGGCCAAACATTCCTTTACAGTTGTTACACACGAGCATATTTTTATTCAGGTGTTAGCGATCGCGTCGCGTTTTTGTCTCATACCTAAAATTATATGTATAATATTTGCTATATGTTCTTTTGAGATATCAGCTATCTCATACATGTCAGCTATCTCATACAATTAGACATTGTGGGCGCTCAGGGGCACATAAATTCGTAGTACGACAACAAAATCCAGTAAACCACTTTCTAAGCATTCCATACAATAAAAGAGAACAAACAATGTCTTATTTTAATGGTCGCCAAAACTGAACTAATAAATACATGTTAATAATACCAAATAATAAAAAAAAAGTATCAGCTTCATTTCATGAATTTATCATTGACTTATCGGACTGCCCTTGTATATGCTAGATTACAGATAAATTGGAATATTTGTTTTTTTTTCTTTTTTTTTTTTTATAAAAATATTGTCCACTTTTAATTTTAGAAATACTATTTTAATGAGAAATAATAAAATTTTTACATTTGAACATAACCTTAAATTTTTAATTAAATTTGTCATCATTTATCCATCTAAAAATGCTTACTCGTTTACTAAATGATATCCTTGCTCATTTTTATAAATACTTAATATACATAAGCACGAGTACAATTTTGAAGGAAAAATATTCCATAATAAAACGTTTAATAAAATTATAAAAAAAAGTTTTGGAAAAAGTAAAAGAGGAAGAACAAATGTTTTGATGTTAGGCAAGAAAGGGCAGTAAAAAGGAGTACAATATTTTTCCTTTTATAGAATATGTACGATGATAAAAGTTTATAATTTTTAAGTCAACATTTGAATCCTTTCATGACGGCGGCATTTATTTCATTTAAAATGTTTGTTGTTTTTTTTTTCCAACAAAAATTATCCTAGTTTTCAACTAATACAAGTATTCAAATTTACGCAATTTTTCTCAGCATACCATGTTTTATGTGGAGCATAAAATCGGATTCTATGTCATCATAAATCATGCGTTACAAGGCTCTATGTCATGATAATTGGACGTTGCTTTTTTTTCATATTTTTTTCCCTCTTCATTTCCTTCCGGTTCTCTTCTAAAATTCATGTTGTAACTTCGATAGAAGAGTATTTTGTATGATGAAAACGAGAACAGGATACTGTTTAGTCGTTTTAAGTTTTGCAAAATATGTTTTAGATTAAAAAACATTACAGACAAGGAAAAAGAGAGTGGTAGTAGTGATGATAAAAACTAATAATCAAAATCATAATAAATAAAACAAAACATCCAAAAAAAAGTCCCTTTTTTTGTAATTTAAGATTTTTTTTTTTGACGAATATCTGTTTTAAAAAAGGATTTAACATTTATGAAAATATTTACTAGAAAATTTATTTGTTGTATCGTGCGATTTTATAGAGTTCTAAAAAGGTTATAAGGATTAGGAACTATTTCATTTGATTATGTTTGAATATAAAATTTTCGGAACTCTTTGTATCTAAATTAAAGGCTCACATCTTTAAATTATCTACAAAGATTCTATAAAAAATATTTACTTTTAT
Source organism: Atherix ibis (assembly GCA_958298945.1). Taxonomy (NCBI): domain Eukaryota; kingdom Metazoa; phylum Arthropoda; class Insecta; order Diptera; family Athericidae; genus Atherix; species Atherix ibis. The sequence goes on from OY282610.1 coordinate 43,300,331, forward strand.
TCTTTCTGCATTCTTAATCAATACAACCAAGTAATTGAAGCCCGTAGATTGCCAGAAAAATCATAAAATATTTTTTTTTAGTAAAGCATTTTTAAAATTAATTACTTCCAATATATATTTTGACGATAGGATTTTGTGCTGGAAAGATTTTTTTTAAATTTCCATGAGAGAAAAAAACTCAACCAAAAAAAGGATGAAAATTCCGCTAATAGAGTAAATAGGTCCTAAACTATTTAGGACGATTTTGTATACTAACGTTATCCCTTTCAAAGTAAGTCCTTTTTTGGATGTTAAACATAGGCGGAGGTGTCGTTTCTACTCATTGTAGAAACGCTGGGCGGCTTCAACTGGAATTTCCCTCTGTTCCGCTGTCTTTATATAATGTCTAGATTACTAATACACATCCTTTCAAGAATTTTTTAAGTTTGGGGAACTAAAAAATGCACACAGACTGTGATCAGATAAATAGGGCAGATGTGGAACAATAGAAATATCTTTTCCCAACAAAACTCGTTTAAATGGTCATGTCAGAAGGTCTATTATCATAGTGTATCACCCAAGTATCTGCGATATCCTATCTGACGTTAATAACGTTTTTCTAAGACTTCAAAAGACTTTCTCATCATCTCCAATGTAAATTGACGTCCTGAACATCTTCTTCACTAAAGAGTTCCTCTTCCACTGTCTCTGTGCCCTGCAAAAAAGTAGAGTTATGCCACCGAAGAACACGTGCTCTTGATAAAGGATGTCCCTAACGTTCCAAATTTCGCTGTTCCATTTTTTCTTATGCTTTTTAAATAAAACTTCTCTTACCACTTAGTTACCGGACAAGGTTGATACTTGTACTCCACGTCTAGGAGCGACGAACATACAAGATATGTACAAGTATATGTTGTCAGATGACTCTAACTGAGGCCAGTCATATTATTTTTCTGACCCATACAGGAAAGGACTAATATACAAGCTATGTGGAAGGGATATTCAAATTTTTACCAGATCGCTTACAGTGATGTCAGGCTCATTGTTTCTCTGAGCCTAACATCATTGTAAGCGATCTGGTAGTAGTTCCGATTAAATACAAAACGGAAATACAAAAGTCTAAGACCAACACAACAATCGAAGCTATTGTATTATCGTGTCAGCTATTATATAGGACCTAAAAATCTTCGAGGTGAATTTCAGTCTCCAGTAATGATTTGATTTAGAATTTCCATTTCGTTGTCTCTAAAAAGGATCAAAAACTATATCATATTCCCGATTGACTAGTACATTTGATCTTTTGCATGCACTCCCAATTTTTATGGATATCCTTTTAACTGTTCTTAATCAAATATAGTCATGGTCATAAAAATTGCACCGCCTTCGCCAAAGCTCAACCTGGCATTTATCAGGTATCGAAGCGATGGCTGCGAAATAATATTGACTTATTGATCAGCAAGTTCCAGGCTCACTGATAAAACCCAGTGCCGGATAATGTGAACTGCATCATTTGCGGTTTCGGTGATCTCATCAACCTTTACAGATAGTCTCATATTTTTGGCGCTACATTGTGACTTAGGGCTCATATCGTAAGGACTTTTCTTTGCAAAGATTTCTAATTGGTTAGAAAAATATGTGTGCATATTTTAAGTACTATCCGTACTAAAAATATTGGGTTGTTCGGAAAGTAATTTTGTTTTTTCCCAACAGAGGATTTTTTACAACCAACTTCACACTTAAGCCGCATAATCATATGTATTTTGACAGCGGACGTTGCAAGGCATGCTTGTGAAAAAATTGTGGAAAGAGCAGTTGTCATAGTATTTGAAATGTTCTGGAAGAGTTTTTGAAATGTTCTGGAAGAGCAGATGAATCTGATGAAGACACAATAAAGGCATTAATTGATGCAAACCGGCATCAATTAATAATAAAAAAATAAATTGATCGAATTCGACCATTCATGACCATTTGAAACGGCTAGGTTTAATCTCAAAGCTCAACATATGGGTTCCTCATCTTCTTGCGGAAAAAAATTTATGCCGTCGCATTGACGTTTGTAATTTGCTTTTCAAACGCCAAGAAAATGATCCATTTTTGAACCGTTTCATCACTGGCGATGAGAAATAGGTTGTCTACAACAATGTTAAGCTCAAAAGATCTTGGATCTCAGCTCAAAGCATTTCGAAAGCCAATAATCATCAAAAAAAGGTCATGCTATCGGTTTGGTGGGATTTCCAATGAATCTTTTATTTTGAGCTTCTACCGAGCAACACAACGATCAATTCTTTTTTTTAATTTTAAATGTTATCTACAACTACTTATGCTAGTAACAAGCAGATTTTTTACGGGAATATACATGAACATGAGGATATGTGGAGGAAAACACCCATCGATGTTACCTCTAGAACAGGGTAATTTTATTTTATAATTTTAGAGAATCTCTCGGCCATCGCCGTTTTAAACGTCGATGGGTGTATACTGGAAGGGTGGGAGTGAAAAGTTCCCTTCCTAAAGGATTAGGGTGGAAGGATAGATGCGAATGGAATATTTTATATCGGGAGATGCATAGTTCACAAACAAATGGAACATTTAGGTCACGGTGGATAACAGTGTTTCGCACATAAAAGGGGGCATTGACAATTTTACGAAGGATTCGGGATTGTAGGGATTGGATTGGAAGGGAGTTGGAATGCTTAGTCGAACCCCAAAGTTCTATACCATATGTCCATATTGGTTTCAGAACCGTATTGTATAGTAACAGTTTACTTGTTGTTGTAAGTTTTAATTTACTGTCTAGGAGACGTAATAATTGTTTGTATCGTCCGTTAAGTTCACCTCTTTTAGTTTTCGTATGAAGGTTCCAGGTTAACCGTTTGTCGAATATAAGTCCAAGGAAACGTACGCTATTTTTTTGTGGAATAATACTGCCGTTTAGGGTTATGTCGGGAATTTGTTGTCGGCAGAGTGTGAAAGTTACATGAGCAGATTTTTGCTCATTTACCTTCACTCTCCACCTTTTGAACCAAGTTTCTAAGGAGTGGATATGGTTCTGTAGGATACTAAAGGCTGTGGAAGGATCTTTGTGATGTGTCAGGATGGCTGTATCGTCAGCATATGTTGCGGTTAGGATTTTGTTGTGGCAAGGAATGTCATGGGTATAAATGTTATACAGGAAAGGACCTAGGATACTTCCTTGAGGGACACCGGCGGAAATTGGATAAATGTCAGAGTACTCAATATTTTCAGCTATCTGAAAATATCGGTCTGAGAGATAAGATTAAAGGATGTGGAAATAACCCGAGGGTAGGACTCGCTGCAACTTCGAAAGCAATCCAGGGTGCCATACACGGTCGAAAGCATGCGTAATGTCAAGAAACACGCCTGGGCAGTATTCCTTTCGCTCTAGCGAACACGCTATTTAGTCGACTACGCGATGACACTGCTGGATAGTGGAATGCTCAGGTCGAAATTCAAACTGATTCTGAGGAATTACACCATCGGTTTCAAAAATGGGATAAAGGCGTTTTAGGATTAATTTTTCTAGGATTTTTGATAACATGGGAAGGAGGCTTATAGGTCTATATGAGGTAGGAAGGTTTTTGGGCTTATTGGGTTTTGGGATCATCTTAATTTTGGAAAGCTTCAACAGGGAAGGAAAAAATGATGTGCGGAGGATACTTATAAGAACGAGGGTTATTTTAGATATTTGCTTCAGGATTTCTGAAGTTATTAGGTCATATCTTGGGGCTTTTTTATTGGAAAGGTGTTCTATTGTGAATTTAACTTGGGAAGGAGTGAAAAACTTAGGAGGTGGACTTATGGGCAACTGAGTTGATATTCGTCGGAATATTTGTTCGTCATGCAGAATGTCTTGGACATGTTCATGAGGTTTAAAGATGTTTTCTAAGTGTTTGCCGAAGATGTCGGCTTTCTGTTTATCCGTTTTTTCCCAGGTTCCGTCGGTATTCCGGAGCGTGTTTTGTATTTGAGAATTCGTCGGGTAACTGTCCAGATTGACTTATTAGTTGTTAGTGATTCTGTATATTCAGTAAATCGTTCGATATTATAATTAATTTTTTCTTGTTTCAGTTCTCGTTGTAGTTGGTTCAGTTTTTTCTTCTCATTTGGCATTCTTGAACGTTACCACTGGGCCCTGGCTCGACGTTTCTCGCTTATCAAGCTGCGAATTTTCTGCGGAAGATTATAGTCATGTTCTCGTATGGTTGGTTTGTTATGAGTTATGTGGGCGTTAGTGATTGAGTTTTGTATACAAACAGTCAAGTCGTTTACGGCATCGTCTATTTCTTGTACGTTCTTAAGGCTTTGTTGTAAATGAATCTGTTGGTCTAAGTTCTGTCAACAATCAATTCTGAAGTGTACTATCATCAGTTGGAGAAATTGAATGATTTACTTAAAGAAAAAAGACCAGAATTGGTCAATGGGAAAGGTATAGTGTTCCAACAGGATAATGCGAAACACCATACAAGTTTGACCACTCGGCAAAACTTTTAGAGTTTGGCTGGTATATACTGCCACATCCACCATACTCTCCAGACCTAACCCCTTCCAATTATCAAAAATTTTATGATTCTACTGCCAGAAAGATGGTAAAGGATATATAGGATTAGACTGGACAATATTTAAATGAATAAAATATTAATTCACTATAAAAAAATCGTCTTTCATTTTTATTATAAAAAAAAACCAAATTACATTCCGAGCAACCCAATAGATTTATTTATTTAAAAAATCCAGAATCTGATAACGTTTTTTCCTAGTTTTTACCAAACAAACCGATCTTAATATTTATTTATATCCTATAAAATTTAACATATAATATTTTCGTCCTTGTTTTTTTTTTTGCTTTAAAATTTTCTTTTCCAATTAATTTACTTTCCAACATTTATTTATATGGTGTTCGTATATACATTTTCAAAGATTCAACGTATTTTTCTACAATTCTACTCTTTAAACAATTTGTAAACTAATTAATATTAATGCCACATTTAAAAATACTATATAAATAATATATAATATTGTATATGTGTAAATAAATACGTATCTTTGGGCGTACATTAATAAATAAATATACTCCAAACGCAAATGTCATATGCGAAGTATTTGAAATGTTCTCTTCAAATGGAAATTTAATATAGAAAATTTCATTTTTTCCTTTTCTATTTTTTTTTAAACATTTATTGTAATATGTACCAATATAATAAAATAAAGAATAAGGAAATTAATTTTAATAGTACGCCCGCCATTTTGCTCATCCTTATTTTTTTGGATATATTTTAAGTTTTTTTAACAAGATATTCACATTCGGTATATAAGAGAAATATGGAAGAAGAAAAATATAAAAACAAAATGTAATGGAAATGATTTTTTAAAGGTCAGTAGTGAAAGTGTGAAGAAGTTGAGAAAAGTTAAGAAGAAGAAAAGAAGAATCTGCTTAGACCTAAGAAGAAAATTCAAAGGACAAGAAAATAGAGAAAAGTTGAAGAGAGCTTGAAAAAAATTCTTTCACATTTTCTTCCATACTATTGGCAATTTTTTTCAATTTCTTTTAAATTTTTTTTTTTTTGTATGTTTGTTTGTTTGCATAGTTTAAGTAAATTTTTGTATTTAAATTTTGTCGTTAGAGGAGTATTGATGCTCTTGAGAGTTTACAGTCTACTTCACTTGATCGATTTCCAAGGTAAGAAAAATCATCCGAATATGTTTGGTGTTTTTTTCTGCTGTTCAATACGTAAAGTGATGTCTTTTGCCCAAATTCCTATCATTCCATTTGCTCTTCAATTCAATCCATCCACCACCATTGAAGCTACATTTAAATATATATTTTTTTTTTCTTTTGCTTCATTTTTTCTTCCTTTTAATTTATTTTATTTGATTTCATTTTATTGAAATACATTTCTACGATTTATTATTTTCTTCTTATTTTTTTTTTCTTTCATTTATTATTCAGAGAGTATATATGTTAAAGCATATGTTAAATGTTTATAGAACCAGAAATTGACAAGCTTCCGTTGAATTGATTTCTATTTTTAGGTATTTCGATAATTCAACTAAAAGTTAGTAGCTTATGGTATATTAGCTTTGTACCACCTCCCCCATTGGACATTTTTTTCCCATATGTATATATATAAACAAACAAAAAAAGAAACAATAACAAATAAAATGTTTCCAAAAAAAAAAAAAAAAAAAATTTTGTATTAATTTAATTAGAAAACATAAGAAAAATTGCCTCAAAAATAAACATAAGAATTTTTACTTTTTAATACATAACATGATGATAATATGATAATTGAATGGGGGATAAGTTTTTTTTTTTTTAATATGTACATATAACCAAAAGTATGGAAAAAAAGCTCTGCTTTTTCCCTCTCATTAGTGAAAGAACAAAACATTTATTACAATAACTTTGTAATATCCACATTATTTGTAAATAACGAAAAAACTTAAATATGTTAGAGTTCATAATAAGGGTGAGGGTGAGATGGCTGTCTTAGGCTCTAGGCTATCTATATCATTGTCAGAGCTGGTCCGTGCTATTGAATATGTTTTGATTTGAATGAAGAAGTCCTTTATTATGTTATTACCATCGCCACCGTAATCTTACTTAAGCAGCAGAATTTTCGCATTTTTTCTGGCCCCTTATTATGAATGGAGCTTTTTTCGTTTTTTCGTCCTGTCCTCTTAGTATATAACGATATGAAAGAAATATGTTCATATAATATTAACTTATTGAAGTTTACTCATTTGTTTTCATTTTTATACTTTTTGAAAAAATAACCAAGTTTATATGTACTCGTACATAAGAAAATGTAAAAGATTCTGTTGTCAGCAGAATAAACCGAATATTGACATTATGAATAATTAAAAGAATACCAAAAAAAAAATGGTAAATTTTTAAAAGTTTTGTAAACAAGAAAAAAAAATATATTTAATTGTAGAAATAACATAGTTTAAAATTTATGGAAAAAATTCACTTTATTTATAGTAGGTTATCAATTTTTTGGTTTAGAAAGTTCAGCCCTGTTAAAAATGTATTTTACGCATATAAAAATTTTTTTATTTATAGGATCCAGAAGCATCGCATGATATTAACGGTAACGATCCTGATCCAATGCCGCAGGATAATGGTGACAACAAACATGGGACCAGATGTGCTGGTGAAGTAGCCGCCATCGCTTTTAACAACTATTGTGGTGTTGGTGTTGCCTATAATGCCAGTATTGGAGGTATGTCCTTTTTTTCTTTTACTGTTTACTAGTTTTTTAGTTGATTTTTTTTTTTTTCATTAATGATCGTCATTTGGTTACTGCGTAGTTTTAGTCAATTTTTAATCAAAATTAATTTTTCTTTTTTAATCTTTGTCATATTGTCAGTCCTGTTTTTTTTTGTATTCCTTTGAGAGTTATTTTATTCTTTAATTACTGAAATTTTTAATTTAAAAATATAAAAAGGAAGAAAAAAAATAAGCCAAGGACATGTAGACTAATTTTTAGGCTAAAATGCAACCAAATTTTTTCATAATTTCGTGGTATATAATATCTGCGATGGTGATGTGTGACGATAGAATTGCAGATATTCGAATCGTTGTGCACCTGTCATCACGAGTCTGTAATATCCAGAATTATCCGTCAAAACCAGTACAGAATTTTTATTAACTCTAGATAAAAAGAGTATCCTTTTTTTTCCATATCAATATTGCTTTCCTTTTTGAATATTGTCAGTTTCTATTTTAATATTTATATCAGAGTTGAAAGTATCTATAAATTTGGTATTTAGTTTTTTTTTTTTTAAATTTAAAATCTCATGAATTTTGTTATATAGTCTATCGCCTATTTTGAAAGCTACAAACCATCTATTTCGCATACCTATGGGACTGATAGGAATTTTTGATTGAAGCTATAGATCATTAAATAAATTTTTTTTTGTTGATATATGTTATAGAAATTTTTTTTTTCTTTATAAAATCGAGAATATGTTTTTATATTAAAGAATATTTTTTTCATCATTTATTATCAATACCTACTTCCAGAGAGTAAAAAATTGGCTAAGGGATATTTTGTTTGTATTTTTTTTTTTTTTTGCTAGATAATTTAGAAATATGTACTCGTATCTTCCCATGTGCACAAATTGATATATTGCCAAATATTAAAATACGATAGTCGAGCATAGAGAAACGTATTCGATATAAATATGCCATTGAGAGAGCATATTTCAATATCAGTTTGTCAGTATATGAAAATTTGTTATCACATTTATTACCTGCATTGGTAAATGTGATTTAGTAAAAGTACTTTTATATAAAATGTAAAAAACAAGCTCATAAAATAACTGAAGAATATTGGTATTTTAGAAATGATGACTATTTACTGATAACGATAATGGTGTGTGAAGTTTTTAATTTTGCAAAAGATTTTATGTCTGAACTCCAAAAAGGATAGTAGTATTTTTTTAAAAATCTATTAATTTTTAAACAATCTATAATACTAACTTTTTATAGTATTTTTTTTTAATTTGCATTGGCAGTAACGGATCCGTTTTTATTTTGTTCTGTTACATACAATTTTTGTTAAAATTAGATCAAATATTTAAAAAGAATTATTATTAAATAGAAATGTTTGTTTTTTTAATCATCCTTTCCTTTAACTATATCTTATTACTCCAAACAATTTGTTCAGATAACTGAAAATATACAATCTTTGAATATACCTCCCACCACCCGACCCGTACTGGTGTTTCTCAAGGGGTAGTATTCCAAATTTTTTTTCATAAGAATTGATAAGAAAAAGAAATACATTATTTGCTCGCATATATTATTTTTTTTTTTTATTTATTTGGATATTTACAACTACAACATAGTAATAAGCAAATTTGAGCAATAGTATTAATTAGCTTGAAAGGTTGTGGGGAGTAAACATCCAATGAAGTTCCTCCTGCTAGCGTGTGTTTCTGTTAGGCCTCAGTATTTAAGTAAATCACGCGACCAGTGACGCTTAAGTCTTCGATGGGTATTTCTAGGGAAGGAATTACAGGATAGTTCTTGAACAAGAGGATTATTATCATTGAGGACACGGGAACGGAACTTTTTATAACGAAATACAGCCACGTCAAAAACAACAAATAGGACTTTAAGATCAGGATGAATAACAGTATTGCGAAAATAAAAGGGGGCATCGACAATTGTACGGAATATTTTTGATTGAAGGGATTGGATTCGACGGGAATTAAAAGGCTTAGTAGATCCCCAGAGTTCTAGTCCGTATGTCCATATGGGTTTCAGTAAGGTATTGTATAACAGAACTTTGCTGTCTATAGTAAGTTTGGAACGTTTGTCTAGAAGTCGAAGTTGTTTAGGTATCGTCTTTTAAGTTCTTGTCTTTTAAGTCTTGTATGTGGGTTCCATGTCAAGCGTTTGTCTAAGTACAGTCCTATATACCGAGCTTCGGTGTGTTGAGGTATGGCACTGCCATTAAGGTATATGGGAGGGCATGTCTCACGACGGAGAGTAAAAGTTACCTGGATAGATTTACGTTCATTGACTTTTATTCTCCACTTAGTAAACCAGTTTCGAGGGTTTGGATTTGGATTTGGAGAGTTTCGGAAGCATGTTGGGGATTTTCGCTAGATGCAAGGCAGGCCGTATCATCGGCATATGTAGCAAAGAAGGTATTAGGGCAGGTTGGGATATCGGATGTGTAAATGTTGTAGAGGATGGGTCCAAGTATGCTACCTTGAGGAACCCCAGCCAATATCGGAGGGATATTGGACAGTTCGTTGGATTCATTTACTTGGAAGTGTCGGTTGGAAAGGAATGATCTTAGGATTAGGAAATAGGTGGAAGGAAGGATATTTTTAAAGCAATTTAAATTCAATTTGAAAAGTTTTTCTTCAAATTTAATAAATTTTCCATAGTTTTTACAGAATCGATTCTATAAAATATTAACTTTTCCAAAAGTTCATAGATTTTTTAAAAATTAGAATTTTTAATTTTTTTATAATAATTTTAACAAAAATAAAAAAATTGCAAATTATTACAAATAAAAATTATTATTTTATTTTTTCTTAAATTAATCTAATTTTGATCTTTGTTTATTCGGAAAATTCAAAAGGATTATTGCCTCTCCCTATTTCTTAATCAGCGAAGCCTTCATCTCCGAACAGTGTTTAAGAGGCAATCGAAAATGAAAAATTTTCTGAAAAATCTCTCATCTACGCTGGTATTCTTCTAGTTAATTCCCTAGCGGCGATATTTTATAACATTTATGTTCGAATAAAATACATTAATAACAATACAAGAAAACCAATATATCTTCAAATATTTTCCATAAATACATTTTTATGAGTTACAAAACTGGTTTCGAAAGTGGAATGTTCAAAAATACCCTACACTGAAGGCTAATATACACCTTGACAACAATATTATACCAAAGAAAAAGGTGGTTTCTGGTACTCTATATTTAAAAACGGTTATCTTTGAATCCGCACATAAGAATAAACCGAATTGAACTAAAAAAAAAATACTTTAAAATCAAAACTGACAATCAATAAAAAATTTAAGTTATATAAGATAATACTGAAGCCAATATGGACTTATGGCCTTAACGAAATATTTCAATTCGTGTTGAAGTTAATCTCGACAAAATCTTTCTTAAAATTGGTGATACACAGAGACTTAAAAAAAATTCGCTACCGTCTTTCCAATCATAGCAATCCCCTTGAAAAGGAACTACCCCTGTCACACTCTGTGAACATATTGCATTGTTAATTGTACCAACTGTCCTTCTACATATCTAATACATGAGTCCTTTTTGCATCTGCAGTAGAAATTTAAACTTTGTATGGTTTTTATGGAACAGCGAAGTTTATAGTAAAGTTGTTTCATTCAAATAGTATGTTAAGCTTGATGAATCCGTGAGTTTGACTTTCGAAAATTTGCAACAAGCCTATAACCTTATCAAGTATTTTCAGAGAGGGCCGAGAAGAAATCAAGGACGATTCTCTCTCAAAGAGGCACTAAACTTCGAAAACTGATCGAGTGAGGGCTCTTGAAAAAGTCCTTCAAAGGCTTAGGAAAAGAAATCTTTACATCAGATCGAATAATATTGCAGACAGTTGTATGCTCCAGGATAACAACATCTCCTTTTATATTTAAAATTATAGTTTTTATATACAGTTAATAGTGTTTAAAGTTAAAAATTCAGTATACAAATTTTTCGCACTTTTAACCATTAAATTAAATAAAATTTCCCTTAAAAAAAAGTGTATTTATTTTTTAAGTACAAAAATATAATCTCCACAATCGATCAGTATCATTAGGGAAGCTGGCAATGCCAATCTATACGGAATATGAAGTTGGCAAATGACCTCATATCTCAGAGACCTTACAACAACAACAAAAAAAATATATATAATCTCTTTTAACAAACCAATTAGAATATTTCGTTAAAAATTAATTCAAATTTATAAAAAAATATCTATTTACCTACTTTAAAGATACGTTCACTTACTCATAAGGTAAAAAAAAATTGTAAATAATTTAAAAAAATACCGCCAAAATGAAAAAAAAAATTCGTTTAATGTTACTGCTATTGTGATAAATCTCAATATTTACTGGCGCTTAATTAGGCAAATCCCTACATACTCCAGTATAAATTTTCCATAGTACAGATGTGTAAGCGAAAAACCATTGCAAATTATAACAAAGTCGCTCGTATGTTTCGAGTGTCCATCATATGACATGAGTATATGGAAGGCTTGATAAAAGCGTTCTCCATTATCATAACAAGGATTTTAAAGCGTTTTTGGTAAAAATATGAACAGAGCCGCACATTCGCAAAAACCTATTTTCATAAAACGTGCATTTTTCCATAAAGTATGTAGACACACTGACCATCATGGAAATTTGGGAAATCCTATCAGGTTCACTGGGTTCGATAGTGTGTGGAGCGATGCTGGTGCTCGTGCTCACCATATTGTGTGTAGATTGCGGCATTTTGTCATAATTACGTATTTCGGATTATATGTCATGAAGGTGTTAATTCGAAAGTATTTGTATCTGAAAATCATTTTTCACTTTTCTCTGCTTCACTATGGTCCTTGTCTCTCGTGCCCGAATCATTATACCTTGTATTGGGAATCCTCTGCTATCGGCCAATTCTCATCTCATGTCATCTCATTACAGTTATAATAATAGGGCTATTAAGTCAGCTTTTGCACGTTAAAGTTTGATTTGTGCTTAACGTCTTGCATGTAAAACTTTTTGACTCTCCGAAAATCAATACGAACATTTTATGGTCTCACGTGAAGTATGAGTTAAATCCGATGGATGACTTTAGCTACCATTGAAATTATATTAATCCATGGGAATTTACACGAAATTATATTGTTGACGATTTTGTATGTACGCATATGTGTATGCACAGTGAAACATATAATGTGTGCACAGGTATTAACCTCGTCCTTCCAGCTACTAGGTACCTTGGCTAGCATACTTGAAATTTTACATATTAATATTCCTGAATGGTAGTTCGTATATTTTGCTTGTTATAATGCAAGCGTGCACATTTTCATATGAAAATTTCCAGTTTTCTTCATTATTTTGAAAATATAAAACTTTAAACGTTGCATTTATGTTAGTAGTTTACGCTCATTTGAACGTTTAATTATTTTCTGATTAAAGGTTAACTCATTTTTTTGGTTTTACCTGTTTTTCATTAAAAACCAAATTATATCTACTTAGTTAGAGTGTAAAATTAGAATATGCTATTTTTATACCTTCCTTTTTAGGTTAGTTAAAAATATTAACACTCTTGTGGTTTCGAAACTCTTATTCATTTTGGAAGTTAGTATGATAAGCTCTTCATTTTGAATTGTTTGGACAAATGTCAGTTTTTTCCACTTATGTGGAATATACTTATTTAATACTGTAATTATTAGTATTTTTTAAACATTATAGTTTTTTAAAAAGTTTTTTAATTAAGAAAAAAATTTCCGTGCTCAAAAACCCATTAACTTTCAAAAGAAAATATATTCCTTTAACGACAAATTCCTAATGTAACGATTTCAACAATTTGACTGAAAAATTGCATATCATACAATATAAACCAAAGTTTACTTGCCTATTTATAAAATTACTTAAGTGAAAATTATAATGAAAGGAACCGTTTGAGCTTTTAAAGAGAACCTAATACAGGCGCGAAGAGTCTTGATACTGATTTTATGCTATGATGTTAGGGATTGCTTGTTAAATTATTTCTTCTACACAGTTTTGTTAAATATTTTTAAAAAAAACTGTATCCTGATTTAGGAAAATCGGAAAGTCTGCATCTACTACACAGCAATCTTAAATTCGAATCTAGCCTGTGATATAGCCAAAGTGCCTTTTAGCTATAGTTACCAGCAACTGGATTGTGTTGTTGCGGTGCCAAAGGGTAGCTTTGGAAAATAATATCAAATAAATTTACCATGATTTAGCGTCCTTGGGAGGTCTGCGTCTACTACAAAGCAGTCTTGAGTTTTAATCCATCTAGTGACATAATCCAGGTGGCCTTTACTTATGATTAACGCCAGAGGCTTGAGTCGTCGCAGGGCTCAAGAGAAATTTTGGGAATACAATAAAAAAAATATACCCTCATTCAGCATCCTTTCTACGTCTAATACACAACAGTCTTGAGTTCCAATTCAAATAGTAAAATAACTCAGATGGTCTGTACTTATTATTAACGTCAGAGGCTTGAGTTGTCGCAGCACTCAAGAGTAATTTAGGAAAACAATAAAAAACAATTTACCATGATTTAACGCCAATGGGAGGTCTACGTCTACTACAAAGCAGTCTTGACTTCCAATACAACTAGTGACATAACATAGGTGGCCTGTACTTATAATTAACGTCAGGGGCTTGAGTTGTCGCAGCACTCAAGAGTAATTTAGGAAAACAATAAACAAAACTGTCCTAATTTAGCATACTTGGGAGGTCTGCGTCTACTACAAAACAGTTTTGAGTTCCAATCCAGCTAGTGACATAATATAGGTGGCCTGTACTTATAATTAACGTCAGAGGCTTGAGTTGTCGCAGCATTCAAGAGTAATTGAGGAAAACAATAAACAAAACTGCCCTAATTTAGCATCCTTGGGTGGTCTGCGTCTACCACACAACAGTCTTGAGTTCCAATCCAGCTAGTGACATAAGCCAGGTGGCCTTCACGTATAATTAACGTCAGAGACTTGAGTTGTCGCAGGGCTCAAAAGAAATTTCGGAACACAATAAACAAAACTGCCCTAATTTAGCATCCTTGGGAGGTCTGCGTCCACTACACAACAGTCTTGACTTCCAATCCAGCTAGGGACATAACCCAGGTGGCTTTTACTTATAATTCATGCCAGAGGCTTGATTGTCGCAGGGCTCAAGAGTGATTTTGGGAATACAATAAAAAAAATGTACCCTCATTAAGCATCCTTGGGAAGTCTATGTCTAGTACACAACAGTCTTGAGTTCCAATCCAGATAGTAAAATAACTCAGGTGGTCTGTACTTATTATTAACGCCAGAGGCTTGAGTTGTCGCAGGGCTCAAAAGAAATTTCGGAACACAATAAACAAAACTGCCCTAATTTAGCATACTTGGGAGATCTGCGTCTACTACAAAGCAGTCTTGACTTCCAATCCAGCTAGTGACATAACCCAGGTGGCCTGTACTTATATTTAACGTCAGAGGCTTGAGTTGTCGCAGCATTCAAGAGTCATTAAGGAAAACAATAAACAAAACTGCCCTAATTTAGCATACTTGGGAGATCTGCGTCTACTACAAAGCAGTCTTGACTTCCAATCCAGCTAGTGACATAACCCAGGTGGCCTTTACGTATAATAAACGTCAGAGGCTTGAGTTGTCGCAGGGCTCAAGAGAAATTTTGGGAATACAATAAATAAAACTGCCCTAATTTATCATCCTTGGGAGGTCTGCGTCCACTACACAACAGTCTTGACTTCCAATCCAGCTAGTGACATAACCCAGGTGGCTTTTACTTATAATTCATGCCAGAGGCTTGAGTTGTCGCAGGGCTCAAGAGTGATTTTTGAATACAATGAAAAACAATGTATGCTGATTTAGCATCCTTGGGAGGTCTGCGTCTACTACACAACAGTCTTGACTTCGAATCCAGCTACTTACATAACCCAAGTGGTCTGTACTTATTATTAGCGCCAGTGGTTTGGATTGTCGCAGGGCTCAAAAGAAATTTCGGAACACAATAAACAAAACTGCCCTAATTTAGCCTTTACTTATAATTAAGGTCTGAGGCTTGAGTTGTCGCAGGGCTCAAAAGAAATTTCGGAACACAATAAACAAAACTGCCCTAATTTAGCATCCTTGGGAGGTCTATGTCTAGTACACAACAGTCTTGAGTTCCAATCCAGATAGTAAAATAACTCAGGTGGTCTGTACTTATTATTAACGCCAGAGGCTTGAGTTGTCGCAGCACTCAAGAGTAATTTAGGAAAACAATAAAAAACAATGTACCATGATTTAACGCCCTTGGGAGGTCTTCGTCTACTACAAAGCAGTCTTTACTTCCAATCTAGCTAGTGACATAATATAGGTGGCCTGTACTTATATTTAACGTCAGAGGCTTGAGTTGTCGCAGCATTCAAGAGTCATTAAGGAAAACAATAAACAAAACTGCCCTAATTTAGCATACTTGGGAGATCTGCGTCTACTACAAAGCAGTCTTGACTTCCAATCCAGCTAGTGACATAACCCAGGTGGCCTTTACGTATAATAAACGTCAGAGGCTTGAGTTGTCGCAGGGCTCAAGAGAAATTTTGGGAATACAATAAATAAAACTGCCCTAATTTAGCATCCTTGGGAGGTCTGCGTCCACTACACAACAGTCTTGACTTCCAATCCAGCTAGTGACATAACCCAGGTGGCTTTTACTTATAATTCATGCCAGAGGCTTGAGTTGTCGCAGGGCTCAAGAGTGATTTTTGAATACAATGAAAAACAATGTATGCTGATTTAGCATCCTTGGGAGGTCTGCGTCTACTACACAACAGTCTTGACTTCCAATCCAGCTACTTACTTAACCCAAGTGGGCTGTACTTATTATTAACGCCAGTGGTTTGGATTGTCGCAGTGCTCAAGAGTAATTTCGGAAAATAATAAAAAAAAAATATACCATAATTTAACGTCCTTGGGAAGTCTGCATGTCCTACAAAGCAGTTTTGAGATCAAATCCAGCTATTAACATAGCCAAAGTGGCCTTTATATATAGTTATTACCAAATGGCCTGAGTAAAAATGTTACTTAAAGTAATTAAACAAAAATAAAAAATTTTGATTTATGTCTTACTCTTCATAAATTGAATGAAATTGAATTATTCACTGTTGCAGCAACTTAAAATTTCAGTTGAATTCCAAATGCACAAAAAATCAAATTTATTTCTTAGCTAATTTTTACATTTTCCAATTAAAATTTCTAATATAATTTTTTCAATTATTTTATAAGTCCATTATACTTAATTATGAAATTGTTTTTTTTTTTAATTTTCTCGTTCAGATAATTTAACTTAATGGAACACTATTTAATCAATAAAACATTATTTTGTTAATTGATACAATAGAAATGAATATTTTTTAAATAAATATTTTTTATTCTTTTTTCTCAGGTGTCAGAATGTTAGATGGTAGCGTTAATGATGCCGTGGAAGCAAAAGCTTTAAGCTTAAATCCACAACACATTGACATTTATAGTGCATCGTGGGGCCCTGAAGATGATGGCTCCGTTGTCGATGGCCCTGGCCCACTGGCTAGACGTGCATTCATCTATGGGGTAACAAGTGGCCGTCAAGGCAAGGGATCAATTTTTGTCTGGGCATCCGGTAATGGCGGACGCTATGCAGACTCATGCAATTGCGATGGCTATACCAATTCTATTTTTACACTATCGATTTCAAGTGCTACGCAAGGCGGGTAAGTTAGGATTTTGTTGTTCTTTTTTTTGATTTTGAAGCTTTTGAGGATTAAATCTTTTGTCCTTATACTTATTACGTGGAAAATTATCGCCATTTATATTATTTGCAAATAGATTTAAACCATGGTATTTGGAAGAGTGCTCATCAACTTTGGCGACCACATACAGTTCAGGAACTCCCGGTCATGACAAGAGTATTGTAACAGTCGATATGGATGGCCGTCTGAGGCCTGATCATATTTGTACTGTAGAACACACTGGAACATCTGCATCAGCCCCATTGGCTGCTGGGATCTGTGCGCTTGCATTGGAAGCAAATCCCAATTTAACATGGCGTGATATGCAGTATCTCGTAGTTATGACATCGCGACCAGAACCATTAGAAAAGGAGACAGGCTGGATATTGAATGGTGTAAAGAGGAAATACAGTCATAAGTTTGGATATGGCCTAATGGACGCGGGAGCAATGGTTAGCTTGGCCGAACAATGGACAACTGTGCCGACGCAGCACATTTGTAAATCACGTGAAAATAATGAAGACCGCCAAATTGAGGGTACCTACGGTTACACACTGCAAACGCACATGGATGTCAACGGATGCGCTGGCACAATAAATGAGGTCCGTTATTTGGAGCATGTCCAGTGCAAGATAACTCTCAGATTTTTCCCACGAGGAAATCTAAGAATCCTCCTCACATCGCCCATGGGAACGACTAGCACTTTGCTATTCGAACGGTCTCGCGATGTTGTTAAGTCCAACTTTGATGATTGGCCATTCTTGAGTGTTCATTTCTGGGGTGAGAAAGCTGAGGGCCGTTGGACCTTGCAAATAATCAACGGAGCACTAAGGCGCGTTAATCAACCTGGCATCCTATCTAAATGGCAACTTATATTCTATGGAACGCAAACAAATCCAATACGATTAAAAAACAAAGATCAGGACCAAGCGGGTCTTCGTCGCATTATCGGGTTGAATCCTTACGTTTTCCCGACCGACTCTGATTTGGGCCAACCAACTGGAAGTTTCTACAATAGTGATCCCTATTCTGGGTACACCAATTATCAAAACTTATTTTTGGGCGCTGGCAGCAGTCCTGAAAATTCAGTGGCAACTGTCGACGGACACAACATTCCCACACCGCAAAGACAAAACGTTATGGCAGATTCGAATAATAAGATCGTCCTGCATGACTGTGACCCCGAATGTGACTCGCAAGGTTGCTATGGCCGTGGACCAACACAATGTGTAGCATGTAAACATTACCGTCTTGACAAGTAAGTTTTCTCACGAATCTCATTTGACTAGAATATTATAACAATTTTATAAAAAAAAAATATCATAATAGCTCGTTTAAAAATCACATGTTTTACCATTTAAATAAAATGTTTTTTTTGTATTTTTATTATAGTACTTGCGTAAGTCGATGTCCACCGAGGAGTTTCCCGAATCAAGGTGGTGTATGTTGGCCCTGTCACGAATCGTGTGAAACTTGCGCTGGAGCTGGTCAGGACAGCTGTTTAACGTGTGCCCCAGCCCATCTGCACGTGGTCGATTTGGCTGTCTGCCTCCAAGTCTGCCCCGATGGCTACTATGAGAGTAAGTCTATACATTTTGTATATAATTGAATTTTATTTAAGGCTAAAGTTATTAATCTCCATTTAGATTATGATAACCAAACGTGTATACCCTGCGAACCTAATTGCGCTTCGTGCCAGGATCGGCCCAACTACTGCACGAGCTGTGAACACTACTTGGTCATGTACGAACACAAGTGCTATCCGACTTGTCCGCTTCACACCTACGAAACTGAGGACTACTAGTGAGTATCTAGTAATTAATTTCCAACCTAGCCGTTCAAAAGTAAATAACCTCGAACCGCTCATGCTTATTTAATGTTCATCCACCATCGGTAATATCCTCTTCCACCCTCCTGCAGCTTGTTTGCATGTTTGGTGTGGTCTTATTGCAACGATATTCGATTTATTACCCACTTGGTTTTGTGGTAGAATCCATCAAATTTTGTCCATACCTTTCCACTCAATACTTTCCGGCAAACATCGTCAAAAAGTACTGAACATTTTCGAGTTAGCACACGCAATCCGGTCAATCGCCTACAAAATATACTCAACATTCGGTAGATGGCGTACAAGGACATCATACTCATATGTGTTGCATTGCTATTTTCTGATAATTAAATGGTTTGCGTCCGCATGCAATAATAACCTTCCCTATCAGTATCAGCATAATCTTTATGAGCGCTAAATAATAGTTAAAAGTTGCTATTTTTTTGCCATTAAATTAATTTCATTTTTAATATGCATGCTATTTTATGAAAACAAAAATCCCTTAATCCTTTACATATACTTTTTTATGTGTATTTATTAATAATAATATCAGCTTTTGTAAATGATTGCAAAATAATAGGCCGCTTGGGAATAATTTCCCTAGTTACAAATCAGTATATGAGCAATAAAAATTGTGTCCTTTAATTAAATGTACTTGCACTCAAATAAAGCTGAATTGGATACATTTTGTTTTTCTGAAAATTATTTGAATAATTCAATATTTTGCATTGTTTTTTGATTAGTAAAAATGGCAATTATCTTTTTAATATTTCAAATGATTTTTGTTAATTTTTTTTTTTTTTTTGGTAAAATAAATTATAAATTTTTCCTAAAAATAATGTCAAAAAAACATTTTTTTTTTTGGAGAATTTATCCAAAATTATCTTAATTTAAAAGAAAGGAAAAATTTCCCTAAACATATCGGATCAAAAAAAAATTGTTTTTTTTTATCTATCGAAGGATAATTTTTTTTTAAAAGTTACCATAAGTAAAATTTCATCAAGTCCTCATAACAAGACAAATTCTCAACTCCTGATTAGACGAATTATTTGCGTTTATACTGAATATATAAGGTGTAGTAAAAAGAAATCCATTATTTTTGCATTAAATTGAATGATACGATTTAGGTCAAATATGCACCGTTTTGTTCGATAACTTGTTGCCATTTTGGAGGTAATTTCATAATGCCCCTTTCATAGAAACCCTCGTCCCTATTGGCAAAAAACTGGAACAGTCGATTTTCACAATCTTCTCTTGAGGCGAATTTTTCACCTGCAAAATCATTCGTCATAGACAGGAAGAGGTGGTAATCACTTGGTGCCAGGTCCGGACTATAAGGTGGATCCATAAGAAAAGGTCCCGGAACTTCTGGCGAGTCACTATCGATGTATGCGGCCTGGCGTTGTCCTGATGGAACACAATTCCTCTCCTATTAACCAAAGCTGGCCGCTTCTGGGCGATTGCTTCTTTCAGATGGTCCAATTGTTGACAGTATAGGTCCGAATTAAGAGTTCGGCCGTAGGGGAGCAGCTCATAGTAGATGATTCCCTGCCAGTACCACCAAACACACAGCAAAACCTTCTTGGCTGTCAATCCTGGCTTGACCATCATTTGCGCCGGATGACCGCGATTTGACCACGACCGTTTTCGCTTGACGTTGTCGTAAGTGACCCATTTTTTATCACCAGTAACCATCCGCTTCAGAAATGGATCGATATTGTTGCGATTCAGCAGCGATTCGCAGATGGAAATTCGGACTATGAAGTTTTTTTGCGATAACTCGTGTGGCACCCATACATCGAGCTTCTTTTTGTATCCAGCCTTATTTAAGTGGTTCTAAAGGGTTTTTTGTGCAATGTTTAGCTCCTGGGCAATCGAAACAGTGCTTACGTGACGGTCGGACTTGACGATTTCCATTACTTTATCGACATTTTCGACAATTGGCCTTCCAGAGCGTTGTGCATCTTTGACATCAAAATTACCGGAACGGAATCGACGAAACCAAAATTGCGCATGATTGGCTGTTACAGTATCAGGACCATAAACACTATTCACATTTTCAGCTGCCTGGCTTGCGTTTTCGACTTTATCGAAGAAAAACTGTAAAATATGGCGTATTTTCTCTTTGTTGGTGTCCATCTTTGACGCGTGCTAAAAAAATACTCAGTCAAGTAATCACAAAACTGTATCAAAAGCTACTGTACGAAATCTTATCTTTCTAACGCCATCTAGTGCAACCCGATCGCACTTTTACAACGGGAGATACAGACTCCTAAAGCCATCTATTGGCAAAATAATGGATTACTTTTTACTACACCTTATATTATGACAATTTTACAGAATTCTGTCTTAATCTTATATGAGTAGCTGTTAAGATTTAAAAGTTTTTTTATTGTTTATTTTAAAAAAAAATGGATTCAACTACATTTATATATGTGCCCACGAAACTCGACTTCTTTAATAATTATTATCTTATTTATCCATCAAAATACACAATTTTTTTTTTGGAATGAAATTTATTAGAAAATATATTATAAATTTAATTAATGTGATATCAAAATTTTTGCTTTTTCTATCCGAAATTTTTATTTAATATAAAAAAAAAAACAATGCAAATAAATAATAAAATTCAATACTGAATCCTTCAGTTACCATGCTTCGTAATTCATCTAACCTAACTCCATTTATTTATGCAAATATGCAAAAAAAAAAATTCCACTTTCAAATAAACTCCATGATCCTTTTTCGAAAGTTTGTAGAGTATTGCATTTCAAAATGTGCATTGCATTTCAAAACATAGTGTATGCATGTGTGTTCATATAACATAAAAATGAAGTCTAGAATATTTCGCATTCATATTACAATATAACGAAAGATATGGAAATGAGTAAACGTAGAAATTCTTCATTGTAGATAATTTCAATTTAAACTAATTCAATACGACCATAGTAAAAGTGTTATATTCGTATTTTCCAAAAAAAAAAAAACGAAACAAAAACCAATTGAAATTTAAAAAAAAAAATACAGAAAATAGATGCGAAAAAAAATTTAAGGCGAAACCATTAAAATTTAACAAAAATTTTATTCATAAGAAGATATTCGCAAACTTTTCTGTGGTTAGATATATTCAAATTGGAGAGAAAAAAATGAGCTGAATTTTATCTCACATAAGCTATAGTGCTACTACAACTACTACAGTACTATTTCTGCTGTCATGACAAATACTACTACTACAATATTTCTGCTGCTAGTCAGAAAACATTTTAACAAAATTAAATTTCAAGCAGAATATTTCTTTTTTTGTGCATGTGCTCGTTTAATTTGGTGGCAGATAGTGAAGAATTTCCTTATTTGCAAACAGGACATTGTTTGCATTTTATCCGATCTTCATTTGTCGAGAAAGTCGTGGTAATGCCTTTTTGATTTCCATTTTCGCTATACCCACCTACAAGTCCATTAGCAATTCTACAAAGATGGCTTTTTACTATTAAATATTATTATTTTACTTTTAAGATAAACAAGAAAATAATTTTACTTAAATTATTGCCCAGCTTATGGAATCTATAAATTTATTCAAGCAATTATGAAAATTTTCATTTAAATAGTAGTAAAATGGTGAAAATATCTACAAAAATATGCCAGATAATATTCGTATTTTTATTTTCTCATATATAAAACTATGCTAATAGAAAAAGGAGATAAATTCAAGGAGAAAAATAGAAATCGTTAAGTATAGTACGAATCCTTGAAGAAAACTTATTCATAATAGCATAAAAAATAAATAGTAAAGTTAATTTAAAAATTTGTTTTTTTGATAGCAATTATATTACTAATTTAAGGATATTTTATAGTTATTTTATTTTTTTCTCTCAAAAAAAAAAGGCCAAAATTTTAATAAATAAAAAAAAAGAACTATTTCACTAGAATTCTGTTTATACAATAGATAGCAATTAATAAGATTAAGAAAATTATTGTTCTTTGAAACCGAAAAGGATTAAGAAATATACTCAATTGGTGGAAGTTCGCAGTAATTTTAAATGATATTTTGTAGTTTTAAAGATATTTGTATTTTTAAAAATTTTTTCTCATTTAAAAATATTTCCAATTACAATATATTATTTCTTTCTAAAAAAAGAAAAAAAAAACAATAAAATTTTCTTTAAAAAAAGGACTATTTTTGGGGAATTATTGGGTTGTCCAGAAAGTAATTTCGGTTTTTTTTTTTATAAAACTGAAAGACGATTCCACGATTATAAAATTTTATAAAATGATTTTAATAATTTTTCTTCTATGCTAAAATTTTTGTTTTTTTCTGGCAAAAAAACTGATCCCAATTATCCTGTTGGAACACTATACCATTCCTATTGACCAATTCTGGCATTTTTTCTTGAAGTAAATCATTCAATTTGTCCAACTGATGACAGTACCCGTCAGGATTGATCGTTGTATTGCTCGGTAGAAGCTCCAAATAAACGATTCCTTTGAAATCCCACCATTATTGTTTTTCGAAGTGCTTTGAGCCGGCACTTCAGGATCAATGTGCGCTTAATATTTTTCTAGACAATCCATTTCTCATCGCCAGTGATGATACAATTCAAAAATGCGACGGCACAAATTTTTTTCCGTAAGATAATGAGGAACCGATATGTCGAGCTTTGAGATAAGACCTATCCGTTTCAAATGATCATGAACGATCGTTTTTGATAAATTTAATCCCTCAGCGATCCCGTGAGTTGTCTTTCGCCAGTTGGCATCACAATAATTAATGTTTTTGCCAAATAATTTCCAAACAGATTTGTATATTAAAAATTTTCTGTAAATTTCCTTATAAACTAACATCTACCCTCCGTTTCATTATAAACTATTTTCGCTATTTATTTTCTTTTCGAAATAAAAATTTTATAATTTGTAATATCCTTAAAATAAAAACATAAAATTTTTTAGATATCGTCTATAAAAAGGACATTTTATCCTATAATGTATTGAAGTCTAAATAATTATTACTGTTACTATTATTTTCAATTGCGTTATAATAACTTTGTATCAAAAAATGAGATCTCATATACAATAAGGCTCTATTGAATTGAGGCTATTTTTAAGATATATGTTATGAATTATCCTTTTTGTGTATGAATAGTGATTGATAATTTTTAAAAATAATTTATTTATAGAATCATTTTCGATTTTCCATTTTATTTTCGCACATTTATAAAAAAAAAACAATAAAAACGATAATATATATTAAAAATGATCCCATTAAAAAAAAATATCCTTTAAAGAAAAAAAATCCTAAGAAAATTGTACTGTTCCAAATTAGAAAATATATTAAAAAGTTAGCTTTAAGAAATATTCAAAAAAATTAATATTTACAATAAAAATTCTTTCTATTATTAAAAAAAAAAAAAAAAAAAAAATTTAGCTGTGCATCCTGTCATTCATCCTGTGCTACATGTAATGGTTCATCTGAGTCACAGTGTATTACATGCCGACCTCGACTGTTCGCATTTGATGGTAAATGCCTGAGCACCTGCCCGGATGGTTACTACGGTGACAAAAAACGACAAGAATGTGTAGCCTGCCCGACAGGATGTGCGACATGTACAAGTAATGGATTCTGTCTAACATGCAAGGATAATTGGACCAAAAACAAGAAGGGCAAATGCATTCTGAATGGCGGTGAAAATTGCGATGAATGTAAGTGAAAAGTTCATATTTTATCCAAACTATTTTCTCAAAAAAAAAAAAAATAAAAACACACTTAAATATTATCCTTTTTCTAAAAAAAAAAAAAAAATCATATTTGTAGCTATTTCTTTTTTCAGGTATTTTTCTTCCTTTTTAATCCCCCCCAATAGATTAAAGGTTTTACTCTCAATAGACACAGAGTAAAAATGCTGTCGATAGTACCATAACATTTTATAAGGGAGTAAGGACCAAAAAAGGAAGTGGGTTTTTTTTTTTTTTTTTGGTTTTATTGTCTCATATTGAGTCAATTTGTTCATCATTTAACTTTTTGTTGGGGGTAATTTCCCATTACTTTTTGCTTCGATTATATAATATTATCGGAAATTTTCGGTAAATATTTTATTTTTTATATGTCAAATGAATGAAAGGAAATTTTTTTCTCGGTTTATCTTTTATACTGCCTTTTTTTTTAAGGCAACTCGTTAAAGTCAAAGGTTACCACCATACAATCTTTCAGGGTCACTTATACGTATTGTATATGGTGCGCAATTTATTCTACAATATATGTGTTACTGTGCATAGTCCTTGGATTATACTTCAAATACTTCTTTATATATTAGAAATAGAGCGGTATAAATATATATATATATATATATATGTTATATAGTATTGAGAGCCTTAACTGGCTACTATCTATTCACTAAAAGTGTAAATATTACTAGTTGCCAAAAAAAATCTGATCTAGTAAAATTAACGAAAAATATTAATGTATTAGAAATATATCCGTGCATACATAAATCGACATTTATAAATAAGATATTTTTTTTTTTTAGATATAAGATGACCTGTAGTACTAGTGTATAGCTGAACTCCTGCTGTAAAAGGAATTTTTCTCTTATAATAAAAATGGACTGGTCGGTTAGCAAGTAGATATAGTAAGTTGCCTGCTGGTTAGAGCGGCATTGTTGTTCGCTAGTTGAGAAAATTGGGCTCACACACATGCAAACATATGCCAACATTTTACTATATAGTATAATAGAGTAAGGAACCATAATATTGAATAGTACTATTGTAATAACTTAGAGGACACGCAGAATTTAGCTAGTATAAAATAGCGTACAGTATATTTTCCTGGAGGGGGGGGGGGGGGTGGTTGGTGGTGGTGGTGTGTGTGTTTGGCTCAGAAGAGCGCATACAATTTTTATGGATCTGATAGGTCTATTTCCATATAGCGCAAGGGCAGAACTAAAATTCTTATGTGATTATGTGGGCAAAATGATGGGGTTAGTGCTTTTCCTTTGCTTTTGTTAATGGAGGACAAATGGCCATGACGGACGACTTATCCTCATATTCAGCTGTACGCCACCGATAGCCTTTTGCTACCCTCCCGTCTATAACCCATTCTAGATGAAAAGGATTTTTATTCTATTTTCTTCTTCCTTATAGATTTTATTTTTTTTCCCTCTTCTTTGCTTTGCTTTGGTAAACACCACCAATTCGATCATCTACTTTTGTGTAGAACTAGCACATAAAACATAAATGCACACTTGCTACATACATTTTTGGCGGAATTATATGTATATATTGTTAGTTAGAGCTAAGGAAACATTTTACATGATGTATACACAAATGGTAAGTAGGTGCAGTAATACAAGACATTCATTTTCTTCCTATTTTTCGAGTTATAATCGTAAAAGTCGGATGATGGAAAAGAAAGTTGTATAAAAAAAAAATACTAACCGAACAAAATGAATCCCAAAATACATAAAAACAAGCAAAAAGAAACGCCACAGTCCATAAAATAGTGTTGAGCAGAAATTTTTAGTACTTCTAATATTGTTAGTGGCTGTCGCATATACACAAATAGGTGGTAAAAGCTTTAATCTTAAATTGCACGATTTTTTTTCTTTCAACATTCTTCACATATAATAGTGTTATACAATATTTTTTTTGTTTGTTTTTTTTTTTGCTTCTATTCTATTTTATTATTATTCATTTTGTTTTTATATTACAACATTTGTTCGTTTTGCTTTCTAGAAAATTTCATTATAATATGAAAAAGCCCAAAAAAGATTTATGTGGTTTCTCTTATTCTTGTTATTTTACTACAGATTTAAATTTTTATTACAAATTCAAAGTAAAAAAGATTTTATAGAATTTATTTAGGGGTGAAATGATAGGGTAAAGTACGAATTTATATACTACAAATAGACTCAAATTTTATGTTGTACAAATTTGAAGTTATGATCTTATTAAAAAAAAAATATATATACACTATTATTGGACAGTATGGTTTACGAGTATTAGACTATTCAAAGGAGTTTGCAATTTTCTTTGTATTATTTAGACGATGGATATTATTTGGAGACAAAAATCTTTAATAACAATTTTATCTATTACATGTAAAAAGTATATATTTTTTTTAAATAAACTATAACTATAATAAGGGAAGTTCTGACTGTTAATAATCCCTTGCAGAGATTAGTCATTTTGCGATTATTATTTATTTACCATAAAATATATGCCATTTTTTTATTATTTTTGATCATTGAAATACTATAAAATAAACACCTACTGGGTACATCCATAAGTGAACTATCAAAACTGATCTGAAAACCAAAAAGCGACTGTTTAGATGCCATTTAAAGCCTGGAAACATTTAACACCATCTACGATGGGGCATCCCGCTTGAAATTGGTCGGTTACGAATGAAGAGGATCAAGATCTTGGCGTGTACTGGTGTTGAGTAGAATGTGTGAATTATGGCAATGACGATGGGATGAGAGTCAGAATGTGCTGTTTGCAGCGGAGCCGATATGCTTACTGTCCTCGAGCGGATGATGGTATACCGGCTGAATGTGAAGTTGGCAGACTTCAATGTATCCGGCTCTCAGTATGAATTTAAGAAAGGTAAATCGACTGAAGACGCTTGGATGTAAGAAGTGCTTTCAACTGCCTGCTATGGGATCGCATTATTGAGCTGCTTAAGGAGTTTTCATGCGAAGAAACTTTTCTATGGCGAAGTAACTTCCATGAAAGGTATGCGGCCGTGTTCGGAAACAATGGAAGTGTTGTTCATCAGATAGTGCGTGGCTGTCCACAGGGATCTGTGGCCGGCCCCGCCATATGGAATATGATTATGAACGGTCTCTTCGTGCAGTTGGGGGAGATCGGTTGCAGTGTGATTGCATATGCGGATGATCTTTTGCTTCTGATTGTGGGGTGGGGGGGGGGGGGGGGTGCTAGGCAACCGGTAGAGATAGCGGGAAGCCGCTATATGCAGATGGTGTCTGAAGAGGGGAATACAATGGGAGGGAATGTTTCAGAAAAGAAGACTGTGTGTATGTTGTTGATGGTTTTTTCTGGCGCCCAGTAGACCACCTAACATTCGTTTAGAGGCGGTCGGGTCCGATACGCGCGGGAAGTAAGGTACCTTGGAGTAAAGGTTGGAGAGAGGCTAAACTTTCGGCCTCACTTGCAACATCTAAAAGGGCGCGTGGCCGGTTTGGTTGGCATGCTGGTGTATTTCGCAAAGAATGGGGACTTCAAGCGGTGAAAGTCCTGTACAAGGGTGTGTTTGTCTGTATGCTATGTATGCGTCATGTGTGTGGGCTGACATTATGCGCCATCAGTATGCAATGGTGCGCATAAATGCATTTCAGCGTCTGACTTTGCATGCATGTTTGAATGTATGTATTAGAACCGTGTCAACCGTGGCGATTCAGGTTCTCGTGGGAGAAATTCCATGGGACCTGGAGGTGCTGCGTGGAAGCATCCACTACCGTCTACGGCAGGGCATCCCGCTTGCTGGTTGTTCGGTTATGAATGAAGAAGTTCAGTATCTTAGTCCACGCCAGCGGCGTGTACTGGTCCTGAATAGAATGTGTGAAATTTGGCAACGTCGATGGGATGAAAGTATGAATGGCAGATGGACGCACATGTTCATTTTGGATGTGTGCTTTGCATCTGACGCACATGTTCATTTACTTACGCGATACGCCAGTATAAATAAGTTCCTGTATGGACGTGTTTTGGCTGCGGAGGCTAGGTGCTGTTGTAGGGTGGCCTTGCATGGCCTCTATGGGGATTTGCGTGACTTAGCTGCATGTGGAATCATGGTGAATGATGAGAGTGTGGATGTGAGTGCAGTGTTAGGTGTAAGAGAATGGTTTGAATGCCTGAATAAATTTGCCGTGGCACTTTTTGAGAGGAGAGCGAAAATGGTGCTTGAATGGGTGTGTGAATGACACGCAGGGTGGGTACAACCGGGTGAGAGACCAAGGTCGGGTCCGGTGGCAGATACTGTCTATCTAAACAGTAAAGGTTTAGATAGTCCTCGCCACCAACAGTTGGAGTAATCAGCTTGTAACTGGTTACTGACTGTAAACCGCCAGTAATCGTGGTGCGTCGATTGAGCGTAACTCAATTCCTATGGTCGAAGGCGACTCGTGGTTTTATGTTTAAAGACAGATAAGTCACGTTAAATAATATATTATAACTGTTTGTAGCGGAGTGTGATTTGCGGGACATGGCAGTATAAATGAGTGCATGTATAAGCGCCGACTCCTCCACGAGTGTAGCCTATAAGGGGACCTGCGTGATCTGAATTCATGGGTTGTTTTCAGGAACGATGATAGTGTGAATATGAGTGGAGAGTTATGTACGAAGGACCGGTATGAATATTTAAACAGGTTGGACGTGTCACTGTTTCGAGAGAAGAGCGAGAATAACGAGTAAATAAATGTGTGAGTGACACGGAAGGTGGTTATAAGTGGATGAAAGACAAAGGTTGATTCCGGTTGTATCTTCGGGTTTTGGCGAACCCTCGTAATTAAGCTGGATCAGTGGTGCTTAGTAATTTGCAAGGTTCCTTGCCGGTGCTCAATAGATGACGTACAAACCGAATTAATATTAAAACAAAAATTAAAACACACTGGGTCCGACATTGGTGAGGCACCTTAGGCGAGATTAATATACTGGCTCTTATCTCAGGCGCTGCCATTGCTTAAAATAGCAGAGGTTTCGATAGGCCTCACCACAAACAGTTGGAGTAACCAGTTAATAACTGGTTGCTGATTAAATCATCAATAATGGACGTGCGTTGATTGAGGCGACTCGTGGTTTTATGGTATATTTAATGATACACAAGCATTTGTTAAATAATAGTATAATGCTGTGGAAAAGTCATTTTATCCACAAAGAAAACTACCTACTGTATATTTGGGTCTGAATGTGTCATTGGCTTATTTTTATTTCTCAGTTACTGTCAATTATGAGTTCAAATTTTTGCTTTATTACCAGAAAAGTTTTTAGGATGCGTAAAACTCAAATTTTATGATATCAATTAGGCACCAGGAACATGAGATTTGACGCCGTTAGACTTTCTCTTGTAGAGTCTTGTAAAAAATCTTATTTATGCAGATAATTCTCATATATTAGAGCATTGAAAAACAAACATCCGTAAACTAATCAGAATTACAGTCCAAAATGTGCAAAAAAACCATTAAAAATTACCTCAAAAAGGTCTAGTCCTGCAAGAAGTCTTCTTACAATTATTATATGTTAGTAAAATCAAGAAGTTATAAATATTAAAATATAAGACCTTTTATGATGTACAATATTCATTTTCCCCAATAATCTTAATAATGTGTCAAAATATTGATTTTGTACGAGCACTTAAAATTGCGGTTTAATAGTTTTGACCCTTTTTTTGGATGTATATGAATCGATATCTTTTATTTTGGTTGGTTTTTCATATTAATTGTCACAAAATATGTGAAGACTTGGCTTTATTACACAAAGTATTCTCAGAACGTATAATTTTGGGGATATAAATTGGCTTCCAAGATTGTTTTTTCTTTCGTATTTATGTTGACAATCTTTAATTTTTAGAGCTTTTAAAAATCAACATCCATCAACTAATGGTCCAATTATAGCACGAGATATGCGTAAAATTCATTAAAAAAATTTCTTAAAAGTCTTATGGTAGCCATTGGAATAGGCATAATGGAAATTTTTTATGTAAATTAAGAATTATGAATTTCTAATTAAAAAATATGTTTTAAAAAACTTTACTGGTTAAACTACAATTTGGATAATTCTTAAGTATACGCATAGTCTCTCTTAGCTCTTTCAAAATTGTTCCAAATAATAAACGTATTTTTTTTTTTTGTTACAAATTTTATAACTTTTTTTACTTTTATATTTATACTCGTAGTACAAAATTATGTTAAAAATTCTCTTTCAATATAATCCTGGATGTTGTCTAAAATGATGCCTTGTAAATTAATTAATCCATAATAATTAATTTAATTTGTTATTGAATTTTGTATAAATTTTTTGAGATCCTATAACAGTGACAATATGAATATTCCAATTATCTACTGGGCGTGGTTAGTACTTGGATGGGTGACCGCTTGGGAACACCGCGTGCCGCAGGTTTTACCGTGTG
This sequence comes from Atherix ibis, assembly GCA_958298945.1. Classification (NCBI taxonomy): domain Eukaryota; kingdom Metazoa; phylum Arthropoda; class Insecta; order Diptera; family Athericidae; genus Atherix; species Atherix ibis. Next base: position 43,331,271 of record OY282610.1, read on the forward strand.
TGTGTCGACCGACTCACACTCGGTAGGTAACGGGTTCGATTCCCGCTGCCGCCATCTCGGCATGGTGCCGGGGTGACAGGCCGACTACAAGCCTTATATGTAGTGGTCCCCCAACGTCACTGGAGGTTACTTCGCTGGCCTGATAAACCGCAAGCTATAAAAAACCACCCATCAAGAAGCAGCACAAGAATAATCAACCGGACCGTACCTCAGGCAAAAAACTCATCTGGTTTTCATGAGGTACGAACAGCCCGAATAAGGTACCTGGAACGTGCGGGACTCTCTCCCAAAAACTTCTCGACTGGCTTCTCTCCCAAAAAAAAAACGCTTACCACCTCGATATCCTGGGAATCTCCGAGACAAGGTGGAAACATCAAGGGAGCCCTCACAACGCAGACGGGTAAACGAACACTTCGTCTACAGCGGAAACGACAGCGGCCACCATTGTGGAGTCGGATTAATCCTATCGGCCAACGCAAAAAAAAAGATCTCTCATGGGCTACAAAACGGTCTCCGACCGCCTTCTGACAGCCAGGTTCCACTCGAAGTTCCGAAACATCACATCGTGCAGTGCTATGCCCCAACCGAAGTAGATGATGACGCCACAAAAGGAAGCCTTCTACCACCAACTAGAGACGTGTATTCTCTGTGCCGCTATATGCTCCATAGGAGCGACTGTGTCTCATGACTATGTGTATATGTGTTATAATATAGAAATGAAACCTGTCAAATAAAAAATAATAAATAATTATCTACTCCAATCGTGAACTGTTGTTCCGGTCTATGGTAAGCCAAATCCTGACTGGTCCTTGGTGGTAAGAACACTGAATTCACAGCGATAAGGAAGGATATCTAAAATGGTTTTATATTTGACAAGCAGAAAACCTCAGGTAGACTCTACCTTCGATGGAGCGAATCTTTAGCAAATTTCTTTGTATTCGAAATAAAGAAAGCTTTTTATATAAGTATTTCGTAATTATTTATATTTATTTTTCGATATAAAGAAAATTTTATCTTATAAAATAATTTTTATTTTACAAATAAATACATAAATTTATGCTGTTGGTTTTTTTTTCTTCTCTCTATTGTATTATAATAATATTATTTTTTTCTGCTTAAATTCTATTTTCATATTATTGTCAACTATAAATAATAATGGTTCATAATGATAATAACAACAATAGCTGAATACTATGATAATGGACACTGTCATGCCTGCCATTCAACTTGTGAGACATGCGACGGTCCAACAGAGACAAATTGTCTAACATGCCAACCAAGTCTTCTATTACAAGTGAACAGGTGTATGAGCACCTGTGACGATGGATACTATATGGAAGCTGGAGTCTGTGTGAAGTGCCTCCATACATGTTTGAAATGTGTATCACGTATGAATTGTACAGTGTGTGCCAATTCACTTAAATTACAAAGCGGAGAGTGTAGGACTACATGTGCCGATGGGTAATTAAATACATTATATTGTATTATCGAAAATTTTATTACATAGCCACCTACCACGACACTATATGTATGTGTAGATATCCCAAACGAATTAACTATTTTACTAACGACAATACTACTTTCATCGCATAAATAAATTCCGAAACTTTCCTCAACTATTCCCATTAACACTGCATACATACGTACACAGTTGTATGATTAATTTATTATATCGAAACTGAAATTTTCCCTGACTTCTATCCCGTAGACACTTTATTCTACTCCTTGAAAATATGCCTGTACCAAAGTGCATCAATAATTAATATTTCATTCCAAAAATTTCCTTTGCACTTTTTCTATACAACACGTGTACATATATCGTTTGGCAAAAAAAAAGGACTATTTAATTTGAAATTATCCAAAACCTTGTATCTCATCCCTAATAAACTATTGTAGATCTACCATCCCTATTCATATAATAATTATTTATTCATTTTTATTCGATGCATTTTATAGTAAATGTACGCCAAAATAAAATTAAAGCAATTTTTTTTTCTTCTTTTTTGATTTTGTTTAAAGTAATTGTGATATTGTTTTGGTATTATAGTACGTGCATAATTATTATTTCATTTTTATAGTAGTATTAATGTCATTTATTTATTTAGTTTTGTTTTTATTGTTCTTACGAATGTGCACTTATGCCATTGACTATTCCGTTTATAGTTAATTTATTTTACAGTGTTTGCCTTCTTCAACTCATAGAATTATATCCCTTTCTGGATTTTCGTTCCAGTCTAATTTTATTTATACTAACAGTTTTCAACTTATAAGTTCTGTTCCTCTTTTAAATATATTTACCTTAAACCACATACAATGTTAGAACATTTTTTATGCTAACGCATTTAAAAAAATAAATATTCTTATACTAATTTTCTGTACTAACTATTTTTAGATATTATAATGATCGAGGTACATGTTCTCAATGCTATCTGAGTTGTCGGACATGTAGTGGACCGAGACGGGATCAGTGCGTTGAATGCCCACCGAAATGGCAATTGGCCGGTGGAGAATGTCGCCCTGAATGTCCTGAAGGATTTTATAAATCACAATTCGGATGCCAACGGTGTCATCATTATTGTAAAACATGTAATGGTAAGAGAATATTATATTTTACGTATTAAATAAATTATTATTTACAGAACCAAAGTTATTTCTCTGATAATCCCGAGTAGATTTTTATTATATTTGGACATAAAAACAATTTTTGATCATAGTGAATGTATAACAAAATAAGTATATAAGCTTAAATCCGCTGTTTTTTAGTAATAAAAAAACACACTTTTTTATCATAGAAAGTAAAAACAAATTTATTCAAAGTACTTGTCCTCGCTAGCTACATATTTTTCCCATCTCTCGGGGAATTTGTGGATACCAAGCCAAAAAAAATTCCTACCCTTTCGAGGAAAACCACTCATCAAGCCATTTTCGGACGTCTTCGTAAGAATCGAAGTGCTGCTCAGCGAGCGCGTGGCCCATCGGCGAAAATAGGTGGTAGTCGGAAGGGGCCAGGTCTGCTGAATAAGCGGGGGGGGGGGGGGGGTAGCACCTCCCAGTTAAGTGTCTCCAAGTAGTTTTGAGCCATTTTTGACTTGTGCGATGGTGCGTTGTCGTGGAGGAAAATCAGCTTGTCATGTCTTTGTTGATAATCCGTCCTTTTTTAACGCAGAACAAGGTGCAATTTGATCAGTTGTTGGTGATAGCGGTGGACATTGACAGTTTCGCCAGGTTTCAACATCTCATAGTAAACGATACCCTGCTGATGCCACCAAACTCACAGCATCGTCTTCCGTCCGTAGGAATTTGGTCTTGGGGAAGATGTTGATGGTTGGCCGGGATCAATCCACGATTTCTTGCGTTTAAGATTCTCGAAATATATCCACTTTTAACCGCCTATCACAATCCGATGCAGGAACAACTTTCTTTTTTGTCTGGTAACTAAGATTTCGCATGTGTTTTGGCGTCGCTCCATCTGCCTATACTTCAATTTAAGCGGTACCCATTTTCCGATCTTTTCAATCTTCTTCATTACATGCAGACGCATTAAAATGGCTGGCTGAGTAACACCCAATTGCTCCACGAGCATTTTTTGCGATTGGGTATTGTCTTCGTCCAAAAGAGCCTGCAATTGATGGTCCTCAACCTTCCTAGGCCGATTTTCACGCTTCTTGCCCCACAAGTCAAAATTACCGTCTTTGAGCCGGCGAAACCAATCTCGGCACGTTGTTTCCGATAAAGCACTGTCACCATAGGCCTCCATAAGCATTCGATGCGATTCGGCAGCCGATTTTTTTCAAATTGAAGCAGAAAAGCAGAGCTTCCCGCATATGCTCTTTTTTTGGCACAAAACTAGACCATATTATCAAAGGAAAATTATATGTTGTTATACGAAATTACTGACAATGTGAATTGATTAATGTTGACAGATGTCAAACTCATAAAAAAAGTCCATGGTAGCTTAATACGCTCACTCACGCCATTTATGACCAAACAGCGGATTTAAGCTTATATACCTTAAATTCGCTGTTTGGTAATTCTTATGGAAAATCATTGATATGAATATTAGCTATATGGAAAATTTTTTGCTAGCTCCTTCAAGAAGAAGAGATTTATAATTGTTATCCTTCATTGGATACTCTAATGTTATATATATCATATCCAAACAAAGATCTCATTCAGTGTTGAGAGTCCTTACAATGTTATCGTCCTCATCTCATATTATATTAACTTTTATATAATTCAAAAGATATATTCGAACGTTGTCTCTGGGAATCACCTTCAATAGCGTTTTACTTCAACTTCAGATAAAATTTATAAGTCAATGGATTTTACTCCTTAAGAATTTGTTATATTTTTTAACTCTTAAAGTTTAAAATTGCAAACGGTAGCAATTTTTCTGATTTAATCTAAATGAAATTTTAATAGATAATGATTAAACTCACCCTCATACTGGTACGTGCTAATCAATTTCTAAAATCTCAACGGTTATATTACAGTAAATGACATTTTTATAAAGCATTCACTTAAATTTTGTCCTGATTATTCTTTTGCCTATTATCTTGTCCAACTAAAGATTTTCTTTTATTTTATTAAAATTTTTTTTCTTTAGGTTTCTTAGCTTCCTTTTTAAATATTGTTGCAATTTTCTAAACACTTATACGAGAGGATTTTCAATGATAGCAAAAAAACTTTAAATTTTCCTCTGATGACTTCTGGAGTCTGGTTAGAGCATGACCAGAAACAATCTCTTGACAAATATTGAAAAACCAATTTAGGAAGGATATTTGTGTGCACACAACCTTAACTGTTAGATCGGTGATAGTCTCATTTAACACCCCCATTTTATTAGGAATCAAATCATTAATATTGAATAGGTTATAAACATGGGAATATGAAAGAGTTTTTTAACAAAATTCACTTGAACAGTAGAAAATAGACTCCTGAATACGAACAGGATTCTGTGTGAAAACTTTAGTATTTAATAATATGATCACTGATTTGAGGTTTTGAATAGATTTTATTCAGTTCACCTGGTCACATTTTCCAAGTGAACTGAATAAAATCTATTCAAAACCTCAAATCACATTTTTCAAAATTAGAATAAAATCTATTCAAAACCACCTGGTCACATTTTTCAAAATTAAAAAAAAATTATGATTTCCTATAAAATATGTTTTGCTTAATCGAATAATTATTATTGAAATTTTTTAACTGCAAATAAAATAGGTGGCGGACCATTGGCTTGTACATCATGTCCTTCACACAGCGTACTAGATGGCGGACTATGCATGGAATGTTTGGGATCACAGTATTACGATTCACCAACTCAGACTTGCAAAACATGCCATGAATCGTGTCGGTCATGCAGTGGCCCAGGACAATATTCGTGTCAGGCGTGCGCCTTCCCGCTGCATTTAGACCGTCTCAACAATCAATGTGTGCCTTGCTGTCCAACAGATGCCTCACCTGATGACCAATCGTGCTGCCATTGCGATAAGGATACAGGTTAGTTAAAGAACAACGACTAGAAGAATCAATAAAACCTATAGTCTTAGTCTTTATCTTATTCCATTCAGGTGTATTTATTACCTTTTGAAATGTAAAAAAAAATAAAAACCAATTAAAATAAATTAAAAGCAAGCATACCATACATAAACTTCCTTCAAATCGAAAAACGTAAATCTTAACACTTAATTACGAAAATGAAAAAGAAAATATACCAACACTAGTGAAGCAGAAAATAAGTAGAAGAATCCGTAAAGAACGATTTATCATCTAAAATTGAAATGTGTTTACTGGAACAGATGCAGAATTATTGAATCCTTGAATAATTGTATTCTCTTGCCTTGAAGATTTTCAACAAATCCTTAGAATGCTGACGACTATTGTAGTTTCCACATTTCCAAATATATTTCCTGTTCCATTCATTAGTTTTCTAAAACGTTCTGCAGAAAATTTTTTTCATCTCGTGCTCTTTCGTCCTTTATCAACAGGTGAATGTATTAACGCTTCGCCAGCTGGCAAACGTCGAATTGCTATAAGCGCTGAGAAACAATTCGGCAATGGCGACCTTGGAGGCTACGGCCTTAGCGATGGGGAAACAACAGGTGTTCTATCTCATATTGGATCCCCAATGACGACCATAACGGCTATTGCGGTTGCTGGCTGTTTACTTATCGTAACAATATTTGCTGTCATATTTGCAGTTCTACAGGTAAATAATTCTGTTCTGTTTTCTTTTTTTTGTTTGAATAAATTTTTTTTTTTTGCCGATTACTGCTTTTATACATTTTGCTATTTTTATTTAAAAACGAAAAAAAAATTTACTATTTGGTTTCCTTTCCACAAATAATATTAATATTGATTCATTGGTGATGGTAGTCAATAAAAAAAAAAAAAAAAATATTCAAATTTACCAAATATCATCTAATATTAACCAGGAAAAAAGACCCTATACGTGGGCTACTATATATATTTCTGGCCTAATAATGAAAATGCGAATATTTATCAACGAAAAAGGTTTTATTGTTTTTCAAAATATTCTCCATCAAGATTTATACACTTTTGCATGCGCTCAAACCAATTTTCGAAGCACTTTTTCCACTCCGATTGAGACACCTCCAAAACATGGTTTTTGAATGCTTCAACAGCATCTTCTGGCGACGAAAATCGTTGACCACGCATTTTTTTCTTGATGTGTGGGAATAAAAAGAAGTCATTGGGTGCCAAGTCAGGGCTGTACGGAGGATGACCCATCAATTCGACGTTTTGTCCGGTCAAAAAGGCGCTGGTTTGAGCCGATGTGTGAGAGCTCGCATTGTCATGGTGCACAATGATTCGACTTCTCTTGTTCGTTTTTCGAATTTCTCCGAAGACTTCAGGCAAACAAATGGTGGTGTACCACTCAGAATTGACCGTCCTACGTTGCACAAGCGGAACAGTCGCCACATGACCAGTTTTGCCAAAGAAACAAGCGACCATTTGCTTCGAAGTGCTTCTTCCACGAACAACTTTCGTTGGATTTGACTCGTCTTGGAAGACCCACACGGTCGATTGCTGTTTTGTTTCGGGCTCATACGCATAGATCCATGATTCGTCACCTGTGACGATCTTATAAACGTCTTTTGAAGCACCGCGATTGTATTTTTTCAGCATTTCTTTACACCAATCCACACGAGCCTTTGTTTGAGCGATTGTCAAATTGTGCGGGATCCAACGAGAACAAACCTTTTTTACGGCCAGGTGTTCATGCAATATCGAATGTATGCTGGTGGGAGAAATGCCTAGGCATGCCTCTATCTCACGGTATGTCACATGACGGTCTTGCATTATCAGTTCACGTACGGCATCGATGTTTTCTGGAACAACGGCTGTTTTTGGACGACCTTCACGGAATTCGTCTTTGAGCGAGCGTCGGCCACGATTGAATTCGTTGTACCAGTTTTTCACAGTGCTATAGGATGGTGCTTCATAGCCATACAAAGATTTAAGTTCATCGATGCACTCTTGTCGTGATAATCCACGTCGAAAGTTGTGAAAAATGATCGCACGAAAATGTTCACGAGTTAATTCCATTTTTTTGCCAAATTGATTTTTTCAAGTCACTGTAAACAACACAAATGATAGTCGTACGTCAAAACGTTCTGAGTACGTTTATGCTAAAAAATGTCAAACTTTCCAATGGAAATGTCAGATCGCACCTGGCAACACTTAGTGTTGCCTAGGCCAGAAATATATATAGTAGCCTACGTACCAAGGATTATAATGAAATTTATTAAAAATTCCGAATATTCAATCAAGAATATTGAGTAGTTTGATTAAAATTTATTTAATCAGAGTTTTGTTATGTTAAGTTGGCCGATATCTAAAAGATTCAGGCGGTTGGGTGGTTTTAGAAAAAAAAATTAAAAAAATTATTTTTAAAAATGCGGTCGTTAAAGGATGAATTTGATAATGAACATGATGCTCCAGAAGACGAGAGTGTGACAGGGGGGTCGGGGTGGAGGATGGTGTTCCTTAAATTATAACTATCGCCTTCGCACCCATACATAACAAAAAGAGTTAATCATGCCGAGATTTATTTATACTGAAGACACCAAAGTTGTAAATTATTCCAGTGGAAAAGGAGGTAGACTAGGGAATGGAAAGGTCCACATAAAATGTGAAAAAAAAATATCGATGGGGGAAAAAAAACTAGAAGAGAGCCTTTCCATAAAATTATTTATTATCAGAATTATTTATGTTTATTAATTATTATTATTATTTTTAATATAATTTTTTTTATTAATTATTTTATTTCTGTCAGCATCTAAATAAGAAATTAGATATAATAATTTCATTCCCGTCTATTAATATTGATTGCTGGTTTTCGATGATGAATTCAACATTGTCACTTGTTATGGCAATCAATAAACAAATCAAATTGAAATTATTAAATCTAATATCTTGTATAGATGCTGGTACAGAAATAAAATAATTAATAAATATTCTAATAATAATGATTATAATAAATAATTTTTTTTTTAAATAATCTACACTTCATTTTAATATGAATTTATCGCATTTCTCGAAATTGGTTTTTAATAATTTTAGAGAAAATGAGAAAAGATCAATAAATAATAAATAGAAACAGAGAAGAAATACTATTAATAAAAAAACGAGTTATACCATAAAAAATAAAAATAAAGTTTGTAATGGATTTATTTAAAACAACAACAAAAAATTATAGTTTATGGGTCTCTCTATCAAACGATATCCTGTTTTTTTTTCCTTTTTCTTTTCCGCCATCGATATTTTTCCACATTTTATATTGACCTTTACATTCTCTAGACTACCTCATTTACACCTTTGGTTTCTTTAGTATAAATAAACTTCGGCATGAATAACTACGAGTATCTTTGATACACGTTAAAGAACCACCTTCCTTCAATTCCAAATGCTAACCCACCTGCACGACCTGTCACTGCCTTGTCTTCTGGAGGATCATGTCTGCATTTTTTAAAATAATTTTTTTAATTTTTCTCTTCTAATCTTTTAGAAATGGACCAACAAAATATAACCGTTTTTATTATAAAATTTTGGTATCGACTCTTTTTGGTTTCTATTCCATGAGGATTTCGGATAATTTTTGAATATTTTTTTATTTATTGAAGGAATAATTTGAACATAGATGACACATTAGAAATACGTAAAAGTTATTTTATGTTTGCACATTTGGTGTTATTTATTAAATTTGCTTTATTTTGGATTGGAATTTTTGAAATAATAAACAATATTGGAAATATGGACGAGAGTTTTCATTTTGCATGTTTATTTTGGAATGATTTTATTTAAATGCTGTATTTTTAAAACTATTCTAAAAAAAAAAAATGTACTGCGAATAGAGTTCTTCTATCCAAATTATAATTTCGAAAATATTTTTATAAAAATTGTTGGTTATTCTGAAAATTGCCTTTACTTTGCGTTTGTATTATTATGTTTTCTGTTGTTTTTTTTTTTTTTTGTTGTTGGTCTTTTCAACTTTCCAATTAATTAATATTAAAATAAATATTTGAACATATTTTTTTGTTGTTGCAATTATAAAATTTAGTTTTTAAGATAACAATTTATTCATGCCATAGTTGCTATATATAAGAACACTGCAAACCAAAAGTATACGACAACTTTAGTTTTAAGGTGAAAATTCAATAAAACCGATAAGCAAGAAAAAAATTAAATTTCTGTTATACATATTATCAAACTAAAAATATAAAATATAAAATTACGCTTAAATTGGTTTCCCTTCGAATAAAAAAGATTCCAGCTTCAACGGCTCTATGTATTTGGCTGAACGTATACTTTTGATATACTACAAGAAGATCCTTCAGAACTCTCACTACCCGATTTTTGCCTAGCTGGTCTCATCAAACTACGAGTACTATAAGGTTGAGATTTCGTAATTGTAGTGCCTTCTTGTTTTTGGATTTTGTAGAAAATCTCCAATTTCAAACTATATATAGAATAGTTATCCTACTACATAATGAAACCTTCACTTATTAACCGCGATCCAGACAGATCTGAGTATTGGTCTCTAAAATATTTAAAAATGTAGAGAAGCAATCCCAGACCACAATCGAACTAGCATCTTGCTACAAGTTTGGTACTCCAACTTTTGATAGAATTTCTTTTTTGGCACTCCAACGAAACTCAAAATTCTGTAAATTTGAAGAAAGCCCAACCAATAATGAGGTTGTATCAGTGTTTTCTAAGCTTTTCAGCCATCAATCGTCTGTACATTACTGCAAGACAGACTGGTTTCGGAATACTTTCAATTAGTTCGAATCGTCTTTGAGGTGCTATAAATTTTCGATTCTTTTTAAAAGAATCCTCGCCTAAACTGGTAATTTTAGATCTACCAGATCAACGTAAACTCTGGTATGATTATAACTTTTCATACGTTTATGGACTAAGAACCTGGCTTAAACCAGTAATTTAAGAGGTACTAGAACGTGGTAAACTCCGATCTGACTATATGGTTCTATACTGTTTTATACTAGAAACCTCGCTTAAACTAGTGATTGAAGGCTCTCCACGGTCTTCTGGCCATAAGGTTCTATGGTTCCTTGTACTAGGAACCTCGCTTAAACTAGCAATTTCAAGGCTTTCAAACCGTGATAAATTGATTATACTTTTTTATACTTTAATCTTCGCTTAAACTTGTGGTTTAGAGCCCATCAGATTGTGAAAAACTCCACTCTGATTATAAGGTTCTATATTTCTATGTAACACAAACCTCGGTAAAAACTACTAGACTGTGGTAAGCTCCCATTTGATTATGAGGTTCTATATTGTTATATACTAGGAACCTCGCTTAAACTAGTGATTGAAGGCTCTCCACGGTCTTCTGGCCATAAGGTTCTACAGTTGTATGTACTAGGAACCTCGCTTAAACTAACAATTTCAGAGCTTTCAGACCGTGATAAATTGATTATACTTTTTTATACTAGGATATTCGTTTAAACAAGTGGTTTAGAGCCCATCAGATTATGAAAAACTCCACTCTAATTATAAGGTTCTATATTTCTATGTAACACAAACCTCTGTAAAAACTACTAGACTGTGGTAAGCTCCCATTTGATTATGAGGTTCTATATTGTTATATACTAGGAGCCTCGCTTAAACAAGTGATTGAAGGCTCTTCACGGTCTGGCCATAAGGTTCTATAGTTCCTTGTACTAGGAACCTCGCTTAAACTAGTAATTTCAAGGCTTTCAAACCGTGATAAATTGATTATACTTTTTTATACTTTAATCTTCGCTTAAACTTGTGGTTTAGAGCCCATCAGATTGTGAAAAACTCCACTCTGATTATAAGGTTCTATATTTCTATGTAACACAAACCTCGGTAAAAACTACTAGACTGTGGTAAGCTCCCATTTGATTATGAGGTTCTATATTGTTATATACTAGGAGCCTTGGTTAAACTAGTGATTGAAGGCTCTCCACGGTCTGGCCATAAGGTTCTATAGTTCCTTGTACTAGGAACCTCGCTTAAACTAGCAATTTCAAGGCTTTCAAACCGTGATAAATTTATTATACTTTTTTATACTTTGATCTTCGCTTAAACTAATAATTTAGAGACCATCAGATTGTGAAAAACTCCACTGTGCTTATAAGGTTCTATATTTCTATATAGTACAAACCCCGCTAAACTGCTAGACTGTGGCAAGCTCCCATTTAATTATGAGGTTTTATTCTGTTATATACTATTTATGAGCGTCGGTTAAACTATTTATTAAAGGTCTGCCAAATTTTGGTCCGATAATAACGTTCTAAAGTTCTATAAATGAAACTCTTTGAAATGATATAGCAAGCCGCGATCAGAAGCTTCGTTTTACCTTTGATAAATTGCACAACATTAGCAGACCGAACTTTAAAATGAATTTGGGGAGGTTATCATTTTATATCTATACAGACAAATGTTTAGAAAAAGTAAAAATGTAAAATTATTGGTCTTCCGTGCAGTAAATACGGTCCGAAATTTGGTAATTGTAGTGGGCGTGTTATGGCAAAAAATTACGACTTTTATACATCTTAAAAAATACAATAGTATAAGTGTCAAGGATATTTTTTTAATTAATTATTATAAATTGCAACTAAATTTACTCAAATAATTTGAAACCAAAATACTCTAATAAATCTTTCCTGCAAATTCAAAAATAAAAAGCTTTAATTTTTTTTTTTGAATATTAAAAATGATTAATTTTTGAAATTATACTGCATGAATTTATAATTTTGTTATCGTTTTATATACGCACACATTTATAATTTGCACAAGTAATATGTAATTTTATTATATACTATATATTTTTGCAATTCTAGAAATAATGCACGATTTTTCTAGTCCCATAATCCGTAAGCTGTTTCTATAAAAAAAAAAAAAAAAAAAACAAAAAAAAAATTTCCTTTTACGTCTTTCTACAAACAAACAAAATTAATTATTTCTTATACTCACATCAATTTTGTAATAAATTTTTTTTAATGCATTTTTATCATTTTGGTTTTTAATTTTTCTCCTTTTAAAAATGATCAGTATCAATACACCTACACAATTTGCACCAGATAGGATCAAACCTGTTCTTCTGTAATAATTTTGCATCTATTAAATGTAATATGGTATCAAATTTTATTAATAAATTTTATGGGAAAATTATGGAAAAACTAATTGAATAAGAAAATCTTAATGCATGCGTAGACGTATTTTTTTTACGAATTTAATTTTTTTTTTTTGGGATTTGCTTTGCTGTACATAATATTATGGAAAATATATAAATGGAAGGTGATGTTCTGATTCGTTGCTTCTTGTTTCTATTTTTTCTTTTGTGTTCGATTTGTAGAGGAATAGTTGCAGTACAAAAGGAACCGGCCGAATTACTCATACCGGCGTCAGGTATAATAAACTACCAACAAAATCGAAAAAATCATCATCGTCACTGTCGTCAAGCTTGCAAATCAATTTGAATGAAGTCGATGACGATGATGAAGATGAGGACGATTATGATGATGATGATGGTGATATTTGTGATAATTATAATCAGGGTGGTATTAGTGTTGGTCAAAAGGATGCGTTTGCTAACCATGAAGGCGGTGGTGATGAGTTCGACTACGAATGGAGAAATGGTGGCGTTAGGTATATAGTCGGTGGAAATGGCAAGGATAATACTACCAATCGTGATACTAACGATGAAAATCATCGTGTTACCGTTGTTCAAAGCGGCATTGGTAACGATGGCTGTGCTGATGGTTCAATAGATAATAACAGCGATATAAGAGTAGATTTCGCTGGCAAAAAACACGTTAATAATAGCAACAATACTCTGCCGGATGCAAGTTTACCACATCCGGTTGTGCGGATTTTCTCAAAACCGCTACGGGCAATACCAGTGCGGAATTTAATGGTTGCTGCTGATAGTGTCGAATACGAGAGACTGATTAGCAACAACTCCAATTCGTCGATGTTAAAGCCTTTGCAAATACCGATGCCGACACCGACACCGACACAAACAATGATGCATACAACAACAGTACCACCACAACCACCGTTAACCCTGAACACCCGCCCATCTTTAGATAGTCACAATAATACGATCATGATAGACACCGATAGTAGCAGAAGAGATGACAGCATATCCTTTTCGCAGGATACCATTCCACTTGCCGAAGGCGATATTCTTAGCCAACAAAACGGAAATTCTAGCAAGGATATGACACGCTCAAAAATTTCACATCATACACGAACGTAGAAATGACTCAACTTGATTATTTTCTCTCCCATATTGAGCAATAGTAGAATGTTGGTTTTTCTTCTCTTTCTAATTAATAATAAACACACATACGTACATGCATAATAAAATAGTTATATTTATTGGACATAAAAAAAATATATTTCTTTTTTTTTTTCAATTTCAATCTAAAATAGGTGTTTTAATTTAGTTTAAGCCATTTTTTTTTTGCATATATATATATATTTTTTTATTTAATAAATATTAAGTGGAATATGTACTATCCTTAAAACTGAATAGTTTGCAGCTCTTTTATTTTGATGGTATTAGTTTTGGAGTTTTTACCCGTATCAGATTTATTGTTTATGCTACCCATTGAAAGGGTAAAAACCCAAAAAGTAATACATAAAAATTAGGTAAATTATGGGAAAACAATTTTTTTTTACAAGGACGAAGAATAAACTAGGGCAGCTTTTAGCCTTTAGAGATGAATAAAAATATTATTTTATTTTATTTTTATTTTTATTTTTGGTAATAAAATTAAAAATGAGGGAATTTTCGTCAACTTTGAATGATTATCATGCAAATAATGAGTACAGAAGTAAGAACTGCCAAAAAGGGGCTTTAAAGAAGCAAAACTTTTTTAATCAAAAATAGAAGCGAATAATTAAAAAAAAAAATCTCTCTATTCAAGTGAAGATTCACTTCTCTATCTGGTGTCCTATTTACGAACTAACTAAACTTTTTCTCATTAGTTCGTGTTAATCTGTTTAGATTTTTTCTACCAAAAAACTCTGATAACAGGATTTAGTGCCAACAACGAGGACAATTATTGTACTAATTTTAAATTGCATAAATAAATTGTTTGGACGATATTCTTAAACTTAATTATGAAAAAATTATCATCATCAACGGTTTGACAACCGGTATTCCCGTCAATACTGGCAGCTAACACCATCGCTCTAATAAAGTCAGGGCCTACCTGTTTTTTTCGAACAATAAATACAGTCACTGAAGACTTTCTGCTGCATTCATATGGGTTAAGTGTCCTGTCCACCGCAGCGTATTCAGCTTAATTTCATCCACAACCGGACGGTCGCGTTGACGCTCCAGAATCTCGTAGTTAAATAGGCTTTGAAACCATTCGTCCTCATGTAAAGGGCAAACAAGTCCTCTAAAGAGTCCGCAGTAATTTTTTTTTCCTGAAAACCCTAGTTTCCTAAGAATACATGAGGACTAGCAGACCGACCCTGTGTCCTGTATAACAGTTGATTTGATCAGTATTTTCGAGCGAAATAGTTTAGATTGACTGAAGTAGGCTCAATTTTTTTCTTCATCCATATTGTTATCGGCTACGAGTCTTAAATAGAAAAATAATTGGAATCTTTCGAAACTATAATCTTCTATCTGTATACAACTAGTGCCTATTGGTGTTGTGTTCGACGCCAACGTTTCCACCAGCTACTTTGTCGGCGTCGAGCACAAGACCAATAAGATCACCTTTAGCTCAATCTTGAAGAAGGTCTCCCGTACAGCTCTGTTTTGTCATTAAATAATGTCAATGGTAAAAGCTGGGTATACTTAATAACGATAATACCCCTAATGCTTACCCCTAAGTCACAAATCACTTTTCCAGCGTCAGGCAAAATAGGACACATAAAAGTACATCTCTTTGACGGAGACTATTGTGTATGTTAAATGACTCTAAAAGTGTTTCGGCTGCCGAATATTATTTATTAAATTGATAAATCTTTAAATGTTTGACAATTTTGATATAAATGAATTTTCATATTACGATGGTTAAATGGTTAATACCTGGCCTTGACAAGAAAAAAAATTATTTTACTAATAATTTCATTTTATTTATGAAGACAGTGTCTTTTTAAATAGAAATACTTAGTTTAGCGGTTTTTTGTCTTTTATATCCCATCTAAAAAATACGAATCACTTTTCCAGCGCCAAGTTAAAGAAGACGCATAAAAGTTCATCTCCTTAATGGATACTATTGTATATGTTTAATATCTCTAAAAGTGATTTCGCTACCGAAATATTATTTATTAAATTGATAAATCTTTAAATGTTTGACAATTTTGATATAAATGAATTTTCATATTACGATGGTTAAATGGTTAATACCTGGCCTTGACAAGAAAAAAAATTATTTTACTAATAATTTCATTTTATTTATGAAGACAATGTCTTTTTAAATAGAAATACTTAGTTTAGCGGTTTTTTGTCTTTTATATCCCATCTAAAAAATACGAATCACTTTTCCAGCGCCAGGTTAAAGAAGACGCATAAAAGTTCATCTCCTTAATGGATACTATTGTATATGTTTAATGGCTTTAAAAGTAATTTCGCTACCGAAATATTATTTCTTTAATCGAGGAATCTTTAAATGTTCGATAATTTTAAAATAAATGAATTTTAATATTACGATGGTTAAATGGTTAATACCTGGCCTTGACAAGAAAAAAAATTATTTTACTAATAATTTCATTTTATTTATGAAGACAATGTCTTTTTAAATAGAACCACTTAGTTTGACGGTTTTTTGTCTTTCATATCCCATCAAAAAAATACGAATCACTTTGCCAGCGCCAAGTTAAAGAAAACGCATAAAAGTTCATCTCCTTAATGGATACTATTGTGTATGTTTAATGGCTCTAAAAGTGAAAACGCTACCGAAATATTATTTCTTTAATCGAGGAATCTTTAAATGTTCGATAATTTTAAAATAAATGAATTTTCATATTACGATGGTTAAATGGTTAATACCTGGCCTTGACAAGAAAAAAAATTATTTTACTAATAATTTCAATTTATTTATGAAGACAGTGTCTTTTTAAATAGAAACACTTAGTTTAGCGGTTTTTTGTCTTTTATATCCCATCTAAAAAATACGAATCACTTTTCCAGCGCCAAGTTAAAGAAGACGCACAAAAGTTCATCTCCTTAATGGATACTATTGTATATGTTTAATGGCTCTAAAAGTGATTTCTCTACCGAAATATTATTTCTTTAATCGAGGAATCTTTAAATGTTCGATAATTTTAAAATAAATGAATTTTCATATTACGATGGTTAAATGGTTAATACCTGGCCTTGACAAGAAAAAAAATTATTTTACTAATAATTTCATTTTATTTATGAAGACAGTGTCTTTTTAAATAGAAACACTTAGTTTAGCGGTTTTTTGTCTTTTATATCCCATCTAAAAAATACGAATCACTTTTCCAGCGCCAAGTTAAAGAAAACGCATAAAAGTTCATCTCCTTAATGGATACTATTGTATATGTTTAATGGCTCTAAAAGTGATTCTGCTACCGAAATATTATTTCTCTAATCGAGGAATCTTTAAATGTTCGATAATTTTAAAATAAATGAATTTTCATATTACGATGGTTAAATGGTTAATACCTGGCCTTGACAAGAAAAAAATTATTTTACTAATAATTTCATTTTATTTATGAAGACAGTGTCTTTTTAAATAGAAATACTTAGTTTAGCGGTTTTTTGTCTTTCATATGCCATCAAAAAAATACGAATCACTTTGCCAGCGCCAGGTTAAAGAGGACACATAAAAGTGTATCTCCTTAATCAAGACTATTGTGTATGTTAAATGGCTCTAAAAGTGATTCGGCTGCTTTTACTCTTTCTCTCACACTAGCCTAGTCAATCTTATAACTCTCTCGTGAATGTGTAGACTTTTGGCCTGGTTATACTATCAAAAGCGGCTCTTAAGTCTGTTGACCATATTGATCAGAAGATCTCATCTGTTACTTATTTCTTGTTGATTATATCCTTTCCGGTATGGGCCAATAATTTTTCTGCCGAATGAGGCTCTCCTGCCTAGTAAGATAACGGAGAATATATTATAGATACCATCCACCAACGTTATTAAATAATATTCAAAAATAAAAGTTAAAATAAAAAAAAATACCAAATTTTTCTAAAGACAACCCGAAAAACTATCAATTTCCAGCTAATCTAAAATCTACAAATATAAATGGAAAATTCTATAATATTCAAAACGTGTAAGATAATAAATTTATATGAATTCTGAAAAATTAATTCTCGTAAACTTAAAAGGGAAACATTTTTTTTTCTTATCTTTTTAACTAAATAATTAACGAAATATATGAAAATTCTTTATACAAAATTTAAAAATGAAAAAAAAAATACTAAGAACAAAACTCTGAACACTCATATTACCAAAGAGAAAAAAATACTCTCATCCTTATTACCTCATAGTAATTTCAACGATGGTAAA
This sequence comes from Atherix ibis, assembly GCA_958298945.1. Taxonomy (NCBI): domain Eukaryota; kingdom Metazoa; phylum Arthropoda; class Insecta; order Diptera; family Athericidae; genus Atherix; species Atherix ibis. The sequence goes on from OY282610.1 coordinate 43,349,300, forward strand.
TATTTTCTAAGGGAAAAACTTTTTGAAATTTATATTCTAGCATAAATTGTATATGCGAAGAATGTCTTTTAAATATTTAGACATGAAAATGGACGAACAAGTACAATACGTTTTGTAGTCAGTCACACTCTATATATACTCTCCTCTGGCTATGGACATAATTGTGCTCATATTTGGTCCTGGGATGTTTTTCTATTCTGTTGTTCAATATTCAAAACTGAGTAAAAGGACATTATTATTTATATGTAGAAGTATATTCGAATCTACGAAAAAGCCATTTGAATAATAAAAATTTAAATTTTCCATTACGTTCCTAAAGTTAAACTTTTCCTTCTACCATTACGAAAATTTCCCCTCTACATCTTCTGCTCACTCCAACCTATACACATGAGTATAAGCATGTGTATACGTATATTCATTAATGTCCTTGGCTTGAATATTTGACCATTACCCTTAAACTGTACCCAAAACAAAAAAAAACAAAAACAATACACAATAAATAAGATGAAAATTTTCAAAATAATCGATTTTAGATTTTTGTTAATACAGTTTAGAGAATTCGCGCACATTTACCACAAAACCTCTAATTTTAATCCTGATTTGACTATAGACAAAGATGGAAAGGAGAAGTTATCGTAAATACTGATTAATATCATATTCATGTATTCAATAAAACATTGAAAATTTTCACAAAATTGATTAAGACCAATCGTCACTTGTAATATTTCATGGATATTCTGTGAATCTCGTTAAAAATTAATATTATTTGTTTTCCCTCTAATGCGGTACAAATTGAATTCGGTGAAGCGTGATTACACTTTGAAAGTTTTCAAATATACATAAACACTTACACATACATTTATAAATATACAGATAGACATACGCCTATATGCGGAAGTATGTAAATATTAGATAAATACAGGAATTCTGCCTTTTTTCGAAGGTAGTTGGGTCCCCATTTTACAGATACAGTAATTGAAGGAAGCCTATTTAAACTGAATTGGGTTCACTTTGAGTTGCCCCTGTCTGTTAAGAACCAGTGGCGGGTAGTTTATAATTTCCCTACTACCGAATTTGTTGGTGTAGCCTTTATCCTCTCCATAGGCGTGATGAATGCCTGTAGGCTTATGGCTGGTAGCATTAAATCCGCCTCTTTTCCCAGCTTCTATACTCTAACAAGTACCAGCGAATGACTGAAAACAGCGAAATATGAATGATGGTGACGATATTGAAATTGGAAATTATTGAAATTTATTTCTGAATATTTTATATATTTTAGTATTTTCTCTTTCTTTAGGCTCAGACTATCCCACTACCATACCTACACACCCCCCCGCCACTATCCCTCTAACAATATATGAAACTTTCGAGATATTTTCGCTATCATTCATTCTGTCATATTAGCATTTTTATTTATTTTTTTAATGTTTTATTTTTTATTTTTTTTTAGCTATAATTTTTTCGACAGTTTTGTTTATATTTCATTTTTTGTTGTTGTTGTGGTTTTTGATTATTTTTCCAATAAATAAAAAAAATTTTTTTAAATGACAAATAATTAATTCAATAATAAGATCAGAAAATAATTTGATTTGAACTTTTTTTAAGTGAATGTCCTTTTTCTCTAACTTAGATGGAAATTTTCATTTCTTTCACTTATTTCATTATGTACGTGTATGTATATTAGTGAAACTATAATAATAATATGGTTTTTTTTTAATCCCTTTTTTTGTTGAAAATTCTCCTTTCGATTTTGCTTTAAGTTGGATTTGGATTGATTTCTTTAAAAAAAAAATTTTCTCTATTTCTTTTCATTAATTAATTTGTTTTTTTTTTTTAGAAAGTTTTAACGAAATTTTATTTAATAACAAATTTTTTAACTACCCGAAATCTAATATTTAAAATTGTCTTGTTTTCTAAAAGCTATAAAAGCTTTTTTGGCATTTACAATTTTTTTTTCTTTCAAAATTTAGTTTTAACTAGGATTACTTAAAAATATAATTAGAGCCACTATACTCTTAGAGCAAAAGAAAAAAAAAAACGATTTATTTACTAAGCGACTAATTTAAAATTGTTAAAAGAATAAATTTACAAAATGCGCTTTTTAATATCTTTTCTGGAAAAAACTTATTAAAGGTCTATAAAAATTTAATAAAATTTTAAGATTTTATGTGTGCGAGGGGGGGAAGGGGCGGGGTGTAGTTGAAATTTTCGCTTGAATATAATTTTGATTACTAAATTCAAAGTCTGTATTTTGGATTATTTTATAAGTAAATGAAAAGTTACCAGTAAATTACGATTGGAATATTTTATAATCATATAAACAACAAGAAAATTTGATATCTAATATAATCAAATAAAAGAGCTGCTATATTTTTATTACGTACTATTAATAATATATTATGTTATAATTCCCAAAAAAAAAAAAAAATTGTCCGAATGAATTGTCAAAAATTTTCAACATAAAATAATTTTTATCTATAGTAGATACAAAATATAATTAAATACCATTTGTGATTACTAATAGTATAATTCATATTTACGCCGGTCCTACATTTTTTATTTCTCTTTTTTTTTCTAATTGTTCAACAAAAAAATAGTAAAAAATTTAAACAAAAAAAAAATTAAGACAAGATATTAATAGAAGGAAAAATGGTCAAAATTTCAGAAAAAAAGCAACAATTTTCCATATAAAATATAAAATTTATTCTATAAGTGGGGGTATCTATATATATAAAGAATGATAAATGGAGAAAAAAAATTATATTAATTAAAATAAATTTAACAAAAAAAAAAAACAATTTAAAACAACTATTTTATAAAGTAAATATATAATATAATAAATATTGTCGATAATTGTAAATAATACTACAGATAATATTGTGTAAAAATTATATAAATGAACTTTTAATAAAGACGAAAAAAAAAATTTAACAAATTCAAATTATTTGACAAAAACAATTTTAAGCAACATTAAAAAAAATCACCATTAGAAAAGCTCAATCGAAATTATGAATTAATTAAAATTAATAGAGGGGGGGGGGGGGGCGATAGGGTAAATCAAAATAATTTAAATGTACTGAAATAAAAAAGTTTTAGGAATTATTTTTTTTTAAATTCAATGATTAAAAATTATTACGTAATAATTATAAAAGGACTAAACTCCTAACACAATCAAGAACGTGAACGGATATAAGTCGTGAGTATCGAAAAAGTGAAGGTAGTAATAGTATCCTTTTAATTAAAATTGAAAAAAAAACAATCATTTAATTATATTCTTTTAATTTTTTTTTAATAGTTTTATCCTTTTTTGATTAATATTAAATATAATATTTTTTGAAAGAAAATCCAATTTATCCTAACTAAGTTAAGGTATAAGAATTTCCTTAAATATTTCTTAATAGACAAAATATAAATAAATATTTATTATTTAGTTGTTACAAATCAAATAAGATTTTTTTCTCCATATTTGTGCTATTCTTTATTTTCAGGTCTTTAAATAGAAAAAAGTATCAATTTTTTTTTATATTTCTAACTAAAAATTAATGAAAAATTTGTACAGCCTTTGTCAAAAGTATTGAGCATCCTACTAAAAATTACCATTATTTTTGTGTGTTAAATTAAATGAAATTATTGATTTTTATTATATATTCTGGTTTTTTATAAGTTTGTGTAATTTGGCATTGCCAAGTTTCCTTATAAAATTGGTCGAGCATAAGTTGGAGAGTGCAATCACAGAAGTGGTCAAATTTTCTTTTAAGTCTCCTTACCCAGAATTTCGGAATAAAGTTTCCTAGCACAGAATTTTGGAATAAAGTATATTAACAGTGAAACGAGGTACCAACATTGAAGGATCAAAATGCCATTTTTCTATTAACGCTTGGTTGCTACAAGCCAGTTATTCCTGTGATAATTTTTGGATAACTTTTTGCTAAGAACACGTTAAAGAAAAAGGATCAATATTGATCTGTATGCACCAACTACCAAGATCAATTTACTAACAGTACGTATATTTTCTGGCCTTGGGATACTTTCCCTATCATTAAATTAATCTAATGTACCTAAAAACTTTCTTAAGTGACGGAACGTCTTGTGACGGACGTTGTGACGGATGGTCCCTAAAACTTTCTTAATAAAATTGGCCTGCCAAGTATAGTATTGTCCATACTTTTTGCTAGGAATTGGGTATTCCCATTCAGATCAATGTCAGAAATATTTCTATATGCAATAAAATTTTCTTTTTTGAACTTAAATTTGATAAAAGATTAACTGGGAATTCTTATGCGAGAATGAAACGTTGTTGGCATAGTAGTACAGACATTAACGTGCAGAACTACTATTCAAGGGGTAACGGTTTCGTTGTGGTATCAAAATAGTCCTTAATTTGGTCTGAGTGTGTATGACTGTAACACTCTAACAGTAATATTATATTATTTGCCTTTAAATTTAAAACCACGAGTCGCCTACGACCATAGGGATTGAGTTACGCTCAATCAACGCAACACCATTAATGGCAGTTTACAGTCAGTAAACAGTTACAAGCTGATTACTCCAACTATTAGTGGCGGGGACTATCTAAACCTCTATTGTCATAAGTAGTAACAGTGCCTGAGATAATTACTAGTATCTCCCACCAGCGATCCGGAGATCATCCCCGTGATATGTGTATTAACCACAGCCACCATATTGCTACCTAAGGCGCCTCACCATTGTTGGGTATAGTGTGTTTTAACACCATGGGGTACCCCGATTCCCGTAGTATCAATTTTTGTTTTAAGAGTACTTCGGTTTGTACTCCGCTTTTTGAGCTACGGTAAGGAATGTTGTAAATCCCTAGCTACCGCTAAGCCAGCTCAGGAACGCGGATTCGTCAAGACCCGAAAGTACAACCGGAATGGACCTTGGTCTTTCACCCAGTCCCGCTCTCCTCTCAAAAAGTGCCACGAAAAGTCCGGCATTCATACCGTACTCTCATACCTAACACTCCACTCACATCCACACTCATTATTCACTACGATTCCACATGCACTTAAGTCACGCAAATCCCCGTACAGACCACACTCAATGAGAAGGTGCTTGGCACGGCTGTACAGGAACCCATTCATACTGTCGCGTCCCGTGAGTAAATACCCAAGGTACAGACCAAATTCAAACCCATACACAGATACAAAGCACACATCCGAAATGAACATGTGCGTTCATCTGCCATTCACACTCTCATCCCATCGACGTTGCCAAATTTCACACATTCTATTTAGGACCAGTATACGCCGCTATCGTGGACTAAGATCCTGAACCTCTTCATTCATGACCGGATAACCAGCAAGCGGCATGCCCCGCCGTAGACTGTAGTGGATGCTTCCACGCAGCACCTCCAAGTCCCATGGAATTTCTCCCATGAGAACCTGCATCGCCTCGGTTCACACGGTTCTACAAAGTTACACAAACAAAAACACAACCTTAATATCGTTTGAAGGTGAACATTGACGGGAACAAATTAATTTGTGAAAAAGGATATTATTAAGTAATTATTTTTTTTCTTAACATAGTTTTTAGGAAAAAATGCAATTTTTTTAAAGGGATTATTTTCATTTTTGTATTAAATTTAATAAGTCTATTATTGCAGATATATTGTTCAGATTGTGTAAATATTAACAGATTCTTTCTATGTTTTTATAGCAAACTTATTTATTTCTTAATCAATTTTAGCCTTAAATCGTACGATTTGAAATGATTACTAAAAAAAATCAGAAAAGCACCTCATCGAAACTGTATTGAAATTAAGCATCTCTCTCTCTCTCTCTCTCTCTCTCTGTTGTAATAAGATTTATGGTTATCCCTTGTCCAAAAGGATCACTTAGGAATAATTTGTTCTATATAAAATTGATAACGTTCTTTTAAGGCTTTTTTAATACCGGATAGTATCACAATTTAACTAACTAATATGAATTACTCTGTAAAGTATCAATTAATATGAAACTACAGTCTCGGCCGGAAAAAACTAAACCAATAATTTATGAATAGAAAATAATTATTTTTATTGAAAATTATTAATATTTTGTTGCTTTCCGATCTTTTTTTGTGTGTTTATGGTATTTTTAACTAATTATGTTGTTCCGTACTTATGTTGCGCTTTAAAATACCCCATAGATGTTCGATGAAATTTAGATTTGTAGATTTTGCAGAGGAAAGATCGTTTGTTTTAATAGATCAACGCAATTACCTCTCAGCCACTTCAGGGTTTGGGCGGCTTTGTGACGAGTTAATTTTTTTTTACTGGAACTTCACTCCATGTAAGTTGGTGTCATCCAAAATTATTGAAATTGATGGATCTCTTTAGGTACTTCTATGTACTTGGCCAAATCTAATGCTATCTCCAATAAGCTTAATGATGTATAATTTATACTTTGGTGTATATTGCTCACCCACAAATCTTCTCGCATACTTTACACCAAAGGTCATTTTTAAATGTTTATAAAAGCTAATTTTTTTTTATGTCTTCTAAATTTGTTATTTTTTGAAAAATATTTTAACAATAATTAATCTCAAACTGATACGTTGGTCCAATCTTCCTTCTACCATATAAGTTTAGGTAACGCAGGGCTCCTAAACAAATATTAGTATACACACATTTTGCCAAACAAAGTACGTCCTTTTAACGAGAATAAAAGCAATTTTTTTGTTTAATCATGAAATAAAAACTATGATACACCTTTGTGTATTTAATGGTCTTTGGTTCTTATCTCAAAGACCTTACAAATAATAGGAATCGATATGTTCGCCACGATTAACGATTTTAAACTCAACCGTTTTTTTTGTTGAAGACCGCACAATTTTCACCTTTTCACGGCAGATACTCTGAAATACACGATTTTTACCTTTTACAGTAGATGTTTTGAAATTTGTAATATTTTTATTAACGATTGTATTGTGAAAAGATGTACAAATAATATTAAAAATGATGTCCAGAAATACATGTGCTTGGATTTCCCATCAATTAGTTGAGCAATTAACTAACAAGTAGGATGCTCAATACTTCTGGCCAAGACTGTGTATTTATTTACTTTTTTTTAATCAATTATTATTTAGAAAATGTTCTTAGATAATTCTAAACTTTTATTTACATAAATAAATTGGTATAAAATTTAAAAGTAAATATATTTCTATTCTTAATTAATTTATGAGAAATTGCGAAGCAAAAATTGAATATAAAAAAAATTATCAAATAAATTCAGATATTTAATAAAAAAAAATTAATTATTATTAAAAAAGAAAATTACTTTTAATAAGAAATATAAAAATTTGTTTGAAATGAATTTATTTAACTTAAATCTACTTTTATCAGTGGTAATTTTCTTTTAAGAAGAGAATTTTATCTTTTAAAAAGAGAATATCACAAAATTTTACGAACTATTCTGTTTATGTTCTGGAAATTTTAATATTATTTTTAAAAATTAAATTCGCTTAAAAAAAATTGTTCAATTTTGTTCAATGCTATTTAAACCTGGATTTATTACATTTTTTTGTTTTGTTCCCTTTATTAATTCTCTTCGTTCAATTCTACTTAAAAATTTATTTATTTATGTTTATTTTTATAAATTTTTTTTTTTTTTTTTGTGGGAATTATTATCAAATATAATAATTTTATATAATATAGAAGAAGAAAAAAACAATTAAGTATAAAATATTATCTAACGTAGTTAAAATTAATCAAATATTTTATTAATATATTAAATAGAGTTTTATGTTTAAATGTTATTCTTTTTTAAATTTTTATTTAAAAAAAAAAATGCAGGATTGGGATAAGAGGCAATAATCTATCGTAGCTTTGTTCAGAGTTTTGTTGAAAATTTTTCTGTTATAGGTTAAAGAGTTGTGGTGAGCATTTCTGAACAAAAGTTTGAAAATTCTATTAGAAATATTAAATAAAATTATTTAAGAAAATTTTTAAAGAAAAAAAAGGTAGGTTTATTTTTATTAAATGAAATTTTCAATTTTTATTTATATAGGAGACTTTTACGCTATACAAAAACAACATTAGCGAGCAAAAAATTAATTATTAAAAAAGATTTTTATTTTTCATTGAACTAAAACTATTTCAAGATTATAAAATATTAAAAAAAATAATAATAAAAGATATTAAAAATATCTAATATTATATTGTATATTAGCAAAATATATATTAAAAAAGCAGAAAATTTATAAAAGATAAAAAAAAAATTGATAAATTTTTATTTGTTTGTAGGTAGGCAATAAAATTATTCAAATAAATTCCATAACATATAAATTTAAAAAAAAAAAAAACTAAGAAGATGAAAAATTGCAAAAATATTTAAAAAGGAAAATACACAAAATGCATTATAAGAAATTTTAAAATGTGGTTTAAAGTCAAATAATTATTAAATACATGTAAACTTTTGTAATAACTGGTAAACTGATAAAAAAATATATAAAAATAAAAGGATTATCAAATTCATATATCAGATAGGAAATAATTGGGTATGTATGAAATTATTGCAAATGTCACAAAAATAAACGCATACCAAAATTTTTGGACTATTGTAATTAAATGTTAAATTAAATTATATTTTTTATTAAATTATTTTTGATAGATAAAATAATTTTTCTGTTTGAGTTTAAACGATTTTTTTATTATTAAACATAACATCAGTAATAATAACAAAAAAATTATTTTGAAAATATATAACTAACAATCGAAAACATTAAAGAAAAACACAATATTACAGAATAAATGAAAGACAGTCGAATCAATTTCTGCATCAATTATGATCACTGAAATTATCAAACAAAAATGCTGAAAAAATTACCCAATAAGACTCAATATTATAAGATTATTGTAGGTAAAAAAAAAACAACACATCTAACATTTCGGACATAAACATTAAATTTGTAAATATAAAACTACCTTTGATAGGGAAAAAAAAACATTACGAAAAGATTGTACTCAAATTAAAATTCAATACAAACTAACAAATATTTAAAAGGAAAAAAAACTGAAAAAAGAGATTTTAACTAAACAAAATTAATCAAAGTAAAATGTACTGAAAGGGACTTAAGGGAAATTCGTAACGAAAAGAAAGAAAATTTCTGCTACTAACTCTAGAAACAAACAAAAAATATATATTTAATAAAAAAAATACCGGTTAAATTAAATTATAGGTTAATTGGATATGCTCGTATAGTATAAGGGGTTCGTAATGAAGGGTTATTAAAAATATTTAAAAAAAAGGTATCTAAAAAATATTAAAATTATGTTAAAAGGAAAAAAAATTCCGAAGACAGGGAGAAGTAGAGATATTTAAACAAGTCGAAATGGGAGATATTATAAACTATGAAAAAAAGACAGAAAAACAATGATAGGAAAAAATATAAAAAAAAACTTAATTGAAAAACAAACTATATATATACATATAGTATGTATATATAAAGGAAATACTAAATAAATTTATATAGAATATTTATAATAATAATTATTTAAAGAAAAACAACAACAACAACAAAAACAAAAGAATATGTATGAAATGTTATCGGAAATAAAAATTTTTTAATCAAAATATATAAGAAAGAAAAATAACTGAGTAATATTTTGTATTTAGTCCTATGATAATTGATCCGCCATGTTGGCAAATTTTAGGAATATTGTGTGGAAGATGGTGTATCGCCATTTTGAAAAAAGGAAAGTTGTCATCATATATTTGGTCGTTTTTAGAATTTTCTTTTCCAAAAAAAAGTGAATTTTAATATTTTTTTTGTTAACATCGTTTTTATTTAGTTTTTATAAGAATAATTATTTTCTTTTAGCAAGATCGAAATATGTTGAAATTTTCCTAAGGTTAAATTTTCAAATTTGGCAACATGTTACGTTCCAATTTTGGCAACATGTTACGTGTTTCTGTTTGTAAAACAGCTTTTTTTCTCTCCTTTCGCTAAAATACTTTTCCCCGAAAACACTATTTAATTTTTCTTTAAATGTTTTATTATTATTACTGTTGAAAAGTGTATTGATTTTTATAATGAAGCAAATATGTTAAAATGTTGCTTGGGTCAAATTTTCAAATTTGGTAACATATTACGTGCATTAGCAGCAACTATGATTGTGAATTAGCTTTTTTGCTAGAATAATTCTTCCCAGTACCAATAAACAAGAAAAGTATTTTGTTATTTAACAATTTTCCAATCTAGAAAATAATTTTTTAACAACAATAAATAATTTTAAAATGTTTTTAGTATCAGAACTTTTAAGTTCGGCAATATCTCATGAACAATTAGCTAAACGGCAGCTTTCGATGAAATAATTCCCCTTTTAATAAGGTTTTTTTTTTAAAAAAAGGAAAACTATTTACTGAAATTTTAAGTGTCGTAAATGCATTTAAAAAAAAAAACAAAATAAGTTTGGTAACACCTCAGATGTATTAGCTGTAATTTTAGTTTTTAACCCGCTCTTTTTGCTGAAAGACTTCTGCACAAAAACAATATTTAATTTTTTTAAAATGTTTTATTATTTTTACTGTTGAAAAGTGTATTGTTTTTTATAATCAAGCAAATATGTTGAAATGTTGCTTGGGTCAAATTTTCAAATTTGGCAACATGTTACATGCATTAGCAGCAATTCTAATTGTGAAACAGCTTTTTTGCTGGAATAATTCATCCCAGTACCAATAAACAAGAAAAGTATTTTGTTCTTTAACAATTTTCCAATCTAGAAAATAATTTTTTTAACAACAATAAATAATTTTAAAATGTTTTAGTATCAGAACTTTTAAGTTCGGCAACATCTCATGAGCAATTAGCTAAACGGCAGCTTTCGATGAAATAATTCCCCTTTTAATAAGGTTTTTTTTTTAAAAAAAGGAAAACTATTTACTGAAATTTTAAGTGTCGTAAATGCATTTAAAAAAAAAAACAAAATAAGTTTGGTAACACCTCAGATGTATTAGCTGTAATTTTAGTTTTTAACCCGCTCTTTTTGCTGAAAGACTTCTGCACAAAAACAATATTTAATTTTTTTTAAATGTTTTATTATTTTTACTGTTGAAAAGTGTATTGTTTTTTATAATCAAGCAAATATGTTGAAATGTTGCTTGGGTCAAATTTTCAAATTTGGCAACATGTTACATGCATTAGCAGCAATTCTAATTGTGAAACAGCTTTTTTGCTGGAATAATTCTTCCCAGTCCCAATAAACAAGAAAAGTATTTTGTTCTTTAACAATTTTCCAATCTAGAAATTAATTTTTTTAACAACAATAAATAATTTTAAAATGTTTTTAGTATCAGAACTTTTAAGTTCGGCACATCTCATGAGCAATTAGCTAAACTGCAGCTTTCGTGAAATAATTCCCCTTTTAATAAGGTTTTTTTTTTTAAAAAAAAGGAAAACTATTTGCTGAAATGTTAAGTGTCGTAAATGCATATTTAAAAAAAAAAACAAAATAAGTTTGGTAACACCTCAGATGTATTAGCTGTAATTTTAGTTGTTAACCCGCTCTTTTTGCTGAAAGACTTCTGCACAAAAACAATATTTAATTTTTTTAAATGTTTTATTATTTTTACTGTTGCAAAGTGTATTGATTTTTATAATCAAGCAAATATGTTGAAATGTTGCTTGGGTCAAATTTTCAAATTTGGCAACATGCTACATGCATTAGCAGCAATTCTAATTGTGAAACAGCTTTTTTGCTGGAATAATTCTTCCCAGTACCAATAAACAAGAAAAGTATTTTATTCTTTAACAATTTTCCAATCTAGAAAATATTTTTTTTAACAACAATAAATAATTTTAAAATGTTTTTAGTATCAGAACTTTTAAGTTCGTCAACATCTCATGAGCAATTAGCTAAACTGCAGCTTTCGATGAAATAATTCCCCTTTTAATAAGGTTTTTTTTTTTTAAAAAAAAAGGAAAACTATTTGCTGACATTTTAAGTGTCGTAAATGCATATTTTTTTAAAAAAAAAAATAATTTTGGTGTTGAAAAGTGTATTGTTTTTTATAAACAAGGAAATATGTTGAAATGTTGCTTGGGTCAAATTTTCAAATTTGGCAACATGTTACATGCATTAGCAGCAATTCTAATTGTGAAACAGCTTTTTTGCTGGAATAATTCTTCCCAGTCCCAATAAACAAGAAAAGTATTTTGTTCTTTAACAATTTTCCAATCTAGAAATTAATTTTTTTAACAACAATAAATAATTTTAAAATGTTTTTAGTATCAGAACTTTTAAGTTCGGCAACATCTCATGAGCAATTAGCTAAACTGCAGCTTTCGTGAAATAATTCCCCTTTTAATAAGGTTTTTTTTTTAAAAAAAAGGAAAACTATTTGCTGAAATGTTAAGTGTCGTAAATGCATATTTTTAAAAAAAAAAACAAAATAAGTTTGGTAACACCTCAGATGTATTAGCTGTAATTTTAGTTGTTAACCCGCTCTTTTTGCTGAAAGACTTCTGCACAAAAACAATATTTAATTTTTTTTAAATGTTTTATTATTTTTACTGTTGAAAAGTGTATTGTTTTTTATAATCAAGCAAATATGTTGAAATGTTGCTTGGGTCAAATTTTCAAATTTGGCAACATGTTACATGCATTAGCAGCAATTCTAATTGTGAAACAGCTTTTTTGCTGGAATAATTCTTCCCAGTCCCAATAAACAAGAAAAGTATTTTGTTCTTTAACAATTTTCCAATCTAGAAATTAATTTTTTTAACAACAATAAATAATTTTAAAATGTTTTTAGTATCAGAACTTTTAAGTTCGGCAACATCTCATGAGCAATTAGCTAAACTGCAGCTTTCGTGAAATAATTCCCCTTTTAATAAGGTTTTTTTTTTAAAAAAAAGGAAAACTATTTGCTGAAATGTTAAGTGTCGTAAATGCATATTTTTAAAAAAAAAAACAAAATAAGTTTGGTAACACCTCAGATGTATTAGCTGTAATTTTAGTTGTTAACCCGCTCTTTTTGCTGAAAGACTTCTGCACAAAAACAATATTTAATTTTTTTTAAATGTTTTATTATTTTTACTGTTGAAAAGTGTATTGTTTTTTATAATCAAGCAAATATGTTGAAATGTTGCTTGGGTCAAATTTTCAAATTTGGCAACATGTTACATGCATTAGCAGCAATTCTAATTGTGAAACAGCTTTTTTGCTGGAATAATTCTTCCCAGTACCAATAAACAAGAAAAGTATTTTGTTCTTTAACAATTTTCCAATCTAGAAATTAATTTTTTTAACAACAATAAATAATTTTAAAATGTTTTTAGTATCAGAACTTTTAAGTTCGGCAACATCTCATGAGCAATTAGCTAAACTGCAGCTTTCGTGAAATAATTCCCCTTTTAATAAGGTTTTTTTTTTTAAAAAAAAGGAAAACTATTTGCTGAAATGTTAAGTGTCGTAAATGCATATTTTAAAAAAAAAAACAAAATAAGTTTGGTAACACCTCAGATGTATTAGCTGTAATTTTAGTTGTTAACCCGCTCTTTTTGCTGAAAGACTTCTGCACAAAAACAATATTTAATTTTTTTAAATGTTTTATTATTTTTACTGTTGCAAAGTGTATTGATTTTTATAATCAAGCAAATATGTTGAAATGTTGCTTGGGTCAAATTTTCAAATTTGGCAACATGCTACATGCATTAGCAGCAATTCTAATTGTGAAACAGCTTTTTTGCTGGAATAATTCTTCCCAGTACTAATAAACAAGAAAAGTATTTTATTCTTTAACAATTTTCCAATCTAGAAAATAATTTTTTTAACAACAATAAATAATTTTGAAATATTTTTAATATCAGAACTTTTAAGTTCGGCAACATCTCATGAGCAATTAGCTAAACTGCAGCTTTCGATGAAATAATTCCCCTTTTAATAAGGTTTTTTTTTTTTAAAAAAAGGAAAACTATTTGCTGACATTTTAAGTGTCGTAAATGCATATTTAAAAAAAAAAAAAATAAGTTTGGTAACACCTCAGATGTATTAGCTGTAATATTAGTTGTTAACCCGCTCTTTTTGCTGAAAGACTTCTGCACAAAAACAATATTTAATTTTTTTTAAATGTTTTATTATTTTTACTATTGAGAAAAGTATTGTTTTTTATAAACAAGGAAAAATGTTGAAATGTCGCTTGGGTCAAATTTTCAAATTTGGCAACATGTTACATGCATTAGCAGCAATTCTAATTGTGAAACAGCTTTTTTGCTGGAATAATTCTTCCCAGTACCAATAAACAAGAAAAGTATTTTTTTTCTTTACAAAATTTTCCAATCTAGAAAATAATTTTTTTAACAAAAATAAATAGTTTTGAAATGTTTTAAATATCAGAACTTTTAAGTTTGGCAACATCTCATGAGCAGTTAGCTAAACTGCAGCTTTCGATGAAATAATTCCCCTTTTAATAATGTTTTTTTTTTTAAAAAAAAGGAAAACTATTTGCTGACATTTTAAATGTCTTAAATGCATATTTTTTTTAAAAAAACAAAATAAGTTTGGTAACATCTCAGGTGTATTAGCAGTAATTTTAGTTGTTAATCTGCTCCTTTTGCTAAAATACTTTTTCCCAAAAACAATATTTAATTTTTTTAATCTTTTATTATTTTTACTATTAAAAAAAAGTCTTGTTTTTTATAAACAAGGAAATATATTGAAATATTGCTTGGTTGAAATTAATAGAAAATAATTTTTGAACAACAATCAATTATTTTGTAATATTTTTAGTATCCGAACTTTTAAGTTTGGCAACATCTCATGAGCAATTAGCTAAACTGCAGCTTTCGCTGGAATAATTCTCCCCGTAACCAGTTTTCAATAAAAGAAAAACTATTTGCTAATATTTTTAGTGTCAAAAATAATACTTTTTTTTAAAAAACAAGATAAATTTGGTAACATCTCAGGTGTATTAGCAGTAATTTTAGTTGTTAATCTGCTCCTTTTGCTAAAATACTTTTTCCCAAAAACAATATTTAATTTTTTTTTAATCTTTTATTATTTTTACTATTAAAAAAAGTATTGTTTTTTATAAACAAGGAAATATGTTGAAATATTGCTTGGTTGAAATTAATAGAAAATAATTTTTTTAACAACAATAAATAATTTTGAAATGTTTTTAGTATCAGAACTTTTAAGTTTGGCAACATCTCATGAGCAATTAGCTAAACTTCACCTTTCGCTGGAATATTTCTCCCCTTAACCAGTTTTCAATGAAAGAAAAACTATTTGCTGACATTTTTAGTGCCAAAAATAATACTTTTTTTTTAAAAACAAGATAAATTTGGTAACATCTCAGGTGTATTAGCAGTAATTTTAGTTGTTAATCTGCTCCTTTTGCTAAAATACTTTTTCCCAAAAACAATATTTAATTTTTTTTAATCTTTTATTATATTTACTATTGAAAAAAGTTTTGTTTTTTATAAACAAGGAAATATGTTTAAATATTTCTAGCAGCAGACCTTTTAAGTTTGACCATACCCTACGTGTATAAGTTTTTTTTAAAAATAAATTAGATAAATTAAATAAAAATGATTTTGTTATTTATGCATAAAAGTACTTCGTTTTTAAGCGATTTTATTTCAAATGCTTTTAAAACTAAATTTTCTCCTAAAATTTCAAAATTATTTTTTTCGTGTATAGCATTGCAGGAGTTTTTTTTTGTCTATTCTTAAGATATAAACTTTTAATTTGTCTTTTAATAAATATTAAAATCTGTCCTTTTTATAAAACGAACTCGTGTAATTGATGCAAAGAAATCTGTCAAATTGACAGCATTATTATCCAATAGTCTTAGAGGAAATTTTTTTTATTCATTTGAAATAATTTTTTCTTTCTTTTTTTCTTGTAAAGGAAAATTAAAATTATTTATAACAAAATTATACTCTATATATAAATTGATAGTATTTGGAAAATATATGTAAATGTTGCTAATGGAAAGTAGGTATTTCGAAATAGTAGAAATTTATCGTAAAGTCAGTCTACAAACTATAGGAGTGCACTTGTTTATTTTCCACTAATATCTGTACTGAAATGAAAATTCGTTAGCTCAACGATAACGACCACTAAAGGGTATCCCCCTTTATCAGTCACTGTCGAATTATCACAAACAGAATAAAAAAAGTCATAATTTCCAAATAAAAATACCAACAAACCCTGCTTTAAACTATTTAAGTAACCTTGACTTATCATAATTTTGTTTTAATTAACAGTTTTTGTTATATTGTAGAATAAATCATTATTTATGTTTGATAGAAATGAGTGTAAAAGTAATAGTGTCAGTAATTGTAGCTATTAACAAAAAGTGTTTAACGTCTCTCACTAGTAAGTATTGAGGAAATTAATTACTTTATAGGCAAAGATTTGCTATTTTTGCATATTATTTTTTGTTAAGAAATACTAACAAAGTTTATGTTACTAAATAGCATTTTAAATACAACATAAATTGTAGCCATTATGCTCCAGCAGAACCATCAAAATAAGTAAGTTATTGAAATTTTTTTTTTGTTGAAAATTGTTAATAATTTTTTTACGTTAATATAAATTTGCTTTTGTTTTATAATATTGACATAATCAACTTTATTTTCAAACAAAGTAAAAATATTTATCGTTAATGTTTTTATATAATTTTAATTAGAATATAAATTTTTTTTTTAAAAAAACAGAAAAACTTCTTATATAATTTTTTTTAAAAAAAATTTGTTTTCTTTCTAATTTAGTTTTATTTTTCACCTATTATAAATTATTTTAATTTCTCTTCTTTCAATTACAGAGACGACGTGTGAAAACGCGCTTCAAAATTTATCCTGGACAAATTGCTACCGAAAATTAATTAATCATTTCTTTTTCTTAGCGAAAATAATTTATTTCTTATAAACATATTATTTATTAGTCAAAATTATTTTTCAATAAAATTATCATTTTATACAATATTAAATACTACTTACTCATTAGAGTAGTAACTTATAAAATACAATAGTATAATCGTACTAATAATAATAATGAAATTATCATACATATTTATCGAACTAATAAAAATAAATTTATTTGAATAAAATCTTTGTTTTTATTTGATTTAGTTTATTTAATAAATTTAATTTAGTAAATAAATATCAGGTAAGTTAAGATTACCGCAAATAAAATTTACACCTATTATAATCACATTTGTTTAGTTTAAAGTTTGCTATTTTATATTATAGATCATTTTAATATTGAACAATGCGTAAAATTATAAAAATGTTCTACAAAAGTGGCAATTCTGCAGTAGCCACGTTTCGTGCATAATGTCTTAAGCGATGGGATCATTTCCAGCTCGGCCGTTATGACAATAAGCAACATTGCCTTATATAGGGCTCTGAAAAGCCACAAATAATTGTGCAGAAGCCATTATATCCGCGAAAAATATTATAATAATATTGTCCCGTTTTCTTTTGAAAATAAACATGGCAGACTGTTACCGTCAATTCTGAGCTCTATGACGGACTTATTTGTCCTGAACTTGGGCATTTTTACTAACAAGATGGCTCCACAAATTAGACAACTTAAACATTTTTGGCTTTATTTCGCGCAAAGTTCCCAGAGCATATAATTTAAAGATTTGGTGATATCGATTGTCCTGCAAGATCGTGCGATTTGACGCCATTCGACTTTTTTTGTGGGGCTTACTCAAACTTTATTTAAAAGCCTACACGCATCAATTATTGGTAAAATTTCAACCAAAAATGTATACTAAAGTCATTAATAATTACCTCAAAAGGATCGAGTCCTTGTAGAAGTCTTATAGTGGCCATTTGACTAAAGTAGCCTGTCTGGCATGCAATTGGGTCTGAGTTTGCTATTGGCCTATATTCTTTTGAAAATGAACATAGCAGACCGTCAATTCTGAGCTCTATGACCATACGATAACTGACTTATTTGTCCTGAACTTGGGCATTTTTACTAACAATATGGCGCCACAAATCAGAGAACTTAAACATTTTTGGCTTTATTTCGCGCAAAGTTCCCAGAACATATAATTTAAAGATTTGGTGATATCGATTGTCCTGCAAGATCGAGCGATTTGACGCCATTCGACTTTTTTTGTGGAGCTTACTCAAACTTTATTTAAAAGCCTACACGCGTCAATTAATGGTTAAATTTCAACCAAAAATGTATACTAAAGTCATTAATAATTACCTCATAAGGAACGAGTCCTTGTAGAAGTCTTATAGTGGCCATTTGACTAAAGTAGACTGTCTGGCATGCAATTGGGTCTGAGTTTGCTATTGGCCCATATTCTTTTGAAAATGAACATGGCAGACCGCCAATTCTGAGCTCTATGACCATATGATAACTGACTTATTTGTCCTGAACTTGGGCGTTTTTACTAACAAGATGGCGCCACAAATCAGAGAACTTAAACATTTTTGGCTTTATTTCGCGCAAAGTTCCCAGAACATATAATTTAAAGATTTGGTGATATCGATTGTCCTGCAAGATCGTGCGATTTGACGCCATTCGACTTTTTTTGTGGGGCTTACTCAAAGTTTATTTCGAAGCCTACACGCGTCAATTAATGGTTAAATTTCAGCCGAAAATGTGTACCAAAGTTATTAATTATTACCACAAAAGGGTCGAGTCCTCGTAGAAGTATTGTAGTGGCCATTTGACTAAAGTTATAAAAATTTCACCGAAATCTGATTTTAAAGTGTTCTTTATTTAACGTTTATTTTCCGAAGCACAAACTAGATAACCCTTTATCATTTGATTTGAGTTAATATCAATAGATGGCGGTAGTATAGCCAAGAGAAAAATGTGTTACTTTTAAGAAGGTTATAGTTTTGCAGAAGGTTATATAAACGACCAAATATTTTCGCATTTTCCTTTATGCTTTTACCTTTTGTAATTTTCGTCAATTGGCAAAAACTAATTTCTCCACTAAAAATCGTAAATTTTTTCCTTACCCTGGCCACCTTAGAAAATGTTCTATTTTTTCGTATTTTCTACAAATTTTCTCTTTCACAAATTTTCATCCGGTTTAATTCTAATTCCAAGTATTTTTGCATCGTTTGATCTCAAAAAAAAAAAACGCCAAAGAGGCAAAAATTAAGTTTTCGTTAAGAAACCGCAAATGATCAATTTTTCAGCATTTTTCAACGATTTCTAAAAATCTACTTTAATACGTCTAAAAACACCTGTTCGAAATAAATTACGAAAAAACCGCTCTACATTTAAATTTGAACGAATAATGTCATTTTTAATTGAATGATTTTCTATTAAAATGGGCAGGATTTATTGAATTGGGTCAAAATTTTTTTGTTTAAAAAAATTCTATTTTCAACAAAAAAAAAGGTGCAAGAGCGACTTGGGGATTTTTGCTACATCTTATCTGTATCTGTAACTTTGAAATTGCACTGGTTGTGAAAAAGGAGTGTTCTAATCAATGGAGACATATTATGGCTACTACACTATGTGAACAGCTAAGTTCCAAATGGACCCACCAGTTAGCGCTCTTATATTAATGGGTATCTTTTAAATATGCGCAATGTCACCTTTGATTGCTTTTTTTTTTTTAATCCCAGTTATAATATTATATTATTTTATTTAGTAACATATGTGGCATGAATGAAAAATATAATCAAAACTTTGATTAAGTTCCATTTTCGAATTAAAAAAAATAATCGAAATAAATTTAATAGGAATAATTTAGTATACCTGGGATGGGATGAAAGAGTAGCGATTGAGTTCGATTTTTCGTAGAGTTAAAATTCAACAGTCACCTATGTATATGTAGTTGAAATTACCACTTCATGTTTATCTATTCTAAGCCTACAAGTATATTTATGTGTATACTTTTCCCTTACCACATATTTACACATTGGAAATTTTATAGAAATGAACACGTTCTGAATGAATTTGAAATTTTATCAATGGTTACGATGACAGGCACAGGAAAGTGTGTCTCATATTTTAATATTATCTCAGTAAAGTAAATTACACACAGCTCCGTAGGATAATATTTTTATATGCTATGGGGGGATAGTACCTGGGTTGATACTCGTACTTATGTAAAAACGCTACGGTGATCTATCGTTCCTTTCAAGGAAACTCGAATGCATATCCGTTCATTAGGTAAACTGATTATATTCAAAATGTTCTAATCTTTTTAGATTTAAAAAAAAAAATAAAACAAAAACAGAACATATTTTCCCTTTTAATTATTTTTTTTTCTATTTTAATTGTAAATATCAATATAAAAAATTTAGAAATATTTTTCTACCTGAATAAATAATTGCCTTTTTAATTTTTTATCAAATTTTTTTAAAGATTTTGTCAATAAGAATTGTAATAAAATTACCAATGTTAGATCTTAATTAAAACATTGTTTTCAGCAAAAAAAAAAATTACTTCCAATTTAATTATAACAAGAAAATGTTCGCGCCTATATAAAAGTGCATATAAAAAGACTTGGTTTTTTCTTATTTTTAATATCGCTTTTAGAATAAATTTAATTTAAATTTTTTTCAAACACTATATCATAAAATAAAAATATACAGAAGAAGAAAAATACATTTCCATTACTGTACCTGTTAATGAGTATAAAAAAATATTAATAAAATGTGAAAAGATGTAAATTATAAAATAATGGGGAGAAAAAAGGAAACCAACAAAAAATTTCTTAAGCTCCACCACCATTAAGGAAAACTAATATTGTTTATGGTGGAAATAAATTTAATTCTTAGAAAATACCTTGAAATATAGAATTTTTCTTTTACTCACCTAACCTACAACCACCACCCCCCCCCCCCTCCCCAATCATTCTATGTGAAGAATTTTTAACACCTAAAGATCATGAAACATTATAAAATCATCATGAAATTTAAATGGTAACGGAACTGCAATATGGTATGGCAAGGACGAAAGCGAGAAATAAAAAATAAGTGAAAGCATGACTGAGGGTAGGCTGGGTGACAAGGAGAGAGAACAACAGTTTTTTTTTATTTTTAGTTTTTTTTTTTTGTTACAAATAGCAGAAGGATATTAACAGAATAGAAATGAGCCAATATAAGAGTAAAGATGGTAAAAAAGAGACGAAATTTAAAAAGTACATTCTTGATTAGGTTGGGGATTTATGAAAACACCCCCTCTGCTTATTAGATTGCTTTCGTTTCAATAAAATATGTTACAAAGCGACAGGATTAGGGACAGACGGAACACCACAGTTTGAGCTTCCCGAAAAGGTAAATGTTAATTGAATTTAATGAAAGACGAGAATTTGATGTTGTTCATTGGTTAGCAACCTTCAATTTATATCCTGTAAAATGTTATGATATACCATCGTATACAGTAGTATAAAAGCTGAACGTATATTATTTGGAAATGTTTATCTTCTTATAGTACCGGACATGCTGCAGGAGGTATTAAATAACGTAAACAATTCATTTTCAGTAGCTATTAACAATAGCAGTAATAATATTATTTAATTATAAACAATTGATAAGAGTAGACAGTTCATACCACTTATGGTTAAGATAAAAATAATATCTAAAAAATTAATAGAACATGATATGTTGTATTAAAAGTTTTTTTTTTGCTATTCAGGATCATCGGTTTTCTGACACCATCAAAATGGCTAATTATAGCAGAAATTTCCAAAAGACTATAAATTGTTGTGAGTTGTTTCATAACAACTGACTTCTTTTGCAATTAGGATCGGGTATATACCATATTCAAATTTTAATTCGATTTTTTCGAAAATTAAAAGCTTATAGAATTTGATATTTATTTGAAGGTGTACATATTTTTTCACTTAATGCATATTATTTAAGTATCCAGACTTGCAACTATAATTTGATTGTAACAAGCAGATTTACATAACATTTTAACTGACAACATTGTGTATCATGAAGTGAGAGTAAACACCCATCGGCGGTTCTTCAGAAAATCTCTAGGTTATTGTCTATTAAATCTCCGATGAGTATTTTTGGGAATGGCAGTACAGGACAATTCTCTCACAAGGAGATTATGATGATAGGATAAACGACAGTGAAATTTTTGATAGTGGGAAATGCACAGGTCCTGAACAAAGGGAACAATTAGATCATGATGTGTTAAGGCCTGGACACAATAGGAAATGGAACGTTTCGTTGAACCCCAAAGTTCAATACTTTTTATTGTTATGTTCCAGCGAATTGTCCAGTAGTTTAAGAAGTTGTAGGTAACGTCTAGTGGCACCAAGTTTTTTAGTTACTAGCATGTGGGTTCCATGTTAATCTTCTGTCCAGAAGGTTTTCCTTGACAAAGAGTGGAAATAATGTGAGCACTCTTGTGTTCATTTACCCTCACTCTCCATCTCTTAAAACAGGATTGAAGGATGTGGATATGAGGATTGTAAATTGTTCGAAGCTATGTCAGGATTTGTATGGATAGCAAGTATTTTTTTTTTGTTTTTTTTTTTAAGTAGAGCATTTATTATTTCCATATTACTTGCACATATTTACATGGTATTTAAAACGTAGAGCTGACACATGCTCTGTACATCCTTTGCTTATATAGTAAATTAGTTTTTAATGACTAAATACATGAATTGCTTACAACTTTGGCTTAAAAATTATATATGCTTGCTCAAACACTATATTCTATATATTTAATTGCTTACAGACTAACCTTAATTCTAGACTTAAAAAAAAATTAGGGAAAGGAATGTTCAGGAAGAGCGGATTAGGAGTTTGGAATTTTTGGGAATTTTGTGTTGCTTCCGCTAACCACGATGGAAATGGGGAGTGAAGGAATTATAAAACTGAACGTTCATAATATCACTATCTTTAGCAAAATCAGATATAATGACTGGTGAGGCATAGAGGTAATCATTGTATAAGTATCTGTGTTGGGTGGCTTGGGATTTAATCCTTTCTATTGACTCTTGAATGAGTGGATTGGTATGGTCTATTAAATGCTGGAGAAAGTTTTTAGTTAGACCAACCATGTATGAAATAAAAGGAGTAAGATTACTTTTCTAAAATATATAGAGGGTCATTCAACAAGTACTTAGCCTCACCGCCCGATGGGAGGTTTTGAGAGCCTTTGAAAGCGAGCGTGTCGGTCGGTTGCACAAAAATGGAAAAAGAACAATATCGTTCGGTGATTAGATTCTTGTTTTTGGAAGGGAACACGAGCAGCGAAATCAAAGATCGCTTGGATGCTGTGTATGGTGATTCTTCTCCTTCGATGGCGACCGTCAAGAATTGGTTCAACGAGTTTGTTCGTGGCGGCACGTCGGTTTTTGATTAGCCACGCCCATTTGCCCCGAAAACGGCTGCTATGGAGGAAAACGTTAAAAAAAAGTCCACGATCTCGTATTGGCAGACCGTCGATTGAAGGTTCACGAGATAGCTGACACTGTGGGCATCGCAGTAGGACCAGTACATCATATTCTACACAAAGAACTGGGCATGAGAAAGCTGTCGGCGCGATGGGTGCCGCATTTGCTCACACCGGAAAACAAGCTCAACCGTGAGACCACATCGGCGACGTGTTCGGCGCTGTTTCAGCGCAATCCAGCAGAGTTCTTGCATCGTTTCGTGACCGTCGACGAAACATGGATTCACTGGTACACACCAGAGACCAAGGAACAGTCGAAACAGTGGACTTCACCCGGCGAACGTGCTCCGAAGAAGGCGAAGACTGTTCGATCGGCCGGAAAGGTGATGGCCACGGTTTTCTGGGATTCACAAGGTGTGATCCACATCGATTACCTCGAGAAGGGTAAAACAATCACGGGGCGCTACTATGCTGACTTATTAGAGAAAAACAAGTGCTGTTCCACCACGACAACGCGCCGGCTCATACCTCCGCCGTCGCCATGGCCAAATTGGTCTAATTGCGCTACCAATTGCTGCCCCATCCACCGTACTCTCCAGATTTGGCCCACTGTGACTACTTTTTGTTTCCAAACCTGAAAAAATCACTCGCCGGGAATAGATTTGGGTCGAATGAGGAGGTCATCGTCGCCACGGAGGCCTATTTTGCTTCCCTGGAGAAAATGTATTTTTTGGACGGGTTAAAAAAGTTAGAGCATCGCTGGGCCAAGTGTATCGAGCTTGAAGGAGATTATGTGGAAAAATAAATTGCCACCTTTCCAAAATTTTCGTTTTTCTTTTGTAGGCTAAGTACTAGTTGAATGACCCTCGTAGAAGTTAAAATAATGCTTGCCGTCTATTTTACGATATTTTGAAAGGCATTTCCTAATGATTGACCTTTCGAATACATGGACTTTATTGGCATACGTTTTCGAGAAACTAAAATAGGGCGGAAATGCATAGTCAATAATTGGCCGAATAAGTTGTTTATAAAATAGTAACTTTGTATGTATACTAAGCCCCTTCCGACGCCTAAGTAGGAATAAAAAGGTATGAATAGCCCTTTTGACTTTCTTCAGAGTTAACTCAACATGTGGGTTAAATTTGAACATTGAGTTAAAGTTGATGCCTAAATATTTTAGTTGATTTGAGACTGGAATAGCTGTGTTTTTAATCAGAATAATGATTCACTCGGTCCGCCTGATAAGATTGACTGATAAGTTCCAGTCATCATAATAATTTATAATTTTAAAAAGAAGCTCTTGCGTTCTCTTTAGTGCTAATTTTGGTGATTTGCTGTTGGCATAAACAAGAGTGTCGTCTGCATATAGTATCATTTGTGCTTTTGCGGCTGTTGGTATATCTGCAGTGTATATTGAATACAGCAGGGGACCTAATACCGAACCTTGTGGAACTCCTTTACCTATTGTAAAGAATTCGGAAGTCGTGTTCTGATATCTGACGCAAGATGATCTATCCTGAAGAAATGAGTGCAGAAGCAGCGTAAAATATGGAGGGAAATTAAGTTTACATAGTTTGTGCACTAGTCCCTTATGCCAAACTGAGTCAAAGGCTTTGGTAATATCTAGAGAACAAGCAACTGTTGCCTCTTTATGGTTTAACCCAGTTGTGATCTCACTATGTAGTAGGAAAAGAGCATCCAAAGTTGAGTGACCTTTCCGTAATCCGAATTGAAAGTCGGGAATAATTTTATTTTCATTACAAAATTCATTTACCTTTTCGTAAAAGAATTTTTCTAATATTTTTCCCAAACAGGGAAGAAGAGATATAGGACGATGTTTTTGGATGGCTGCTCTACCTTGAGTTTGCGGAATATTAAAGATTATGCCTTTCTTACAGGCTTTAGGGAAGTAGAAATTATTAATGCAGTGATTAAATATCGCAACTAAGGGACTCAAACTCTTTTTCGGAATCTTTCTCAGCATAAAATTCGATATATTATCGATGCCAGCAGACTTTTTATTATTTAAAGATTTTATTATAGAATAGAGTGTGTTTTCGGATATAAACATATCTAGAGAGCTGCGATCGTTAAATTTTGTAGTATGAGTTGGGGAGTTTGATTAAAAAAACTGTCGACCTGATCGTTTACATGAGTTTGTAGAGGTGAGCTTGAACTAGATTTATAAAGATCTTTATAAAACGAGGCAAAGTTTGTAGATATATTAATTGGACCTCCTTTTATTTCGCGGTCGTTTCGGCCGGTTATTGCGTTAAGCT
The DNA here is from genome assembly GCA_958298945.1 of Atherix ibis. Taxonomy (NCBI): domain Eukaryota; kingdom Metazoa; phylum Arthropoda; class Insecta; order Diptera; family Athericidae; genus Atherix; species Atherix ibis. The sequence goes on from OY282610.1 coordinate 43,374,875, forward strand.
GTTTGAAATCATCAGGACCTGGACGTACTTTTGAAAATCGTTCAGAAAATTGGTCATTAAAATGTTTGTTAACTTTATTGCGTATCAATAAGTCCTTAGAAAAAGATGGAAAAGAACTGTTTTTTATAAAAAATTTTTTTTTTTTTAACATAATCTCCTTTTAGCTCTATACACTTTTCCAACCATTTTTCCAAAATTTTTATCCCGTCCAAAAAATAGGATTTCGGAAGTTCTGCAAAATACTCATCCGTTTGAGCAATGACAATTCCACAATTTTGGCCATGGAAACAGCGCAGATGTGCACACGCGCATTGGCCTGATGCAAGAGGATTTTTTTCTTCTCCAGATGGGGGCGTTTCTCTTTGATTTCCTCGCTCAACCGTTGCAATAACGACGCGTAATACGCTCCTGTTATTGTTTTTCCTATTTCCAAGTAGTCGATAAAAATGATGCCCTGCGAATCCCAAAACACCGTGGCCATCACCTTGCCGGCCGATGGGACAGTTTTTGTCGTCTTCGGAGCCCGTTCACCCTTGAAAATCCACTGTGATGACTGTCTCTTCGTTTCTGGAGTGTAGTAGTGTATCCAGGTTTCGTCCACAGTGACATATCGACGAAGGAATTCGGCAGGATTGCGATGAAAGAGTGCCAACATAGCCTCAGAGACCACTACATGATTGCGCTTATTCTCCTCTGAGAGCAAACGCGGCACCCATCTTGCCGAAATTTTTTTCACAGACAATTTTTCATGCAAAATTGAAGCGACTGTACCTTGTGATATGCCCGTGGCCTCAACTAATTCGCGCACTTTAATTCGCCGATCGTTCAAAATCAGATCGTGGATTTTGCCGATGATTTCAGGAGTAGACACCTCAACTGGGCGTCCTGAACGATGTTCATCTTTTGTGGATGAACGGCCACGTTTAAATTCATTCTTCCAATTGTAAACCGTCGGAAACACAGGTGCAGATGTGCCATGAACTGCATCCAACTCGGCTTTGATTTCTTTCGGGCTTAAGCCTTTCAAATGGAGATGTTTGATGACAGCCCTAAACTCGCTTTTTTCCATTGTTATGCACAAATAAATGTCGTTAACTTTAATCGACGATAGAAATTGACCTACGCTATTGATCGAGCTGAAATTTTGACAGCTTTCCTGTCGATAATGCTACTTACAAAAAAAAATCCTTACCGACACTACGACCACAATTTCTCGGATTTTATAAGGACTTATTGAAGACCCTCGTAGTTGATATGCAGTTCACCTGTGCCTCTAACAGACGATAATCTGAAGATGAAGTGTTTAATTCTCTCCGAAAAATGCGTTTCATTTCCCTTACCCAACGATTTTTCAAACAGTTCTTAATGTCCTCGGGGAGAGAATCAAATCGATGGCTACTATTGAACAGTTGCCATGAATGTTTATGGATAGCAAGTATGGCCGTATCATCTGCATAAGTTGAATGATAGTATAAGGATCTTATGGGCTGTTATTGGTATAAATATTATATTAAATGGGACCAACGATAGTACCTTATGGAACTCCGGCTAGAAGAGGTTATATTTCCGATAATTTTGAGTTAATTGCAACTTGGAAATGACGTTGGCAGAGATATAAATTTATGATAAGGTAGTATGTTGATAAAAGAAAGCTTTTAAGTTTTTCAGAAGAGTCAAGGATGCCACACACGATCAAAAGCTTGGGAGATATCTAAAAATACTCCTGGGCAATACTCTTTCCTCTCAAGAGAGGATGCAATGTGATCAAGAACGTGATGACATTGCTGGATTGTGGAGTGTTCAGATCGGAAACCAAATTAATTTTAATAGGATTTTTTTTCAAAAAAATCTTACCAAGGATTGGTAGGAAGCTGATAGGTAGAAGAAGAATTAATGGGTTTATTTGGTTTAATAATAATTTAATTTTTATTTTTTATTTTAAATGATATCTACAACTACTTATGCTAGTAACAATCAGATTTTTTACGGGAATATACATGGACATGAAGACATGTGGAGGAAAACACCCATCGATGAACAGGCTAATTTTATTTTATAATTTTAGAGAATCTCTCGGCCATCGCCGTTTTAAACGTCGATGGGTGTATACTGGAAGGGTGGGAGTAAAAAGTTTCCTTCCTAAAGGATTAGGGTGGAAGGATAGGTGCGAATGGAATTTTTTATATCGGGAGATGCATAGTTCACGAACAAATGGAATATTTAGGTCACGGTGGATAACAGCATTGAAAATTTTACGAAGGATTCGGGATTGTAGGGATTGGATTGGAATGGAGTTGGAATGCTTAGTCGAACCCCAAAGTTCTAGACCTTATGTCCATATTGGTTTCAGAACCGTATTGTATAGTAATAGTTTACTTGTTGTTGTAAGTTTTGATTTACTGTCTAGGAGACGTAATAATTGTTTGTATCGTCCGTTAAGTTCACGTCTTTTAGTTTTCGTATGAAGGTTCCAGGTTAACCGTTTGTCCAAGGTAACGTACGCTATTTTTTTGTGGAATAATACTGCCGTTTAGGGTTATGTTGGGAATTTGTTCTTGGCAGAGTGTGAAAGTTACATGAGCAGATTTTTGCTCATTTACCTTGACTCTCCACCTTTTGAACCAAATTTCTTAGGAGTGGATATGGTTCTGTAGGACACTAATGGATGTGGAAGGATCTTTGTGATGTGTCAGGATGGCTGTATCGTCAGCATATGTTGCGGTTAGGATTTTGTTGTGGCAAGGAATGTCATGGGTATAAATGTTATATAGGATAGGACCTAGGATACTTCTTTGAGGGTCACCGGCGGTAATTGGATAAATGTCAGAGTACTCCATATTTTTAGCTACCTGAAAATATCGATCTGAGAGATAAGATTTAAGGATGTGGAAATAACTCGAGGGTAGGACTCGCTGCAACTTTAATAATTTAATGACAGAGAATGTCTAGAGTATGGGAAAATTGGTTGTGCGCAGGATACCATTGAAAATGTATGTAATTAAAACTTAAGCTTTTCAGGAAATTTGCTTCAGGATAGGAGCTGTTATTAGATCATAGCTAGGAGCTTTTTTGTTGGGAAAGCGAAGAATAGTATATTTAATTTCCAAGGACTTGAAAGTTTTGGGAGGAACACGTATAGAGAGTGGAAACATTTGTTCTTCGATAATTTTTTTAGGTATGTCTTCTATATCATCATGTGAAGCAAAAGTATTTACCAAATGTGTAGCCAAATACTTCAGTTGTTTCTTTGTCTGTTTTTTCCCAGTTACCGTCATTTTGTTTCAGCGGGTGTGATGTTCTTTTGTACGAGAGTATTCGTTTAGTGGCTTCCCCTAGTAGATTGTGTATAAATTTCATGCCGTTCATTATAGTGCTTTCTAATTTCCATATTCAGTTCACGATGTAGTCGGTTAAGTTTCTGTTTGCAGCTAGGTGTGTGGCCTATTTAAATATTAAAATCGCCACTTTAGAAGGATAACTTTAGAAATAGTATATTCTATATAAGAATGATAAAGTTTTTTTCTCTAGTATGGCCACTATACCGAAAGATAAATTTCGTTTAATAAATATGAAGGTTAATGGCTTATGTTTTCGTCATTTATATACCATAAATGATTAAAACATAACTAATATGTATTTTTAATAAGTGTATAGTACATAACTTCTATATGCATTTTATAGAATTTCGAATCATTGAGAATACATGAAGTACGATAGATGCTGTCACATTAACAACACCTCAGTTGGTACCAAAATAGTTAACAATTATTTCCAGGCATTTTTGTACGTTTTGGATTTATAAAAAAAAATTATTTTTGCAAAATTACATATGTAGCTTAAGTCTTATTGCCACATAAAAGTTCAGCATTTTGGCATACAAATGAAAGTACCGACATTGAAGAATAAAAAAAAAGCGACATTACTCTTAACGCTTGGTTGCTAAAAGCTAGTTATCCCTGGAGAAGTTTCTGAACACCTTCTTAAAAGCTACTTTTTAAGCATAAAATATAATTTCTGGAACTTCTCACATTACTTTCATGTAAAGAAAATTTTCTGAGCAAAATCATAACAAACATTTATCAAAATATTGTATTTTATTCAAATATAATTTAATAATAGCCAATCAAATAGTACACATTCCATTAAATCTGACATAAAGAAATATTTTTTCAATGTACGTACAACACCCGTCGGAATGTATACTGAGACTTTTACGTGGAACAGCTTGATTTAGATTGCAACTAAGCCGAACGAATCGTTCACAGTGACAGTAATAACACTAACACTTTAGACTTGTTTCTTACAACCGACCTCGATAAGTATATCGTCAATATACGTGAATGCCAGTTTGGCAGTACGAGAATGCAAACTGGGACAATCTGCACAGCTTCCTTAGGAGTCTTAACTGGTCAGTGTGTTTCCTCAATAGTGAATGAACGCTGCCGCTAATATGCTCACCAAAATTATTTTACTCAATATAAAACAATTCATTCCTCAATGAAAAATGGTGGCTTGACTTGAAGTGCCAACAGGTAACCGAGGAAAAAGGGTTAGGCTTTCGGCCTTATAGGGCCAACCCTTCTAGCATATCTAGTCGAAAAGTGTTGAGATGAATTAATTTCACCTGCAATTATCTTTAAGTTATTATATAGAGTCAAAACAAAACTAAGTAGGTAGTAATTAGAAAATGAAGTTTTCGTTTATAGAATAATAAGAAAAATTTATTGTATGATTGTATGTCGAAGTGAAAGTGTGCTCCGAAAATTAAATAAAACTACCACTGCCAAATTGGTGTGTTTGTTGTTTATTTGTCAAATCAGTGTGTTTAATTGGAGATCATCAAAATTATTTACAACAGGTTATGAGCCCAGAGTTGTCGTAAGTCAGAATCTCCAGTTAAGGACAACGAAAGCAGAAAATCGACAGGACAAACAGCACGCAGGAGCAACCTAACCTCCAAATTCACCGGCAAACTGTCATCGAAAGTCAGAGCAGCCGTCGTAAGCGTCACCGAACTGTAAGTTTGAAAATTTTATAACTAGTCTGAAAAATTGAACTTGTAAAGTCAGTTTGAAAAATGGACACAGTCAAGTCAAAGTTAGAAACACTGTGTGAAGATTCACAAGGCAAGGTTAATTATGCGTCCTGGCGCTTGAAATTAAACTTAGTCTTAAAAACACAAGATGTGTATGAAGTCGCAATCGGCACAAAAGTCAAACCAGCAGGTGCCTCAACTGATGAAACAGTGAAAGCATGGGTCAAACAAGATCTCTAGGGCCAAACACTCATCGCACTCAACGTGAGCAGTCAGATAGCCAGCAAACTCGCACACTGTGTGACTTCAAAACAGATGTTGGACAAAATCATCAACCTGTACGGAACGAAAACTGAAGTGACCAGAGAGACATTGCGACAGAAATTCTTCTCATTTGTCTACGACGAGACAAAGTCAGCTGCTGAAAATTGCATGGACATCACCGCCATTGCCGAGGAACTAGCAAATGACATTGATCCAATTCGTCCAAGTTGGGTGATATCGAGGATCCTGGGTGTGCTGCCACCCAAGTTGGCACACTTCAGGACATCATGGGACAACGTTGATGCAGGACAGTAGACAGTGGAAAGACTAGTTGAACGACTCAGACTTGACGACGAGAGGCTGAAAGAAAATGGAAATGGACATCAAACAAGCAATCAGAATGCACTTGTCACCAAGCACCACAACAAGAAAGGACAGCAACCAATGAGCAAGAGTGAGGCCAAATCGAAAATCTGTTTCAAGTGTGAGAAGAAAGGACACTTTGTGAGGGAATGCAAAGGCAAGCCAATACCAAATTACTTAGAATATTGCAAACGCAATTACGCCTGCAACAAGTGCGGAAGGGACACTTCAAAAATGAATGCAGACCACGTTCCAGTGAGCAGAGTAACCAGTCACCATTGGCAGTTCTGAACACATCTCATGACACAAATTCAGTGAGCAAGGACGAATGTTGGTTCCAGGACTGTGGAGCAAGCCAACATATGTCATCACACCGCAAGTGGTTCACCGACATGGTCGAACTTGACAAGCCTGTTCCAATCCTAATTGGAAATGGCACTCAGCTAGATGGCGTTGCTGTTGGAAATGTGAAATTGGAAGCATATGATGGCCAGAAGTGGAAGGAAGTGGTTCTCAAAAATGTTTTGTACGCGCAAAGTCTCGGATTTAACCTCGTCTCAGTGGGGCAAATCCTGGATAAAGGTTTTCAACAAAAGGCTGACCACAAAACGTCAAAATTTGTCAACTCAAGGACAAATGAAGTAGCTGTCATGGCAGAACGAGAGGGCAACCTATTCAAGATGCTACTGAGGAGAGAAAAGGAAGTTGAATGCACTTTTATCACGTCAATCAGGACATGGCATGAGAGACTGGCGCATCAAAACATAAAGTACGTGAAAAACATTTTGAAAAGTCAAAATGTGAAGTATGTGGACGACTGGGATGGCACCAACTGCATAGGCTGTGACTATGGGAAGCACCATCGGATCTCTCACCCTGCAAACCCGAAGAAAGCGAAACAACCCCTGGACCTGGTGCACGTGGACATGGGTGAAATGGACGTTCCTTCTCTCGAAAACTCAAAGTACTTTCTCCTATTTAAAGACGACTACACACATTATCGCACGATATACTTCATGAAGTCCAAAGATGAAGCTTCAAGCAAACTTGAAAAGTACATCAACCTGGTAGAAAATCAATTCGGGAGGAAAATAAAGAAACTCAGATCAGACAACGGAGCCGAGATAAGGAACGCCCAAACAAGAAAGATGGTAGAAGAAAGAGGAATTTTCCACACAGTCACAAACACCCACACACCAGAGCAAAATGGAAGGATCGAGAGGGAAATGCGAACCATCGTAGAAGCCACTCGTACAGCGATTCACTCCAACGGACTAGACAAGAGACTGTGGGCGGAGGCAGCAAACTACGCAGTCTTCACCATCAACCAGACTGGCACAAGCTCCGTTGAAGGAAAGACATCAGCACAACTTTGGTTTGGACGACAGGTCGACATCAGCAAGCTGCGTGCATTCGGATGTGAGTGCTACGTACTCAAACCAAATCACCAGAGAGGAAAGATGGATCGCAAGTCTGAAAAAGAAATCATGATAGGCTACAAATGGGACTCACCGTGTTATAGAATTTACTTTCCAAGCACAGGAAAAATCGTCAGCTCAGACAACGTAATTTTCCATGAAGCCAAGCCTCTTCAAGACCAAGGACAGAACTGAGCTACTCAAGCCCGCAAGAAGTGACTGCTGAAGAAAAAGAAGCGGATGAGGAAACTAAGCAAGCAGAATGCGAGTCAGACGAAGATGGACAGCATGAAAAACCGAAAGAAAGGGTCAACCAGACACCACCAGCGAATCAGACACCAAGTCGAGAACTGAGAGACCGCAACACTCTGAAACAACCCAAGAGATACGCCGGAACTGAAGGTGAAGACTGATGGGATATCTGTGAGCCAACCCAGGTACACGATGAAGATGCTCGAGAAGATGCAATATGCCGACTGCAACCCCGTCTCAACTCCCATCGACATTGGAGCTGCGAAAGAAGTCATGGAGAAACCGAATGTCCAAGCAACAGCCACCAAAGCACCCTACCGAGAGGCAATTGGTAGCTTGCTGTATCTTGCGACAATCTCCAGGCCAGACATTAGTTTTGCGGTAAATCTTCTCAGCAGATTCTGTGCACAACCAAAAGACACTCACTGGAACATGGTGAAGCGAATATTCAAGTATCTGAGAGGCACGATGAACAGTGGAATCTTCTTCAATGGAGATCATCAAAAATTCACAACAGGTTATGGAAATTAATTCAGGAGGAGTGTTGAGAGGAATTAATTTCACTTGCAACTATTTTTAAGTTATTATATAGACTCAAAACAAAACTAAGTAGGCAGTAATTAGAAAATGAAGTTTTCGTTTATAGAATAATTAACGAAAACTTCATTTTCTAAATACTCCGAAAATTAAATAAAACTACCACTGCCAAATTGGTGTGTTCGTTGTTTATTTGTCAAATCAGTGTGTTTAATTGGAGATCATCGAAATTATTTACAACAAAAAGTGAAACTAATTGCAATTGATATTTTAGGCTGTTTTGTCTGTTGCATCAGGCTGTTTTGTCAAAAATGCTTGCACTTAAGCAACTTTTATTGACACGGTTCGAAAGGAAGGTTCTAATAATCAAATGGATTAGAAACTTGCTTTCGAAATGTGTCAATAAAAGTTGCTTTAAATGTCATCAAGTGTACAGTCCACCAAATAAATAGTGGTGTTCCCCAAGGTTCGGTTCTATTTCCGACACTTTTACTTATTTTCATAAATGATATGTTATCTGTATAGTTTATTATACCGATTCCCTGATTCACGTCATAACTCTTCGGTCATGGATGGGGAATGTTATAAAACTAAATATTTCAGAACTACTTCGCAGGATTGTTTTAGTTTTGTTTTTTTAATTAAATAAGTGAATTTTTGCTTACATGCAATTTTCTGTTAAATTTTCTTTTCAGAAAAAATGTGAGAATACATTAACAAAATCAAAAAAGCACCTCATCAAAACTGTATTTTTATTTCATATTTGATTGTCCAAAAGCATAGCTTTTGAAGTAACTATATTGTATATAAGATTGATAATATTGTCTTTTGGGGTTTTTTTGTTGACAAAACTGATAAGGTGGATTTTTAATAGTCTCCAATTTTGTAAATACATATAGTTTTAGTTTTGATATAAAATTAGGGTAACTTAGTTTTGCCCTCTTTTGTTTACAACAAATTATTTAACATTAAATTTGTTTCACTCTCGATGAATGATATTTCTTAGGTTTACCTTTGATGTAATTGAATCTTGGAATTCCATTGAAGGAAAACCTTAAAATAGGTTTAAAATGTAGCATAATTATTCGATGGAATTTAGATCTGAAGATTTGCAGAGAAAAATTCTTTTATTTAAAAGATGAACGCAATTTTTTCTCAGACACTTCAGGGTTTGTGACGAAAGGCATTTTTTTTTGCTGGAACTTCAGCCCATTTAAGTTGGTATCATCCGATGTGTTTTTAGATCCTTCTACAATATATTCTTGGTTGAATCCGACTATTCGCTTATACCATTTGCAGCCACGTAACTCCAAACCCTTATGGTATCTCCACCATTCTTAGCGGTAAAATGGTGTGTAATTATAATTTGTTTAAAAAATTGCATGTCTACCTACAGAACACATCGTACAAGGCCTACAATTGGAAGTTTTTCTTAAGTTTTAAAACAAAACACATTTTATATGAAAATTCCATAATTTCTTACCTGAAATGTATTGTTAATACTTAACCATTTATGAATAAAAGGAATATTGGGCAAATGCCTACCACGACTATGATTGCAGGGATCGATCCTTTTTATTTTTTGCTTAATTGTGGTTTGAGCTCTTGAATTCTGTTACGGTATTTTCTCATAAATCTTAACTTTCACATAGCTGCACAAGAAGATGTCCAACAGTGCTAAATCACATGACCTTGGTAGCCAATTGGAAAAATGGAAAAATGGAAAAATGGAAAAATGGAAAATTGGAAAAATGAAAAATGGAAAAATGGAAAAATGGAAAAATGGAAAAATGGAAAAATGGAAAAATGGAAAAATGGAAAAATGGAAAATGGAAAAATGAAAAAATGAAAAAATGGAAAAATGGAAAATGGAAAAATGGAAAAATGGAAAAATGGAAAAATGGAAAAATGGAAAAATGGAAAAAATGGAAAAATGGAAAAATGGAAAAATGGAAAAATGGAAAAATGGAAAAATGGAAAAATGGAAAAATGGAAAAATGGAAAAATGGAAAAATGGAAAAATGGAAAAATGGGAAAAATGGAAAAATGGAAAAATGGAAAAAATGGAAAAATGGAAAAATGAAAAATGGAAAAATGGAAAAATGGAAAAATGGAAAAATGGAAAAATGAAAAAATGGAAAAATGAAAAATGGAAAAATGGAAAAATGGAAAAATGGAAAAATGGAAAAATGGAAAAATGGAAAAATGAAATGGAAAAATGGAAGAATGGAAGAATGGAAAAATGGAAAAATTGGAAAAATGGAAAAATGGAAAAATGGAAAATGGAAAAATGGAAAAATGGAAAAATGGAAAAATAGGAAAAAATGGAAAAATGGAAAAATGGAAAAATGGAAAAATGGAAAAATGGAAAAATGGAAAAATGGAAAAATGGAAAAATGGAAAAATGGGAAAATGGAAAAATGGAAAAATGGAAAAATGGAAAAATGGAAAAATGGAAAAATGGAAAAATGGAAAAATGGAAAATGGAAAAATGGAAAAAATGGAAAAAATGGAAAAATGGAAAAATGGAAAAATGGAAAAATGGAAAAATGGAAAAATGGAAAAATGGAAAAATGGAAAAATGGAAAAATGGAAAAATGGAAAAATGGAAAAATGGAAAAATGGAAAAATTGAAAAATTGAAAAATTGAAAAATTGAAAAATTGAAAAATGGAAAAATTGGAAAATTGGAAAAATGGAAAAATGGAAAAATGGAAAAATGGAAAAATGGAAAAATGGAAAAATGGAAAAATGGAAAAATGGAAAAATGGAAAAATGGAAAAATGGAAAAATGGAAAAATGGAAAAATGGAAAAATGGAAAAATGGAAAAATGGAAAAATGGAAAAATGGAAAAATGGAAAAATGGAAAAATGGAAAAATGGAAAAATGGAAAAATGGAAAAATGGAAAAATGGAAAAATGGAAAAATGGAAAAATGGAAAAATGGAAAAATGGAAAAATGGAAAAATGGAAAAATGGAAAAATGGAAAAATGGAAAAATGGAAAAATGGAAAAATGGAAAAATGGAAAAATGGAAAAATGGAAAAATGGAAAAATGGAAAAATGGAAAAATGGAAAAATGGAAAAATGGAAAAATGGAAAAATGGAAAAATGGAAAAATGGAAAAATGGAAAAATGGAAAAATGGAAAAATGGAAAAATGGAAAAATGGAAAAATGGAAAAATGGAAAAATGGAAAAATGGAAAAATGGAAAAATGGAAAAATGGAAAAATGGAAAAATGGAAAAATGAAAAATGGAAAAATGGAAAAATGGAAAAATGGAAAAATGGAAAAATAGAAAAATGGAAAAATGGAAAAATGGAAAAATGGAAAAATGGAAAAATGGAAAAATGGAAAAATGGAAAAATGGAAAAATGGAAAAATGGAAAAATGGAAAATGGAAAAATGGAAAAATGGAAAAATGGAAAAATGGAAAAATGGAAAAATGGAAAAATGGAAAAATGGAAAAATGGAAAAATGGAAAAATGGAAAAATGGAAAAATGGAAAAATGGAAAAATGGAAAAATGGAAAAATGGAAAAATGGAAAAATGGAAAAATGGAAAAATGGAAAAATGGAAAAATGGAAAAATGGAAAAATGGAAAAATGGAAAAATGGAAAAATGGAAAAATGGAAAAATGGAAAAATGGAAAAATGGAAAAATGGAAAAATGGAAAAATGGAAAAATGGAAAAATGGAAAAATGGAAAAATGGAAAAATGGAAAAATGGAAAAATGGAAAAATGGAAAAATGGAAAAATGGAAAAATGGAAAAATGGAAAAATGGAAAAATGGAAAAATGGAAAAATGGAAAAATGGAAAAATGGAAAAATGGAAAAATGGAAAAATGGAAAAATGGAAAAATGGAAAAATGGAAAAATGGAAAAATGGAAAAATGGAAAAATGGAAAAATGGAAAAATGGAAAAATGGAAAAATGGAAAAATGGAAAAATGGAAAAATGGAAAAATGGAAAAATGGAAAAATCGAAAAATCGAAAAATCGAAAAATCGAAAAATCGAAAAATCGAAAAATCGAAAAATCGAAAAATGGAAAAATGGAAAAATGGAAAAATGGAAAAATGGAAAAATGGTAAAATGGAAAAATGGAAAAATGGAAAAATGGAAAAATGGAAAAATGGAAAAATGGAAAAATGAAAAAATGGGAAAATGGAAAAATGGAAAAATGGAAAAATGGAAAAATGGAAAAATGGAAAAATGGAAAAATGGAAAAATGGAAAAATGGAAAAATGGAAAAATGGAAAAATGGAAAAATGGAAAAATGGCAAAATGGCAAAATGGCAAAATGGCAAAATGGCAAAATGGCAAAATGGCAAAATGGCAAAATGGCAAAATGGCAAAATGGCAAAATGGCAAAATGGCAAAATGGCAAAATGGCAAAATGGCAAAATGGCAAAATGGCAAAATGGCAAAATGGCAAAATGGCAAAATGGCAAAATGGCAAAATGGCAAAATGGCAAAATGGCAAAATGGCAAAATGGCAAAATGGCAAAATGGCAAAATGGCAAAATGGCAAAATGGCAAAATGGCAAAATGGCAAAATGGCAAAATGGCAAAATGGCAAAATGGCAAAATGGCAAAATGGCAAAATGGCAAAATGGCAAAATGGCAAAATGGCAAAATGGCAAAATGGCAAAATGGCAAAATGGCAAAATGGCAAAATGGCAAAATGGCAAAATGGCAAAATGGCAAAATGGCAAAATGGCAAAATGGCAAAATGGCAAAATGGAAAAATGGAAAAATGGAAAAATGGAAAAATGGAAAAATGGAAAAATGGAAAAATGGAAAAATGGAAAAATGGAAAAATGGAAAAATGGAAAAATGGAAAAATGGAAAAATGGAAAAATGGAAAAATGGAAAAATGGAAAAATGGAAAAATGGAAAAATGGAAAAATGGAAAAATGGAAAAATGGAAAAATGGAAAAATGGAAAAATGGAAAAATGGAAAAATGGAAAAATGGAAAAATGGAAAAATGGAAAAATGGAAAAATGGAAAAATGGAAAAATGGAAAAATGGAAAAATGGAAAAATGGAAAAATGGTAAAATGGTAAAATGGTAAAATGGAAAAATGGAAAAATGGAAAAATGAAAAAATGGAAAAATGGAAAAATGGAAAAATGGAAAAATGGAAAAATGGAAAAATGGAAAAATGGAAAAATGGAAAAATGGAAAAATGGAAAAATGGAAAAATGGAAAAATGGAAAAATGGAAAAATGGAAAAATGGAAAAATGGAAAAATGGAAAAATGGAAAAATGGAAAAATGGAAAAATGGAAAAATGGAAAAATGGAAAAATGGAAAAATGGAAAAATGGAAAAATGGAAAAATGGAAAAATGGAAAAATGGAAAAATGGAAAAATGGAAAAATGGAAAAATGGAAAAATGGAAAAATGGAAAAATGGAAAAATGGAAAAATGGAAAAATGGAAAAATGGAAAAATGGAAAAATGGAAAAATGGAAAAATGGAAAAATGGAAAAATGGAAAAATGGAAAAATGGAAAAATGGAAAAATGGAAAAATGGAAAAATGGAAAAATGGAAAAATGGAAAAATGGAAAAATGGAAAAATGGAAAAATGGAAAAATGGAAAAATGGAAAAATGGAAAAATGGAAAAATGGAAAAATGGAAAAATGGAAAAATGGAAAAATGGAAAAATGTAAAAATGGAAAAATGGAAAAATGGAAAAATGGAAAAATGGAAAAATGGAAAAATGGCAAAATGGCAAAATGGCAAAATGGAAAAATGGAAAAATGGAAAAATGGAAAAATGGAAAAATGGAAAAATGGAAAAATGGAAAAATGGAAAAATGGAAAAATGGAAAAATGGAAAAATGGAAAAATGGAAAAATGGAAAAATGGAAAAATGGAAAAATGGAAAAATGGAAAAATGGAAAAATGGAAAAATGGAAAAATGGAAAAATGGAAAAATGGAAAAATGGAAAAATGGAAAAATGGAAAAATGGAAAAATGGAAAAATGGAAAAATGGAAAAATGGAAAAATGGAAAAATGGAAAAATGGAAAAATGGAAAAATGGAAAAATGGAAAAATGGAAAAATGGAAAAATGGAAAAATGGAAAAATGGAAAAATGGAAAAATGGAAAAATGGAAAAATGGAAAAATGGAAAAATGGAAAAATGGAAAAATGGAAAAATGGAAAAATGGAAAAATGGAAAAATGGAAAAATGGAAAAATGGAAAAATGGAAAAATGGAAAAATGGAAAAATGGAAAAATGGAAAAATGGAAAAATGGAAAAATGGAAAAATGGAAAAATGGAAAAATGGAAAAATGGAAAAATGGAAAAATGGAAAAATGGAAAAATGGAAAAATGGAAAAATGGAAAAATGGAAAAATGGAAAAATGGAAAAATGGAAAAATGGAAAAATGGAAAAATGGAAAAATGGAAAAATGGAAAAATGGAAAAATGGAAAAATGGAAAAATGGAAAAATGGAAAAATGGAAAAATGGAAAAATGGAAAAATGGAAAAATGGAAAAATGGAAAAATGGAAAAATGGAAAAATGGAAAAATGGAAAAATGGAAAAATGGAAAAATGGAAAAATGGAAAAATGGAAAAATGGAAAAATGGAAAAATGGAAAAATGGAAAAATGGAAAAATGGAAAAATGGAAAAATGGAAAAATGGAAAAATGGAAAAATGGAAAAATGGAAAAATGGAAAAATGGAAAAATGGAAAAATGGAAAAATGGAAAAATGGAAAAATGGAAAAATGGAAAAATGGAAAAATGAATAAATGGATAAATGGAAAAATGGAAAAATGGAAAAATGGAAAAATGGAAAAATGGAAAAATGGACATAATGGAAAAATGGAAAAATAGAATAAATTTGCTCATCATTTTGGTGGTCGTACACTTTTAGCTCCAGCTTCCATAGCTGGTTAATAAATAATTCTATGGCTAACTATAATTTTTTTTTACAATATTATTAGTTTCTAAATCAACTTAAGAAATTAGATAGTTTCGAAACTATCTAAAAATTCGTATGCATCAATTTTTTTGCAGAAAGTAATAGTGACCAAACTTAGCCAGAGCTGATATGTAGTCAACATTTACAAGTATTAGCAACTGCCTTATAAACGTTCAAACTTTTCTTCTAGAAAATCCTTTTGATTTTAAACAATCAAAAGGTACACGAAGTCAAAAATCCGGTTCGGCGTTTTCTTCTCCTTGTAAATGTGCCCATGAGCGTTTAAAATGGATTCCATCCACCGACTTCGGGCTCACTTCTTAATAGCTCCGGCCTTATTTGTTATTGCATTCATCATGTTTTGGATTATATTGGTTTACTGGTATTTTGATGGGTTTTGGTAGAAACCGAATACGTTCATTTCTTCAATTTAATTAAGTCCGAGAAGACAAACCATCTTTAGAAATGTATTCGTTCGTCCTAGATGGGATTCTATTAGAATCGTACTGGTATATTTACGCACGTTAGAGTAGAATGGATGTTCGGACTCTGACATATCCATTTAGGTCCGTACACAAGTTTTCCTTCTTATTTATTTGTAAGTTTACTTTTCTATTGTTTCTGTCCATTCAGTGGAAATCTTCAGAGCGGCAGAGTTCATTTTGCTCCACTCCACGTTTCTGATATTCAAACAAACAATTGTTCTTTACGGGAAAGTATTTTAAAACTTCTAGAAACGAATGGCCTCCAATAAATGGCTAGCTGTATTTACGTTCAAATATAAATTTCCGCTGAAAATTCCAAATAAGTAGTTGCATAGCCGAGCGGAGATTTAATGAGTTTTCTCTACATAATAAATGAACTTTCTCCTCGTCAAGAATGGGTCAACCAGTTGGTCAGTTGACCGGTCCATTGGTCATCCGGTTATCTGGTCGTTCAGTCCTTTGGCCGATCACACCGTCCTGCCGAATGGTCAAATGTTCAGTTCAGTTGTTGTTTCCTGGTATGTTCAATAGTGGTTAGGTTTAGTTTGTTGGAATCATTTTTAGACTTGTCAGGATTGGTTTTTGGATTGATATCGAAATTTGACCCTTTCATTTAAGGATCCCTGTACAATACAGAAGCCCTTTGCCATATGTACAAGTGTTGCGTTGTACAATGACCAAATACGAACTACCCTCATCCATATTAACTAACTATCTGCCATGTTCGGCAAATGAAGAATGGTGACAGACGACATTTGAAATTACTGGTATTTGTTCACACATACCTCCCTATATCTCTACCCAAAAAACATCACTACACACATATACACAGAAACTAAAAATATTCATAATTGAAATACCCGAAAATATGTGGCGACAGTACATCATAGCTGGTTTCCTAGTATGAATATGCACATAAAATTGTACGATGGCATGATTAAAATTAAAATTACGAGATACCATTCCAGCTTGGTTTATTAGACTTTTGGAATTTTTGGATAGCAAATCAGAATTTAACATCACCACCGAAATATTCAGAAATGAGTATTTTTCGGTTGGCAAATTTTTGTACCAATACACATCCATACGAGTACACTAGTATTGATAAGGATACCTCGTTTCCCCTATATTAGTAGATAAATTTGTTTCTACACTTGTCGTTTATTTACTTAGTTACTCGGCAGAAATTTGTGAATAATAAGATTTAGTATAGTCTATCCTCGATAGATTCATAAATATTTTCGTAAGATTTTTAAATCGAAATTTTATTAAGTAATCTCACGCCTGTGTTTACTTAAGAACACTTCGTACAGGAATCTGTGCAAAACGTTGACAGGTGTTCATAAATTGTTTTGGTTTCAATTACTTAGTTTGTTGCTGGAAGGTGTAAAAACTAATATTTATATAGCGTTCTTTAATAATATAGAAATTTTGATCAAAATCCTTACCGTATTTATAATTAATTAGAATCTAAACAATAAAATTCTTCCATCTCAAAAAAGGAAGATATTTTCGATGGTTTATTATTGATTAAAATTTCATTCATGCAAATATTAGGTGAATTTTTAAAAATATTTTTTGAAATTTTTACTCAATTACGATTAGAAACATTTATGAAAATAAAAGTTTCAATATTATTATTATTCATATAATTTGTGTTTGTCAAAAATGGAATTTTTTTTTGGAAATTGAAATATATTTTTAGGACAAAAATTATAATTTTTTGAAGTTTATTTTATAATAAAAATAGATTCTATTTAAGAGTATCAGTTATTAAAACTCTTATCCAATATAATGTCAAGCAAGTGTCCTCCATGAATGTAAATTTTTTTTGATCTAAAATTCAAGCAGCTGGGAACTATAATTATTGTTGTGATGCGGACAGGCTACAAGGTCTTCACGATGATTACAAACATCCGCATTGGTTCTATATCACCAACAACAAAAAGTGACAGAACCAAAACAGAAAATTGTAGTTTGGATGAACCATATCAACCATCTAATTTACACATATGACATTAAAAAGCCCCGACATACCATTGGCAGGCCCTTCTATAACTAAAGAAGAAATACTTCGGTTGGACCGAATGATTTACCTGAAAAACTTTTAAAAAATAAAAATATATTACCCAATAAGGACGATTGCATTTAAGGAAAGTCGCACATGCTAAGTTTAGATGAATAGCAATAATAGGGAATCACAGAAATTGGTTTTCCTGACACAAACTCTTTGATGGAGATGACTATGTGCCAGCGTACGCGCATGGGGAATCATTCCAATATCTGAACGATCTGATCAGACGGATCCCCTTTTTCTGAGCCTTTCGAGGACATTTTTTTCTTCAAAAGAATTACTTCACAGTTTAATGGTCTGTCCAAAAGTCTTCACTCGTTCCACTTTTTTACCACTTTTCGATGTTGAAGCCTTCCCTGAGTAAGGTTTGTCTTCCACTGATTTTTCGGCATCCAAAAATACCTTATGCCACAGCAAAATTAATGTTCTTGATAATAAATTTTCTGCAGAAATTTGTTGATCCTTCAAGGTTTACACTAAATTTGATGGCACATCCTTGGTGAAAATTTTGCAACACATCACAAAAACACAAAATAGGATCACATAGCTACCACTTGTCCGAGGTTGAAACTTGTCCGACATGCTTTTTATTTTGTAATAGTAAAGTTGAAATCACCTAAAGAGACAACTTGGACTTTTGACCCACTAAGCCTACCTTACTTGGTTATATTGCTATATTTTATTATGAAACTGCCGGCAGAGATTGATTGAATTCACTTCTCCGGTAGATTACTACTAACGTTAACGTTCACGCTCATCCAGATTAAGTCTTGTTGGGATTATTATCGCAAAGAGATCGACAGCATCCAAAGCTGTCCTCGAGTCCAACATCAGGGCCACGATATGCTCCAGCGTCAAGGTCTGCCAACATACCTCTGTGCATCCTCACTTTCCTCTCGAAAACTTTCCTCTCCATAACCTCCTCGCAAGAAGAGCACATTTTGCTTTAGTCAGGAAACGTCCATGTCCCGTTAGCAATTAAGACGGGTAGTAGCCAATATCACCGTGTCGCCGATCTATCCGACGGGATGAGACAGTTATAATATATTATCTAACGTGACTTATTTGTCTTTAAACATAAAACCACGAGTCGTCTACGACTATAAGGATTGAGTTACGCGCAATTAACGTACCGCTATTACTGGCAGTTTACAGTCAATAACCAGTTACAAGCTGATTACTCCCACTGTTAGTGGTGAGGACTATTAAATCTCTACTGTCATAAGCATTGACAGCGCCTGAGTTAATTACCAGTATCTTCCACCAGCGATCCGGAGATCGTACCCGCGATATGGGTATCAACCACAGTCACTACGTTGCCTCACCATTGTCGGGCATAGTGTGTTCCAACACCATGGGGCCCGTAGTACCAATTTTTGATTTAAGAATAATTCGGTTTGTACTCCGCTCATTGAGCTACGATTAGGAATCTTACGTGTATAAATCCCTATGCACCGCTAATTCAGCTCAGATACGCGGGTTCGCCAAGACCCGAAAGTACAACCGGAATCGACCTTGGTCTTTCACCCGGTTGTAGCCACCCTGCTTGTCATTCACACACTCATTCACGCACCATTCTCGCTCTTCTCTCAAAAAGTGCAACGAGAAATTTATTAAGGCATTCATACCGGTCTCTCATACCTAACGCACGTAAGTCACGTAAATCCCCATATAGGCCACACTCAATGAGAAGATGCTTGGTACTTTCCTTCGCCGCCCCACAAGGGCATCTAGCCTCCGCAGCTAGACCACGCCTGTACAGGAACCCATTCATACTGCCGTGTCCCGTGAGTAAATAAATACACAAGGTACAGACCAAATTCAAATCTATAAGCAGATGCAAAGCACACATCTGAAATGAACATGTGCGTTCATTTACCATTCACACTCTCATCCCATCGACGTTGCCAAATTTCATAGATTCTATTCAGGACCAGTATACGCCGCTGGCGTGGACTAAGATTCTGAACCTCTTTATTCGTAACCGGACAACCAGCAAGCGGAATGCCCCACCGTAGACGATAGTGGATGCTTCCACGCAGCACCTCCAGGTTCCATGGAATTTCTCCCATGAGAACCTACATCGCCTAGGTTGGCACGGTTCTACATACATTTAAACATGCATACAAAGTCAGATACTGACATGAATTTATGCCCATCCTTTGCCGGGATGAGACGGTCAGTTCATGAGCCATCGAGAACAATTTCCCAACATTATTGGAATTGCTCCGATGTCCCAGGCTGTACAGCCTCTATCGCTCCTCCGCCAGAATTTCGATCGATATTATTCCGGCCACAAGACAAATCAGCTCGTATGATACTTGTTAGAATGGTATGTAGGTTGTTATAATGAGCCCAGCCTTCCAAATTGGTGTAGCATAGACTACTCCGCCTGGCAACTTTAAAGTTAGGCATAGGGTGCATAAGTACCATCAAAAACTCGCTACTTTCCCACCCAAAAATATGTATTCCTGAAACCACAGTCGCGTGTACATTATCGCTTCCCCTTAGCGATAGTACCGTGGTAACATCAGGTTCGCCAATCCTAACGTTAATGCTCTTCCTGCACTTCCTACCTGTGATGAGCACTGTATCCGTCTTATGATCTGCAAGCCGAAGACCAACTGCCGGAAGCCAACGTTGAATACAAACAATAGTCTCATTACAGATGCGGTCTACCTCTTCCACATATTATGTCCCTACGTGTAGGACAACATCATAAACGAATATGATGATTCTCGCCTTCTGTGGGATATTGTCCTTGAGAATGCAATCACCCATCATATTATACAACATTAACCATATCAAAATATTAATTAGCGATGCAAGAGGTACTTTTTTGTGACCGATTTTTCTGCTTGCCCGGACGAGATAATTTTGGGCAATTGGTGGAACCTCCTCGCCAACAAGGGAACAAGTTGATCACAATTCTGTCTAGCAGATAAGGGCAGGTCAGAGCCATCATGGAAGAACCTTTCATCTTGTTCAGAACTATCAGGTACGCCCTACCCTACCCCACGGGTTGTTCTCAACAACCCTCCAATACCATTACTTTTCTACTGGATTAGTTTACCAGAATTTGTCGCAAATTTATCTAACAATGATTATTTTATAGAATTTTATTCGTCAAAGTAATATTTTTTAAAATTATATTTCCTATTAGTTTATTGCGGTTACCATTTATATAAGGTGTAGTAAAAAGGAATCCATTATTTTTGTATTAAATTGACGGTTTTATTTAGCATAGATAGAATGATACGATTTAGGTCAAATATGCACCGTTTTGTTCGATAACTTGTTGCTATTTTTGAGGTAGTTTCATAATGCCTCTGTCATAGAAACCCTCGTCCCTATTGGCAAAAAACTGGAACAGTCGATTTTCACAATCTTCTCTTGAGGCGAATTTTTCACCTGCAAAATCATTCGTCATAGACAGGAAGAGGTGATAATCACTTGGTGCCAGGTCCGGACTATAAGAATATCCCAACCAAGGTCCCGGAACTTCTGGCGAGTCACTATCAATGTATGCGGCCTGGCGTTGTCCTGATGGAGCACAATTGCTTCTTTCAGACGGTCCAATTGTTGACAGTATAGGTCCGAATTAAGAGTTCGGCCGTAGGGGAGCAGCTCATAGTAGATGATTCCCTGCCAGTCCCACCAAACACACAGCAAAACCTTCTTGGCTGTCAATCCTGGCTTGACCATCGTTTGCGCCGGGTGACCGCGATTTGACCACGACCGTTGTCGCTTGACGTTGTCGTAAGTGACCCACTTTTCATCACCAGTAACCATCCGCTTCAGAAATGGATCGATATTGTTGCGATTCAGCAGCGATTCGCAGATGGAAATTCGGTCCATGAGGTTTTTTTGCGATAACTCGTGTGGCACCCATACATCAAGCTTCTTTTTGTATCCAACCTTATTTAAGTGGTTCCAAACGGTTTTTTGTGCAATGTTTAGCTCCTGGGCAATCAAAACAGTGCTTACGTGACGGTCGGACTCGACAATTTGTATTACTTTATTGACATTTTCGACAATTGGCCTTCCAGAGCGTTGTGCATCTTTGACATCAAAATTACCGGAACGGAATCGACGACACCAAAATTGCACATAATTGGCTATTACAGTATCAGGACCATAAACACTATTCACATTTTCAGCTGCGTGGCTTGCGTTTTCGCCTTTATCGAAGAAAAACTGTAAAATATGGCGTATTTTCTCTTTGTTGGTGTTCATATTTGACGCGTGCTAAAAAAATACTGAGTCAAGTAATCACAAAACTGTATCAAAAGCTACAGTACAAAATCTTATCTTTCTAACGCCATCTAGTGCAACCCGATCGAACTTTTACAACGGGAGATACAGACTCCTAAAGCCATCTATTGGCAAAATAATGGATTCCTTTTTACTAAAAATAAATTTTCTTATATTTTCAATTCATTTTTATAAATGCACAATTTCCGTATTAAAAAAAAAAATTACCCAACAATTAATTTGATTATGTAAAAAAATTTTCAAAATCAACAAATCATATCTCGTTAGCCCTGAAATTGTATAAACATTGTTTAATATTCAGAAAAAAAAAGAAAAAAAACTACCCTTAAATTTGAAACTCTTTCATTTCTCAATGGTTGGCAACAAAATGTCTTCATTTAAAATCGAAATAATCATAAACAATGCTTTAATCATCCTCTAAATCAACGTAATGGATTTATTTTCAAATCACCATCGAATTTCTATTGAATTATATTCAAATTATCGTCGATTTAAAATATTGTAGTATGGAGTCCATCATAAAATCGCCAGTGAATCCTTATCGAATCATGATCAAGTTGCCAATCAAAATCTTCTTTCACAGATTTTCATTTTACTGAATTTTAATAATGGCCAACAGTAAAAAGATTTGAAATTTAAATGATATTAATTCGCTTATATTTAACGAGTATGACTTTAACAAGTTTCTGCTTTATTAATAAACAAAATTTTCATCATCGTCCTTCATCATAAATAAGATTTAGTTTAAAGTGCAAGTGCTGTTTCGGTATCATTTGTGTATAATTTTTAAATTTTTAGAAATTTTTTTTAAAAAAAAATACTATTTTTTCTGTAACATTTAATTTATTATTTTTATATGGTTTAATAGTTGGTATTATTATCACTGAAACGAGGCGATGGTAGCAAAATTAATTTCAGCAACACTTTTTAATCAACAATTAAAGGATAACAATCGCAGATGGAAATGTGGACGTTATTCTTTGACTTTTGAGGTTAAAAAGTTATGTTGATAGCAATGGTGTATTGGTTGGTGTCAAATATTACAACGGTGGTGATGATGATGATGATGACGACGACAAAGATGACGATGATGTTGACGATAATTATGATGATAGCGATGGCGATGACTGCGACGACGACAACGATGACGGTCACGGCTATGATCACAATGATTCCCGAATACCAAGAATATTGCATTGAAATTCCTTGTTTAATATTCCGCGATGATAACAGCTAGAAATTAATTCAAATGGAG
This sequence comes from Atherix ibis, assembly GCA_958298945.1. Lineage (NCBI taxonomy): Eukaryota > Metazoa > Arthropoda > Insecta > Diptera > Athericidae > Atherix > Atherix ibis. The sequence continues at coordinate 43,397,770 of OY282610.1, forward strand.
CATTTCATTACATTTTGCATTATGATAAGGAAATTTCATTTTCGCACGCAAATATATCCAGCAGAGTTGCTACAGAGTCCTTGATTATACACAGAGACCTTGACTCTAGAGAGTAAAAAGATTATGGCACACATATACATACATGCATATCCATTTATATAAATACAAATATATACAAATATACGTGCACATAGAGTATAGTTATTCAAAAATTGAATTGGTTATAGGATTGGAGGAGGATTGAGAAAAAGGAAGGTGCTAAACTTTAGTTGCTAGTGCTAGATTTTGAATGTTTCCATCCGAGAGGATTCTTTAAGTTAAATAAACAATTTTATGAACATCCCGTGCATACTAATTAAGCTCAATATTATTCCTATAAAGAAAGGCTTTAGCAATAGCCTTCATGATGAACGTTTTTCACGATGAGAAAGTACAAATTGCCAGTTAAAATTATCTTCTCCTATACACTTTTCTAAGCATACATTAATAAAGTATGAAATTTTATATTATATTTGTTTGTATGAGTAGTATATTTTTTTCTTTTTAGGATCAGAAGTAGGTATTTGAATTTATTTTGATATGCACGACAGGCAGTCAGTCGGTAGTGTCAATGACAATTTCTAACTCACACTTGATATTTGCAAATATTTTAAGTATTATTTCCCTGTAAACCGTTCGTTTATCCATCTACACATTTATGTATTTGTCCAACAATTCATTCATCTATCCATCCATCTATTCACCTATTTATCAGTTTATTCATTTATTTGATACTAAATGAACTTAACCTGAAGCAACAGTAAAATGAGGAGAATCGTAACCGAAAATTTGGCCCACAATATAACGTGTAATCAGTTGATTTGTCTTCAGGCAAACCGAACAGTAAATTTTTACTTATTTTATTCCTCTTATTCTATATCTTCGTCATTCAACTTCTCTTCCTGTATATGTTTGCTTCAGCTTGCTTCCTCCCTGATTCAAAAATTTGATGCCTTCACAGAAGACTACCTTTTTAAGTTGTTCACAGTTCAAATTGATGCATAACAAAATACACATTTCCATACGACCGAAATAGACACACTACCATATATCGTATAGGATAGGACATAACATTGCAAATACAAACGTAAGCGCACAAAATTAAGCCTATCATAAAATACTATCATTACTAAATTTTACCCGCCATCAACCTACCAGCCACCATCATCCCACCTATTATAATTTAGAGAATTTACACCACCACTTTTGGTACAGTTCATTCAGATTATAGTCGTAATATCCTTTGGCCCTTCGGCTATATTATTCCTCTATCGCTTCTTAACTTATTCCGTTAAAAGTTAAACGTTTGTGAAAAAATTTTAATGGCCCCACAGTCAAGGGTCTTAGTAAATGTTGACTATACGCCATTTTTTAGTTAACGCCCACTCAGCCTCCGCCAATCTGTCGTAACTCACATTTTCATAAACCAAAAATTCATCTACTACTCAACGGATCACTGACAAAATTGTAATGGAATTTGTGCGTTTCACAAATATTCCGACGACAATATTCGTCGGCTCTATAAACAAATCCGATTATCTGTAATGACTTTAGTTTGATGCAGAGAGTAAAAATCTAATTTTAAGTTTTGGAAAATTTGCTGCCAGCTTTCTCCAAAGGCAGTAATGGCATAGCTTCAAATAAATACGAGTGCTAGCCTAACTCACGTATCTATATTCACACAAAGTAATATTCCCATAGTATAGATAAACGTAGGCGCATATTTAGATACGATAGTATTAGGTATCTATAGTAAGTATATCTGAACATACACATATAGAAATTTAGAGGATGGCAATCGAAAAATATTTTCTACATTAAAATCTATTTAAATTTTCTTGTTCGTGTTTTATATCGTTTTACGAGTACACAACATCGCCAACATGTTTTCCCCATCAAGGAAGGATACTTGGTACAATTTTATTTTTCATTTTCCACCAAAAGATTTATGCCTCTTGGTTCGGCAGATTGGGGTCGGATTCTTGTTTTTATGCAATTTGATTATGAGGATCAGCCATCATCGATGGCTGATAATATACGTACAATAAATAAAATAAAACGCAAAAACTGAATCGTTTAAATGGCAATAATCATGCCATTTGGTAGAAATTAAAATCATAATATTGACATCTGTATAACTTAAACAGTTTTACTCGTACATAAACAAATACAGAGTATAGCATCATAATTTTATAATAAAAATGACAGAAATACGTACATTGGGGGCGGTAGAAAAGGTTTTCCATAAAAACAGTAAAGGTCGTAACGGCAAAGGTCATAATGCTCGCATTGAAATTAATTTTGTGTATGACAATGACTGGAATTTTCATCAAATTTTCCTATACTCTCTTCGTATGGCAATAAAAATAATTACAATATTTTCAAACACATTTCACTATTCCAATGTTAGTACTTAACTTTCGTTATTCGTCATATTTCTGTTGCTCCTTTTTTTTTCGTTATTATTATCAATTAATTAATGAAAATAATCAATCGATTTTAAATAAATTTTAATTCAATTTTATATTTAACAAAATAAAAAATAAAACAATTATTCTCAATAATTCTTCAATTAATCACTTTTTTCAGTTGTTGTTAGAACGAAAGTCGTTTAAGACATGGTGTGCCATTATTGGTAAGAAATTGAAATTATTTTTATGAAATTTTCTATTAAAGGTTTTTTTTTGTTATTTTTCATATTGGACTATTTTATTTTAATTGATTTTTATTTCGTATATATGAGAGCCATCTGATAATTCAGTGATAAATGCAAGAAATATAGATGATGTCAGTAAACGGATATTTTTTTTTTATTATTTGGCATATATTAAATCAAGTAGGGGAGACTATTCACACTAATAGGGCGTAATTTGAAAGTGGTTTACTGTATTTCATTGCGGTCGTATGAGGACAAGTGGCACTGAGTATGCGCGACGTCCAATTAAGGTCACCGCCGAAAATGAATAATAATTTAGAAGACCGTCTATTAAACGTGTATGAGATAGCCGATTTGGTAAATATCTCAAAAAAATGTGTAGGCAATATTTTAAATGAAATTTAAGGTTTTTCTAAGTAGCATTATCGACAGGAAAGCTGTCAAAATTTCAGCTCGATCCATAGTGTAGGTCAATTTCTATCGTCGATTAAAGTTAACGACATTTATTTGTGCATAACAATGGAAAAAAGCGAGTTTAGGGCTGTCATCAAACATCTCCATTTGAAAGGTTTAAGCCCAAAAGAAATCAAAGCCGAGTTGGATGCAGTTCATGGCACATCTGCACCTGTGTTTGCGACGGTTTACAATTGGGTGAATGAATTTAAACGTGGCCGTTCATCCACAAAAGATGAACATCGTTCAGGACGCCCAGTTGAGGTGTCTACTCCTGAAATCATCGACAAAATCCACGATCTGATTTTGAACGATCGGCGAATTAAAGTGCGCGAATTAGTTGAGGCCTAATTTGCATGAAAAATTGTCTGTGAAAATTTTTTCGGAAAGATGGGTGCTGCGTTTGCTCTCAGAGGAGAATAAGCGTAATCGTGTAGTGGACTCTGAGGCTATGTTGGCACTCTTTCATCGCAATCCTGCCGAATTCCTTCGTCGATATGTCACAGTGGACGAAACCTGGATACACTACAACACTCCAGAAACGAAGAGACAGTCATCACAGGGGATTTTCAAGGGTGAACGGGCTCCGAAGAAGGCAAAAACTGTGCCATCGGCCGGCAAGGTGATGGCCACGGTCTTTTGGGATTCGCAGGGCATCATTTTTATCGACTACTTGGAGAAAGGAAAAACAATAACAGGAGCGCATTACGCGTCGTTATTGCAACGGTTGAGCGAGGAAATCAAAGAGAAACGCCCCCATCTGAAGAAGAAATAAATCCTCTTGCATCAGGACAATGCGCGTGTGCACACCTGCGCTGTTTCCATGGCCAAAATTGTGGAATTGAGAATGGAATTGTTGCAGCATCCCGCTTATTCATCAGATTTGGCCCCGAGTGACTATTTTCTTTTCTCCAATTTGAAGAAATGGCTTGGCGGACGACGGTTCACTTCCAACGAGGACGTCATTGCTCAAACGGATGAGTATTTTGCAGAACTTCTCAAATCCTATTTTTTTGGACGGGATAAAAATTTTGGAAAAACGGTTGGAAAGGTGTATAGAGCTAAAAGGACATTATGTTGAAAAATAAAATTTTTTTTTTTTAAAAAAACAGTTTTTTTCCATCTTTTTCTAACGACTAATTGAACGACCCTCGTACAAAACAAGCCAATACCTGGCCAAAAACGGTTTGGTGTAACCACTTCAGTACAGTATTTGGGCATTTTTTATTGTCATCCAAATGAATTTTTCTATCAATTCATATCTGTTGAGGAAATATGGATTTACTTTTACATACGAAAAGCCAAAGTTCAGTCCAAACAATGGACGTCTACTAGCAATCGTATACAAAAGAAGGCAAAATGGGAAGGAAAAAGGAGTAGGCTAAGGTATATTGTAACAGTGAAATTAGTGGGATTACGTCATAAAATGACTGCCATTCCCAAACATGAAAAAATGGTTTGGTGGAAATAAATTTCCCTTCAATTCTTAAGTTGTAGCCGAAATTGAGATCTATTTTGGAGAATTAAACAAATCATATTAAACGGATGGTAAAAAAGATTAGAATATTGTTAGAAGAAGGAAATCGAGCTTACAAGAGACAATCTTGAAAAATAAATCAATTTTTGTTGAATTAATAAATTTTTTGTTTTATTTATCACTTACTTATCAGACTGACCTTGTAAATATCGTATATTACTTGTTGTATATTATGGCTCGATTAAGTAAACTTGCAGTTTATAATTAAACATACTCGAGATAGAATATGGCTCATGACATCTGGTCATTATATGACCTTTACTAGGTGTATAAGCGTAAATCCGTCAAACAAAAACTTATATTTTTTTTCATAGAAGGCAAAAACAAATATATTCAAAGTACTTGAGCTACAAATTTTCCCCATCTCTCTGGCAATTTTTGGATACCACGCCAAAAAATTCGTTCTCTTTCGAGGCAAACCACTCATCAAGCCATTTTCGGACGTCTTCGTAAGAATCGAAGTGCTGCTCAGCGAGCGCGTGGCCCATCGAAGAAAACAGGTGGTAGTTAGAAATGGCCAGGTCTGGTGAGTAAGCGGGATGGGGTAGCACCTACCAGTTGAGTGTCTCCAAGTATTTTCGGACCATTTTTGAGATGTACGATGGCGCGTTTTCATGGAGGCGAATCAGTCTTTGTTGATAATCCGTCCTTTTTTCACGCAGAGCATAGTGCAATTTGATCAGTTGTTGGTGGTAGCGGTGGACATTGACAGTTTTACCAGGTTTCAAAGTCTCATAATAGACGATACCCTGTTGATCCCACCAAACGCATAGCATCGTCTTCCGTCCGAAGCGATTTGGTCTTGGGGAAGATGATGGTTGGCCGGGATCAACCCACGATTTCGCCTGTCACAATCCGATGCAGGAACGGCTTTCTTTTTTGTCTGGTGCGCAAGATTTTCCATGTGTTTTGGCATCGCTCCATCTGCCTATCGTTCAAATCATGCGGCACCCATTTTTCAATCTTTTCAATCTTCCCCCTGGCACGCAGCCATATGAAAATGGATGGTTGAGTAACACCCAATTGCTCCGCGAGCATTTTTTGCGATTGGGTATCGTCTTCGTCTAAAAGAGCCTGTAATTGATGGTCCTGAACCTTCCTAGGCCAATTTTCATGCTTCTTGTCCCACAAGTTAAAATTTCCGTCTTTGGACCAACGAAACCAATCTCGGCACGTTGTTTCCGATAAAGCACTGTCACCATAGGCCTCCATAAGCATTCGATGCGATTCGATGGGATTCAAATTGAAGCAGAAAATTAGAGCTTTCCGCATATGCTCTTTTTCTGGCACAAAAGTAGACATGATTACCAAAGGAAAAATGTATGTTGTTGTACGAAATTGCTGACAATATGCACTGATTAATGTTGAGATGTCAAACTTATAAAAAAAAGTATGGCGTGCCCATGGTAGCTTAATACGCTCACTCACGCCATCTATGACCAAACAGCGGATATGCCAATGTGACTCCTACTCTCCGGTGTAAGTCATGCCATCCCATATATTTTAATAGCAGAGCCATACCATGAAGAAATACAAGCTTCCGTATGAAGGAGCCTACTGAAAACTGCATGTGATTACGTACTAGAAATCTGGGGCTATATTAAGCTTTTTAATATATCATCAAATCCTATTCCTTCAGTCAAAAATATTTTGTATGGTAAATATATATATTTTTATAATTTTTGTTATAATTTTATTCTCCACTTTATTTTTTACAAAAACTTGTAGTTTTGTTTATTGTATAATATATAATAATGATGTAGTGCTTATTTTATCATGTCGTATAAAATCCTTGGGTGCTGGATGGGAAGAGGGTGGTATTAAAATTTGGATTGTTTAATGAACGTTCAGTTCAATAGGAGTATAGTCAGTGACGACCATACCCATAGAGCACCTTACCATGCTAGGCATGCTTGTTGTTGGCTTTATGCGGAGAGTCTGTGATGATTAGTTCATTCCACTGTTAAGGGAAAAATGAAGAAGACACCCAAAGGTGCTAACTGCTCCGTGGGACGGGAAGAAGGAGAGAAAAGAAAAAAAATTATTTACCATGCTGACAATGCGGTAGGTAATAGGAAATGAGGAGGGAGTTATAAAAGGAAATAAAAAAATGTTCAAATTAAAATTAAAAATAAAATTAAACAAAAATAAAAAATAATCAAAACCAAGAAAAACCCAAAAAGAAATAGAAAATGGTAGTTGTTACATTTCTCCCTCGTCTTTCACCAAACCCTCCCTTCGGCCCTCTACGACCAAATAATTTTGAAGTGCCGCTTTTTTTATTGTGCCCATGATCTCTTTTATGAAGGGCGGAAGAACAGTGAATAAAAAATGAATTATTTAAAATTTACTATAATATTAAAAATTGTATTTTTCTTTTGTATAATTTAAATTTTTTTAATTTAATTATTTTAATTTGCTAATTTTCATTTTCTTTTCTATTTTAATTTGAAATGTATTAATTTTACAGAGAAAAAAACCCGTTTCTAAAATTTTCAATTATTTCAATATTTAAACTTATCAGTTGTCAATTGTACCTCTCCGGCGGTACAACCTCTGCAATTTATCTGTCAGTATTTAAATTGGTATCAATCCGGCCACAACACAAATGGCCTCGTAAGACACTGTTCGGAAACTCCACGTTTTTAGGTTACTCTAATCAACCCATCCGCCCATATTCTCGCAACATACAGTAGGATAGAGTTGATCACGGTCACCTATAAGGTCCTCCTGCTCTGCCTGGGTTCTTCAAGGTTCCACATTAAGAGCGCCAGCGCCATCATTGTCCTAGCAGCCCTCTTACCAACATATAGTAAGTGCTAATGATGATAGCCCCTCTTATTTTTCTGCCCGTAATAAGGACTTCCAGAAGCCGGCCTCGAACTGAAGAGACATTCTCATTACAGATTGGTTCTATTTCTTTCACGAATTTGGCCACTACGACCACAGCAACATCCTCAGCAAATACGATGATTTCCACCTCTTCTGGGATACGGAGCTTGAGAATACCACGATACATCACATTCAACAACAGAAGGCCCAGTACGGAACCCTTAGGGATCCCCCTCGTGCTTCTGTATAATCTCTCCACACAGCTCGTCTTGTAGTTAGGTAGTCTTCTATTATCCTAACTACAAGAATTCTTGTAGTTAGGTAGTCTTCTATTATCCTAATATACGTAATGTTCTACGCAATACTCATTGAACAAAGGGGTCAATACTACGATCCCATCTCGCGAGTTGAAGACGTTCTTCACATCAAGAGTTATAATAGAGCCACTCTTCCACCTTTTGCCCTCGACGCGCTATGCCAACGACCAAATCAATAGCATCCAAGATAGAGCGAGCCCTCCTGAAGCCAAATTGAACAGCAGATAAGCTCCTCTACCTCTTAAGGATTTTATCAGCCGTGTCCAGAAGACAAATTGGGCGGTATTACGAAGGATCCCCTTTCCTTTGGTAGTAGCACCAGACGATGCCTCTTCCAAAGTTGTGGAAAAATTCTCTCACTAGGAAAGTTTTTAAACACTTCGTATGCGCCGCGACAGGCGCTTTATGTGTAACAGGGGATATGGCAGCGGGCCTAGATGCCTTTTTACCACCGATTATCCTGCACACCCGAAGTAATTCATCCTGGGTGAGTGATGGGACTTGAACGCTGCCTTTTCAGGTGTACGTTGGTTGAAAAATCGCCCAATCTTTGCTTTATCTCCCAGTGAAAGCATATTTACAATATTATTCATTACCCTTGCTCGGCATGTGATTAACACCAAAAAAGTTACGTAATTTTTTCCGCATATTCACAATTGAACAATTATTTAAATAAATTTTTTTTAATAATTTTAATACGTTGTTAGATTCTTTATAATAAATTATTGTCGAACATTCCTTACAATTTTCAATGGCCTTCTAACCAATATGGCGGCTAAACAAAATCATAAAAAAATCGGAAAAACTTATTTAAGAAAAAAAAACGTATTCACGAGTAGTGTTGTTTTGATGAAAATTGTCCAAAAAGAGTGATATGATTTCTTTTTAAAAAAAACACACTAATTATTAAGAAAATTCAAATGTTTTTTATTTAATATGAAGTACAATCGATACAATTAAGTTCTGAATAAAACGTCATTCAAATGACCTCCACGACTTCTTTTGCAGGAACGAATTCGATGAACGCAATTTTCGAGCACTTTTTCTACTAAATCAAGTCGCGCGTCATGAATAGCACATTCAATATTGACTTCTAAAGCTTGAAAAGAGTCTGGCTTTTTTGCTAAATACAAATAACTTCAAATAACTCCACAATAAATAGTCTAATGGTGTTAAATCACAACTTCTTGGAGGCCATTCAATGTCACAATTTCTTGAAATAATCGAATATCCAAACTTTTCTCGCAATAATTCGGTTGTTGCATGTTCTGTGTGGCACGTAGCCCCGTCTTTTTGAAACCAGATGTTGTCAAGAGCAACTTCTTCCAATATCGGGCATAAAAAGTTGGTTATCATCGATCTTTACCGCTCTCCATTGACAGTAACAGTGTTACCAGCTTCATTTCGAAAGAAGTACGGATCGATGATTCCACCAGACCAAAAACCACACCAAACTGTCAATTTAGGTGATTGTAATGGGTGTTCATGAATAATTTGTGGATTTTCTTCGCACCAGAATTGATAGTTTTGTTTATTTACCACACCACTCAGATGAAAGTTAGTGCACGAAAAGTTGCAATTGGAGAACGATTATTTTGATAAATAATATTGAATAATTTGTAAACGTTGTTCTTGCGTTTATCTCTCCATGATGAAATTGTAAACATTAGTAAATACAATAAAAGAAAAAAAAGATAGATCATGACATATTACAAATGGCCGAAACGTCACTTAGAAATCATATCACCCTTATTGAAAAACCCTATATATATAATAAAAATTATCGTTATTTATTTAAATATTAATTAATATATGTTAATTGAAATAAAACTTATTGAAGTGGTATTAAAATATTATAAAAAGAAAATAAATTTAATTTTAATTTTAACCGAAAACTAAAGACTGTTTGCTTAAAGAACTAAACGTAAGGAAATAAACATGTAATGATCATCTTCATTGAAGGTCAGTATCGGTCTCAGCCACCACAACCATCTTACGATTTAACACCGAGAATGCCTCATACAAACTGTATCTCTTTATCATGCCGCTGTACTCGTTGTTTCGATGAAACGTCAAAAAAAAAAACTGACGAAAAACTGCGTCCATGCATATTCTTGCTGATTTGTGCGCCACCTATTGTATTTAAATTCATCAATACTATCGGCAAGGCTATCATAATATGCTCCGTAAGCTGCTATACTCTCCATAAGCTTTAATTCTAATTAATACTGTTGCCTTTATCTGCTTGCTACCATATTGTAGTTCTAAAGGGTGCACGATTTTATAAGATCATAATTTGATAAGCGACATTATACCAACTGAAAATGAACAGATAAATATCAGCGCGACTAAGCTTTCAAAACAATATATTCTATGTTATATTAAAGCAATTCAAAAAAGGCTGGCAAAATTTATAAGAAAATTTGAAGAGTGTTAGATTTTATCCAATTTGGGAATATCCTTTATACTAGTTTGCATAGAGATAGCCGGCAATTATCCTTCGTTTACCTTTAAAATATTCCTTTTTCTATATTTCTAATATAATTTATTGTTGAGAATATTATAAACTACTCGATATGACGTAAGAGATTATCCTATGTTGACTAATATTCAAAACTCCTTTATTTTTGTTCTCTACATCATTACAATTGAGGAGTACTTCAGCATTGTGATATCCTTTCTATTAGCATATAAATAGGATAGAATATTACCAAGTCAGTTAGATGAATCTGGAATGTTGAACTATATTTTGACATGCTCGCCATCAGGTATACATACGAGTATATAGTATATATTTAGATATATAAGAGAACAACAATATAAATATGAGGAGATGTAAGGCTTTTGGACATTGAGTATGATGGTAGAAGGCATCCGTTGCGGAGAGTATAGTTGCCGTTTCGTGAATTTAGGCTGCTACATTAATATGGCAAATTTGATGGTGGACAAATGCGAAACCATGCGATGAAATACGATGCTATGCGATAGACAGAAAGATAGATGGATAAGTAGCCTAAGTGTGGTTAGATTATATGCAAAATTCTCCTATATACAGACCATGGTAGGATAAGGACTGAATCAACTGTGATCCGATGGCAGACAAAAAAGATTGCCCGATGAATGTGGAAGTATTTGTGTGCACACACTCATAGCATAGGAATGAATATTTACGATATCAAAGCATACTTCATCACTCGAAAAGGGCGACCGTATCACTTGAATAGGAGCCCAAATTTCTGGCAACCAGAAATGAAACCAAACCGAGCGGAATCAAACCAAACCAGACTACAGAGTACAGCATGCCCGGTCCAAATCAGATACTCTTGTTTTGTGATGACAACAGAAAATTCGAATAAATTTTTATGCAAAGTGCTCCAGTTTCAGTTTCTGTTCTGGAATTGACACATTTTCCTGATTGGATCATTCCGTGTTAATGAAAAGAACACTCGTCTATTTAGCTTAGCGTTGTAATTTTATTACTCCCCAAAGTCTCATAGTATCCTGTATAATCTCGATTTTACCTACTCCTACCGACCACCTCCTCCTATTGGTTGGTCGGCTGTCAATTACCAGCTTATACCAACTTTCTAATATGAACAACTCACACTTTAGCAGACAACAGGCTTTATTCGTTCGTTGGGCTTACGTCTAGATCGCTTCATTTTCATTCGGTTAGTTTTGCTTCTAGTCAACATCATCGTTTGTTTACGACTATTATTATTATCGTTACTTTTTTTTCATATATATTACATCTAATAAAGTGTCCTACATATTTTTATGATTTTTTTTTTAAATAATTATTTTACATTTTGTCCTTTTTGTTTAAGACTCCTTTCGAATTATTTGTTATCATTATTGATGCTGTAACTGAGATGCAGTCAAATCATAGTTATTGATCCTTTTTAGCATGCCTAAATTTTGCTTAATATCAAAAACAAAATTAAATTCATTATTACTTATATTTGTCGCCATATTTTTCTGATCCTCTCATATTTGAAATATTTTATATAATGTCAGTGCGATTAGGTTTATTGTATGTGTTTTTTGTCTTCATAAAACTTATTGTTTTTGTAACGGATTATCTATTTTATAAAAAATTGTCATATGTAAGGTTCTTAAGGAAAGTGACTGTCTACTGTGCATTTTGGTCGGAAGGTGTCATGGGAACGTATTTCATTGAAAATGCAGAAGGAGAGATCGTTACCGTCAATTCTGAGCGCCGTATCATAACCGATTTTTTTTTTTACTTTAACTTAAGAATTTTAATCTGAACAATTTGTGATTTAAAAAAAAAACTGTATCACCAGCCAAACAAGAAGTTTGGTAACGTAATTTGTCCTTTAGAATGTATAAGTATGAGATTTGATAATGTTAATTGTCCTCGAAGATCGTGCAATTTGACGCCAATGGACATTTTCTAATAATACTACGTAAAATATTGTATATACAAAAAAAATTTTAAATTTTTTGGAATAAAACAATAGAACAGCTTGAAATGTGTTAAAAAAAATTATCAAAAATTACCTCAAAAGTATCGAGTCCTGCAAAAAGTGTGCTATATTTTACGCAAGGCTCAAGCTGAAATTCTATAACCATTTACAGTGGGAATTAAGAAAAATCCTTACCATCATAGTCATTATTCTGATTATCTGAAAATGTAGCATGCAGAATTCTCTTGTTTTATTACTTTACCTACTAATGATAATGTCCCTTAGGTCTTTCGATGCTATTTCACTATTTTCTTCGTCTCTAGGCCATATATCTGATTATTGCATTCAGTTCAAGTTCGTACTTTATGCAAATACATTCACTTAGCCAGAGCACTCGGGATGAGTCGAACTTTTCGTTTGCCTGGGTTCATCGGCGAAAATAGTATTAGACCTCGGATTACTGCGCCAATAAGTCAACGTTTTCTACGTTTGAGATATGCCGACAGTTAATCAACACATGATCAATTTGGTTGAAAGTTGATCACGTCTGGAACTTATTATTTCCATCAGTACTTCCAAGGAATATATAATTTGCCGCAGGTAACTGGATGATTCATAATCCGTAATCATTGGTATGTTCATGCAAGCTTTGAATACGAGCCCCTTCCTTATTTTGCATCACACTTGGGACAGGTGTCTTTGGCTTTTTCTAGCTCTTTCAAAAAAGGTTTCCTCTTCTAAATCTGCAGACTCCTTCGGTGCATGAGCATTTATGAGCCTAATGTTATTGTATTGGCCTCTGCACATATTTGAGTGCAAAGCCTCTCACGTACCGTTTCAAATCCGATAATAACAGGCTTCATTTTCTGGCTGACTAGGAAGTCTGTCCCAAGCATGACATTCTATCATGTTAGCCTGGTACTTTAACAGGGTTGCAGATAATTTCTGAGCAGCATCCTGCAAAGGTAAACCGTGGAGGACTTTAGGCTTTCTGGAACACTTGGTGAGCAACTATAGTCTTTGACTATAAAAACTATAAAATTTCAACCATCAACTATATTTTATATAATGTCTACCATATAAAAGTCTTAGAACCATCTCTGCTGTAGTTTGATTTATTTAAAATTGTAAATTTCATTGTATTTATATATAGGGTGGTCCATCTAGCGGTTGCACTTTTAACCACTATTTATTTGACGTACTTGAGTGTCAAATGCCATCACGAATTGACAGATTGTTAGTTGAAAGTCAGAATTTTACGAAATGGTAATCCATACGCTTGAAGAAAACTGGGAAATATTGAGAACTTACTTCCAAAGTGGTGAGTCTTCAACCCAAACTGTGAGAAATTTAAAAAAAAAATGAGCAAAGATCGAGTGCCATCACGACAACTTGTGGACAAATTCGTGAAGCGAGTTCGCAAAACTGGTTAGTTGGTTGCCAAAGCAACTCGTTCCCGCTCTAAGACCGAGAATATTGCCGCCGTTGCTGAAAAGTCCGTGATCATCCATCAACATCAACTCGTCACTGTTCTCAGGAATTGAAAATTTCTCGCACTTCTCTGTTGAGAATTTTGCACAAAGCCCTCGGTATGAAAGCTTACAAAGTTCAATTAGTCCAACAACTGAATCCGCATGACTGTCCGATCCGTTTTCGGTTTGTCCAATGGGCTCAAGATCAATTGTTCGAAGATGAGCATTTTTACCGTAAAATCATCTTTTCGGATGAAGCCCATTTCCACCTCGGTGGGTATGTCACCAAACAAAATTGTCGCATCTGGGGCTCAGCAAATCCATACGTCACCATGGAAAAGACGATGCATCCACAACGAGTCACGGTTTGGTGCGGATTTTGGAGTGGAGGCATCATTGGCCCGTTTTTCTTCGAAAACGATGAAGGATGGTGAGCGCTATCATGGCATGCTCAACGAATTTTTGTTTCCAAGAGTTGAAGAGAATGGTATAGACGACATTTGGTTTCAACAGGACAGGGCCACTTGCCACACAGCCAACGTAACAATCCAACTTTTGGGCGCTCCTTTCGAAAACCGAATAATCAGCCAAAATTCTGATGTCAATTGGCCGCCTCGGAGCTGTCATTTGGATTATTTTCTGTGGGGAGCCGTTAAGGATAAATGTTACGCAAGCCATTCAGAGACAATTGAGGCCTTGAAACATGAAATCAAAGTTGCCATTGAAGAGATACAGGCCAAGACAATTGAAAATGTACAGAAAAATTGGGTCGAGCGAATAGGGCACTGTAAGGCCAGGCGTCGCAGTCATTTAAATGATGTTAAAATTTCAAGGTTCAATACTTTTAATTAAACCGGAAATTTAAAAATATATACGCTAGTTTTTTTTCTTTACTTTTTAAAATGCAACTTTTAAATAGTCCACCATTTTTATTGTAATTAAATCAAGTCGATAAAAACCTTGCCATTCCTAATTTAGTGACTTTTTCTTATTATCAAATATTGTAAGCATACTAAATTATATGCTTACAATATTTGATCATAGAAAAAAATCAAAAATTTCTGATCGATTAATCATAGAAATACTTCTACAAAAAAAGCCACTATAAAGACTTCAAAATATTTCCGAAAGGAATCAATAATTCCAGCTACTAAAGTTCCATGCTATAAACTCACAATCTACAATAACAAATACTTCTTCCACTCTAATCATTTCTATTATTTGCAATAAAGTTTTTTTTTTATATATATATCAATTTCTATTGAATATTTACAGTTGAATTAAAATGAAATAGTAAAAGTATTGTAATTTTATTGAAGGCAAATAAAATTTAGTCAAGAATTTACACAATGTTGTAACTTTTTGTTGACAACAATAAACAAAGTTGACCGAACCATTTATTCTGTGGTGTGGAATTTCCATAAAAACTTGTCCAACGATAAGGATCAGAAATTGCTGACTAGCTCGTAACATTAAAAATATGATGGACATAAAAGCATTGCGAAAATTTCAAAAACTTTTCAACGAACATGGAAAAGTGCAAGCATAAAAAATTGCAATATAACAGAAAAGATTATTATTTATGTTCGGATCGTCCTTTTCGATATCTTCTTCTTCCATCTTATTCTTATTTTTCTTAGTTTTAGATCCTTTTATAACTATACACAATCTGTAAGCTAATCTGGAATAAAAAGTGGAGGCAAAAAGAAAAAAAGTTTAGTGGCAGTGCTAGTTTTAGCGCTAAAGTAAAAATATTCTTGTGTCGTCTGAAAGGATTTGCTCATATAAGCAATTCGACTGTGCAAATGGCGTTGATAGTAACTGATACCATCGAAGCAATGATGGTAATGATGGTGTTGATGGAAATAATGATGATGGCACTTAGACTGGTTACGGTATTCACACCATCATCGTAGTCAGTTTTCGTCTGATCCTCTGATTTCAAAATTTACCGGATGTGATGGTAGTAGTTGTGGTTACAATATTGACTCAGTATAAACAAAACTCCTCTTGAAATGATTTTTACATTTATTTCGTCTGGTATGTCATGGCATGGCAGAAACTTTATCGTCAAATTAAAATCAACCAAATGAACTTTTACGCTGAGCTAGATTTTCATTCCAAGAAAGTATTTTAATTAACGCCTCCATATTCTCTGATTCGCCACGTGGTATTTTTATATGGAATCATCTAACAGATACCATAAAAGGGAAAAAACCTACAAAAATGATGCCAATACAACGGAAAACCAACTCAACTCATTTGAACTGAACTGAATTGCAGCAAACTGGACAAAAGTGGTCGGTTCCTTTAGTATTACTTGTAAATTGAACAGATCAGCGAGTGAAAGCTATCCTCCGGCTAAACTAAGACACGCTGGGATATAGGGTGTATTGGTTTGGGGAAAATTATAGAGCTCAAATAAAAGTACGAGATTTAATGCAGAGTTGGTGTCGAGAACGAAAGAAGAGAAAATGGAAAAACAAGTATTTTTCCATTGGGTAATTAAAAAATGAGATTACAAGTTTGTAAACTTGGCCACGAACCGACAGAAAATGGGCTTAGTTGATTTGCTGTACTGGGCATATGAATAGAATATAGGAAGTAAGAAATGGGTGTTATGTCACATATTTTAACTGTCGAGGATTGGACGGTAGAGGATAGAACAGTTCAGAGCTCAGAGCTTCGAGTTATCAGAGCTTTCGTCGGATTTGCTGCTGCTTTCGAACGAACGATAGAATCAGATTGTTCGTAATATATTACCAGTTGTATGTATGTATTTGCACGAGTTGGTGGTGAAATCCGAACGATATGCTTAGACTTTGCTCGTCCATTCGAATATCATCCCTAATATTTTCATCCTTTAGCTGCCCATATGATTTGGTAATAGAAAACCGTTCATGTGGCTAAACACTTCCTCCCTGACCGTTTCGGACTTTCAGTATAAAAATTCACTTCAACTTTAAATTTCTTATAGCCTTAGTGGGGCAGACTCCTTTTCATACGGCAATATCGTCAACAACGTGTGTACAAATATACTCGTTGCAGGTTACATGTACTCGTACTCGTATAATCAAATCGTCTTGGTTATCGCAAGTCCATCGTCGAGCTAACCCACTTATCTGTTGGCATGACATTAATTCCAGTGGCTTTCACAAATTTACATGTCCACCTGTTTTCTGTTAAAATCCCAAACGATCTTTGCTCACCGAGGGCATCACTAGATAAATATTAGCTTCAGCATGTGACAAAGAGGATATGGAACTACCGAATCCTTATCAACACCAACAACGGAATAGGCATACCATATTCCAGTGCAAGGCTGAATGCACGTTCTCCTAAATACAAACATGTAATCATGTACGTTCAACAAATTATTACCTTTAAAAGTATACTTTACACTTTTACAAAATAAAATACAGACAATTTTTGCTGTGATAAAATTTTAAGCAGAATTAACAATTTTTGCTTAAAATTGAATATTCTCAAATTATTTTAATTAGTTTTCTTTTTTAGATGTGCTATTTTCTTTTCAATTATTTTCTTTTTAAATAGGAATTAAACCGGAAAAACATGTTAATTTTTTAAGGTATATAGTATTTATTTGTAAACTTGAGTATTTTCAAATATTAGAAAAAATACGTTTTTGTTTGATTAATGCCTTAATGTATATAAATAACAAAGTACTATGAAAAAATAAAGATTACACTTATTTATTGTGAATCACTTTAATTATCGATAATATTTATTAATATTTCTTTTAATAATCGGTTTCATGAATATACTTAAAACTTTCAATTGCCTTAACAGAATAGGTATTATTGGAATCATGACAGTTTTTTAATTAGAATTTGAATTTATTTACGAAAATAGTGTTAAATTGGGGTTCAAAAAAAAATATACATAATAATATAATTATTGACAGGGGAAGGGGAAAGAGTGGAAGATCAAACTTATTCAGATTTTTAAAAAATAAAAAAATTATTAATTATTATTAAAAAACATTTCTATTCATTACACATTAAAAAAAATATATATTTTATTTAGCTAAAAAATTCTAGCGGCAATTTAAAAAAAATATATTTATATGAACATTTCTATTTCTGTAAAAGGACATAGCCATAATACGATTATAAAATGTACGCATGCATCCACAAGTACTGCTCATCGTTCAGACTTGTGCAAAGAATATGGAATTTCTAAATGAGGTGCATTAATTGAATATAAACACTTTTAGGATTATAGAAATTATTTCAAAAAACATATTCTCATTATTGTGGGTGTACTATTAGTATACGATAGTATATGAAGAAAAGTAACGTGAGGAATAGAAAATAATTTCAATAGAAATTTGTTAATTTACCTTGATTATATTTGAAAAACGTTAAAATCCACTGCAATAAAATAAAAATTAATGGCTAAGTGTTTAGATCCTGAATGAATTCGATGTATTTGTATATATTGAAAGGACTTTAAGAAATTTCTGGTTTTATCTCCGAAACGCAGAGAAACTGTACAGTTCTGTTTGGAAAGTGTGCGTCTTGTCGTGTCGGTTTTAGTCAACGCTCAGTAGTTGATTGTGTTGGCGAATGGGGGGGTAGCTGTCTAGATGAGTTTTCGCGGTGATTTCAAATGGGAAGACGCTACTTTAAAGGACATGATATTTTCGTCCCCCTTTTATTATAATCTAAATAATGGTAACCAGTCGTATTCGTTACGATTACACGAATACCTGCTCTTGCAGATAGAATCTCGTTATCGTTTACCTTATTACAGCCAATTTCATTTACCTTATTCTAAATCTGAAAACTTGTTACCGAATAATTCGAAATGTACCAACGTTCATAGACTAAATATCTATTGGAGAATCCTTCCTTTCCCTTTTACATTTATATTTTCTTTGTTGTTTTTTTTTCTCCTATGATAATCTCAGAACCAAAAAAATAAGCTAAATGCCTTTGGGAAAACTTAAAGTTATCGAAGGCTCCCCTTTTGGTATCGTGTGCGTTATCAATGGACCGAATTTGATTGTCTGATAGGCATGCCATATGTTAAGGATATTCTAATACAATAGAATATATAAGAACATACAATCTTGGCTTATATAAATTTTTTTGTGCATTGCAAATGTAGTTTATTTTAAGTGCACATTCACTAAGAAGACAAACAAGAAAAAATTATCACTGGTAGGGGAAGAAAAAGGATCTCTCTATAAATAATATAATGTATTATTTAAATGTGTAAATATTTATATTTTCTCATAATGCATATAGTTAAACTGCCGATTAGATAACATACTTCGATGGATAAATACGCTCATTTAGCTTTTTATAAAATAACATTATAATAATATTATTATTTTAATAGTACTTATTTGCTATAAAATTCATTAACTGAAATAGAACGCACTTATCCGTAGATCGTTTTGTATTAAAATGTTCGTTCAAACATTTACAAAATAGAAGCAATCGTAAAATTAATACGACTGCCTTTTTGAGCTTCTTAAAAGGATATAAATTTTTTTATTGTTCTTGAATTTCAACGAATTATACTGTATTATATTCTAGAATATTTATTAATATATTATAAATGAATATGTAACAGAGGAGTTTTAATAAGAAATAATTTGACTACGAGAAGTTAACTCATAAATTATTTAGTATTCATTTCAAAGAATTTCGATACACACACGAACTGAGATACTTTGGCAGGAGTACCTGTTTAGCATAAATTCATTTTCAAATGAAATAATTTTATTAACAGCAAAAAGGGCTAATGTGTGCTCCCTGTTCATGTTTTGTAAATAAATGCATCTTTTCTTGCCTAATTAAGTTATATCTTTCCGTGTTGAATGGAAACCGGAATGTTGCCTTTTATGGTTTTGAGGTCGTAAACATTATATCTAAATGAGCCTCATCGATTCTAATGTGAAGAAAAATTACAAGATTAAGCAATTAAAAAATATTATCTTGAAAATTTGTAACCTTAAAAATATTGTAAATAATGATTGGCTATCTGTTATTTAAAAAAAAAATGCACATATTTTGAACAAATATCAAAATTTTTTATTGAAAATAAGCACAAAATCTATTAAAATTATGAATAAAAATAATATCATTCATATTACTACCACGACCCAGCTTACAGTCCAGTATTTCAACTTAAAAATTTTCCGTTACTTTCCCATCAACGCCGTTAAGTTCCTATCGAATGTTTTCTTGATCGCATACACTTTGCGTTTTAAATAACCCTCAAAAAAAAAGTTTAACGGAGTCAAATGACAAGATCTGGACAGCCAGTTCACATAACCGTTTCGTGAGATTTTCGGATCACCGAATTTAATGCGCCACAAACCACTGTTTTGACATGTTGTGTTGCTCATGAAACGATATTAACATATGTATTCACTGTAATTGCCTCTTCATTTTCGAAGAAGAACACCCCATAAACTGCACCAAACAGTGAATTTTTTAGGATGAATCAGATTTTCGTAAATGACATTACGGTTTTTCAAGCCACATATTAACAATTTCATTTTTGCTTATGACGGTACAATGTGCCATTAAACTAGTTTCTTCAACAACAAAAAAATAGAAAAGAAATGTGGCAGAGCGAAAAGTGTTAAATCCCAACTTTTTGAAAAACATTGTACCTCTGCATTTCTTCAAATTACGGACTTGCTAAGCACTTCCTGCAATAAACTAATTATGGCATGGGTTGTGTGGCACATAACACCATCTTGTTGAAAGCACACATTTGTTAAATGAATACCTTCCAATTAAGGCCACAAAATAAGTTTGTTATCATAGATTTGTATTGCTCACCATTAACAGTAACCTCAACTTTTCCCTCATTGTGAAAAGAACCAGGACCGATGATGCCACCGTATCAAAAACCACACCAAACGGTAACTGTTTCGAAATATAAAGATTCCTCGTAAATAATTTGTTGATTCACCGATCCAGACAAATGAAAAAAATGCCTCATCAGAGAAGATGGTTTTCTTAGAAAAGTCAGAATCATTTTCAAGTTGGTACAGAGCAAAATCTGCAAATTTACGGCCATGGTGTTATGGCAGACAGTCACAAATGTTCAGAACGCCTTGAAATCGGCACAATATTCTCTGCGCTTTAACCGGATCTTTCTCCTATTTGAACGCGAACATTTTATAAAGTAAGATATGTGAGCACACTATGCCGATTATAAAGACCATAAATTGGAAGAAATGCTCGATAAGTTGCAATAAAAGAACAATTACTTTGATAAAAAAAATTGCACAATTTCTAATTGTTTTTGAGGCGTGTATTTTTCCATGAATAAATGGCAAACCAAACTGAATACAATTCACAGTAACAGAAGAAGGCAACAATTCAAATATGGCCACACGGTCGATTTGAAAATACATAATCCTTATTGAAAAACCCTTTACTTGACAACTATAAAAAAGTATTTCATGACATGTGTATTCTGACAAATATTTTGAAAGTTGTAATACAAACAACAGATGGCCTACACTGTATAAGTAATTATCTCAAATATTTATTATGATTTTTTTAAGAACGTATTTTTAAATGTCGTTTTAAATAATTAACCCGCACAAAAATCGGGTGATAATTTTATCGATACCTCCGCTATGTCAGAAGGTGGATCTATGTTATCTGAGTACAGAAAGATAATTTCTTCTTTCATTCCGCCCAAAAAAAGCACATTTTACTATTTCAGTGATAAAATAATAATTCCCTGGAATTTTTATAATTATATTCAAATTTTTTATTTTTATTTTAAAATATTCAGTTTATTTTATTATGAATTCATAGAGTCTTTGATAAAAGTCAGTCCCAAATTAATCTTTCTGAACTCAATCTTTGACATACTATTGAGTTTTAGAATTTCAAAATTTGATCAATACTTATTATTATGTTTATATATTAATATTTTAGTAAGTATCTAAATGAATAAAGAACTCCCGTTTGACTATAAGATCTTTTAATCAATATCAAATGGCACTCGTAAATGCTCAGTTTATAATTAATTGCAGCTTTTTCTTAAATTTTACCTTAGTTATTATAAGTTGTTTTTTTCCCATCAAACAACCCCTTTCAATATTTACAATTACGAGTATATTAAAAATATTTAGTTGTTAAATTTGTGGTTCATTAAACAATTTGTTATGCTTGAAAAGTGTTATTATTACAGTGACGCAATTATTCCTATAATTTAACTAATTAACACTTCAATTACAAACTTTTACATTTTACTTCAAATACAAAAGCTTAGTTTGCAATTTCCGAAAAACAAAACAAAGAAAATATTGTTTGCAGAAAACTTATTTGATTTGCACTAGAAAACATTGTAAATTTCCGATTTCATAATAAATGAAGTTTTGAAAATGCTCCATTAAATTTTGTGTTAATTTATTTAAATATTCGGTGTTAATAGTAGTAAAACTTAAACTAACGAAAATACCTGAACTATTTCTCCATAAATAATGTTTATGAAATATTGGCTATATTGTTGAGTATAATGCAGGAGTTTTGTGGATGCCTTCAAAAAGTATTTAACAATTAACAGGACCGAAATAGTAATAATTTTATTGCAGATTCTTGTAAGGACGTGGAGATGGGCTTTTGAATATTAATATTATTACTAATTTATATTTTATTACAATATATTAACAGCTCTATTGAATATACGAGTATGTAGATGAGCTCAAATTTACTGAAATTTGTTTTCTAAGAGCTTAATGGATCAAATATGGCTCTTAATTTTTATTGATGAGGAAAAAGTTTTATCTAAACTGCTATAATAGCAAAAATGTATAGGTTCCGCTTTAGATGGCGCAATAGGAGCAGTCAAACATATATTGAGATTTAGTGGATCTGAATTGACTACTTGTATATGATCGAAATTGGTAAATGAAGCAGGCTTAGGCAGAGCCTTCAGCTATCCTCAGTTGATGTTGATAACGATTTTACAAAACAAAAGAATACATGAACAAAACAAGCTGATTAACAATCCGATAAGTAGTGTGGTAGCTACATAATCTGGTCTTTAATCCCTTCACAAAACTGCGTGCCAGCGAACCCAAGTAACAGGAGCATATCAGGAAACAAATTTTTCCGCCAGCCAACTGAATTTACATGTATTAAAAGCCCATTTCTCAAAGAATATGTATTAAAAATCAGGTACTGCAAATGTTCTTCCATCTGTGAACATAAAAATTCAGGGCCGGCGAACATTTTCTGCTAGTCTATTAAAAATTTAAGCAAGGAGAACCTTTCATTAGTTACAAAATAAAATCCAGGAATTAACATAAAAATATTAGAATTGCATACATTTTACACACTTGTCATATTAAAAGTCAAGGCCGGCGAACTTTTTCTGCTAGTCTATTAAAAATTTAAGCAAGCACAACCTTTTGTTTGTGACAAAATAAAATCCAGGAATTAACATAAAAATATTAGGATTGCATACATTTTACACACTTGTCATATTAAAAGTCAAGGCCGGCGTACTTTTTCTGCTAGTCTATTAAAAATTTAAGCAAGGAGAACCTTTCATTAGTTACAAAATAAAATCCAGGAATTAACATAAAAATATTAGAATTGCATACATTTTACACACTTGTCATATTAAAAGTCTAGGCCGGCGAACTTTTTCTGCTAGTCTATTAAAAATTTAAGCAAGCACAACCTTTTGTTTGTGACAAAATAAAATCCAGAAATTAACATAAAAATATTAGGATTGCATACATTTTACACACTTGTCATATTAAAAGTCAAGGCCGGCGTACTTTTTCTGCTAGTCTTTTAAAAATTTAAGCAAGGAGAACCTTTCGTTAGTTACAAAATAAAATCCAGGAATTAACATAAAAATATTAGAATTGTATACATTTTACACACTTGACATATTAAAAGTCAAGGCCGGCGAACCTTTTCTGCTAGTCTATTAAAAATTTAAGCAAGCACAACCTTTTGTTTGTGAAAAAATAAAATCCAGGAATTAACATAAAAATATTAGGATTGGATACATTTTACACACTGGTCATATTAAAATGCAGGGCCGGCGAACTTTTTCTTCTAGTCTATTAAAAATTTAAGCAAGGAGAACCTTTTCTTTGTGACATAATAAAATTCACGAATTAACATCAAAATATAAGAATTGTATACATTTTACATACTGGCCATATTAAAAATCAAGGCCGGCGAACCTTTTCTGCTAGTCTATTAAAAATTTCAGCAAGGAGAACCTTTCATTTGTTACAAATTAAAATCCAGGAATTAACAGAAAAATATTAGGATTGCATACATTTTATACACTGGCCGTATGAAAAATCACGGCCGGCAAACTTTTTCTGCTAGTCTATTAAAAATTTGTAGGCAGAACCTTTTGTTATTGAACGAAAAAGAGTCCAGGCATTTTTAGTAGACAGAACCTTTTGTTACTGACCGAAAAAAATTTTTAGTAGGCAGAACCTTTTGTTATTGACCGAATAAGAGTCCAGGCATAAGACACCTAACATATGTGTATTTTGCAAGACGGCCATACTGAAGTTCAGCAATTGCATACATTTTCAATTTCAGGATTAACTATAATTTTACTCGAGGGCCGTGTGAAAATTCAGCAAGTCCAAGCCTTTTTAGATTTACAAAAAAAATTCAGATATAAAAGCTTTTCCCGCCAATCAAACAAAAATTTATGCAAGCAAAAACGTTTGTTTGCGAACCAAATCAAACCAGGGATAATACACGATTTGAGTACCGACCTTATTGAAATTCACAAATTTCAGAACTTAACGATCTACCGAAAAAAATTCAGGGACGGCAAACCTTTTGCCCGCTGTCCAAATAAAAATTCAGGAACAAGAAGCTTTTTGCCTACTGTCTATCAGGGATTTCAAACCTTTTTCTGTTAGTAAAATAAAATTCTGGCAATAGAAATTATTTTGCCCTTAGGCCAACTAAAAACTTAATCAACAATACTATTTTCAATAGAAATTCAGGTAAGTTAGGCCTTCTGCTTTCGAGCTGAAAAAAAAATCCAGGCATAACCAACCCGTTATTCGTAAGCGCCATATAAAACTCAGTAAAAATAAGCCTTTGCGCATAATAAAAACTCAGAGAAATCAAGACATCAAAAAGTGAAAAGCACTTTTTTGTGAGTTTAATAAAATCGTCAATTTGAAATAAAATTTACATCCTATATAAATTAAGTAACTACAAGTTCAATTTTCAAACAAATATTTTTTTCCTATTTTCATTATTCTACGAGTAGCATTATTAGTCCTTATATTTATATTGTACTACTACTAATATATCATACAAGTACTTCTTTTAATAAAAAATAAGGCTGTATGAAATAAATTTTAAGTAGGAAAATTACGTTGTAATAAGAATATCGATGTGGGCATTGTTAGAATAATTTGGAAAGAAAAAAAAATCTGTTCAAAAAATCAAGAAAATATTTATGAAATGTTAATTTGCTTTTTTGATTTTTTTATGCTGCAATAGCAAGGACATACCAAAAATGGATAATGTATAAAGGAAAAGCGTAGGAAAACCTTAATTGAGAGTAGATGAAGCAGACAGCCATGAGAATAAGCTTTTCTGAGAGTGGCACAGATTCTTTCTATTTTATGATAATTACGGAAAAAGTTCGTGACGCTCTAGCAAGGAATGTTAGCTAGTAGCCTGCCTGCCACTTAACTGTATGTATCAGAATAAATCCTTATAATAACAGACTTATCTGAAGTTATTATTATTGTTATTATTATTATTGTAAGACTTGAGAATGTGTTGATGTCCATTTATTTGCCGCCTCCAACAAGTGCTTCTCGATTCTCATCGAAAAGATCCTTAGCAGGTCTCCTTCTTTATATTCTTACTATTAATACTTATATCAATAGAGTCTGAACTTAAAAACTTTTGTATGCATAGACCGTATCGCTCATTATTGTGATAATGGAGAAATGTATGAAGTTGTCTTCCCAAAGCGTATTTGTTGCTATTGTTCTCTCGTTTTCGTTTAAGGGCAAAACATTGTTGCAACACAAAAATAAGCTTAATTCAAGTTCAAAATGTGTACGTACAACAGTTTTCTTCTGGCTTTGACTACGTAATATTTATTAAAAAATATTTAATATTGAAAATAAATAATCTTTGACAATTTTATTTAACTTATCGTTAATAATATTATATATTTTTGAATGTGGCAAAATTTTTCAATTAATTTATTTTTAAAAAAAATTCAATATTTGCCTAATTTGTAAAATACAAGAAATTTTTTTTTTCAATGCCTAATTTGTAAAATACAAGAAAAATTCATTAAAAGGATACAGTTTAGAAATTCATGACGATTGGATAATAAATTTGTTATATTAAATAAAATAAGTAAACTTTTCAAGAATTCACCAAAAATATTAATGCACAATTTCAGTGAATTTTGTTTAATTATATGAACAAAATTTATTTTTACTCAAAAAAGGAATTCATTTGAATTTCCATTAAAAATGCTCATTAATCACTTTTGTTCCATTGTGAGCAAACGCTGTAAAAACGAGGCATATGCGTTGGTTGATTTATAGAACTGCCAGAGAGCGTTGTTAGCTGTCGAACCAGATGTCATCTGTCAAAGTTGCCTAATGATTTCGGCTCAGTAAAGTTTGACATTTAATCTTGTATTTCGCAATTATTCAAATATACTTTGAAAATAATGGTAAAGTGTAAAATTGTATTTAATCTCAAAATTTCACTCTATAATCAGGCTTATTTTTGTCTCAATGTTTTGTTAACAATTAAAATGATCACTTTTGAATAAATTCACAAGATGGGGACACCAGTACATGCAACAAAATATACTTTTTTATGTGGCATCCCTATTACTTTTGATATGAAGACGGAGTTGCATTTCGGCCAATGATTAGCTGAACTGGACCATAATCAATAATAATTTCTTTGAAAAGTTTAAATACAAAGATCTGGTCAACACGTGATCCTAGCGGAGTAGCGCTTATATTCACAACTATCGTTAAAAGCAAGTTTTAATATCGACTATGTTAATTGGTACTAAATATTCTGCTATGTAACATATTTCGACTATGTACGAGTATTATGGCAATAAGGAAATTCGCTAATACATCACCTTATAAACTAGCAAAATTTGATGCTCTAGAATTCCCCATTAAGTGAGTAATTGTGGATATTGATCGGATGGGCTTTACTATGGACAGTCGAGATGGCCATAAGCCTAATGTTATTTTTAAGTAAAAATGGTAAAATTACTATAAATACAACAGTTTTTTATACAAATTTTTTTTTTGCATTTTTATTTAAAATAAATTTTATATTTATTACCAGGGGTATAAGCACGTTCAAGGAGGTTATCTTAGTACTGTCGATAATAGTTAAAGAAATGTAATCGAGGAGCTGAAGGCCAGAACTACTACTCGATATATTGCTACCCATGGGACTACTTTGAAGAAGAAAACATTGATGTATAAAAATGAAATCAAATTGTTGCAACAACAAAAATCGGTCGCATTATTTTTATACCATATCTCGTAACCATACCTTCTACCAAATGTATAAGCTTAAATCCGCTGTTTGGTCATAGATGGCGTGAGTGAACGTATTAACCTACGATGGGCACGCCATACTTTTTTTTTATGAGTTTGATTAGCAAAGGAAAAATGTATGTTGTTGTATGAAAGCATTTTCATACAACAACATACATTTTTCCTTTGCTAATCAGGTCTACTTTTGTGCCAGAAAAATAGCATATGCCAGAAGCTCTAATTTTCTGCTTCAATTTGAATCGCATCGAATCGCAGCGAATGATTATGGAGGCCTATGATGACAGTGCTTCATCGGAAACAACGTGCCGCGATTGGTTTCGTTGGTTCAAAGACGGCAATTTTGACTTGTGGGACAAGAAGCGTGAAAATCGGCCTAGGAAGGTTGAGGACTATCAATTGCAGGCTCTTTTAGACGAAGACGATACCCAATCGCAAAAAATGCTCGCAGAGCAATTGAGTGTTACTCAACCAGCCATTTCCGTGCTTCTGCGTACCATGGCGAAGATTGTAAAGGTCGGAAAATGTGTGCCGCATGAATTGAACGATAGGCAGATGGAGCGACGCCCAAACACATGCGAAAACTTGCTTGCCAGAAAAAAAAGAAAGTCGTTCCTGCATCGGATTGTGACAGGCGATGAAAAGTGGAGAATCTGAAACGCAAGAAATCGTGGGTTGATCCCGGCCAACCATCAACATCTTCCCCTAGACCAAATCGCTTCTGACGGAAGACGATGCTGTGCGTTTGGTGGGATCATCAGGGTATCGTCTACTATGAGATTTTGAAACCAAGTAAAACTGTCAATGTCCACCGCTACCACCAACAACTGATCAAATTGCACTATGTTCTGCGTGAAAAAAGGACAGATTATCAACAAAGACATGACAAGCTGATTTTCCTCCACGACAATGCACCATCGCACACATCAAAAATGGTCCGAAACTACTTGGAGACACTCAACTGGTAGGTGCACCCCAACCCGCTTATTCAGCAGACCTGGCCCCTTCCGACTACCACCTGTTTTCGCCGATGGGCCACGCGCTCGCTGAGCAGCACTTCGATTCTTACGAAGATGTCCGAAAAGGGCTTGATGAGTGGTTTACCTCGAAAGAGAAGGAATTTTTTTGGCATGGTATCCACAAATTGCCCGAGAGATGGGAAAAATGTGTAGCTAGCGAGGGCAAGTACTTTGAATAAATTTGTATTTGCTTTCTATGAAAAAAACGTGTGTTTTTTTATGACTAAAAAACAGCGTATTTAAGCTTATACACCTGGTAAAAAAATAAATCCTTCAAATATCTTATAATTCTTATTTTTTAGCTCTTTTAAAAAATGTTAAAATCAATTTTTGAATTATAATTTTGTTAAATGTCCTGGTTTTAAAAATAATTCAGATTTTTCACAGCAATTATTTCTGAGGTGTTAATATTTTTTTCAAGTAACTGTCATAATCAAACTTTTAGGAAATCTCAATCAGTTGAACAATGCTCACAAGTGATCCAAAGGTTGTATGAAAATAGTAGTTATGCAAGAACTGCATTTTGTAGACTGCATGATTTTTTTAGTAAGCATAAACGGTCAGCTTATACATAAAAAAGGTCGTGTAAATTGTGGGACCATCAGTGAGTTTTTGTACACGTCATTCGGCCGACCATAATGCTGCTGTAAAATGTCATCCATACGTCATCATACATATCAATTAGACCTTCCCTTAAAATAAAGAGTATCTAAAATGAAATTCTCAATGCACATTATCCCGCAAATCAACAAATGTCTATGTTAATGGTTACGGAGAGCTTTTGCGAATAAGCCCAAGACGATGCCAGGACGCGTTACAATTGAAATACAGTTCAAACTTTGTTAAAAAGGATTCGTTACAATTGACATATATTCCGAACTTTGTCAAAAAGCTATGGAAAATTTAGATATACAAATCCTGTGTTCACAGAGAAGTCGTGCTTAGGCATTTGGCAAATATTGGGTTTTCCAATAAGAGTGATATAATTTCTGCCATTTGTAATATGTGACGTTTCGGCCATTTGTAATCTGTAATTTTTCTTTCATTGTATTCAGTAATGTTTACAATTTCATCATGGCGAGATATACGCAAGAACAACGTTTACAAATTATTCAATTTTTTTATCGAAAAAATTGTTCTCCAATTGCAATTTTTCGTGCGCAATTGGAGAACGATTATTTTGATAAATAAACAAAACTGTCGATTCTGGTGCGAAGATAATCTACAAATTATTTATGAACACCCATTACATTCACCTAAATTGACAGTTTGGTGTGGTTTTTGGTCTGGTAGAATCATCGGTCCGTACTTCTTTCGAAATGAAGCTGGTAACACCGTTACTGTCAATGGAGAGCGGTATAGATCGATGATAACCAACTTTTTATTTTAATTGACGAAGTTTGTGAGTATTCGTAATATATCAAAATACCAACGCTGAATTAATTTGATCAAGTTTCTATTAAGGTTTCCATTAAAAAAAATATTGTTTTTAAGTAAAAATTTTATATTTATTAAATGAACTTTTTAAGAATATTGATAAAAACAAAAACTAAATATTAAAAAAATTATTTTTCTTTATATCATTAAATATTCTAGCCATTGAAATAAATATAAAATAAATGTCCACTTATCACATGAGTACAACTTAAGTTATAGAAATTAAAATTTATTATGTTATTTTACTTAAAAAGGGACGAAAATGTCTATCATATAGTTAGGGAAAAATTGATTTTATATAATATTAAAGAAAGATGAACCCTTCTTACAACAGGATACAATTAAATCATATATCGTATATTGTTTAATTAATTTGACTTTTATTGCTTTAGGAAACATCAAAAATTGAGACATGTTTGATTGAAAAAGGGACATGATAAAAATCATTTGGTATTTTATAGAATATAAAACGATAACTGAGATCATTTTTTTTATATGTAGTAGTAGTATATACACGTTCTTATAGTATATAAGTATGCTATGAATATCCTTCCGTTCGTATATTTTTTCAAATTCTTTTCTTATTTAATTTTCTATTTTAATGAGAGGATGCCCAAAAAAGGAAATTTTTTTTTATTAGAGTCTAAATATCTTTTGAAAATTTATAAAAATTTATCGAAAAAATAATTGTACAAAAATTCAATGACTATACACATACTCGTAGTTACAAAATCAATTTATAGAAATATGTTTGAATTATATTGCATATAATATTTACAATATAACAAATATCCTATAATAGAGAATGAATAAAATTGATGAAAATAGAAAAAAAAATAACATATTTCTTAATAAAGAAAGTAAAAGGAAAAAAATTGAAAAAAAATTTAAGGATAATAGATAGACAAATCTAAGATAGAGAAGAGGATGAACGGATGAAATGTTCTTCATCATTATTAAATTTATCGTCCAATACGTGCTGTGATTTTCCAATATTCTAATACTCATAAAATAATGTTCGCATGTATTTTTTTGGGGCTGGACATTCTTGTAAGAGTGGCCCAAATGAGAATGTACTGTTTATGTTTGCAATATTTCTGATTGCTACTCTATTGCCATTGCCTAGTAATATTTTTATCGGGCATCATAAAAATCAATATCATAATTATATTACTGACAACTGACCAAAAGATGAGAAGCGGCAAATCTAACGAAAATTTCCTTATTCACTTTACTTTCGGCCTTTTACAATGTTTCAGCTAAACGAAGGGTATTGACAAGGATAAGATTATCGTCCATAAATAGTATTCTCCTTAAATATTTATATACGAGTCTATTCTATCCCTACTTTATATTATCCAGTATCATCTTCTGTATTTTTACTAAGTATGTGTATATATTCTGTATTCAGTATACAGTATTCATTATTAAAGTGAATTAATCCATGAAACTAACTAATTTTCAAGATTTTTCATCCGGAAATCCAGGGAATCGAAAGCCAGCAAGGACTATACCGCCAAGTAAATAAATAGACTGAATGGCGTGCGGTTAATTTTGTTTAGTCTTCTTGGATAATGGATTCACCTCATCTGTAACGGTGAATATTAGCACGCGATCCTTTTGCAATAGCAAACAGAGTCCTTGCTATTTTGCTATTCTAACGCCATCCATTTTCAATCTATTACAGATACTACTACTTTATGAATATTTGTAGTCCTGTTATGCTATTCTTACTTTCTACTAAATAGTACAGACATTTTTACTAGTACATTTATAGCTGTATAGGTAAAATGCAACTTGTTAACTTTTTCTTCACAATTAATTAATATCCCTCTTTGGATAGGTTGGTTTCCGTCTTATTTTATATGATTTGCTCGTTGGTTGTTCGTGAACGTTGGTAGAATTAAATTTTCCATAAATAAGTGTAATTGAATTTTTGTTGTACGAGTAAATTCTTTTTTTCTTTTACCTTATTTATTTGTAATTTACACAAATTTGCTCACTCTCTGGCTTTATCGTAGTTATTTTATTTTCATAATAATTTTTGATGAAATCAAAGTCAATTTAATTTATTTTATTTACCATTTTAAAAATAATATTGTACTAATCTTTAACTAATTGGAAAGATGATTTACAAATGAAAATTGACACTGACAAGAGGTGTACTCGTACACCTTTCGTCAATTAATACGAGATGCACGTACAAATCAGTTGGATAGATAAATTTAAAAAAAATAAATTACTGTAAATTATTTTAGATAATTCTGTCTTTAACATTCTATAAATATTTTAATAAATTGGAGTTTTTACTTAATAAATATTATGATTATGAAATTTTTATTTTTTGAAATAGTGGTAGACTTATTTGATGATGGCCTGATAGTGTAAAGTTTTATTTTATATACAATATTTTAAGAATATTAATAATAACATTCTAGTAAGACGTAAATTTAGATTAATATGATGGGTTAATATGATGGGGTTGTGGAGAGTTAACATCTCACTGCAGGCAAACAGTATGCGAAAAATTTTATTTAAAATGGAAAATTAAATAAAAATCGAAAAAGTTCGTGGCGTTTTTTTCAAGTAAAATAGAAACGCCTAAATCAGATTGTTTAAACCAAATATTCTCCATTATTATTGTTCATATTTTGCCTTCATTGCATCAGTATAGAACTTTTGTGTTATTAAGTAGTGTTCAGATTGGGTTTTATCGATTAAAGGAAGATAGATGCATCATGCTATTTTGGACAATGCCATTTGGACTATATGGCACAAAATCTGACAGAACATGGTTGTTGCAAGGAATATCTTCATTGGTGATAGTTGATGTGATATACCCTAATTGTCGGCGTACAATCGAGAATGCAAAACGTGGAGAAATTTTGTGGATCAAAAAGGGCTGTATGGAAGGCCTTCATCAAGAATGCGCCGATGGCGAAAAATCTCGGGCTGCACATAAATGTATGCAATATAGATAGGAGATTATAGCTTTGAAAGAGTTAGGTCATATGCCTATTTGTGGTAAAAATTGATAATAACATTGAGGAGTAACAGAGCCTACTTAGTCAGTAGAAGTTATTTCGTTTGAAAATTCTGATCATACAATAATATGGAAGTTTCTGCTACCAGTCTTTATGTATTCTTCGAAAACTTGATTTCTTAGCATTGCAAACTCATGAGAAGAGGATTCTTTAAGAAGAAGAAGAAGAAGAAGAAGAAGAAGAGAAGAGGATCCTTCAAAGAATTTTTGTTCCCCTATATAAAAATCGACGACTCTGGAGCCTATTTAACGATGAAAAATGAACCGTTAACGCAACCACCACTGGTTGTGGATAAAATAAAGCTCAATAGGCTTCGATGAGCTGGACACTTAATTCGTATAGATGAGGAAAGTCCACAGTGGCGCCATCTATGGTCCCTGAAGACGAGCTAGGCTCTGCTTTCGGTGAACTGACGCTGTTAGTGAGCCTGCGAAAAACATGCTGGGAGTACCGAACGTCGAGCTGAGAAAGGAGTGCAGTGGAGAGAATATTCGGTTTCACTCTCTACGCTTTAGCTGACAAAGGAGTGAAGTGGAGAGAATAATCGGTGAACAGATATCCCCGAAGTATATAATAACAAGATGAATAACATTGCAATCATGCCGGGGTGCGATAGCTAAATACGCGGTCTGAGTTATAAAGAAGGCCTGCCAAGAAGATAGAATAAAAAGAGGTAAAATAGAATTGATATTAGTCTGCTCACCATGATGGTGACGGCACAGAAACTTATGTGTTTATGTAAAGAAAATGAAGTTGGATTTTAGTGGTTAAAAATCTCACACATTGTAAGGATCAAAAAACAAAAAATAATATGGTAGGATATGTCTTACGGGGAAGAGTAAATCTTCAGAGGACATTATTCCGTTTGAACACCTGTTTTTCACCACTTCGTAAACCAGTTATGGAGGATCTGTCCTTAGATTTATAGAATTTTATAAAACAAACCATATCATCAATTTAAATAGCAATAAAGGATTGGAATAATGCAAATATAAATGTTATAAAGAATGGGACAATATTTACTTCCCTGGGGAACACTAGTGAATATCGGTATGATATGCGAGAGTGCGATAGCCTCATTTACTTGGAAAAACAGGTATGTAAGTATTATTGAAGTTCAGGCTGATATATACAATAAAAGGAGAGATCCACATCAGTTTCCCCTGTAAGTCTGGGTGTCAAAGCCTATCAAGTGCTTGATTTATGTTAAGAAATACACGGAAAAAATATATTTTTTCTCTCAAGAGAAAGCAATAAAAGCGACAACTCAATTACAATACTGGGAAGTGAAGTGTTCGGAGCAGAAAGGAAATGCATGACTAGGAATTAAAATTATGAAACTTCGAGTAAGGGCTATATGAGGTCTGTTGAAAAAGTATCGCGAGTTACGCATATTTGATTTTCGTTTTTTTTTTATGGCGTTATGTTGATAGTCAAATCTCTCACTTATGCCGACAAGTTCGGCCATTTTGAATGTTCAGCTAATTTTTGACAGTTGCTTTGCTTGCACGTGTTTTGGCTCGTCTTCGATTTTTACCCAATTTCGACTAAAAACAGCATCGCATTAATATTCCTAAAGAGCTCTTGGACTCTTGTCCGCGACAATCTAAATTTGCTTCAGAGGATCATAACTGATGACGAATCATGGAACCAAAGCTCAATAATCCCAATGGAAGCTACCGCACGAGACCGAAAAAAGGGCCAAGTTTGGTTGAATGTGAAGGTTTAGCTTACAGTTTTCTTCGATTGCAGTGGCGTGGTGGATCATGAGTTCTTGCCCCAGGGTAGAACGGTCAATAAGGAATATTACCTGCAAGTTATGCATAAGTTGCTAGAAGTAATTCGCCAGAAACCTCCGGATTTGTGGAAGAACAAAAATTGGCTTTTACCATTTTTGGCCAAAAACAACATACAAATAATGCCGCGCAGCCACCGTATTGCCCAGATCTGCCCCCCTATAACTTTTTCTCGTTCCCGAAACTGAAGAAGCCCATGTAAGGATGATGCTACGCTACGATTGAGGAGATAAAGACGGCATCGAAGGAGGAGCTGAACAAGATCACAAATAATGATTTTTTGAAGTGTTTCGACAATTGGAAAAAACGTTGGCACAAGTGTATAATATCTGGTGGGGATTACTTTGAAGGGGACAAAATAGATATTCATGAATAAATAAATATGTTATTTTAACTATTGTATTAGTTATGTTTTTGTCAAAAGGAGAATATGTGTTATACTTCTTTAAAAACATTATTTGAAGACCACAATTGAGCAGATATAGAGCATGAAATTCGCAAATCGAATTCCCAAAAAAGCCAAGATTGCAAAGCAATGGTGGAGTGAATAGCAAAAAAAAAAGTTAAACAAACTAAGGGAACTTTTTTTTTTACTTAAATTTAAATCAATTCCAAAACAGAAGCTTCTAATGTTACTTCCCTTATCACTTATGGTGGTGATTCGACTCTCATTGTTATTATTGTTCATTCCATATTGTTTCGAAATTTGTTTTTTTCTACAATATCAAAAATCTATATAATCTCTTATATATTCTTGTATCTGTACTAAATCAAAAATCCATAAAAGATGATTATTCAAGAACACAAAGGCTCCTTCCTATCTACTCCCACATATAGGTATATACATACGGCAAAAGTATGTATTTGTATTGGATATCATGCCCGTTGACTGCATTTTTAATGATATTCTTTCACATCAGCACGCTTCAAAATTTAGTCACTCTTGGGAGCAATTGTGTTCGCTCAGCGGAACGAAAACGAATTTATAAACAATAAAAATTTGAATATTTAATCCTTCTTGAATCCTTTATGTGACGAAAGTGTTTTATCGGCGGATTTATCAACTTGTTTATATGACGAGAAAATTTCCATGTGTTCTAGATGGTTTGCTTACACTTCAGCTTTTGCTTCTCCCCATAGCCATGGTACAAGGATAAACTTCAACGATTGGAATGAGGACAATTTCCCGTTAGGATAAATACTGCCCATGCCCAGATTACTATCCATATCATTTTTTCCCCTCTATTGTACAAAATCATATAGCATAGAACCAAAACAAAAACGAGCCCGGATCAGACAAAAATATAACTGAAGCTAATCCTGTAAGAGTACAAGATAGAATTATGAATTTTCACATATTTTTATATAATTCACAAATGATTACCACAAATGGCTTTATTCCTCTCTACCAATACGAACAAATACGATAACGAGTGTTAAAAATGGCTTATTTCATAATCGATCCTTTAAAGAGAAATGTTCATTCATCAACGAGTATTGATACGAAATATAATCGAACAGATTTTACTAAAAATAATTTTTTTTCTCTTTATAATATTTTAATTTTTATAAATATAATTTAAACGGAAATTTTATTAATTTTTTTAAAAGAGTTAATTTTTTTAAAATCGATTTAATAAACCGTAAGAAAGAGGTACGGTTAAAGGGTAGAAATTTGAATAAAACCCTACATGGCAAAGGATATACAATACTTTGAAGGTAAAGGAAGAAAATGAAAGTGTATAAAAAAGGGCCTACAGGCGATTAACCCTAATCATACCTGGAAGTTCATGAAAAATACTTTAATTTGAATAGTTTTATGCTACCGAAGTGTTCTGGTGAGACAGATCTTCGAATAAATTCTTTGGATTAGAAAGAATGGAAGCAATACCGAAAGTGGCCAGAGTATGCGTTTGGAAAATTATTTTTTTTTTAAGGACACACATATTTGTAAATATTTTGAATGAAAATTTTGATAATTCATAAAATAACAGCTGATAGTAAAGGAATACTAAAGAAATTGGATGATCGTATGATCTACTGTAGTAACTCTTCGTTAATTTTAAAATTAAAATAATTTTAATTTTGGACGATTATTCGTTTCATCAAAAAGTTTTACTTTTTCTCTTGCAATAATTCATTTTTCTTCATGAAAATATTATAATTATTTTCTCTAAAAAAAAAACTAATTCATTTCTCCATAAAACTGTTTCTTAAAAATAAAATAAGTTTAAAAAAAATGTAAGTTCAGTCATTGATCTCTTTAAAAAAATTTAGTTTAAGTTTAAAAAATTCTTAACTTATTGTCTTTAATGAGATTCTCTCACATTTTATCTTCTCTTACAAAAAAAAATTAATTCAGTTTAAAAAAAATAATTTAACTTAGAAAAAAAATTCATTTTTCGTCTTTAAGTGATTCGACCCTCCTAACAAACCTATAAACTCCCTTGAATTTAGGTCATTTTTCAAGCTCTTGGGAATTCATTCATTGCTGGTGGTGACTTTAACGCCAAGCACCCACAATGGGGCTGTCGAGTCTCCAATCCCCGTGGGATTATTCCTAACCAAGTGCTTTCATCCTCTCCCTACCAAGTCATCTCTCCTCCGACTCCCACTTACTGGCCAACTTCCAGATCTAAGCTTCGTGACATTCTATTGTAGATTACTTTATAACTAGTCCCATGAATTCTTCCAACATTAATGTTAATTCACTCCTAGATCTTAACTCCAATCATAGCCCTGTTCTACTAGTTCTCGATTCCCAATCCACTCCAAAAGTTAATGCGCCGAGACTTATTAATGGACAAATTGATTGGGAATCAATTCCCCAATTGATTAAAAACAGAACAAGAACTAGATGACGCGGTACACAAGTTTACATAATTATTACAAAACGCTACAGCCTTTTCGCAAAAAAGTAAAACTCGAAACCTACACAAAACCTAACAATTCAACCATTAACTATTAGGCGTTTTATTGCAGAAAAACGAAAAGCAAGAGCTCATTGGCAACATACAAGAATGCCCAGCGACAAAACCAAACTGAACAAGCTGCAAAAAGAACCACATGACGAAATCACTAAATACAATACAGAACGTTTTAGAAACTACACTTCAACCCTAACGGAAAACAGAACTTTGTGGACTGCTACAAAACAAATACTATCTTATAGAAAAACAAAGCACCCTTTACGAAAAACTGACGGAACCAAAACGGACAAACATAAAGCAGACGCTTTTGCTGAACACCTTGTACAAACATTTACTCCACATTAGGACATATTAGACAGGACTCATTGCACTACAATCGAGACGAAACTATCCATTCCTTTACCCATGAGTCTTCCCCCTAAGGCAATCACTCCTTCCAAAGTTGCCAATTTAATCAAGCTCCTTCCCAAAAATAAAGCTCCTGGCTATGTACTGATTACCTCCAATATACTCCAACAAATCCCTAAAAAAATAATAGTTTTCCTTGCCATAATATATAACTCCATCCTTAGAACAACACATTTCCCAATCCTCTGGAAATTTGCCATCATTAAAATGATCCCTAAGCCAAATAAACCAATAAGCCGCTCCACTTACTACAGGCCAATAAGTCTCCTTCCACTACTTTCAAAAATCTTTGAAAAAATCCTCCTTCGCCGCTTATATCCTCTACTTGAATCTTCAAATTTAATTCCTAATCACCAATTTGGTTTCCGCGCCGAACACTCCACTACCCAGCAGTGTCATCGAGTTGTCAATTTCATTGCATCCTCTTTAGAAAGAAAAAAGTACTGTCCCGGTGTGTTTCTTGATATAAATCAAGCTTTTGATAGAGTTTAGCACCCGGGTCTACTGTGAAAACTCAAGAGGTTCCTTCCTTTCACCTATTTCTTAGTCCTATGATAATTCCTTTCCAACCGACACTTCCAAGTAAATGAATCCAATGAACTCTCCAATATCTCTCCGATATTGGCTGGGGTTCCTCAGGGTGGCATATTTGGACCCATTCTCTACAATATTTACACATCCGATATCCCAATTTGCCCTAATATCTTCTTTGCTACATACGCCTTGCATCTACCGAAAATCCCCAACATGCTTCCAAAACTCTCCAAATCCAAATCCAAACCCTCCAGAACTGGTTTACTAGATGGAGAATAAAAGTCAATGAACGTAAATCTACCCAGGTAACTTTCACTCTCCGTCGTGAGTCATGCCCTCCCATATACCTTAATGGCAGTGCCATACCTCAACACACCGAAGCTCGGTACCTAGGACTGTACTTAGACAAACGCTTGACATGGAACCCACATACAAGACTTAAAAGACAAGAACTAAAAAGACGTTACCTAAAACTACTTCGACTTCTAGACAAACGTTCCAAACTTACTATAGACAGCAAAGTACTGATATACAATACCTTACTGAAACCCATATGGACATACGGACTAGAACTCTGGGGATCTACTAAGCCTTCTAATTCCCGTCGAATCCAATCCCTTCAATCAAAAATATTCCGTACAATTGTCGATTCCCCCTTTTATTTTCGCAATACTGTTATTCATCCTGATCTTAAAGTCCTATTTGTTGTTTTTGACGTGGCTGTATTTCGTTATAAAAAGTTCCGTTCCCGTGTCCTCAATGATAATAATCCTCTTGTTCAAGAACTATCCTGTAATTCCTTCCCTAGAAATACCCATCGAAGACTTAAGCGTCACTGGTCGCGTGATTTACAAAAATACCGAGGCTTAACAGAAACACACGCTAGCAGGAGGAACTTCATTTGATGTTTACTCCCCACAACCTTTCAAGCTAATTAATACTATTGCTTGTAATAATAATAAGCATATTTGAGCAATAGTATTAATTAGCTTGAAAGGTTGTGGGGAGTAAACATCCAATGAATATCTGTAAAAATAAAAATAAATAAAAAAAAAAGTTATACGAAATTTTTATATTAAAAAACTTAATTTTTCCTTATCAAAAATGTTAAAAATTATTTTGCTGATAGATTATTTTGCTAATTCATTTTTTTATTAAAACTATACCTTAAAATGGGAAATTTTGTTTTTAAAAAATTTTTCCTTCATCTTCAAAATATTTAGTTTTAATTACTCTTAAAGAAAATGCCGATTTTCTCTTTAAAAAAATAATAATTTTTTTCTTTAAAAATAATATTTAAAAATAATCGCTTTTGTCTTCAAAAAAAAAATTATTTTGTCAAAAGAAAATTGCCTTAGTTAAAATAAAAAAAAATTAGTTTACACGTTTCAAGAAACTCTGACTGTTTCCCTAAAAGAAAATTATTTATTTTTCCTTATAAAAAAATAAAAATTAAAAATTAAAAATTAAAAATGGAAAAATTTTGTTTTTGAAAAATTTCTCATTTATTTAAAAAATTGTTGGTTTTAATTTCGAAAAACAATATTTTTTGCTTTTAAAAATAATATTTTTTGCCGGTTTTCTGTCTTAAAAAATATTTTTTTTTAATATTTAAGAATAATCGCTTTGGTCTTCCAAAAAAAAAAATCATTTTGTCCAAAGAAAATTGCCTTAGTTAAAATAAAAAAAAATTAGTTTACACGTTTCAAGACACTCTGACTGTTTCCCTAAAAGAAAATTATTTATTTTTCCTTATAAAAAAATAAAAATTAAAAATTAAAAATGGAGAAATTTTGTTTTTGAAAAATTTCTCTTTTATTTTAAAAATTTTTGGTTTTAATTCCGAAAAACAATATTTTTTGCTCTTAAAAATAATACTTTTTGCCGGTTTTCTGTCTTAAAAAATATTTTTTTTAATATTTAAAAATAATCGCTTTGGTCTTCCAAAAAAAAAAATAATTTTATCAAAAGAAAATTGCCTTAGTTAAAATAAAAAAAAATTAGTTTACACGTTTCAAGAAACTCTGACTGTTTTCCTAAAAGAAAATTATTTATTTTTCCTTATAAAAAAATAAAAATTAAAAATTAAAAATGGAGAAATTTTGTTTCTGAAAAATTTCACTTTTATTTTAAAAATTTTTGGTTTTAATTCCGAAAAACAATATTTTTTGCTCTTAAAAATAATATTTTTTGCCGGTTTTCTGTTTTAAAAAAAATTTTTTTTAATATTTAAGAATAATCGCTTTGGTCTTCCAAAAAAAATAAAATCATTTTGTCAAAAGAAAATTGCCTTAGTTAAAATAAAAAAAATTAGTTTACACGTTTCAAGAAACTCTGGCTGTTTTCCCAAAAAAAAATTATTTATTTTTCTTTATAAAAAAATTTAAATTAAATATTAAAATCGAAAAATATTACTACTTTTTCTTAAAAATATTTAATTTTTTATGTTTATAAACAAAATCAATTTTTACTCTTTTAAGATCATTTTTCTAAATGATCTTAGAAATAATTGCGCTTGTTTTATATAAAAAAATTACAATAATTTTATCTACCATAAAATAAAGTTAATAAAATTTCTAAATTTATTCCCTTTTAAGAAATTTTTTTCTATTAAAATAATAATATTAAATTTTCCTAACAAAAAAAAATTATTTGGCCGAAAAAATGTAATACTTTTTCCTTAAATTGATCCATAATAAACCAAAAAAATTCTGTAAAAAAATCCAACTTTGTCTGAATAATATTTGGTTTTAATATTCAAAAGTAACTTATTTTTTCTCATAAAAAAATGGATTTTCTCTTCATTTTTTTCTTTAAAAATAATCTATGAAATTATATGAATTTGTATATAAAAAATTGGTTTAAGTTTAATAAATTCTATATTTTTCGTCTTTTAAAAGAGTCTTACTTGAAAAGAAAAAAATATTTTCATTAAAATTTTTTTTAAAATCAATTTTTTTACTTAACAGAAAAGAAATGTTCTCATTAAAAAATGTTCCAAAAAAGAAAATTATTTTTGCTCTTGAAAAAATCAATTTTTCTCTCTTTCTTACTATTCTGTTCTTCCCATCTTTTTATCTTTCTGTATTTCAATATAATTTAAAAATAAAATTATTGAGAGAGCCATACTTTTTCTCTAAAAAATATTAATTTTCCTTGAAAACTTTATTCAAAATTTGAATAATTTTTTTTGGTTTTAAGATAAAAAATTTAATTTTCTTTTTAAAACGAAATATATTTTGTTCTTAATAAATTTTGGCTTTGTCAGAAAAATATTTGGCTTTGATCGTGAAAAAGCAAAAAAATTTTGCACAAACAAAAAAAAAATGAATTTTTTTCTTGTTCTCTTTAAAAAGATTTAATTTTTCCTTTAAAAACAATCTCACATATTCTTTTTACCCCGAAAAAAATTATTTTTATTAAAAATGTGTGGCTCAAAAAAAAACAACAAATTTTACTATTAAAAAAAACTAAAGAAAAACATTTAAGTTTATTTTTATTTTAATAAAATGTTAATTATATCAAGTAGAGAAATTCCAAACTTGTTACTTTTAACTGCTTTTCTTGTTTCTTGTTGATTATTTCTATTTTTATTTTACTAATAGTTATTATAAAAAAATTTTTGTTTGAATTGGTGAAGAAGTTTTCTTCAAAATGGTGTAAAACCTAAAATAAAAAACATGGCAGACTCAGAAAAAGAGATTGATAATAACATCAAAATTAAGACCTTAAAAAAGATTCTGCTCAAGGTTGAAACTACTTTTAAGGTAATATTATTGACATAAAATGTACAATATTATAAAATTGAAAGGATGAAAAATTTATAATTGGCAAAATGGAATGATGAACATGATTTGGACAAACACACACGCGGCTTCAAATTGCAGCAGCAGGGTTGATGATACAAATTGCAGCAGCAGGATCCTACACTTATTTGTCTTTAATTTTCTTATCCCCTATCTTTCCCAATCGGGCCAGTAAAAGCCCGCCTGAGCAGATAGGCACATTAGTATCTGGTGAAGTCTGGTAACCACACGTTAAGAAACAATCCAACCAAATAAAATCCGGTAAAACCAAACCCACTGAGGAGTGATCCTACGCGTATTTCTATTCCACTTTAATTTCCTTATTTCGTTATATTATCATTAAAAAAAAGTGCGGAAAAAACACCTAAAAATGCCATCAGCCATAAAAATCACGGAAATATCAATACCAGCTTTAGGAACTGAAAACCAATCGTGAATACTGATCAAAGACAAAAACCCAAAATCGTATTAAGATCGTGTTTTTGTCGCCTACTAGACGAAGCACAGCACCGCACCAAACTGCACGAAAAAAAGCATAACGGCAGCGGCCATTATGTCTATTTTGGGTTTTTGTCTTTGATCAGTACGGGTGCTTATCCATATTTGGTTTTTCGTTCATCTTCTAAGCGAAGACAAAAACATGATCTTAAAACCGATACAAATTAAATTGGAATATTTATAAGAAAAAAGGTCCTCCTTCATATTCCGAAAGTAATCTTAAACGGGAAATAAAAGAATAATTATAAGTATGAAGAATAGAGAAGAATTTATTTTTAAAAGTATTCAATAGTTTCCTTTTATAGTAAATTAATTTTTGTGAACTTTGGCAATAATAATCTGAGTAACTTGCCATTCTTTCAAATATTTTTTTACAAATTTTTGAAGTAATTTAATTATAACTCTTAAGAAGCTTTGCCCAGAGGACCTGTAGCATATAAAATATGTTTCCTTAGTCTTCCAGTAAAAGTCTACAATTGGAAAATGATCTGTTATAATTGGTGGCCATATAATCCTCTTCAAAGATCCTTGAAGCTCCTGTTCCTGCCAAAAATATGAACACAGGCGAGAAATATATTTAAGATTTCTATTCAAAGGAATAGCATAATGTCTTTGTAGAACTTACTGTAAATTTTACTATTATTCTAACAAGATATCCTTTTAAAATTCCTGCGAGGCCTTAATATTCTGCCCACTTTGTTTTACAGTACCAACCACACTATTCTATGGCATGCTTTCGCCTACATGTTGACAAACATAGGAATTGCTTTTAGGCCCCACAAATTCAAGTTAGCATTAATTTGTCTAAATGACCTGTTTCTACTGTTTCAATAACGAAAGTCGGTGATCTTCGGCCCATTCCTATAATTTCTTTACTTTTCAAACAAAGAACATATTTTCTTATTGCTATTTACCCCATCAGAGCTGCCTCCATCAAGAAGCGTTTCTATGTATTTACGCCTACTAGATTTTACAGCGTCCTTTTAAGTTTACAAATGATTTCTGACATCATAAAACTCCTATTGTTTTTTTTTTAAAAGACCTTCAAATTCAAGTGGTTTTCTTATTAATCCTAGTCCACTTTTTATTTAAATAAAAAAAAATCTAGGATTTTTTTTCCAGGATACAAAAATATTTATGGTTGAGAAATATTTGCACAAAGCTTGGATAAATAATATTTAAATGCAATCAATATGTGAGAACTAAAATTATTTGTTGATTTGTTCATGTGGACATGAACTAGGGGCCACTTTATAGCACCATGCCTATAAGGTGCTGTGGCGACTTCAAGCTTCTGTTCTTAGTTCTGTTGTTTAATTGGCAAGATAGATGAGAGTTAGTTAAATTTTGTGGAAGGTTTTAATATCCTTTGTCAGGTTAAAAAGGGACTTGGAAATGAAATTTTTGACTCTGAGTTTGCTGACATT
This sequence comes from Atherix ibis, assembly GCA_958298945.1. NCBI lineage: Eukaryota > Metazoa > Arthropoda > Insecta > Diptera > Athericidae > Atherix > Atherix ibis. The sequence goes on from OY282610.1 coordinate 43,441,975, forward strand.
TGTCTAAAGTATCTGGGATGATAAATCGGGATTGAATATGCATTGCTTCCAAATAAATGGTTTTGGGGAGAGCCGTATGCCCAATCTGGATTCTGAACAGTTTTCGTACGCAGAATTTCGGTGGGATGCTAAAAAGTTTTAACAGTTTTTCAATTCTGAGTTTCGACGTTTAGTTGAAGGCAAGGTACGAGGATCGTTCAATAAGTCCTTAAAAAATCCAAAGTCCGTAAAGCTTTTTTTGTAAGTAGCATTACCGACAGGAAAGCTGTCAAAATTTCAGCTCGATCCATAGCGTAGGTCAATTTATATCGTCGATTAAAGTTGACGAAATTTATTTGTGCATAACAGTGGAAAAAAGCGAGTTTAGGGCTGTCATCAAACATCTCCATTTGAAAGGTTTAAGCCCGAAAGAAATCAAAGCCGAGTTGGATGCAGTTCATGGCACATCTGCACCTGTGTTTGCGATGGTTTACAATTGGGTGAATGGATTTAAACGTGGCCGTTCATCCACAAAAAATGAACATCGTTCAGAACGCCCAGTTGAGGTGTCTACTCCTGAAATCATCGACAAAATCCACGATCTGATTTTGAACGATAGGCGAATTAAAGTGCGCGAATTAGTTGAGGCCATGGGCATATCACAAGGAACAGTCGCTTCAATTTTGCATGAAAAATTGTCTGTGAAAAAAATTTCAGCAAGATGGGTGCCGCGTTTGCTCTCAGAGGAGAATAAGCGCAATCGTGCAGTGGACTCTGAGGCTATGTTGGCACTCTTTCATCGCAATCCTGCCGAATTCCTTCGTCGATATGTCACTGAGGACGAAACCTGGATACACTACTACACTCCAGAAACGAAGTGACAGTCATCACAGTGGATTTTCAAGGGTGAACGGGCTCCGAAGAAGGCAAAAACTGTACCATCGGCCGGCAAGGTGATGGCCACGGTCTTTTGGGATTCGCAGGGCATCATTTTTATCGACTACTTGGAGAAAGGAAAAACAATAACAGGAGCGTATTACGCGTCGTTATTGCAACGGTTGAGCGAGGAAATCAAAGAGAAATGCCCCCATCTGAAGAAGAAAAAAATCCTCTTGCATCAGGACAATGCGCGTGTGCACACCTGCGCTCTTTCCATGGCCAAAATTGTGGAATTGAGAATGGAATTGTTGCAGCATCCCGCTTATTCACCAGATTTGGCCCCGAGTGACTATTTTCTTTTCCCCAATCTGAAGAAATGGCTTTTCCAAACGGATGAGTATTTTGCAGAACTTCCGAAATCCTATTTTTTTGGCCGGGATAAAAATTTTGGAAAAACGGTTGGAAAAGTGTATAGAGCTAAAAGGAGATTATGTTGAAAAATAAAATTTTTTTTTTTTAAAAACAGTTTTTTTCCATCTTTTTCTAAGGACTTATTGAACGGCCCTCATATATTAGGTATCTTTGTGGCCCGCTTGGTGCCCAAAAATACCACGTGACGTGGTACCCAACGCATTTCGACAATTCTATTATTGAATAGATTGTATCGAATGTCGTTAAACAGAATCATTTAATGGGCCAGAATAGCTTTGAGCTTTCGATTAAAAGGACACCAAAAGCAATGAAAGGACCTATTTTTAATATTGACAGCTTAAAGATAAAGAAGATGCATTTTTTTTTGGAATTAGGAGTGGTACTAATACTTTTAATTAGGTTATGGAGGGAATAGTTATAAAGCAATCGTTATCATCAATTAAACTAAATCGGACTTCATGAAGATGGATTTTTGACAAGTTTATATTAGGTAATAGTGCACTGAGGAATTTTGATGTGCTTAACTAGCTAGTCGGGTATAATGGTTAACCTCTACTGTAACTTTTTTTAATCCAACTATTCGCATTATCATGCAGGAAGTGAGCAAATAGAGAACTGATTCATCTAAAATGGCACAGAAAAAAACCCCCTTCTTGGAACTGTAAGGATTCTTCCTGAAAAGCATGAATCAAGAAGTTCTAGTGTGATAGTGTCAACTTCTTAACTGCACAATATAAAAGCTGAACTTTTTGAACAGAATTCTTTTATAATTTTATCTAAATGAAATTTAATATAAGTTATTTTATATAAAAATATATTCTTAATTAATTTTTTTTATTATTTGATCAATAATTTAACAATTTCTCAAAAGTAAATTTTCCATTGTAAAAATACATAAAAATTATTTTTAAGCTTGATTTGCAGCTGCCAAAAAAAATGACAAATAATAAACTTATTATTTTTCTAAAAATACCACATCCTTAAAAAACATATATAATTTTGTTTTTTATGATAGTCAATTTTTAGGAGTTTTTGCTATATTTTTATGACAATCTGTAATATGATTGGCTATAAAATCGAACGGAAAATATCCAATAAATTTTAAACGTTTATGTACGTACGTACACCTGATATTTTTATTTAATGAAATTAATAATTCGGAACATTTTTTCTTTTCATATAAATTATTATACGTATACTCATTCGTATTTTTCGCATAAATTCATATATTACGAGTATGATAGGCTCTTGATTTTTTTTGTTGCTATTATTTCCTTTTTTTAATATTTATAATAATGTAATTTTTTCTCAAAAGATAATTGCATCATTCATTTTTTAATGTTTATAAGATGAGGAGACTAAATTTTCAAATTTAGATATATGTAATAAAGATAAAAAATCTTTCCTTTTCTACAGTCTATTTGTAAGTAAAAATTTTACCCATCAAATATTCTATTTTAAGTAAGAATATTTACGAAAGTTTTGGCAATATATTTACTGCATCGATATTATTAAAAATATTTTATTGATTAATGTGAAATTTTTCTAAAGTTGACGTTCACTAATACTACTCCTGCTATCGTTTTAATATTTCTATCACTACTACTATTTTGCTACTTCTACAATTTGTCGCTACGAAAAATTTATGTTTGAGAATTTTCGTCCTGTTTATCATATTTATATAGTTGGAGAAAAAAAAAATTTCATTTCGCTTTGCCAATTTTGCACTCTTTTTCTTCATGTTTGTACGGTTTTGGATATGCTAAAATTATTGCCTGATAACTTAAGATAACAGCGATGCCATATTTTTTCGTTTATTGGTCTGTTATCGTATCTCTCTGTTTGTAGACATTTTTGGATTTTAGAATCTCACAAAATGATACGAGTATCATACATTTTTATATGTTCAAATGTACAATACAAAATATACTATGCTCTACAGCTCAGTCTAAGAATCTTAGCGTATTAAATTCTTATATCAAGGATTGAGTAACAAAAATTTATATTATTTTTGCCTGCCGGATAAAGGATTTACCATTGTATTTTAGAAAAGAAAAAATTAAAAATAAACAATATTATATGTGTATTTATATTCTATACCAACTAGTATAAGAGGAAAATGTGTATGCTAATCAATCATTTTCTAATATTAAATGATATACTATATTTACAATGCTTACGATTATAATGGGAATAATACCTTAGCTACTCATAATATATTCTTTCGCATACATGCATGTACATTAATTCATATGAAATTGTAGGTGGTGAATTCTTAGCTAAGGGTGAAAAGAAGTCATATTATTTTCTCTTTTATAGCCGAGTCCGTTAAGATTTTCTTAATTAATAAATTTGTGTCTCTATAGTCTATAAGAAAATTATTATCAATACTACCTTAAATAGGGGATAATGAACTTTTTTAGGTGAATAGATAAAAATAGAATGTTTGATTTTTGTTTACTTTCAATTTATGGTAAAATAAATTCAAGATAAGAAATCAAAAAGAAAAAATATTTTATTATCTATAAATATGGGAAATATAATAATCGAAATTTTATTTTTAAAATTATGGTTTTTAATATTCAATAGAATTTTGTTTAGCATTAAATTTATAATAATATTTGATTTTTTTTTTTCTTCTTTTACTTTTATTAGTTCAAAAATATTCACACCATATTATTAATAGATAGTAAAAATTAATGTTAAATAATTTTTGATAGGCTTTTCTCGTCCGTAATAATTAGAAAAATGTTTTCTCATAAAAAATTTTAACTAAAAATGTATTTATAAGATGGAGACTAGAAATACTGAATCATATTTTCTCTAGGACATCCAACGTATTGTTAAAAATTATATAAAAAAAAAATTAGATTTGATTCGGAATATTTCCCTAGTCACAGACCTAAAAGTATATAAAATTATAAAAATTTGAATTAAATTTTTTGTTCTTTTTTTCTTTAATATAAAATTAAAATTACTGTATTAGAAAAGGAATACTTTTTATTTTGAATTTTAAAACATTTATTCTAGAATAAAATTTATTTTCAAATTTTTGCTTCTTGATAATAAATTTTGCATTAAATTGAAGGTTTTATTTAGCATAGATAGAATTTAGGTTCAAATATGCACCGATTTATTCGATAACTTGTTGCCATTTTGGAGGTAATTTCATAATGCCTCTCTCATAGAAACCCTCGTCCCTATTGGCAAACAACTGGGACAGTCGATTTTCACTTGAGGCGAATTTTTCACCTGCAAAATCATTCGTCATAGACAGGAAGAGGTGGTAATCACTTGGTGCCAGGTCCGGACTATAAGAACATCCCAACCAAGGTCCCGGAACTTCTGACGAGTCACTATCGATGTATGCGGCCTGGCGTTGTCCTGATGGAGCACAATTCCTCTCCTATTAACCAAAGCTGGCCGCTTCTGGGCGATTGCTTCTTTCAGATGGTCCAATTGTTGACAGTATAGGTCCGAATTAAGAGTTCGGCCGTAGAGGAGCAGCTCATAGTAGATGATTCCCTGCCAGTCCCACCAAACACACAGCAAAACCTTCCTGGCTGTCAATCCTGGCTTGACCACCGTTTGCGCCGGGTGACCGCGATTTGACCACGACCGTTGTCGCTTGACGTTGTCGTAAGTGACCCACTTTTCATCACCAGTAACCATCCGCTTCAGAAATGGATCGATATTGTTGCGATTCAGCAGCTATTCGCAGATGGAAATTCGGTCCATGAGGTTTTTTTGCGATAACTCGTGTGGCACCCATACATCGAGCTTCTTTTTGTATCCAGCCTTATTTAAGTGGTTCCAATCGGTTTTTTGTGCAATGTTTAGCTCCTGGACAATCGAAACAGTGCGTTACGTGACGGTCGGACTCGACGATTTCCATTATTTTATCGACATTTTCGACAATTGGCCTTCCAGAGCGTGGTGCATCTTTGACATCAAAATTACCGGAACGGAATCGACGAAACCAAAATTGCGCATGATTGGCTATTACAGTATCAGGACCATAAACACTATTCACATTTTCAGCTGCGTGGCTTGCGTTTTCGCCTTTATCGAAGAAAAACTGTAAAATATGGTGTATTTTCTCTTTGTTGGTGTCCATCTTTGACGCGTGCTAAAAAAATACTGAGTCAAGTCATCACAAAATTGTATCAAAAGTTTTTTTAGTACAAAATCTTATCTTTCCAACGCCATCTAGTGCAACCCGATCGCACTTTTACAACGGGAGATACAGACTCCTAAAGCCATCTATTGGCAAAATAATGGATTACTTTTTACTACAACTTATATTTGGCCATGTATGATACACTGGATTGCTATAAAAGTCAAGGATGTGATATAATGAGTCAAATTTGTTACTTTAAAAAGATGTGGAACAAGGATGGTAAAAACCTTAGTTTTAATTATCAGAATGCCGCTTCTTAATTACGGCTAATGTGCACTATTCCAATATACAATATAACGCATTAATTAAGTAATCATTCTCGCAATGTCTTCACTTTTGATATCTTCATAACCAACTATATTGTTACAGTCATATATTCTGATCAAAATCCCACAATATCCTTCCTTACTCATCGAAAAATAGCTTACCGAGTGGAGAGTTCTTGTAATATTCCTTCTCTACCATAAATAAACTTCCTCTTTAGGAAGATTTCCTTCATGGCAGTTCCATTCCTGAAAATAAAAAAAAGATATTTTCTTACCATTTTTTACATCTTAATAACAATTCCATTTCTGAAAATTAAAACAAAACGTTTATTCACACAGAGTACACAAAACTAAAAAACATTAACGAAGCAGCTGTTACTGACCATAACAGATTCAAAGTATCCCTAAATCATAGACTCCGGATATGAAGAAGTTTTCTATTTAGTAATAGTTTTGAGAAATGCAGATTTTTGAGAGTGATTATTTTTAAATATTTTTTGACGTAACCAAAATGGACCATATAAGCCGTTTGGTACAGAAATTTGAATAATCTAGGTCAGTAGAAAATGCGTCTTTGTACAGGTTGTTCGGTCGAAAATATTGCTGCTCAGGAATAAAGCGTTTGTTGGAACCACTTACAAAAAGTCAGATTAAAAGTTAATAAGATTTTTCTTATTAAGTGGTAATAAAACGATAGTGCTTGTTACAAAATTTGTAAAAGGATGACTCTATTATAAATGAATTTTCCAGGATGCATTAAATCACGAAACAAAAAGGTTAAATGGATATCGAGATCTTGCGATTTGACACTATTGCCCTTCTTTTCCCAGCGAAGCATTTTGTTAATATTGTATTATATTTTTTGCATTAAATGCCTTACTAAATTTTCCTAAACAATATAGAATAATTGTGTTATTTAACGTGGCATACATATCCTTAAACATAATATCACGGGGCGCTTAATATCTTTAGAATTGAGATCCGACCAATCAGCGTAAAATAGACCTAAAAGTGTCATGAATTTCGCTAGTCTAGCGGACTAGATCCTGACGGTTGTACCCAGCTTACTCAAACCTAATTTTTAGTAACTCTATTTCAACTTCGATTTATTGATTAATTTATTTCATGCAGTGGCCCACCGAGATCGATTGCCTCAGCATACCCTAGTGTGCCTAAGTACACCTCTCCATAATCCATCTTCAATCATTAGTTTTCCTCTTGAACCTTTTTCGATTCCTTTTATGGCAAGTGGCTTCATCTCGCATAGTTTAATAGTTAAATTTATCAAACCTGCCTGCTTACTCCATGCATGAAGCAATCAATTTATGAGTCAATTCCACAATGCTGAGCGGTCTCAACCAGTAGACTGCTCACCTCGCTCTCAACTCATACCTCTTGTGGTGCCATCTGCTAACGGCACTGAACACGCTACATTCAAAACAATAAGTACTACTTAAACCTCTACTATCAAATCTACTGTATTTTAGGCCATTAACCACCATGGCGAACCCAACCCTCATGGTACTACTTATTGTTTTGAGAGATACAGACAGGAGCTTTGTAAATTCCAGGAACTCCTAGGCAGGCTTACAATCGATACAATTAAGTTCTTAATAAAACGTCATTCAAATGGCCTCCACGACTTCTTTTGCAGGAATGAATTCGATGAACCCAATTTTCGAGCACTTTTTCCAGTGAGCAAAAGGAATGGAAATTTGTGGTTCCATCAAACTTTTTAATCATTCGAAAATGCTCCGTAAGGTATCCGATGCCCCTTTCTATATCCGCGACATAATTTAAACATTCCTTTTGTTCGTAAATTATATATTTTCTATTTAAAAAAATCATGATCTTTTCAAGGTCATTTTCCATTTTACTGCCGCTCCCAAAAGTTTAAAAAATGCAATGACCTTGACATTTTTATGGAATATTGAAAAAAACCTCGCTAAGTAGATTCTTATTGATGGGTGCTTACATGCTCGTATAATATTAAAATTATTTTAAAAATATTGTTAAAAAATCTTATTTTTATAATTATTGTTATTGAACAAGTCAATTAGTAAGAAATCTTTTTCTTCCTGTATTAATACAAAAAAATTCAATGAAATTATTTTGGGTATTTTTAATTTTGATTAGTTTTACTAATTCAAAACTTTCTATTACATTTGTTAATAGAATAGTCGAATAGTTATACGAGGGTCGTTCAATAAGTCCTTAGAAAATCCGAGAAATTGCGCTCGTAGTGTCGGTAAAGATTTTTTTTGTCGGACACTGCGAGCGAGAAATTGTGCTCGTAGTGTCGGTAAAGACCTACGCTATGGATCGAGCTGAAATTTTGACAGACAGGAAAGCTGTCAAAATTTCAGCTCGATCCATAGCGTAGGTCAATTTCTATCGTCGATTAAAGTTAACGACATTTATTTGTGCATAACAATGGAAAAAAGCGAGTTTAGGCTGTCATCAAACATCTCCATTTGAAAGACTTAAGCCAGAAAGAAATCAAAGCCGAGTTGGATGCAGTTCATGGTACATCTGCACCTGTGTTTGCGGCGGTTTACAATTGGGTGAATGAATTTAAACGTGGCCGTTCATCCACAAAAGATGAACATCGTTCAGGACGCCCAGTTGAGGTGTCTACTCCTGAAATCATCGACAAAATCCACGATCTGATTTTGAAGGATCGGCGAATTAAATTGCGCGAATTAGTTGAGGCCATGGGCATATCACAAGGTACAGTCACTTCAATTTTACATGCAAAATTGTCTGTGAAAAAAATTTCGGCAAGATGGGTGCCGCGTTTGCTCTCAGAGGAGAATAAGCGCAATCGTGTAGTGGACTCTGAGGCTATGTTGGCAGTCTTTAATCGCAATCCTGCCGAATTCCTTCGTCGATATGTCACTGTGGACGAAACCTGGATATACCACTACACTCCAGAAATGAAGTGACAGTCATCACAGTGGATTTTCAAGGGTGCACGGGCTCCGAAGAAGGCAAAAACTGTACCATCGGCCGGCAAGGTGATGGCCACGGTCTTTTGGGATTCGCAGGGAATCATTTTTATCGACTATTTGGAAAAAGGAAAAACAATAACAGGAGCGTATTACGCGTCGTTATTGCAAAGGTTGAGCGAGGAAATCAAAGAGAAACGCCCCCATCTGAAGAAGAAAAAAATCCTCTTGCATCAGGACAATGCGCGTGTGCACACCTGCGCTGTTTCCATGGCCAAAATTGTGGAATTGAGAATGGAATTATTGCAGCATCCCACTTATTCACCAGATTTGGCCCCGAGTGACTATTTTCTTTTCCCCAATCTGAAGAAATGACTTGGCGGACGACGGTTCACTTCCAACGAGGACGTCATTGCTCAAACGGATGAGTATTTTGCAGAACTTCCGAAATCCTATTTTTTGGACGGGATAAAAATTTTAGAAAAACGGTTGGGAAAGTGTATAAAGCTAAAAAGAGATTATGTTGAAAAATAAAAATTTTTTTTTTTAAACAACAGTTTTTTGCCATCTTTTTCTAAGGACCTATTGAACGACCCTCGTATCTGTAAAATACACTCTTAATCTTTATTGGCAGAATTTCTTATCAAATAATAAAACCTCTGATAAAGTTTAGACATTATATTCCTCTATTAAAGCTGTGTTTTTATAAACACAATTAATGGTAATTCATATGGAATGAAAATATTCATAACTAACAATAAATTATAGAAAAAATATTATTGAATAAATTGCAGGAATAAAATCCCATAAGCCATAAAAACTAAATTGATAGATGCATGCATATACAGGAGGGGGGCTAGCCGCCTAAAATACCTGCTATGGGAACCATAAAAATAATTTCTTAGTTAAAATTGAATTATCAAAAGTATCATGAATTTCAATTTGTACTATTAAAATACAAAAATAATTCAATATTGGGGGGTGGGGGGCGGTAGGTGGAAAAAACGCACATTTCTATATAAAACAAAGGATAATAATAAGTGGATGGTAAAAAATTATTGTTTTTATTTATTTATTTTTATATGAAAAGTTTAAATATCATCATTTTATATATTCCTTCCTATAGATACAGTAAATAATCAGTTTATTTTTACCATAAAAGAAACCTATTCAATGATCCACTTTTATAGTAATAAGTAATTTATGGATCGGTATATCCTATTCGACAGAATGTGTTATACAAATTTGGAAATAAATTTTCATAATTGCTGCTTGGTATTATAACTTGTGATTTTTTATGCACGCTAATGTAAAAGGAATAAATTTTCTATCAAGGTTTTTTCTTTGCTCGTTTAGAAGCCATTTTTATTTGTAAATTTTTTTGTTGTTTGTGTTCCTTTTCCTTTTTTTTTTATATTTATGATTGTAAGCACACCTTGAGTACCATTACTGTTTCCATAGATGATATATATTTTCACTTTAGATACAAAATGAGAGACTATCCTGATTGAGCTGAGGGGGGTTGAATTCCATCGATTCTCCTAGATTAACGTAAATAGAACAGAACCAATCGACGTCGCGAATAAGTTTGTATAAGTACGTGAGGGTAAATATTTCTTTCGAAAATAATTTCCGACACATTTTTACATAGAATATGAGCGCACAAAAGTACTAGCAAAATAGGTGGTTGGGTTATAGGTGAAAAACTTTGAGGAAAAACGAAAGTTAAGCAGAAAAAAAATCTACCCTCAGCGAAAAGTTATTTTGTACACAGCAAAAAGTTCACCATCATCGTCAACCTGTGGAAAATGTTCTATGCATACTTTCAAGGAAGCAAAACTTCGTTTTTCTGTTCTGTCAATTTTTTCGATAAAAATGCAATTATTTATCAGCATTCTAAAATTTTCCAAAACAATTTTTCAAACTGCTATCTTTTCCTATTAATAAAAGAAGGATTTTTTTTTTGCTATAATTTTTCGTAGATTTTTTCTTTAATTTATTTTTGATATTTTTAATAGATCATAGACGATTTTGTTTTGAATATTTTTCAATTAAAGAAAAGCTTTAAAAATTTTCGCTACTTTTTGAAATTGTTTTCCGGTGAAAATAGTTTGTAGAAAATAGGAAGGATGAACGGGTAGTTAAAGTAAGAGAAAAAGAGGGCGTGAAAATGCTTAGAAGAAAAAGGATTTATTTTTGAAAGACTTGAAAAACCGATAGAATTTTTGTCCTTTTTTTTAACAATATTTGAAATTAAAGATATCAAACAAGTTTAATTGTTGAAAATCGCATGTAATGGCATATAAAAAATAAATTATTAAATATGTGCAAAAATACATGTTAAATAGAAACATGCATGATATACAGGTAGGTCTATTTGGTTACTAAATTATAATTTTGTTAATTAATAAATAACCAAAATACTATAAAGTAATATTTGTAAATAGTAAATATTAAAAATAAATAAATATCAACTATTAATAATTACAAAGCAATAAAAAATTGTAAAAATTCTGATAGAAAAATCTGTATTATCGACAATTTTACCAGGTATATAAGCTTAAATCCGCTGTTTGGTCATAGATGGCATGAGAGAGCGTATTAAGCTACCATGGGAACGCCATACTATTTTTTTATGAGTTTAATATCTGTCAATATTAATCAGTGCACATTTTTAGCAATTTTGTACAACAACATACATTTTTCCTTTGGTAATCATGTCTAGTTTTGTGCCAGAAAAAGATCATATGCGGGAAGCTCTGCTTTTGTGCATCAATTTGAATAAATCGGCTGCCGAATCGCATCGAATGCTTATGGAAGTCTATGGTGACAGTGCTTTATCGGAAAAAACGTGCTGAGATTGATTTCGTTGATTTTAAGACGGCAATTTTGACTTGTGGGAGAAGAAGTGTGAAAATCGGCCTTTCGAAGGTTGAGGACCATTAATTGCAGGCTCTTTTGGACGAAGACGATACCCAATCCCAAAAAATACTTGCGGAGTAATTGGGTGTTACCCAACCATCCATTTTCATGCATCTGCATGCCATGGGGAAGATTTAAAAGATCGGAAAATGGGTACCGAATCAATTGAACGATAGGCAGATGGAGCGACGCCAAAACACATGCGAAATCTTGCTCGCCAGACAAAAAAGAAAGTCGTTCCTGCATCGGATTGTGACTGATGATGAAAAGTAGATATATTTCGAGAATTCAAAACGCAAGAAATCGTGGGTTGATCCCGGCCAACCATCAACATCTTCCCCAAGACCAAATCGCTTCGGACGAAAGACGAGGCTGCGCGTTTGATGGGATCAGCAGGGTATCATCTATTATGAGATGTTGAAACCTGGTGAAACTGTCAATGTCCACTGCTACCACCAACAACTGATCAAATTGCACCGTGATTTACGTGAGAAAAGGACGGATTATCAACAAAGCTGATTTTCCTCCACGACAACGCACCATCGCACACGTCAAAAATGGTCCGAAACTACTTAGAAACACCCCAGTTGAGTGTTTCTACTTAGACTACTTAGAAACACCCCGGTGCTACCACACCCCGCTTATTCACAAGACCTGGGCTCTTCCGACTACCACCTGCTTTCGTGGATGGGCCACGCGCTCGCTGAGCAGCACTTCGATTCTTACGAAGACGTCCGAAAATGGCTTGATGAGTGGTTTGCCTCGAAAGAGAAGGAATTTTTCCTCCACGACAACGCACCATCGCACACGTCAAAAATAGTCCAAAACTACTTGGAGACATTCAACTGGGAGGTGCTACCCCATCCCGTTTATTTGAGTTAATCACAATAATTTCTATTTCTCTAGTATAAGTTAGTAAGGAAATAATAAAAATTCTAAAGTCGAGTACATACAGCAGTTGATATATAAAATAAGGATCTGCCATATCTATGCCACATTAATTTTAATTGCGCTTTCGTGTTTTTATGATATTAATAGAAAAATATTATCAAATTTTATAAAAGTAATAAAAATGTTTATAAATTTTATTTATCCCAAATTTTAATGATATCATTTTCCTTACAGTAACGACTGATTATAATTTTTATTTCTAAAAAAGAGTCTAGCTTTCAAATTGATTTTCTGTGTAATTAAAATATTTTCGCAGACTTTTGGGGTTATTTCAGCAATTTTGTTTCGAATTTTCTCCTAAGGCATCGAAGTTGTATTTAGTTTGTTAGAATAAATCGGGAAAGTTTAAATCAGGAGTAAGTGGGGGTCAGTCAATATCACCATATTTTGATATCAATCGGCCGGGAAAAATTTCTGTCCAAAATTTTCATCGTAGCATAAGCTGTGTGTGATATGGAACCGTCTTGTTGGAACCACATGTTCTGTAGGCCTAAGTGATCAGATTCGGCCAGAAGAAGGTTTTCCAATATGTCCCGATAGCGGTCACCAGTACCTGTTAGAGCATTACCTACAGCATCCTCAAAAATATATGGCCTAATGATGCCGCCTGCCCAAGTACCGCTTCAAACAATTACTTTAGGAGGGTATAGTTGTCTTTGGTGTATCAGTTGAGGGTTTTCAGTGACACAATAGTGGCTATTCTCTTTATTTCTAAAGCCAGCCAAGTCAAAGTCTGCTTCGTCGCTCATAATAATTTGTTTCCCTAAAAATGGCGGCCGTCTATACGGAGCTGTAAAACTCAAGCGCTCTAGTCTCGGTGCCGTTCAGCCTGCAGCTGTTGTGTCAATTGAATTTTATGCGTGTTTTAAGAATTTTGAATAATTATGATGAAAATATTAGCAATTCTTGTGCACTCCCAATTTTTGCTTTATCTGCTAGTGTATGCATAATTTCAAAATTATTCATTACACTTGCTCAGCATATGATTAACACCAATACAGTTACGTAGTTTTCTCCGCGTATTGAGAACTGAACAATTATTTTAAAAAAATGTTTTAATAATTACAGCATGCTTTTATAATATTAGATATTTTATAATAAATTGTTCTTGATCACTCTTTATGAATGTTAAATGCTAATAGACAAATGCCATTCAAACCATAATGGCGGCTAAACAAAATTGATCTGGAACATAAAAAGCACCCTATAGTTATATCCTTTTTGCATTTTTAATCATATGGGATGGAGCTTTATGTTATTGAAAGTAGAAAAATCATCACTATCTCCAGAGAACGTTAGTACAAATGTCTCCAATCGATTCTTTAATGTATCAATATAAAAATATATCGTTATTTTTGAAGTTACAAATCATAATATTACATAAAACATCCCTATTGAGATTCAAAGCAATCTCCCATCACTAACGTGGAGTTTAACCTTGCTCCCATCTGGAAAAATTATCTGGTTCCACATATTCTCTAACTGAGTATATATATCCTTGAGCCCATATAACATATCTTCAGAAGTGGCTTCTAAAGTAGATAATGAGAAAGTAATCCTTGCTGATGCAGTCTTCTTCCCATTTAACTCGGCTCGAAATATTTCATACAACCGTTGACATCTTAAAACCCTTACCAAGACTTTTTTAAAAAAATTTTCGTTTAGATCTAAATATTTTCTGGCCTTTTTATAAATTTTTGATTATTTGACAACTGTAAGCGGAAAGTTGTGGAAAAGTCTTTAATAAGGGGTTTACATAAGGATGTTAGAAGGGGAATAGAATTTTTGTAATGAGTCACTTTAAGATCATTGAAATAAGGACTATAAGGGTGGATTGTGGAATTCCGCATATAAAAAGCAGCATTGATAATTTTACAAATGGTTTGGGATTGTAGCATTTTCCCAAAGAATTTGGAATGTTTTGTTAAATCTCACAACTCGATGCAGTATGTCTGTGCCGGTCTAAATAGCATTAAAAAAATAATAAATTATACTCAATTACTAACTATATCAGTTTTTTATCTTCTCAGTCTATATTATTGTATAGCGTGGCCCATCTAGCGGTTCCATTTTGAAGTACTATTTATTTGAAGTACTAGAGTGTTAAATGTCAACACGAATTGACAGATTATTAGTTGAAAGTTAGAATTTTACGAAATGGTAATCCACACGCTTGAAGAAAAATGGGAAATATTGAGAACTTACTTCCAAAGTGGTGAGCTTCAACCCAAACTGTGAGAAATTTAAAAAAAAATGAGTAAAGTTAGAATGCCATCACGTCAATTTGTGGGCAAACTCGTGATGCGAGTTCGCGAAACTGGTTTGTTGGTTGCCAAAGCAACTCGTTCCCGCTCTAAGACACTGACAGTGCGTACGACCGAGAATATTGCCGCCGTTGCTTAAAATGTCCGTGATCATCCATCAACATCAACTCGTCACCGTTCTCAGGAATTGAACATTTCTCGCACTTCTCTGTTGAGAATTTTGCACAAAGACCTCGGTATGAAAGCTTACAAAGTTCAATTAGTCCAACAGCTAAAGCCGCATGACCATCCGATGCGTTTTCGGTTTGCCCATTGGGCTCAAGATCAATTGGCCGAAGATGAGCATTTTTACCGAAAAATCATCTTTTCGGATGAGGCCCATTTGCACCTCGGTGGGTATGTCAACAAACAAAATTGTCGCATCTGAGGCTCAGAAAATCCATACGTCACCATGTAAAAGCCGATGCATTCACAACGAGTCACAGTTTGGTGCGGATTTTGGAGTGGAGGCATTATTGGCCCGTTTTTCTTCGAAAACGATGAAGTATGGTGAGCGCTATCGTGGCATGCTCAACGAATTTTTGTTTCTAAAAGTTGAAGAGAATGGTATGGTAGACATTTGATTTCAACAGGATGGGGCTACTTGCCACACAGCCAACGTAACAATCCAACTTTTGGGCACTGCTTTCGAAAACCGAATAATCAGCCGAAAATCTGATGGCAATTGGCCGCTTCGGAGCTGCCATTTGGATTATTTTCTGTGGGGAGCCGTTGACGATAAATGTTACGCAAGCTATCCAGAGACAATTGAGGCCTTGAAACACGAAGTCAAAGTTCCCATTGAAGAGATACAGGCCCGGACAATCGAAAATGTACTTGGGGCGAGCGAATGGGGTACAGTAACGCCAGCCGTGGCAATCATTTAAATGATGTTGTGTTTCATTCTTAAATTTCAAGGTTCAATCTTTCTAATAAAACTGGAAATTTTCAAAAAATATACACTAGTTTTTTTTTATATATTTTTTAAAATGGAACTTCTAAATGGTCCCCCCATTAGTTATTTTTCTATGAATAGTAACAGTTCGGCTGAAAAGTTTATAAGGTTGACGTCTAGATGGCGCCTCTTGTAAAAATCTACTTATTTATCACAAAGCATCATCGTTTAAATGATTCCTGTCAAAATTTGACAGCACTCGATCGATTGGTTTGTGAGATATAGGTTTGACAAACGTTATCCGGACTCTGCTCCAGCTATTTCAACTGTGGAATATTGGTTTCGTCAACTTCGAACTGGTCGTACGAGCACAGTTGATGCAGAACGCAGTGGACGCCCGAAAGAGGTGGTTACGGCAGAAAACATCAAAAAAATCCACAAAATAATTTTAAAGGACCGTAAAGTGAAGTTGAGCGAGATAGCTGAGACTCTGAAGATATCGAAAGAGCGTGTTGGACATATCGTGCATGAATATTTCGGCATGCGAAAGCTGTGTGCAAAGTGGGTGCCGCGTTAGCTCACTGTGGACCAAAAACAACAACGTGTTGATGATTCTGAGCAGTGTTTGGAGCTGTTCAAGCGCAATAAACGCGAATTTTTGCGTCGATATGTGACAATGGATGAAACATGGCTCCGTCAATACACTCCAGAGTCCAATCGGCTGTCGGTAGAGTGGAGAGCGGGCGACGAACCGAATCCAAAGCGTGGAAAGACGCAACAGTCGGCTGGCAAGGTGATGGCGTCTGTATTTTGGGATGCGCATGGTATAATATTCATTGACTATCTCCAGAAGGGACAGACGATCAACAGCGGCTATTATATAGTGTTATTGGATCGTTTGAAGAAAGAAATCGCTAAGAAACGGCCTCATTTGAAGAAGAAAAAAGTGTTGTTTCACCAAGACAATGCACCGTGTCACAAGTCGATGAAAACGATGGTCAAACTCAATGAATTGGGCTACGAATTGCTTCCCCATCCACCGTATTCTCCAGATCTGGCCCCCAGCGACTTTTTCCTGTTTGCAGACCTCAAGAGAATGCTCGCTGGTAAGAAATTTAAGACCGATGATGAGGTGATTGCCGAAACTGAGGCCTATTTTGAGGCAAAACCGAAAGAGTACTATAAAAATGGTATCGAAAAGTTGGAAGATCGCTTTAATCGCTGTATCGCCCTCGAAGGCAACTTTGTTGAATAATAAAAATGAATTTTGCAAAAAAAAATATTTTTACTGTGTTATCTTATAAACTTTTCAGCCTTTGCTATCTTTCGAAATGATGCTTACATTAAGAACATGGTTCACGATTAAGATTTAATGTAAGATTAACTAATTTTCGTTTATTTACTTTCACCTTCCATCTGGTGTTCAGTTTTTGAACTGATTAAATGTGGTTTTAAAGAATATTGGATGTTGTTGAGAAGCACTGGTGTGACAGCTGTTTGAACTTGAATTTGTTTCAAAGTTCATCCAGCTGACTCGTTTGTTGGGTAAGAGTAGCTAGCTACCGGACGGTGAAGCGGAATTACATAAACGCTGAATAGCCTAATGGTAGGTGCCATTAGGTTCTGTTTGGCGGCTGGAGAGTGATGTATGAGAATTGTGACCGTATTCGAATTTCTTTTTGATTCAAATGTTGGATGGTTGCAGACGTGATAGATCTTAGTATTTTTGATTGAACGAGAATTAAAAAAAGGTTTCTGCATAATTCGAGGTTCCGCAAGTTTTGTGTCTTACTTATATGAGAGCAACGAATTATTAAACTAATTAGTAAACATGCTTCTTAACAAAATTCCTTATTATATAATAGAATAAATTGAAACTAAATCAGTTTTGTAATCTAAGAAGAAGACAAGACAACAGTTAAACGTGGTATGCGGACCCAAGTCAGCAATCAGGGAACCGGAAAAATTGCCTTCCAAGTCAGCAATCAGGGAACCGGGAGAACTTAATGTATAAATCATATTAAGTTAAAAAAAATTGAAAAAAAAATTTTAACTAAATGAGTAAAAATATCAAATTTAAATACGGCTCTTAAGTGTAATTATGACCGTTAATTCTTATATTGGTTTGGTGAAAAAGAAATCCATTATTTTTACGTTAATTTCTTTACTTTAGTTAATATGGTTCAGATTGTCCGGTTTGGGTCAAATATACACAATTTTGTAATATAATTTGTTGCCATTTCAAAGGTAACTTCATAATACCTCTCTCATAGAAGTTCTGGTCTCAATTGGCGAAAAACTCGACTAAGCGATTTTCACAATCTTCTTTTGACGTCCATTTCTTATCACTATGGAAGTTTAGAAATGTTCAAAAAAGATGATCATCGCTTGGGGCCATGTCCGGACTATAAAGTGGATGTGTCAATACTTTTCAGTCAAGCTTACGGAGTTTCTAGCGACTCAATATAGACGTGTGTTGCTTGGCGTTGTTCTGATGGAATACAACTACTCTCCTGTTGGCCGCTTCTGGTCAATAGGTAAGTTCAAACGGTCCAATTGTTGATAGTAGAGGTCCGAATTTAGTGTTTGGCTTTATGAAAGCCTCTTAATTTCACAACAAAACCTTCCTGCCCACCAGTCCTGGTTTGGCCACAGTTTAAGCCGCTTCACCGCCCTTTGACCACAATCGTTTTCGTATCTAACCCATTTCTCATCCCCAGTCACCATCCGTTTAAGAAATGCGTCGATTTCGTTCCGTTTGGCCAAGACTTCGCAGATGGAAACTTGCGTTTTTTTTGCGTCAATTCATGTGGCATCCAAACATCAAACTTCTTTTTGTATTCATCTTTATTCAGATGGTTTAAAACTGTTTTGTGGTCGATCTTTAGCTCCTGGCCGATGCTATTTTAATTATTTACATGATTTTATCAACATTTTCGACCGGAATGGAATGGACGAAACCAAAATTGCGCGTAATTAGCTGTGACAGTAAAAATTCGGTATATCTTAAAATGAAAAAAAAAAACTATAAAATAATTTCACTTTTCTAACAGCAGGTCTGAACTTCTTTGATCAATATTTTACGGCGATATAATACCACTAAAGCCATCTAGCGAAAAAATAATAATTTTTTTCCCCCCAAACTATTATATTATATAAGAAGTGATTTTTTAAGTGTTTGCAGTTTTCCGAGCAGCTCAGCTGGTATCTCGCTCATAACACAATAACACGTGTAATGTTGTCTTCCAAGGCATAAAGTGAAGCTGGTTTATCGGCAAATGTAAGATAAATTGCTCACCGAACTCATCTCTTAATAAGTCAATTGTTTCACGTGCTGTATAGCATGTACCGTCGTTTTATTGTATTTTGGGCAAAAAAAGTTCGAAATCATGAAGTGATAGCGGGCGCCATAGATGATAACATTGCGGCCACCGTCATCTTTAAATAAATACGGACCAGCGATTCCATCGAACAATGCATATTTCTGAGTTTAATGGCAGTTCTTGTTTTGCCTGTAGTTATTCATCAGACCAAATGCGGCAACTCATCTAGAAAAGAGGTTTTATGCGGTCCGCATAGTAAAGTAACGCGGTCTTCACCAACACTTGACGTTTTGGCAGCAATATTTTCCTCTGTACGTACTTTAGGCGCACGAGTTGGTGGTTTAATGTCCAATAGCATAAAATATCTGTGAAATTTTGCGCTATGGCTTGAATTACTTATTCAGTGGATCGATTATGACCACTATAAAATGGTCAAAGTACGCGAAATACATTTTTGGCAGAGCACAAACTTTGATAGTATTATTAAATAATTTGTAACTATTATTTGGATGGGCATCTTTCTATTATAAAATGGCAATGCTAACTAAGTACTCCTGATTTTAACATATGGCTTGTGTCATGCGCAATTTACTTAAAAATTAAAATATGAAAAACCAAACAGAAAAGAAGTCTTATTTATGTTAAGATCACACTTTTTAACAATTTTTTATTTAATTATCAATTTATCAATATGAATTGAAATGTGTGACCAGTTCAAAGTATGAGAACCATGAATGGTATGAAATATGGCAACAACAAAAATTATTATCAGTTCAAAATGTATTACCAATTCAAAGGATAAAATTTTCAAAACAAAACCAAAATAAAACAAGTAAAACCGATGTTTTTTCAAAATTTTAGGTCCTATTATAAGGAAATGCTCACATATTCATGCTGTGAAGATTTGTCCATCGCTGGCCACAACTTTTTCCCATCTTTAATGCAGAATACGTATTCCTTGTTGAAAAAACTGCTCGTCTAGCATGTGGGAATTGTGGGTAATGAAAGTGCTGACAAGTTGGCTGGAGAAACACTCCGTCGGCCAGTGATCACAGTCATTCCCAATCTGCCTCACCTACTAACAGAATGGCAACTAACACCTTTAGCCATCCGCAGACACGATAACTGGACCAATAGCGACACTTTTTTGTCGACTCATTGGAGAACCACTAATAAACCAGTGTATTCAACATCCATACCGAAATTTTGGGCGCGAAAGCTCCTCAGAATCCGGATTGGACATACTGCTCTTACCCATAACTTCCTTTTTGGCAACACCAATCGTCCCTTCTGCCAATCCTGTGGCACCCAGTTCACTGTCACCCATATTCTACAGGAATGCCACATAACCAAGAACTACTTTGCGAGCAGCATTCCTCCTATTATGGAGCTCCTCGACCCAACAACTTCATTCCCTAGTCCCCTATTTAAACTTCTACAACATACTAATCTGCTCCACAAAATATAACAAAATTCTTAATATTCCATACCACTAACCACAGACCAGTCTCTCTCAGATGATTTCCCACACGTACTACGAAGTCGCCAAATGGCCTCACGGTCGTGGCGCTATGAAGTGGCCCCTGGCACATGTCTAAGGGACCTTACAAACAAACAAACAAACAAACTGCTCGTCTATTGAGGCGATCGAAGAATCGAGCCAATTTTTGGTCGTAAGTGCTGCTCAGCCAGGCCACACGTAATCGATCGGAAGAGGTAATAGTCAAAAGGAGCGATGTCTGGAGAATACGGTGGGTAGGACCAGGTAGGTTTTAATCACCCTAGCAACATGTTGCCAAGGGTTGCCATTCTGCAAAATCACCTTGTCGTGTCTTTGCTCGTATTGTGGCCATTTTTCCATTAATGCTCGGTTTAAACGCATCAGTTGTTTTCGATAGCGAGCTCCTGCGATGGGTTTACCTGATTGTAACAGCTAATAATATGATATACCACACCAAGCTGCTCCCACCAAATACACATACATTGCATGAGCTTCGAGCCGTGGATGTTTGGCTTGCCCGTCGATGTTGATGAATGACCGCAGCGCCCCCACGATTTTCGACGCTTTGGATTATCGTAATGCATTCACTTTTCATTGCCTCTACAATATGTAATAAAAAGCCTTCCTCTTTTTCCGTTGGAGCAACTGATCGTACACGTTCGACGTCTCTCGGCTTCAACTTGTATGACAACCAATTTCCTTGCTTTTGAATGTTTCCAAAGCCTTTCAATTTGATGGGAAATTGCTTGTTAAGTGACGCCCAATGAATTGATCCGTTTGTTATGGATCTTCATCTAGTAATGCCTCCAATTCTGCGCCTTCAAACTTGTTCACCGGTCCAGGACGCTGCTTGTCTTCCACATCGAAATCACAACTTTTGTAGCTTTGAGACCATTTGCGACACTTTCCGTCACTAATACCATAAGTTTCTGCAAATATTCTATGTGCCTCAGCAAAAGATTTTTTTTGAATTGGAAGTAAAAAGCAAAACTTCTTGCAAATGGTACTTAGTTGGCTAAAATTTTGATATTTTCACACAAAAAAAATATATGACACCAATAAAAAGTCACAAATCTAATAACGAGTCGTTTCTGATCCGATATTCTGGACCAATAATTAAAGAATTGCATTTGAAAAATAACAACGAAAAAAAAAATTACAAATACATTATCATAATGTTGGAGAAAGTGGACTACGAGAAATCGGCGACCGTTATGACTCAATTTATTTCTATCCAAAAACGTATGAAAGTGCTACACTTGCTGCCGGATCAGTTCTTCAAGTGGTCGATGCAGTTCTCCAACAAAAAGTACGTGCAGGTCTCTGTGTCATACGTCCTCCGGGTCATCATGCTGAATCAGATCTTCGACATTGAAGAGAAGTTCTCCGGGTAGGGTCGGAGGTAAAGAATAGCCCTACGGTATTTCCTGCCTGTCGTAAGAGGCGACTAAAGGGATACGGGGTCGTCGTCATGGCTGCTCTAGGTGGGGAGTCGCCATGGCGTCGAGGAGGAGAGTGTTTAGGGATATTGAGATTAAAACGGGGAAAGGTTTAATAGGTTTGTGAGGAAAATTAAAATTAAAATTAAATGAAAACTAAAACTAAAAAGTAAGATGAAAGAGGGTGTTGTGGTATGGAGAGTAAAACGGGGTAAGGTGTAATAGGATTGTGAGGAGAATTAAAATGCATAATTTAAAATGAAAAGGAAAATGAAAATGGGAACGTAAGTTAAAATTAAAATTGAAAAGTATGGAGAGTAAAACGGGGTATATTGTCATAGGAAGAAAATTAGAAGTAAAATTAAAATGCAGAATTTAAAAATGAAAATGAAAATGAAAATGGGAACGTAAGTTAAAATTAAAATTGAAAAGTAAAATTGAAATTAAAAGGAAAATGAAGTGATCAATGAGAACTTGGAGGTATAGGACGATATGTATCCTACACAGGACAGCCAAACCGCCTGAGCAGATGGATGCGAAAGCGTGTGGCGAGGTTTGGTTGCCCTTTAGCAATAAATACATACATACATACATTATCATAAAATATGTACACATACTATAGCAATAGAAAAAATTCTTTATGTAAACTTAAGCGATTGATTATATGGTAAATCATAAATAAATTAAGCAAAAACAAAATAACAAACAAAAACTGTTATAATAAAAATTATTGTAAAAATTTAATACGAATTTTGATTAGATTTTTTTTACTTTCATCCCATTTCTAACTTTTTACAGATCGTCTCTCCAACCATGAGCTGAGCATACTAAAGTAAGTCGTCAAGTACGCGTCTAACATATACATATGAATGAATTGAAGAAGTGCCAAGGGTAGATTTGGGGATGGACAGGAAAGAGCCATTAAGACAAAGATACGAGGGTCGTTCAATAAGTCCTTAGAGAAAGATGGAAAAAAACTGTTTTTTAAAAAAAAAATTTATATTTTTCAACAACATCTCCTTTTAGCTCTATATACTTTTCCAACCGTTTTTCCAAAATTTTTATCCCGTCCAAAAAATAGGATTTCGGAAGTTCTGCAATATACTCATCAGTTTGAGCAATGACGTCCTCGTTGGAAGTGAACTGTCATCCGCCAAGCCATTTCTTCAGATTGGGGAAAAGAAAATAGTCACTCGGGGCCAAATCTAGTGAATAAGTGGGATGCTGCAACAATTCCATTCTCAATTCCACAATTTCGGCCATGGAAACAGCGCAGGTCCCGATGCAAGAGGATTTTTTTCTTCTTCAGATGGGGGCGTTTCTCTTTGATTTCCTCGCTCAACCATTGCAATAACGACGCGTAATACGATCCTGTTATTGTTTTTCCTTTTTCCAAGTAGTCGATAAAAATGATGCCCTGCGAATCCCAACAGACCGTGGCCATCACCTTGCCGGCCGATGGCACAGTTTTTGCCTTCTTCGGAGCCTGTTCACCCTTGAAAATCAACTGTGATGACTGTCTCTTCGTTTCTGGAGTGTAGTAGTGTATTCAGGTTTTGTCCACAGTGACATATCGATGAAGGAATTCGGCAGGATTGCGATGAAAGAGTGCCAACATAGCCTCAGAGTCCACTACACGATTGCGCTTATTCTCCTCTGAGAGCAAATGCGGCACCCATCTTGCCGAAATTTTTTTCAAAGACAATTTTTCATGCAAAATTGAAGCGACTGTACCTTGTGATATGCCCGTGGTCTCAACTAATTCGTGCACTTTAATTCGCCGATCGTTCAAAATCAGATCGTGGATTTTGTCGATGATTTCAGGAGTAGACACCTTAACTGGGCGTCCTGAACGATGTTCATCTTTTGTGGATGAACGGCCACGTTTAAATTCATTCACCCAATTGAAAACCGTCGCAAACAAGGGTGCAGATGTGCCATGAACTGCATCCAACTCGGCTTTGATTTCCTTCGGGCTTAAGCCTTTCAAATGGAGATGTTTGACAACAGCCCTAAACTCGCTTTTTTCCATTGTTATGCACAAATAAATGTCGTTAACTTTAATCGACGATAGAAATTGACCTACGCTATGGATCGAGCTGAAATTTTGACAGCTTCCCCATCAAAATTTTTTTTTTGTAAGATAATGCTACTTACAAAAAAAAATCTTAATGACACTACGAGCGCAATTTCTCGGATTTTCTAAGGACTTATTGAACGACCCTCGTACTTTCCGAAATAGCTCTCTTTTCTCAATACCTGTCATGCGTATATTTTCCTACAAAATGTTTTTTCTATTTTATCTAGATCTTCCCATTTCCTAGCATACCTCCTTTTATCCTGGAAACGTTCACATTTGGTGTCTCCTGTTGAAATGAACCTTTCGGCATGAATTTTTTTTGTTACGTGTGGTTATAAAGGTGATGGTGACATGATGAGGAACCCCCTATAATCTCGCAACGAAAGCCAGCTAGCATGCCCTGTTACTCCCTCGTCTTTTAGAGATTCTGATTAAACTATCAGAGCCATCTCTCTAGAACTTCTCCTCCGGAAAAAAAATATTACTTAAATCTTTTTTTAAGGTAGTGGCGCTATTAAACATAACAATTCAATTTTAGAATATTGGTTAGAGAAAAGGAAGGCAATTATCTGAATAGGTGGTGAAAAGAAATATCTTGCAAATAGGACTCAATATGCTACCCTATGGAACTCCAGCGGCAATATGAAGATGATCTAGTAGCTTCTTGTACCTGTAAGAATAATTTATATACAACAGATAAGATTTTTTGAATGAGGTAGTAGGTTTACTGTAAAATCTTCTTAATTTTCTCATGAAGTCTTTGAAATCTATTAAAATTATTTTCTTTCTTGCTATGTGATTTGGCGTAGCTGGTATAATCCTTTTTTACTATTAAAGTTTTCTTTATTTTCAGTTGCCTTTTTTCTACATAAAAACTAATGTGTTTAGTTTTTTTGAAAAAGTTTTCGGTAAAATTAACACATTTTTAATTTGAACGTTTCGCATATTTTGATTATTTTTCTACTCTGTTCAATAATAGTTAAAGAAAACTAATTATTTATGAAACAGTTTGGTTAAAAATAGTATTTTTAAAAATTAACATCTTCAAAATTATGGTTCAATTTTATTTTGGTCATGCAAAAATCTGTGTCTTTACATATTAAAAGTAGGACATATTTAAATGAAGACGAAAAATATTTAAGAGAAGTACAGAAAAATAAATTTCATAATAGAAAAAAGGGGATCTAAAAGATCCATTCACAGTGAGATAAAATTCATTTTTATGAAATCACATGTAAGTGTATTTAATGTTCAAATTTTATGTCAAAATTGTGTAAATTTTGACAGTATGTTTTTCATACCGTGTATTTCTTAGATTCATGAAAGTACTCCTACTAGATCTAATACAAAAGTTCTGTTAACATTTTTAAAAAGGATATTTTAGTATTTTTCGTCTATTATTTGGTTTATTATTTTCTCTTTTATGTGCACTTATAAAACATGATATATATTTATTAACATTTTAGGGTAATTTTCAGTTAATATTTCATAGGTCGAGAATTTTTTTTCATTTTACAGATATAATATGTTTGCAGAAAGAAAGAAAATAATTTTGAATTGATTTAAATTATTATAGTTACTTTATGTCACAAGGGAGCAATCATTACTGAATTATCTGAAAAATTTACAATTGCCAACAAAGATGCAAATATTTAAATGTTCTGTTCTATATATTTATTATTCATAAGAAAATATTTAAAGTGTTTCATTTTTTTTATTTCAAGTGGAAAAGTTTAATCGAGAAATTTTGCAAATATTCAAATAAGTAAGAAAATGATATCAGTTCATTTATTTTTCAATTGGTTTTTTATGGTATACATTTTTTGACTTAATATAATTAAAAATTAATTTTATTCAGAAAAAATAGTCTCACAAGAAAATATGTAACTTGAGACATTGACCTCAAACTGGCATTGTTAGCTTTAGTACTACAGTTCTTCTCAACTTGAACAACTCCTAGAATGAAACCTTACCAAACACATTTTTGGACCAAATTAAAAAATAATGACCCCAAACTACCCTTGTCTATATCAGAATTTAGATAATACATGGCGCGCGCTACTAAATCCCTTAATAAATATAAACTGGGTCAATATTTTTAGTTGCAAAAGTCTTCATTGCAATGCAATATTTTTTGGTTTTCCATTTAGTGCAAAAACCAACCAATTTTTTGTGGCTTTCCTACTCTGGAGCAAGAAACGTATACGAGGTCTGTTCAAAAAGTATCGAGAAATTTATTTACAAAAATTATTTATTTATTTATGAATATCTATTTTGTCCCCTTCAAAGTAATCCCCACCAGATATTACACGTGTACACTTGTACCAACGTTTTTTCCAATCCTCGAAGCACTTCAAAAAATCATTTTTTGTTATCTTGTTCAGCTCCTCCTTCGATGTCGTCTTTATCTACTCAATCGTAGCGTAGCGTTATCATTTCATAAGGCTCTTCAATTTCGGGAATAAGAAAAAGTCGCAGGGGGTCAGATCTGGGGAATACGGTGGCTGCGGCATTATTAGTGTAATGTTTTTGGCCAAAAATGGCAAAAGCCAATTTTTGTTCTTCCACAAATCCTGGCGTTTCTGGCGGATTGCTTCGCGTAATTTGCGCATAACTTGTAGGTAACATTCCTTATTGATGGTTCTACCCTGTGGCAATCGAAGAAAACTGTAAGCAAAACCTTCACATTCGACCGAACTTGGCGTTTTTTTCGGTCTTGGCTCGTGCGGCAGCTTCTAGTGGGATGATTGAGCTTTGGTTTCCATGTCATAACCATAAATCCATAATTTGACAGCAGCTATAACCTCTTGAGCAAATTTGTTTTTTGAACAGCGATGCTGTTTTTGGTCGAAATTGAGCAAAAATAGAAGACGAGCCAAAACACGTGCAAGCAAAGCAGCTGTCAAAATTTAACCGAACTTTCAAAATAACCGAACATAATGGCATAAATGAGAGATATAAAGACCAACATAACGCCACAAAAAAATAGAAAATCGAATTTACGTAACTCGCGGAAATTCAAAATTCGCGAAACTTTTTGACCTCGTAGTTGACCATGGGCAAAGCAAGCAGTTTCTAAATTCGATCCAGCAATATTTAGAGATTGTGAAGGCAAGAGATACTGGAAAATGTGGCCGCATGAAAATAAAGTGGTTGCTCAATCACATCTGGTTCTGGTCCCGCGGTAGATATAAATTCCGAAGGAGCATTATTAGTGTACAAATTTTCAAAATTAAGAGCTTAGAAATTCTAAATTCGTTGGCTATCCAGAAAAATTTTTTCGTTAGATCTCCAGGAAATTTCAATTGAATCCGATTTTTTTTAAACTTTTTTTTGACTTATCCATTGTAAAACCTTATAAATAGTTGAGGAAAATACAAAAAATACGATAAGAGTTAACAAATTTTTAAAATGACAAAAAAAACCTTCATTTTCTAAATTCGAAAATGGGAGAAAAACACAAAGAAACAAACAAAAAATAATTTTTTTTAATAGTTGCACTACAGCGGCATACATTACTACCATCCAAAACCTCTTATATAGAAAAGGATTTTATGATGATCCGTTGAGCGCTTTAGGAGTCTACAGGGAATATACAAACAAGCATATAATCTTCAACAATATGTAAATAGTATGAAA
The DNA here is from genome assembly GCA_958298945.1 of Atherix ibis. Taxonomy (NCBI): domain Eukaryota; kingdom Metazoa; phylum Arthropoda; class Insecta; order Diptera; family Athericidae; genus Atherix; species Atherix ibis. Next base: position 43,469,712 of record OY282610.1, read on the forward strand.
AGATTTTATGAAAATAACTTATGAATAACTGTGGTCTTTAGAAGACTAATAAAAAAAAATTATGTGCCTTCAAATAGCAGTGTTTCCTGTATAGTGAATAGTTTCGAAGAACATGGTACAGTCTTCGATAGAGCGCAGCCTGGCTGTCTTAGAACCGAAACTCTTTTTGGGTGCGTAAAACTGAAAGCTCTGTACAGTAATCGAGTGGTCCTTAGAATATTGGGTGCAATATTTTGCTTATGGAGACGTAAAAACCCTGTGGTGATTCAGGGGCGACCTTTATATCTTGTAGAGTGACTGTTTGATCGGGTATGAGCCATAGGTGTAACTGGTCTGTATTTCTTTGACTATCAATTCTGCTATGGAAACTAGTAAGCGATAAAGATAATATGCTACGGAGCTTTTCCGACCACGAGTTGGACTTATTGAGGTTGGAAAGCATGTGGTTCTAAAAAAACGGCGCCACCTAATATACAGCACCCGTTAAAAAGAAATATCGGCGGTCGAGTTTTTTTGACAAAATTATATCAAAAAGTGGTAATATCGATTGCCAGCCCCGCTTTCCAGATTTAACCGCTTCCAATTTAAGGTTTACGCTAGCTGCCTAGATACAATTGATAAACTTGAAGTAAATTTTCAAAACGGAAACAATGAAATTATCTGAAAATCTGCTAAATTGTGTTTAAATATCCCATGAAATGGGGAGACATTTGCTACATTGCCAGGCGATGCAATTAAGTTTTTTGCACTTTGCACTAACAAATTCCAAATCTATCAATCCAAAATGTTTTGGTTATTTTCATATTACTTATTTTAAAATATTAACATTAAACCTAAATGTTTAATTACAATTACCTAACATTATACGATTTATTTTGAAATAATAACTTCAAGATAATTTGCTTCAATCTTTATTATTTTTTTTGATTAAAATTAAAAATTTAATTAATTATTTAGAATTTAGTAAAAATGTACTTTTTCAAAGTGGAGCAATTTTCCCTAGCAACTGAACTGCACAGGTTGGAAAGGAAGATCTTCCGAAAAGCCACAGTGTTCGGCAGATCTAGACAGAAAAAAGAGTTTATATCAAACGACAGGTTGTACCCATTTATAGTATGGCAAATGGTAATAATGCACGAAGGGGTGAAATCATTATACCATCATCAAAAATGGGAAGTAAGGCAGCTAACGGAAAACAAATTACTTCAAATCCTGAGAAACTCCAAGTACCTATCACCGTTACTTTTCTTAGAGGATACTGAATAAGCGCTAGAGCAACGTCTCCAGATCTACTAGAAGAAGCCAAAGGTTAGTAATTAACAAAAGGAAACATCGAGGATATCAAGAGAACACAAAAAACGCAGTCGTTGCCGGATTCAAACATAGAATTTAGTTTTAAGATTAGTTTTAATAATACTCGTTATTATATAAAAACGCATGTTTAGTTTATAAGAGTAGATTTAAGGGTTAAGATTATGTTAAGGATGTAAGCATGTTTTTTTTTAATTGTCATAATAAAGGTAAATAAAATATTATATGTGAATTAGAAATAAATTCAAGGATAGCAGAAACCTAACAATCAACAAAAACAAAGATTGAGGTAAGATTAAATATTCTTAAGAGAAAATAGTATTAAGATTGTATTAGAAGAAAAATATAAAATGTCAAAGATATGCAATAAAGTAAACTTAAAACTTGACAGTAATTTTCCCTTAAATATTTATATTTTTTCAAATGAAAATCACGCCATTTGACTATCTTAATTTTAACTTTGAAGCTTACGTTGAAAGGTTGTATTATATTGTAAAAAGAGTCCTTAAGATATCTTGCAGGGCTGATATGATATACTACAATAGCCTTGAGATTACTAGTTGACTAAAAGTGTTTAAAAGTTATTCGATTTCTACTTGAAAATATTTGTAGTGCTTTTTAGGTTTAATTATTTAAGTAAGAATTCATAAAGAATATTTTTTCTATCTGAAGTAAAGTAGATTGAAATTAGGACTGAAAAAGATTTTATATAATCAAGGACCTTTTTGAGAAGTGGAATTCTATTAGAAAGGAAATTGTTGAATGATTTTAGATGGTTAGGCAGATTTAACAACTGAGATGTGAAAAGTTTTCAAAGAAGAAATTGTAGGTGAGAGTGGCATGGCCACTTATAGATTTAAGCAATTTTTAGGAGTTGTATTTAGGTAGACTAGACTACAAGTTTCTTTTTTTTTTTTTAGATTATTGAGGTACAGGGGAAAACCTTTAAAAGGTACTCGACTGGGAGGCCTTCTACCTGTCAAATGAGTTATGCGGGACTTTTACCTCGCTAAAACCTAACCTGTACCTCTACCCTTGCTCCCGGAACAATGGTTCCCCGGCGGCACTTTTTGTAAATACTACTTCGCCGGGGCGTTGTTATTTGATGCTACTGCTGTCCCGATGTTATGACGCCTCGCGGCCTATTCTTCGTACGTGGTGTGAAGATCCTTGATGATAGATTCCGCGTACTCTGCAACTTTGTTCCAAGCCGATTGGTTCTTCAGCATGCACTCAACTATGTTTTCTGGACTGATGGAACGGTCCACATTTTTCTCCAGTTCTGCCCGTGTCCCCTCGTAAAAGGTCCACATTTTTCTCCAGCACTTCGTAGCAACGATGACAGTTTGGGGAGTCAGTTCTCTTGAATCTGTGCAAGAATGCCCGAGAGCATCCATGTCCAGTCAAGAGTTGTGTGATATAATACCCGACTTCCCCGTACAGGCGAGTGACCCATTTGGTGACATCTGGGATCAGCCGATGAGTCCACCGACCCTTCGTCGAGTTGTCCCATCTCTCTTGCCAGAGGCGAAGACTCTCGGGTCTCTCCTCTTCACAGAGGACCTTTCGCCGCTCTTTTTTCTTCCTACGATGTTGGCTTTCCCGCTCTTCTGCTAGGGTGTCGATAGGTGGGCATGATGCCACGATGTTAACCGCATCGTGTGATACCGTTCGGTATGCTGACGCCACTCTGATCGCTGAGAGCCGCTGGACTGATGACATTGTCTTGCGGTATGTTGTTAGCTGTAGCGATTTCGCCCACACTGGTTCTCCGTATAGCAGGACGGAGGTAACCACAGTTGCCAGCCTCTCCGATATTGGGCATTATCCGCGGAAGTGTGCCCTGCATTACTGATGCCTCTCTGCTGATGCTGGAGATATGCTCCTTGTAGTTGAGTCTAGCATCCAAGACCACTCCTAGATACCGGATGTAGGATAGCGACTGGATGTCGTGGTTGCGTACCATTATGGTGATGGTCTCCATTTTCTTCCGGCTACTCACTGGGAGTGCCTCGGTCTTATGTTCCGCCAAAGACAGGTCTGCCGATATCATCCACTATCTTATGCTCCGGATAGTGGTGGAGAATGCGGCTTCCAGTTCCTCTAGGTGTTTGGCTACAAGGACAACCGCTACATCGTCCGCGAAAGCCACGAGTGTTGTGTTCATCGGTAATTCCAGATGGAGTAGGCCGTCGTACATGACGTTCCACAAGAGTGGCGCCAGGACAGAGCCCTGAGGTACCCTCCCGTGACCCCATACTCCCTCCAGGACTCGATCTCAGCGGGCCGAGTTAAACGCATTCTTGATGTCCAGGGTGACAATGAGGCAATACTTTTTAGAACCGCCTTTCCATCTCTTTCCTGAGATGGCTTCTTTTGCGATGTTCGTGACGAGTTCCAACGAATCGATGGTTGATCTTCCCTTCCTGAATCCGAATTGGAATTCGGAAAGTTGAGAATCGATTTATTGCTCCAATCTGTCGGCCACTATCCGCTCCAAGTTCTTCCCGTCCGAATCTAGAATGCGAAGTGGACGATAGGATGCTGGTTCGTCCGGTGGTTTCTACCCTTTTGGGATAAGAACCAATCTTTGTTGCTTCCATCGAGTCGGAAATACACCTTGCCGCAGGAATGCGTCATACATGCTTATAAACATGTCTGGTCTGGCAGCAATTGCACTCTTCAGTATAATGTTTGATATGCCGCTTGGTCCTGGTGTCTTGCCATTCTGCAGTCTATTGCAGGCCCTTGTGAGTTTTTCCATGGTCTTTCCGGGAATTTCCACTTCTTCATCCTCCGGGTGGTAGTCGGGGAGTTCTGGTTTCTCCGGGAACAGAAGCTCTACTATTCGGTGCAACATTTCAGGACAGGTTGGTGTTGTTGCGGATAGGCTTTTAATCCTATGCATGACTGTCTTATACGGTCTGCCCCACGGGTCCCGGTCCACTTCCGCACAGAGTTCCTTCCAGCATTCTCGTTTACTGGAGTTGATGGCGTTTCTGAAAAGGCGCCTTTTCTCTTCGTAGGTCTGTCTGAGTTCCTCTGTCGAGGCCTTGTCTCGCTTACGAGCACGTTGGTGTTGCCTTCTTGCCTTAAGGTGTAGGGCAATGGTCTGGTTCCACCAGTAGACTGCTGCTCGACCGTTGATCGGGCGACTCCTTGGCATCGACGCATGATGCCCTCGGCAGTTACAAGTTTCTACTCTCGATCAACTGCAATGTCGCCCACCATTTTATTAAGTGAATACTCCGCTACTAAGATTATAAAAATAGTCAACAATTTTGTCGATTACTACAAAAGGACATAATATAGTCATCAGTGACAGCATGCATGACAAGTAGAGTTGGATCATCGATATCATCAGAAAAAGTTGATTATAAGCGAATGCGTCGACAGAATATTATTCTCATCTCTATGGTTTCCAACTTGGATAATAACGAAAAGCGTAGATTCATTTGATTAAGATAAGGGAGTATGATACGAGTACATATCGTCGATGCTTGAAAATAGTGACACAAGTCAAAAAAGTGAATTTTCAGAGTAACTGTTTAAAAATTTCTTGTTTGGTTCGTGTTTTTTTTTATAGTCCTGAATTTTAAAAACTTAGTAAACAGATGACATTTTATAAATAAAAACCAATTTATTAAAAGAAATTGGGATCTCTGACAGTTTTCTGTAATTTTATTATTTGTCGAATAATTCAAAAAAATTTTAAATTTCAAAAAAAAAGAAAATCAAAAATCCTTTTAATTATCTTACGTGGTATTTCCTGAATTTTTTTAATCTCTTCTTAACTTAAAAAATGGAAAATTGATGAGAAAATTCACAGGGTTTTGAAAAATCCTTGTAAGTATCTTACACAGCTTTTTTTTTTTTTTATTTATAAAAAGTATACTCAAATTTTCAAAACTGATATTTTAAATCTATAAAATTTTTATAAAAAAATCCATAGGATTTTGGAATTGTATTTTTTTCCAGTAATTTAAGAAGACCGTGTTTTTTAGTTGCTGCCCTCAATTTGGCACTATACTCCTACAATTGTTTCAATTCAGGATGAACACCTCTTGATTTTGAACGTGCTCCTTTCAAATTGATAGTTCTATAATCTTTCTGTGAATAAGAAGTTTTGTAAAAAAATGTTTGAGGACTATCATTTTCAAAACAAAATACAAAGACGCTCGTTATTCTTACAATGTCACCATTTGAATCCATAAGATTAATCGTAATCAAAGAATGTGCGGCTAACTCCTTTAAATCCAAAACCGGACTTTCCGGTTTTCTTTGCGCCACGAATTAGTGTTACGTATTGAGCTGGTATGCTCTCGATGGTGCGCTCGATCACAGAATGTACACTGTCCCCCTCATTTTGAGTGTACCCTTTAATTAAAAACTTCTGCGTTATACATCGATAACATAAAGTGATATTTCTGTTGACTGTAATAGCTATCACTGTAAAATATTATATCAAGTATCTCACCCATTTTAACTGTATTTGTATCCTTCAAAGATGTAATGTATTGCATTAGCACCGCGGTTGCTTTATGTTTCATCCCATAAGTAACAGAATACATCAGCATCTTAAGCTTTTAATTCGTAAAGGTTAAAACTAAAAACGTTGATTTTTGACGTATAATAAAATTATGGAGACCCCTCCTCGAGGGCATTGAAGCACAGCTTCTAAATCGTAAACGGCTACAATCAAATTTTCTTTCTCGCAGTTTTTGTTAGCTTCCTTTTCTTTTCGAGATAAATTCTTTTTCCAGCAAATGTTTCTCGTACTTCTCTTTCAGCACAATTTTTTCTTCCTCAGAATCATTCTGAAAGTTGATGAAATCTTCACATTGATCCTTTTTTGTATGATGAAATGCAATATTGTGGCTCCTTTTGTAAATCCGCTAACGTCTTCCTGCCTTCAATGTATTTTCGTATAGTATAAGAGGTCTGTCGAAAAAGTATCGCGTATTTTGAGTTTCCGCGAGTTATGTGTATTCGATTTTCGATTTTTTGTGGCGTTATGTTTGTACTCATGTCTAAAAGTTCGGCCATTTTAAATATTCAGTTAATTTTTGACAAGTGCTTTGCTTGAACGTGTTTTGGCTCGTCTTCGATTTTTGCCCATTCCAAAAAATGGATCAAAGAATCTGTATCAAATTTTTTGTGAAAAACCAAATTAATTGTGCGGACACATTCCAAATGGTAACTGTGGTATATGGTGAAGCTACCTTGGACCGAAGCAACGTTTGTCGGTGGTACAAAATGTTTTCAGAGGGCCGAGAAAATGTGAACAATGAAAAGCGTGCCGGACGCCCAAATCAAACATTGATGAAGTGAAGAAAATAGTATTGGTCAATCGTCGAATCATCGTTAGAGAAGTTGCTGAGGACTTAAACATATCGAATGATTGACGAATTCGTACCAAAATTGCTCAATTTCGACCAAAAACAGCATCGCATTAACATTGCTAAGGAGCTGTTGGACTCTGTCCGGGACGACCCAAATTTTCTCCAGAGGGTCGTAACTGGTGACGAATTATGGAACCAAAGCTCAATAATCCCAATGGAAGCTGCCGCACAAGCCAATGCCGAGAAAAGCGCGCCAAGTTCGGTCGAATGTGAAGGTTTTGCTTACAGTTTTCTTCGATTGCAGGGGCGTGGTGTATCATGAGTTCTTTCCACAGGGTTGAACGTTCAATAAGGAATGTTACCTACAAGTTATGCGCAAGTTGCGCGAATCAATCCGCCAGAAACGACCGGATTTGTGGAAGAACAAAAATTGGCTTTTGCACCATGATAACGGCCCTGCTCGTTTTGCACCATGATAACAGCCATCGTATTCCCCAGATCTGGCCTCCTGTAACTTTTTCTTGTTCCCGAAACTGAAGAGCCCCATTACGCTACGCTACGATTGAGGAGATAAAGACGGCATCGAAGGAGGAGCTGAAAAAATGATTTTTTTAAGTGTTCCGACGATTGGAAAAATCGTTGGCACAAGTGTAAATATGTGGGGGGGGACTACTTTGAAGGGGACAAAATAGATATTCATTAATAAATAAATAATTTTTGAAAAAACACAAAATTCGCGATACTTTTTGAACAGTCCTCGTATTTTTGACAGTAGTGGCTCTAGGGATTGATTTTATGTGGGACCATACTGCGTTTTTAATGCTCTGGTCAATTTTGTTTGATGCCTACCATGTTTTTCCTGCTTTTCAAGATCAATCAAGCAATTTGATGTTGTACTACTTTTTTCTACCACGGTTCTTATTGGCCTATCTGTAATTGCCAGAGTACCTTTAAAAAATGTTTTGCACACTCTTATTTTTTTGTCATTTATTGTGCCGAAAAATGCAAAATTCGCTTCAGTCACTATTTCGAATAATTTCCTTTCTAGGTTTAAGCCAATGTGTACAAACATTTCATTATCTTTTAAATTTTATTGACCATATTTTTTAAGAAATAGTAAGACAAGTCGAAAATTGTCACCACAAAACTGCAAATTTGGACTTAGAAAAAAATGGCTTAACTAGACTTGTGTCACTATTTCACACAATTTGGTTTGCAGTATTTCACTGTTTAGTATCTTATTTGAACTTATGGCTTTCTCGTTGGAGAAACGATAGCAGATTCGCGACTTCGTCCTAGAGTGACATAAGTCAAAAATTGCAATTTTCGATTTTATTAACCATTTTTTTTTTAAAAATTGAAAATGGAAGCTTTTGACTTGTGTCACTATTCTCGAACATCGACGATATGATTGAATTTAATATTATATATTGTTAGAGACCTTTATATTATTAGAAAAACAGAAAACTAATTTTTTTTTTTTTTTGGTAAAGGTTAAACAAACATTTAACTGCACAAAAAAATGTAAAGTTATTTATTTTATTAAAATAATAATAAAATATCTATAGTAGCTTTTTTTTAAAGTATTATTTTCTAATTTTTTTAAAATTGTTTATTTACAAATTTTCTTTTTATTTTTGAATTAGAACTGGACTAAAGAAAGGGTTGATTTTATGAAAAAAACTTACTTTTTCCTCTTGTAGGAATTGTTAGTTTTTTTGTTTTTTTTTTTTTGTAAAACGCTCACGTCTTTGAGCACGTGCGGAAAAGGACTAAAAAATTCTACCATAACGAATGATATTGTAGCGTTTCATATCAAATCGTAATAATATGATGACATCTCTTATCATGCTCTCGTATATACGGGCGAAGGTGAATGGATTCATTGTTGATGGGTTCGAATGGGAAAGAAATTTTCCGATCATTGTCATCAGAATTTTTTCAAAGTTTGTCTACATTCTTTGGTGTTGTCATCGTCATCGTTTTTGTATCGTTGTACCAAATGATACGGGAATGTTGGCACTCTAGATTTTTCTCAGTTTTTTTTTATATTATTTTTTTTTTTTTTTGGCCCGTTTATTTGATAGTCACTCTTGTACTCTATATAATCGTCATTTACGAGTGTGCATCAATGATGGCTCTTACTCTGTTATCTTCCATCTACAATACAATGTTGATGATATTATAGCAATTGTTTTGTCATGTTTCAAAGTGTTACTTTCTCCATTTTTTATACGCGAAAAATAATACATTTAGTTTATGATTTGCTTTATATAGTATGCGAAGAAGAGAAAAAAAATCTACCATATCCTTCTTGCAATCTCCTATCCTGTCAATTTCATAAAAGTTCACTAAGTTCTATATAGTCTTTTTGTTTCTGAGTAGCTAGTACATAGCTGATAGCTAGAAGTTTACCCAGCTCATAGCAGTAGCAGCCAACTTACATTGTTCACTGCCATCACTGCTTTTCATAGCGATAAGACAACTTTTATAATCTAAAGACTTTGCAAAAACTTTTGAGTGGAATTCGATTTCTATTGATATCAATACAAGTGAGCACATACGCATAGTATGCCATATTTTTCATATTTTTCCAAATCTACTCTATACCTTTCAGTTATAGTGTATGTGTACATATGTGTATGCGTATATATTATACAATGATGATACCATAAATATGATAGTATCTGCTTTGAAAAGATACACATTCGTGAACAAAAATTTAAACTGTTTTTTGAATAGGCAACAAAATACGAATATGTCTATTTCCATTTTATTTTTATTATTTGTACATTTTTTATAAATATTTCCTATTGAATTTTTTAACTTTTTTTCATAGCATTATTTATTTACATTTTATTTTTTATTATTATTATTTTTTTTTAAGGTTATTGGTGAGAAAATGAACAAATGTTACAATACAGTTTTATTAAATGTTTCTCTACTTGCATTGACGATATGTGATGTGATTCACTAAATTTGAGTTATGATAAAATTGCTACTCTTCTGCCAATGGATGTGCTAAAATGTGGAATTATGAAAATATTAATAAATAAATAATTCATGGAATATTAAAATCATATTCTATGAATTATTTATTTATTAATACTCATAACCATATTCACAATATTCAGACATATGTGTACGAGTACATACAACATGCATTCGCAGTAGATCATCTTAGACGTATGCAAGGGAATGGAAATCTATAAACACGCAATGTTATACATTAACATTTTTCCAATTTTTTTTTTTAATATTAAATCAGACTGAAAATATTTGTAATTTTATTAGGAAATTTTCTATTAAAAATATTAAAAAAAAAATTAAATTAAATTGCTTCATGTTCAGCAAACACTTTTTGCTCAATCGATTTTCTTCATTGATATTAGTCAATTGCTATTAGGTTCTTAATATTCTCAATGAGCATAATAATTTTCTTTATAATTTGATTAACAAATATTCTTTGAAACTGCTTTATCTTGAGCATACCAGTTGATTAGTCGTAATACCATAATAATAAATAAGATACTTTTATCGTAACTATACATTTTAATGAATTTGTTTTTAGTTAGCATTTTTATTATAATATATTGTAATATGATAAGATTTTTTGTTGATTTTATGATATTTGCTGATAAATGAGCAATAATATAAAAATAAAATTTTCATTTGGAAAATGTGTGTTCTTTTAAAATTAATGTAAATTTCTACCTTTATAAGACATAAATTTCTCAATGGAACTGCTTTAAAGGTATCTTCTACTCTTCGTAATGGTTCTAGAAGTCTTCAACTGAAATTGCCTCTTCAGCTCCTAGGTTACACTCCTTTGACTATTATCGACAGTATCAAAATGACATCGTTGCAAATGGGTTTGATCTTGAGTCAGTTGAATTTGGATTGGGTAAATGGAGCGTCTAGGGACCCACAGATATTCATTTAACGCGAAAAAAATTCGTTTATGGCTATTGCTATTTTCATAGTGTAGCATCCATGTATCTAGAACATCTCATCTAATGTAAAGAACCAAATTTCTGAGGCTTTCAAGAAGTTTGGACATCACAAGAGCCCTTACTCGTTCCACGTTTCTATCAGTTTTCTATGTTGAAGGTATCCCTGAGCGAATTTCCCTTTCCAAAAAATTCTTCCTGCCACCGAAAAACTTGTACTCTCGATAGGCTTGGTACAATTTTTTGTAAATCAAGCTCACAGATTCATCAGGTATAACCGAACATTTTTGCTCCAAATGTCACTTTTTCATTTTTTATAACACATTACAGTTAAATAACTTTTCTTATCACGCTCTATAAGATCGTCTATTTGATAGACGTAGTCGAAACTTGTACTGCACGTTTAGAAGGGACTGATATATAAGTTAGCTATCAGTAATATGAATGTATTTTTAATTTTCTGCTACGCATCGTTTATACAGTATCATTAACCATAATGATCAGAATGGTAAATATTTGTTAACTTGCTTATGAGCAAAAATTATTATTTATCCAAAAAAAAGTCAATATTTGTAGTTTATTCCTAATTTATATAAAAATGTTTTTTGAAAATATGGATAAAAATTCAAATTGTCATTACAATTATCAAGTTGGTATTATGGTTGTCGAGTGAATATCAGGTGACTGAATTTTGGTATTAAAAAGTTTCTCTCTTGTTATACATTTTTCTTTCTTTAGTGAAAATATCAAATTTCAAATCGGTTGTAATATAATCAAGAAGGCTACAATATTTTTCATTCAAAAATTTATTTAGATCAGTAATCGAAATATCGGTTAAATGGTTAATACGTGTACCTGGCCTCTACAAGAAAAAAAATCATTTTATTTATCAAGATAATGTCTTTTTAACTAGAAACATTAAGTCTGATGGTTTTTTGTCTTTTATATCCCATCTAAAAAATATGATTTCTCCAATGTTTAAGTTAGGATTTTTTTGTAGCAATCAAATCCTCTTTTGAGTCAAATCTTTTTCTCCCGAGTATCTTTTTTTATATTCGAAACAAGGAAATTTATGCTGGCGGCTAAATCTAGCAAATTTTGTGGATATAGGAGCAATTCGAATCCTAACTCATGGAATTTTACCATGGCGATGAAACAAGTGTGCATGCATGCATTGTCTTGATGAAAAGGAAGTTCTTTTTGTTCACCAAATGCGGTCAGTGAGAAATTGTTATTTAACGTGATCTAGTTATCCAAACCTCAGGACCACGAGTCGCCTACGACTATAGGAATCGAGATACGCTCAATCAACACACCACCATTACTGGAAGTTAACAGATAGAATCAGTTTCAAGCTGACTCTCCACCTGCTGGTGGCGAGGACTATCTAAACCTCTACTGTTATAAGCAGTGACAGTGCCCGAGATAAGTGCAATGCATTGCTACATTTGCCAGTTACCTCACACCTGCGATCCGAAGACCGTACTCGCGACATGGGTATTAACAACAGCCACCACGTTGCTGCCAAATGGCACCTCACCTTGATCGGGCACAGTATATTCTACTGTGGGGCTCACGATCCCCATGGTACCCATTTTTGTTTTAAGAGTACTTTGGTTTGTACTCCGCTCGTAGAGCTACGGTAAGGAATCTTGTAAATTCCTAGGCACCGCTAGGCCAGCTCAGGTACGCGGGTTCGCCAAGACCCGAAGGTACAACCGGAATCGACCTTGATCTTTCACCCGGTTGTAGCCACCCTGCGTGTAATACACTCACTCATTCACGCAACATTCTCATTCGTTATTCAAACAGTGCCACGGCAAACGCATTCAAGCATTCATATCTCTCTTTCACACTCAACACACCACTCACATCCACACCCTCCTCATTCACCACGATTCCACATGCACCTAGGTCACGCAGTCCCCGTACAGGCTACACTCCACGAGAAGGTGCTTAACACTCTCCTCCTCCGCCCCACAAGGGCATCTAGCTTCCGTAGCCAGACCACGCCTATACAGGAACCCATTCATACTGCCGTGTCCCGTGAGCAAATACCCAAGGGACAGACCAAACTCAAAACCATAGGCAGATGCAAAGCACACATTCGGAATGAACATGTGAGTCCATCTGCCATTCACACTTTCATCCCATCGTTGCTGCCATATCTCATACATTTTGTTCAGGACCAGTATACGCTGATGGCGCGGACTAAGGTCCTGAACCTCATTATTCCTAACCGAACAACCGGTAAGCGGGATGCTCCGCCGTAGACGGTAGTGGATACTTCCACGCAGCACTTTCAGGTCACATGGAATTTCTCCCATGAGAACCTGCATCGCCTCAGTTGAGAACCTACATCGCCTCAGTTGAACCAAATGCGGTCAATCATCATGATTTTATAGTTGCGTGGTCTAATATTGCCGTAAAGCATTCTTAATTATTAATTAACTAAAATAAATTATATAACGGGCCGACGTGTTGATAGTTTTGTCATTCAATTTTATAATATGTCAATATTTTCACTGAAAAATCATATTAAAATAATTCAAAATCATTATATTGTAGTTCTGTGAAAGACGCATTTTGTAAAAAATTTTATATTTCTAGTCATAATAATTATTCACCTGTGGATAAATTTGTGTCTACTGGTTTGGTAAGAAACATGACAAAAATAGTACGTGCTCGGTGAGGTCGTTCAGCTAAAATATTGCTTCGGGAAGTAAAAGAGAACATTCTCGATAATAGGAACCTATCCACAATGACGAAATGGCAAATTTTGTATAAGTATTTGGTTCGTAAGCCTTATAAGATCCAATTGGTGCAAGAATTAAAGCAAACAAATCATTTTTAATGTCAAAATTTAGCTGTTGGATCATTGAACATGGTGCTGGTTTTTTTTAGAAAAAATTATTTTCTCGGAGGAAGATCATTATTACTTAGACGGTTATAATAATAAGCAAAATTGTCCCATTTGGGTATCTAGTACTATAGTTATTATCAATTGAGTGCACTACAGTGACACGGTAATCAATTTTTTATGGCCTTTTATTGATGACAAGGATATTGACGACTTGCAGTGTCAACAAGATGATAGTATGTAACACACTCGATTTTAAGAAAGAATCTTCTTAGTGAAAACCAAATTCAATGGACGTCTAATTTTGTGAGCAGGTGATGGCAATTGGCCACCATTTCAATGGACGTTTAATTTTGCGAACAGGTGATATCAATTGACCAAAAGCTACAATTATGATGGAAAATTTTGTTAAAAGGATCTATATCTATAAATTTAGTCGTAGAAAATAATGATCAGAAATCAGTTTTAGTCGTAAATGGTAAAGTTTTTCCAACATATTTAAAATAAATTCGGACAGAGTTTTTACAAAAAATGTGTTTTTAATTTAAATTTAGAAAAGAAAGTTTTTCTATTGTAGTTAGACAACCTTGTATTAGAAGAAATTATTTAATTAATGTAATTTTGAAAGGAAAATTTTTGAAAAATTCCATTCAAGGACAACTCAGGAAATCAAAGTATTCAAATAAATCTGAATTTGATGATATTTTAAAAGTTATTTAACATTTCAATAGAAAAAGAAAATTAATTCACAAACAAGCATAAATATTAGGAATTAAATTCAAGTGAACCTTTAATTTATTAAAAATTTAAAATTGAAATACCGAAAAAAAATTACTCGTGAAATGCAATAATAATAATGGTACTGAATTAAGCGCCATCTATTATAAATAGAACGAATTGTTGACTAAAGCAACTTTAAAAAATGTAAATATGAATGCTTTTTTTGTTTTTCTTAGAAATCATCGTGTTATTTTTTCTATTTGAAGCAATTTTATGGGAAAAAGGAATTTGTTATTAATAGGAATTAAAAGTACATCTAATCAAAATTTCGAACATTATTCTAAAAAAAAAATAGAACATTAGAAAAATATTTCCTATACGAAAACAGTTTTTATTAAATTCTCTTTTTTGATTATTATGGTTATTAAAATGTTCAAAAAACCTATATCCAATTACTTGTACTTTGTACACTTTATCAGCGTTAGTACACAATTTTTATGTTTCAATAAAAGAAAATCGTACAATAAAAATTGTTCGAATATTTTTGAGAAAAATTCAAAATATATGCAAAAAAATAAAGATTTTTTTTTTGGCAAAAATCGACAAATCCAATATTATCAGTACATGAAATAAAATTAAACTCCAGCGCAATAGTAAGTCTTCACTTTTTTTTTTATCTTGTTCATGATTTTTATTCTCTATATTTTCTTACCTATTTTATAAAATATATTCAGTTGAAATATGAGGATTTAAAAGAAAAAAAATATATACATTTATAAATATATATTTTTGGTATGGTTGTGAGAAATTGAAGAGACGGCTAAGGTGTACTCGGATATGGAGTTGAGAATGGATTGTGGTAGCGCGATGTTAGCTGAACAGTCATAGAAACGACGGCCTCGACCATCTCAGTTGAAAGGCGGTGAAGGCAAAGTGATTTATGCCTGAGATGGTAATTCATCTTTTCAGGTTTTGCCAACATAGAAGCTGACTCTTATAAACACTGGAATCCGGAAATTCTGAAACTCTACAATAAATTTCAGGGACTTGTTGAATAATTTCATTCGAGCGCGCCTCAATTTGTTCGTTGTTTTCTTTCTTTGTACATAGCCAAAGTTGAAATCACTTCCTTCTCCATATACCTATAACTATCTACCTATATATACATATACACATATGTATATCCTGTACAATTTTGATTATATCCTTTACGGTTTTCTAAGTATATCTGTGCATATATACTTTTTATATATTAAAATGGATATAATATTAACCAACGACGACTTTTCCACAATCTGACATACCTTAAATGTTTTTTTGTTGGTTTTTTTTTTTTTTTAGTTGGTAGTCTTGTAGGAACAATTTGAGTTATTTTAGAAAACAAAAGAAATAAAATCACAGGAAAAGGAGGATTTGAGAAATATAAAAGATGTACAAAACACAAGACAAAACAAACAAACAAACAAATAAATAAATAAATAACAACAAGAAAATATATAAAATATACTTTTTTATATTAAAAAAAAAACAAAGATGTATATCTATTGAATAAAAAGGAAATCTTGAATTCAAGAAAGCTATATTATCCTTACGGATACTATTACGAATAAACATTGGGAGAAGAAGGAGACCATTTTCACAAGCTTCACGTCAAATGATTTTCATGCTCTGTGCTTTTATACAATATCAGGATATTCCCGCCATCTAAGCAAGTAGTATTATTTGTATAGTGCTATACTTATAATATACTACGTCATATCCAGAAAATGTATTCGTTTACATCCTTGCCAGCCATATACGACTATATAGTGGAACTCATGACGTAACAAGGAAAACCACAAGAAGAACTGCATTGTATTTTGTATATGAAATATGTCTTTCTAACTGCTAAATTATATCTAATTCATACTCACACATACACACACATATTGGAACATATATACGCAAAATATATATACTGTTATATGTGTAAATACTCTTTCTTTTATGATGATTATGTTGATGTACAGTTGCTGCATTAAAGAAGTGTGGTAAATAAATGGAAAATATTTACCACACTTCTTCTACTATGATACAAAAACACACAACACCACCCATCCCCCCTGCCCACCTTTACAAAAATTCCTTCCCGAAAATGTGATATTCGTATACTCCCATTTCCATTTATAGGTAACCAAATATTTTGTTTTTGATAATTCGTTATGATAGAACGAAAAATAACGAAATTTATAGCTAGGTAGGAGAAATAGACACCAAAATATACTCAACAAACAATTATAGTTAATGATAATATTACGAATAATATAGGATATTTTCCTAAAGGATTAAAAATTAGAATACGGAAAAAATAACGAGGAGAGAAATTGCCTTAAAAAAAAACTTTTATGAAATTTCTTTTCTACGACATTAAGTAAATTTCATTTTTAAAAATTAATGGACAATTTTTTTGATTACTTACTGAAATTTTCTTAATGTAATTGATAAATAGAAATTCTATCAAATATGTTTTTATGAATATTTATTAATTAAGATATAAAAGCTCATATACCATTTTCCTGTCATTATTTTTTATCTTACACCTTTGAATAATTGCTATTCCAATCAAAATGATTGCGTAGCATAAGTAAATTTTTATATCTGGCCTCCATTAAATATAGTCGAACATCAAATTTATAATGGGAAAAAATCTAATTATTATCATTAACAGCATAACAACCTGAAGTCCAGTATTAGCAAAGAACTACTAATGTTCCGGCTTCACACCGCGGTTTTCCGCCATTACTACTATTAATGTTCCGGCTTCACACCGCGGTTTTATTTTTAGTTATGGCAAGTAACGCCATTGTTCCGCCAAACGTAATGCGCACTTCGTCTGCTGGGACCATAAATGGATTCATTGTATACTTTCTGGGCAGAATCTTCTTCATCCATAAGGTTTAAATGACCAGCCCACCGCAGCCTATTGATTTTAATTTCATCCACAATCGGGCGGTTGGGGTAATGCTCCATAATCTCGTTGTTAAATAGGCTCCGGAATCATCCATTCTCATGTAGGGAGCTAAATATAGTTCGAAGGTCCCTCCTCTCGAACACGAATAAGAGTTGCCAATGGTTTTTAATGAAAACCCAAATTTTCGAAAAATACATGAGAAAACTATTGTGCTATAGGCCCTATAGGCTGCTAGAAAGCTTGCGTAGATTTCTTCGTCCATGTTACTATCGGCTACGATTCTTCTTCTTAAATTGAAAAATAATTTAACTCTTTTAAAGCTACGAGGGTCGTTCAATAAGCCCTTAGAAAAAGATAGAAAAAGACTGTTTTTTAAAAAAAAAAAATTTCATTTTTTAACATAATCTCCTTTTGGCTATTTTTTTTTATTTTTTAACTTAATCTCCAACCGTTTTTCCAAAATTTTTATCACGTTCGGAAGTTCTGAAAAATACTCATCCGTTTGAGCAATGACGTCCTCGTTGGAAGTGAACCGTCGTCCGCCAAGCCATTTCTTCAGATTGGGGAAAAGAAAATAGTCACTCGGGGCCAAATCTGGTGAATAAGCGGGATGCTGCAACAATTCCATTCTCAATTCCACAATTTTGGCCATGGAAACAGCGCAGGTGTGCACACGCGCATTGTCCTGATGCAAGAGGATTTTTTTCTTCTTCAGATGGGGGCGTTTCTCTTTGATTTCCTCGCTCAACCGTTGCAATAACGACGCGTAATACGCTCCTGTTATTGTTTTTCCTTTTTCCAAGTAGTCGATAAAAATGATGCCCTGCGAATCCCAAAAGACCGTGGCCATCACCTTGCCGGCCGATGGCACAGTTTTTGCCTTCTTCGGAGCCCGTTCACCCTTGAAAATCCACTGTGATGACTGTCTCTTCGTTTCTGGAGTGTAGTAGTGTATCCAGGTTTCGTCCACAGTGACATGAAAGAGTGCCAACATAGCCTCAGAGTCCACTATACGATTGCGCTTATTCTCCTCTGAGAGCAAACGCGGCACCCACCTTGCCGAAATTTTTTTCACAGACAATTTTTCATGCATAATTGAAGCGACTGTACCTGGTGATATGCCCGTGGCCTAAACTAATTCGCGCACTTTAATTCGCCGATCGTTCAAAATCAGATATGGGATTTTGTCGATGATACCAGGAGTAGACACCTCAACTGGGCGTCCTGAACGATGTTCATCTTTTGTGGATGAACGGCCACGTTTAAATTCATTCACCCAATTGTAAACCATCGCAAACACAGGTGCAGATGTGCCATGAACTGCATCCAACTCGGCTTTGATTTCTTTCGGGCTTAAGCCTTTCAAATGGACATGTTTTATGACAGCCCTAAACTCGCTTTCCATTGTTATGCACAAATAAATGTCGTTAACTTTAATCGACGATAGAAATTGACCTACGCTATGGATCGAGCTGAAATTTTGATAGCTGTCCTGTCGATAATGCTACGTATTATCCGTATCTTTACGGATAATACGAGCGCAATTTCTCGGATTTTCTAAGGACTTATTGAACGACTCTCGTATTGTCTTCTATCTGGTGACCTATTTGCGAACTAACTAAACTTTTTGATATTAGTTAATGTTAATCTGTTCAGATTTGTTCGACCAAAAAACTTTGACAACAGGATTTAGTGCCAACAACGAGGATAATTATTATAGTAATTTAATATTACATAAATAAATAATTTGAACAATATTCTTAAATTAAATTATAAAAAAATCATCATCATCAACGGTGTGATAACCGGTATTCCCATCTAGACTGCCAGCTAGCGCCATCGCTCTAATAATGTCAGGGCCTACCTGGTTTTTTAGAATATGAAAACTTTCTGGGCAGAATCTTCTCCATCCATATGGATTAAGTGTTCTGTCCATCGCAGCGTATGAGCTTAATGTTATCCACAACCGGACGGTCGCGTAGACGCTCCAGAATTTCGTAGTTAAATAGGCTTCGAAACCATTCATCCTCATGTAAGGGGCAAACAAATCCACTTAAAATTCACTTCTTGAACTCAGATAATAGTTTGCAATGTTTTTTGCTGAAAACCCATATTTTCGAAGAATACCTGAGAATTGCGAAAGTTTGTGTCCGGTAGAGCAGTTGCTTTGATCAGTATTTTTCAGCGAAATAGTGTAGAGTGACTGAAGTAGGATCTGTTGGCTACCCGCAGCCGTGCGCGGATATCTTCCTCCATATTGTTATCGGCTACGAGTCTTGTTCTTAAGTAGAAAAATAATTGAACTCTTTCATAACTATAATCTTCTATCTATATGCAACCAGTCCTTATTGGTCTTGTGTTCGACGCCAACGCTTCCACCAGCTACTTTGTCGGCGTCGAACACAAGACCAATAAGATCACCTTTAGCTCAATCTTGATGAAGGTCTCCCGTACAGCTCTGTCTGATCAATAAATAATGTCAATGCTAAAAGCTGGGTGGACTTAATAACGATAACACCCCTAATGCTTACCCCTGAGTCACGAATTACTTTTCCAGGATCAGGTAAAATAGGACACATAAAATTACAGCTCCTTGACGGAGACTATTGTGTATGTTAAATGGCTCTAAAAGTGATTCGGCTGCCGAAATATTATTTCTTAAATCGAGGAATCTTAAAAAGTTTGATAATATAAAAATAAATGAATTTTCATATTACGATGGTTAAATGGTTAATACCTGGCCTTGACAAGAAAAAAAATTATTTTACTAATATTTTCATTTTATTTGTGAAGACAATGTCTTTTTAAATAGAAACACTAAGTTTGACGGTTTTTTGTCTTTTATATCCCATCTAAAAAATACGAATCACTTTTTCAGCGCCAGGTTAAAGAGGATGCATAAAAGTACATCTCCTTGGCGGAGACTATTCTGTATGTTAAATGACTCTAAAAGTGATTCGGCTGCCGAAAGATAATTTGTTAAATCGAGGAATCTTTAAATGTTTGATAATTTTGAAATAAATGAATTTTCATATTACGATGGTTAAATGGTTAATACCTGGCCTTGACAAGAAAAAAAATTATTTTACTCTTAATTTCATTTTGTTTATGAACACTCTATCTTTTTAAATAGAAACACTAAGTTTGACAATTTTTCGTCTTTTATATCCCATCTAAAAATACGAATCACTTTTCCAGTGCCAGGTTAAAGAGGACGCATAAAAGTACATCTCCTTGACGGTGACTATTGTGTATGTTAAATGGCTCTGAAAGTGATTCGGCTGCCGAAATATTATTCTAAATCGAGGAATCTTTAAAAGTTTGATAATTTAAAAATAAATGAATTTTCATATTACGAGGGTTAAATGGTTAATACCTGGCCTTGACAAGAAAAAAAATGATTGTACTAATAATTTCATTTTGTTTATGAACACTCTATCTTTTAAATAGAAACACTTAGTTTGACGGTTTTTTGTCTTTTATATCCCATCTAAAAAATACGAATCACTTTTTCAGCGCCAGGTTAAAGAGGACGCATACAAGTAAATCTCCTTGACGGAGACTATTGTGTATGTTAAATGGCTCTAAAGGTGATTCGGCTGCGGAAATATTATTTCTTAAATCGAGGAATCTTTAAATGTTTGATAATTTTGAAATAAATGAATTTTCATATTACGATGGTTAAATGGTTAATACCTGGCCTTGACAAGAAAAAAAATTATTTTACTAATATTTTCATTTTATTTGTGAAGACAATGTCTTTTTAAATAGAAACACTAAGTTTGACGGTTTTTTGTCTTTTATATCCCATCTAAAAAATACGAATCACTTTTCTAGCGCCAGATAAAATAGGACGCATAAAATTACAGCTCCTTGACGGAGACTATTGTGTATGTTAAATGGCTCTAAAATTGATTCGGCTGCCGAAATATAATTTGTTAAATCGACGAATCTTTAAATGTTTGATAATTTTGAAATAAATGAATTTTCATATTATGATGGTTAAATGGTTAATACCTGGCCTTGACAAGAAAAAAAATTATTTTACTAATAATTTCATTTTATTTATGAAGACAATATCTTTTTAAACAGAAATACTAAGTATGACGGTTTTTTGTCCTTTATATCCCATCTAAAATATACGAATCACTTTTTCAGCGCCAGGTTAAAGAGGACACATAAACATACATCTCCTTGATGGGGACTATTGTGTATGTTAAATGACTCTAAAAGTGATTCGGCTGCTCTTCCTTTCACACCTGCCTAGTCAGTCTTATCAATTTTTCTGGGATGCCGAAGTCTCTCATGGATGTGTAGAGTTTGGGCCTGGCTCTAAAGTCTGTTGACCATATTGATCAGAAGATCTGATCTGTTGCTGCTTTCTTTTGGAGTGTATCCATTCCGGTATGGGTCAAAAATTTTTCTGCCGAACAGTAAGATAATGGAAAATATATTTAAGATAGTACCCAATAACGTATACCAAAATTTTGCTAAAGATAACCCAACAAAATATCCATTTTGAGCTAATCTGGAATCTAAATTCTATAATATTTAAAACGTGTAAGATAATAAATTTTTGTGAATTCTGAAAATTTTATTCTCGTAAACTTAAAAGGGAAACTTTTTTTTGCATGTCTTTTTAACTAAATAATTAAAAAAAATTAAAAAAAAATACAAAGAGAAAAAATAAATAAAAATCCTGGCTTTAAAATCCAAAAGCTTTTCATTGACAGCCACAGAGGGAAGATTTGTTCTGTTTTCCCTCGAGTGAATCCTCTCTATTATGGGCCAATATTTTTTCTTTCTTTTGGGGAGTTACGCTGACTAGTAACATAACGCAGAATATAATTGGTACAATCGTGGATATTTTCTTTCGTGAGTATGGAAAAGATAATGCCAAGCATCTTTATTTGATAGGCCGTTTGGGGTAGTGTTTCGCCTCAATACTTAACCAGTTCACTGATGATCTCGTCCATACCGGGCTGCTTATGGATCTTCATTCAACGGATTCACTTCTGCATTTCCTTGATGCTTGGTGGTGACAACATATATTCTTTCGTCAACTTGTATTCGGACTGTTTCATATTAAGGAGTTCATTAAAATGTTCCTCCACCCATCGTCTTATTATTCCCATTCCGCCAAAAATTAGATCACACTTTGAGCTGCGGCATACTGAGCATCATGGTGTAAGTCTTCTTATGCTGCTCACAATTGTTATTAAATTTTTTGGAGTAATTAAATTGATATTTTTTATTTATGGACAAATGATAAAAAAAGTTAGCCTACTGCTTTTAGTAGGCTTGGAGAAAGATCCGCAAAAAAATTTCTATTCTTATTAATGCCTATAATATCTTTAGCTAAACAAAAAATTGTATTTTTGCTCTTCCAAAAATTTTCATATTTTCCATATTTTTAAGTAAAAATAAAATCCTTTCACTTTTACCTTTTTTCAGTTTATTTTAATCACATTTCAAGTCATTGAATTTAATATGTTTATTATTATGTTGAAATTTTGGACTCGTCAACGTGTTCACTATTGGTTGTTAGTAATTTTTCCAAAGATACTTTTCATAAATGCTCTGCGGATGTATGGCAGACTTTTCTTACATTTCTGTTCAATTCATTCCATAGAACTCTGGGCAGAAGATTGAGGATACCAATCTATTATATACAGTTTTTTTTCCGCATCAAAATTTATTTTAAGAAAACCTACCAAGCTTCGATGTGTATTTCTGATCGTTGTTGGTCTGGAAGGTAAATTATTGCTGGAAAATGCAGGATCCTTTTTCAAGATGTTCCTCTTTTATTCTTTCCGAAACATAATGAATATTGTCAACTTTATATCCACGGAAAAAACCCCATGTTATGATGGAACCTCCTCCATGTTATATAGAAGGTACCAATCATTTCTGTCTCCTACAGATCTGCGAACCAAAATTCCCAAAATTTGATTCATACATCCATGGGAGGTATTTTCAATTATATTAACTTTAGAGAAAAATCATAATCCTGGAGCGGATAACATGTGTTTAATTTTAATAAATTCCTCATTCTTGAGTTTTTGTTTTGCTTTATAGTCAAGCGTTTGTCTTTGTTCATTCAATTTACATAAAATTTGACTATTATTTCAATAATTTGCTTCTTAATTTTCTATAACTTAACTGACAAATAAATCACAGAATCAACAAAATTTAAATGATTCCTTCAAACCGGAAGCTTATATCAAATACATTTTTAAATAAACTAATATCTGCAAATGATAAAAAAGAGCAAATAAAAAGCCAATAAAGAATTCCTGGAAATTTTTACTTGAAACCAAAGAAAAGGAAAATTTATCAAATGAATTTGTTTTAGAAAAAAATATAAAACTTTTAATTACGAGAGTCTACACTATTGAAGAATACTAAAAAAATATTCTGAGTAGGAAATTTGTATTTAAATAAATTAAATTATAAAATATGTTAACAAATTAAAGAATATATAAATATGAAAAAAAATTTTAGTTTATAATTTTTTAAAACTTCAAAAAAAGAAACAATTCTAAAAACCAGTAATTTTAAAAATATGATTATATTTTCCCCCATGACACTATTTTACGTAAAAACCGCTTTCAAAATACTTTTTCAATGTACGAGGGTCGTTCAATAAGTCCTTAGCGAATCCGAGAAATTGCGCACGTAGTGTCGGTAAAAAATTTTTTTGTAAGTAGTATTATCGACAGGAAAGCTGTCAAAATTTTAGCTCGATCCATAGCGTAGGTCAATTTCTATCGTCTATTAAAGTTAACGACATTTATTTGTGCATAACAATGCAAAAAAGCGAGTTTAGGGCTGTCATCAAATATCTCCATTTGAAAGGCTTAGGCCGGAAGAAATCAAAGCCGAGTCGGATCCAGTTTATGGCACATCTGCACATGTGTTTGCGACGGTTTACAATTGGGTTAATGAATTTAAACGTGGCAGTTCATCCACAAAAGATGAACATCGTTCAGGACGCCCAGTTGAGGGGCTACTCCTGAAATCATCGACAAAATCCACGATTTGATTTTAAACGATCGGCGAATTAAAGTGCGCGAATTAGTTTAGGCCACGGGCATATCAAAAGGTACAGTCGCTTCAATTTTGCATGAAAAATTGTCTGTGAAAAAAATTTCGGCAAGATTGGTGCCGCGTTTGCTCTCAGAGGAGAATAAGCGCAATCTTGTTGTGGACTCTGAGGCTATGTTGGCACTCTTTCATCGCAATTCTGCCGAATTCCTTCGTCGATATGTTACTGTAGACGAAACGTGGATACACTACTGCACTCCAGAAACGAAGAGACAGTCATCACAGTGGATTTTCAAGGGTGAACGGGCTCCGAAGAAGGCAAAAACTGTGCCATCGGCCGGCAAGGTGATGGCCACGGTCTTTTAGGATTCGCAGGGCATCAGTTTTATCGACTACTTGGAAAAAGGAAAAACAATAACAGGAGCGTATTACGCGTCGTTATTGTAAAGGTTGAGCGAGAAAATCAAAGAGAAACACCCCCATCTGAAGAAGAAAAAAATCCTCTTGCATCAGGACAATGCGCGTGTGCACACCTGCGCTGTTTCCATGGCCAAAATTGTGGAATTGAGAATGGAATTGTTGCAGCATCACGCTTATGCACCAGATTTGATCCCGAGTGACTATTTTCTTTTCCCCAATCTGAAGAAATGGCTTGGCGGACGACAGTTCACTTCCAACGGGGACGTCATTGCTCAAACGGATGAGTTTTTTGCAGAACTTCCGAAATCCTATTTTTTGGACGGGATAAAAATTTTGGAAAAACGGTTAGAAAAGTGTATAGAATTAAAAGGAGATTATGTTGAAATATAAATTTTTTTTTTAAAAACAGTTTTTCCATCTTTTTCTAAGGACTTACTGAACGACCCTCGTATCTTATATGTTAAGATAACGTAACTTAGCAAATTTATTTCGCTTTTCCATTTAAATTAATTTTTACAAACTTAATTCAGTTTGTTTGTAAATAAGTATCCTTAAACATGGCATATTGGTCGCTTTAAAAGGTATTTAGCTAGGATTTGTATTGAGAATAGTATTTTCTCTAAAATGGACAATGTGAAAAGGGATAAGAAATAATTTTAACAAAAAGCAGATAAAAACATTTAAAAAAATTAAATAATTTTTTTATAAATGAAAATATTTTCGAAATGATTGCATATACGAATAGTACTACCTAACAACAACTTACGGTAGGAGAACATTAAGGCCCAAGTAAATGCTAAGATGAATTAATAATTCACTTGTATTTTCGTAAAATCACTTAAGATCCATTAATGGCGTTTTTGAATATTTGTTTTTTCCTTCGATTTAGCAACGTTAGATATTTTATGAAAAACAAAAAAAATTATTTACTCTAATTATCAAATTGCTCCTTTACTAACTTTATAACACAGCATAATGGACATTATTTCCCCTCTTTTATTTGCCTTTTTAAGAGGAAATTTCATGTTAATAAATAATTAAAATTGTATTATTAACTAGAAATGAGCTATATTTTTGGTAAATTTATCTTTAAGGATTTTGGAAAGTCTTATTGTAAATTCAATTTCAACGGTATAAATGCAAAGTCAAATATTCTTCATAAGAGATAAAAAATAATAAAATATATATTTTAGGAAAATTATTTTGTAAAAATTCTGTAGCGACCTAAAACATGATTTGCTCCAAAGTAAGTCAAATCTGTTTTGCTCAAAATAAATCAAAAAAGAGCTTCTGACAAAATGTCAAAACCAGGTCTGAGGTCTGTTCTTAAGGAAGCATGACTTCTCAGCTACTGGAAGACTTTTTTTTTAAAATTTGTATAAAATTTCCCTTGCAAACAAAATCTCAATCCATAATATGGTAATAATTATAGAAAATTATTTTGGCATTATCAAAATTATGATGAAAAAATATGATGCAAAGAATAAACTTGGCTTAAACTTAGAATTATTTATTTTGTTGGAATTTTTTATAATTATCTATTTTTTTATATTCGTGAAAAATGATAAGTTAATGAATTAATTTTTTATGCCGTGATTTAAGGATACAGGTACATTTGCGTCTTGAGCACAGCTGCTCTGTACCCGAATCCAGGTAGTGACGTGGCCGAGGTATAGTTTGGATATCGCCATTTGGCTTACGTTGTCAACAGCATTGCAACAAATATTACGAATAATAACTGTAAAAAATATTATATTTTTTTAAGATGGATATAAGAACAAATGTCTGAAAGCATTTAAAATGCCTGGTAACATATTTGCAGTAAATAATTTTTTTTTGCACACAATAGTTTAATTTCAAAAAATTAATTAATTATTGTTAATATCTAAGCATATTTATAGTAGAAAATTTTATATTTTTCACATATCTTTCCTCATGTCTACATCAAGCGGTATTAATGCTCGATCTGGTGTTCCTTAGGGTGGTTTTCTTGTTCCCATACTTTTTATACTTAACTAATTGAGCGCTCAGATATTTTGATCTATACGAAGGGATTTAAACATTGTTTTAGAATTGGTGTATTTCGAATGGCCTATAATTAAACTTCAAAGTTATAACATATTTTTAGAGAGTTTAATCTTTGCATTTTCATACACACTTTTTTAGAAACTAATTTCTAATGTGCTCAATCTAACACCGACTTAGGGATGAAACTAGATAAAAACCTTGAATTTATCCGCATGTGAATTAAAATTTTTCCACAAATGGTGTAGTTTTACGCTTTGTCAAGCGATGGTCAAGGTTGAATTGTTTTTTGTTAAAAGTTGGATTGTTACGTTGGCTGTGTGGCAAGTGGTCCCGTCCTGATGAAACCAAATGTCGTCCATGCCATTCACTTCAAAATTCGTTGAGCATGCCACGATAGCGCTCACCATTGACCGTAAAGGCTCAAAGTTTTCAAAGAAAAAACGGGCCAATAATGCCTCCACTTCAAAATCCGCACCAAACCGTGACTCGTTGTGGATGCATTGGCTTTTCCATGGTGACGTATGGATTTTCTGAGCCCCAGATGCGACATTTATGTTTGTTGACATACCCACCAAGGTGGAAATGGGCCTCATCCGAAAAGATGATTTTTCGGTAAAAATGCTCATCTTCGGCCAATTGATCTTGAGCCCATTTGGCAAACCGAAAACGCATCGGATAGTCATGCGGCTTCAGTTGTTGGACTAATTGAACTTTTTAAGCTTTCATACTGAGGTCTTTGTGCAAAATTCTCAACAGAGAAGTGCGAGAAATGTTCAATTCCTGAGAACGGTGACGAGTTGATGTTGATGGATGATCACTGACATTTTCAGCAACGGCGGCAATATTCTCGGTCGTACGCGAGCCAATATTCTTAGAGCGGAAACGAGTTGCTTTGGCAACCACCAAACCAGTTTGCCCACAAATTAACGTGATGGCATTCTATCTTTGCTCATTTTTTTTTTAAATTTCTCACAGTTTGGCTTGCAGACTCACCACTTTGAAAGTAAGTTCTCAATATTTCCCATTTTTCTTCAAGCATATGGATTAACATTTCGTAAAATTCTGACTTTCAACTAACAATCTGTCAATTCGTGTTGACATTTCACACTCTAGTACTTCAAATAAATAGTAGTTCTAAATGGAAACGCTAGATGGACCACCCAATATCAAGTAGAAATACCTCGACCAATCTTACAATATGCACTTCTAGTTTGATTACGGTTTTATGGCACACATATTAATCAGATTGAATAGGTGCAACGAAATTTTTTTAGGCTTTACATTCAAAGACTTTCATTGGTTGGATCACCTAAAATTTGTTTGTACACAGATCGGCTTAGTTTGCTTAAGAAACCTACACTTGACTAAAGATGTAAAGTTGCTAATTTGGCCTCCATTCACCAGCTCTCAAACTTAAAGTTTGACGGTCAGACTCGTGCAAATATGATCAAGTTTATATGACTTCGGTATAACTGAAAAAGAGTGCCTTCTTTTCACGTAACCTCTTCTACGTTTATTTATGCATTACATAAACAAATGAACCATACATGTTAGGTGTATAAGCTTAAATCCGCTGTTTTTAAGTCAAAAAAACACTTTTTTTTTCATAGAAAGCAAAAACTAATTTATTCAAAGTACTTGCCCTCGCTAGTCATACATTTTTCCCATCTCTCGGGCAATTTGTGGATACCACGCCAAAAAAATTCCGTCTCTTTCGAGCCAAACCACTCATCAAGCCATTTGCGGACGTCATCGTAAGAATCGAAGTGATGCTCAGCGAGCGCGTGGCCCATCGACGAAAACAGGTGGTAGTTGGAAGGGGCCAGTTTTGGTGAATAAGCAGGGTGGGGTAGCACCATCCAGTTGAGTGTCTCCAAGTAGTTTCAGACCATTTTTGCCGTGTGCGATGGTGCATTGTCGTGGAGGAAAATCAGCTTGTCATGTCTTTGTTGATAATCCGTCCTGTTTTCACGTAGAGCACGGTGCAATTTAATCAGTTGTCGATGGTAGCGGTGAGCATTAACAGTTTCACCAGGTTTCAACATCTCATAGTAGACGATAACCTGCTGATCCAACCAAACGCACAGCATCGTCTTCCGTCCGAAGCGATTTGGTCTTGGAGAAGATGTTGAAACCTGGTGAAACTGTCAGTACCCACCGCTACCACCAGGAACGACTTTTTTTTTAATCTGGCGAGCAAGATTTCGCATGTCTTTCGGCATCGCTCCATCTCTGTATCGTTCAATTCATGCGGCACCCATTTTCCGATTTTTTAAATCTTCCCCATGGTATGCAGACGCATGAAAATGGCTGGTTAAGTAACATCCAATTGCTCCACGAGCATTTTTTGGGATTGAGTATCGTGATCATCCAAAAGAGCCTACAAATGATGGTCCTCAACCTTCCTAGGCCGATTTTCAGACTTCTTGTCCCACAAGTCAAAATTTCCGTCTTTAAACCGACGAAACCAATCTCGTTACGTAGTTTCCGATAAAACACTGTCACCATAGGCCTCCATAAGCATTCGATGCGATTCGGCAGCCGATTTCTTCAAATTGAAGCAGAAAAGCAGAGCTTTCCCGCATATGATCTTTTTCTGGCACAAAATTAGACATGATGACCAACGCTGAAATGTATGTTGTTGTACGAAATTGCTCATAAAAAAAAGTATAGCGTCCCCGTGGTAGCTTAATACACTCACTCACGCCATCTATGACCAAACAGAGGATTTAAGCGTATACCTCTGGTATTTCCATTGCTGCCTGTAAGGAATTTTACCTTACTTCTATTAGGGACTCATTGAAAATATTTATATTCTCTCATGATTTGTAGGTCGGTTTTTAATTTTATTCTTCTCTTAATTTAAGTCGAATCTTATGAATCGGTGCATTTCTGCTTCTACCTTAAACTTAAAGACCAAAAAAAATTTACATTTATGAAAGTAAAGTTAAAAAAAATACATTTACAATTTAGATATATCCCTCAAGAGGCTTCCTGCAGAACTGAATTTTTTTTAAAGTTTAAGGATTGTCTACGTGAGCATGATATTTTTCATAGCATCAAAAGAAAAAATGCCATGGCGTCAAATTGCAGAATCTTGTAGGCTCGAAAATTGGATATGCTGTGTGGTTTGCAGAGCCGCCTTGTTAAAACTACATATGGTGTAGATAAAAATTTTCATTTTCAAAGAAAGTCTGGTCAACGACACCCAACTTTAGACCAAAAGGCGCACAACGCAGTTATATTTTATGGATGCAATGGCTTCTCTATAGTCATTTGTGGGTTTTTAAAGCTCTATATATGGTTGTTTCGGTTATTGATGTCTTCACCGATTAGGAAATGGGGCTCATCGCTCTTTTAAAACCCAGTCGGTATATTTTCTGCACATTTTTAAGTCGTTAATTATAATAAAAATTTGCAATAATTATCAAAATAGAAGAATATACTTTCCAAACCATAAAATGAATTTGCCTCTATGTAAAAAGCAGAGTTTGAAAAATTTCCTCAAAAAAGTAATTCTTTCATCAGTTTCCTAATTATGGGAATTTTTCTTTTTGGTTATAATAACATCCTTAAGAAAACTGAAATAAAAATACTTTATAAGAAAAAAAAAAAAATTCTAAGATCTAAATAAAAACCATTATATCTAAGATATAGTAATTATTTTAAAAATAAATTATTATTTAAAAAAAAGTAGATACAAAAATTGGCAACTTTTGATCTTTAATTGCAATCTTAATCGTTAATGTAACAGGAAAAATGCCCGGGAATGTGCCAAAATAATTTGAGAAGCTTTTTCAATTTGTTGAAGTGATGTATGATTTTTCTGAACATCTAAATTATAATGATATAACAGAAAAGCCTAGATAGATACAAATCTATTATATGATCATTCATTACCGGTCTACTTATGTACTATGCATATTGTAGTTAAGTGTATATACATTAATGCCTCGAGCAGAGTATCGTATATTTCCTGATTACTCAAAAATTGAACCATTCAAGTGTATTCAATCTTCTATAAATGTTCTGCACAAGTTTGGCTCAGGTTAGATATCAAACAAATACATTTCTTCGTAGATAATTTTAATTTTTTTGTAGTTTTTTTTTTATTTCACCATTGAATCGTTGCTCCGATTACAAAATATTTATTTCTTTGCTCCTTGACTGATTTCCTTTTCCATTTTTGTTTTCTTCCGCGTTTTAAAAAAACACATACCATATTTACAAAAATATACATAATATGTATCACGAAAAGTTTGTGTATTTAAATTATATTCAAATTCGCAATAAATATGCACACATGTATAAAATGGATATACAAGTACAAACAGTTAGATATATTGATAAATAGTCAAATTTTTGTATGTCAAGCATTTGATTCAGTTGCCAAAAATTGTAAAGAAACCAAACAGAAACATAAAACCTTAAATTCAAATCTCACAGCCATAATAACATACGGTAATGGAATGTTTAAATAAAATACACGCCTTCAATTTGAACGATTCCTTGGCACATTTATCATCATCACAAAAAGAAAAATAAATAAAAATAAATGAAATTAAATTTAGAAAGTTAAAAAAAAATTATAGTAGAAAAAATATTATTATACGTACGAGTATACACACATCCCCAAAGAAGAGTGGAGTCGAAAGTTCTGATTTGGGGCTCTTATACTTGCTGGTAGCATCGTACCGTATCGATGAATTATATCGCATCGTCAGGCATCTTACCAAAAATCGCATCCTACCGCTTAACGGAGATGCTTTTGCTTATCTTTAGTCATTAGAAAGTCATCCAAAATCGTACTTTTTCTATAAATACACGTACATACAAACTCGTATGATTGAGTATAGTTTTCTGATAAACGCCATTGAATCCCTTTTTAGTACTGTAGTGCCTCGAATGCAGACAGGAAGCATATTCCATGAGGTGTAAATATTTAACTTGTTCTGATTCAATCCGATAAATTGCGCACACACGTAATTGCTTTTTCGATAAAAATATCTTTTTTTTCGCTCTATATAAAATATTCCATTTTTTTTTTATATCCTATTGCATTTATATCCATATATACACATCTATACACACGTTTTCTTTCTGCTCCCCTTTTTTTTTTTTTGCTTTGACTGAAAGCAGCCTGTAAAGTCCTATGTATACAGATAAATTTTTTTTTTTTTTTTTTGTTGATCATGTCTTCATTTTTAATTTCATCAAAATATACAAGCAAATTGATTAAATTCCCAGGCACTCCAAGTAAGAACTGATTGAATAAAATAAACAAATTATTTATGTATACTGAGTGTGTTTGTTTTCTGCATGAATATAATATAATGGTAGGTGAACCACAGTCTTAAGATTTTGCTATCAGTCTCTTATTGAAGGGATATTGCATTCAAAATAAGGATATTCTGTGACTGTACAATGTGCTCTCTTAATTAAGTTAAAATCAATAAAAAATTGATAGTATTTTGGGGTTTGATAAATTAGTAGAGAGTAAAATTGGATTAAAGGAATTTTTATCAAGAAACGTTGATGTTTTCCTTTATCAAGAAAGTAATGAGACAGATTATTTATTTGCAATAATTTTATTTTATTTTTATATATTATGGTAATCACTTCAAAGTTGTTCCCTTTGGTGGAGGTATTTTTTTTCACATCCTTTACATCTTGGTAGTGTCGAATTATAGTAATAGATTATTTATTTGCAATAATTTTATTTTATTTTTATATATTATGGTAATCACTTCAAAGTTGTTCCCTTTGGTGGAGGTATTTTTTTCACATCCTTTACATCTTGGTAGTGTCCTGTTAAGTATATAAAATAAGTCACATAAGCTATGATCAGGTGAATACAAGAGGTGCAGAGCCATAGGAACCTTGTTATTTTTTGTCGTGCTAAAAATCCTTAATATGAACTTTAAAATGAACGCCAAGTTCAAAATAAGTACGGCTTGTTACGTTGTCGCCAAATTTATGTGGAGGTTGTGGCTGGGTTTGAAATTTGTGCAAAGTGGTGCTTTCACACCCCCATAACCAAAAAAAATATACCGAAAAAAATAGGAAATGGAAACATCCAAAAATGTTAAGTTCTTCATAGGATCGAAAACGATATAAGATAAAAACCTATAAAAAATGAAAAAGATACGAAGTCTGTTCAAAAAGTATCGCGAATTTTGAATTTCCGCGGGTTATGTTTATTCGATTTTCGATTTTTTTGTGGCGTTATATTGATACTCATATCTCTCACTTATGCCGATAAGTTCGGCCATTTTGAATGTTAGTTTTTGACAGCTGCTTTTCTTGCACGTGTTTTGGCTCGTCTTCGATTTTTGCCAATTCCAAAAAATGGATCAAAGAATCTGTATCAAATTTTTTGTGAAAAACAAAATTAATTGCGCGGACCCATTCTTAATGTTGGCTGTGGTATATGGTGAAGCTACCTTGGACCGAAGCGCCGTTTATCGCTGGTACAAAATGTTCTCATAGGGCCAAGAAAATTTGAACGACGAAAAGCGTGCCGGACGCCCGAGCACGTCAACAACAGACAAAAACATTGATGAAGTGAAGAAAATACTTAAACATATCAATTGGGTCGTACCATTCGATTTTTAACAATGATTTGTTGTGAGACGGGTCGCCGCGAAATTCGTACCATAATTGCTTAATTTCGGTCAAAAACAGCATCGCATTAACATTGCTAAAGAGATGTTGGACTCTGTCCGCGATGACCCAAATTTGCTCTAGAGGATCATAACTGGTGACTAATCATTGGTTTATGGTTATGACATGGAAACCAAAGCTCAATCATCCTAATGGAAGTTGCCGCACGAGCCAAGACCGAAAAAAGCACGCCAAGTTCTGTCGAATGTGAAGGTTTTGCTTAAAGTTTTCTTTGATTGCACTGGCGTGGTGTATCACGGGTTCTTACCACAGGGTTGAACGGTTAATAAGAAATATTACCTGCAAGGTATGCACAAGTTGCGCGAAGTAATCCGCCAGAAACACCCGGATTTGTGGAAGAACAAAAACTGGCTTTTGCACCATGATATCGCCCCTGCTCACGCATCGTTGGTTGTGCGCGAATTTTTGGCCAAAACCAACACACTTATAATGCCACAAACGCCGTATTCCCCAGATCTGGCCCCCCATAACTTTTTCTTGTTCCCGAAAATGAAAAGCCCCAGTAAAGGACGAAACTTCGCTTCGATTGAAGAGATAAAGACGGCATCCAACAAGATCACTTGAAATTTTTTGAAGTGCTTCGGGGATTGGAAAAAACGTTTGCATAAGTGTATAATATCTGGTGGGGATGACTTTGAAGGGGACAAAATAGATATTCATGAATAAATAAATAATTTTTGAAAGGACCTCGTATTTGAAAAGAAGATGGAATAAAAGATACTAAACCATAGGGGAGAAAAGAACAATATATGTGAGGGAGGTATAAAAATTAGGAGGGCAAATAAAGTTTTAGAAGCTTAACAAGGGAAAAGAGAATGGACCCGACCGTCGAATGTTGTCGGAGAGACTTAGAAGTTACGTCTCTCCCTGGCCATTCTCCAAATCTTCCCATCAGCACAAACGAAAGTTTTCATAAAAATAAATTTATAACCAGTTTAAAATAAATTCAATTTTTTAAAAGTAATAAGATACAACAATCTATTCAAAACAGGTAAAAAATTAAATTTGTAAAATGAATTTTGATTATTTTCATTTAAATAGTCTCAGGATAGACTACTTTGTATGTATAATGAAAAACGGATGTGCCAAACTTCGACTCGTGTCGACGGCTCAACTCCGAATGCCCATGCTTTGGTGTAAATGCGTCCTCGTATTTTCTAAACCAACTTCATGCAGAAGTTAGGTGCCTCCGTAGTTCTACCCTACGCTAGATCGTTCGATGAATGCTTCTTGCTTTCAGGGACCCACTCTATTCCATCGCACGTTGCCGGTTGCACATGACACTCGTACGATCGAATTGTGGTCTGCTTGTTCCGCTTTCCGGGAAGACTTTATTTAACCCTGAAGCTTTTTGGCGGTAGTATTGCCAGTATCATTAGATCCATGAATTTGGGTAGGCTTGATCGAACCATGAAGCTTACTGGCGATAGTGTTAGCAGTATCATCAGAACTATGAATTCGGGTAGGCTTGATCGAACCCTGAAGCTTTCTGGTGGTATTGTTTCCAGTATCATCAGAACCATGGATTCGGGAAGGCTTGATCGAACCATAAAGCTCTCTGGCAGTAGTGTTGCCAGTATCCATGAAACTGCGGCTGCGGCTACGATAACACACTACTTATGCCTCTAAATTTCGAAAGCCAAACACGCGGCTTCACCAAGTTCTTTTAGTGTCACTTTCGGTCTGTTTTCCAGTAGTCTAAGAAGTAGTCGGTAACGTCTGTTAAGTTGAAGTCTTTTTGAGGTCGTATGAGCGTTCCAAGTAAGTAATTTGTCTAGCTTTAGTCCCAAATACTGTACTTTATCTTTTGATGGAATAATGTCGCCATTAAGGTATATTTGGATTGGGAGATCTTTACAGAGGGTGATGGTAACATGTACCCTCTTCTGCTCACTTACTTTTACTCTCCACCTCGTAAACCAGTCTTGGAGATTTTTGATATGGGATTGCAGGTTTCTGGAAGCAATTTGGATATTGGAGTAGAATGCAAGAATAGTGGTGTTGTCAGCGCAAAGGTAGCGGTTATAGTTTTGAATTTAGCTACCTTGTTAAAGGTATAAATATTGTATAGAATTGGACTGAGAATACTGTCTTGAGGAACACCAGCTGTGATAGGGTATATTTCAGGATGGTCAGTATTAATTTTTACTTGGAAATGACGTTTGAAGAGATATGATTTTAAAATAAAGAAGTGTGTGGAGGAAAGGAAGCTCTTGAGTTTCCTGAGCGGTCCAGGGTGCTATGATATATCTAGGTACACGCCTGCATAGTGCCATTTTCACTCAAGAGAGGACGCAATATAATCAACCACACGATTACAATATTGGTTTGTGAAGTGTTCTAATTGGAAATCGATTTGGTGATCGGGAATAGTTTTCGCATCTTTAAGGATAGAGTAAAGGCATTTTAAAAGGAGTTTTTCAAAGATTTTTCCAAGGATTAGTAACAAACAGATAGGTCTATACAAGGATGGTAAATTTACTGTTTTTTTGGGTTAGGGTATCATTTTAATAATTGAGAATTTCTAAAGTAAGGGAAAATAGGTAATATGAAGAATACTTAGGTGATAAACAGGAGAGTTTTATTGGAGATTTGTTTGAGGATAGGAGCCGTTATTAAATCAAAACCGGGGGCTTTTTTATTGCAAATTTGATAGATTAGATTTTTCATTACGGATTGAGTAAAATTTCTGGGACTACGACTCACAGAAAGTGGAATTATGAGTTCGTCGTAAATTTTCTGTGAGTGCGTCTTATCTTCTGTGTCCTTGTGTGGAGTGAAAGTATGCGTCAAATGTCTTTTGTATGTCCAAATTTTAACCAGGTACCGTCGTCTTGTTGCAGCGGATGAGATGTACTTTTAAAAGATAGAATTCGTATAATTCCTTGTATATTGGTCATAGGGTTCAGTTTGATATTTTTATATTTCTTCCCGTTATAGTTGGTTTAGTTTGATTTTATGGCTAGGCATTCCCAAGTGTTGCCATTGTACTCTAGCTCTGCGCGTTTCATTAATTAACGTCCGTTTATTTTCTGTCGTATTTAATTTGGGATTTAGTTACGAAATTTTGTATATATATATTGTAGTAAGGTCTTCTACCGCTAAGACAATGTCGTTTTCTATTTTTAGTCTTTGTTTTAAGTTAATATATTGAGCTTATTCGTGTCAAAATGCGTTCCAGTCAGTTGCTCCATTTTATGAGTCTGTAAGGAGGATTTTTGAAAAAAGAACAGGACTATGGTTAGAATTCAGGTCTGTTAGAGTATCTATAGAATGAGAGATAATAAAGTAGTCAAGGATACTACGCAAGATAGTGCGTCTTGGAGAGTCACTCCTCGAGGATTGCTACCGCAGCAACTGTGGATGTAATATTTGATGGATTTTCTTATAAGGATAGCTGTTCCATCATGCTCAGTATTGTCAGGATTGTCTGTTCTTTATGTGTCGAAGTTTGGTATAGTAATGTACGATCTTGAGGTGAAGTGCGTCTTTGTTATCAATAAGTTTATTGT
Source organism: Atherix ibis (assembly GCA_958298945.1). NCBI lineage: Eukaryota > Metazoa > Arthropoda > Insecta > Diptera > Athericidae > Atherix > Atherix ibis. The sequence continues at coordinate 43,506,536 of OY282610.1, forward strand.
GGAGTAGTATGTCTATTTCCTATCGATGAGAGTTTAACCTATTGGCGTGCCATAATAGGATTTAGAGGGAATTTATGGTGTAAGATCTGATTGAACCAAAATTATTTTAATTAATTTATAATAAAATCGTAACCTCTCCATCAAGTATGATTATAATTATAAAAAGAGGATATTTTTGTCTCATAAAAACTACTATTTTCAAAGACAATGGCTGATAAAGTCGTATTTTCTAAGAAGTTGTAGTAGATTTTACTTAATTTAAATTACTTAATTTACAAGTCACCTTTCAGTAAGTTTGTTATCTACAGGCGCTAACTTATATATACCAATAATCTAAGGTCTTAACATAAAATGATCCAAGAATTGGACTGTAATATAGATAAAATATCTACAAATGATATTGTTAATATTTCTTCTATGTTATATAGCAAAAACTGGTCCTATCAAAAATGTAAGGGGCAGTAATTTTATTTTATTTAAGCCTCTTCATAACAGTTCGGCTGAAAAGTTTAGAACGTTGACGTCTAGATGGCGCCTCTTAATTATCACAAAGCACCATGCTTCAAATGATTCCTGTCAAAATTTGATTGGTTCGTGAGATATAGCATTTTGAGTGGAGCAACTTTTGTTATTGAAAAAAAATGGAATTTCGTGTATTGATAAAGCATTGCTTTTTGATGAAAAAAAATACAGTGGAAACCAAAGCATGGTTTGACAAACGTTATCCGGACTCTGCTCCAGCTATTTCAACTGTGGAATATTGGTTTCGTCAATTTCGAACTGGTCGTACGAGCACACTTGATGCAGAACGCAGTGGACGCCCAAAAGAGGTGGTTACGGCAGAAAACATCAAAAAAATCCACAAAATAATTTTAAATGACCGTAAAGTGAAGTTGAGCGAGATAGCTGAGACTCTGAAGATATCGAAAGAGCATGTTGGACATATCGTGCATGAATATTTCGGCATGCGAAAGCTGTGTGCAAAGTGGGTGCCGCGTTAGCTCACTGTGCACCAAAAACAACAACGTGTTGATGATTCTGAGCAGTGTTTGGAGCTGTTCAAGCGCAATAAACCCGAATTTTTGCGTCGATATGTGACAATGGATGAAACATGGCTCCGTCACTGCACTCCAGAGTCCAATCGATAGTCGGCAGAGTGGAGAGCGAGCGACGAACCGAATCCAAAGCGTGGAAAGACGCAACAGTCGGCTGGCAAGGTGATGGCGTCTGTATTTTGGGATGCGCATGGTATAATATTCATTGACTATCTCCAGAAGGGACAGACGATCAACAGCGACTATTATATAGCGTTATTGGATCGTTTGAAGAAAGAAATCGCTAAGAAACGGCCTCATTTGAAGAAGAAAAAAGTGTTGTTTCACCAGACAATGTACCGTGTCACAAGTCGATGAAAACGATGGTCAAACTCAATGAATTGGGCTACAAATTGCTGCCCCATCCACCGTATTCTCCAGATCTGGCCCCTAGCGACTTTTTCTTGTTTGCAGACCTCAAGAAAATGCTCGCTGGCAAGAAATTTGAGACCGATGATGAAACTGAGGCCTATTTTGAGGCAAAACCGAAAGAGTACTATAAAAATGGTATCGAAAAGTTGGAAGATCGCTATAATCGCTGTATCGCCCTCGAAGGCAACTCAGTTGAATAATAAAAATGGAATTTTGCAAAAAAAAATATTTCTACTGTGTTACGTTCTAAACTTCTCAGCCGAACTGAATTTAATCTATAATTTAAAATTATAGATTAAATTTAAAAAAAAATACTGATTAATAATCGATAGTCTTTATCAAAGATACATTTTTTAAATACTAAAACGCCTATAGTTTATATGAGTACGATTATATATAACCAACTATTTGAAAAGGTAAAAAGGATATTATCATTTGAGCTAATTCCACTACATTCTTCAAATAAATATCCATAAATTACTCCTACACTTAAACAGACATAATATTCATGGTAAATGGCATCATCATTTTATACTCTATATTATTAAAAAGTAAATGAAAATCAGATTATATAAAAATATATCAATTTACAAGTGAATGAATAAATGTGTAATTATTTTATATTTTGGATTAGCAATAATCATAGAACGTTGAAAACTTTTATTAATGTTTGGTTCCCTTTTCCAGTATTCTATACATACATATTACTACTTTTCTGTAAGGATAATAATCATCATCATCATTTATAGTAAATGGAAAAAAATAAAAGGAATAGATTATAATAAATATGAGAGAAGGAGAAAAAAATACTCTGAAATTCATGTTAAAATTTTCTTCATTAAATAGACCATCATTAACTAAAATTAAATTGTACATGATATTATGTTGATTGCACATTTCCAAAATTGAACACATTTTATTATACACCTAAAAGTAGGCATTAAAGGACGATACTGGTTGGATGCAGGATTAAAAGAGATTCACTGTAATTACGGTTAACAATGAGTACACATTTAAGTTTATCTAAATATAAGCATTGACAATCATTGTGAATTTACTTTACTTAAAAAAAAAATATAAAGTAAGGTAATTTTTCCAGACATTTTTCCTTTGGATAAACTGAAAACTGAAAAAAAAACCAAAACATTTATATATTTTTCAAAATAAATTCAAACTTTTATATAGTATATATGTATTGTGCATGCAAGTGTATAAGTATTATTTGAATTTTTGAATAAAATTTGATATTAAATAAATGAACTAAATAAACAAAAGTTATTACATTTTTAATAGTTAGAATTTTTAATATAATTTACCAGCCCATACTTTAAGTGAAAATCTACAATACAATTTATAAAGATACTTATATATCTGTATAATAGCCATAATTAAATAAAATAGCATACTTATTTAGATTATATTTAGAATTTTCGTAATATTCTCTTCCTGGTAGATTAATATAAAAATATGTATTGAAGTTTAGAGGACAATTGACTATTCCATAGTATCCTGTCTTTTATCATCCCATCTTAATGTTTATGCTAATCGAATACTATTGAGGTGTCCTATCAAAAAAATATTTTTTAAAAGCCGGAACACCCTCTCATATCATCATTCTGGAAAATGAGAGAAAATACAAATGAATAAAAAAAAAACAGAAATTAACTATTAAATGGCAATCAGATATTTTTAGTCCAATTTCATATATAAACAAGGTAGCGGAATATCCTTACAAAAATTCTATCTCATTTTGGATATATTCTGTTTTTTTTTCTCAGAGAGTACAAACAGAAAGTTTATTCAACAGGAGGATATTTTTCTACATTTTATCAATGGCAAATATTTTCCATATTATACGGAAGATGTCCTTTCAATTTTTTTATAATCAGTAAAAAGAATTGTACTAAATATGTTGCATTTTATATTATCAATATTTTGATTCTTTATATATTTTTAATTATTTTTTTTTCTTTTTCTGCTCAATTATAATTTTGAATGTATTCTTTTAAAATTGTATCTTTTTTATATTGGTTTGTAATTTTATAAGAAATTTGCATCTATTGTATTTCTATTAGGAAATTAAAATGAATTGAAATTATGAACTCATTACCTCTGATTTTCTCAAAAAACTATCTAAGAAAAAAATAATACAGCATCATCCGATCTTAGCATTTTCCTTTGGTGTGAAAATTCTTCTGAAGGAAACCGTTTCAAAACCGGATGAATCTATAAGCTTTATTTCGATCTTTATAGAGACTTTGAAAAACATTCTTATGTGTAGCAATATATTTTTTAATCAGCAGTTTGGATTAGGATCTGAACGTTCCACAATTCAGCAGTGTCATAGTCTTGTAGATAAAATAATTACATATTTTAAGTAGAAAGATAGATATTACTTAGTCCAAGATATTACTTCAATGCATTTGACCAAGTATACTATCCCAATCTACTCCGAAAACAACGACAAAAATAATTTCAAGATTGTGGGACTATCTCAAATATCTCATGGTATATAAACAAGGACGTGCCCTTCCAATACAATATATGGTAATATTATTACATAATAAATCATCTTATATAATACATATAAAAAAAAATAATCGTAGGTTTTAAATACCAGGTGTATAAGCTTAAATCCGCTGTTTTTAAGTCAAAAAAACACATCTTTTTTTTCATAGAAAGCAAAAACAAAATTTATTCAAAGTACTTGCCCTTGCTAGCTACACATTTTTCCCATCTTTCGGGCAATTTGTGGATACCACACCAAAAAAATTCCTTCTCTTTCGAGGCAAACCACTCATCAAGCCATTTTCGAACGTCTTCGTAAGAATTGAAGTGCTGCTCAGCGAGCGCGTGGCCCATCGGCGAAAACAGGTGGTAGTCGGAAGGGACCAGGTCTGGTAAATAAGCGAGGTGGGGTAGCACCGGGGTGTTTCTAAGTAGTCTAAGTAGAAACACTCAACTGGGGTGTTTCTAAGTAGTTTTGGAGCATTTTTGACGTGTGCGATGGTGCGTTGTCGTGGAGGAAAATCAGCTTGTCATGTCTTTGTTGATAATCCGTCCTTTTTTCATGTAGAGCACGGTGCAATTTAATCAGTTGTTGGTGGTAGCGGTGGGCATTGACAGTTTCACCAGGTGTCAATATCTCATAGTAGACGATACCCTGCTGATCCCGCCAAACGCACAGCATCGTCTTCCGTCCGAACCGATTTGGTCTTGGGGAAGATGTTGATGGTTGGCCGGGATCAACCCACGATTTCTTACGTTTAGGGTTCTCGAAATATATCCAGTTTTTATCGTCTATAACAATCCGAGGCAGGAACGACTTTCTTTTTTGTCTGGCGAGTAAGATTTCGCATGTGTTTTGGCGTCGCTCCATCTCCCTATCGTTCAATTCATGCGGTACCCATTTTCCGATCTTTTCAATCTTCCCCATGGCACATAGATAGATGGAAATGGCTGGCTGAGTAACACCCAATTGCTCCACGAGAATTTTTTGTGATTGGGTATCCTCTTCGTCTAAAAAAGCCTACAATTGATGGGCCTGAACCTTCCTAGGCCGATTTTCACGCTTCTTGTCCCACAAGTCAAAATTTCCGTCTTCGAACCGACGAAACCAATCTCGAGACATTGTTTCCGATGAATAGTTGTCACCATAGGCCTCCATAAGCATTCGATGCGTTTCGGCAGCTGATTTCTTCAAATTGAAGCAGAAAAGCAGAGCTTTCCCGCATATGATCTTTTTCTGGCACAAAATTAGACATGATTACCAAAGGAAAAATGTATGTTGTTGTACGAAATTGCTAACAATGTGCACTGATTAATGTTGATAGATGTCAAACACAGAAAAAATAGTATGGCGTGCCCATAATACGCTCACTAACGCCATCTATGACCAAACAGCGGATTTAAGCTTATACACCTGGTAGAAGGTATGTTATACGAGATATGGTATAAAAATAATGCGACCGATTTTTGTTGATGCAACAATTTGATTTAATTTTTATATTGTACGTCAATATTTTCTTTTTCAAAGTAGTCCCCTGGGTAGCAATATATCGAGCAGTAGTTCTGGCCTTCAGCTCCTCGATTACATTTCTTTGGCTATTATCAACAGTACTAAGATAACCTCCTTGCAAGTGCTTATTAATCTTGCGGTCAAACGAACTAAGATCAGATGAATAGGATGGTTTGGAAACAACAGGAATTACTTTTCTGGCCAAAACTTATTAATGGAGATTACCATCCAATCTGCTACAAAGAATCATTTGCTTTGAGCCATTCAAAAGGCTTCTGACCTCACAAGACCTCTTAGTCGTTTCATATTTTTATCAGTTTTCGATGTTTAATGTTTATCGTTATCAGTCCTCCAAATATAATAAAAATTCAATATTAACAATTACTTCTAATAAGTTATTATAATTTTATATCCATTCTCCTTTATTTATAATGTTCGGAAATTTGAAATTATTTTTAAAAAAATTTCTGGTTCTTATATACGTAATATGGGTGGTTTGGAATTGTCCTGACAGTGGATTTTTCCAATTTACCCTTTAATAATTTTAATATGATAAATTAAAAGACGCCATTGAATTTTAGTTGTAAATTGTTCACACCACCAGAAAAATTAATAAACACAAATGTCTGCTGTTTACTGGTGAAGAGCCGTATTACCTTTTCAAAATTTCCATCCAACAAAGAGTTTGGTAACAAGTAAAATTTCAAATACTGGTGCATCCTTGGAACTTCAGTTAAATTACAAAATAGTTCAGTTCACTTTGTCAGCTGAGTTTAGATTGTTATTAAAAATTGCACTTGTATTGTATTACAGGTGATTTGTTTCAACAATGCTTGCTCGGTAATAGGAAGATTTATTTAATTTCGTAAATTTTCCATACCAGCAATATAGTTTCGTCAGTTTACTATAATTTACATTCTTTGACGTAAATGGTTAAAAAAGGCTTTTCAATAAGAAATTTATGTAATTTTTGTACACATTTTTGAAAAAGAAAAAATGTATACACTATTTTAATAAACCAATTGAATATGTAAAAGGAGTGAAAAAGCTCAATTTTACTAAAGATACGAAAAAAAGTGTGTTCGTTATTGAAAAATTTACGTATCGATAAAAAATAGAATATTTTTCATAAATGATATAATTGGTAGAGTTAACGTGTTTTTAATTAATGTACTCGTATTTATGGTAAGAAAATATATTTTTGCATAAAAGCATTGCATTTAAATAAATTTTGAAATAATATTTCAATTCAATTTTAATAGTTTTTATTTTTTTGTACTAAATAAAAATTTACTATAAGTTTTTTGTGTTACTAATTAAAATTTAATAGATCGTTTTTAATATTTTGAATGAAATGAAAACAATTTCGGAATAGAATTTTTGCATCAAAAGAAAATTGCCTACAGGTACAAACATTAGTGCAACATTAGCAAAAATTGCGAGGATAATTTGAATGATATATAAAAAAATACGATTAAAATTATTTATGATATTTAATTGTGAATACAACACTAATAAGATGAGCTGGACTTTAACATGTATACTAGGCCTAAAAATTTCTAAGCAAAATTTTTCCGTTTTGTAAATTTTATTTTTAAATTGTGAGATTTTAAAAATAATTTTGTTTTTTGAAAACAATGTGAATTTAAACAAAATTTTGTTAGGTGTGAGAAAAAAATTCTGGATTAGGAAAATATTCCTCGGCCGCATACGCCTACCAATAGGCATCATCGTGTAGTCGATTTAATTGCACCTTCCTTAGAAGAGAATAAGTATTTTTCTAGCAGATTTCTAGATATAAAGTAAGCTTTTGACTAATTATAGCATTTGGGTTTTATACTGCGTTATTTCTAAGTAAATGGTACTTACGAACCTTCGAATATAGCTTCCTCAAGATAGTATATTTTGCTCCTACTTTATATATTATCTGCTATAATATATTGTCTGCTATATATGCTGATAATACAGAGTCCAGCAACACATCCCAACATACTTCCAAAATTAGAAAAACTAATAGCAATGAAATACCACAAGACACTGAAGTTCAGTACCTCGAATTGAACTTAAACAAACGCTTTACATAGAACCTACACACAAGATTTGAACGACTAGTACTAAACAGATGATACCGTCAACTACTTTGACTTCTAGATAAGCGTTCTGCGCTTACGATAGACAGTGAAGTACTTTTAGACAATTCCCTTCTTTAACCGATCTAGACATAAGGACAAAAATTATAGGATTCTACCAAGCCTTCTAATTCCGTTTCTATCCAACCGATCTAGATATAAGGACAAAAATTATCCAGTTTTCAAATCCAGTCCTCCCACTTGAAAAACCTTCGCAATCTAGATTTCATATTAAGCTATGCGATCTGTAATTAGAGTGGCTATTGTTTAATACAGTTGCATTAATTGTCGAGTAGTACCAATGAGGGTTTCTACTCCTCTTTAGATTTTTCTAGTGATTTATCATCAACAGCGCGACAACCGCATGTCCGGTTCAGGCCTGCTTAATCAAATAACTCAAGACCTGTCCACTTTACACAACAGCCTATCAGTTTAACACTCCAAGCTAATTTTTGGCGTCTTGGCTAAAGCTATCACTTTACAGAAGACAGAGCCTTTCTAGTCTTCTGGGACCATAAATGGAGCCACTGTATTTGCCTATCCAGGTAGGATCTTCCTCATCCAAACGATTTAAGTATTCAGTTCGATCCGGACGGTCGTGGTAATGCTCCATGATCGCGTCGTTAAATAAGCTCTGGTAAGACTAGTATCTTGTGCAGAAATACGAGGGTCGTTCAATAAGTCCTTAGAAAATCCGATAAATTGCGCTCGTAGATTTTTTTTTGTAAGTAGCATTATCGACAGGAAAGCTGTCAAAATTTCCGCTCGATCCATAGCGTAGGTCAATTTCTATCGTCGATTAAAGTTAACGATATTTATTTGTGCATAACAATGGAAAAAAACGAGTTTAGGGCTGTCATCAAACATCTCCATTTGAAAGGCTTAAGCCCGAAAGAAATCAAAGCCGAGTTGGATGCAGTTCATGGCACATCTGCACCTGTGTTTGCGACGGTTTACAATTGGGTGAATGAATTTAAACGTGGCCGTTCATCCACAAAAGATGAACATCGTTCAGGACGCCCAGTTGAGGTGTCTACTCCTGAAATCATCGACAAAATCCACGATCTGATTTTGAACGATCGGCGAATTAAAGTGCGCGAATTAGTTGAGGCCACGGGTATATCACAAGGTACAGTCGCTTCAATTTTGCATGAAAAATTGTCTGTAAAAAAAATTTCGGCAAGATGGGTGCCGCGTTTGCTCTCAGAGGAGAATAAGCGCAATCGTGTAGTGGACTCTGAGGCTATGTTGGCAATCTTTCATCGCAATCCTGCCGAGTTCCTTCGTCGATATGTCACTGTGGACGAAATCTGGATACACTACTACACTCCAGAAATGAAGAGACAGTCATCACAGTGGATTTTCAAGGGTGAACGGGCTCCGAAGAAGGCAAAAACTGTGCCATCGGCCGGCAAGGTGATGGCCACGGTCTTTTGCGATTCGCAGGACATCATTTTTACCGACTACTTGGAAAAAGGAAAAACAATAACAGGAGCGTATTACGCGTCGTTATTGCAACGGTTGAGCGAGGAAATCAAAGAGAAACGCCCCCATCTGAAGAAGAAAAAAATCCCCTTGCATCAGGACAATGCGCGTGTGCACACCTGCGCTGTTTCCATGGCCAAAATTGTGGAATTGAGAATGGAATTGTTGCAGCATCCCGCTTATTCACCAGATTTGGCCCCGAGTGACTATTTTCTTTTCCCCAATCTGAAGAAATGGCTTGGCGGACGACGGTTCACTTCCAACGAGGACGTCATTGCTCAAACGGATGAGTATTTTGCAGAACTTCCGAAATCCTATTTTTTGGACGGGATAAAAATTTTGGAAAAACGGTTGGAAAAGTGTATAGAGCTAAAAGGAGATTATGTTGAAAAATAAAATTTTTTTAAAAACAAAAACAGTTATTTTCCATCTTTTTCTAAGGACTTATTGAACGCCCCTCGTAGCTTCAATATTACATTTTCGACTATCTGCCGCAGAAGATGTTATCTTTTAATTTTAACACCGACAGTCGCACAGCCTAGATCTGAGTTGTCTCGCAAACAGGGTTATCCTATCTATTGGGTATAAGCGAAAGTTCTGTTAGATTACTGTATGATTGATGGTTCTTATACATTTTTTCGTATTTTTTTTCATTTTTTTTAAATTTGTAAAATAGTCAACATGTGTGAAGAAAATGTGCACCAAAAAGGGTACAACGCGATGGAGGCAAAATAAAACTGGTGTAGCGTATTTGGAGAAGACGCAGTAACAGCTCGAACATGTCAAAGATGGTTTGCGAAATTTCGTTCGGGTGATTTTTCTTCGAAAGATGAATCATGATCAGGAAGGCCATCAGATGTCAATGACGAAGCACTACGTAGTATGATCAGGACAAATCCCACGTTAAATTCCACAGAAGTGGCCTTTAAGCTTTGGATTCATCAGACTACTGCTTTGGAGCATATTAAAAGGCTTGGTTTTGTGTCCAAACTCTCTGTTTTGGTGCCACACAAATTAAGCGATAAAAATAATTTAATGGATCGAATTTGAATATGTTCTTCAAATCTTGCTCATCACAAAAGAGAGCCGTTTTTGGACCCGTTGGTGACAGGTGCGGAATAGTTTATAAACATGTAATAAGAACAAGGGCATATGTTTACACCACATCTAAAGCTGGCATGCATCAAAAGAAAGTTTTGTTGTTTTGTTGGTGGGATCGGAGGTGTATTGTCCACTATTAGTGCTAAAAGAAAATTATACGATCGATGCTGATCATTACTGTTCGCAACTTGATGTTTTGAATAAAGAAATTCAACGTAAACGTCCATATTTGGCCAACAGAAGGGTTATAATTCTTCACCATAACGACGCTAGACCGCACGTGGCAAAACCAAAACCGTACAAAAGTTTCCGGAGTTGGGCTGGAAAACTCTACCTCAGGCAGCATATTCTCCAGATATTGCACCAATTGACTATCATTTGTTAAGGTCGTTGCAAAACTTTCTTGATGGAAAAGGGCATATACATTATAAGGGTGTCAAAATGGTAGTGGAAGAATACTTTGCGTCCAAAATCGGGGACTTCTTTTCCAGGCGGTTGGATAAGCTGGCAGACAGTTACCAGGTATATAAGCTTAAATCCGCTGTTTCGTCATAGATGGCGTGAGTGAGCGTATTAAGCAACCATGGGCACGCCATACTATTTTTTTTATATGTTTGACATCTGTCAACATTAATCAGTGCACACTGTCAGCAATTTCGTCCATCATACATTTTTCCTTTGGTAATCTTGTCCAGTTTTGTGCCAGAAAAAGATCATATGCGGGAAAGCTCTGCTGTTCTACTTCCATTTGCAGAAATCGGCTACCGAATCGCATCGAATACTTATGGAGGCCTATGATGATAGTTCTTTATTGGAAACAACGTGCCGAGATTGGTTTCGTCGGTTCAAAGACGGAAATTTTGACTTGTGGGACAAGAAGTGTGAAAATAGGCTTTTCAAAGGTTGAGGACCATCAATTGCAGGCTCTCTTGCTCGCCAGAGAAAAAAGAAAATTGTTCCTGCATCGGATTGTGATAGACGATGAAAATTGGATTTATTTCGAGAATCCTTAATGCAAGAAATCGTGGGTTGATCCCGGCCAACCATCAACATCTTCCCCAAGACCAAATCGGTTCGAACGGAAGACGATGCTGTGCGTTTGGCGGGATCAGCAGGGTATCGTCTACTATGAGATGTTGAAACCTGGTGAAACTGTCAATGCCCACCGCTACCACCAACAACTGATCAAATTGCACCGTGCTCTACATAAAAAAAGGACGGATTATCAACAAAGACATGACAAGCTGATTTTCCTCCACGACAACGCACCATCGCACACGTCAAAAATGGTCCAAAACTACTTAGAAACACCCCAGTTGAGTGTTTCTACTTAGAAAATTACAATCTACCCTTGGAAGATTTGCAATTTTTCTCGAAAATTTAACTCTTGTAAATCTACGATTTTTTTAGTCCAAACCATAGAGGAACATTCAAAATGCATAAATTGCTGAAAACTGCATCGATTTTGACCGAAATTTGCGGAAAATACAATTTCTTGAAAAATGCAGTAAAATTGAAAATTTTCCTTTGGGGGCCCTTGGAAGATTTGTAATTTTTTTCGAAGATTTAACTTTTGTCAATCGACGATTTTTTTGGTCCAAACCATAGAGGAACATTCAAAATGCATAAATTACTGAAAACTGCATCGATTTTGACCGACATTTGCGGAAAATGCGTGTTCTTGAAAAATGCAGTAAAATTGAAAATTTTCCTTTGGGGGCCCTTGGAAGATTTGTAATTTTTTTCGAAGATTTAACTTTTGTCAATCGACGATTTTTTTGGTCCAAACCATAGAGAAACATTCAAAATGCATAAATTGCTGAAAACTGCATCGATTTTGACCGAAATTTGCGGAAAATACGATTTCTTAAAAAATGCAGTAAAATTGAAAATTTTACTTTGGGGGACCCTTGGAAGATTTGTAATTTTTCTCGAAAATTTAACTTTTGTAAATCCACGATTTTTTTGGTCCAAACCATAGAGGAACATTCAAAATGCATAAATTGCTGAAAACTGCATTGATTTTGACCGAAATTTGCGGAAAATACGTGTTCTTGAAAAATGCAGTAAAATTGAAAATTTTCCTTTGGGGGACCCTTGGAAGATTTGTAATTTTCCTCGAAGATTTAACTTTTGTCAATCCACAATTTTTTGGTCCAAACCATAGAGGAACATTCAAAATGCATAAATTGCTGAAAACTGCATTGATTTTGACCGAAATTTGCGGAAAATACGTGTTCTTGAAAAATGCAGTAAAATTGAGAATTTTCCTTTGGGGGACCCTTGGAAGATTTGTAATTTTCCTCGAAGATTTAACTTTTGTCAATCCACGATTTTTTTGGTTCAAACCATAGAGGAACATTCAAAATGCATAAATTGCTGAAAACTGCATCGATTTTGACCGAAATTTGCGGAAAATACGATTTCTTAAAAAATGCAGTAAAATTGAAAATTTTCCTTTGGGGGACCCTTGGAAGATTTGTAATTTTTTTCGAAGATTTAACTTTTGTCAATCGACGATTTTTTTCAGTCCAAACCATAGAGGAATATTCAATATGCATAAATTACTGAAAACTGCATCGATTTTGACCGAAATTTGCGGAAAATACGTGTTCTTGAAAAATGCAGTAAAATTGAAAATTTTCCTTTGGGGGCCCTTGTAAGATTTGTAATTTTTCTCGAAAATTCAACTTTTGTAAATCCACGAATTTTTTAGTCCACATAGAGAAACATTCAAAATGCATAAATTGCTGAAAACTGCATCGATTTTGATCGAAATTTGCGGAAAATACGATTTCTTGAAAAATGCAGTAAAATTCAAAATTTTACTTTGGGGGACCCTTCGAAGATTTGTAATTTTTCTCGAAGATTTAACTTTTGTCAATCCACGATTTTTTTGGTCCAAACCATAGAGGAACATTCAAAATGCATAAATTGCTGAAAACTGCATCGATTTTGACCGAAATTTGCGGAAAATACGATTTCTTAAAAAATGCAGTAAAATTGAAAATTTTACTTTGGGGGACCCTTGGAAGATTTGTAATTTTTCTCGAAAATTTAACTTTTGTAAATCCACGATTTTTTTAGTCCAAACCATAGAGAAACATTCAAAATGCATAAATTGCTGAAAACTGCATCGATTTTGACCGAAATTTGCGGAAAATACGATTTCTTGAAAAATGCAGTAAAATTGAAAATTTTCCTTTGGGGGACCCTTGGAAGATTTGTAATTTTTCTCGAAAATTTAACTTTTGTAAATCCACGATTTTTTTGGTCCAAACCATAGAGGAACATTCAAAATGCAAAAATTGCTGAAAACTGCATCGATTTTTGGCCGAAATTTGCGGAAAATACGATTTCTTGAAAAATGCAGTAAAATTGAAAATTTTCCTTTGGGGGCCCTTGTAAGATTTGTAATTTTTCTCGAAAATTTTACTTTTGTCAATCCACAATTTTTTTGGTCCAAACCATGGAGAAATATTCAAAATGCTTAAATTGCTGAAAACTGCATCGATTTTGACCGAAATTTGCGGAAAATACGTGTTCTTGAAAAATGCAGTAAAATTGAAAATTTTCCTTTGGGGGACCCTTGGAAGATTTGTAATTTTTCTCGAAAATTTAACTTCTCTCAATCCACGATTGAGGACCCTTGGAAGATTTGTAATTTTTCTCGAAAATTTAACTTTTGTCAATCCACGATTTTTTTTTCAATCCAACGCTAATTTTCCTCCACGACAACGCACCATCGCACACGTCAAAAATGGCCCGAAACTACTTAGAAACACTCAACTGGGTGGTGCTACCGCAACCCGCTTATTTACAAGACCTGTCCCCTTCCGACTACCACCTGTTTTCGTCGATGGGCCACGCGGTCGCTGAGCAGCACTTCGATTCTTACGAAGACGTTCGAAAATGGCTTGATGAGTGGTTTGCCTCGAAAGAGAAGGAATTTTTTTGGCGTGGTATCCACAAATTGCCCGAGAGATGGGAAAAATATATGGCTAGCGAGGGCAAGTACTTTGAATAAATTAGTTTTTGCTTTCTATAAAAAAAAAGTGTTTTTTTGACTAAAAAACATCGGATTTAAGCGAATACACCTGGTATGCTGCCTACAGCTAAGTAAAACATCCACTCCTTATGAGGCTGCTTCCTATATTTTTCAATTTCACAGACCTATTCATTGTTTTAGGCATTTTTTTTTATTTAGAAATTCTTCTTCATAATTCAGGACAATTCTCTCCGCATACCCGCGTTCTCTGAGGATGTACAATAGTATTTTTTTTGGTATGCGGCATTCTTTTGTTTTGTTGCTCGGTTGCAATCATCGTCAAACAAGCTCCTTCTCCGGAGCAGGAAATATAAGAAAAAGATTTTTACATCAAAGTTTCGCAACAACAGTGATATCCTTTGCATATTAAAAAAAATCATACAATAATAGTAAACCACCCCCCCCCCCCGGCCGCAAAAAAATTAAAATAAAAATTTACCAAAATGAATTCAAAAATTTTATGATTTAACAAAACAAAAAAAAAAACATTTAATTTTAATAACCATATGAAATTTCAATTTTGTATCAATAAATATTTAAAATTTATTAAACGAAATTGTTTATAGAAAACAAGAATACCGAAATAAAAATTACTTTGCATATAATAATTGCATATATGCAAATCGAATTTGAAATTGGCCGATGGTTTGAGAAGTCATAAAGTTGAATTGATCCAAAAGTGGGAGTTATAATTTTAATCCAAACTAAAATAAACCCAAAATATCTCATAGACAAAAATAGTTATTTAGATCGTAGAACGAATATGAAAATAGTACGAGTATACCAGATAGTTGAGTAGAGTATCTGAATTGTATTTATATTTGCATTTTGCCAAATACAAATTCCAATTAGTTTCTTTAAATATTTTCATTTATAATATTTTATTGACATTTCATTAAAATTTTATGAATTTGGTAGAATACGAGTATGGAAATGTTTATAGGATTTATTTCCTTTCCAATAAACTATAAATAAATACAATAGAAAAATTATTATAATTAAAGCAGAAAAGGTTGAAAAAATTTCTTCATAAGTTGAACGTTTTTTTTCCAATTATTTAAATATTTAATAAAGTATCTGATTATAAAATAAAACTAGATTATAAGAAAGTTATACATCCGAAGAAGAAGTGATGTACCTGTTAAAGTTCTCCTACTATAATCAAGGTCATTAATCAGATTCCTTATCAAAGCTCTTAATAAAGACTATTCTTTTATGAAAATTTTTTATACCAAACCAAATTAAGGTAACCAGTCTTAGGTGAACTATATAAAAATGTTAACACACTAAAATTGAATATACAAATTTTTGGTGGTTCAGACCGGATTTGTGGATTACAGTTTTTCTTCAAAAAAGTGTATTTTGACAAGAGAAAGTGTATTTTGACAGGTGTGGATCAAAATAAAGCATACGTAAATTCCTAAGAGTAGACTATTTGCAGAGCAGTTGGTTGTAGAGACCGAATCGAACCAACATTTATAAGTGCGGTTAAATAACTATGACCCAAAAGAGAACATACGAATGGTACGAGGGTCGTTCAATAAGTCCTTAGAAAAAGATAGAAAAAAACTGTTTTTTAAAAATAAAAAATTTAATTTTTCAACATAATCTTCTTTTAGCTCTATACACTTTTCCAACCGTTTTTCCAAAATTTTTATCCCGTACAAAAAATAGGATTTCGGAAGTTCTGCAAAATACTCGTCCGTTTGAGCAATGACGTCCTCGTTGGAAGTGAACCGTCGTCCGCCAAGCCATTTCTTCAGATTGGCAAAAAGAAAATAGTCACTCGGGGCCAAATCTGGTGAATAAGCGGGATACTGCAACAATTCCATTCTCAATTCCACAATTTTGGCCATGGAAACAGCGCAGGTGTGCACACGCGCATTGTCCTGATGCAAGAGGATTTTTTTCTTCTTCAGATGGGGGCGTTTCTCTTTGATTTCCTCGCTCAACCGTTGCAATAACGACGCGTAATACGCTCCTGTTATTGTTTTTCCTTTTTCCAAGTAGTCGATAAAACTGATGCCCTGCGAATCCTAAAAGACCGTGGCCATCACCTTGCCGGCCGATGGCACAGTTTTTGCCTTCTTCGGAGCCCGTTCACCCTTGAAAATCCACTGTGATGACTGTCTCTTCGTTTCTGGAGTGTAGTAGTGTATCCAGGTTTCGTCCACAGTGACATATCGACGAAGGAATTCGGCAGGATTGCGATGAAAGAGTGCCAACATAGCCTCAGAGTCCACTACACGATTGCGCTGATTCTCCTCTGAGAGCCCATCTTGCCGAAATTTTTTTCACAGACAATTTTTCATGCAAAATTGAGGCGACTGTACCTTGTGATATGCCCGTGGCCTCAACTAATTCGCGCACTTTATTTCGCCGATCGTTCAAAATCAGATCGTGGATTTTGTCGATGATTTCAGGAGTAGACACCTCAACTGGGCGTCCTGAACGATGTTCATCTTTTGTGGATGAACGGCCACATTTAAATTCATTCCACCAATTGTAAACCGTCGCAAACACAGGTGCAGATGTTCAACTTTCCTGTCGATAATGTTACTCACAAAAAAAATCTTTACCGACACTACAAGCGCAATTTCTCGGATTTTGTAAGGACTTATTGAACGACCCTCGTATAACCACGAAAACTTATTTGTTTTTTTATTTGCTTGAAAGGGCCCTTAGACATGTGAAAGGGGCCACTTTATAGCGCCACGACCGGAAGACTATTTGGCTACTTCATAGTACTTGTGGAAAGCTATCTAAATGAGACTGATCTGTGGTCCGTAGTATAGAATAGTGAGAATTTTCTTATATTGTATTTTGTGGAGCAGATTAGTATGCTGCAGAAGTTTAAATAGGAGACTAGAAAAAGGAGTTGTTGGATTCAGGAGCTCCATAATAGGAGGAATCCTGCTCGGAAAGTAGTTCTTGGGTATCTGGCATTCATATAGAATACGGATGATGATAAAATGAGTGTCACAGGATTACCATAGGGCATTTTTGGCGTTGCCATAAAGTAAGTTTTGAGTAAGAGCAGTAAGCCCAGAATTTTGGTGTCACTATTGCTCTAGTCATCGTATCTGCGAATGTCCAATGGGATTGGTTGCCATTCTGTTGGTAGGCGAGGTAGACTGGGAATGACTGCGATCATTTGTCCACGGAGTGTTTCTCCAGCCAAGTTGTTAGCAATTTTATTACAGAAAATTTCTACATGTCCCCGGTATCCACCTCAAATCGATATTTTCATTGCTAATTAGTAGGCTATGGGAAAGTTTGCTAAGTATTGGGTCATTCGATGGACCCCAAATGGCTTTTAGGGCGGCGAGGCTGTCGCTAGAAAATAATAAAGCTTTGTTGGCTGAGAATATTAGTCGCAATTTCAATTGCCGTTTTGATAGCCAACAGCTCCACGTAATATGGAGCTGCCCTATAAGGGAAGATTCCACAACATAGTACAAGGGTGCTGCAGCGAGAAAGTTCGACGACCGAAAAAGATATCAGCGGTGGCGTCCGTGAAAAACAGTCGATGATCTTTTAATACGTCCAACTGTTCAAGAAAAAGAGAAGCAGTCACCTGTCAAGAGAAGCAGTCACCTTCAAATTTGCTCCCAACCATGGTTTCCAATCTGGAAGTGTAAGGGAAGTTTGGAAAACGAGGCGAAGGGGGATGATCTGCTTTCAAGGTGGGATATTAATAAGGATAGCGATCGTAAATTCCTTTTTAAACTGTGGCAGATGATAATGTTTTTGATTAAAGTGTAAAGGGGGTAATTTGGAGGGCATAGGTTTTTATAAATTAAATTTAGGCGAGCTTTTTGAAGATAGAAGTAGATAGGTTTTCGACCAATTTCTATCAGTATGGATTCCACCTGAGATGTTTGATGTGCTCCACTGGCTAGTCTAATGTAACGGTTTACCGCTGCCTTGACTACCTTTTTCATTGTTATTGGCACACTAATACAGATAGTGAGGAAATAGAGTCCGCAAGGGTGTTACTTTTGCGAGAACATTCAAACAATAATCAATAGCACAAGTGCCTTCAGGTTTTGGCGAACCCGCAGATCTGAGCCGGACTAGCAGTGCCTGAAACTTTTAACGCTCCTTATTATAGCTCTCTGACTGGGGGTATCCACCATGTACTCTTAAAATTAAAAGCAATACCACAGAGGGCGGGCGCCCCACGTTGGTTGGTCTATGATTAATACCTTTATCGCGAGCACAGTATTAGGACTGGTGATGGGGGATACTACTGCAGATGATAGTAGAGGCTTAGGTACGCCTTGCTACCACCAGTTAGGATAGATAGCCTGTAACTGATTACTGACAGTTAGCATGGTTGTACTTGTGTTGGATGTATCGGGACCAGATGGACGCACCAAAGGTAGCGAATTGAAAGCGAGGTGAGCGATTTACTGGGTGACTGCTAAGGAAGGAAATTGTAGAGTAGGGAAACTGAGGTCTCTTGCCGTAAGAAGGAAACAGAATGAGGTTAATGAGAAGGAGCGGAAGACTTATGAGGGAACCAAGTGGTTAACAGTTGATGGTGTGGAAGATGGCTATGGTAGAGTTCAATGGAGGCAATTGACCATAGTGCAGGAAATAGTTTGAGGATTCGACTACGTAAGGCAATTTAAGCAATAAATCAAAGAGGAAATGGAGGTTGAAAATGAACATGCTGAGTGCAACTATCTGGACCGGACAAGTTTAACTATACGCGCTGATTGGATGTATCTTAACACAATGGCAAATTGCACTAAGTATTGGGTCATTCGCTGGACTACAAATGGATTTTAGGGCGGCAAAACTGTCGTTGGCTTGTAATATTGGTCTCAATTTCAATTGCTATTTTGCCCCGTTATATGGAGCTGCCCTATAAGGGAAAATCTATAATACAGTGCGCGATCGCAGCACCCAAAAATTTTGACGACCGACAAATATATAGTATTGGTGTCGGCAGCAGCTTCCGTGAACAACAGTCGATGATATTTTAATCTGGTCAACTATTTAGGAAAAAGTTTACATCCAATCTGGGTGTAGAAGGCGAGTTAAGATATTAATAAAGATAGACGGACTGTAAAAATATTTTTTGCAATACAAAAAATGCTCGGTATATGCTTAGATCCTCGATTTGAAACTAGATCAACCTGGCGAGACAAGATTTTTATTCAATTTTGTAAAGTCGCATGAATATGTTAAAAGTAAACAAACTAATGGCAGGATCACGTCCTCTATTTTAACTATATTGAGTTTTCTTATTATACGTAATAGAAAAAAAGGGTTAATTCTCAAGTAAAATTGAAAATTTTTATTTTTGGAAAACACCAATATAAGTTCATGCTAATTTATAAAAACAAATTTCAATTTTACTTGAGAATTAACCCTTTTTTTCTATTAAAAAATGAATGCTTAAAGAATTTGGCTACCCTTCTTATATAATAATTAAAATAAAGTACATGCTTTCAGAAAAATAAATTATAAAGTCAAGACGAAAAAATTTAAAACTTCAAATAAATAAACTAAAATATGATTTAAAAAAGTTTGGTTATAGTGCTGCTAAACTTAATATAAAATAAGCAGATATGAAATCAATAAAAGCCAACTATATATATACAAAAAAAAAAGAGAAAAAAAAGAATGCTTAACATAAAAACTAAACCTACAAAGGAGCAAAAAAATATATTATATTAAAAAGTTTGGCTGCAAACCAAATAGTGGGTGGAAGGAAGAGTTTAAAAGTTAAAAAAGCAAAAAATCAAATAACATAAAATGAACAAAATCGGGTTAAGGAAATAAAATATAGAAACTGAAGAAGTTTTAAACTTAAACCAAGATAACTTGAGACTTGAGGACCACATTAGAAGCCATTGCTAAAGTTTTTAAAGGCGCAAACATACAATTACACTTAAGCGATGACAAAGTGAGGGCAACTACTGAGAATCAGGACAATGGAACTGAGGGACTACAAATAGAATTTTAAGGATGAGAACGATGCGAACGACGGCGACGATGACGACAAGGATGATAGCAGCAACGAAAATGACAACAATTCTGATAAGGAGAAGCATATCGAAACAGACAAGGCCACTGACAATGATGACGAGAATGGGCATAAGGACGATAATAGTGACGGCAACAGTTAAGGCCACGCAGCGGTAATAGCAACGCCAATGACAAGCGCCAAATGTCAACAATAAAGGCACCAACAACAAACAGTGGCGACATCAAGGATAATATGACCAACCTAACTAAGCTGAAGCCAATTGATATGATGGGGATAAGGCTACAAGTACAAGGAACGATATCAATCCGATATGGAACATAGTTTTTGAGAGCGATTTTAATTTTGTAAGCGAGCGTGGGTTGGGCCCTATCTATGTGTGCGTGCGTTCCTATATAATTGTGCGAACATGATTCTCCGGAAAAACTTTTACTCTTCCAACTCTCGTCGAAAAGTTTTATTGCGGAAACTGTAAGAAGGAAGTTTAAAATTCTTATGTGACTTGCTCCAAATGATGTTGTCAAGATTTGGTGCCTGATTTCATGTTATCCGAAAATAGTTGGCAAGTCTTTTGCTTTTAGGTGAAACTCCTTCTACCAGACATACTTTTCCGCTCCGGTTTCCCTGATCCCATTCTGTTAGTATTAAAATATCACAAAGTCTATAATTTTATCTACAAAATGTTACAGAGAAACGAACGACCACCAGCAACAGAAACAGCGCTCGATGAAACTGTTAAACGATTTTGTTGCTACTGATTAAAAGGCATAAATTGAACTTTCCACAAAAGTTTCGATGTTGACATTCTTGAAACTTTCTAGAAACAGTCAAAACCAATCGAAATTACTTTTATTTCTACTGCAACAATTCTATCAGTTCCATCAATATCGATCAAATAATAATATTACAATTTCTGTACGCATTGACAGTCAATATTACAAGAATGGTTAGTTGTGGCTCAAATTTAGTGTACATGCTCGTGAAGGAAAATGTTTCGAAATTAATCCTCTTAGTGTCAAGTCAAAATTTCTAAAAAAAAAACAATAAATAATTTTTAAAATAGTTTATAGAAAATTCCACTGAAAATTTTTGGTTTATACTTGTACACATATTCTAAATAAAAAATAGAATAATGAGTACCATTCCAAATGCTCACTACGGAGAAAAATATAAAAACTTTTAATTGAAATCAATAAAAAAATTAATTTTTTTTAAATGCTCACTAGTATTTTTCGATAAAATTTGTGAAATTTTTAATATCAGATCAAATGCAGCAATTCATTATCTTAGGTTGGGGCTTTTGATAAAATAGCTCCAACCTAATTCTTAGAATAACCAGTTCGGGTTATACATGATTGGTAGAAATACCCAAAAAAAGACAATAATACTTTTGCTTCGGTAATTTTTCTTTAAAAATATTTTATATCAGAAACAATTTATATAAACAAGTTTTTTTAATGAAGATGATGTAAGGGATGTTTTTCAGAACAGGTCGTTTTGGGGATTAATTTTCTCTTTTAGTGAATATTAAATTTATACTTACCAGGTGTATGCTTAAATCCGCTGTTTGGTCATAGATGGCGTGAGTGTGCGTATTAAGCTACCATGGACACGCCATACTTTTTTTTGTGAGTTTGACATCTTTCAATATTAATCAGTGCATATTGTCAGCAATTTTGTACAACAACATACATTTTTCCTTTGGTAATCATGTCTAGTTTTGTGCCAGAGAAAGTGCATATGCGAAATGCTCTGCTTTACTGCTTCAATTTGAAGAAATTGACTGCCGAATCGCATTAAATGCTTATGGAAGACTATGGTGACAGCGCTTTATCGGAAACAACCAATCCCGAGATTGGTTTCGTCGGTTCAAAGACGGAAATTTTGACTTGTGGGACAAGAAGTGCGAAAAGCCGCCTAGGAAGGTTGAGGACCATCAATTGCAGGCTCTTTTGAACGAAGACGATAACCAATCGCAAATAATGCTCTAGGAGCAATTGGGTGTTACTCAACCAGCCATTTCCATGCATCTATGTTCCATGGGGAAGATTGAAAAGATCGGAAAATGGGTGCCGCATGAATTGAACGATAGGCAGATGGAGCGACGCCAAAACACATTTAAAATATTGCTCGCCGGAGAAAAAAGAAAGTTGTTCCTACATCGGATTGCGACAGGCCTTAAAAAGTGGATTTATTTCGAGAATCCTAAACGCAAAAAATCGTGGGTTGAGCCCGGCCAACCATCAACATATTCCCCAAGACCAAATCGCTTCAGACGGAAGACGATGCTGTGCGTTTGATGGGATCAGCACGTTATCGTTTACTACGAGATGTTGAAACCTGGTGAAACTGTCAATGCCCACCGCTACCACCAACAACTGATCAAATTGCACCGTGTTCTGCATGAAAAGAGGACGGATTATCAACGAAGACATGACAAGCTGATTGTCCTCCACGACAACACACCATCGCACACGTCAAAAATGGTCCGAAACTATATGGTGTTCCAAAAAGAGTGATATGAGTTATTTAAAAAATAAACAGATTAATTGGTAAGGAAATTAAAATGTTTTTTATTTATTGTAAAGTACAATTGATACAATTAAGTTCTAAAGAAAACGTCATTCAAATGGCCTCCACGACTTCTTTTGCAGGAATGAATTCGATAAACCCAATTTTCGAGCACTTTTTCCACTAAATCAAGTCGTAACATATGGCATGAAAAGCACGTTCAATATTGACTTCTAAAGCTTGAAGAGAGTCTAGTTTATTGCTAAAGACCAATGACTTTAAATAACCCGACAAGAAATAGTCGAATGGTGTTAAATCACAACATCTTGAAGGCCATTCAATGCCACAATTTCTTGAAATAATCGAATATCCAAACTTTTCTCGCAATAATTCGGTTGTTGCACGTGCTGTGTGGCACGTAGCCCCGTCTTGTTGGAACCAAATATTGTCAAGATCAACTTCTTCCAACTTCGGCCATAAAAATTTAGTTATCATCGATCTATACCGCTCTCCATTGACAGTAACGGTGTTACCAGCTTCATTTCGAAAGAAGTACGGAAAAGATGATTCTACCAGACCAAAAACCACACCAAACTGTCAATTTAGGTGGATATAATGGGTGTTCATGAATAATTTGTAGATTTTCTTCGCTCCAGAATTGACAGTTTTGTTTTTTTACCGCGCACCACTTAGATGAAAGTGAGCGCACGAAAACTTGCAATTGGAGAACGATTATTTTAATAATAAAATTGAATAATTTATAAAAGTTGTTCCAATCTATATCTTTTTAGAATAAAATTGTAAACATTACTGAATATAATGAAAAAAAAAAAACAAATTACGACATATTACAAATGGACGAAACGTCACTTGGAAATCATATCACTCTTATTGGAAAAATCATTACTTGGAGACACTCAACTGGGAGGTGCTAGTACACCACGCTTATTGCCTCGAAAGAGAAGGAATTTTTTTGGCGTCGTATCCACAAATTGCCCGAGAGATGAGAAAAAGTACTTTGAACAAATTTGTTTTTGATTTCTATAAAAAAATGTGTTTTTTTGACTAAAAACAGCGGATTTAAGCTTATACACCTGTTCAGAAAAAATGTTTTTATTTAAAAAACAGAATCTTTTTCCTCTTAAATCTTAGCCTTTTGTCATGAATTTTTTAACCGGGTTTATGTAATAGTGAAAGTTTGTACTGTTCAGTAATTATTTTACCTTTTCCATGATGCTCGATCATCCCAATAAGTTTCGTGTAAAAAAAACAAACATAGGCCTGCTTCCACCCAATGCTTAGATTGTTATGAATGTGGGTATAGTGGGGTACTGTTATGAATCCATATTTGGCTCCAAAAACGCTTGAGAAACTCAGATTCAAATGCCTTTTTAGTCGATTATAAGGATATGCGATAGCCATCTTGTACGCAGCTTATTTATGTTAAATTCCTATTAAAAAGTATGAAAATCTTATCCACTCGCACTTTTATTCAATGATCTTCTAACACCATATGGCGAACATTTTCAATAATTTCTGGTGTTTGGACCAGTATCGATCGTCCACTTTTTGGGTCACCATCGATGCTTGTATTCATTTTATTAACTAATAAATACGATCGTTTTTTAAGCCAAAGAATCTCACCTTATTGGCATGAATATCCTTTCCCGACCGTATTTAAAAATTCCTATTTTTAATAATTTTTTTTTAAAATCACACCAATTTCAATATTTTCTCTATTTGCAAAAAATTTTCTTAAGTTAATTTCAAACAGCTTTTAAAACAGAATTAATGGACTGATTAATTTGAGTGTGGTCATAAGGAAAGTAAGCCTTTAGAATGTACTGAAAAATAATATTCTAGCAGTTCTTCGAGCGAACTTATTCAGCGAACTTTGTGCATTCGAAATATGTAGGATTTGATAAAAAAATTGTCACTTTTTCTGTGGTGATCAAGTCAAATTCTCTTAAATATTCCCAACAATGTTAAAATCAATTTTTAGAAAATTCAATAATACATAAATATTTAAAAGATCTTAAATATAATTTCATTTTCCTCGTTCAAAAACAATACAGCTCACTAATTAATGGCTCTTTATGTAAAGAATTGGTCAAGTGAGCGAACAATACCGATTTATGTAATTACAGATATTCTTGTAGTATTCTGGGGGCACAATGAAATCAAATAAATCACAAATATTGTAACTCTACCACAAACTACTGTAGTTCACTACAGAAAAAACTAAGTAACCGGGTTGAGTTGTTGTACTCAACAAAACAAACAGAAAAAACTAAGTAACCGGGTTGAGTTGTTGTACTCAACAAGGCAACCTGGAAAAAATCATTTTTATTTTCAATATTATTTTATTTTAATAATTATTTGATATCTGTCAGCGTCTGACGATGAAATTAGATTCAAGAATTGTATTTACATCTATTATTGATGGATAGGTTTCGATGAAGAATTCATAATGGAAAGCTAGCCATTAATAACAGATGGAAATGAAATTATTGAATCTAATTTCATCTTGAGACGCTGATAGAAATGAATAATTAATAAAAAAAAATAATATTAAAAAAACCCAAATAATATGATATAATGATAATAATTCAAAAAATGTGTTCATTGTTTTTCTTATAACTTTTGGCTTTGACGAACCTTAGACTGGGTTAGTAAAATGGAGCTAAAAAGCCCTTTTTTGTATATTATGGAAGACTAGCAAAATTACAAGGGTTTTGTCCTTTAAAAATTTGTTTCTTTTTGTGTGAATTTTTCTTTTCAAACAAAACAGTCTATCCCATTTTTATACATCTTTGATTATATGGACTTACAGCTTTTAATTCATTTAGTAGGTAGAACATTTGTCTTCATCCATGTCTCCGCCATTTAAAAAAATTATATAATTTTCCGGTGAAAATTTTCAATCAAATATACGATGGTCGTTCAATAAGTCCTTAGAAAATCCAAGAAATTGCGGTCGTAGTGTCGGTAAAGTAGCATTATCGACAGGAAAGCTGTCAAAATTTCAGGTCGATCCATAGCGTAGGTCAATTTCTATCGTCGATTAATGTTAACGACATTTATTTGTGCATAACAATGGAAAAAAGCGAGTTTAGGGCTGTCATGAAACATCTCCATTTGAAAGGCTTAAGCCCGAAAGAAATCAAAGCCGAGTTGGATGCAGTTCATGGCACATCTGCACCTGTGTTCGCGACGGTTTACAATTGGGTGAATGAATTTAAACGTGGCCGTTCATCCACAAGAGATGAACATCGTTCAGGACGCCCAGTTGAGGTGTCTACTCCTGAAATCATCGACAAAATTCACGATCTGATTTTGAATGATCGGCGAATTAAAGTGCGCGAATTAGTTAAGGCCACGGGCATATCACAAGGTACAGTCGCTTCAATTTTGCATGAAAAATTGTCTGTGAAAAAAATTTCGGCAAGATGGGTGCCGCATTTGCTCTCAGACGAGAATAAGCGCAATCGTGTAGTGGACTCTGAGGCTATGTTGGCACT
Organism: Atherix ibis; assembly: GCA_958298945.1. Taxonomy (NCBI): domain Eukaryota; kingdom Metazoa; phylum Arthropoda; class Insecta; order Diptera; family Athericidae; genus Atherix; species Atherix ibis. The sequence continues at coordinate 43,532,816 of OY282610.1, forward strand.
CTTTCATCGTATTCCTGCCGAATTCCTTCGTCGATATGTTACTGTGGACGAAACCTGGATACACTACTACACTCCAGAAACGAAGAGACAGTCATCACAGTGGATTTTCAAGCGTGAACGGGCTCCGAAGAAGGCAAAAACTGTACCATCGGCCGGCAAGGTGATGGCCATGGTCTTTTGGGATTCGCAGGGCATCATTTTTATCGACTACTTGGAAAAAGAAAAAAACAATAACAGGAGCGTATTACGCGTCGTTATTGCAACGGTTGAGCGAGGAAATCAAAGAGAAACGCCCCCATCTGAAGAAGAAAAAAATCCTCTTGCATCAGGACAATGCGCGTGTGCACACCTGCGCTGTTTCCATGGCCAAAATTGTGGAATTGAGAATGGAATTGTTGCAGCATCCCGCTTATTCACCAGATTTGGCCCCGAGTGACTATTTTCTTTTCCCCAATCTGAAGAAATGGCTTGGCGGACGACAGTTCACTTCCAACGAGGACGTCATTGCTCAAACGGATGAGTATTTTGCAGAACTTCCGAAATCCTATTTTTTGGACGGGATAAAATTTTTGGAAAAACGGTTGGAAAAGTGTATACAGTTTTTTCCTATCTTTTTCTAAGGACTTATTGAACGACCCTCGTAATTTTCTTGACCAGAGTTGTTCTACGTTTTTCCAATATTGTATATCAAAAAAATTCAAAGTTAATACTTTAATTATAAGAATTTTGTAATTTTATTAAATTTTCAGTAAAAATGTTTAATTTTTTTTTTTTTTTAACTTTAAGATTTATTATTTCTCTTTTAATAATATCCCAAAAAGTATTTCTTCCTTCTTTTTGTGTTGAACGAATTTACCACTCGTCATTTGTTTACCCTATTAGTTAGTATACTAACCCATTAATGGCATATAGTAGAATGAGTTTACCCTTAAGCTCTTGTCACTACAGAGACTTTTACTCGATTCAAGCAGAATATTTAGTCGCAGCAATTTTATGGCCACAGGGGGTAAATATTTTCAAAAGTTTGTAGCTAAAATGCTTTGTTTCCTTCAAGACCAGATCATAAGAAAAAGTTTTTAGCTCATAGCAAAATATATACTAAAGTACAAGAGAATATTGGAAGTACAGTGTACTTGTTGTGTAGCATAGTAAAAGTTTTCAAAACGCCATTCCAGCGGGACATAAGTAACCAGTGGCCAAAATCAGGAGTATTACTCCCTGGCGTCGCGTACTCATCTAACCCTTTTCAACTAAAAACAACTGTTTCACTCGCATTCACAATATGCCATTACTCGGATTATATGAACTTAATACAATAAATATCCAAATTTAATTGTGATCGAGTTTTGAAACCATATAAGAGTATTTTCGCCTATTGGCAATGGGTTCAATTGTTTAACCATAAACTAATTAGAAGAAGTTTGACTATGAATACTTTTCACCTGATATACAAATGCAAATATTTGCTTTAATTTCATTAATTTAAAAGTTAATTTATTATTTATTTGTATGAAATTTGTTAAATAAGTTTATTAGAAATTTTTTAACTTAATCTGAGTGAGCTCTTTTATAACATTTTATACGATATAAAATTAACTTTCATATATAGTTTCGCTAATTTTCATTTAATTATTTAAAAATATAAAATATATTTTATTTTTATATTGACTATTCAAAAAAGTTTTTTTTTTTTCACTGAATAATAATAAATTACAAAATTTTTTGAAAATAATCTTAACTTTTATTAAATATATCTATTGGGTTGTCCGGAAAGTAATTTCGTTGTTTCCCAACAGAGGAGTAAATTGCATTTTTTCGCAACCAACGTCATACTTAAGATGCATAATCATATATATTTTGACAGCAGACATAGCAAAGCTTACTTGTCATTGATTGAGTCTACACAGTAATTTTTGGTTGATACCCTTTTAAATATGAAAAGTGAAAAACAGCATTTTTTGCATATTTTACTTTTTTGCTATAGAAAAGATAAAAATGTTGTTCAACCAAGAAGAAAATGATCTGTAGTGAATGGAAAAGATGTGTTAAGTAAGCGACAGTGCCAAAACTGGTTTGCAAAATTTCGATCCGGCAATTTTGATCTCGAAGATGCACCACGTTCTGTAAGGCCAGCTGAAGCTGATGAAGACACAATAAAGGCATTCATTAATGCAAACCAGTGAACAACAACTCGTGAGATCTCTGAAAGATTAAATTTATCAAATTCGATCATACATGATCATTTGAAACGGCTAGGTTTAATCTCAAAGCTCGACAAATGGGTTCCTCATCTTCTTAAGGCAAACAATTTTAGCCGTCGCATTGACGTTTGTGATTTGCTTCTCAAATGACAAGAAAATAATCTATTTTGAAGCGTTTCATTACTGAGGACGAGAAGTGGGTTGTCTACAACAATGTCAAGCGCAAAAGATCGTGAGGCAGAAAAGATGAACTGGCTCAAAGTACTGCGAAAGCCAATATTCATCAAAAAAGGTTACGCTGTTTGGTGGGATTTCAAAATAATCGTTTATTTTAAGTTTTTACCGAGCAACACAACGATCATTTCTGAAGTATACGGTCATTTAAAGAAAAAAGGCCAGAACTGGTCAATAGGAAATGTATAGTGTTCCAACAGGATAATGCGAAACCACGTACAAGTTTGACCACTCGGCAAAAGCTTTTAGAGCTTGGATGGTATATACTGGCATACCCAACATACTCTCCAGACCCAGCACCTTCCGATTATCATTTTTTCCGATCTCTACAAAAAATTTTATATGCTAAAACATTTAATTCAAATGAGTAGGTCAAAAATCACTTGGATCAGTTTTTTGCAAAAATTTAACGATCGTGGAATTATGCTTTTGCCAGAAAGATGGCAAAAGGTATTGGATCAGACTGGCCAATATTCAAGTGAATAAAATATTAATTCACTATAAGAAAATCGTCTTTCATTTTTATTTTTAAGAAAACGATATTACTTTCCGGACAACCCAATATAAAATTTTGGCAAATTAAAATTTAAAAAAAAATCTTCTTGCGATTAATTTCAGTTGTTGACAAAATTCATCAGATCGTTTCAATCGTAAATCTCTTATTTGAGTAAATGCGGCTCTATCTTCGCTATTACTTGCTGAATGCTGAGTTTCGGAGTATCAATTGTTGCTAGCTTGTCAGCGTATACAAATAAATTGACATATCTATACAAAATATAATCGATCTGTGTCAAAGCGCACGATCTTGTAGGACACGATCTTCTTGAAAATCACATTTTCTGTGTCAAAGCGCACGATCTTGTTGACAATCACATTTTTTCCGACTCGTGTCTACAATAAATCGATAGTTTTGTAAGATACATGGACAGTGGTACTATCCTAATAGAACTAGATATCATCTGGATTTTTATCTTCCATATTTTTAAATATGTTCAATATTTGAACATTGACCAGAAAATGTCTCTATTAACCAAAATTAAGTGATGGGGAGTAATAACCTGGGATGTGCAATTATCCTAAAATTCTCATAGTTTTCGATGCGTTTCTGAGACTTAAAGCAAATTTTGATAATCCGCAAACTATCCACGATGAAATAGCAAATTAAAAAAATGATTAAAACACTTTATCAGACAACAAGAGATTTAATAGTTAACTTTTTCGGTAAATCATTTACATTAATTGTTTATTTAATGTTTATCAGAACTTAGTTATAAGTAGAGCATTTAAAACCCTTAACCAGCATACAAAAATATAATCATTTTAGTTTGCGTAATTTTTTTATAAGTTTATTACTGCCCGATCTTTCTACTTGTTATTGAAATTATGTGCATCAGATTGCTTATTCCATCCATACTTAATAATACTCACTTGAGCATTTTTTAATAGTAAATTTTTCCTACCCTATAGGATTCTCTTTCAAGTCCTCATTTTTTTCAATGGCTTTTTTTAAATTAAAATATTCCCAACCATTTATATCAACTGTGCCGAGAAAACTGCCAAAGCTACCCCAAAGTAAATGAAAGATTGCCATTAATTCTCCTAACATCTGAGCTCGAGGCACTATAAAATATTATCTGTAAATATATTTTTTATCTGTCAAAATTTATAATTATTTTAGTATAATTTTTTCAAGGTTATTTATTTTAATTTATTTTAATGAAAATAAAGACTTCGTTTGAAATTTCCTTTTTTAAGATTTTAAATTAAATTTTTAATAATATTTTTGAATATAAATAATTATTAATTTTAAAAAATATATCAAAAATTGGACAGACAAAGAAAATAATTCATAAAAATAAAACCTTAACATATTTTTTTTGATAATCAAATAGCAAAAATTACATAAAATATAAATTCAAAAGTAAAATATTACTAATAAAAATGAGAAATGAACTTAATTCTAAACATATTCAGATAATTTTATTTTTTAAGTAAACACTCAAAAAAAAAAATGAAATGCAAATAAAAAAACTTGCTAGTACATTTCTCACAAAGTCAAATTCGATTCCTCAGAAAGTCCTTTAGAAAATCATCTGAGATTAATTTGAAATTTTTTTCATCTACAATTCACAGATTTATCAAAATTATTTCTGAAAAAGAAATAGTATGAAATAGAGATGAAAATATAAAAAGGAATACAAATAAGCCAAAGCTTAGAAGCTAATTCCGAGAAAAGTAAAAAAAAAAATTGAGAAAAAATCGGTATAGATAAATCCAAAAAGCCCAGTAAGCATATATGACTAAGATGCAAGTATAGCGGAACAAAACGAAACGAAACGGAACGAAATGAAATGAAATGGAACAAACGATTTGGATTTTTTTTATATGATTGCTTTACGTTTTCGAATTTTTTTTTCATTTTTTTTTTGAACAGGAAGAAGGGAGATGGAAAAAGATATTCAACAAGGATATTTATACTAGTCAGAGTAAAAAAAAAAATCTGTGCACACTAAAAGAAAATCGTTTGTTTTCCAGATCACGTAACATATCATTGTCCTGGAAGAAATCCCAGTCTAATACATTACACATCATACGCATTATTCCACTTTCATGCGTGATTCTGATTATCCTAATGAATGCAAGAAGCGATTTATAATCAGATCCTTTTCCCCCAACGAGTCAGTGTCTTCGTTTTTCCTATAACATTTTAGTATGCGAAGGCATAAAGCCGGAAGATTAAGGCCATTCACGGCTAGACTATCATTACTCTCGTCACACGAAAATTTACTGAACACCACCCAGTATTTTAACTCCCACAAGATTGTTTGTCCTTAATCTATTTTTCATCCTTATAATAATCATATGCAATTTTTCTATTAATTTCCTAAAATATCTTTTTAAATAAATACTGTAGACAAATGCTATTTTTTTTAAAAAGGTAAATTTTAAATTGTTTGCTTTGTAAAAAAAAAATGAAGAAAATTTCTTCAAGTAACCGGAAGTAAAAGTGGTGAACATTTTTTTTTACCATTACAAAGATGAAAAGCTTGTTTTAATCAATTTCAGTAATAAATGTGTCCACATAACTTTAACTATTTCCTGTAAGGTAACACTCTAAAGCTTTGTATCTTAGACTGTACTTACATACATGCAAGATTCAAAAGACTAAAAGTAAACAGATAATTAAGAAAACTAATTTGATTTTCCAATAAAACATTGAGCAGCAAAAGATTTGTATACAACACCTTGCTTGAAGCCATAGGAGACTTACAGGCTAGAAATTTTCTATCCTAATAAAAACTGAAGACTGTATTCAAACTCAAGGAGCCTAGTCACTCTTTATTAAGTCACAATTTTAAAATTAATTTTATTAACTGAATATAATTTCGAATAGAATATCATAATATAATTTTTAATTAATAATTAGTATAATTTTATTTCGAGCAATCTAGTACTTAGTTTATAACTAATATGGAAACGTACTCGAGTTCGAATTAAATTTATTTTAGTGAGGTGGCAGTTCAAATTCATGTTTTTAAGCGGCAACTAAAAAACTTGAATTTCAGTAATAATATTATTTGTTATGCAATAACAAAAAGACCTTCAATAGAAAAACAATTTTTCTTATTCGAATTTTTTAAATTATTTTATGTAAGATCTTTGAAATAAGAGCCAGATGTAAAGTCATTACCTTGAGGCCATTTGGCGGCTACATGTTTAATAAAGATTGGCATTATCAGTTTTCATAGTGAGAGTGACCGGAAAGTTGGACAGAGTAATTAAAAAATTATAAAATATTGTAGAGCTAACAAATAGTTAAGTATATTAACTCAACAAATGAAGACACTCACCATTTTAGAGGTCTAGGAGCTCTAAAATGGTGGGTGTCTTACTCAAAAATAAATAGTGTATTAAGTGACATTCATTCAAAATACGGTAAATGGTAGATTGAACGCAACAAAAATTTTATGAAAAATAAATCAGTAATAAATGTAATGGCAATATGATAAGTCAGTGATAAATGCAATAAATATAGCTAATATCAACAAAACAAAATTTTTTATCATTTGAAATTTTTAATAAGACTCTGTAAAAAATTTCATTAATTTATATTTATTAGTTTAGTTTGGACAGCCATTATAAAGTATTAATATGGAAAAAAGTAATTTTCGTTTGTTAACAAAATACGATTTTTTAAAACTAAAAGCCAGCTTCAAAAGTATTACGGAGATTCCTGTAATCGTATGGAATATTTTAGACTAAAACTCGTTGAGCCTAGTATATCCAATTTATATCGATACCGAAGAAATTAATAATAAAATCCATGATATAGTTTTTAAAGACTGTCGGGTCAGAGAGTATAAGATAGTTGAAAAGGTAAAAATATCAAGAGGCTGCGTAGGCAATTATCATACATGAAATTTTGAGCATGAGAAAGTTATCGGCAATATGGTTGCCACGTCTGCGAACAGCTGACCAAAAAAGTATTTTTCTCCATTGGACATTTTTAAGCGTGATCCAAATGAATATTCCTCCTTTCTGCAACCTTCTCCTACTTCCAAACATAAAGAATTATCTTAGCGGGAGGAATTTTGCATCGAGGTTTATTTGTAGTGTTTTTTTTTTACAAATCGTACTACACGGATGGTATAAAAAAAGTTCGAATATCTATGATGGCAGAATATTTAATTAAAAAGAGACTAACATATGTTTAAAAAAAATCAATTTTTGGTGAATTAATTTATTCTTTCTTTCAATTATCACTGACTTATCATATTGCCTAGTAGTTTGACAAATCGAGCTCTTATTATAAATAAAATGTTAACTAATTTCGTGAGTTTATTAACACTGATTTTTTGTATATTTAATAAAAAATTAAAATATTAATTTTCCCATAATTTGGCAAAAACACAAATTTTAATGAAATTTAATAATAAATTTAATTTTCAATTAAAAATTCGTGCCATATTTTCGATTAGAATAAATAAATTTCAATAAAATAATTAAATTTTTAATAATAATAAATAAACAGTATGGACAAAATATCTAAAATTGATTATGAAAATTATTCTAATTCAAATTTGGAAAATTTAAAATATATTCCAAAAGAAAATTTATTGAAAATTATCTGGAAAAAATTCGAATTCACAGAAAATAAATTTTCTTGCATATGAAAAAATAACAATTCAAATATTTGATAAATCTATACTTATGCGGGTACATGAAAAAACTCTTTCACAGAATATTTCATAATATACGATTGTATGGAATATTTTCATCCTGCATCGAGCAGCCCTGCATCGAAGAAATCCATTTCGGTACACAGGTGCATATTGGCCCATTGTAAATCAATAAAATGAATATTAGATTCTTTTCATATTTTCTGAACAATAACCAGTCATCCTTAAGGAATTCATAGACTACTTCATTAAACATTCCAGTATACCTTTGATATTTTATACACAATCTGAGAACACCTTAGGAATAAAACTCTTTTATCTGAGATGAGATTTGATATGCAATAATACAAATACCAAGAAATGCAAATTCCAACTAAGAAGCCATAAAGTATCGATTCCATATTCTCACATTTATGTATATTGGTTAACTTGTTACCTAGGTGATATGGTATACAATCTTTTCTACTTACTAAAATTGATTCTTTTTCCAAACGTATCGAATGATGAAAGCTTTCGCCTTTAAGCAATACTCGTAATATAAAGAAAATTTTCCAATGGCTGAAAAATTTCTTTCAAAAAGTTTAATTTAAAAAATTAGCATTTATATTTTGATCTTTTTGGCGTCAGCAGTTTCGTATTAAAACTCATGAATTTTCTTTCAATATTTACAAATTTTTTAAATGAAAATTAAATTTTTAATAAATTTAAAAATTTATATACAGCTTTGGCTGAAATTGTTAAGTTGCTGATAAAGCTGTAGATGTGTTCCTGTGATATCCTCCAACAAATTTCCTGTGATAAACGTTTCACCCTCCAACAAATTTTGTAGAGACCGGAACAAATGATAATCGGAAGGTGCTAGATGTGGAGAGTATGCTGGGTATGCGAGTATATCCCATCCAAGATGTGAAAGCTTTTGCCTAGGGGGTGGTTTCGCATTATCCTGTTGGATTACTGTACCTCTCTTATTGACCAATTCTGGCCTTTTTTCTTTAAATGAATTATTCAATTTGTCCAACTGATGCCAGTACACTTCAGAATTGATCGTTGTGTTGCTCGGTGGAAGCTCAAAATAAACGATTCCTTTGAAATCCCGCCGAACCTTGTTTTGATAAATATTGGCTTTCGAAGTCCTTTGAACCGGTTCATCTTTTCTACTCCAGGATCATTTGCCCTCAACATTGTTGTAGACAAACCATTTCTCATCCTCAGTGATAATACGCTTCAAAAATTGATCATTTTCGTGGCGTTTGAGAAGCACATCACAAACGTCATTGCGACGGCAAAAATTTTTTTCCGTAAGAAGATGAGGAACCCATATGTCGAGCTTTGAAATCAGATTCAATTGGCCTTCCAGAACATTGTGCATCTTCGAGATCAAAATTGCAGGATCGAAATTTGGCAAACTAATTTTGGATAATTTTTTTCTTTCTTGACCATCATTTTTATCTTTTCTATAGTAAAAAATAAAATATGCCAAAAATGCTGCTTTTCATTTTCTATATTTAAAAGGGTGTCAACCAAAATAGATTGTTTGAATTCATTAATAATGGCAATAAAAATTATATATTATAGTTTAAAATATAAAGCAACGTAACTCTGACGTGTAAATATCTAAAACCTATCACATGCTGCTTTAGGTGAGCAAATCACATCAATCTAGAAGTTTGGAGCAGATTTTTTTTAAAATTATTTCTTAGGTGCTTGGAACTTTAGGTGAAACGTTCGAGGTCGGTTCAAAAAGTATCGCGAATTTTGAATTTCCGCGGGTTACGTATATTTGATTTTCGTTTTTTTATGGCGTTATATTGGTACTCATGTCTTTCACTTATGCCGACAAGTTCGGCTATTTTGAATGTTCAATTAATTTTTGACAGCTGCTTTGCTTGCACGTGTTTTGGCTCGTCTTCGATTTTTGCCCATTCCAAAAAATGGATCAAAGAATCTGTTTCGGGAACAAAAAAAGTCATAGGGGGCTAGATCTGGAGAATACGGTAGCTGCGGCATTATTAGTGTATTGTTTTTAACCAAAATTTGCGCACAAACAACGATGCGTGAGCAGGGCCATTATCATGTTGCAAAAGCCAATAATTGTTATTTCCACAAATCCGGGCGTTTCTGGCGGATTGCTTCGCGTAACTTTTGCATAACTTGCAGGTAATATTCCTTATTGACCATTCTACCCTGTGGCAAGAACTCATGATGCACTACGTACCTGCAATTGAAGAAAACTGTTAGCAAAACCTTCACATACGACCGAACTTGGCGGGCTTTTTTCGGTCTTGACTCGTGCGCAGCTTTCATTGAGATGATTAAACTTTGGTTGCCATGTCATAACCATAAACCCATGATTCGTCACTAGTTATGACCCTCTGGAACAAATTTGGATCGTCGCGGACAGAGTCCAACAGCTTCTTAGCAATGTTAATGCGATGCTGTGTTTGATCGAAAATGGGCAATTTTGGTACGAATTTCGCGGCGACCCGTCTCACGCATAAATCATTGGTAAAAATCGAATGAAATGAGCCAATCGATATGTTTAAGTCCTCAGCAACTTTTCTAACGATGATTCAACGATTGGCCAATACTATTTTCTTCACTTCGTCAATGTTTTCGTCTGTTGAGCCAAAACACGTGCAAGCAAAGCAGCTGTCAAAAATTAACTGAACATTCAAAATGGCCGAACTTATCGATATAAGTGAGTAACATGAGGAAATTCGAAATTCGCGATACTTTTTGAACAACCTCGAATGGCTGCAAATTTTACAGAAGAGCTTACGGTACCCACCATTAAGAATGGTGGGAGTAGGATTATGATTTGGAGTTGTATGGTTGATGATGGTGTACGCGAAATGTGAATATACGAATGGATTCGATCAAATACATGGAAGTACTGAAAAAATACCTTTTTCTATTTCGGAAAAAATACCGAAAATACGCATTTTCGGTGACACCAATATAATATCCAGTAAGAAAATGTCTCCTGTCATTATGAAGTCCAAACCAGGAAACAGTTCAAAGGAAATTAGAGTGATGCCTTAAAAAGACCTGCACAATAACCAGATCTAAATCCAATAGAATATTTTTAAGAGAAAAATTTAGGAATTTTTATTTTATTTTTAAATACTAAATTAATCTTTAAAAAAATTCCCGCGATGTAGGTGTCCACTACAGCCACCACGTGAATGCCTAAACACCTCACCAATAATCGAGCACAGAACTAGTTCATCATATTTTACAGAACAGCAGGTACGACTCCACTCGCATTAGTATACAAGCAAATACTACAATTATATATGAAAGCTATGCAAAGCTTCAACGCCATAATCCTGACAGATCTATTTAATATTTTGAATTTCGTTCTGTTGGGCGTTTTGGTTCCCGTGGTACCTACTTTTTATATTAGAGTACTTTAGATCTCTACTCCGCTCAGTGAGCAGTGGTCAGGAATCTTGTAACTTCGTGGGCTTTTTCCTCTTCTCTTTCATCTCTACTTTTCTTTCCTCATCAATATTGTCCATGCACCACCATTTCTATGTTATATTAATGGCTTTACTATGAATTTTAATATCACATTTAACGGCCACGTGTCTACTTTAACCCCTTTTTAGCTATTTTACCTTTCTATGTCATCATTGGGATGAGAATCCGGCATATACTTAACATCCCTCCTTGGTTGCCGATTGACATCACCTGTTTGCAAAATGAGACGTCCTTTGAATTTTAGTTTTTAATAAATCGAGTGTTTCTTGGGCAGTGTGGCACATAGCGCCGTCCTGTTGAAATTAAAAGTCATCGACATCTACGTCATCAAATATAAGCCATAAAAAATTGATTACCATATCTCTGTAGTGCCCACCACTGTCCCATAAAGCGCACCAATCAGTTATACACATACATTCAATAACAGCTCCTGCATTTTCAGATGATCAATTGCGTAAATTTTGCTTCCCAAAACAGATGTCTAAGTGAAAATTAGTTTTTTTTTGAAAACCCAGGACCATGTTCATTGATCCACTCAGCAAAATTTTGGTGATGAAAATGATCTGGTGGCTTTGATTATTATACCAAGTGGACTTTATATAACTAAACAGCCAAATCTTATACAAAATTTGCAATTTGGTCATTGTGGACAGGACCAATTGTTGCGAACATTGCGAAACCGATAAAACTGAATTGAGCATGTATTATTGTTGGTATATTTTATATACCAAATTCTAGATTGAAGACTCAAACGGACGATTATTATTATAGCTCAACCATTTTCATAATGGACTTGAATAATTTTAATATAATTTTTGAACAAATTAGAATGCATAATAAGAAATGGTAAACCATCTATTGTGAAAATGTTAAAAAATTATACTATTTTTAAAGGGACTATTTTTAAAGAATCTATTTATTAAAAAGGATTTGCTTAGATAGACCCTTTATAAGACAACTTATATTTGATATTAAATGCAAACCAGAAAATAAAATAATTTGTGCATGTTCTTTCCCACATTTTTTCCAAATTTTTTAATATTAAAATAAGCAGCATTTGATTTTCTTTTCATATAAATTAATAAAATAATTCAATTTCTACAATTAAATAAATAAAATTTTGTGCTGGACAAAAAATTAACATAAACCATAATTAACTAAGGACAATACTAAATATTTTGCTTAATAATTGCTAGTAGACCGTCTAGAAAATTAGCTAAATTGGCATATAAAACTACGATTTTCATTTTGGAATTAAATTTTTCACTTGCTTTCAATTTCTTTTGTCTCATTTTTTAGCAGTTTTTTCGCTTTTTTTTTGTATAAATTCTACTATAATTCTTTTTGCACTCCTTTTTAAGCAGTACTATCAACAACAAAAAATTCGATTTAGGTACATTCTGTATGCGATGATTTTTGAATACCGCAAAAACGAAGCCATTTCAATTTACCTCTCAAAACCATGACAAGAAGCAAAAAAAAAAAGGAAAAAAGGATTTTTTTTTAAATTGAATACTAGACAAAAAGACTAAACTCAAGCAGAAGAAAAATGAATTGGTTGAGTGAATAGAAAGGCAAAAATAGAGACCAAAAACAAAAAGGGATCAAAATGAGGGAATTGAATTATCCACGCTTTCATAAGAGAATTGAATTGAAAGCGAAAAGTGGAAAAAAGGACATCAGGCTCGTATGTGAATTTATATATAAATGATAGAGAAAAAAAATGCGAAATGAAACGGAAAAATTCATATCTACCCAACCATGCTCCAGTCGTATATCCTTTTTAGCCCATTTTAACCGAAGCAAGATAATCTGATTATTCGCGCGAGTCAAAAACTTCGAATGAAAATTGCACGACGATTGCAAAAACGCTAAGCACTCTCACAAATGACGGAATAAATGAACTTTTAGATAAAAGCTCATTCTGATTGCGTTTGAATCAAAGCGAAATGAAAAAAAAAATATATTTATAAATGAAAATATACAAAGACTAGGACAAGCTAACAAAAACAACAAAAGCAAATTCCTGAACTGCTTGATTTTTCAAGACCTACGATATGGTATGCCATAAGCCACAAACTAGGCAGACTATACCCAATATGCAATAACACAACCGAATACTGACTGATAAACGTACTGGTTCCAATTACGTATAAAGATGAATTATAAAACTATATCAGTATGGCATATCCTTTATGAATGTACACAATCATAAAAGCCGTATATAGTATATAGCCATCGCAGCATATAAACATACTCGTAACTACGTGAAGCGCATTCGTACATTTATTTTATGGAGTAAAAATAGTGTAAACTAAGGTGTGGGTGAAAATTTCTAATTGTCTTTTATCCTTTTGATTATTTTCAAAAATTGTTGGATATAGCGGAAAAAAAAGAACAAAATGAAATGATTAATAAACTTAAAAAAATTTCAATGAAAAAATAGAAATAAAAAAAAAAGTACACCATGAAAAAATATCAGAAATAATTGCTTGAAAGCTTGACTTCTATTAGAGCTCAGAGAATTATCCTTATTACCACCCCATTTGGGCATCGTATTCTTACTCTAACTTAAGTTCTACTCTCTTGAATATGGAGCTCTCGAAATTATAAAATTCAATTCTAATGCTATTATTGTTATTCTCCAACAGAACTTCAATTTCACTTGCATATGAATATTTATTTATTTTAAATCCTTTTAAAGCATTTTTCATTAACTCAAATCGTAGCTAAAAAAAAAACTTGATGTATTTTTTCAAAAATCCATCAAAGCCTGCAGCCGTTCAGAAGGAAATCATTAACGGTGCACATATTCATAATATTACTTTAAAAAAAAGTACACGTAAGGATTTATAATCAGATGAAAATATATAATGAATCCTGAAGGGAAACGTGAATATAACTATTATTGTTAAAGCTGCAATTAAAATATGGATCATAAATCATAGGAAAAAATTGGTAGTTTTAATATTTTCAGGATAGAGTCATGAATAGGAATAAGAGGATAGTACTCTAGATTCTTTAGAAATATGCACAGTCTAATAAATTTATAGTCAAACCAGTATCGAATCAAGTAATATTCTAATATATCTATTGAAAATTTAATAGGATATTTTATTATCAAAATATCATTTTAAGCACATATTCAAATATTTAGAGTTTATTGATTTTCAAATGTGTACCTTTTTATTATGGAAAAAACATATTACATTAACTGCACAAAAAGTAACTAATTTTAAAATTTTATGGCTGAACTACATAATGAGCTTGGTTTTATGTGTCATTAGAACTAACTACAAATTTTTCAGAATATTAAAAAGTTCAGTAATCATAAAGTACTTAAAATTCAATATGCTTAATTTATGTCGAAGCGTTCACTGACCCCAAAGGACAAATTAATATAGAGAAATCGATGATCTGTTAGATGTAAAAAGTTTCGATATCCTCAAATTATGTGCAAACAAACAAAGTCAATAAATAACCTTGAATTATATTATAATTAGATGGATCCACTATTATTTTGAGAGGTTTTTTCTCAAAGCTATCATACACCACATTTTTAAATAAAAAGTGACGGAGACGATCCGATGAAAATATTAAGACCCCATAGGCCAGTTTTGAGACGTCTCCGAGAACATCATTTCGTATATCATTCCTTATACCTCTTTATGTCGCAACATAATCCGTGTTGATTTGAAGATTCAATTGACGCAACGACTGTTATCGGTTGGAGTATGCGAAAGTCGTCATTCGAATGGCTAAGAATGTGGATAATTTTTGATAAAATATTGAAGTTCGTATCAATAAGCCAAGAACCCTAGACAAAATTGGGTTCAACATCCGCCAGGAAACTGCCGCCATATTGGCCGAAATACTTGAAAATGTGATTGAAAATTCCAAAAATCAGCATATATTGCTATTCAAGCTTAGGGCAAGCATTTGTGCGACATAATACGAGGGTCGTTCAATAAGTCCTTAGAAAATCCAAGAAATTGCGCTCGTAGTGTCGGTAAAGATTTTTTTTTGTAAGTACAATTACCGACAGGAAAGCTGATCCATAGGGTAGGTCAATTTCTATCGTCGATTAAAGTTAACGACATTTATTTGTGCATAACAATGGAAAAAAGGGAGTTTAGGGCTGTCATCAAACATCTCCATTTGAAAGGCTTAAGCCCGAAAGAAATCAAAGCCGAGTTGGATGCAGTTCATGGATCATCTGCACCTGTGTTTGCGACGGTTTCTAATTGGGTGAATGGACTTAAACGTGGCCGTTCATCCACAAAAGATGAACATCGTTCAGAACGCCCAGTTGAGGTGTCTACTCCTGAAATCATCGACAAAATCCACGATCTGATTTTGAACGATCGGCGATTTAAAGTGCGCGAATTAGTTGAGGCCATGGGCATATCACAAGGTACAGTCGCTTCAATTTTGCATGAAAAATTGTCTGTGAAAAAAATTTCGGCAAGATGGGTGCCGCGTTTGCTCTCAGAGGAGAATAAGCGCAATCGTGTAGTGGACTCTGAGGCTATGTTGGCACTCTTTCATCGCAATCCTGCTGAATTCCTTCGTCGATATGTCACTGTCGACGAAACCTGGATACACTACTACACTCCAGAAACGAAGAGACAGTCTTCACAGTGTATTTTCAAGTGTGAACGGCCTCCGAAGAAGGCAAAAACTGTGCCATCGGCCGGCAAGGTGATGGCCACGGTCTTTTTGGATTCGCAGGGCATCATTTTTATCGACTACTTGGAAAAAGGAAAAACAATAACAGGAGTGTATTACGCGTCGTTATTGCAACGGTTGAGCGAGGAAATCAAAGAGAAACGCCCCCATCTGAAGAAGAAAAAAATCCTCTTGCATCAGGACAATGCGCGTGTGCACACCTGCGCTGTTTCCATGGCCAAAATTGTGGAATTGAGAATGGAATTGTTGCAGCATCCCGCTTATTCACCAGATTTGGCCCCGAGTGACTATTTTCTTTTCCCCAATCTGAAGAAATGGCTTGGCGGACGATGGTTCACTTCCAACGAGGACGTCATTGCTCAAACGGATGAGTATTTTGCAGAACTTCCGAAATCCTGTTTTTTGGACAGGATAAAAATTTTGAAAAAACGGTTGGAAAAGTGTATAGAGCTATAAAGAGATTATGTAAACAATTTTTTTTTTAAAAAACAGTTTTCTTTCATCTTTTTCTAAGGAATTATTGAACGACCCTCGTATTTAAGAAGTAATAATAACAAATTGTCATGAAACAAATTATATGATTTCTTACTTTTTCGCCTTTTTTTCATGATTTTTTTAAGATGTTCAAAGCATGAACAAACAAACAAAACTTAATGACCTCAAATCATGCAAGAACGGGTAATAACCTCAAAGCATATACAAATAAATAGAACTAATGACCTCAAAACCTGTAATAGATGTCAATGACTTCAGTGCATGTGAAAACACTGAATGATCTCAAAAGATGTGACGGTGTTCAATGACTCCAAATCCTATATTAACAAACAAAACTTATTGACCTCAAAATATATAAGAGCGGATAATGACCTCAAAGCATGTACAAATAAAAAGTACTAATGACCTCAAAACCTGTAATAGCTGTCAATGACTTCAGTGCATGTGAAAACACTGAATGATCTCAAAAGATGTGACGGTGGTCAATGACTCCAAATCCTATATTAACAAACAAAACTTATTGACCTCAAAATATGTAAAAGCGGGTAATGACCTTAAAGAATGTACAAATAAACAGAACTTAATGACCTCAAAAAATGCAAGAGTGGGTAATGACCTCAAATCATGTAATAGTTGTAAGTAACTTCAGTGGATATGGAAACAATGACCCCAAAGCATATAATAACAAACAAAACTTAATGACCTCAAAATATGTAAGAGTGACTAATGAACTCAAACCATTTACAAATAAACAAAATTTAATGACCTCAAAAGATGTGAGGGTGGCCAATGACAACAAAGCCTATTTTAACAAACAAAACTTAAAGACCTCAAAATATGTAAGAGGACTAATGAACTCAAACCATATACAAATAAACAGAATTTAATGACCTCAAAAGATGTGAGGGTGATTAATGACCCCAAAAACCTATAGTAACAAACAAAACTTAATGACTTCAAAAGATGTAAGAGCGGCTAATGACAATGACCTTAAAGCATGTATAAATAAACACAAATTAATGACCTCAAAACATATAATGACTGTCAATGACAAATAAAGTCAATGCCGTAATGGAATTTAATAGCGGTTGATGACCTTAAATTAACAAGGTCAATTACTTAAAACTATATGACATTATAGCGTGTAAGAACAAAGATAAACAAACAAGGTCAATGACCTAATAGTACGTAAGCTATGTAACCTAAAAGCGCTTAAGATACACGTATATCAATGACCTTAGAAAAATATTATATAGATACAAGTATGTATAGATCAGCCGGTTTATTAACTATAATGCATCTTGAAGATACCCTTGGAACCATATGTAAGCAAACCCTGCCACAAATTGACACGATTTCATATGAAAGAAAATGCCTATTTGGGTATGGTTTATATTCGAGTGCAAATGGGGACCTAATTTCTAATTGAAAATATATCTTCTCGTGACTTCAAAGAACATAAATTTCAAGCCTTAAGATATATTTTCAAATTTTTGTATGAACATGTAGGGAATAAGAAGTTACTGTTGCCAATATCTTCATCGACTAGCTGATATATCTTAATCATAATTATTTAAAAAAATCATTGTTGATAATTCTGAATATTCATAAAATAACTACAAATTTATCGAAATATCTGTTGTAGAAGGATACGGTCTTAAATAAAATCAAATTCAATATAAAAGTTCAATTAGATATTAAATTTTTATTTATTTCAATGTAATTTAATTGCATTTATAACTTAATATATATTTATTCTTAGAAATACTTTTGTATCATAAATAATACGAGTACAGTGAAAAAAGTAAAGAGACGTTGTCATTGATATTACCATGACAACATTAAATTTTGTTATTGATTTAATAGTTAGTGCGATTCGGAAAATGACTTCTTGTATTTGTTTGGGACCAAAAGGTTCTGGCAAAACGCATTTATTAATGGCTTTACAAAATTCAGGACTTGTTGACAATACAACATATTCAATACCAACAATCGGTACCAATATTTACACGGTGCATTTTGATAAAAAGGATACACACACGGTACAGAAACGGAAAAATGTTAAAAAATCAATTCAAATCCTTGAAATTGGTGGTTCGATGGCACCTTTATGGAATCAGTATTTCAATAATGTGCAAAAAATTCTCTATGTTGTTGATACATCGAATTTGTGTCAAATATCAGCAGGAGGTTTGTTAGTTTTGAATTTTCTTATTTACACTAAAAATAATTATAATACTCAATAAAAATGTATATAATAGTCTTAAAGGATAATAAATATCCTTCCATAATTTTTTTTATTTAATTTAATGTTTTCTTTTTTTTCATCTCATTTAATATTATTACAGGTGTCCTTCTATACTCGATTCTGGCTGAACCACGTCTACAACGCACAAAAATCTTACTGGTATTAACAAAAATGGATTTAGCCTATAGGCAAATGCGTAATGAGGCACTTCTAATTCTTCAAATGGTCAAACTACGGAAGCAAATACGACAGAATGTAACCATCGTTGAGGCTAGTGCTATTACGTGTGATGGAATGGAAAAAATTGTAGAATGGCTGGAATTACCCTAAAACTAAGTCCAGAAGTGATTCATGTATCAATTAATCAAGAAAAAAATCCATTTCCAAATGTATTGTTCAATGAGCCTTCCAACTCATCTTGTGGAGATAACCATTATTTTGTGCTTTATGTGAAAATTTGCAAAAATTTACCCAAATGGATTTTTTGAACATTTCGAAAACATAAATATTAAATGAACGTTAAAATTTAATATTGGAAAAATATAGTATTTTCTCTTTGAAATTTTATTATTTGTGAAATCCCAATAAAAATAATTACTGTTTTGAACTTTTTATTTGATCATTCATAATTTTAACATTTTATTTATTTTTATTATGATTATTTTGTTTATATCCTTTATTAAGGAAATGTTAAAATTTCATTTTATTATAACAATTTTTTTATGTGATGTGAAAAGGACTAAACAATTCTCTGATAATAAAGATAGAAAATATTAGATGATAATAAAATTTTAAGGATAATATAAAATATGAATAATTTTGTATGGGAAAAAATATTTTCTGAGCTGTTTTCTTATTGAAACATTGATACTCCTCTTCTGTGGGTTCTGTCACTACAAAGTCGGTGCATGTAATTTTTTTGTTTAAGTTTTATTTTATTCTATTTTATTTTATTTTATTATTATTTCCAAATTAATTTACAATATTATGCTTCCATGAATTGAGAGTAAACACCCATCGGCGTTTCTCCAACTAACGGAAGTTAGGTTCATCTAGAAAATTTCTACGCCGTTGTCTCTTAAGTCTCTGATGAGTGTTTCCGGGAAGGGCAGTACAGGACAATTGTCTAACAAGTGGATTATGATAATAGGATGAACGGGAATGAAATTTTTAAATTTTTTAATCCAAGGTTCTGGCTAAAGGGAACATTTAGATCACGATGTAACAACAATTTTACGAAGGATCTTGTACTGTAAGGCCTAGACGTGATAGAAATTGGAACATTTCGTTGAACCCTAAAGTTAAATTCCATATGTCCTAATCGATTTTATAATTGTATTGTATATTAAAAGTTATCGAGCATTTATCCAGGAGTCTACGAAGTTTTAGGTAATGTTTCTTCAAGTTCTTTTAGTCTAGTGTGTGGATTCCATGCTAATCTTTTATCCAAAGGTAAAGTTCCAAATAACGTAGTTTATCATATTGTATTGTAGAATCATGTTACTATTAAGGTATAAAGGGGTAGGTTTTCCTTCATAAAGAGTGAAAGTAATGCGAGCACTCTTTTGTTCATTTACCCTCACTTTCCATCTCTTAAACCAGGCTTTAAGGTTATGGATATGGGATTGTAAATTGTTGGAAGCTTTGCCAGGATTTGTATGAGAAGAATCTTGTATGGCCGTTTCATCTCCATAAATAGCAATGATAATATTAGGATCAGATGGGATATTATGGGTATAAATATTATATCAAGTAGGATCAAGGATACTGCCTTATGGGACTACAGCTAGAATAGGATACATATCCGAGGATTTTGAGTTAATTGTAACTTAAAAATGACGTTGGGAGATATATAAATTTATTGAAGGACGAAAGCTTTTGAGTTTCGAGAGGAGTTCAGGATGCCACACATGATCAAAAACTTGGAAAATATCTAAAAATACACGTGGGCAATACTCTTTTCCCTAAAGAGAGGAGACAATGTGATCAACAATGCGATGGCTTTGCTGGATTGTGGAGTATTCTGATCGGAAGCCAAATTGCTGATCAGTAATAATTTTTTCATTTACTAAGACTGGATAGACTCATTTTAAATTCATAAATTTCATTATTACTTCTGGTTTTGATAGAGTGTTGAAATTTTTAAATTGGTCAAATATTTCGCAAAAAAATAAATTTAAAAAATTTATTGAACATTTCACAAATTTTTTGTAAAATTTCACTACTTTTTGGTAAATTTTTTGAAAAACTCATATTTAAACGGCTTTGTTGTCTCATGGGTAATGGAAATATTTTTTTTTTTAACAATAATTTGTTTTTCTTACCAACAATTTTCTTATGTGTATTATGCTGAGATTACCTGGAAACTGAAGAGATTTTTTTTGATACTACATACCGTAATATCTTAAATTAAGATGTTTTCCAATGTCAATTTTAAATAGCCTTAAATATTTTGTCAGAAACCTTAAAAAAATATCCCGTTTGAACTGGTTTTTAGTTTATATTTTATTTAATAAAATAGTTTTTCTAATAACATAGTTTCAAGCCAGTCTCTACCACTTCTGCATATAATACGATTACACTGCATATCCAAAAAAAATTCTTCTGCAAACCTAATTTATGAGGTCGAGATTGAAAATTAATACACAAAGAAGAGGTCAAATTTCCTTCATCTTATCTCTAAAGCTACTTACCTCTTTATACCTTTATGACATATTTAAATAAAGTGCTTATGAAATTATTTTACCTAAAAAAACGATGAACCTAAATCTGTTATAGTAAACTAAAAAGACTTGCATTCAACCAATGCTATGGATTACTACCTAGGCTACTGCACTTCCGTTCAAAGTTGATAGCAAATAAAAAAACTTTTAAAGTGCAACCTAATAACAAAAACCAATTTGGACTTATGGTATATTAAAATTCGGAATTTATTCAAACATATCCATTCCCTTTAGTTCTCATAATTTTCTAGAATAGGACTATTAAAAATAAAAATACGTATTTAAAAATTTGAAAGGATTCTTTATTTATTAAATTATTATTTTTAGTAATATAAGTTTTCCTATTGAAAAATTTTCTCTATTGGCATAGTAATATAACTAAGAAAACAATTTTTCTAATATTACAAAAATAAATGTTCATTCATAAAACTCCATTAAATTTGACAAATCTCCTGTGTAAACATAAAATTTTTTAAATGAATATCCATAAATTCGATTCATCAATCAATTTTTATTTTAAGTTTTTACTTACAAGACAAATATTATCTTATAGAAAAACAAAGCACCCTTTACGAAAAACTGACGGAACCTGGGCCAAAACGGACAAACATAAAGCAGACGCTTTTGCTGAACACCTTGTACAAACATTTACTCCACATGAGAACATATTAGACAGGACTCATTGCACTACGAGCGAGACGGAACTATCTATTCCTTTATCCATGAGTCTTCCCCCTAAGGCAATCACTACTTCCGAAGTTGCCAATTTAATCAAGGTCCTTCTCAAAAGTAAAGCTCCTATGATCTGATTACCTCCAATATACTCCAACAACTCCCTAAAAGAGCAATAGTTTTCCTTTCCACAATATATAACTCCATCCTTAGAAGAACACATTTCCCAATCCTCGGGAAATTTGCCATCATTAAAAATATCCCTAAGCCCAATAAACCAATAAACCGCCCCACTTCCTACAGGCCAATAAGTATCCTTCCACTACTCTCAAAAATCTTTGAAAAAATCCTCCTTCGCCACTTACATCTTCAAATGAAGATTCTACACGAATCTTCAAATTTAATTCCTAATCACCAATTTGGGTTCCGCGCCGAGCACTGCACTCGGGTTTACCCTGGAAACCCAGGTTTACTCTGGAAACTAAAGAGGTTCTTTCCTTCCACCTTTTTCCTAGTCCTAAGATCATTCCTTTCCAACCGACACTTCCAATTAAATGAATCCAATGAAGTCTCCAATATCCCTCCGATATTGGCTGGGGTTCCTCAGGGTAGCATATTTGGACCCATCCTCTACAACATTTACACATCCGATATCCCAATTTGCCCTAATATCTTCTTTCGCTAATATCTAGCGAAAATCCCCAACATGCTGCCGAAACTCTCCAAATCCAAATCCAAACCCTCCAGAACTGGTTTACTAGATGGAGAATAAAAGTCAATGAACGTAAATCTACTCAGGTAACTTTCACTCTCCGTCGTGAGTCATGCCCTCCCATATACCTTAATGGCAGTGCCATACCTCAACACACCGAAGCTCGGTACCTAGGACTGTACTTAGACAAACGCTTGACATGCAACCCACATACAACACTTAAAAGACAAGAACTAAAAAGACGTTACCTAAAACTACTTCGACTTCTAGACAAACGTTCCAAACTTACTATAGACAGCAAAGTACTGATATACAATACCTTACTGAAACCCATATGGACATATGGACTAGAACTCTGGGGATCTACTAAGCCTTTTAATTCCCGTCGAATCCAATCCCTTCAATCAAAAATATTCCGTACAATTGTCGATGCCCCCTTTTATTTTCGTAATACTGTTATTCATCGTGATCTTAAAGTCCCATTTGTTGTTTTTGACGTGGCTGTATCTCGTTAGAAAAAGTTCCGTTCCCGTGTCCTCAATGATAATAATCCTCTTGTTCAAGAACTATCCTCTACTTCCTTCCCTAGAAACACCCATCGAAGATTTAAGCGTCACTGGTCGCGTGATTTACAAAAATACTGAGGCTTAACAGAAACACACGCTAGCAGGAGGAGCCTCATTGGATGTTTACTCCCCACAACCTTTCAAGCTAATTAATACTATTGCTCAAATTTGCTTATTACTATGTTGTAGTTGTAAATATCTGTAAAAAAAAAAAAAAAAATATTTAATTATCCTAACATGAGCTCATTTCTATGTAAATGTATTAGCAAAATTAATATGAATTCGCTCATTCAAACTCGATCCAATATGTTTTCAACCATCCCCCCATTTTTGGGTTTCATCTGTTATAGCTCTCACTTTGCACCATTTTAGTTAATAACAAACACAATCAATAATAATAATTTCAGTTTTTTCATGGCCGTTACGATGATCCTAAATAACTAGGGCTGACTAACTTAACTGTCCAATCGACTAATTAACCAAATGACCTTTAACCATTTCAATCTACAGCAAAAGTGTGATAATTGACCATAAAGAATGACCGACCACATCTCTATGTGGATCACACTCGTTTGTTTGTAAAGTATTTTTTCCTTGAATTTATATAAGATATCTACAAATCGCGTCATAACCATGAACCATCATCACCATTACTGGCATCACGTTATCTATAAATTATACTTACAGAATTTTTAATTATAAAAAATTAGTTAGGCTTACATTTATAAAAAAAAAAAACTAATTTGCTATAAAATTTGATTAGTTAATCCTAGAATAATATAATATTTGCAAAAATTTCACTGCTATATTACATAGCTGCATCCTTCTAACAACATATTGACTTTTGGCCAGAAAACCCCAATTAATAAAATGATCCCTTAGCATCAATAAACCAAGAAACTGGTCGAATTCCTAGAGACACAAAATTCTTTTTCCAATCCTGTAAAAAATATTCGAAAAAATCTTCTACTATATCGAAAAGGTGAGCTTGTGTTAGGTGGTAAAAGTAGTGTGAGTACTTTTGTATTGAACTACGAGATCGGATTTAAATATTTCCGGAATGGAAATTAAAGCAAATTAAGTTTTTTTTTAGCTCAATTTACCTTATTTAACGTCTCTCAAATTTTTCAATCTCCACCCGGAAATGGCACTCTTCTAGCGGATAAAAATTTCTTTCCAGAGAGGAATATTTTTACTTTCGGGAACAGGCAAACTCCAATGAAGCCTAAACTGGCGGTTATACTGGACAGTGATGGATTTGAAATTATAATTCTATAATTTTTTGATGAGCAATCATGCTTGGGGAAATTTTATCCCCTTCTTTACTGAGTCAGTTAGGAAAATTCCTGTTGCACCCTAAAAAAATTCCGTTAACTTTTTAGTGGATGATACAGTATTCGTATTTTTTTCTTCCAAATAAAATAAATTGAATAACTGCTCTGAAGTCAATTTTTCCATTATGGAAATTACGAGTAGTACGATCGATGTCAATTATTATCAAAATAAACTCAATCAATTTGACAATTACTGACAAAATTATTAACGAAACTGTCAAGCCAATAACATGAAAATATATGAAAATTTTTGCTAGCTAGTAATGCACTCCGGAAACATTTCAATTCATTCTCGTACGTTTTACATCATTTAAGAATTTAGCATTAAAAATGTCATTCTTGATTTTTATGATTTTCTAAAAATACTAATAATAATTTTTTTAATACTTTTAAGAATACATTTTTTCTATAATTTTTACATTTTTTATATAGAAATATTTGAAAATATTTTATTTTTATAGTTTAAATATTATTTTCCATAGCCTTACAAGAGTAACAGTTAGCAGAAAAAATTTACAAATAAAATATGGTAGATCATTATACGAGGGTCGTTCAATAAGTCCTTAGAAAAGGATGGAAAAAAACTGTTTTTTTTGAAAAAAAAAATTTTTATTGTTCAACATAATCTTCTTTTAGCTTTTAAACACTTTTCCAACCGTTATTTTTTTCCTTCCTTTTTTATCCCGGCCAAAAAATAGGATTTCTGCTAAATACTCATCCGTTTGAGCAATGACGTCCTCGTTGGAAGTGAACCGTCGTCCGCCAAGCCATTTCTTCAGATTGGGGAAAAGAAAATAGTCACTCGGGGCCAAATCTGGTGAATAAGCGGGATGCTGCAACAATTCCATTCTCAATTCCACAATTTTGGCCATGGAAACAGCGCAGATGTGCACACGCGCATTATCCTGATGCAAGAGGATTTTTTTCTTCTTCAGATGGGGGCGGTTCTCTTTGATTTCCTCGCTCAACCTTTGCAATAACGACGCGTAATACGCTCCTGTTATTGTTTTTCCTTTTTCCAAGTAGTCGATAAAAATGATGCCCCGCGAATCCCAAAAGACCGTGGCCATCACCTTGCCGGCCGATGGCACAGTTTTTGCCTTCTTCGGAGCCCGTTCACCCTTGAAAATCCACTGTGATGACTGTCTCTTCATTTCTGGAGTGTAGTAGTGTATCCAGGTTTCGTCCACAATGACATATCGACAAGGGAATTCGGCAGGATTGCGATGAAAGAGTGCCAACATAGCCTCAGAGTCCACTACACGATTGCGCTTATTTTCCTCTGAGAGCAAACGCGGCACCCATCTTGCCGAAATTTTTTTCACAGATAATTTTTCATGCAATATTGAAGCGACTGTACCTTGTGATAGGTTTTGGCACTCTTTGACCCGTGGCCTCAACTAATTCGAGCACGTTAATTCGCCGATCGTTCAAAATCAGATCGTGGATTTTGTCGATGATTTCAGGAGTAGACACCTCAACTGGGCGTCCTGAACGATGTTCATCTTTTGTGGATGAACGGCCACGTTTAAATTCATTCACCCAATTGTAAACCATCGCAAACACAGGTGCGGATGTACCATGAACTGCATCCAACTCGGCTTTGATTTCTTTCGGACTTAAGCCTTTCAAATGGAGATGTTTGATGGCAGCCCTAAACTCGCTTTTTTCCATTGTTATGCACAAATAAATGTCGTTAACTTTAATCGACGATAGAAATTGACCTACGCTATGGATCGAACTGAAATTTTGACAGCTCTCCTGTCGATAATGCTACTTACAAAGAAAATTTTTACCGACACTACCAGCGCAATTTCTCGGATTTTCTAAGGACTTATTGAACGACCCTCGTAGTTGATATAATGTGCAAAATTATGATTTATTCGAATTCAATAAAATTGTTGCAAAAATGGAGCCCCAAACCTTTGGAGGAGGTGAAGTGTTTAGAGAAAACAGGACGAAAATAATGGCTGTAGAAACCCGGAAAGATTATTTTACACATTACAGTTTACATTCTATTGTGTTTTAACAATTACTGTCTATTTGTTGTGCATTACATTTGTTGTAAGGATAGTAAATTGTGGATACAAGTTGGATGGCATTTTCATGAGCACTGGATAACTTGTTTAGCTTTGCACACAATTCTTAAATAAATGCTTTCCAAACTGAAATGAACATCTATTATCGCTGTTCGGAGCCCCTTGTGAATTGTACCAAAGTTATCGGGCCATTGGCTCTAAGGATCTGGTACTTCTACCTCTTACCAATTGGTGAAAGTGAACACAAAAGAGGATGAACCATCTTGTCCTGCATTTGGAGAGATTCTTTTATGCATTTTAGTTGAAAACTTCTACTCTTAGTCACAGAAAGTATCCATTCAATGGTCGGTCGGTCGTGCATGAAGATGACTCTGGAGTTCTTCGAATGTTTCGAATTCTCTGGTCTATCAGGTCTTTTGAGTTCGCCTAGGTCACTCTGGTAATATTCCGCCATATCCCCCGTTATACCGCACCATCCAATGCTATCGAATATTCTTTTGGCCCACTGTAAGACTTGTTCAAAAGGATTCTTTTTGTATTGTAATGGACAAAAGCGCTGTGTTCTAAACAAGGACAATGTCTGTCTAGTGGTCAACGTCCTTTATTTAGTCATGGTTTATCATTTTGCCGATTTTGTTGCAATTTTATTTTGATTCTGTTTCCTTCTATTTAAAGGACTCCAATTTCTGCCGTCGAATGTATACAAACCAATGTTGATTTAAGCTACTTCATCGGTTCTATTTCGATTCTTTTTATCAATGTTTCCGGTTCACATTCATTTCCACTTTAAGTATATACTTTCGATTTTACATTACTTTTCTTTCCTTTCTATTCTTTATCTACAATATATCTTAAAGGATAATACTATTGTCGTCAGAAAAATCTATCGGATCCGATTCAAAATGAACATTACTCCATTTAACTATGTTCAAATTATTCCTTTTTTCTATGAATGAATTTCTCATTTTATAATTTAGTTTTCTTCTCATTTATATTGTACAGTTTAAGAAAAAAATTAAGATAAAAAATTTACTAATTTTTCTCTTCTGAAAATGAGAGTGTCCAGTTAGGAAGATTTTTATTTGTTTAAATTATTTTATCAATACTCTTTTTGCAATATACGAGGTCTGTTCAAAAAGTATCGCGAATTTTGAATTTCCGCGGGTTACGTTTATTCAATTTCCGATTTTTTTATGACGTTATGTTAGTACTCATGTCTTTCACTTATGCCGACAACTTCAGCCATTTTGAATGTTCAGTTAATTTTTGACAGCTGCTTTGCTTGCACGTGGTCTTCGATTTTTGCCTACTCCAAAAAATGGATCAAAGAATTTGTTTCGGGAACAAGAAAAAAGTCACAGGGGGCAAGATCTGGGGAATACGGTGGCTGCGGTATTATTAGTGTGTTGTTCCTGGCCAAAAATTCACGCATAAGCAACGGCGCGTGAGCAGGGGCGTTATCATGGTGCAAAAGCCAATTTTTGTTCTTTCACAAATCCGGGCGTTTCTAGCGGATTGCTGCACGCAACTTGCACATAACTTGCAGGTAATATTTCTTATTAACTGTTCTACCCTGTGGCAAGACTTTATGATGTACCACGCCCCTGTAATCAAAGAAAACTGTAAGCAAAGCTTTCACATTAGACCGAACTTGGCGCACTTTTTTCGGTTTTCGCTCGTGCGGCAGCTTCTATTGGTTTGCTTGAGCTTTGGTTTCCATGTCATAACCATAAACTCATGATTCGTCACCAGTTATGACCCTCTGGACCAAATTTGGGTCATTGCGGACAGAGTCCAATAGCTCCTTAACAATGTTAATGCAATGCTGTTTTTTGTCAAAAATGGGCAAATATCGAAGACGAGCCAAAACACGTGCAAGCAAAGCAGCTGTCAAAATTAACTGAACATTCAAAATGGCCGAACTTGTCGTCATAAGTGAGAGATATGAGTACCAACGTAACGCTACAAAAAATCGGAAATCGAATGTACGTAATCCGCGGAAATTCAAAATTCACGATACTTTTTGAACAGAGTATCACCACCTTCATCAAAAAGTTCCTAGACCTCGTAAAAATGTGGCGCTCCCATCATTCCGATTTGAGTTCTGTTTCTGTTGTTGATATTCCCTCTAAATCTTAGCATTATAGCTTGACATTTGCAAAAGTTACGTAGCCAAGAGCACATCTATCTCTGTGTGTGTTGGACATTTTTTACAATTTTAGAAATTGATTTAAATTTACAACAACAAACTTGTATCAAATTTTGCGTAAAAAATGGATTTAATGGTGCGCAAACGTTGGAAATGTTGGAAAAGTGTTTCGGCAACGATTCTCTAAAGAAAACGGTCGTTTTCCAGTGGCACGAGCGGTTCAAAAGTGGTCGTGAGTCAATCGAAGATGATGAACGCAATGACAGACCATCGACATCGAAAACCGACGAAAACATTGATAAAGTAAAAGAAATGTTGGTCAATAACCGCAAATTAACCATCAGAGAGATAGCGGAGGACTTGAACATTGCCTATGGATCCATCCAAGACATTTATGTTAATGATTTGGGTTTCCGTAGTGTAGCAGCAAAGTTGGTGCCAAAAGACCTCAATTTCATGCAAAAAAGAGATCGTGTTCATGTCGCAAAAGACATGATTTGCGAGGCTAAATCCGATCCCACATTCATCAAAAGGATCATTACTGGAGACGAGACGTGGGTTTATGAGTATGACACGCAGTCCAGACATCAGGCAAGTGAATTGCGTTCACCAAATGAGCCGAGGCCAAAAAAAACCACGTCGTTTTCAGTCAAAAAAGAAGGCAATGCTCACGGTTTTCATGGATTTCAATGGTGTAGTGCATCATGAATTTCTGCCAGAAGGCCAGACAGTAAACAAAGAGTTTTATTTGGGCGTGAAGCAATTCAGCAAAAGAGACCAGAATTGTGGGCAGAAAACTCATGGATTTTATAATTTAATATGCATTTTTGTATTAATCCTTTGCAAAATATTTTTTTATCTATTAAATTTTCACGTCAACTAAACATTTGATTCTCATTGAACAAAGTTTTTTTTTTTAAATAACCTGGACAGATATTTTAAAATTTGTAAAAAGTTTTAGAACTAACAAAAAAAAATTCTGTTGCCACAGTTAAAATGATTGCAATCTTAATCGAAGTGATACTAATCAGGATACTATCAAAAATTAATTACTAAGACTGCATACATAGTACATCGCCGGAGGCATTGTTTCCACTCTTTTTAGTAGTGTTGGAAGGCTTCAACTAGAATCGCACTTATTTAGCTCAGCGACTGATTTTATCGAAAAATGGATTCTCCCACGGCTTACTCCAAGGCCGAGAAAGCTGGTCGCTTTGCCTCCTCCAGCGGCACAAACGTATGCGTTAGTGGTGACAGCCGCTGCTGCGGGTGTGTCGACAGACGAGGTGAAGAAGATGGTAAGCACATGGTAGTAGAGGTAAGTGCTAAAGTGAAAGAATAAATGTTGAGGGAGAGGCGTGTGTTTGTTGGATAGCTGTGTTTACCAATTCGTGAATACGAATTGGTACATAGGTGTCACGGCTGCCTGGATTTTGGCCACCTTCAAGATGGATATAGGCAGGCTAGAAGGCTCTGCAGTAGATGTGGTAGCGGTGACCATCTGGCTTGGGAATAAGGGTCGTTACGTAGGATGATTAGGTGCATGTGAAATCGTGGTGAATGATGTTGATGTGAGTGGTATGTTGGATGTGGGAGAGACGTATGAATGCCATAATAGATTTGCCGTGTCACTTTTTGAGAGGATAGTGAGAATGGTGCCTGAATGAGTGTGTGAATGATACGCAGAATGGCTACAACCGAATGAAAGACCAAGGTCGATTCCTGTTGTAGTTTTGGGTCTTGGCGAACAAGCGTACTTGAACTGGTTTAGCAGTGCCTAGGAATTTTCAAGATTTCTTACCGTAGCTCAATGAGCAGAGTACAAACTGAAGTACTCTTAAAACAAAAATTGGTACTACAGGAATTGGGGTGTCCCATGGTGTTGGAACACACTGTGACCGACAGTGGTGGGGCACTTAGGCAGCAACGTAGTGGCTGTGGTTAATATACATATCGCGGGTACGGTCTACGGATCGCTGGTGGGAGATACTGGTAATAACGTCACTGTTTATGACAGTAGAGGTTCAGATAGGCCTCGCCACTAACAGTTGGATTAATCAGCTTGTAACTGTTACTGACTGTAAACTTCTAGTAATGGTGGTGCATTGATTGAGCGTAACTCAATTCCAATGGTCGTACGCGACTCGTGGTTTTAAGTTTAAAGACAAATAAGTCACGTTAAATTATATAATATAACTGATTTTATCCACAATATCAATGTGACATCCTTTCCAACAGTTTTGGATTTCACGACAAAAAAAATCACATGGACCGAGTTGTAGTAAAAAAGGCAGTTGGGGAACTATAATAATACCTTTTCAAACAAAAGCTTATGGGTGTTGTTATGGTGTTGTCTATAATATCCGACCGTACACAAAGAAGCGTTTTTTGTAGCCTTTCAAGGACTCAGTCATCAGCTACAACGCTAATCGACAGTCTGACCTCTCAAAAGTGCGCATTCGTTCTCTGTCTTTATCAGTTTTGGAGCCTTCCACTATTCTGCTGCCGGAAAACTTATGCTTCTGATAAGTAATGGTCCCCAAATGACTTTACAATATTTTGTAAGTGAAACTACCGGATTCAACAACCTTAGCAACAAATTTGGTAAAACAATATTTTTGTAAGTCGCTAAAAAACCACCGTGGATTTTGCACCATGATAACGCACCGTCGCACAGTGCCATCATTATTCGTAATTTTTTGACGAAAAATGCAACAAATACCATCCAACAACCACTTAATTCACTTGATTTGGCTCTCTGTGACTTCTTTCTGTTCAAACGAGTTAAAAAACCATTACGGGGAACGCGTTTCAAAAGCCGAGAAGAAGTAATGGAGGAAGCACTGATGGACATACCGAAACCTGATTATAAAAAATTTTTCGAGGATTGGATCAAGTGCTGGCATAAGTGTGATAAAGTCGATGGGGATTACTTTGAAGGGGACAATATAGATTTAGATGAATAAACTTGTATTTTTAATTTTCTGAATAAATTCCTGTAACTTTTTGATCGAGGTGGTATATAATTAATAAAATCCTTAAAAAATTTGCATCTACTCTATTCTAAGAGCTTACATGTATATCCTTGCGAGAATATAAATTTTTGATAAATTGCTTTTATTCTAACTTATCGGAGTAAGTTTTGATCGACTTTTAAATCATAAATAAAAAAAATTTAGACTGCACAATTATTTAATCACACTTATTTTATTTCTTCCAGACAAATAAATAAATCTTATCATATTTTGCTGTTCAATTTAATTAACTATACAATCACAATTTTCTTAAACTTATGACACTATTATATGGTGTCACAAGTTTAAGACAATTATTAAAAGAATTTAGTAATAATCTGTAAATTTTTAATCATCTTATGTTACAAAAAAAAATCATATTTCTTAATGTACTTATTATTTCCTCTTACATTTCTTGTTACGTTCAATTTTATCTCTATAATCTCAGAAAGAAATATTTTGTTACATATTTGTGAAAAAAAAATATCTTGAGAAAAATATTGAAGTGACAATTACTATTAGTACAAATGCCACTTTGCTTACCTGAAACAACATATAACACACTACAGATTCCAATTATTAGCTTGCATGTAATACGATTACATGTTCACTTTTGTTAGGTAATACAAATTTACTGAGACATTTGTAATCCATTAGAAATTTTTCTAAATGTACAATTTTGTAATTAGTTGGTAGACGGTTACGGCGAAATTTTGATAAAGCGTCTGCGGAATGTACCAAGGACACAAGCGGTTGTAATATTAACAATCGTCTAATATTCGAATGCATGTCTTAGAATAGAAACGAAAGCTCTTCTGCTCATCATCGGTAACCGTTGAAATGTCGAACACGAGAGCATAGTTAGCAGAACAAATGAACAGGTGAAAAGTTGAACAGGTGATACAACTACCCTTTGGGGAAATACAGAAAATCATTATAATATACGCCATTTCCTTCTATATTTTCCTATCTATCCATCGTTCGCCATCCTATTATCAACAGTACTTTACCACCGAAGTGCATTCAGAGCACTCGAGTTAACGATGCATTATATTTTCTCTAATGTCGATGCATCTTCAAATCACTATGAGAATTTTCATTTTTCTCCAATACGAGTACACTTTTGGCTTGTGTATATTCCATAGTAATTTCTCGATCAAAAGTCAATCAAACTGACACACCAAAAAGGTACGAGTATTTTCGATGCAATTCCCATTTTATCCGCAAGTGCATTTTCGAGTACTATTAAGTACATCAATGCGAATTTTTCCATTTATATGCATATATGTGTAGATGCCGAAACAGTCTATATATTGGTAAGGATTAGACAAGAGTAAAAATATATTTTATAGTGTCCACGATCCTGCGATACTGACATTGATTGATTGGTTTTTTTGATTGAAAAATCGGAATCAACAGCAAAATACAATTCAACGCCTGAATAAACATTGAGTACATGCTTTGCGGGAGAGGCTACAAGTAAGTTTACTATTGGGTTTGGTTAAATGAACAATTCAAAAAGTGTTCATGCCCTTAGGAAAATTGCTCTAATGAAATAGTCAATTAATAGTATAGAAGAGGATGGGTATAAGGTGACTCCAGTTTCACTTAAAATTAAATATAGACTAACGTTTAAAAATATTCTACGATAGATAGAATTGGCGCAGATAAAACACGAAGAAAAAATATTGACATTCAATAAAAATTTAAAAGAGGAAAAAACTTTCGTAATATTTGTGAAATTTATTTTCACTACAGAGTATTTATATTTATTTAATAATAAAAGATAATATTAAATAAATATAAATACTCTGTAGTAAATATTTACATGCAAAATATTTATATTTATTTAATAGTATCTTTTAGTAAATTTCATTATTATAAAAGTCACTTTCGAGAAATATAAAAGATTTTTTCGTTATAAGACCTTTTGAATAATTTCTTAACGATTATAAATTTTTCAAGTATTAAAATAGCTTTTAAGTATTAAATTTATTTTTTTAACTATATAATTCACATGTAAATGATGAATGACTTTTGTCAAATGGTGTATTTGTTCATTTAAGGGATTTTTTTTGCTTCATATATTTTGCTAATATTTTAATAGAATTTTAAAATTTTTACTACTCTTTTTAAATTCCTAATAAAGTTAAACCATTAGAAAAATTTCAGTTTTATATATTTTCATCAGAAAATTATTAATATCGTGATAAGTAATCAATTCAGCAAATGGAAATATTTGAAAAGGGATTTTTTTTCAAATTGTAGGTAGCAGTTGAAATTGTTTGAGCTGAGATGCACTCTTAAAAGAAACTTTAAATTTTTTTCTTAAACACACTTTTTAATAATAGAACCATCTTTCAAACAATATTTTTTTTTTATTTTGTCAATCAATAAATCATATCTATCCGTACTGACCATGTTTAGAAGGACACATAAAGTATAATGTCAGCAATTATAATAATAAAAAATTGGAAAGCCAAAATTTAAAAGTATAATAACATCAAAAGGAGATAAATATGAATGTTAAATTAAAGAAAAGATCCCAGAAGATGTGACAGAAAAATATCAGTTTTAACCAAAATGAGTGCCACGTCAGCATTATTTGGACTCAAATAAATTCCAAAAAATTCCACATCAAAATATCGAAGAATGTCCAAACCGTCTTTGTTGTTTTGTTCGAAATATAGAAATTTAAAATTAAATATAAAACGTTCAAAGCATGATTTTGACTATGGTAGTATCTTTATTGTAAAGATAATTTTATGCCATTAGTATGTACGAGGTCTGTTCAAAAAGTATCACGAATTTTCAATTTCCGCAGGTTACGTATTTTCGATTTTCGATTTTTTGTGGCGTTATGTTGGTTCTCATATCTCTCACCTATGCCGACAAGTTCGGCCATTGTGAATGATCAAATTTTGTGTGAAAAACAAAATTAATTGCGCGGAAATAGTATTGGCCAATCGTCGAATTAGCTCGTGCCATTCTATTTTTACCAATGATTTGGGCGTGAGACCGATCGCCGCAAAATTCGTATCAAAATTGCTCAATTTCGACCAAAAACACCATCACATTAAAATTGTTAAGAAGCTGTTAGACTCTGTCCATGACGACGCAAATTTGCTCCAGAGGGTTATAACTGGTGACGAATCATGAGTTCATGGTTATGACGTGGAAACCAAAGCTCAATCATCTCAATGGAAGCTGTCGCACGAGCCAAGACCGAAAAAAGTGCGCTAAGTTCGGTCGAATGTGAAGGTTTTGCTTACAGTTTTCTTCGATTGCAGGGGCGTGGTGCATCATGATTTCTTGCCACAGGGTAGAACAGTCAATAAGGAATATTACCTGCAAGTTATGTGCAAGTTGCTAAAAGCAATCCGATATAAACGACCGGATTTGTGGAAGAACAAAAATTGGATTTTGTACCATGATAACGCAACGATGCGTGTTGCTTGTGCGCGAATTTTTGGCCAAAAAGAATACACTAATATCTGCCCCCCTGTGACTTTTTCTTGTTCCCGAAACTGAAGAGCCTCATGAAAGGACGACGCTACGCTACGATTGAGGAGATAAAGACGGCATCGAAGGAGGAGCTGAACAAGATCAAAAAAAATGATTTTTTGAAGTACTTCGAGGATTGAAAAAAACGTTGGCACAAGTGTATAATATCTGGTGGGGACTACTTTGAAGGGGACAAAATAGATGTTCGTGAATAAAATAAATAATTTATAAAAAAACGCAAAATTCCTGATACTTTTTGAATTGGCAACACGGCTGTCCTTGAGTAAAGCGCAATCTGGAAGTCTAACCCACTACTCTTTTGAGCAGCAATAACCATTTTATTCGAGAAATAAAAATATGGTAGTATCTGGTTTATTAGCATAAACTAGCGATTTCATATATTTCTTCATAAAACAATCCAAAGGTATTAAAATATACGATCTTGGAAGCTAATTCACAGGTTCATTATACATAATATATGCTCATCAAATGTTTCCTTTAATCAATTGATTGTGGCGTGCGTTGTGTGGCACGTAACGCTGTCTTGTTGAAACCACAGCTCTTTCACCTTAATGTCATTCAATTGGAAAAGGAAAAACTTAGTTATCACTATGCATTGACTGTTTTATTCTGGCACCCACCAAACAAAAACTTTTTATAGATAGAACGGCGTCTAATTTTTGCCCCATTGTTGATGTAGCCATTTAACCAAAAATGACTCTTATCGCTAAAAAAAATTGTGTGGTGAAAAAAAGGATCAAAAGTAGTCTCGTTTGTTAGTTTATTCGTTATCATTAGTACTGAAATGTATATTCAAAGCGCTTAGGCTATTTGGCGACAAAGCATATCGGTATAAGGAAATTAAAAGTCGTTTTTTTTAGAACTTAGCGTAGGACTATACCTCAGTGGGATTCAAATCCACGACCCCTTTGGATGGTAGTCCAGTACGCTAATGACTATGCTACCGAGCCAGCTGAGCAATTTCGTTTTTCGAATAAATTTACACAATTTGCCAGCATTGTTCTGACGTAAGTCTAATCATAGTAAAATGGCAAAGCAAACTCAGAACAAATCAGCTGTCAGCTGTCAAATTGGCTGTGCTATAAAAAGTGCTGCCACTTCGAAAAATAAACCTCTAAGCCACACTCTTTATTTGGTCGAAACGAAGTTAAAAAATATGCTGTCTTGCCTGAAAAAGAGACTACAGTACTCGTCAAATATGTATGATATCAAATACAGTCTTGGTATAAAAATATTACGATCAATATAAAAAGAATTCCAATGCAAGAAAATAAAACATTGTATATAAATATAAATATTATCAGTGAAAGCCAAATTAGCTTTTCTAATTTTTTTTGTTAAATTTTAAAGAGAATATTCTGTAAATGTACGAGGGTCGTTCAATAAGTCTTTAGAAAAAGATGGAAAAAACTGTTTTTTAAAACTTTATTTTTTATTTTTTGACATAATCTCCTTTTAGCTCTATACACTTTTCCAACCGTTTTTCCAAAATTTTTATCCCGTCCAAAAAATAGGATTTCGGAAGTTCTGCAAAATACTCATCCGTTTGAGCAATGACGTCCTCGTTGGAAGTGAACCGTCGTCCGCCAAGCCATTTCTTCAGATTGGGGAAAAGATAATAGTCAGTCGGGGCAAAATCTGGTGAATAAGCCATTCTCAATTCCACAATTTTGGCCATGGAATTAGCGCAGGTGTGCACACGCGCATTGTCCTGATGCAAGAGGATTTTTTTCTTCTTCAGATGGGGGCGTTTCTCTTTGATTTCCTCGCTCAACCGTTGCAATAACGACGCGTAATACGCTCCTGCTATTGTTTTTCCTTTTTCCAAGTAGTCGATAAAAATGATGCCCTGCGAATCCCAAAAGACCGTGGCCATCACCTTGCCGGCCGATGGCACAGTTTTTGCCTTCTTCGGAGCCCGTTCACCCTTGAAAATCCCCCTGTGATGACTGTCTCTTCGTTTCTGGAGTGTTGTAGTGTATCCAGCTTTCGTCCACAGTGACATATCGACGAAGAAATTCGGCAGGATTGCGATGAAAGAGTGCCAACATAGCCTCAGAGTCCACTACACGATTGCGCTTATTCTCCTCTGAGAGCAAACGCGGCACCCATCTTGCCGAAATTTTTTTCACACACAATTTTTCATGCAAAATTGAAGCGACTGTACCTTGTGATATGCCCGTGGCCTCAACTAATTCGCGCACTTTAATTCGCCGATCGTTCAAAATCAGATCGTGGATTTTGTCGACGATTTCAGGAGTAGACACCTCAACTGGGCATCCTGAACGATGTTCATCTTTTGTGGATGAACGGCCACGTTTAAATTCATTCACCCAATTGTAAACCATCGCAAACACAGGTGCAGATGTACCATGAACTGCAGCCAACTCGGCTTTGACTTCTTTCGGGCTTAAGCCTTTCAAATGGAGATGTTTGATGACAGCCCTAAACTCGCTTTTTTCCATTGTTATGCACAAATAAATGTCGTTAACTTTAATCGACGATAGAAATTGACCTACGCTATGGATTGACCTGAAATTTTGACAGCTTTCCTGTCGATAATGCTACTTACAA
The DNA here is from genome assembly GCA_958298945.1 of Atherix ibis. NCBI lineage: Eukaryota > Metazoa > Arthropoda > Insecta > Diptera > Athericidae > Atherix > Atherix ibis. Next base: position 43,570,654 of record OY282610.1, read on the forward strand.
AAAAAATCTGTTTACACTACGAGCACAATTTTTTGGATTTTCTAAGGACTTATTGGACGCGCCTCCTATATATATACAAGCCATTTAATTACAATGACCTAAAAGCTAACGAGTTAAATTCAGAATTTACGAGAGACTTTTTAATCGTTAATGCAAATCATCCTTTTTAAAGTAACATTTCATATATAGGCACTTTGCTACTTTTAAAAAGGACTATATATTTTGATATTTTTTTTCGAGTATTCCTCTGATTAAAAAGAAGAAAAAAACGATAAAAATTTTTATAGAACAAAATTTTCCTGCGGTATATAAATAGTTGGTGGCATCACCAGCTAGAAAATTGACCAATTCACTTTTAACCGTTGACGTTGGCTGGAGTATTTTAAAGAGTGTAGATTTTTGGGGATTTTTCTCTTAGCATCTATCCACAATTTTTTTTAAATTGAATTAAAACAATTTTTTATAATTTTAATAAACAGAAAAATTAGTTTTCAATTCTAACAAATTTTTACTTAATTTCAGAAACTAGTCTTCAATTTTTATAATTTTTAGTTTTTATTAAAATGATGCATTTAAAGGGTTTTCAAATAAAAGTGATATGATTTCTTTTTAAAAAAAATCATACTAATTGTTAAAAAAATTCAAATGTTTTTTATTTAATGTGAAGTACAATCGATACAATTAAGTTCTGAAGAAAACGTCATTCAAATGGCTTCCACGACTTCTTTTGCAGGAACGAATTCGATGAACCCAATTTTCGAGCACTTTTTCCACTAAATCAAGTCGCGTGTCATGAATAGCACGTTCAATATTGACTTCTAAAGCTTGAAGAGAGTCTGGTTTATTGCTTAAGACCAATGACTTCAAATAACCCCACAAGAAATAGTCTAATGGTGTTAAATCACAACTTCTTGGAGGCCATTCAATATCATAATTTCTTGAAAAAATCGAATCTCCAAACTTTTCTCGCAATAATCTGGTTATTGCACGCATGCTGTGTGGCACGTTGCCCCGTCTTGTTGGAACCAGATGTTGTCAAGATCTACTTCTTCCAATTTTAGCCATAAAAAGTTGATTATCATTAGGTGTTACCAGTTTCATTTCGAAAGAAGTACGGACCGATGATTCCACCAGGCCAAAAACCACTCCAAACTGTCAATTTAGGTGAATGTAATGGGTGTTCATGAATAATTTGTGGATTTTCTTTGCACCAGAATCGACAGTTTTGTTTATTTACCGCACCACTCAGGTGAAAGTGAGCCTCATCGGAGAAGATTTTCTTAAAAAAATCGTTATCGTTTTCAAGTTGTTCCAAGACAAAATTAGCAAATTCACGACGTTTACGGTGGTCCAATGGCTTCAGTTCTTTAGTGATAACAATTTTATACGGATGCAAGCTCAAATCCTTTTTCAAAATCCGCCAGGTTGAGACAGTCCCAATTCTTGAGAACGTCTTGGAATCGGTAAATTGCGGTCTTCAGCAACACTTGCCTGTTCTTTGTCTTATTGGCAGTTCGAGCGGTTCTTTAACTTATTGGCACTTGAACATTCTGTAAAACAAATGTACGCTCGAAATTTTTAACAATTCGACGAAGAGCGAGCACAGTTGGACGATTATTACGACCATAAAATGGCAAAAGCGCACGAAAAGTTGCACTTGGAGAACGATTATTTCGATAATAAAATTGAATAATTTGTAAACATTGTTCTTACATATGTCTCAACATAATAAAATTGTATTTATTACTGAATACAATAAAAACAAAAAGGCAGATCACGACATATTACAAATGGCCGAAACGTCACTTAGAAGTCATATTATTCTTATTGGAAACCACTATAAAATAGATTTTTTCTAATTGTAATAATAAAAGTTTACTTAAAAAATGTAATTTTTATGTAAATATATTTTTTTTAATGAACTTGGTACAACGTATTTCTTAACTCAATTCAGCTTTCTTATAATACACTATTGCTTGGAAATATTTGCCCTCATTTGAAAGTATATTTTCTAAGAAAAGTTAAAAAAATATTCACACGATTGGAATTGTTCTTGTTAATTAAGTTAGTACAATAAACTCGACTAAATACCAATAATGCACGTATACAACGAAATATTTTAGATTTTGATATTTCCCCTAAAAAAATAGCTATTGTAAAAGCTACTAATCGTTAGTAGATATAAAAATTTTTAACAAACAGATTTAATAGTTTGACCGTTTATTTTCAGAAAAGCTATTTGGAACTTTAGCAAACACATGGCAAAATAAATCCTTAGTCAATTAAATATCTATTTTCATGCTTTCTGTCTATTATTAATTTAAAATTTAAAAAAAAAATAAAAATGGACATTTTAGACCATAAACGGACACTTTATGGTGAAATAATTTTACATAGCCTTAAAAATAATACGTAGGCTACTATATATATTTCTGGCCTAGGCAACACTAAGTGTTGCCAGGTGCGATCTGACATTTCCATTGGAAAGTTTGACATTTTTTAGCATAAACGTACTCAGAACGTTTTGACGTACGACTATCATTTGTGTTGTTTACAGTGACTTGAAAAAATCAATTTGGCAAAAAAATGGAATTAACTCGTGAACATTTTCGTGCGATCATTTTTCACAACTTTCGACGTGGATTATCACGACAAGAGTGCATCGATGAACTTAAATCTTTGTATGGCTATGAAGCACCATCCTATAGCACTGTGAAAAACTGGTACAACGAATTCAATCGTGGCCGACGCTCGCTCAAAGACGAATTCCGTGAAGGTCGTCCAAAAACAGCCGTTGTTCCAGAAAACATCGATGCCGTACGTGAACTGATAATGCAAGACCGTCATGTGACATACCGTGAGATAGAGGCATGCCTAGGCATTTCTCCCACCAGCATACATTCGATATTGCATGAACACCTGGCCGTAAAAAAGGTTTGTTCTCGTTGGATCCCGCACAATTTGACAATCGCTCAAAAAAAGGCTCGTGTGGATTGGTGTAAAGAAATGCTGAAAAAATACGATCGCGGTGCTTCAAAAGACGTTTATAAGATCGTCACAGGTGACGAATCATGGATCTATGCGTATGAGCCCGAAACAAAACAGCAATCGACCGTGTGGGTCTTCCAAGACAAGTCAAATCCAACGAAAGTTGTTCGTGGAAGAAGCACTTCGAAGCAAATGGTCGCTTGTTTCTTTGGCAAAACTGGTCATGTGGCGACTGTTCCGCTTGTGCAACGTAGGACGGTCAATTCTGAGTGGTACACCACCATTTGTTTGCCTGAAGTCTTCGGAGAAATTCGAAAAACGAACAAGAGAAGTCGAATCATTGTGCACCATGACAATGCGAGCTCTCACACATCGGCTCAAACCAGCGCCTTTTTGACCGGACAAAACGTCGAATTGATGGGTCATCCTCCGTACAGCCCTGACTTGGCACCCAATGACTTCTTTTTAATTTTCGTCGCCAGAAGATGCTGTTGAAGCATTCAAAAACCATGTTTTGGAGGTGTCTCAATCGGAGTGGAAAAAGTGCTTCGAAAATTGGTTTGAGCGCATGCAAAAGTGTATAAATCTTGATGGAGAATATTTTGAAAAACAATAAAACCTTTTTCGTTGATAAATATTCGCATTTTCATTATTAGGCCAGAAATATATATAGTAGCCCACGTATACTCTGCAATCTCTTGTATGAAATAGTAATTATAGGTTGATTAAACTAATAACAGGATCTTATATATATTTAAGGCAAAAAAATTAATATTATATCAATAATAATACTTGTTTCATGAAAATCATTTATGAAATTTAAAAGAAATAATGGTACGTATACTCAACTTTGAAGTTTACATTTTAAATCGACGTTTGATAGGAATTGATTTTAAAACCTTTTTTAATAATGACTCAATAGAGTATTTATTCAGTAAGTCCTTGAATAACTTCTAATGTAAATAATATATTTAGTACCTAAAAAATTCAATAAAAAAATTTAAAAAAAGGATCTGCTCTAATCTTTTCCTTTAGTAAAAAAAAAAAGGTTTTTATTAATTTATAAAAAATAAAATGAAAATCATTATTAACAAAAAGAGACAATTCCCCTTTTTCTTTGAATTAAATGAGAACACATTAATTTAACTGAACTCATAACTGCCTATAATAATATCCTTGAAGTAAAATGGAACTTCAAGTAAATATATATGATTTTTTTCCATATATTTTTCATTTGCTTTCAAGAATTTTACTGTATGCTTGTATAAGGGAGCAAATCTCTTATATGAAATAGAAATTCTATGTTGATTCTATAGTCCTTTTGTCTATAACCACTGGGATTTGATGACCATAATTACATTCCATTTAGGTTCATATATTTTGATTCCATTTCATTTGAGTGTACATTCATTCCCCCTTTTGACAAGTCTTTATGTTTGCCCAGAAAATTTTGCACTAGAAATCTTCCACAAACTTATTTCAATATCTTCTAATCGACTATTTCCCTATAGAATTTTTGTCTATTTCATATATAAAATCCCAAAGGCCTTAGTCCAAAAATATTATTTTATAATATTTATTTTTGGATAGTAACAAATTGTTTATTAGTTTTTAACATATTCGTATGAATAGAAATTTCTGAATATTTTCAATTCGACAATATAAAAAATATTCAAAATTTATTTCTGTAATTAAATAGTTTATTAAATAATATATCTTCTCTTCGTTGACTTCGAAAGAGCCTTTGACATGATTTCTCGCGACGCCATCTGGAGTGCTCTAGACCTAGTCCTTCAACGCACTAACAATACAGCCAGCAACGGTATCCAGTGGACACTGCGTGAAAAGCTCCACGACCTGGACTACGCCGACGACATATGCCTCATGTCCCACACCTTCAACGGCATTCAGGAGAAACTGAATGCTCTGGCCTCCAACGCCGAAGAAGTGGGGATGAGAATCAACATCAAGAAGACCAAATTGATGCGTATCGGCGCCACCTGCGAGAGACCCTTGATGCGACACGGTACCCAAGTTGAAGATGTCGAAAAGTTCTGTTACCTTGGCAGCATGCTCAGCAAGGATGGTGGAACTGAAATAGAAATCCAAACGCGCATCAACAAGGCGCGACAAGCGTACACCTCACTTAAGAAAGTGTGGCGTTCCAATCACCTCTCCATAGCACTCAAACTTCGAATATTCAACTCAAACGTCAAGCCAGTCCTGATGTACGGCTGCGAAACATGGAAAGTAACCGACAGCACGACTCGTTAGCCTCAAACATTTGTGAACAGATGCTTGAGGCGTATAAGCAAGATCTTCTGGCCGAACTGGATAACGAACGATGAGCTGCTTCTTCTCACGAAGCAAATACCCCTGCTAGATAAGATCAAACGCAGGAAATGGAGTTGGATTGGCCACACCTTGCGAAAACCACCTACGGACATAGCAAGGATGGCACTAGATTGGAACCCACAGGGCAATCGCAGCAGAGGACGTCCAAGGACCACTTGGAGAAGATCAGTCGAGCGCGAACACCAACAAACTGGCAAATCATGGTCGGAGGTAAAAAGGCTAGCCCAAGACAGAAGCAGATGGAGAGAATTCCCAGAATCTCTTGTGCCGCTATATGCTCCATAGGAGCGACTGTGTTTTCATGTTTATGTGTAAACGTAGAAATTAAAACCTGTCAAATAAAAAAATAAAAAAAATAATATAATATAAAATAATACATATACTTATAGTAGATTTTTAAAATAGTGGTCTGATTTAGCAGGACTCGGTATGGCTGGGTCTAGAATTCAGCGTTAAGTTTTTAACCAAAAGGACTGAGTTGTGGTGACGTTGAGCACAAAAAAAAATTTTTAATAATAAATTTTTATTATAAGTTCCGCCATCATTTGGTAATAGTCCTTTACTAAAAATTATTTTTTAAATTAGTTTATGTGAATTAAAGTTAAGTTTAGATGCCGTTAAGTTTTCACCAAAAGGACTGAGTTGTTGTGACGTTGAGCACAAAAAAAAAATTTTAATAATAAATTTTTATTATAAGTTCCGCCATTATTTGGTAATAGTCCTTTACTAAAAATTATTTTTTTAAAATTAGTTTATGTGAATTAAAAGGAATAACTTAGCAAGAGATGTTTTTACTATTTTACCTAATAAAATTATTATAAATTGCAAGCACCTGATTGACTCTAAAGACAACTAATTGAGTATCCTTAAAAATATTCTATATTTTCTATAAACTTCTTGAAGTAAAATCTGCTTAACTAATATGTGATAATTATATTTAACATAACAGCCTGTTTCGGTAAGTTTTATCAATGATCGTAAGAATATCCAAGGATCTGTTACAGGATTCTTATTTAAGGATTTCAAATTTTCTAAAGCATTCTGCTATCTTTTGGAATGAAATTATTTGAAATGGACTGGGCCTAATTAAGCAAATGATTGCTTTGTTCAAAGCATGAAAAAAAATCATATGATAAAGTAGAGGTTTGTCTATTCTTCAAGCGTTCGAAGCTAAAGGATATTTTGAAAAAGCTATTTACCTCTTCCCACTTATAGAAAAATTATAAATATGATTTAAAATAATTTATACTATTTTCCTTTTATAGATAATTGTTGGGTATTTTCAATTACTCAATAATCATTAAAGAACAGACTGTTACCACTCATACGACGTTTTTCTTGAGATTAAATTTAAAAAATTTAAAATTAAACTCAATAGGGTGTTTAAAATTAAACTCAATAGGGCGTCTTTAGTAGCTCCATCTATAAGCCCAGGTGATGAAGTACGCCCTGCCTACGGTGGAGCAATGACGTTAACCAGGACTTATAAAACCAAGCTAAAAGTGTTGAATTGGAAGACTGCGACGTCAGAAGCCTAAACTAGACTATCAGTTATGACGCTGTTAATGATGATAACGATAATAATAATGAAGATCTAAGCTATCTTCCATATACCGATAATACCATTTTTCTTAGCCTTTAAAGGACTTTTTCTTTGTAAAAGTCAGTTCGTCCTCATTCCATATTTTCATAAATTTTTGATGTTGAAAGCCTTCTGAAAAGAAGTTATTTCTTCTCCGTATCTCGACCCTCCAAAAATGCTTCTAGCCTCCGTAAAACTTATCATCTTGAAAAATAAATATTTCCCATAGGCCCAGTTTAACCTTGCGTAAGTCAAACTTGCAGATTCAATGAGCTTTGATGTCACATTTATCTTTTTCCTTTTTCGCAATATGTGGACATTTTACCCAAAGGATCTATTAGAATTTGTATGGGTTTTTTGATCATGTTTTTATCTTTGCTTAGCAGATGATCGATCTTCTGCAGCTGTCCTATTGGCTATTTTTAAGGAGTTTTTCGTGCGGTAGCATGCTAAGTCCAGTTGGAGGGCCGGTCATTTTTTTGATGGCTAATAGATTTTTCATGTATATTTTCTGTACTTCTTTTGTTAGTAAATTAAAGAAGAGTAGAAAGTAAATTGGTTTTTGAGAGTTAGCACAGGACCCTGCCTTAGTGGTATTTGATCATACAATCCCGTGGATTGTAGTCCAGTTATAAAAAAAAGTTGCTGTAGATACCGGACTTAGTTGAAGCTTTGTATAAGAATAGTCCCAATTGTTACAGTCTCATTATTTTTTCTCATACCTCTTCAGACTCTTTTATTGCGGAACAAAAACTAATTATTCATCGATTTTCAAATCAATTAAATTTTTAACAATTTTTCAATAACTTTTAGAATCATACGAAATCTAACAAATATTCTACAATAATAATAGAATCAAACCCATAAAATATTGTACTACAGTTAATAAGTAAAAGTAAGTAAATTGCATCAAAAAGAGGATTTTCAAGGAAGAGTAACATTTTCCTTTTTAAAAATGGACAAAATTCAATATGTCCTTTTAATAATAATGTTTAACTTGAAAAAAATATCAATGATTATCCCCCCAAAAAAAAAAACGGCCTATAAATAAGTAACTCCCAGAAGTAGACCTTTAAAAAGATAAAAAGAATATCTTTCAATATATTTGATGAGATAACATAAGTCAGATGTTTTTTAGAAGAAAATCTTTTGATCTTTTCCTCTTTTAACTTTAATATTTAAATCGATACTTTCATTAATAAAAATCTTTATAAATAATTAGAAAAAGTACTTACGTTTATAGATAATATTATTTTTTTTTTAATTATGTTAAGTAATATTAAACTTTATCAAATATAAAAATTATATAATACTTAAAAGCTACTGATCAATTATAAAAATAATTATAGTTTTTTTTTTTCATTAAGGAAATAATCTATATAATATTAATGTAGAAATTGAGAAATAGTTAAAAGAAACTTCGAAAACGAATTGATAAGGACTCATTTCAAAATTAATATTTCTTTTAAAAAATTATTCAACAAAAATGCTTTGATATTCATCCATTGAAAATATAAAATATTGAAGTGAAAAGTTATTTCACTCACCTATAAAAAATTGTTCTAAAGGATATCTCTAAGGAATGTTGAAATGTCAAAGATCAGAAAAAAATTGGCATATTTTGAAAGCGAAAGCTTTTCTATTGGCTACAAATTTATTCCTGGAAACGAGTATGATAACTAATTCTTCGAAATTATATTAAGGGAATTGGCAATTTTTAATTTTCGTCATTAGTTAGATTAATATCATGATGACTAGAGAAAGATTCAAATATATATGAATACTGCAACTGTACTAATGGTGGATAGGCTGCTATAGCCTGCATTGGATAAACTTAATGCTCCAGGCTTTAGTGTGGCGCGGCGATGGAGACTCTGCCTAGGATGGTCGTGTCTGTTAATTTTACTTCCTTCTGTTGAGTGCATACGTTGTTATGCAAGTTACTTCGTTCTGAATATCTAAAATATCAACAAAGAGCAAATCGCCCTTTCCTAACAGGATGTGGTACTTAGTCATTGGAGTAAGTAAATTGTTGCCTGAGGTGGAACGCTTGATAAGCGGGAATTAGTGGTTGGCTCTGTAAAGGACCAAAGTAGTTGTATGCCATTTTGTGGCTAGTCTGCCGTGCATTGGTGATATGTTTAATAGCTTCACCAAAATCAAATATTCTCAGCTAAGTACTAAAAGCTTACAAAAATGAACTGTATGAGGAATCATCTCAAACATAAAACGGCATACGAATGGATAACATAGAATGAAATTTCAAATTCTGTTAGCTTTGTAATGAAATTGTTCTTTTTTTGTTTCAGTTTTCAGGTGGAAATTTTATTTATTATTTATTAAATTTCAAAAGTCCAGAGTAATTATTAATTTTTGCAAGAAAAAAACTTTTGAGAGAAAATTATCGTAGAAAGCATACAAATCATTATTTGGTAATTTTTCAAAATATTATTTATCAATGAAGACTCAGTTTTAACGTATTTTTTTGTTATCTTATAATCTGATTTATATTAAGAAATAAAAAATGGATTAATCAATTCAAAATTGTATATTTTGAAAAGAATTTACTTAAAATTATAAGAAAATTTTCAATCAAAAGGAAATTGAAGCATCAACAGCATAAGAAAATTACATTAAACTGAACAGGTGTTACTGCATTTTTAATTTTTTGCTTAGTAGAGCTGAGTACTATCTTCCAGAAAATTATATTTTTTTTTACTATTGTCAATCAAGAAATCTTCCCAATCAGTATTGGCAATGATTAGAAGAACCTGAAACTTACAGTATTGTTCAAAAAAATTAGACGCCTAAAACTTAAAAAAAAAAATAATATTGCGTGTATATCTTAAAAATGCGGGATTGACAACAGATGGCATAACTTTTACACATGATTTGTGTTAATAATAACTCATATGGCATTTTGGAGGTTAAGCATCTGTCATTCATTCTCAATTAGTTATTGAACGAAATAGTTTAAACAACAAAGTTTTTTTTTGCTTCAAAAATGTCGAATTTCGTACCAAAAAAGTCCCATTTGCGGGAAGTGGTGATTTACTTCTTCAATTTGAAAAAAAGTGCAGCTGAAGCACATCGATTGCTCACCGAAGCTTATCCTGAATATGTTCCATCAATTTAAACGTGCGAGAGATGGTTTGTGCGGTTCAGAAGTGGTGATTTTGACACGGAAGACAAAGAACGACCAGATCAGCCAAAAAAGTTTGAAGATGAAGATTTGGAGGCATTACTCGACAAAGACTGTTGTCGAACTCAAGAAGAAATTGAAAAATAATTGTGAGTCACTCAAGCAGCCATTTCAAAACGTTTGAAACCAGCAGGATTCATCCAAAAGCAAGGAAATTGGGTCCCATATGAATTGAAGCCGAGAGGCGTTGAAAAGGCGATTTTGCATGTCCGAAATGCTGCTTGAACGGCAGAAAAAGAAGTCGTTTTTGAATCGAATCATTACTGGCGACGAAAAATAGATTCATTACGACAACCCAAAGCGCAAAAAATTGTATGTGAAGCCCGGCCAACCAGCCAAATCAACGCCAAAGCCAAATATCCATGGCGCCAAGGCAATGCTCTGTATTTGGTGGGATCAGAAGGGTGTGATCTATTATGAGCTATTGAAATCGGGCCAGATGATCACAAGCGACCTCTACCAAACACAATTAATCTGTTTGAAGTGAGCATTGGCCGAAAAACGCCCGGAATATGCGACCAGACACGAAGCCATAATTTTCCATCATGACAATGCTCGGCCTGATGTTGCAAGACCGGTTAAAAATTATTTAGAAAACAGTGGCTGGGAAGTTTTGCCTCACCCGCCTTATAGCCCAGACCTTGCCCCGTCCGACTACCATTTGTTTAGATCCATGCAAAACGCCCTCACCGGAATACGCTTCACTTTAGAACAGGGCATCAAAAATTGGCTCGATTCATTCTTGGCCTCAAAAGGGGAGTATTTTTTTTGGCGCGGAGTTCATATGTTGCCAGAAAGATGGGAAAAAGTAGTGGCTTCCGATGGACAATACTTTGAATAAAATATTTCGTAACAATTTTGCAAAATAAACACTCAAAGTTTGCCAAAAATCCCGCATTTTTAAGTTATAGCTGATCAAAAAATTTAATGTAACAGTATCAGCTAAAAAAATAGAACCCCAAATCAGAAATTTTCAATAGCAAAAAATGAACGACAAATTATAGAATAGACTCAAATAGATATGACAGACAAATATGAGTTTTAACTACATCAGCATATACGAGGTCTGCTCAAAAAGTATCGCGAATTTTGAATTTCCAAGGGTTACGTATATTCGATTTTCGATTTTTTTGTGGCGTTATGTTGGTTCTCACGTCTCTCCCTTATGCCGACAAGTTTGGCCATTTTAAATGTTCAGTTAATTTTTGACAGCTGCTTTTCTTGCACGTGTTTTAGCTCGTCTTCGATTTTTGCCCATTCCAAAAAATGGGTCAAAGAATCTATTTCGGGAACAAGAAAAAGTCACAGGGGGCTAGATCTCGGGAATACGGTGGCTGCGGCATTATTTGTGTGTTGTTTTTGGCCAAAAAATTCGTGCAGAAGCAACGATGCCTGAGCAGAGCCCGTTATTATGGTGCAGAAGCCAATTATTGTTCTTTCACAAATCCGGGCGTTTCTGGCGGATTGCTCGTGCAACTTGTGCATAACTTGCAGGTAATATTCATTTTTGACCGTTTTACCCTGTGGCAAGAACTCATGATGCACCGCGCCTCTGCAATCGAAGAAAACTGTAAGGAAAACCTTCACATTCGACCGAACTTGGCGCGCTTTTTTCGGTCTAGGATCGCGCGGCAGCTTCCATTGGGATGATTGAGCTTTGGTTTCCACGTCATAACAATAAACCCATGATTCGTCACCACTTATGATGCTCTGGAACAAACTTGGTTCATCGCGGACAGAGTCCAACAGATTAATGCGATGCTGTTTTTGGTCGAAAATGGGGAAAAATCAAAGACGAGCCAAAACACGTGCAAGCAAAGCAGCTGTCAAAAATTAACTGAACATTCAAAATGGCCGAACTTGTTGTCATAATTGAGAGACATGAGAAAATTAAAAATTAGAGATACTTTCGTATGTAAAACGACGAATGGCTGCAAAATTTACACAAGAGCTTACGGTACCCACCATTAAAAATGGTGGGAGTAGAATTATTATTTGTGGTTGTATGACTGATGATGGTGTATGCGAAATGTGAATATGTGAATGGATTCCTTTTGCAGCACTTTTTCGGTGACACCAATTTACATGGCATGAAGTTCCAATAAGAAAATGTCTCCTGTCATAATGAAGTCCAAACCAGGAAGCAGTTCAAAGAAAATTAGATCTAAATCCCATAGAATATTTTTAAGAGAACAATTTAGAAATTCTCGGGGCGCAACAAAATTTTATTTCATTTTTAAATACTAAATTAATCTTTAAAAAAATTCACTTATCTTTTTTTTGTTGTTGCCAAAACTTTAGTTTCAAATCAATTGATACTCCCAACAAAGTAATTTAAATTAATCGCAAGCTGTTCAAACAATATTTATTAGTAAAATATTATATAAGCAACTGGCAATTTAATTTAGATTTTTTTTAAATAGTATCATTCATAAAATTTTGTCGTTCATAGAATTTTTTTTTAGTTATTTTTGATTTTGGATATTTAGCAATGCGAAAGCTAAATGTTGATATTTTGATAAGTTGAATGTTAAAATAATTAATTAATAAAAAAAAGTACAAAACTACCAAACTACAATTTTAGATAAAAAGTTAAACAATTCACAAAATTGGGAACTATTAATTATTTATCTTACCCGTTTTGTACCAAAAAACCAACTACAAAAATCCACCCTTAAAAAAACTTATATAAAATTTATATTTCTAGGGTACAATTTATTATTAATCATAACAACATATCAGTCAGTTCTGTTTAATTTTGGAACTCAAATAAATTACAATTACCTACAAAACTATATCATTTGATCTCTTTTTTTTGCATTCATTCATTATTTAATAAAATGATGTTTTAAAACTACCTGGAAAAATTTTATAATAAAAAAATCGTTAATCTAAAGTACCATTTTCTAACGAAACTTTTTATACAGACATTCTGCTAATTTTTTAACGAAACTTTGTATTTAGGCATTTCAGCGGAGACTGTATATTTTGATGCTTTTTATATTTTGCTCATATGGAGAGATATAATTTTTTTATAGTATTTTTCTAAAAGAAATTTTTAAAAGGATAATTTCCACCATCAGGTTGAAAATTTTACAATTCACCTTCAGCTATTTATGGTTACTGGCCTACTTTGAGAATGGAGTTTTTAAGAATTCTTTTTACCATTTCTCCAATATATTTTTCAAAGTTTTTATTTAATCAATCAAAAAAAAAATTTAGAAATTGGTACCTCTTCAAAAATTATTAGTTTTTTATTAGTTGTAAGAATATAAGAAAAATTCCTTTTCAAATTGTAATTTTTCCTTTTTTTTTTACACTATGATTAGTTCACTCTTCCTGCACTATGAATGTTCACTCTTCCTGCAATATCAACAGTAAGCGTATTGCTAGTGGGTGAATGCAAAAGTTATGACCATTTTTTACATATACAATTAAACATTTTTTTTTTAAAATTTGTATTATTTATTTAATTAATTATATAATTTCCATCCGTTCTTATAACCTTCTTCCATCTTTCTATCAACTTATTAATACCATTAGTGTAAAATTCCATGGATTTGGATGCGAAAAATGTAGTAAGGGATGTTTTTACCTGTTATATTTTATCAAATTTTTTATCATTTAAAATTTTTTGAAGTGATCGGAATAAATGAAAATCGGAAGGAGCAAGATCTGGAGAATACGGTGGATGCTTGATAACATCCCAATTCAACTCATTCAGCTTGTGTTGGGTCATCATAGCCACATGTGGTCGCGCGTTGTCGTGATGAAACACTACCCCTTTTCTGTTTACCAATTCTGGTCTATCCTTTTGAAGGGCGATGTTCAATTTGGATAATTGCTGACAACATCGTTTTGCTGTAATTGTCTGATTGCGTTCCAAGAGTTCAAAATACACAATACCCTTACAATCCCACCAAACACAAAGCATACATTTTTTTTGATGGATTTCAGCTTTCGAAGTTGTTAATGGGGCTTGTCCAGGTATAGCCCAATATCTTTTTCTTGCCACGTTGTTGTACACAACCCATTTCTCATCTTCCGTTACCAAACGATTCAAAAAAGGTTCATGTTTTTGTCTCGCACTCAAAGCAACGCACGTTGAAACACGATCCAATAAATTGGCAGCCGACAACTGATGAGGTATCCAAACTTCGTACCGCGAAACCATCCCCATATGCTTCAAATGTCTTAATATGGTTGTTTGGTTGACTCCCATCATCGACGCGATCTCCCTGATGGTAAGACGTGGATTGGTGTCAATTATGACTTTTTTCTTGTCCGCATCAGACTTCAATGGCCGCCCGGTACGTGGTTTATCAATTAGTGAAAAATCCCCAGATCGGAATTTTGTAAACCATCTTCGTACCTGTGGAACTTTGATGACATACACTTCGCAAATGTTTTTGGTTGCCACACTTGCAGTATTATCTTTACAAAATTCATAAAGTAAACAATGACGTAAATGCACTTTATCGACCGACATTTTGAAAAAATACAAGGGCTCTTCACTGCACTCTGGCCAGGCCAAAACTGAATATAAAGTAGAGGGAAAGCATCTTTTATACAATGGAATCATTTAAAAGAAGATACTATTCATCATTTCTGAAGAAAAAATTTTTTTAACCTAGGATCATAAAAAACGGTCATTCACCCAATATTTTCTTACGAAACCACCCCTTGACCAATTGTATTACTTTGAAAATAAAAACTTCTCCCGGACTTATTCAATTCAAAATATATAAAAATTTGAACAAATTTCTTACATAAAACGTGATTTTTAAATGAATAGAATTAACCAAAGGACATTTTGATAGTAAATTTTTACCTCCCTTATATTCATGTGTATAAAGAGGATATCATAAAAAAAAATACAATATGTACAAATCCACGCACGTGTAAATATCTAAGAGGCCAAAGATACATAATATATACTTGTATATATTGTAGATGGTGGCACGTTGCTTGAATATTTATCTCAACGAAATTGGCTATTTTTGCAGAGACATGTTCAAAACAGACTTTGCAATACTTTTTGGATACAATACATGAATTTTTTCAACAATTTTATCCATTCGAAGAAAATGTTCATTTTCAGTACGATTCCTATATCTATTTTTCAAATATTTATTAAACCTGCATTTTTTTCCTTCTTATTTTGAATAAATCTTTCTCAATTTTTTTCTCCATTTTTTTTTTTTTAATAAAAAATTATTTAATATACTGTAAAAAATTACAGCCGTTTGCTTAGAGAAAATATTAATATTTTCAATTTTGTGTTATAGTCTGTACATATTCGAATATAAACAATAAAATTCACGTTGAACAGAATGCAGCTAGTAATGTGCAAGTAGGAAACGAAAAAAGTCTATCATTTTAAACTATAGAATAGAATAGAGTTATTCAGGATATTAAAATAAAAAAGAAAACATATAGCAACATAGAAGGATAAAATATAGGAACAAAAAAAAAGGAATAATTGAAATGCACAACACTTGTGCAAGGATGTTGAAAATATGCCGGATGAAGTCGAATGGTGCACAGCAAAATTAAAAACGTGATGCAACGCCTTTAACGAGTTCCGTTTCCGTTCTGTACTGTTTTTCTTCGGTTCGTAATTTTTTTTTTGCTTTCAAATCCCAATCCAAGAGAATTCATATGTTGGCATATTTTGCTGGTGCATTCTTAAATTGATTTTTGAAATTTCCTTTTACTTTCTCTTAACAGATTTTATTTCTTGGCTAAAACTATTGAAATCAATATTTTGCATCTGACATAGGACATTTTTTTTTTTTAGAAGATTAGTTTCTTGTTTACTTTAGAAGGGAGAATTAGTGTGATTTCTTTAATTTCTACAAATACAAATGGAATTTTTTAATTTTGAAATGCACCACAGATACTACAGTGACTACAAAAATTGTAGATGACTTTGTTATTAAAAATAAATCTTAACATTTTTAACGGATCAAGAAGCTTAGAAAAAATATATAAGATTTCAAAAAACTTTTCAAAATACAAATAATTAAATAGGTAATTAATGAAAAAAAATCTAAATACACTTTTAACTTTGAATTGATAGTTTTAAATAAAATGTTTTTAATATATTTCAAATGTTTTCGAAAATGCTGTAGAGGAAAGGAATTTTTTTTTTCAAATCAATTGTCGTCCTTAAATATTTTATTAATTCATCGACTAAGATATCACTGATCCTGTAATTAGAACAAGCACATAAGGATGTCAGTGCTGATTAACGTAAAGGATAATGGTGAGGGGGTCTAAACTGAATTAATAGTTAGAATTTTTTCAGATTGCGGGATTAATGATGACTAAGTTGTCGATAAAAATTTATGAGGTAGGAAGTAGAGGATAGCTTTTAAACTAGGGTAAGAGGGGGCCAGTTCTAGGGAATGCGGTGGCTGCGGTATTATTAGTGTGTTGTTTTTGGTAAAAAAATTCGCGCACAAGGAACGATGCATGAGCAGAGCCCGTTATTATGGTGCAAAAGCCAATTTTTGTTCTTTCACAAATCCGGGCGTTTCTGCCGGATTGCTTCTCGCAACTTGCACATAACTTACAGGTAATATTCCTTACTGACCGTTCTACCTTGTGTCAGAATTTATGATGCATCACGCCCCTGCAATCGAAGAAAACTGTAAGTACTTCACATTCGACCGAACTTGGTGCGCTTTTTTCGCTCTTGGCTCGTGCGGCAGCTTCCATTGGGATGATTGAGCTTTGGTTTCAACGTCATAACTATAAACCCATGATTCGTCACCAGTTTTGACCCTTTGGAGCAAATTTGGATTGTCGCGGACAGAGTCCAACAGCTCCTTAGCAATGTTAATGCGGTGCTGTTTTTGGTCGAAAATAGGCAAAAATCGAAGACGAGCCAAAATTAACTGAACATTCAAAATCGCCGAACTTGTCGGGATAAGTGGGAGACAGGAGTACCAACATAACGCCTCGATACTTTTTGAACAGACGTCATATGGCAGAGAAGTAATGAGACTGGATTGATTTGGCGAAACTGCGTGATAGTTTTGAATATCATTTAAAAAATATTATTATATAAATAATATTTGTGTAACATTTAAATATATGCTTGGACAATTGAAAACTATTTTTATTTCGAAACATTGTCCTGTTCTCCTTACCCTTGATTCTAAACCAATTTTAAAGACTCTTCATCCTAGGCTGATAAATAGTTAAATAGACTGGAATATATTTAGAAACAAACTAACCAACATATTTACTTGAAACGAACGTTAAAAACTGCAAACGACATTAATGATGCTGTAAATAACAAATTTTTTTTATATATTGTAATAAAACAAGATGAATATAAAAAAAATTTTAACTGAAAGGATTGGATTTGATTTTAACGAAAAAGCTTTAATAGAATCCTAGATATCTAGCCGGTAAGTTCAAATTAGTTTTATTTGGGCATTTTGTATAAATACTTTGCTGTTTTTAATAAGTTTAGAATGTTTGCTTAGTAGTCAAATGTTTGGATAAGTACAGTTCTAGGCAACCCATTAAGTGTCGCGAGTATTTTACTACTACTAAGATATATGAGAGGACAAGACAATAGGATAAGAATAAAAGTTATGCGGACACATTTTCGTTCGCTTGCTTTTATTCTCTTTATGTGTAAATCAAGTAGAGAATGACGCCAAGAATGCTGCTCTGAATGAACACATGTAAATATTGGGGACATTTCCGCGAGTTCAGAACCTTAATTTAACTAAAAATCCCGGTTTGTTAGGAATAATTTTAGTACAAGTTAATATGAGGATTGAAAAATGCTCTAGAATTATTAGAGTAAATCCGTATACCAAACTTAATAAAAAGTTTAACTAAAATTTGTATAACAAGACAAGATGAATATAAAAAAATAATTTTAACTGAAAGAATGGATTTGATTTTAACAGAAAGGCTTTAATTAAATCCTAGAAATCTATTCGGTAAGTTCAAATTAGTTTTAGTTGAACATTTCGTATAAATACTTTGCTGTTTATAGTAAATTTAGACTCAACGTTTATAGTAGTCAAATGTTTGGATAAATATAGTCCTAGGCACCCCCCTTAAGTGTCTCGACGTATTTTACTACTATTAAAATGTATGGAAAAATATGATAATAGGTTAAGAATAAAAGTTATGTGGACACATTTTCGTTCGCTCATTTTTATTTTGTTCATAGAAGAGCAAAATAAAAATTCAATATAAAGAAGATATACACCGAAACAGTAAGTTTTCTTGTTCTGAAATTTGTTGAGAAGTAAATTTTAGGATTCGTATAGTAGACTCACGGCATAGCTCTATCGGGTAACGCCCAAGGATTTTTTTTTTTCTTCAAAACCGTACAAGGCATAAGCCCGAGCAATATGTGATTTTACAAAATCTTCAATTGATCAGAGACAGATGCAATTCATGTTACACTAGACAACCTAAAAACGTCAGAAATATAATCGAAGTAATAAAAGAGGAAGAATAAGAAGAGTTATTTATAACTGGCTACCAAAATACAGTTAATTGGCATGATGTGATATTGTAGACGCAGAAAAAGCCTAACATTGCCTTAGGGGTGCGAACCCTGAAATTCTGGTTGACGTTTCTAAGGGAACTCGAAAGCAAGATTGTTCCAAATTTAGAGTAATCTATTTTAAAAGCGAAGTCGGGGTCAGAGGCCCCACATTCTTAGGCAGACCACCAAGAATGGGCCTTGACTATTGGTGTAGGCTTCGAAGTAGCTGTGGATTTTAATAGGGCGCAGTCTGAGGTGCATACGTTAGGAAGTTTCGCACGCTTTCCAATAAGTACCATCGATTTTCCTATTTTAATCCATACATATGCTTAGCTGAAACGTGAAGGTGGGTGGATTGAAGAAGAAGAAAACACGAAACTAGTAATAGGGGATATTATGGCCAATAGGCTTATGCACCTCTTAGGATAACGCAGGTAGAGGGTATGTAGAGAATATTAAATAAATTAGAGAAAAGTTTAAAAAAATATTCCCAATAAAAATTGTTGAATTTTATTTTCGTGTGATTTGTCAGAGTATTTCTAATTTTTTTTGTTTAGAAGGTAATGCACAATACGATATGAATTAAATTTATTGGAAAATTTAATCAAATAAAATTGGAAAAATTCAAATCTGAAGAAAGGAAGAAACAACAAAATAAGAAATTAGTTTTATAAAGGTGAAATCCAGATGCATAAAAAGAACAAAAAATTACTCTCAACAAATCTATAAATCTACAAATTGATTTAAGTGGATTCTCGTAAGTAAAATAAAAATGAACTGGGAACAAACAGTTGTCATTCATGTACAATCGATGATAAATAATTAAAAGAGTGCATTAGGATTACAATTTTTATCGAATGGACGAGTATATATAGATTCTATAAAGGATGTGGGCTCTCAGGATTTTAAATAGCATATTCGTATAGGAATTTGTTCACATCCTTTTAATTGATTATTTAACAAAAAAATTTAGGAAACATTTAATTCATATGGATACTTAAATATCACTAAAGGATGCTTAAATGCAAAACAAATAATAAACAAAAAATCATTAAAAAAATTAACCACATATTTTTTAAGCATTTTAATAAAAAAGAAATGAGAGGAGAAATTCCACCAGAAAAAAAATATGCTTTTAAAAAATTACAATTCATAAACATTCATCTTTTTCTAGCCCCATTATACGCTCGTAAGACTGTCATCGCAAAAATCATCACCCACCAACCTCTTGTGCTAATAATAATTTTCATACTTAACCATTTTCAACAAAAGCAATTTTCGTGTTCAATTTAAGAACCTTTTTCATTGTTGGCTTTGTAATCGAATAGCAACAAAATACGTAGAACCAACCAACCACCTTTTCATCGCTTTCTATGCTAAGCCCACTTTTCAACCCCAATTAGACAGAAAATATTCACTTTTTCGAAATAATTAAAAAGTAACAAGCCGTTTACTGCTTACAAGAGCCGTTCATCGTCATCGCTTGGTTTATTAACACTTGCCTATAATGAATATAAAATTTGCATAATGACTTTAAAAGCAAATTTATTGTCAACGAGTGTCGTTGACGGTACGCCAAATTTTTCGCTGTCAGACCCATAGAAGGGTAGTTTTCTATGATAATAGTTGGACACTTGGCCAGGCTAGTCCAATCATACAATTACGTAAGTATTGGTATTTACCTTCATTTTATAGGCTAGACATTATAGTTAACCGAGTACAATATAAGCTACCCCCTCTAATAAAAGGCAATATTCTCCTTCTCACACCGTCAAGTCTATCAACAAAAATATAATCTCATAATTGAATCACACGCTTTCAACCAGCGGACTCTATTCTATGCGCCTCGAATGTCTCAAAAATTTTCTTGTATCCATCATGATTGAGGGTAATTTTGGAATGAGGATAGGCATTTCTTAAACATAGTAAGTGGCAGATGAGGGTAATTAATTTCAATTGTGCAAGAAAAATTCCCTCATTAATAAAATTTCACCAAATATTTTTTCATAATTTTTTCCAATTCTACTCTTTGGTTTTCCTTGGTGAAAAAGTAAAAAAAAAATTAAAATTTATGATAATACATTGAAAGAATATAAAATTTCTACTATTAAGGACAATGTTCGTGCTATTTTGCTACGAATTTATACGGAAAGGTATGAAAATGGAATTCATTTAAATTGGCCTTAAAGCTGATGCTATATCTATTATTATGGGAAGCTTTTTCGAACATTTCCTTTTTCATTATACTCATTTAATATTTATTCTGAAATTATACTATGCTAACAAAATTATTTAAATATTTTTTTTTTTAATAAGTTATTGAATAAAACACAAACTGTTGGACTATATTGAATATTTTTGATTATAAAAAATAAATTAGCTTGGTTTGTTAATGAAATTTGAGTAATTTTAAAAATATATTGAAAAATATTTATTTTAGTAGCCCGATAATAAAATATCAAAACTTACAGAATTTAAATTGAAACTTTTGCAAAACTTGAGAATATTGACTAATATTTTTAAATGCTATAAAAAATTTGAGATGTTGGTTGAAATGATACCGATTTTAGGGGCTCGTTCAAATTAAATTTTTCAACCATAATTGAAATACAGCTCATCATAAAAGGTATTAAATGGTTACATTTAAATTCTTTTGAAAGTTTTTTATTAATTGCCAGGAGACATCTTCCTTTTGCAGTCATTTTTGATTTGGGATTGCAATTCTGCCATTACTTCACAGATGCTCCAAAGTTTAAGGGATTATCAGTGTAAATACTAAATCTCCAAATAACGAGTCCTAGGAACTTTTTGCATGATAAATCCCAATTTTTCCATATTATGTGGATAGTGAAGCCGTTTTGTTAAAACTATTGTACCTCTCTTCTTTTATTTAAAAAAGAAAAATCCATAACAGAAGAGGGAACTCAAATAAGTAATTTATTACAATAAATTGATAATTTTATAGTAAAAGAAATATTAATTAAGTTTAATAAAACTAATTAACAACAAAATTTAATCAAAAATCAATTAAGTTAGATAAAATGCAGAAAGAAAAGAACGAAATAAAATTGCGAATTTTCAAATAATTTTTATCATAAAAATATGAAACTAAGGCAAATTACGAGTAATTAATTTATTTAATATCTTACAATTAATTTAAATTAAAAAATATTTTATGGTAATAAAACAGAAACTATGCTTAAATTAAAGTGTAAATAAAAAAATCAATCATTTGTGTTCGATCGTTAATATGTTTAAGAGAAAATCCTTAGTTTAAGTGTGTATTTTTAACTTTTCTAGAATTAAGATGATATTTATATTACATAATAATTAAAATAAATTAATGAAATGTTTCTCTTTTATAACACTAGGTTTCTCCTTCCTCAAGTTTCTAGCTTGACGATCCTGCCATTTTTGAACTAAAAATATTCCCACTAACTAAAGTTAATCGCAAATAATTGGCCATGAAGAAGCACCTGAGCTTTCTACCATAATAGTCAACGGTCCAGTCAACTAATTTTTTTTACTATGATTGGTTCTTTTATTTTGGGTTTATTCTTAATATTTTTTTTCAAAATTTTGCTTTGCTCCCAATTTTTATACTTATCAAACTATTTCTTATTTCCTACTCTACCCCAACCTAAATATTTTGCTGATAGCTATTTGTTTACATTATCCTCTCCCTTGAAGAACTTAGGGCCTGCATGTGGCTCCATGTAAAAATTACTGCCACAATGCTAGGATACAGTCATTTTTTCTGAGTACGATCATAATTAACCATTTTTCCCTGGAACTCAGTGATCGCTTACAACGGCAGGCTGATAAATCAGTGATAAATACATGAAATATAGCTAATATCAGCAAAATAATATTTTGTTTAATATTTAACATTCCTAAAAAGAGTTTCTTTTTGATTCTTATTGGTTAGTGTTTTATATTAATATGAAAAAAATATTAAAAAAGCACTTTTTTTTTTGAGGGAAATAAATTCTGATACTAAAACAAAGCTTGAAAAGGGTAATTGGGACTTTGTGGTTTACTGAATTTTCTTATTGTGGTACAGGCACATGTGCCAAAGACATTCAGTTTAGGTTACCACCAAAAAATTGAATAAAAAAATTCATGATATCGATTTAAAACAGTATTAGGTATAAGTGTATAATATAGCTGACATGGTAAACATATCAAAAATAAGAGTGGACAACAAAATATGCATGGGGTTCTGTATTTGCTCACTCCTGATCAAAAACGTGCTCTCGAAATTACTTAAATAAAGTCTTTGAACATTGTAAGCGTAATGTTAATTACGAACTGTCGATGAAATATGAATTCACTTTATTTAACCAAAACTGAAAGTTCAGTCAGAACGTGCACCAAAGAAGTGACTAAATGGCGTAAATGATTATGTTTGCAGTTTTCTGAGACGCATATTACATCATCTTGATCAAATATTTTGAAAATGAAAAACTGATAATAGGACAGTATTAAACAGCATTATTAGACCAGTTTAAAAGTGAAATCAATAACAAACGACCGTATTTGGTAAAGAAAAAATTTTGTTTCATTGTGACAATGCGCCTGCATATCCATCGGAAATTTCAACAAAAAATTCCATTCACCGCCAATCGTATACTCTAGATTTGACTCTGTAGCTTTTTCTTATTTCAAAACATGATAAAATAGTTTGTTGGACAGAAATTTTTATCCAATACTGAAGTTATAATCTAAACTGAAGTATATTTTTCAGAGTTTGACAAATCGTTTTACACGAATGCTATAAAGGCGATTGGAATATCTTTGGACGAAGCTTTGCTTTCATTTATCACCAACTTATCAGACTAACCTAGTACGTACTTTTCCAATTAAGCTTTTAATCTCCCCTCCTTAATCGCTACCTCACGGATACAGATTTAAAGAATTTTTTTCAATATTTCATAAACATAACATAATCAAAAATTAATAAAATTATTATTCTTTTTAAAAGTCGATTTTGTACATTTTTATAAAGAAAAATGTACAAAATCGACTTTTATAAAGTACATTTTTATAAAGATACGAGTTTTTTTTTTTCAAAATAAATTATTAAACATAATTTAAAGAAAATTTATTTTCCCACAAGTACAGTAATGTAGATTTTTTTTATTAATAATATTCCAAAAGAAATGGAATTTAACTTTTATATTTACGCTCGGATCATGTGTCGTAACATTCACGTCCTTGTCCAAGTTCACGTTTATGTCCTTTTCACCTTTATCTTATCAGAAAAGCACCGCTAGCAACCGAGGTGAAGCTATCGTGGTTAATATATCGTCTAGCCTTGATCCCAACTGACTGTCATCATGGTTAATATGTTCCCCAAATCTCAGGCTGATCCCGGCTGACTGGCTGTTGTTTTTGTCAGCAATGTTAGCCGTAATTAAAAATGACTTCATTCCAAGATGATTTTCCATACAATGAGAAAATAGATTTTCGCTTAAGGGTACAATTTAAGGAGTTGAGAAATGGTTTTGACATTATTGTCGACCTTTTTCCCATCTAAATTTACCTTCTGGCATAGCATATTCTATGCAATATTTTGGTTGCCTTTTCCTTTAATTCATTTTCCAGCGGGAATGTTAGGAATCTACTAGAAAAATCTAATATTTTAGATGAAATCTTATACTCACAATATATTCCATTTATATTATTTCTAAGGGTATGAATGAGTCTTAATTTTTGATCTCCAGTCTATTACATGATTTCCAAGCGTGACTCTATTGACCCAAACCCATGTCAGGCCGCGGAAGTATGCTCTTCAATTTAAATCCCTCACCATTCGCTTTACTGTCTGTTTATGTTTGTTGGGCAAACAATTTCATTTGTTCAGATTGAATCTAATAAGTTTCGGAGATTCATTTATCAGACAGTATGACCTATTAATAACTTCCTATCTACCCTTTGCCTTACTTATGTGCACATACATTGCTGTACCAAATACTCGTATATCATTTAGATTTTCCCATCTCATATAATACCAGAATTATAGTCGAAAGATTACTAATATTTTATAGAGAAAAATTTTCTCTTCTATTAAAGTTATTTGCCATAAATAAAGATAAGAATTTAATGCATTCTATTTGAAAGTAAATATTTTAAGTATATTTTCTATTCAAAATAAATATAAATAAATAGAAAAGAATCTTAAAATTAGTCTAAAATATTTTTTTTATATCGTTGCAAGCAAGAATTTTTAAATATATTAAACACTAAAACACACATTTTAACATATATTAAAGTTTTTTATATTTTAATTTTACCTACAATATAATAAAAATCAGGTTTAGATAACATTATTAAATAGTTTTAAGGATTATTCGGAGTTAATATCTAGCGACTTATTGTAAGTAAGCATGGGACTAGTGACGTTTAAGTCATCGAGGGGAATTTTTGGGCGAATAAGTTTGATTGGGTTGATGAGGGTGAAAATTTTTCTTTTTAATACAAGACATGGTAAACAGGTATATTAAGGGATCATGGAAAATTTTAAAAGATATTTTTAACTAAACGGATTGGATTCGCTGGGTATTAGAAGGTTTAGCAAAGCCCCAGATTTCTAGTCGGTAAGTCCATCTTGGCTTCTGTAAAGCATTATATAAAACTACCGTTCTGTATATATCTGCAGTCCTTGAAATTCTTAATTAACTAATAAATAGATTGTGGCATAGGCTGCGTGGTACGTAGCACCTATTTTTTAAAACCACATGTTCGTTAAATCAATATCTTCCAATTCATGCCACAAAAAGTTTATTTTTATCGATTTGGATCGGTCATCATTGACAGAAAGGATACCTCCTTCCTCATTTGCAAAAAAAACAAAACCAATGACGCTACCGTACCTTAAACCACACTCAACGATCACTTTTTTTATGTATAAAGGTTTCTCGTAAATAATTTGTAGATTGACTTCAGCCTACTAATGGCGTTTAAGTGGTCGATGTGAATAATTATGATTCGAAAAATGAGAGTGAAACTTTTTAATACGAGACATGGTAAATAAGCCTATTAACTGATCATGGAAAATTTGAAAATATATTTATAGCTAAACATATTGGATTCGCTAAATGAGAAGGTTTAGAAAAGCCCCAGATTTCTAGTCGGTAAGTCCATCTTGGCTTCTGTAAAGTATTATATAAAGCTACCGTTCTGTATATATCTGCATTTCTTAAAATTCTTAATTAGCAAATAAATAGATTGTGGCATAGGCTGCGTGGTACGTAGCACCTATTTTTTAAAACCGCATGTTCATTAAATCAGTATCTTCCAATTCATGCCACAAAAAGTTTATTTTTATCGATTTGGATCGGTCATCATTGAGAGAAAGGATACATCCTTCCTCATTTGCAAAAAAAAATAAGGACCAATGACGCTACCGTACCTTAAACCACACTGAACGATCACTTTTTTTATGTGTAAAGGTTTCTCGTAAATAATTTGTAGATTAACTTCAGCCTACTAATGGCGTTTAAGTGGTCGATGGGTACTTTTGGGCGAATAATTATGATTCGAAAAATGAGAGTGAAACTTTTTAATACGAGACATGGTAAATAAGCCTATTAAGTGATCATGGAAAATTTTAAAATATATTTATAGCTAAACATATTGGATTCGTTAAATAAGAAGGTTTAGCAGAGCCCCAGAGTTCTAGTCGGTAAGTCCATCTTGGCTTCTGTAAAGTATTATATAAAACTACCGTTCTGTATATATCTGCAATCCTTGAAATTCTTAATTTGCTAATAAATAGATTGTGGCATAGGCTGCGTGGTACGTAGCACCTATTTTTTAAAACCACATGTTCGTTAAATCAATATCTTCCAATTCAGGCCACAAAAAGTTTATTTTTATCGATTTGGATCGGTCATCATTAACAGAAAGGATAACTCCTTTCTCATTTGAAAAAAAAACAAGGACCAATGACGCTACCGTACCTTAAACCACACTCAACGATCAATTTTTTTATGTGTAAAGGTTTCTCGTAAATAATTTGTAGATTGACTTCAGCCTTCTAATGGCGTTCAAGTCGTCGATGGGTACTTTTGGGCGAATAATTATGATTGCAAAAATGAAAGTAAAACTTTTTCTTTTTAATATGAGATATGGTAATTAGGTCTATTAAGGGATCATTGAAAATTTTAAAAGCTA
Source organism: Atherix ibis (assembly GCA_958298945.1). Lineage (NCBI taxonomy): Eukaryota > Metazoa > Arthropoda > Insecta > Diptera > Athericidae > Atherix > Atherix ibis. The sequence continues at coordinate 43,597,486 of OY282610.1, forward strand.
TTTTTAACAAAACGGATTGTATTCGCTTGGTATTAAAAGTTTAAGCTGAATTCTAATCGGTAAGTCAACCTTGGCTTCTGTAAAGCATTATATAAAACTATATTTTTATATTTTTCTAGGATTCGATGTAGTTGTCGATATTATATATTTTTTTTTATTTTTTATATTTGACAGTTTTCATTTCTGTCAAAAAATATATTTTTGGAGTATACCTTTCAGCTTTCTTCGTTTTCCTATTTGAGTCCAGGTTGACTCGCGGATCCACTCTTTCCTCTTGTAGTTCCGAAAGCCCGTTGCTTCCTCTGCAGCGGACTTTAGTTTGCCCAGTAGAGAAGGCCATGTCAGCCTTTCGGCATTGTGGCTAACTTCCTCCAGGTTGTTCTTAAATATCTCGGCTGTCTCTGGATTCTGTAGGCGTTGGATGTCGTGCCTGCGTTCTGCGCGATCTTGTTGTTTCTTAGTTGCCGCAGGCCTTAGTCTGACCACCCCAAGTAACAGCTGATGGTCGCTGTATATGTCAGCTCCTCAGATTGTCTTGACGTCCAGGAGCGATCCGAGGAATTTTTTGCTTATCAGGATGTGGTCTATCTGGTTGCGGGTCACGCGATCCGGAGACTGCCAGGTGTATTTGTGGATGTTCTTGTGAGGAAACTTGGTGCCACCGATGAATAGTTGATGAGTTGAGCAGAGGTCAGTGAGACGGTTCCCGTTGTCATTTCCGTCTGCATGAAGTCTGTGTGTTCCAATGATCGAGCGAAGATCAGTGTTGTCCCGGCCTATTTTAGCGTTAAAGTCGCCCATTACAATTTTGATGTCGCTCTTCGGGGCAGATTGAACGCAAGTCTCTAATTGGTGGTAAAAGGCTTCTTTATTGGCGTCATCATCTACTTCAGTTGGAGTATAGCACTGCACGATGGTGATGTTTCGGAACTTAGAGTGGAACCTGGCTGTCAGAAGGCGGTCGGAGACCGGTTTGTAGCCCATGAGAGATCTCTTTGCGTTGGCTGATAGGATTAATCCGACTCCACAGTGGTGTCCACTGTCGTTGCCGCTGTAGATGAAGTGTTCACCCGTCTGCGTTGCGAGGACTCCTTGATGTTTCCACCTTATTTCGGAGATTCCCAGGATGTCGAGATTGTAGCGTCGCATTTCGGAAGTAGCTTGCGCCAGACGAGAAGTTTGGGAGAGAGTCCGCACGTTCCAGGTACCTATTCGGGTTGTTCGGTGAAAGCCAAATGTCGTTTTGCCTGAGGTATTGTCCGGATGATTACTCTTGTGCTGTTTCATGATAAGATGTTTTTGTATGGCTTGCGGCTTATCAGGCCAGCTAAGCAACCCCCAGTAACGTTGGGGGACCCTACGGACTACATATGTAAGGCTTGTAGTTGGCCTCTCACCCCGGCACCAATGCCGAGATGGCGGCAGCGGGAGTCGAACCCGCTACCTATCTGCGACACGCGGTTTTCCCAAGCGGTCACCCATCCGAGTACTAACCACGCCCAGTCCTGCTTAACTTCGGTGATCTGACGAGAACCGGTGGATCCAGGATGGCACGGTCGCAGCATATTATATATTAAATGCTAGTTTTTTATATGGATACCATTTCAAATGTTTATCGAAATAAAGTCATAGTTATTGAACTTAGATATACAGCGGTATGCCACTTGCATTAAGATGTATGAGAAGAGATGTCTTACGATGCCGTGTAAAAGTTATGTTGATACTATTCCGTTCGTTCACTTTAATTCTCCATTTGGTAAACTAGTTCTGGAAAATTTAGATTTAGGTTTGAAAAATTCCGGAAGAATATTGAAGATTTTCGTTAGATATAAACCAGGTCACATTATGTGTATATATGGCAAAGCAGAAACAAGAAAAGATTGGAATATTGGAGACATCGTTCGTTAGATTAATTTATTTGAAAATATCAGTGTATAACAACTTATTGAAGTATCAGTTAATTTATGAGAGTGCTTTAAACTGTCCATATATTTAAATTAATATAAAAGTTACAATTTAAAAAAAATAAAAAGGAAAATTTAAAATTCCGTTCATCTATGAACTTAACAAAAACAACTATACTCGTAAATAGCTTTATAGCCCTGCCAGCTTAATAATAATTAAAAGGCAATCTGAAAATATGTTAAACAAACAATCAGATATCTAAAAAATATAGAAGATTATGTAATACATTTACAAACGGGGTGGTAATTTATGAAAAAAGAATTCAGAAATGCCGAAAAAAAAACCTCAAGTTTAATGGTAAAACACTAGCCAAATTGATGTTGGGAATCCTTTACAATCACCCTAATGGACGCTAATTACAAATTAATTACAAAATTTATCTAAAATTACAATCACATAACATATCGATGTAAGCATTTGGCTATGGAACAGGGGCACCAAAACCAGAAGCGCCTAGCAACATCGCCAACAACAAAGCAACATCAGCAATTGTAATAGCAATTTGGGGCTATGAAGGCAGCTCAACTATCGAAGCTATTCTGTCCTATTAAGGGTGATTCCCGCGCAAAAGGATTTCCAGATGGTAAAGGAAACACGCCGACCAATGCACATACAGTGCATGTTGGTACAGAAACAACACACCATTCGCCAGAGATCTGTTCTGGCATCCATTCGGGAGCAATTAGCGACCATATATCCAAGTGCATCGACTAAATTGGATTCAGTTACAATTAATCATTTTCTTCGAGCATTATACACAATCCTTTGCATTATGTTGCGATGCTTAACATTATTTTACATTGCGTGTTTGTCTGCCTGTTTTTTTTCCTCTTTGATCACTTTTTATTATTATTAGTAATTATTTTTATCAAAAAATAACAAATAATAATAATAATAATAATAATAATAATGGTAATGGTAGGTAAGAACATATAACAAAATAAAAGCAAAACAATTCAATTTTTCTTTCAACAATAATAGTGAACAGATGATATTTTATGGGTTACATTATTAGATTGGTCTGCTTTACATGTAATTTTAGAAACAATCTAGCAAAATTTTGCACTTAATATACCAAATAATTTTCAATTGAAACCTGAAACGTTATTATATTAGCACAATGAAGACTAATTGCACTTCTGACTATCGGAAAATTTTCTATAAAAATTAAATTTGATCCTTTATTCCATGACTAGTCCTTGTTCCATCATATTGTTGATAAATTCTTGAATGAAGATTTTTGCTGAAGATAAATTTCTAGGTAGAGTTTTTATTTTTGCTACAGCTAACTGAGTTATTGAAAAGAATAATAGAATAAAAATATCGGAAAAATGATATTAAATTGCCAAATATTGTGAAAATTTTTCGGAAAAAAAGATATGAAGTTAGTAATTGGTTTTATTATAAGAAACAATTTTTTTTTCATAAGAAAGTCCTTCGCTTTGAGATAATTTTAAGATAGTATTGCAGAAAAAGTATTTAAAGTAATAGTTATACAGGGTTTTTTAACTTGTAGCTATGGGAAGTGTAATAAATGCAATTATGTTCTAAATAATAACATTATTTAAATAGGCAAGTCTGTCTGCTTCATTTACAGAACCGAATATTATGGTTTAAATTTTCGATCATCTAATGAAATAAATCAATGGTTGCCAGTTTCTTGACATAAGCTAATGACTACAAATAAGCCAACAAAAAGAAGTCCAAAAGTGTTACATCCCAATTTCTTGGAAGCCATTGCATATCAGCATTTCTTGAAAATATTGAATAAATCGATTGTGGCATAGGCTGCGTGGCACATAGCACCTATTATTTAAAACCACATGTTCGTCAAATCAATATTTTTCAATTCAGGCGACAAAATAGTTTATTTTTATCAATCTGAATCGCTCACAATTGACAGAAACGATAAATCCTTCCTCATATCTTAAACCATACTCAACGGTCACTTTTCTTAAGTGTAAAAGTTCTTCGTAAATAATTTGTACATTGACTTCAACCCATTAACGACAACTTTATTTTTTTTTATTGAAAAAAAATGCAGAATTTTAATCTGCATTATTTTCAAGTTGATCCAGACCAAAATCAGGCGTTTACGATAGGTCAATGGTTTTAAATCTTGTGTGCTAAGAATTTTTTGAGGATAAAAGTCAAAATCCAATCGTAAAATAAGCCGTGTTATTGTGGCAACGATTAGAAAATATTGAGAATAGTTTTCATGAACACTTATCTGAATAGAACGCAAATATTGTATAAAGAAAGATTGCGTTCGAAACTTTCCACAGTCGCAACGAATAGCGAGCATAAATTGGAAGAAATGCGCGATAAGTTGCAATAAATGAACAATTATTATGACCAAAAAAAATTAGATAATTTTGAAGAGTTATTGAGGAGTGTATCTTTTAACAAATAAATTGTACAATAAATCTTACTAAATATAACTGATAATACCAAAAGATTTTGTCATTTTAAAAATGGCTGCACGATTCTTTTAAAAATATATCGGATTTATTGAAAATAATCCAATCTAGTCCTGCTGAACTATAATAATATACTCCAGACGTACAGGCTTTGCGTCGTGGATATAGAAAAATTATATGAAAGATAGCACTAAGGATAGTCTGGTAATATGGCCGACTTCCCTTTCATATACAAGAGCTTGTGCTTTTATTTCGCCTAGAGTTGCAATAGAAAGTGAAGTTGTTGCAAATATGTGCATTTTTTGCTTGCCTTCAATATAGATAAATGATCAAAATGAGAAAGAAGTAATGCATTTTATGGGGTAAGACCGTCCAGAATAAACTGTCAACCATGCCAAATATAAAGAAGTCCTTGCGAGACTAATGAAAAGGTTTTTAGTGCCAGATTGGACATGAATAACACTTGGACGCACAACGAGCATTTGTCGAAAAGAGTGATTCACCTGTTCACAAAACCACAAAAAAAATGCTCAAATCACCTCATTTCAGTACTGTCGATAATGTCTAAAGGAATTTACCCGAGAAGATACATTCGATTGCAGTTGAAGCCTGCTACGACTTCCGTCGATGGAGAGTTAACCAAATGAGTTACTTTAAAGGGGATAAAATTGATTATTAATTTTATCCCCTTTAAAGTAACTCATTTTTTATGTATCTTTATTTAAATTTTATAGTTTATGTAAATATCTTTCGTCCTCTCTGTAATTCTGTCAATATCTCTGCTACTAACTTTTAAAGATTCATCTTCAAATTACACCTTCTGATTTATAAAATTTTTTTTAAGTTCGACAATTAGAAGATTTTATAGATAAAAATTTAATTTCTATAATATTTCGTCCTTAAATGGTTGTATAAATATTAATGTTTCTTTGCTGCTTAGATATTCGCACACTTTTTTTTACTGAATTAATAATATTGAGAAAAAAAAGAGAATATTGAATGGTATTTGTACAAAAATATCAAATTTGAATAAAATGTAAATATAGGAAATCATAAAAACAAGAAGAATAGTTTTGGTAAAAAGTACCAGGTGTATAAGCCTAAATCCACTGTTTGGTCATAGATGGCGTGAGTGAGCGTATTGAGCTACCATGGGCACGCCATACTTTTTTTAATGCGTTTGACATATGTCAATATTAATCAGTGCACATTATCAGCAATTTCATACAACAACATACATTTTTCCTTTGGTAACCTAAACGCAAGAAATCGTGGGTTTATCCCGGCCAACCATCAACATCTTCCCCAAGATCATATCGCTTCGGACGGAAGACTATGCTGTGCGTTTGGTGAGATCAGCAGGCTATCGTCTGCTATGAGATGTTGAAAGCTGGTAAAACTGTCAATGCCCATCGCTACCACCAACAACTGATCAAATTGCATCGTGCTCTGCGTGAAAAAAGGACGGATTATCAACAAAGACATGACAAGCTGATTTTCCTCCATGACGACGCACCATCGCACACGTCACAAATGGTTCGAAACTACTTGGAGACACTCAACTGGGAGGAGCTACCCCACCCCGCTTATTCTCCAGATCTGCTCCCCCCCCCTACTATCTGTTTTCGTCGATGGGCCACGCGCTCGCTGAGCAGCACTTCGATTCTTACGAAGGCGTCCGAAAATTGCTTGATGAGTGGTTTGCCTCGAAAGAGAAGGAATTTTTTGGCGTAGTATCCATAAATTGCCCGACAGATGGAAAAAATGTGTAGCGAGGGCAAGTATTTTGAATAAATTTGTTTTTGCTTTCTATGAAAAAAAACATGTGTTTTTTGACGAAAAAACAGCGGATTTAAGCTTAAACACCTGGTAAAAACAGTAGTTTTGGTAAATTTTGCATTGAAAAAAAGTGGTCTACGAAGGGTTTAAAGGTCATTAGTAAATGTCATCCGAATTATCATATCCCCAGTATTTGTGCCTCAAAATTAGGGTCTTATCTATGGAGGTCCAAATAAATGTTTTCTTCATTACCGTCAAGCAGTTTTAAGATCTTTTTTTAAATCTTCAACTAAATAACTAAAAAAAATGAAAATATCAACAAAAAACAAATCTAAAAACTAAATATTATCACAATGAATTATCGCTAAAAATAAAGACTATTTTCCTTAAATTCTTATTTAATTATAAAAAATTTTTTATTCGTTATAAAAATCAAATATAAAATTTTAAGAAAAATTCAAAAGTTCTATTTTATTAAAGGATAAAGGCAAATTGAATACAAAACAGAATTAATGCTGTAAATCGATAAATAGAACGGGGAAAAATGAGAACGATCAACTTGAAATAATCGTAAGTACAACCCTTACTAATAAACTATCTCAATTAAGTCCATAATTGCTATAAACTCATTGATTTCACCAACTAAGGGATGGTAAACGATAATATGAACTGTTGAGATACCTGTAGAATATCTTTGTACATGCGAACATTAGAAGAATTAAAAGTAATTTCTTCCATTGCCATAGCTTCCGTATCCGGTTGTGATTTTCTGAAACGAGACAAGATATATCCGTTCAACTTACATTAGAAAGATATTCCGTTTTAATCGAATGATTCCTTCTTATTGCTGTTAGATGCAATACTCTTGAATGCGTTCGTATTTTAATTATTGGACACTCAAAGTATAGTTTTCAATACGGAACGGAAAAGTTTCTCGAAGTAGACGAAATTGCACTGATTCTCAAATCGATTTCTTACTATTCTTTACGATTTTTCATAATAATTTTTATTTGTAATTTTATTTTATAGTAAACTTTTTCTTCTCTGTTGATTTCATTTGCCGTTCCCCTTGTCTAATTATCTCTCTCAAAACAAATGAAAATAACGAGACCATGAATAGATTGAGCACATTCCCACAGAAGCTAGCAGACTATTCAAAAGAAGTGCCAAGGACTCTATCGCCTGTCTAGTATAAGGCTAGTTCTCGTATAGTAGAGCTATTGAGAATTTTGCCGGAATAATTTTGTTGCATAAACTTTTTACTACTTACAAACCCGCTCTCGCCCACCTTTCCTTCATACTCACCGCTCATACTGTTGCGCCAGCCAATTCGCCTGTTTAGTATTCAAGTTGATAGTAGCAAAAATTAATTTAAATGAAACATCTTATTTTAATGTCTCAGCGATAAGGAAATTCATTTTCTCAAAGGGTTTCCCTACCTCAAAACTTTACTGTTCCTGTTGCCGCACTTCACTATCCTCGTACTTACAAGTATAACAGACACTCGTCCATCCTTTCTTAACTGTTTTTCTTTTGCTTCTTACTTCAATTTCCAAGTTGCTTGAATTCCTCCTTGGGTTAGGTTATTTCTTACTATTCAACTAACAGTATAAAATTATACAAGGACGCATAATATAAAAGGATTGTGAATATTTCCGGTTAGAAAATAAACTGACACACTGCTTTATGTCGATAAATATGTACTTGTGCAACAAGGATTCACAGAGATATATCTGAAACATTTTAGACTTTGGCGGATGATAAAAAGAAACGATTTGAATGCGTATCTGTTCTTATTTCAATCCAGTTTAGTCCAGAAATTTTTGAATTCTGGATCGTGAATAGTGGATAGAAATTCCCTCTTAACCATTTCGCTATTTCCAATATCCTTCCCACTTGCTACTTCTTTTTACCCTGCCCCTATCTCTGCCATGAATATAAATTAATACTACCCGGACGCTTGAAACAGTTGCAGTCGATAGCGTCTCTTCTGTTCATTTATTTATTTGTCTGTTCCTTAACTTGTGAAATTGTTTTTTGAACTTCACTTGTTTTCGATAACAATGGTCATAAAGTGGGTAAGTGGATTCCAGTTCTAGGCAAAAGGAATAAAGTTCTCTAAGGATGGTACGAATCCGTACATTTCTTACTTAACACTATCGAAGGAGCATTTCTATTTTATTCTATTTCTTTCGCCTTGTTCATTAACGTCTCTAATACTCCACATATTTGTTTAGTGATATTCCATATACGGAAGCGGTCCACAAGCATGAAACGATCAATAGAACCGTTTTACGACTGATTCAATTATACAAACACTCCAATCGTAAGTACAAGATTCAATGGTGAGTAATTTATAAAAATTACGTTCATATAAGAAAATAGACAATAAAGAAAAATCATTTGTCTATTGACATCCATGCAAACATATCCTTACACGCATACAGATTCGGTCGATGACAAACCAGTCTGGTAGGAATATGTCTGGAAGCATATCCTTTTTGTCAAGAAACGGGAAGTAAATAAACTTTTATTGACAAGTAGTTTAGTCAATCGACAATTGATTTTGAGTATCTTTTACACTTCAAGTAGCGCACTGTGTCATGTTATTTTTATTTTCTTTCTGCAATATTAACATCACATAAGCTTTGATTGACAATATTTTCTATCCAAATAATCATAGTATTAAATTACTATTAAATGATATAAGTATGAGCATAATAAATTTCTATTTTGTTTACAAATATTATTAATATTATTTATTGTAGTATTGCCATTTAGAAGAAAAGGAGATCAGATATAATCTTAAAAAATTGAATTGTTGATACCTCATAAAAACAATAGTCCAGTCTAAAAGTATTTAATGTATCACTATTAATATATGGTATACGAGTATATTATTTATTAGAAAATACTTCTATTAAGTTCAGAAATAGGATGATTACAAGCCTTAATGAATTAGGTTCTTTTAGTTGGCGTATCGTCAGACTATATTTGAAGGGTTCTAAAACCAATATGGCAAAGTTCAGTTTTATATAATTTTTACAAATTGGATATTCTAGTTAATTGAATGGTGGAGTATTTAATATCAAAACGAATCATATGGATTGGTATAAGAAGACCGTAGGTATCGCCAACAATATTTAAAATAATTTCTATTCGATATTTTGGAATTTGTCGGTTATAAATAAAACATTTTTTTGCATTTTTAAGTTTATTTTTAGAAAAATTAACAATACTCAGGCCATTTATTTGACGTTAACTAAAATATTTTTAACTATATAAATCTAACTAATAATCAAATTAACTTTCTTAAAATGAACAGTTAATAATAAATAAATCAGAATATTTTTGAGAATTTTTATATTACACTAGTTATGAGCAGATAGTTTGATAAATTCGATTTCCTTTAACTGTGAAAAAAGCAAATAATGAGTTAGCATTCAAAAAATTTCGAAATTTTCAATATGATTTTTAAGATATCACTGAGTACCTACAAAGAAAACAGTCTTTAATAAGGGGATAATATTGAAATGCTAGACACTATAAGATCATTTATAGAAGGAATATTACGGGTATGATGGATTGTGAAATTCCGCACCAAGAAAGTGGTATTGAAAATTTTACAAAAGTAAACAATTCTTGAAAGGATATTATTGAATGTAATTTTGGAATACTTGGTTATCATTTGCATGGATGGTAAGAAGGAAATCAGCTAAAGTTTTAATATTGTCTTTACAACTTTTTTAAAGGACAAGACCTAATATAGCTAAATAAAAAAATCCAGCGCTAATAGAATTAATATTTAATGGTTAGTACCTTATTGTCCTTGAACGAATCGATAGATAAGATTGAAAGGAAAAAATATTAAAATTAATAACTTTTGATTATTTGTAATAAAATGTTAACAATAAAATAATTTTATTTATTATACACAACAGAAAAGGATAAGAGTAATAAAGTAACAAAAAATATAAATGCTCATCTATTTTACCTATCTGAAAGTATAATCCTATCATTTGACGATTATCAAAAATACATACATATCCACTTGTTAAGATTAAAATTTCTTATTTTATATTCTATTATATAAGTCACTTATAGTGCTCTTCAGCGATAAGGCTCATTATTTGCTCGGTGGATACGTCAATGAGCAAAATTGCCATATATAAGATATGAACAAGTTCATGCAGTTTCCAACAGATGGAGTTATAAGCAATTAACTCGATAACCACTAGTCACTTTATACCAACACTAGATACGCTTTTGAAAGGTAATCGGTGTAGTGTATTACAAGTTATTCAACTTCTAAAATGGATCAGAATGAATAGAAAATTCGCTTTCGTACTGGAACTTTTGATGTTAAAGATGAGCCCTGTTCTGGTCGGCAAATTATCGAAAAAATTGATTATATTGTCAAAAAAATTGAGCAAGACTCGTATATTAGCAGTCATGATATAGCTTAAGACTTAAACATTCATCATCAAACCGTTTTAGGCTATTTGCAAAAAGCTCGGTTAAAAAAAAACCCATTAAATGAATGCTTTACGAATTGAGTATGAAAAACAAGATGTACCGACTTACCGTCTTCGATCAGCTGCTGAAGCGCAATAAAATTGAGCCATTTCTGAAGAAAATCATATGTGCTGATTAAAAATGAGTAAAATACGAGTATAAGTTAAAAGAGCACAAACAATTTCAAAGCCAGGATTGATGTCCAATAAGGTTATAGTAGAACTGAAAAGGAATCGTTTTCTATGAACTGCTGGCGTTAGGTCAAACTATTAACTCGGTACTGTGCTATGAGTAGCTCTAGAGATTACACCAAGCCATTAAGAGAAAGTGCCCAGAATTGATCAATAGAGAGCGTGTGACCAACATCTTTGATGCCTCGCCAAAAATTAAGACAGCTTAACTGGCAAGTTTTAATACATCCATCTTATAGCCCAGACATAGCATCCTGAAAATACTATTTAATCCAATCTCTAGAAAACTCTTTTACTGGAACCTAGGTAGCTTGAAGAGACCATTTGATTTATGACATGTGAAGACCACTTAAAGTTCTTTACTGATGGAATCATGGCTCTGCCCGAAAAATGTCGATCTATTATCGATACTAATAGAGGCTCTATTTTACTCAAAAACCCTCCACAAACTAATCAATAGAGGACACTGAAAACCCACAATTGGCTATATAGAACTCACTGTATTTGCAAAAAGTCACTGTATGATATGCATTTTGTTTTGATAGTATTTCTTTGAAAATGAAGAATAAGAGACCATTATCGGCAACTCTGACCGACTTTTTTTTAGCCCTAGCTTAAAGATTTTAATTTATTTTTAAAAATTTGGCGACTCATCCACACTTTAAGAAAAATGTTGGCATTAAAAGGTCCCTGAATGCATAGTTTCAAAATTTGGTACTGTCAATTGGTAGTAACGCCGTTGGACTTTATCTTCTTAAATGAAGCAAAAACATATTAAAACACCAAGTAATAGCCCATCAAAAATTACCATAAAAAATTCAAGTCCTTCAAGAAGTTTTGCCAAAGTTATTAAAATGATGGAAATAAAAACTTTATCAAAATCTTGTTTTAAAGTGTATTTTAATAAATTTTATTTATCAAAGTAAAAATTAAATGATATTTTATATAATTAATGTTAATAAATCTATAAATACAGATTTTCGTTTTATATAATTGCAGCTCTAAATTTAGTCACTAGATCCAAGAGCTTATGAAAATTATCAGAAATGCAGTTAAAATAAAATAAATTAAGCTGTTATCAAATCAACTTTGCATATGTGTCAATGGCATTTTTTACAGGATTCCGAATATTATTAGCACAAAATTATTTCCACACAAATACATTATTTTATAGCATCATAGTATATTTAGAAATTGATTACGATCAATTCAGTTTAAGCCCTTAAATAGTTCACATCTGACAACTTTGTTTCAATGAGTACAAGCTTTTTATGTGCAAGCTAATTGGATATAAGCTCATTACGAAGCATTTAAAGCTTAAAAGAGAATTTGTACTCTTTCCAATTAAGAGCTGTCAATAATCACAAAATATTCGATAGGCAAATAAAAAAAACTGATAATAATAATAAAAACTGATAATACCAGAAATCTAGATTAAAAGGATAATAGGAAAAAGGTTATATTAAAACAGAGGATTTTGTCCAATAACTAAAAACAGATTTAATACAAAAACAAAAATAAATTTATTACGAAAATACCATCTGTAACCATATTGGATATATGCCGATATCACGTAATACTAATTTTATTATTAAAATGATAGCCTATTAATGAAAATATTTATTTTATATTTTTTCCATATACACGTAAGCGAGCTAGTATTAAAAAAAATTTGCGAACTAAATACTTAACTAATAGTTTAATTGATAATATTTGCCAACAATTATACAATAGCATTAATGTCATAGTTATTTTGATTTAACATGTTTATTTTAGAGCAGTTGGATCATTTTTAGTAATTCCTTAATTTTTCTTGTATAAAATCGAATCACTAAAGATTATATATTTGGTAATTTTATTTGTTTGTTTGTTTGTATGTAAGATCCTTTTAAAAGGGGAGAGGTATCACCTTATAGTATAACTATCACTTCAAGTTTGTTAAATTTTTCAAATGTTTGTTTGATAAAGATAAAAAGGTAGATTGGTAAAGAAATTGTTGAATTTATGAGGTTCATAATAGGAGACACCAAATCAAAGTTCAGTTAAAATAATATACTACGTGTACCATAGAAGGCAGGAACGGTTCCATCAATAGGAAAGGTCATCATGGCTACTATTTTTTTGGGATGCATATGGTATAATATTAAGTGAGTATATTGAAAAAGAAAAAACGAAGACATGACTGCATATTCCCCGTTAATTGTAAGAGCAAGATTGGTGGAATTTAATTTGCCAATATTTAAATATGAAAAATTCTTCGTTCCATGCGGTAAGTGTAAAGAAGTTGTAGTATCGAGCTAAAAAAAAGAGTAAGTTTAATAATAAATTAAATTTTATTGAATCTACAAATTTTTTATTTCACGTATCATTAACTTATCATACTGTCCTCATACTATAAGTTATTAAAGTTCGATACATTGAACTGAACTTACAGAAACGATTAACTTGTTATCCACAGACAAGACTTATAACTACTTTGACTTCTAGATAAATGTTCAAAACATAAGAAAGGCAGCAAATTAATTCATATATGATTCCCTACTAAAGTCAGTATGGACTTACGAACTAGAACTCTAGGGTTCCCATAAGTCTTACAATTTTTGTCAAAAACTATCTTTCCAGTTAAATTTTTTTAGCAAAATTGTTGATGATTTATACCCGCACAATAATAAATTCAAAAATGTATGTAAAGCGAGTAAATAGCTTAATGGTAAAATTTTATTTTTTTGTTGTGGATGAAATATCCTAAAAAACTTTCTCTATTTTCATGGATGAAATATCCATGCAATCGTCAGTGCGTTTAAGAATTTCTCAGTCAAATTGTTGTGAAGAATTTCGCCAAAAAGTAATTAATATAAATTTAATATTCAAAAATATAAAAAAAAATTCAAAAATAAATTAATTAAAGGTTTTGTCAACAACAAAAAAAACTTTGAAAAAAACCAAAAGTTTCGAAAAGTAAAATTTTTAATATTGATTATCTTTGTGATAAGATTGGTACAGAAATGATGATATTTTTTATGAGGTTCATAATAGGAGATACCATATGTGCAAAACAATCACGGATTTACTAAAATTCATTTCAAATAAATAACTATACGAATTTGTGCTTTAAAATGTAAAGTTAAATAAAACACACTTCAAATTTAATTGTATACTCGTAACTTGTACCTTGCCAGATTTCTTACAGAACTCGGCCTTTTTGAGTTAATTTTGAAAGTGCTTAGCAGATATTGATTTTTGAATGTTCCAAAGTTTGAGAACTATCAGTCTCAGCTCTCAGAAGAAAATGTCCTACGGTGGTAAATTGTACAATCTTTGATGTCAATTGACATTACCAAATCTCAGAATTACTTGTCCTGGGATCTTTTTACGTAATAATGCTAACTTTTATCATGTTGTTTGGATTGTGGCATAATCTTGTTGAAACTATACATATGATGTATTTCAGATTAAAATCTTCAACTTTAAACCGAAAATTCATTACAGAGAAATACCACTCAGAATTGACGGTTAAAGTTTATTATTTAACGTGGTTAAGTTGCCCGCGCATAAGACCACGAGTCGCCTACGACTATAGGAATCGAGATATGCTCAATCAACGCACCACCATTACTGGCAGTTAATAGATAGAATCAGTTACAAGCTGACTCTCCACCTGCTGGTGGCGAGGACTATCTCAACCTCTACTATCATTATCAGTGACAGTGCCCGAGATAAGTGCAATGCATTGCTACATTTGCCAGTTACCTTCCACCTGAGATCCGAAGACCGTACCCGCGACATGGGTATTAACCACAACCGCCACGTAGCTGCCAAATGGCGCCTCACCTCAATCGGGCACAGTATATTCTACTGTGGGGCTCCCGATCCCCGTGGTACCCATTTTTGTTTTAGGAGTACTTTGGTTTGTACTCCGCTCGTAGAGCTACGGTAAGGAATCTTGTAAATTCCTTGGCACCGCTAAGCCAGCTCAAGTACGCGGGTTTGCCAAAACCCGAAGGTACAACCGGAATCGACCTTGGTCTTTCAGCCGGTTCTAGCCACCCTGCGTGTCATTCACGCACTTATTCACGCACCATTCTCATTCGTGTCTCAAACAGTGCCACAGCAAACGCATTCAAGCATTCATATCTCTCTTTCACACTCAACACACCACTTACATCCACACCCATCTCATTTACCACGATTCCACACGCTTCAAAATCACGCAAGTCCCCGTACAGGCCACACTCCACGGGAAGGTGCTTAACACTCTCCTCCTCCCCCCATACGCAGAGGAAAAGCACACATCCGGTATGAACATGTACGTCCCTCTGCCATTCACACTCTCATCCCATCGTTGCTGCCATATCTCATGCATCTTATTCAGGACCAGTACGCGCTGATGGCGCGGACTAAGATTCTAAACCTCATCATTCCCAACCGGACAACCTGCCAGCGGGATGCCCCGCCACAGACGGTAGTGGATACTTCCACGCAGCACCTCCAGGTCCAATGGAATTTCTCACATGAGAACCTGCATCGCCTCGGTCGACACGGTCCTACACACATTCAAACACGCATACAATACCATACGCTGCACTGAGTTTATGGCCACCCTCGCCACTTCCACCGCAGACCTACTCCCCCCCTCAATTAAGAGCAGAAGATCGTCCGCATATGCAACCACAATACAGCCGGCCTCCTCCAACTGCACCAAGAGACCACTCATCATCATATTCCAGACAGTGGGGCCGGCCACAGATCCCTGTGGACAGCCACGCACCATCTGGCGAACAACCCTCCCATTATTTCCGCACACCACCGCATACCGTTCATGGAAGTAACTCCGCCATAGCGGAGCCTCATCGCATGAAATCTCCACTAGTCGCTCAATGATGCGATCCCATCGCAGGCAGCCGAACGCATTCTTGAAATCTAAAAACACACCACATACGTATTTACACACACTTTCATCCACATACTGCCTTATATGCATCCAGGCATCCTCAGTTGATTTACCTTTCGTAAATTCATACTGAGAGCCGGATACATTGAAGTCTGCCAACTTCACATTCAACCGGTGTACCATCATTCGCTCGAGGACCTTGCCGAATACTGGCAGTAGACATATCGGCCTGTAGGAAGACGGGTCAGTCCGTATCCCGTCCGGAGACTTGGGAAGGATGACCACGTCTCCTACATTTCCATTGACGCGGAAACACACCAATCTCCAAGCATTCACCGTAAAGGCTACTTACATGTGGGGGAACAGTCCGCCAAACACTTCTCATCATCTGACCAGACACACCATCTAGTCCTGGAGCACTTCTCACTCTCGTGCGCCAAACAGACGCATCAATTTCATCCCATTCAAAGGGCAGGGGGTATCTCCTGCCAACATTCACTTCCTCTTGCATTTCAATCCTAGGAAAGAAATCATTCATCAATGCATTCACGCTGTCCTCCCAATTACTAGTAAACCCAACTCAGAATTGACAGTAATTGTATCTCCTTCTTCATTTTCAAAGAAAATTTCAAGGAAAATAACACCTTCAAACCAACATGCTCAATGGGTTCTGCATAGCCGCACGCGGATACAATGGGCTTTCCATAACCACTTGTGGATGATCGGAGCCTCGCATACAGCAAAATTTCTTATTAATGTATCCACCAAACGAGAAATGACTCTCATCGCTAAAGAAAATTTTATTCAAAAGATGGCTATGCAAAATTACCACTTATGTTAAAATTATTTGAGATTTTAACGAATTGTTTGGCAGTTGAACACACTATAAGGCATGACTATGTTATATGTTTGTCAGCTATCAGCTGTCAAATGACGGGGCTGTAATTTTCAATTACGAAATGAATAAACATTTTTAGTGATGTTTTTATTTAACTAATAATGTAAGTCAATAAATGCATTCAAACGAAAAAAATGCACTTGCGTAAAAGTATCTGTAACGGATTTTTTTATTAGTTTTTTTTTTTTTTTTTTTTTTTTTTTCAAGAAGAAACCTACAAACTGGCATATTCATATTTCCTGGCTGTCGACCTGGCTCTCGTTCATAATTTTTGGCGTCAAAAATGTTAGATTTTATTATTACGAATTTATATGATTAAAATTTTAAGTTTTTAGGTTTCTTTAATTGAGAAATCGTTATATACTAAGTAAAAAAATATACTGTGCAATAAATTCAAGCACAAATTTATATATATCTCTTAAGGATGTACCACTTAGTGGCCAACACATCATTGTTATTGTACTTAAAAAAATATTATAAAAAATAATAGCACATCCTTATTCAGTATCATAATTTTTTTATCCTTTTTTTTTACATGTGTTACAAATAACCAATTTTCGTTTAATAAATAAATAAAAAAAATTAATAAAAAAATATATATAAATACCACAAAATATTTATATTAACTGAAAAAGTATAAATAAAACCACTTTCGAATGATTTTAATTATGACTGTAATAATAATTACCTACAATATATTATAATTAAAAATAAAATCAAAAATGTAATAATTTATAAAGTACAGTTTACTTTGTTCAATATTAATTTTAACGGAAATTTATGAAAAAAAAAAACGAAATTAAAATGCTTAAATTAAAAATAATAATATTGAATTAATTTGATTTTTATATTTTCATATAGTATACGATATTAAAAATACAATATAAAATAAAATTCAAATCAATATATAAATATAACAATATAAAATATTTATATTAATATATAGCTTATGCTATTGACAAAATATGTAAAGTTTTTGAAAAAAAACTCATAAATAAAACCGATTTCATAAAGTTTCATTTACATTCCGTTTTATGATTGATTAAATTTACATTTTACTTGAATATCACAATATAATATCATATAATATACGAATGTATATTTTTTATAGGATAATGGCTATATTTTCGTCTGCTATTTTTTATTTTATTTTTTGAATAAAATTGATTTTTTGTTAATATGAGTAAGAGAAAAAAATAATGTTTGCAAGTATATCGAAGATAAACTCATATAGAATTCTACAGTTAATATTGTATTATTAAATATTCTTGATAAATAAATAATTAAAGCAAAAAAATTTATTTTTACTGTTTTATAATTTAGAGTATTTGAAATTAAATTAATCTTTGAAGAATTTTTAATAATGATAACTTCTAAAGCACATCATACCCCAATTGAATGAAATTAATAGAATGTTATGTAAAAAATGCCAATCAGAAAACGCTTCAGACAAAAATACGCTTTATTTCAATGGCGGCAGTAGATTTCTTGCATGCTTTTCTTTAAGTATACATTTTTATCAAAATAAATATTCCACTGTCACAATTTTTAGCATTTCTTTCATTATAAATGAAGAAAATAAAACACGCAACTCAAAAGGATCTTTCGAATTTTTTCTTATAATTGGAAATTTTTTAAAGTTGTTCAGTCGAATTTTAATATTTCACCATTAAGAAAATTAAATAAAACTTAAAAACTACAAAATATGTTTCCCAAATTCTTCAAATCCAAAATCTAAATATTCTAAAACTGATAGGCAAAGTGGAGAATTAAATTAAACGAACATAATTGTGCCTATATAACTTTTACTCTCCATCGTAAACAGGAAAATACAACGATGACACTATGATAACTCGATGATAAATGCAATGATAAAGCAAAACGAATATTATATTTAATTATTTGATAATATATAAAAGTAGGCATGTAAATTTTTATAAATATCTGCTTATTAGTTTAGTTTAGACAGCTATTTAAAATAGACAAGGTTTGTGTTTTTTTATGAACATAAAAAAAGAGAATTTCATATATTAATAAAATACTAAGAATCACTAAATGTTGTTTACTGAATATTATTTTGATCGTACGAGCACAAATGATGCTGAATACTCAGGATGTTCAATTTAGGATACCATCCAAGAAATACGTGTAATTAATAAAATTCAAGATACCTTTATATAAAATTTATATCCAAGATACCATCACTGGTTCGTTTGTTAATGAAACATGGATTCACCATTACTCACGAGAAATCAAAGTTCGGTCAAAAAGAAAAAGATTCCATCAACAGGAAAGGGCATGGGTACTGTTGTTTTGGGATGCACATGATATAATATTTGGTGAGTATATTGAAAAACGAAAAAACCATATTATGCAGCATTATTAAACTAGTTGAATAATAAAATCAAGGGAAAATGACCGCAAATTCATCAATAATTGTAACAGCAAGATTAGTGGAATCACGTCATGAGTTGTATTCTCTAGATTTGGCTCCCTCTGAATATTTCCTATCTTTGTTCTACGCAGACAGTGTAAAAAAGTTGGAGTATCAAGTTAAAAAAAGATTATGTTGAATAATAAATCAAATTTTATTGAATCTACCATTTCTTTGTTTCACTTATCACTGACTTATCATACTGTCCTCATACTATAAGTTATTAAAGTTCGATACGTCGAACTGAACTTAGAGAAACTATTAACATGTTATGCACAGATAAGACTTATAACTACTTTGACTTCTAGAGAAATGTTCAAAACATGGGAAAGGCAACAAAAAACTTTATATACGATGCCCTACTAAAGTCAATATAGACTTACGAACTAGAACTCTAGGGTTCCCCTAAATCTTCCAATTCTTATCAGAAACAATCTGTCTAGTTTAAATTTTTTAGCAAGATTGTTGATGGTCCTTTCTATGTTCGTAATAGTATTTATTAACTATCGTGGTTATAACATAATTACCCGCACAATAATAAACCTAAAAATATAGGTAAAGTTATTAAAAAGCTTCAAAGTAAAAGGAGTGAGGTAATTTTATTTTTTTGTTCAAAATATTCTCTTTTTTCGAAAAAAATTCAAAAATATTCTTAAATGTAAAAGAAATAATTCACAAATAAATTAATTAAGGGATTTGTAAAAAAAAAAAACTAATGTTTCGAAAAGGAAAATTTTTAATATTGATAATTTTCATGTAAATATAAATAAATTCGAATATTTTCTTATTAAATGTTGATGTTTTTTTTGGGAATATTGATCGATCCGATCCGACTGTATGGGATTCGTTGGGAAATTTCTCGAAATTGAAACGAAATTGTTTAATTAATTGATGTTCACATTGTGTTCACGTGATGTTCTAATCACGTCTTAATTTAATCACTCAGTAATCACGGAATTCTCGACAGACATGTTGATGACAACTATTTGCGATTCGTGTACCATCATCGGTTTGCGAGAGAACATCTTAACTAGGCATTCCCTACACGTGACAAATTACTTGAGTTGTTTAGGTGAAGTCTGTCCGCAAAGTTACGAGTATCTGGATCGACTTAGTCATATAAGAGGAAAAACTGATTGTTTCCAACTTCCAACTCCAATTCTTAGGGGTTCATGCTGATATAATTTACAGAATGGCAAAGTCGAAATTGTATGCCTGACACTCCGTTCAACTAATGAAAGCCCAACCGAATTACGAGAATAGTGAATTTCTTCCAACGAAATAGGGAGCGGTAACTTGATCCCGTCTAGCTTTTGAAACAATAATGACATTGACGATGACAGTACAAAGTTGGTGACAACTTCGATATCAAAAGATTGTGGTGGCATTTGCTGACAAAGTCTTAGGGACGAAAACGTTGATGGTAACAATCGCTAGACAGGCACTTGATGGTAATTGTCCAAATATGTACCTATCTACGTGCATATAGTTTTATACTTTAGAGTAAAAGGATGAACAACAATAGAAACAATAATAACCTGATAACAAGGATACAACCGCAAAGGATTAAAGAGTAAGTGTTTGGGGCTCTGGTGTTCGAGTATAAACATTCTTTTCTACGCAATATATTCGTAACTTCCGTAAAGTAGTCGTCATGCCTGCCACAAAATTTACCTTGTACCTTGTTCCTGTGGTAATGGCAGATACTCACTCTGTACAAAGATAAGGATAGAGACTCTCTGAAATTCTAACCTCATTAACTCTTCCGCTCTTGATTGTCGCTCATGCCACCACAAATCCTGTGTAGCTCATGTGAATATTCTTGCCTTCCCTTTCGTACTTAGGAGTATATTCCTTGAAGTTAGTAAGTTTCTCAATTACCTTGATAGCAATTAAGGAGCTTTGAGCTTCCTAAGCTTGTAAACACATTTCAAGATAGTTTCGTGGCAGTACACATCTAATGTCGAAAATTTACAAATTAAGCACAAATTTTGTTAAGAGGTACAAATTACAATTCTCGTAGTTTTACCAAAAACTCCTTGTCCGTACGTACAAACAATTCAGTTTAAATACAGGCACAAACGGTTCTACAGAAAATAAAGTTTCTGTAAATTGACTTAAATTATCAAAGTGCACTTGCTGTCGTCCTTATTATCGATGTTGTTACTACAGTTGTTCTCGTATTGTTATACTTATAAACTACGAGTACAACACTATCGCCACCAACAAACAGTATGTGGGCACCACTTTGACATAGTCCTAGAAACACATCATTTGATATGCACATCTGCATTGCTTCTATTCAAAATTCATTAATTAATTACAGTCAGACTGGTACTGCTCCATTTGCTATTAGTTCTGCTGCCCAATTTATAAATAAATTTTATCACAGCCCAATTTCAAACAATTCAATTTCAAATAATTTAATTTTTGGTAACCTGTTGAAAACTCTACAGTCTTGTTTAAATTCTACAGGCTTGCTTATCAGAGAATTTTTTTATTGTTAATAAAACCAAAATTTTAGATTTATTCAATCCTTCTAAAATTATTAGAAACCATGGTTTAAATTGCAGATTTGAAAAAAAATCACCTTTCCAAGTTTTCGTTATAATTTTTTGTCTTTTCATTGTGGATTTTGTTTAAAATTAAAGAGCATACCAGAAAGTACAGTGTTTTGACAGCTGTCAATTATATATATCATTCAAGATGGTATTTATTTTAAATACAATATTTTCAATTACGTATTGCTTAATTGTCAAATTATGCAATAAAATTTTGCAGTAGATACGCTGACTGGGTTTGGATGTTGATTTTTCTAATCAAAAAAAATTTTCTTCAACGATGAGGCTCATTTCTCGGTGGGTTAAAATGCTAAATTGCAATATATAGGGTTGTGGAAACCCACAAATTACGGTGGAAAAGCTATTGTATCTACAAAAAATGATTAACTTATATTCTGATGTAAAGAGGACAATATCATTGCTGTTAATTCCGAGCGTTCTGACCGTAAGATAATAATGTGGATTCAATAAGATGGACAAACTCCTATTTACAAATTTTTAATGACAAATTTACACTAAAAATTTGTACTGACAAATTTTTACTGTCAAATTTTACAAACAAATTTTTCCTGATAAATTTCTACTGACAAATTTTCCTGACAAATTTTTACTGACAAATTTTGTAGACAAAGTTTTAATTAAAAATTTTTACTGACAAATTTTTCCTGACAAATTTCTACTGATAAATTTTACTGACAAATTTCTACTGACAAATTTTTACTGACAAAATTTTTACTGACAAATTTCTCCTGATAAATTTCTACTGACAAATTTTTACTGACAAATTTTTACTGACAAATTTTTACTAACAAATTTTTACTGACAAAATTTTTGCTGACAAATTTTGCTGACAAAATTTTTACTGACAAATTTTTAATGAAAAATTTTTACTGACAAATTTCTCCTGACAAATTTTTACTGACAAATTTTTACTGACAAATTTTTACTGACAAATATTTACTAACAAATTGTTACTGACCAAATTTTTGCTGACAAATTTTGCTGACAAATTTTTAATGAAAAAATTTTACTGACAAATTTGTCCTGAGAAATTTCTACTGACATATTTTACTGACAAATTTCTACTGGCAAATTTTTACTGACAAATTTTTATTGATAAAATGTTTGCTGATAAATTTTTAATGAAGAATTTTTACTGACAAATTTTTACTGACACAATTTTTGCTGACAAATTTTGCTGACAAAATTTTTGCTGTAAAATTTTTACTGACAAAGTTTTTCTAAGAATTTTTACTGATAAATTTCTATTTAAAAATTTTTAATGACAAATTTTTACTAAAAATTTGTACTGGCTAATTTTTACTGTCAAATTTTACTGAAAAATTTCTACTGACAAATTTTTTCTGACAATTTTTACCGACACAGCATAATCAATTTTGACCTCAATGGATGTAAAGTTTCCAGAACGCATAGTTTTTTGGATTTGGTGATGTCAATTGCCCTTCAAGATCGTCCGATTCAACACCATTCGACTTTTAAAAAAAATCAATATGGACTTACGGATGCAAGATTTGCAGTTGCTGTCAAATTCAATTTGAAGATATCGCTTACAACTTCGACTTCTAAACCAATGTTCTTAATTTACTACAGACAGCAAAGAACCCTTATACAATGCACTACTGAAACCAATATGGACTTACGAATTAGAGCTCTATGATTCAATCCTTTCATTTGAAAATACTTCGCAAAATATTCGATGCTCTCTTTTATATTTACAATAGTATTAGTCCCATTTGTTCATGATGTGGGTGTATTTCATTATAAAAATTTAATTCTCATCTTTTCCACCATAATATTCTCTACTTACTTCCTTAAAAATACCCATCGACTTGTACTTGTGAATTCAACAAAACGCCGCCAAGTACCACAAAAGCATAATAAATTTTGCCTCTATTGCACGAAAAGCTACAAGGTCTTGTCTTCATCTTATTATGCTATGCAAAAAATCATGTATTCTCCGAAAACCTTGGTTCTCATCAAACAACTATTGTGAACACTTCCCCGCATTAGAGAGAAGGATACTTCGAAGAGTATTTGGCCCCCTACAGTAGAGATGGACTATTCTGGAGTCTATTTAATGATGGGATGGTAGAGTGTTACCGCGACCGAACGTTTGTGGATAAAATTAAGCTCAGTAGATTGCGATGGGCTAGACACTCAATCCATATGGATGAGGAAGATCCTGCCCGGAAAGTCTATAGTGACTTCATATATGATTCCAGAAAAATAAGAAGGTCATGCCTGTATTATTCAGGATACCTAAAAAAACATGCTGGGCGCAAAGCCCGGACGCCTGGTGGAGTTCTTTGATTCAGAAGGCACAGCCATTGAAAATAATTTTTTTTAGTCACAAAAATTATTTTCATGTGTCTAAAAACTTATTTTTATTGTAAATATCATTAAATAAAAAAAAATTAAAAAAAAGACCTTATTATTATTGTAGATAAAAAATAATTACTATCATTCGTTAATTAGCAATAGAAGTTATATTGATTCACAAAAAATTCAGCCAATTTCCAAACGGTAGAATTTAAATTTGTAAAGGAAATGAGGAGCATTTTAATGAATATTAATTTTTTTTTGTACACACATGCTAAAATTTTATATTTGCTGCAATATCTAACAAGCATGTAAATACAATATGTTTTTTTTTTAAATTTTATAAAATTTAGAAATTACGAAAAATTGCTGTACGGATAGACAAAACTGGAGATTGAAATTATTTTAAAACTGAAGCGAACTGAGCTCTTTTAAAATGAATTGATGTGAGCCGAATTTATATGAAAATTTTGAACTGAGCATGGTAAAAAGTTGTTAAGGGTTGATAGTGAAACCAGTCTATGTACATTAGGAGGTTTAAACAAAATTTTGTAGATATTTATTTGTAAGCCAACCAACCGACTAAGCAGTCGAAAATAAGCAGGCAGCAACCGTTGCACCACCAAATAACCTACCATACGACCATAGCCAGCGAATGAACGAATCAACAAAGAACCAACTAACCAATGAGTTTAATAATTTTACTTTTACTCATACTTATATGGTAGGTTATTAAAATTTATACTTTGTTGCAAATGGTTAGCAATATGATTAAGTACAACATTTATAACCTCGAAGGCAACTGCATTAAAGTTTCACCTTAAAATACTGCGTTCGCTTTTGAATTTCATCGTAATTAAATATAGCAGCCATTAGAAACCACATACAATAACATGTGAATATGGGTATGGTTTCGTCCTTTTTATTTTATTATCGGGTTTAATCTTAAAATACATTATTATTATTATTAGTATCGTTTTTTTTTTTTTTTTTTGGTAAATGAAAGTTTTCAATTGTACTGTTTCCTATTATATAATAATAAATTAGTAATACATTAAATATAATTTTAAGATTGTATTAAAAATGAATAGTTAATTGAACAATTGTTAATTAATATTTTTGAGTTACGTTGAAATGATGAGCTTTCAGACTCAAAAAATATCTCATAACCCGCATTAACAATAATTTTATACTCGTTGTATATACACAGTTATAGAAATATTCTGCGTCTCGAACAAAAGCCTCATAACCTTTCATTGAAATTAAATGGAACTATTGTAGATGGCTTAGAAACCTATATTTATGTTCGATTTCGAATAAAGTCTTTCACTTGGTCCCTAAAAATTTCTTCAATTTGATTTAAAAAAATGAGAAGTCTTATAATTTTTCTTGAATAGGGATCTTATTTTAGAAAAATTCCTCAATTCAGCATTAGGTAAAAAAAATAGTTTTTTTAATTATTGTTTTTCCTAATTTAATTTATAACTGCTTATATGTGTACTAATTTTATTGCAACAAGCAGATTTACATCAATAAATAATTAATTATATTATTTATTTATTTATAAAAACAGATTTGCCCAGAATAAATCTGGGTAGTCTGGTGTTGGTGCATGCGGCTGCTTGGGCCATAAGGCGCTTTTAATTATATTGTGCAATATGAAGTAGTGTTAAACACGCATCGGCGTTTTTCCAGCTAACGAGAGGTAGATAACTCTAAGAAAATTTCCTTTGGGTGGTAATAGTGGAAGGTTTTCTTACGAGTGGAGTTTGATGATAGGATAAAGGGTTTTATGCACTTGCTCTGAACAAAGAGAACAACAGTAAGATAACTCTCAGAAATCGTCCTTGGGGAGTTATAGTGAAGAGTTTTCTTACGAGTGGATTATGATGATAGGATAAAGTGAATATGCACAGGTTCTGAACAAAGGGAATAGCATTAAGATCACGATCTATTACATTATTACAAACATAAAAAAGAATATTCACAATTTTACGGAGGATCTTGGATTGTTAGGCCTAGATGCGATAGGAATTGGAACGTTTCGTTGAACCCCAAAGTTATAAATTATACCATAGAAAACTGAGTTCTTATGGGTAGTAAAGTATGTCCTATTATCAGTATAAGTGGGAATCAGATTGGATCTGATCATGAATATAAATAATGGGACAAATGATACTCCCTTGTGGAACTCCAGCTAGAATAGGATGTATTTATCGGAATTCTAAGTTAACTGCTACATGAAAATGATGCTGGAAAAGATATGAATTTATATACATGGTGTGTCCCAAAAACAACAGGAATTTATATTTAAATCATACAACATGCAGCGCCATCTATTGCATATTTGTAGCATTAAAAAGATACATTCATCCTTTTTCAAACGCACCTAAATTCATGTAATCGGATGACAGATGTGAAAGTTACAGCCATTTCAAAAAAAGAAAAAGTGTGCTAATGTTACAAAACAAAAATGGCTGGGATATCATCATAAAATGCTCCTTTCATCTTGGTTTTCAGTTTTGGAAATAGAAAATAGTCACATGGTGATAGATCAGGCGAATACGGAGGGTATTTGATGAAAGAAATCCGTTTTTTCATCAAAAATTCGTTCACTTTTTTGGTCTTCATTTAATTCATGTAGAACAAAAAGCGCACAGACCTTTCTTTTACCCAAATCTTTAGTTAAAATTCTCCAAATAGTGCTGTACCCAAATCGTTAGTTAAAATTCTCCAAATAAAAAAGTATCTTATACCAAGTTTCAGAAAAATATCTTCAAAAAAAGCATGTACCAGGTGTATAAGCTTAAATGCGCTGTTTTTTAGTTAAAAAAAAAACAGATGTTTTTTCATAGAAAGCAAAAACAAATTTATTTAAAGTACTTGCCCTCGCTAGCAACACATTTTTCCCATCTCTCGGGCAATTTGTGGATACCACGCCAAAAAAATTCCATCTCTTTGGGACGTCTCAGCGAGCGCGTGGCCCATCGACGAAAACAGGTGCCACGTCTGATGAATAAGCGGAGTGAGGTAGTACCCCGCTTTGAGTGTCTCCAAGTAGTTTCGGACCATTTTTGACGTGTGCGATGGTGCGTTGTCGTAGAGGAAAATCAGCTTGTCATGTCTTTGTTGATAATCCGTCCTTATTTCACGAAGAGCACGGATCAATTTGACCAGTTGTTGGTGGTAGCGGTGGGCATTGGCAGTTTCACCAGGTTTCAACATCTCATAGTAGACGATACCCTGCTGATCTCACCAAACGCACAGCATTGTCTTCCGAAGATGTTGATGGTTGGCCGGGATCAACCCACGATTTCTTGCGTTTAGGATTCTCGAAATATATTTACTTTTCATCGCCTATCACAATCCGATGCTGGAACTACTTTCTTTCTTGTCTGGCGAGCCAGATTTCGCATGTGTTTTGGCGTCGCTCCATCTACCTATCGTTCAATTCATGCGGCACTCACTTTCCGATCTTTTCAATCTCCCCCTTGGCACGCAGACACATGAAAATGGCTGGTTGAGTAACACCCAATTGATCCGCTTGCTTTTATTGTGATTGGCTATCGTCTTCGTCCAAAAGAGCCTGCAATTGATGGTCCTAAACCTTCCTAGGCCGATTTTCACGCTTCTTGTCCCACAAGTCAAAATTGCCGTTTTTTTAACAAACGAAACCAATCTCGGCATATTGTTTCGGATAAACCACTGTCACCATAGGCCTCCATATGGATTCGATGCGATTCGGCAGCCGATTTCTTCAAATTGAAGCAGAAAAGCAGAGCTTCCCGCATATGTTTTTTTTCTGGCACAAAACTAGATATGATTACCAAAGGAAAAGTGTATGTTGTTGTACGAAATTGCTGACAATGTGCACTGGTTAAAGTTGACAGATGTCAAACTCATAAAAAAAAAAGTATGGCGTGCCCATGGTAGCTTAATACGCTCACTCACGCCATCTATGACCAAACAGTGTATTTAAGCTTATACACCTGGTAATTCACATTCTTTCATAAATAAATACACATTATACTTTTCTTATACCTTCTCAAAAAGCTATCATAATCACTCGTAGAAAAAAAACTTATACTGATTCTCAATAAAAAATAATTCAAAAATTGAATATTTTTTCAATTTTTAATTTCAGTATTTTTAAGACTCTTAAATTTTTTATTATAAGACCCATTTTTGGGGTTGTAATTTAATGGTACATTAATAATGGAATTTTAGTATATGGAATTATATTATCAGAAATATAAAAGAAATTTTGACTTCAATTTTATTTTAAGCTCAATCCAATTAAATCGTGTATGACAAGGCAGACAAATGGAGTATCTAAATTGAACGATGGATTAAAAATTTATCCAAAGTTCAGGTAAATTAGCATTATCGATTATCAACACCTATCTTGCGTACCATACAGATTTGGAAATCTGGAAATACCAGCCAACAATCAGAAAAATCAAAATTCTGGAGACGATCCTACACCATAAATAGAAAAAATCTAGCAAAATAATAAGAGTAAAAATTAAATGTGAAAAAAATTCTCCCTATTTGCAAAGACGCAAACGTTTGATAAAATATTAATTTAAAGTTTTATTTTTTCTATTTTTAACGTCAATCGTAATACAAAAATGAAGAAAAAAAATATATTTCGAAATTATAACAAGAAAAACCTGAAAGCTGAATCGATTCTAAGGAATCTTCTCGATCATCCCCAAACTCCAACACCATTTGTACCTACCTACTTGGATTTATATTTGCAATTTTGATGCAAATTTTCTTGAATAATTCCAATGATTTTTCTGTTTTGTTTTCGTTCGCATAGATTTAAATCGAATTGCTCCTTTTTTTCCAGTCAGAAATTTTTAACTTATTCCACTAGTATGCAAATGGCAAAATTATGAATATTTTATAGACTTTTATTATTTCTTGATTTTTTTCTCTCTTATCCAACAATGGCTTATATTCTATGAATTGAGTTATAGTAATCAGATTAAATTCCAAAGCTTATTTATCTGAAGTGTGATGCCTTAGGGTTAAGAAGAACTTTGAGATTTTCAATACGAATGACGTTGGTGAGATTATATTTTTTCTTATCGTACTATTTTTGCCCATGTTCAGTTTTTGTTTGTGTGTTTTTTTATTATCATATAATTTAGTCATGGAAGAAATTATAGAATATGAATGCGAATTTAACCTTTGGGCGGTAGCACTCTCAGAGAAAATAAGTGCATTTTAATTCGTATTTTAATATTGATGCAAAGTAAATAGAATGAAATGAATGCGTCTGTCTTTTTACATTATTCGAAATTACTTTTCATAATAGTTAACTATTCTCGAAGTATATTTTAAAGTTAAATCCAATGCATTATTGTATAAATATAACAATTTTTAAAAAAAATGATATTTTTTTTAATAAAACCGAAATTTTAATAAAGAATTTCGAATAACAAACATTTTTAAAAGAAATATTTTAATATAAAGTTTTTTCCTTTACATTTTTATAAGTATTTATATGAATAGATTTAATTTAAAAATATTTTTAGCGGTATTTAAGTGCTTGGGGATAAGTAGAAATTAATTTTGTTTGTAAAATAATATTAATACGAGTGAATAAAATCATCCTAACTCTAGAGGATTATTTTTACAACAAAATATGTCCAAGTCAATACAGCCAACAAACACTCAATTATATCTTCGATATTTACTGTTGTTCCACAGGGTAGAATACTTGGTCCCATCATCTATAACATTTATTGAATCTCTTCTGGCAACGTTTTTTAAAGCATCTTTTGCTACATAAACAGGTACCTTGTATCGAAGAAAAAAATCTCCAATATAATTTCAATATTTTTTAAACTCAAAATCGATTTTTTCAAAACTGGTTAACCAAGCAGAGAATAAAAGTGAAAAAGAAAAAATGTGTCCAAGCAACTTTTACTTCCCGCCATAACCCATACCTTGCAACGAAGAAAAAACTAAGGGTCGATACCTAGAACTGCACTTACACAAACAGACGATATCGCTTACTACTCGAACTTCTAGAGCAAAGTTCTTAATTTACTAGAGACGGCAAAGAACCCTTATACAATGCCCTACTGAAACCAATATGGACTTACGGATTAGAGCTCTATGAATATACTAAGCTGTCTAGTTCCTGTCGAATTCAATTCTTCCAGTCAAAAATACTTCAGAAAAATATCGTTGCTCTCTTTTATGTTCCTAATGGTTTGTGTGTGATTTGGCTGTGTCTCGTTATAAAAAGTTTAATTCTCATGTTTATAAACATGATAATTTCCATAGCCATTCTCCAGTTCGTTCCCTAGAAATACCCATTAACGATTTAAGCCTCACTCGATCAATCGATTTATTAAGATACTAAGTTTTATATTTGTATAAATAAACGCAAAAATTGGGACCCACAACAACGCAAAAATTGGGAATGTTTACTCCCCACAACACTTCAACAATATTCAATAAATTTACTATTTTGTGTTTAAAGATATTTGTAGAAAATTAATTAATTATTAAAGTATAAAACTTACTAAATATTAAATTTTATATTGTTAGATATTTTTTAATCTACAATTACATATTTTTGTAACAAGCGGATTTTTAAACTGTGGTGCATTGTTTTGGGGAGAGTATAATGAAGGAGTAAACATCCCTCGACATTTCTCTGCCTGTCATAATTATTGTAAGAGATTAAAAGGCCACGATGCCATTGCCTTTTAAGACGTCGTTGGGTTGCTGTTAAATATTAACATTTTCGGGGGGAGGTTTTCACTTACATGGGGATTGTGCTTTTTTTTTTTACAGGTCTACTTGGTGCTATTTTATTTTTTAGCACTTTGCATATGGTATATTCCTTGTAGTTTGCAGGGTGATTACTGTCACAATGAACATATTTAATCGGGGTTTCCCTTGTTTTTGTGCATTGAGCGGTCTTAATCGCATTTAAGATGAAAATCGCTCAATGCATAATTTTGTCACATATGGCATTGGATCACTTCTTTTACAGGATTAGGCTCTTCGACCTTTATTTTTTGAATATATGCGGTCTATATCTATATTTTTTATTATTGTCAGCAGCTTTCAACGGAATAAAAAAAAAAGAGAAAGAGACCCACTTCCTTGTTTAATGTTAGTGACACTATTGAATTTGTGACCCAACAGTTCCAATTCCTCTTTAATATATAGGACAGGGATGGGTACTACCTTAAATGGGTTTTCGTCTTTCGGCTGATATGTGTGAAAGTCATACTTGTTTTCGTCAAGGTAGGTGCAAAGCCTTTAGTATTGCCCTTATATATAAATTTGTCTCTGCCAATACGCTTTGCAATGGCACGTCCCATATCAATGAAATTATATATGTTGTTTACGTGGCCACTTCTTTCCCTTCCTTATTTTTCTCTTCGGTATCATCTAACAGGAAAACCGGTTTGCAATAATAGGTTATGGTGTTTTAATTTCCTTCTGTGTATTGGTTGAAGGGCTCGGTGAACTACGCGTTTAGATTAAAGAATACCTGGATAGACCCGAATGTCAGACTCTCAAAAGCGGCAAGAAATCGTACTACTTGCATACAGTTATGTAGAAATTTTTATATAAACATGACACCCATTGACAGCTAGTTTTCGTAATAGAATTTTTTTGAATTCCAAAAGCATAATTAATAATCATTTCAACTCAATTATTCCAAGTAAAAATATAATTTAAATACGACAGAACGTAACATTTATATTTTTCCAATCTTTTGGTATTAAATGCATTTGTAATTTAGATTTATTATTTATTTCGTAAATATCGAGCGCCTCAATTCTTGTAGACATTCGGAGATTTTTAAAATACTTCATTCTCCATGAAATGGTAGTATTCCTAAATACTTGCATACTTTTGCTTACATTTATATGCTTATCGCGAAGTGAACGTTTAAGTGTGGTTTTCTTAAATAAATTATTTTAAATAATTTATGAACAAGTCAGTATAATTTAGTATATTTGCATAAATAGTTTTATTCTTCACGACGGCAAATGGGAAGTTTCTATTTTAGAATACGAAGTGTTTTGTGAAAGGTTATTTTGCAAGTGTGTGCATTCTTAAGAATGTATTTTCGAAAAAATTTGGATAGAATTTTTGTGCAGACGCGCAGCAACAGATCAGCTCTCAGTTTTACAAGATCATTTTATTGGTGCACTGAAATCACTTGCGGATTTAGCATCCACTTTTTCTGGCCGCGTAGAGGTAGCACTTGCCCATGCAGGCATGCTTGCGAAGGAGAGTGATTTTTATATTACAGGTTGATTTTGGTTTGCCGCCATATTGGTTTGGATGTCATACCATATGTCAGTTAGAATTTGACAGTTGTACAGAATGATTCATAACAATTTATCAAAAAGCATATTACACCGCAACAACGTATTGAAATTATTAAGACATTTTATTTAAATAATTGCTAAAGAAAATTACGTGACTTTATTAGTCAACCATTCAACGTGTTATAAATAATTTTGAGAATATGTATACACTAGGAGATAAAGCGAAGACTGGGCGACAATTAGGCCAACGGATACCTGAACAGATTGATCTTGAAGGTATTTAAAGTTGAACTATTTACGAATTATTTAATAAAAGAAATTATTTTGATAAAAATATTATATTTGAATCAAAAAAGTTCTATGTAAGCTGTGGTGGACATCTTTTTCGTAAATAACAGTATATACTGGGTGCTTTTTCGATTTTGTTTGGCCGCCATTTTGGTTTGGATGACATTTGTCTATTGGCATTTGACAGTTATAAAAAGTGATCGATAACAAATTATTATAGAGGATCTAATGCTGCAATAACGTTTTAAAATTATTAAATCAGTTTATTTAAATAATTGTTCAATTGTAAATGCAGGGAGAAAATTACGTGACTTTTTTAGTGTTAATCTTATGCCGAGCAAGCGTAATGAATAATTTTGAAAATATGCATATAATAGGAGATAAAGCAAAGACTGGTCGATAATTAAGCCAACGTTCACCAGAAAATGTTGATGCAGTGAGGCAGAGTGTTGCTGAATGTCCAGGTACCTCTGATTGATGCCGAGCACAAAAATTGGGAATGTCTCCATCATGTTTGTTAAAAATTCTCAAAATAGATTTGCTTTCTTACTTGAATAAAATTTAATTGGCACAACAGCTACAGGCAAATGACCATGAACATTAGCGAGACTGGAGTGCTTGACCGCGAGACAGCTTAGTATAGACGACCACCATTTTTTTCGGTTTGACTGGCCTTATTAATAAAGAGAATATTCGCTATCGGGGCACTGAAAACCCTCAACTGATACACCAAAGACAACTACACCCTTGTAGAGTATCTGTATGGTGCGGCATTTTTGCTGGCGGCATCATTTGGCCATATTTCTTTGAGGACCCTGGAGGCAATGCTGTAACAGTTGATGGTGACCTCCAATGGAACATGTAATACTTTCTTCTACCTAGATTGGATCAATTAGTCATACCTTACATGTGGTTTTAACAAGACAGTGCCACATTATGCACAGCTCTCCCACAGTCCCCTGATTCGAATCCTCCCGATTTCTTCAGAGATCAACCACAACCTCTATGCTTAAGCACAACATTCGAAACGAACTTTCTAAAATAACACCAGAAGTCTGAGAAAATGTTATGATAAATGTGTTTAAACAAAACTCGCCTTTGCGCTGTTGCCAGAGGCGGGCATTTAATCAACATCATATTCCATAAATAATGCTTCAGACCATATAATTAAATAGTAAAACTTTAATTAAAAAATTATAAATATTTCCGGTAAAAGTTATTTAAAAAAAAAGTTCGATCTGGAATATAAAAACACACTCTGTATTTTTTTTTTCATATTTTATATAAATTTGTCTTTTCTTCACTTTTAAAAAATTTAAATTTGTCTTTTTGACTTTTAAATATTATAAATTGAAAATTCTATTTTAATACTTAAACACATTATCTATATTTGAACTAATCTGAAGTTAATATACTTAAACACATTCACATATGAATCTTTCGGCATTGAATTTGTGACTAAAATGATATTTAAAAATAAAAATACCATAAAGGCTCCTTGAAATTTTTATAGAATATGATAAGGGACATTTTCATTAACTTTTATACCAACTCTATTATTGATATTCTAAGTTTTTATAGTATATATAAAGAATAATTAATATTAATGCTGCCTTTTTAATACAAAAAGTTTGATTGGAGAAAATACTGAACAAAAAATTCCTGAACTATATCAAATTACCGATATAAATCAGAACCAAATTTTTATATATGTATTGTACAATAGTTGAGCAAACTCTATGACATTGTCACTTTTTTGTTAGAAAATTCAGATTACCTGTTGCCATATGAATTCAAGGTACAATAGTAAATTACGGTCTTAAGAAATGACGATGTCCTTAAGATTTTCATGTTTTTATATTAAAAATAGAAATTCTTTTCACATTTCCTATCTTTTGGATTCTAATTTGAATCAGGATTACAATGGAATTTTTATTTTATTATAGAAAGAGTAATACGTATAATATTATTCTCTGTAAGTTTATTTAGAACAACAAATTACCAAATAAAAATACTCTTTTGCATTCAATGTATTAAAAGAAGAAAAGCATTATTCCCGACCATACACTATATGTAGCCCATATATAAAATGAAAATAAAAGAAAAACTGTGTGTAATAATGGTCCTTACCAAGAGGTCTCTACCCAGAGGCCGTTATTTGGAAAGTTCCACGTCCCATGATATATTACACAGTCATATGTAGTCACATTTATTACAGCAAATGGGTGAATAGAGAATTAGGAATTGGACGTATACAGGGCAGGCTGATGTGCGCACAGTTCAGTTGGTAGATAAGCTTACCATGTTAAAGAAAAAGTCATGGGAGCTCTTCCAGTACTTTGGTATCCAAAAAGGATACATAAATCCAATGAGGGAGCTTTTCAACCATACCCTTATATACTTGCCCTTTCCTCTATTCCTTCTTAGCTTCATCACTTCCAGTTTCATTCTTTTTTACTTTTTCGATTTTGTTCACTTTTTTTTTAATATTTTATATTATATTTATAAGTTAGCCAATTTTTTTTTTTGCGGACGGCAAAAATATATTACATTATGATACTTTATATAATGTGCTGCTGTTTATTATATTCTTCATTAACATCCGCACAATTGTGTTTGGTTTTGCATTGTCTATAGCCTCTGCGCTCTGTATTCACATTTAGTTGATCGCTCAAAATATATCATCCCGTTTGAACGCAATCAGCTAAATTAGCTATCAGGAGGGTGGCTATAATCTCCGACATATCGTCCTTATTCACCAACAGTCTTGAAATATTTCTTGCAACAAATACGAGAATGTTTAAGGAAAAATGGAAAAAAAAACTTTATTTTTATATTAATATGGGTACTTATTTATATAAGGTTAACTTATAAAAAGGACTTATTTATATTAGAAAGAAAAATTCTAATATATATTAAATTACCATATAACAATTTAAGAAAAAGAAAATATTTATAAAATTACTTAATGCAAAATAAACGACACTGCCTTCTTCTTAAAAAATATTCAAGAAAAGTTAAAACGAATATTCAGCTAGCACATTAAATTTTAACTGATCAGTTTTCAAGGTGGATGATTGCAAAAAAAAAATAATTTATGAAAACTAATAGAAGCAATACATGTGTCCTCTCTGTAGATAGTAATAATATGGTAATGCTGGAGATGATTGGTATATTAAATTTTATAATAGAAAAAAAATAATCTACAGCTCATAGTAAATTTTTGCTTACTATGACTCTATGGACATGAACGCTTTACTAGTCTAAAGTCCATTACAGAATTATCTAAATGAATGATTGTACTGATACACCACCTTGATCCAAAAGATGTGGCGCTCCTATCGTTCCGATTTGAGATATATTTTTGTTAAGTTGGTACATCTGTTGTTGATATTCCCTCTAAATCTTAGCGTCATAGCTTGACATTTGCAAAAGTTACGTAGCCAAGAGTACATCTATCTCTGTGTGTGTTGAAAATTTGCTTACAATTTTAGAAATGGATTGAAATTTGCAACAACAAACTTGTATTAAATTTTGCGTAAAAAACGGATTTAAAGTGTTTCGGCAACGATTCTCTAAATAAAACAATCGTTTACCAGTGGCACGAGCGGTTCAAAAGTGGTCGTGAGTCAATCGAAGATGATGAACGCAGTGGCAGATCATCGACATCGAAAATCGACGAAAAGATTGATAAAGTAAAAGAAATGTTGGTCAGTAACCGCAAATTACCCATCAGAGAGATAGCGGATGACTCCGTCCAAGACATTTTGGTTAAAGATTTGGGTTTCCGCCGTTGTAGGAGCAAAGTTGGTGCCAAAAGACATCAATTTCATGCAAAAAAGAGACCGTGTTGACGTCGCAAAAGACATGATTTGCGAGGCTAAACCCGATCCCACATTCATCAAAAGGATTAATACTGGAGACGAGACGTGACTTCTTTCTGTTCAATCGGAATATAGAAAAAGTTTCTAGGATTGGATCAAGCGCTGGCATAAGTGTGTTAAAGTCGATGGGGATTACTTTGAAAGGGACAATATAGATTAAGATGAATAAACTTGTATTTTTAATTTTTTGAATAAATTCCGGTAACTTTTTGATCAAGGCAGTATCAACTATTCTCTAAAGTTATAGAAATACGAGTATTATTCAGTTAGTGATTTATATATCGTGAAAAAATATATACTTTAAAGCGTCAACATTAACAAAATTACTAAAACTAGCAAAAGTTAATCATTTTTCAGCTTAAGTTGTGAAAAAAATTTAAAAAACACAGATCGTCGTCGATGTAAATTCTAAAATTCTCCATTGAAATAAAAATTACCAATTCGGTTGGACCAAAATCCTTTTCATAAACTTTGGAATAATGCATAGAAAATAATACTGGCAAAATGGCGGTCTCTGCTCTTGTAGCAAATGTTTATTCGTCGGATGACATTTTTCAGACCCGCTTACATACATTTTCGGGCTAATGTCATTTATTTTGTTGATCATATTTTTTGTAAGCTGTTCAATTGCCTTTGATCGAATAGCGTAGATCCCCTTTTTTTCACATGTCCTCCAACTCCAATTGACCAGATTCATGAATGTCAACGAAAGGAGCTTCCCTAAAAAATATGGACTAATAACACCTCCTGCCCAAATAATGTACCAGTAATTCTTCGAGCGGGTAAAGGTCATTCGTGAATTTTTTTCTGGACTTTCACGTTTCCAAAAGTGCCTATTTTGGTTATTAACAAAGCGCTTAATTCAGAATTATTAATTTCCTGTCAAAAACAAAGTCTTACCTAAGAAGCTCTAAAATGTTTCTGCTCAAGAAAGATCAAGTTACAGGTGTAACTTGAATTTTATACAAAATGAAGTTCAAACATTTTTAGAGGTTCCCAAATTTTCACCTATACTTTTTCGCACCGTAGCAAAATTTTTTATAAACACATTTTATTGAAAAGTTATAATAATTTTAACATCTCTACTCTTTAAAACTGATACAAATATACTTATATAATAAAAGCTAATTAAAACAAAATCAAATTAATTTTAAGAACCTTTTTTTTAAAAGACCCTTCAAAAACTTTGTCGCATCAAAAAAATTTGTTTGCGCACTCTGGCCTCATAACTAAAATGTGGTTAACTTTATTCCATAAAAAAAATAAAGTTGTCGAATAATTTCTTTATTTTAAAATTTTAAGCAAAAAAATTATTCAAAACTAAGATAGGAGTTATGATACTTTGATGATCTATCTCTCTGGAATACATATTCTATAGCATAGCGGTCGTGGTTTCTAAAAATAGGTGGTTATTGATATTTATTTTCCTGGACCAATGCTCTCTTTTTAATTTATAAATTAATTAAATAAAAATTACAGAATAATATACCTAAACATAAAGTATAACTACAAAAATAACTGCAACTTTTTTGGTAAGGAAAAACTGCTATAAAAAATTACCGCAAACTATAACTGTGATAAAAATGGTTCTGCAATTAAAATCTGTACCTTAAATAAGTCGAAAATGAAATAAACATTATACATCAAATTTTATAGATATTCCATAAAATTTACTAATATTATAGTAATAAAGTAGCAATAAAATGTTAGGGAAAGAGAACTGCAATAAAAGGGCAATAAAAGTAAAGAAAATTTATAGGGAATCTTAAATATTTAATTTTCATTTATCTAATAAGCAACCAAAATAATTAAAGCTAAGAATAAAACGTTGGGAAAAGAGAACTGCAGTAAAAAGATTGGTGTGGAAAAAATTGCTATAAAAATGTCATTTAACGAAAAACTGCACCAAAAAATTTTTCTGTACAATTACAATAAAATTTATAAGAAATTTATAGAAATTAAATTTAAAATAAGAATTTGAAGGTTAAATAAATCAATCACAATTATTGTAGATTTTTCTAGCAGAATTCCTTTTCAGATCGCAGCTCGGTGATTTTTTCTGTAACTGTAGTTTGAGCCCAATTTTTTTGTTATGTTCTTCTTTGGTCTATTTCTGAATATTTTCCAACAAAATCTACAAAAAATATATTTTTTTCAACTTCTCAATCTATTTGATTATTATCCTTCGAAAATTTGGTATAGTATCAAGAAACTTTTGAAAATATAATATCAATCCTGATATATGAATAAAATTTTATTAATAACTATCCAAAAAATAAAATTTAACTACATACTATCACTTAGACTTTGTCTAATATTTATTGTAAAAGAGCATATGAATAAATCTTAAATAATGACAGCAACAAAATGAATTAATAATAATAATAAAATATCTATTATATGTATTAATATTATTTTAGGTTGAAAATTATTTCATAAAACTGATCTTCTTTAATAGTAAGGATAGCATAGCAGTGAAAATGAATGGGTTTCAACCAAATGATTGGAGGGCAGAATTTTTGGGTGTCTGATAGGCGTTAGATGGTCATTTATGTACGCATTGTACAAATAAAAGGAATAAATGAAGCTGAGAAATAAAGAATTATTATTATTATTCTTCGTTGAAATAAAATTATTAATCTTAGAAGAAGTTCCACCGTACCATAATATGGATCTATATTTAATGGAACGTATCATTAATCAGGAGGAGTCTTTAAGTTGACATTTTTATTTCCTGTGTCACTTAATTCGTTTCTATTTAGTCTTTGAATTAAGATAAATATACAAGGCATAAGAGTACCCATACGATAGTATAACCAGATTGATGGGCAACCAGAATGGCCCATTACAAACTTAATTTGATTTTATTGGAGCATTTATGTGACTTCTTGCGGACTTTAAATTATCTTTATGAAACGCTTTTATTTGGCATTGAATTAATTTTCTACCAAAGAAAAACAAATAAGCATTTAACTTAGAGCTAGTATTTTTGTTTTCTCAGAATAAATTAAGTTAAACAATGAATAAATTATTCTAAAAGTTTATTAATAATTTTTAATTATTAATAAATAATTAAATTACTATTCTCAATTTTTTTAATAAAATACTACACGTATAATAGTGACAGTGGAAAGTCATTTTCGTCAATTGTTCTTTAAGCAGCACAAAGTATTGCATTTATGGAAGGATAACCGAGAGTGAAACTTTTTATAACGAGCAGAATATAAACCTTGATAAGAAAAAATATTTCAGCTACTCTAAAACGGTGTTCAACTATTTTTTAGAGGATATTGAATTAAAGCAATTCGATTTGAGAGTACATCAAAATTTAATATCGTAAGTCCAGATTGGTTTTCAAATTGGTTCGAAAATTTTAAGTGCATTTTTGAATATAAGTTTTGATCGATTTTTCGGTAGTATTAGTAGTTTTGAATAACAGCTTTTAAGTGCTAATATTTTTAGTCTCGTGTGAAGGCCATTTGTTTAGGTATAATCTCAGGTAGCGATTGTTACTTGGTGTAATAATATTTCCAATAATATATGCAAAAATAGCAAGTTTTTGATAGAGGGTAAGAGTTCGTATTAACAGTTAGTTTTGCAAATCTTGAATTGTAAATCACAGATATTAATTTGGATATTTGTGTGATATGCCCGAATAGAGATATTATCTGTACGAGGTCTGTTCAAAAAGTATCGCGAATTTTGTGTTT
Source organism: Atherix ibis (assembly GCA_958298945.1). NCBI lineage: Eukaryota > Metazoa > Arthropoda > Insecta > Diptera > Athericidae > Atherix > Atherix ibis. Next base: position 43,637,680 of record OY282610.1, read on the forward strand.
TTTTTTTCAAAAATTGTTTATTTATTCATGAATATCTATTTTGTCCCCTTCAAATTAATCCCACCAGATATTACACACTTGTGCCAACGTTTTTTCCCAACCTCGAAGAACTTCAAAAAATCATTTTTGATCATTTTGTTCAGCTCCTCCATCGATGCTGCCTTTATCTCCTCAATCGCAGCGTAGCGTCATCCTTTCATGGGACTCTTCAGTTTTGGGAACAAACAAAAATCACAGAGGGCCAAATTTGGGGAATACGGTGGGTGCGGTATTATTAGTGTGTTTTTTTTGGCCAAAAATTCGAGCACAAGCAACGATGCGTGAGCAGGGGCGTTATCATGGTGCAAAAGCCAATTTTTGTTCTTTCACAGATACGGGCGTCCGCGCAATTAACCGGCGATAAATCCGAGAGTATCGTTCGAAAGGAATCATAGAAAAAGAGAGATGATCGATCTTAAACATTTTCATAGCCAGAATTAATGGCCAATAAAATTATGCTATGTACGAGGTCTGCTCAAAAAGTATACGGACTTTTGTGTTTTTTCAATCTATTTTCTCCCCTTCAAAGTAATCCCCACCAGATATTATACACTTGTGCCAACGTTTTTTCCCAACATCGAAGAACTTCAAAAAATCATTTTTGGTGATCTTGTTCAGCTCCTCCATCGATGCCGCCTTTTTCTCCTCAATCGTAGCGTAGCGTCATCCTTTCATGGGACTCTTCAGTTTCGGGAACAAGAAAAAGTCACAGGGGGGTAGATCTGGGGAATACGGTGGGTGCGGTATTATTAGTGTGTTTTTTTTGGCCAAAAATTCGAGCACAAGCAACGATGCGTGAGCAGGGGCGTTATCATGGTGCAAAAGCCAATTTTTGTTCTTTCACAGATACGGGCATCCGCGCAATTAACCGGCGATAAATCCGAGAGTATCGTTCGAAAGGAATCATAGAAAAAGAGAGATGATCGATCTTAAACATTTTCATAGCCAGAATTAATGGCCAATAAAATTATGCTATGTACGAGGTCTGCTCAAAAAGTATACGGACTTTTGTGTTTTTTCAATCTATTTTCTCCCCTTCAAAGTAATCCCCACCAGATATTATACACTTGTGCCAACGTTTTTTCCCAACCTTGAAGCACTTCAAAAAATCATTTTTGGTGATCTTGTTCAGCTCCTCCATCGATGCCGCCTTTTTCTCCTCAATCGTAGCGTAGCGTCATCCTTTCATGGGACTCTTCAGTTTCGGGAACAAGAAAAAGTCACAGGGGGGTAGATCTGGGGAATACGGTGGGTGCGGTATTATTAGTGTGTTTTTTTTGGTCAAAAATTCGCGCACAAGCAACGATGCGTGAGCAGGGGCGTTATCATGGTGCAAAAGCCAACTTTCGTTCTTCCAAAAATCCGGGAGTTTCTTGCGCATCACTTGCAGGTAATATTGCTTATTGAACGTTCTACCCTGTGGCAGGAACTCATGATGCACCACGCCCCCGCAATCGAAGAAAACTTTAAGCAAAACCTTTATATTCGCTTTTCGTCGTTCACATTTTCTCGGCGCTCTGAGAACATTTTGTACCACCGATAAACGTTACTTCGGTCCAAGGTAGCTTCACCATATGCCACAGTTAACAATCGGAATGGTTTTTCACATAAAATTTGATAAAGATTCTCTTTGATCCATTTTTTTGAATAAGCAAAAATTGAAGACGAGCTATAATACGTGCAAGCAAAGCAGCTAAAACTTAACTGAACATTCAAAATGGCCGAACTTGTCATGAGTACCAACATAACGCCAAATCGAAAATCGAATATACGTAACCAGCAGAAATTACTTTTTGAAGAGACCTCGTATAGCTAACTATTATAGTTTTGCAATTATCTAGGATATCTTAAGTAGAACCATTATATCAAAATGGGCTAATGATACTGCCTTACACAAGACCACTTGTGCTAAGAGATATTTCGAAATATTGAGTTTCAACTTCTACTTGGAACACTATAAATTAAAAATAATTATTAAATTATTTTAAATTTATAGTTTTCCAAGTTAAAATAATTGTTTATTAAACAATTATTTTAACTAATGAAATAACAAAAAAATTGCATTAATACGAAAGTTGAATTTTTGTTAAAACATGTGCAAAAAAAAATATGTAAGAATATTTCCAAAATTGTGATTTCAAAAAAATATATTTTAAATTTCTCTGAAATGAATTTCAACTTTTTCAGATTATATATTAAATAACGAACTTTTATTTTTTTTAATTTTTTTTCAAAGAGTTCAAAATATATTTTATTATAATTTTAAATATTTTCTATTTATTAGTTTTCAAAAATAATTTATATTTTCAAATAAAAAAAATTTTATTTTTAGTAAAAATACTTTTCAGCTTTTAAGATCAAAGCTTTTTTTATATTAATTGAATTTTTTTTTTTGAATTTATCAATTTAAAAAAAATTTTTTATTTTCAATGTCAGAAATAAATTTGGAGAAAAAAAGATTAAAAAATTTTAAAAGGAAAAGAAAACCAAATTCAAATATTTTTATGGAAAATTACAAAGGACTTCAAATTTTCCGTAAAAATATTTGAAATTCCTTTTGCTTTTCTTGTGAAATTTTTAAATCCTTTTAGATCGAAACAATTCTTTTTATTTTGGTTAATTTGAACTTTCTATTTTTAATATTGTTCATTTAATAGAAAATAAATAAACATTAATTTTTTTTTACGGAATTATAAATTAAAAATTAAAAAAAATATTTACCATTCTCATGAATTCTGCTCATCGAATTTTGTTGTTCAAATTAATTTTATAAATATAATCAAGTAAATATAAAGGAAAATTTTTCTTCCTTTCCGTTTTCGTTTTATTGGTTCCGTTTTTATTTCCAATACTCTACACAATGTACATTATACAAGGACTATGCTTGAAAAATAAACTAAGTGGGGTAAGGCCAATTTGAAGTTAGTTCACAATGGAGAATCTTTTACTGAAACGTATCTGTCTCATTGATATTTATGGTGTAGCTTTTAAAGAGAAAAACGATTTTCCCCTATTTGCACGCAATTTTAGGCGATAAAACAATCGTTTCAATATTGTGTACGCATTCAACAATAAATTTCACTTTGTCTAAGTCCTTTGTGACAATGAACGCTTACTACTAGCGGACGACACCCGTCCCGATAATAAACTTTGATACGAATGGTAAATAGTAATGGAAAAGGACACTTCTATAAGAGACAATTCCTCTCTATCGCATATATACAAAGTACATAGTTGCTCTCTAGTATGGCTACATATCGTAAATTGGTCTTGCTTGTTACTGGATGAGTGTATAACGACATATGTGGACGGCCTAATTTTTAGAGCTTAGTATCTAAGCTCTGCCGATAGTCTAATAAGTATGACAATATTTTCACATTTGGTCATATCGGAAGGTACAAATCGGCAATCTTATCGCTAAGAAATCGTCCCCTGATAATACGTATCCAATGATAGGACGATTTTCAGCAAATATTATTTTCTTCTCTTTTTGGGTATTTGGATTTTTTTTCTCTTTACATTTCTATTTGGTACAAGAGTACTACTATTGATTTTTATCTCAAAAATAAAAACAAAAACAAAATGGAAAAAAAATATTGTACAAAGAAAAATTAATAATTGCATGTCAATTTAAGAAACTAGTTATGCACAGAGGAGAGTTTAGAGAAAAAATTGTTTCTAATAAACAAGAGAAGTGAAAGTCACAGAATACGTAAGACTATATATTCAATATACTATTTATGGTAACTCCCAAAAGGACCAATGGCCTATCCTATGTTTTATATTAATTCAAGGCACTTTGTCAATTTGTATGGAATTTCATTTTGGGAAAATACTCCTTAGTTCACTTGAAAAAGACGAAAGAAAATTTCCGCTATGTTATCCTTGCCATTGGGGGATGTTGTTGTAATGGTTTTTTTTGTGTTTTTTTTTTTTTTTTTTTTGTTCCCCCGTATAATATTTATTTTCGTATTTTTCTTCTTCTTCTTCTTTTTTTCACAAATAAATAAATTCCAAGAACTTTGGTCCTTCAACTGCAGGTTTTTCAAGTCCTTTTGACTATTATTTAACTGTACTCATAGTCATTTGGCCTTAAAGTTTTTTTTCTTTATTAGTTTTACGCTTCAATAAAAACAAACTGAATGTCAGAAGATAATTAATTAGGAGATGGAATGCGGACAAAGCCAAAAAGTAAGCAAGGCAGATTATAACCTATTTTTGTATCCATCCTTATTATTTTTGTTTCTGTTTTTCGGTCTTTCGAAGTTTATTTTTTATTCTCTATTTGGTATTTTCAAAAGAAAAATTAACCAAATAAAATAAAATTAAATAAATTAAAAAGGGACATTTTAACGATGAACATATACGAAAATAACGAAAAGTGAACTGAACTCGTCTCTGATGGATTTGAGTTTGGTTGACTTTTAGTCAATTTTAAAGGAAATTTCCTAAATTTTACTCCAATATAGTTGGAGGAATTTTTTTTTCCAACTTTAGATCATATGGGAAATGAAAGAGATTTTAATGGGGTTTTTAAAAATTATATCATTTTTTTTTAAGATAAAAAAAATTATATTTTCCAAAAAATATTAATCGGAATTCAAAAATTCCTAATTTAAAGTATATATTTTCGTATAAGAGTATACATCCAAAAAAAGGATTATTAAACCGAAAATCATTTGAATTGAAATAAATTGCATTTCGTGTATTTCTTACTAGCTACCTTTTGGTAATTATCACAATTACCTATAGACGTATGGTAAGTTAAGTTGAATAGATGAAAAAATAATATGCAACTTTAGCGTTTTACACGCTATACCAATTATTTTTCCTTCGACGCGTCTGAATTGCTAACAACGAACTCTTATTTGAAATAAGGGTTTTGCTCATACCTAAAAATGGTACACAGAGGCTGAATTCCTTTTTATACTATAAGACTGAGTTCTGCTCATATATTCTACTAGAAAATATTAAACAAAACCATTTCGTGTGCTAATACTTAAAAAAATTGCCATTCATTATCTGCCAAAGTGGTAATTTACTATCCACATTTCTCTCTATTTAGCATGAAATTTTCGAAAATGCCTTTGAAACGATATTATTAGTATATTCAGGCGTTTTGTGTTTTTTTTTTACTATGTCTGCATCTTGGCATTTTTCAATACCATTTTACGACCTACTTTCCTTCGTTTGCACTCCCTTATTCGTTGTTCTACATAAATACAGAGAACTTATTTGAATATGCCCATAATTTTGACTTTAACAATTTTCTACTCTTACTAAAATTTCAAAGCATTTTTCTATATGATGAAAAATAACCGACATGAGAAAAACATATAAAAAATTCCTTACACTTAAGTGTAAAATAAATAAGGACCTAGTTTTATATACAAAGTATGTATTTGCAAAAATATATTTCGAATATGCCATTTTTAGGAAAAATATCCCACCCACTATAAGATCTATTATCTTTTGTCTTATTTAACTGAAAATTTATTGAAGAAAATAAAATATATTTATGTACATAGTTAAGTAAGTAGCAAAGTTTATTGATATTTCCATTGGGAATTGTTCTGTTATCACTAAGACTACTTGATAGTATAAGTTCAATTATTAAAAAAGTTTCACACCAAAAATATAGGTAATATGCAGAACTATTACCTATTAAAGGAAGAATTTTTTGTCTACACATATTTTCAATTAGTATTTAAATTATTTAAGTCAGTAACTAATTCTTCCAACGTCATTTAATAAACAAGGTATCATAGTTTAAAAATAATATCATCGCAATGACATATTTTGACGATATATTAATTAACTCAGATTTTTTAAGAATCTTTAATTTATACAAAATTATATATCTCAATGAAGACGTGCCAATAGTTTTGGTGAAAAATTTGTCCATTATACTCGTAATAATAATAAGAGAATTGTTGTAATAAGAATATGCGAGGTATTATTATATAGAATTTGTTCCGAATAAGAACACTTGTATTTAGGGTGAATTTTTAAAAATTTTCCTATGAAAATGAAAATAAAATGAAAAATTTTCAAATAAATTCAAAAATTAAATAATGATAATTTTTTATTTGAAATTCTTAAAAATAATGCACAAGAAAGTTATAAAAAAAAGTGAAAAAAATTCTAAAACATTATTTTGATGAAAGTTGAAAATTTCGAAGGAAATCGTGGTTTTTTTTGGGAAATTTGTAAGGGAAATTTCCAAATTGATAACATACCTTCTGAACGAAACTTACAGAAATTTTTATTAATTTCATTTTAGGAATATTATATTTAAATTTTTTCTCTGCAAATTATTTGTCGCTATTTTTTTAATTTTTCTCAAAATAGTTTAAACTAAAAACTTCTCTTTCTCGATTGCCGAAGATATTCCCATAAAGTAATATTTATCAATGTTTTCTCATAGTTTATCGTTAATACAAGCAGCGAAACTAGGCCTATTTCTGAAATTTAGCTTGACAACTGGCAGAGGGGAAAGCAGTTATGTCAGTTCTAGCACCGCAGCCAGTAGCAAGCAAGAAAAAAAGCACAAAAACTTGCGTCCTCCGCTTTTGTTATAACAAGAAAATTTTTTATGTTAGTTTTGTTTTTACGATTAATTTTCTAAAAATAGTTTAAACTAAAAACTTCCTAAAAATAATATCAATATTTTCTATTAAAACAGCAGCAAAACTAGCACGAAAAATAAACCCAGTTCTATTTCTGAAATGTAGCTTGAACACTATCAGTGGACTAAGCAGTGACGCCCATTCTGGCACCACAGCTAGAACTGTAGCCAGCAAGAAAACAAGCATGAAAATAAGCATGAAAATAAGCACAAAAACTAGTATCGTCATCTTTAGTTATAACAAGAAATTTTCTTATGTTAGTTTTGTTTTTACGATTAATTTTCTAAAAATGGTTTAAACTAAAAACTTCCTAAAAATAATATCAATATTTTCTAATTGGTTCTCAATCAAACCAGCAGCAAAACTAGCACGAAAAATAGAAACAGTTCTATTTCTAAAATGTAGCTTGAACACTATCAGTGGAGTAAGCAGTGACGCCATTTATGGCACCGCAGCCTGCACTGTAGCCAGCAAGAAAACAAGTATGAAAATAAGCATGAAAATAAGCACAAAAACTAGCATCGCCATCTTTAGTGATAACAAGAAATTTTTTTATGTTAGTTTCGTTTTTACGATTAATTTTCTAAAAATGGTTTAAACTAAAAATTTCCTAAAAATAATATCAATATTTTTTAATTGGTTCTCATTAAAGCCAGCTGTAAAACTAGCACGAAAAATAGAACCAGTTCTATTTCTGAAATGTAGCTTGAACACTAGCAGCGGAGTAAGTAGTGACGCCATTTATGGCACCGCAGCCAGCACTGTAGCCAGCAAGAAAACAAGCATGAAAATAAGCATGAAAACAAGCATAAAAACTAGCATTGCCATCTTTAATTATAACAAGAAATTTTTTATGTTAGTTTTGTTTTTACGATTAATTTTCTAAAAATGGTTTAAACTAAAAACTTCCTAAAAATAATATCAATATTTTCTAATTGGTTCGCATTAAAACCAGCATCAAAACTAGCACGAAAAATAAAACCAGTTCTATTTCTGAAATGTAGCTTGAACACTAGCAGCAGAGTAAGTAGTGATGCCATTTATGGTACCGCAGCTAGCACCGTATCCAGCAAGAAAATAAGCATGAAAATAAGTATGAAAATAAGCACAAAGACTAGCATCGCTATCTTTAGTGATAACAAGAAATTTTTTTATGTTAGTTTTGTTTTTACGATTAATTTCTTAAAAATGGTTTAAACTAGAAACTTCCTAAAAATAATACCAATATTTTCTAATAAAACCGCATCAAATCTAGCACCAAAAATAGAACCAGTTCTATTTCTAAAATATAGCTTGAACACTATCAGTGGAGTAAGCAGTGATGCCAATTATGGCACCATAGCTAGAACTGTAACCAGCAAGAAAATAAGCATGAAATCAATCAGAAAAACTAGCATCGCCATTTTTAGATATAACAAGAAATTTTTTTATGTTAGTTTCGTTTTTACGATTAATTTTCTAAAAATGGTTTAAACTAAAAACTTCCTAAAAATAATACTAATATTTTCTAATTGGTTCGCATTAAAACCAGCAGCAAAACTAGCACGAAAAATAGAACCGTTTCGTTTTTACGATTAATTTCCTATTTCTCAAATATAGTACAACACTAGCAGCAGAGTAAGTAATAACGCCATTTCTAGAACCGCAGCCTTAGAAACAGATACTGAAATATCTGGCATGGAAAATTTGAGATCCCTATGATAACGGCATAGAATTGGGAGGAACTGAAAAACTTAGTGTATCTTCAGAGTCTGCACCTTTCGTTTCCGAAGATCAAACGGAATGGAGTCGGCATACCAACTAACGAATACACCAAAGATCACTCTACTGTTCTATGGAGAAGAAAAAACAAAAGATCGCTTTACATGATCGATAGTCAGACGATCTGAGGACTAGGCGACCGGTACCACGAAGGTTGGTATGCGAGCGTCGACAGGTAAGGTGGTCGCGGTAGCTTCTATTGGCTTTTAGAGACTGTGTTTTGTTTATTTAAATTTGGAAGAGAACCAAAAAAAAAAGAAAAAAGAGATTTGAAAAAAATTAACTCGAAATAAATTTATATTAGTTCATCAGTCCGTTACTAGTTCCTCAGTTCCCATCAAGTCGTCTCATCGTTTATGCCCTTAACATACTATAAAAAGATAGGACACTGTCGGGAGAAAAAAATGCAATACAATTTTTTTTTCTCCGACGAAATGGTTTGGGGCACAGTAACGGACGGAGTCGAATGCAATCAAGACTACTCCTGAACAGTTTCTCTTTCATCTAACAAGCATATATCGAGCCTGCTTGCTTTATACACACCCGTTTTCCAAAATTTACTTCCCAATTTTTTTTTTTCACCTTTTTCCCTATTTTTATACTTTACCTTCGTCTTTTTCATCCGTAGAGAAAATCAAGCCATTGGTGGCTCCTGGTTAAATAAACATGGCGTGTATGATCCAAAACATGTTCCAAAAAGTGGTTCACATTTAATAATGCCAACACCTAAAATATGCGCTAAAAGTAGGATAACGCTACACCCATACGAGACTTGTGGATAATATTAAATTCAAACTATTAGAAATTACATGAACCTATGGAGTGCTTAACTTAAAAAAATTTCTTATAACTTTATAAGAAATTTTATAGAAAATTTTTATAAATATATGCTATTAAAATTTCTATTTTATTTTATAAATATCGATAATATACTAATAACAAGAACTAAAAAAGTAACTGGGTTTGTTTCCTTTAATAAAAAAAATGGAAAAAAACTCAGTTTTTTTAACATACCAGGTGTTTAAGCCTAAATCCGCTGTTTTTTAGTCAAAAAACAAATGTTTTTTCATAGAAAGCAAAAACAAAATTTATTCAAAGTACTTACCCTCGCTAGTAGCTACACATTTTTCCCATCTCTCGGGCAATTTGTGGATACCACGCCAAAAAATTCCTTCTCTTTCGAGGCAAACCACTCATCAAGCCATTTTCGAACGTCTTCGTAAGAATCGAAGTGATGCTCAGCGAGCGCGTGGTCCATCGACGAAAACAGGTGGTATTCGGAAGGGGTCTGGTCTGGTGAATAATCGGGGTGGTGTTACACCTCCCAGTTGAGTGTTTCTAAGTAATTTCGGACCATTTTTGACGTGTGCGATGTTGCGTTGTCGTGGAGGAAAATCAGCTTGTCATGTCTTTGCTTATAATCCGTCCTTTTTTCACGCAGAGCTGATCCCACCAAACACACAGTATCGTCTTCCGTCCGAAGCGATTTGGTTTTGGGGATGATGTTGATCGTTGGTCAGGATCAACCCACGATTTATTGCGTTTAGGATTCTCGAAATATATCCACTTTTCATCATCTGTCACAATCCGATGCAGGAACGACTTTTTTTTTGTCTGGCGAGCAAGATTTCGCATGTGTTTTGGCGTCGCTTCATCCACCTATCGTTCAATTCATGTAGCAGCTATTTTCCGATCTTTTCAATCTTCCCATGGCACGCAGATGCATGGAAATGGCTGGTTGAGTAACACCCAATTACTCCGCGAGCATTTTTTTTGATTGGCTATCATCTTCGTCCAAAAGAGCCTGCAATTGGTGGTCCTCAACCTTCCTAGGCCGATTTTCACGCTTCTTGTCCCACAAGTCAAAATTGCCGTCTTTGTACCGATGACACCAATCTCGGCATATTGTTTCCGATAATGCACTGTCACCATAGGCCTCTATAAGTATTTGATGCGTTTCGGCAACCGATTTTTTTAAATTGAAGCAGAAAAGCAGAGCTTCCCGCATATGCTCTTTTTCTGGTACAAAACTAGACATGACTACCAAAGGAAAAATGTATGTTGTTGTACGAAATTGCTGACAATGTGCACCGATTAATGTTGACAGATGTCAAAGTCATTAAAAAAAAGTTTGGTGTGTCCATGGTAACTTAATAAGCTCACTCATGCCATCTATGACCAAACAGCAGATTTAAGCTTATACACCTGTTTATAATCCCCTGTATTAAAAAAGTCAATTTTTGAGGAAAAAACATTAAAATAATCATAAAATTTTTATTAAATTTTAGTATTTGTGATCTAAAAAATAAGTTATTTTCATCTTTTACTATTGTAAATATTAACGGATACCCTTATCCCTTCCAGTGACCAGTATACACACAGTTGATCTGCTCATCATATTTTTCTTGATTTCCAATTTTAGCTTTAATCTTATTACCTTCAGAAAAATTTTTAAATCACTTCTATATGTGGGATGATAAAGGTTTACGAAAACATTCTGAAGTAAATTGAAATTAATTTCGTTTAAAATTTAATTTTTATATAACGTTTTTAATAAAAAAGATATTATTATTAAAACTCACTTTAGATAAATACCGAAAAATAACTTTGGACCGAATATAGATGGATCCAAATATTTTATATCATTTATAGGAGAATTTTTTATGTGTTTTTTTAAACTTCTTCAAATAATCGAAGCCTTTTAGGAATAATAATTTGTAAAAATAAAACTAAAAGTGGAATAATTATACTTGAAACAATTCAACAAAATCAAAAACAAATCTTGAGAAGCTTGGTAAAAACAGTTCCAACGTATTCTTAGATAAAAAACAATGATAAAGTGAATTGAAAATTTTTAATAAAACTTTTACAACTTATAGCAATTACTATAGAAAATCATTCTTGAAAAATAGCAGCAAAACTGCACTTTAAAAAGGCGTTTACAAAATATGAACTCATATTAAAATGAGCAACTATTGAACAATTACAAAATTGAAAAAAAAAGGTAAATTTGATATAAAAGAAAAAAGGATTTCCAAGAGAAATTGTTGAAAATTTTCAAATATCCGAAATTTTCTGAGAAAATTTCAAAAGTATTCGAACTTTTTTTGTTAGCCAATGCAAGAAGTTCCAAGAATTGTCACCATTTTGTTTTGTCTCCAGTTTATAGTAATTTATTTCTATCATAATTGAAAATTTTGTTAAATAGTAAACAATTTTATTCTATCAAACTTTTCAAAATCCTACTTAACTTCTGTATTCAAAACAATTTCAATTTTCATCGTTTTTATGGTTGGCTAATTTTTTTTAATTAAAAGAAGAAGCATCAAAACTTGCCTTATTATTAATAAGGACTCGTTTTATTACTTTTAAATTTATTTTCTTTTTATAGATAGAATTTCGTAAAAATTAATTTACGAGCAAATATTTTTTAAAAAAAAGTATTAAGTTTTATAAGAAAAAAGTTTCATTCGAATTTTCATAAAAAGGACGAAATATTTTATTTTATAAGAAAAATGTGTTATATAATAATAACTGACCTACATGAATATGCCTTGATCGTCTTAGATATAAATACTCGTAAATTATGACAATGTCTATGCATGAAATTTGAACATCAACGAGAGAGCATCAGGATACACATACCATGGACGATGAATGACTTCAGCCTGATTTCTAGCTTGCGTCATTTGATTCAATTATGTTCAATTTGTATAATTTTACGTCCCTACGATGCGATCTTGGGCATAAACTGACTTACCATCCCAATGATGGCCAGTGGCTAACAGGAGGCCACAGTATATATAATATCTGACGGATAATATCTTATATTATCCATAAGCAAATGATATTACCAATGAATTTCATAATGACCCTCTATGGGATAAAAAGCACAACAGTACTTTAGTGATGCCATACGCAAAATTTCTGGCAGATGTACCTTCGGTATAATCGTTTCCAAATTAGAGTAAAATTTCTTCTAATACGTACTCAGGACCAGGAGCGCCCCAATCTCTGGAATATTCCCTGTTATTTGGCGTAGGGTTTGAGATGATTATGCTTAAGTAAATGATGGTGATTAGCTCGTGTCGCAGACTGAGGAGTGGGCATTGGAAAATGTCGTACTCTTCCCAACAATCTACATCGATGTTCTTATTTCAATCCACCATTAGATAAGTGGTCGAGTGAAGTCGGAAAATTATTTTTATGGATAAATAAGTGGATAGTATGGCCAATAAGCTTAGGTAACGTTATGTATAACTTTTAATGTCTTATATTGATTTAACGCTCAAATAGACCAGTTTAAGCGACATCAGTATGTTATATAATAAACGCATAAAGAAAAAACTATTACACTTAGCCATATACGAGTATACATACTCTCAATGAGTCTAGAAGAATACCTACGCAGTCCTTGGCTGGACCAAATTCATTAAAATTAGATAATTACAGAGTAAGACAAAAAACTCCAGCAGCGCACCTAACCAAACAAATAAAAAAAAATAGGTGCTCGTATAGCCGTTCACTAAAAACGCAGCTGACCCCACTTTTATATAGATTGTATATAAATGGAGCTCGCGAAGTGACCGCACCACGTTGAACACAATGGAGTCCCCTTTTATATAGCTCGTACGTTAGTTTCTCTTAAACGTACGGTAGAAATTACAAAGTGGTGCGGTCACCTCACAACCCTCAGCGTGCACTACAAGTTTCAAAATGGTGTTTTCGTAGTGCCTTAAAGAAAATGGACGAGCGAAATTTGGATCTACTATGTGTCCTCAAATTTTGTGTTAAGCTTGGTGAACTAACAAAAAGTTGCAATCAACCTATGGGGTACATATCTAATCAAGAGCACAAGTTTATTCTTCTCGAGAGCATAAAAAAGCATTTATTTAGAGAGCCGTGAAGTAGCGAAAGATGAACCTTGCTCAGGAAAGTTTTTAGCGCCAAAAACTTTAATTATTTTTGTAAGGTCATACCGACCAAAATAAAATGTTAATGAAGCTTTTTTTAAAAAAATTCTATAGAGACTTAGGAAAAAGATTCTTTGCATAAAATCGGACAATATAGACACTTGGGCGCTCCTTACATTTTTTACAGCTAGATTAGTGTGGTTCCTCAGCAATTTTTGGTGGGTTAACGAGCAGTAGGAGATTAACTTTCCTCAAGAAGGCCTTCAACATCAAAGACAGATGAAGATTCATATCAGCGATTTATGAGGGTCTACCGTCAAAGACAGATTTATGAGGTTCTACCGTCAGCTGATATTCATGTTGATGAAAAAGTCCTTATAAGGATGACAATAAGGGTTATACGGGTCAGATAAACTGCTGACAAAGAGTTTTTTAAAGAATTTCTTAAAAGGCTTTGAGAAAATATTTTTTGCATCAAATCGGACAATACAGACACTTGGGCGCTCCTTATATTTTTTACAGCTAGAGTAGTGTGGTTTGTTCAGCCATTTTAAGTGGGTCAAGGAGCAGTAGGAGATTAACTTTGCTCAAGAAGGTCTTCAAAATCAAAGACAGATGAAGATATGAAGCGATTTATGAGGGTCTACCGTCAAAGACAGATTTATGAGGTTCTACCATCAGCTGATATTCATGTTGATGAAAAAGTCCTTATAAGGATGACAATAAGGGTTATACGGGTCAGATAAACTGCTGACAAAGAGTTTTTTAAAGAATTTCTTAAAAGGCTTTGAGAAAATATTTTTTGCATCAAATCGGACAATACAGACACTTGGGCGCTCCTTATATTTTTTACAGCTAGATTAGTGTGGTTTGTTCAGCCATTTTAAGTGGGTCAAGGAGCAGTAGGAGATTAACTTTGCTCAAGAAGGTCTTCAAAATCAAAGACAGATGAAGATATGAAGCGATTTATGAGGGTCTACCGTCAAAGACAGATTTATGAGGTTCTACCATCAGCTGATATTCATGTTGATGAAAAAGTCCTTATAAGGATGACAATAAGGGTTATACGGGTTAGATAAACTGCTGACAAAGAGTTTTTTAAAGAATTTCTTAAAAGGCTTTGAGAAAATATTTTTTGCATCAAATCGGACAATACAGACACTTGGGCGCTCCTTATATTTTTTACAGCTAGATTAGTGTGGTTTGTTCAGCCATTTTAAGTGGGTCAAGGAGCAGTAGGAGATTAACATTGCTCAAGAAGGTCTTCAACATCAAAGACAGATGAAGATGTGAAACGTGTTAGGACTTTTGTGAGGTTCTACCGTCAGCTGATATTCATGCTGATGAAAAAGTCCTTATAAGGCTGACAATAAGGGTTATACGGGTCAGATAAACTGCTGACAAAGAGTTTTTTAAAGAATTCCTTAAAAGGCTTTGAGAAAATATTCTTTGCATCAAATCGCACAATGCAGATTCTTGGGCGCTCCTTACATTTGTTTACAGCTAGATAAGTATGGTTCCTCAGCAATTTTAAGTAGTCAAGGAGCAGTCGGAGATTAACTTTGTTTAAGGAGGCCTTCCACATCAAAGACACATGAAGATGTAAAATGAGTTAGGACTTTTGTGAGGTTCTACCTGTAATTTACAAGAATTTTTGAAATGATCTTCGTACTTTCAATATCATCCAAGGGAGTATAATTGAGGAGCTGCAGACGATTTCAGTTTAAAATTTCCAGAACTACTATGTAGAGTGAATACAACACCTCCGCCTTTGTATGTATAGATGCAAAAAGTACTTTTTTAAAAAGGATTACGAAGCAGTTTTACATAAAACCAATTTTTTTTTCTAAGTAATTTATAAATAATAACAAAAAGGTACCATGTGCTATGAGCATCTATAAGTTTTATGAATTATGCAATTATTCTCAGATAAATTATGGAAAAATATATCATCTAATATGTAAATTTTGATTTAGGGTTATTTTTTGATTAAAAATATATATTAAAATTGCTTTATCAAAATTCTGTTGAAATTTTACAGAGTAAAAATTTCATCAGCTTTTAAGTAAAACAATTCAAAAATATACAATATAAAAAAAAACTTTTTAGAAAATAATCCAAAAACCAGTAAAAGTTCTCTGCGATCTTTGAATTTTTTGTTATTCAAAATTTAGTCAAAATTTTATAGCGTATAAATTTATCTGAAAATGAAATTTGTTATGGAAAATATTACAAAATAAAACAAAGAAAAATTAGTAAAAGAGCTAAAAACTTTTCGGGAAATTTTCTTATAAAACTTTTCGGAAATTTCTTTTAAATTCAGGATAAGATTTTTAGATTTATGAAAGCTTTATTCAATTTTTTTTGGTTAGTTTTTTTTTTTTTTTAGTAGTGTGAACTTATGAAAAAATATATGTACTCATATACTTGAGTCATCCTTTTTATTTATGAATAAGATGTGAGTGTGTATGTGTGTGTGTGTGTTAGAACTTGTATCGAGTTATAATTTCAATTGAGATGAAATGTTAAAAAAATTTGAAGCGCTAATAAATTAACTCAAAGTTTTTAAACATTTTAAGAATTATTCTTTAATAACTGAGAAAATGCATTCTGGTTTTGTTTTGTTTAAAATTTTATAATTTTTCTTATGAAAGGATTTTTAAATTTATTTATTTTTACCTAAATGTAAACGAAGAGGATTTTAATAGCCTAAATCAAAATATTTTTAAATTCTTAATTTCTGCCCAAAAAAAATTTCATTTTAATTTTTACAAAAATTGAAATAAAAATTAATGGTAGAAATTAATTTTTGTCTTAAAATTAATTTGTTAAAATAATAATTAACTCAATCACTAACGCCCACATAACTCATAACAAACCCACCATACGAGAACATGACTATAATCTTCCGCAAAAAATTCGCAGTTTGATAAGCGAGAAACATCGAGCCAGGGCCCAGTGGCAACGTTCAAGAATGCCAAATGAGAAGAAAAAACTGAACCAACTACAACGAGAACTGAAACAAGAAATAATTAATTATAACAACGAACGATTTACTGAATACACAAAATCACTGTCAACTAATAAGTCACTCTGAACAGCTACCAGACGAATTCTCAAATACAAAGCAGCTACACACCCGCTCCGGAATACCGACGGAACCTAGGAAAAAACGGATAAAGAGAAAGCCGACATCTTCGGCAAACACTTAAAAAACATCTTTAAGCCTCACGAAGATGTCCAAGACATTCTGCATGACGAACAAATATTCCGACAAATATCAACTCAGTTGCCCATAAGTCCACCTTCTAAGTTTTTCACTCCTTCCGAAGTTAAATTCACAATTTAATTTCTTTATTGACACCTTTCCAATAAAAAAGCCCCAGGATATAACCTAATAACTTCAGAAATCCTGACGCAAATTTCCAAAAAAACCCTCGTCCTTATAACCCATATTTATAATAGTATCCTCCGCACATCATTTTTTCCTTCCCTGTGGAAGTTTTTCATAATTAAGATGCTCCCAAAACACAATAACCAATAAAATCTTCCTACCTCATATAGACCTATAAGCCTCCTTCCAATGTTATCAAAAATCCTAGAAAAATTAATCCTAAAACGACTTTATCCCATTTTTGAAACCGAGTGTGTTATTCCTCAGCATCAGTTTGGATTTCGACCTGAGCATTCCACTATCCAGCAGTGTCATCGCGTAGTCGACTACATAGCGTGTTTGGTAGAGCGAAAGGAATACTGCCCAGGCGTGTTTCTTGACATTACGCATGCTTTCGACCGTGTATGGCACTCTGGATTGCTTTGGAAGTTGCAGCGAGTCCTACCCTCGGGTTATTTCCACATCCTTTAATCTTATCTCTCAGACCGATATTTTCAGATAGCTGAAAATATTGAGTACTCTGACATTTATATCCAATTTCCGCAGGTGTCCCTCAAGGAAGTATCCTAGGTCCTATCCTATATAACATTTATACCCATGTCATTCCTTGCCACAACAACATCCTAACCGCAACATATGCTAACGATACAGCCATTCTGACACATCACAAAGATCCTTCCACAGCCATTAGAATCCTACAGAACCATATCCAATCCTTAGAAACTTCGTTGAAAAGGTGGAGAGTGAAGGTAAATGAGCAAAAATCTGCTCATGTAACTTTCACACTCTGCCGAGAACAAATTCCCGACATAAACTGCAGTATTATGCCACAAAAAAATAGCGTACGTTACCTTGGACTTATATTCGACAAACGGTTAACCTGGAACCATCATACGAAAACTAAAAGACGTGAACTTAACGGACGATACAAACAATTATTACGTCTCCTAGACAGTAAATCAAAACTTACAACAACAAGTAAACTATTACTATACAATACGGTTCTGAAACCAATTTGGACATATGGTCTAGAACTTTGTGGTTCGACTAAACATTCCAACTCCCTTCCAATCCAATCCCTACAATCCCGAATCCTTCGTAAAATTTTCAATGTCCCCTTTTATGTGCGAAACACTGTTATCCACCGTGACCTAAATGTTCCATTTGTTCGTGAACTATGCATCTCCCGATATAAAAAATTCCTAATCCTTTAGGAAAGGGAACTTTTCACTCCCACCCTTCCAGTATACACCCATCGACGTTTAAAACGGCGATGGCCGAGAGATTCTCTAAAATTATAAAATAAAATTACTCGATTCTAGAGGTAACATCGATGGGTGTTTTCCTCCACATGTCCTCATGTCCATGTATAATCCCGTAAAAAATCTGCTTGTTACTAGCATAAGTAGTTGTAGATAACATTTAAAATTTTAAAAAAATTAAAAATAAAATAATAATTACTTTAAGATGAATGTATTACTATCAACTATGATTGGACAGTGTGTAGAAAAATATTACAGAAAGAGAAAGGAGGTAGGACTAGATTGTAGATGCGTTCGTTTGGGAAAAGTTAAATCGTGGATAGGGGATGATGACAACGACTACGATGGTGATGATGATGATGAGGGAAATTTTCCATTTTTATTGAAACAATTTTTATTTTATTTTATGTATATACATTTATACGTGTATATACATATGTGTATATGCTTATAGATAAATATAAGGGATATTTATGAATTTTTTTTCCCTTTGATATGAAAATAGTCCATACATGAATAAAAAGAAGCAAACCATGTACGGGCATATATTTTGTTGAACATCCTTCATGTCACATCCATTGATTCCTATCGGAACAAAAATAAATTTTTTGATGGCAAATATGTTCCAAATATGTCATATCGATTGGCGTTCGAGCTTTATTTAATATATTCATTGCCTTTTCGCCCAATAATGGACTATTTTGCATATTTTAGTATTTGTGCAATTTGTTATAGTTTTTTTTTTCTCTCGATATATAATATTTTATTTTTTATTTTATTCATTTTTTTTTTTTTTGCTTTTCATTATTATTGTTGTTATTATTATTATTATTATTATTATTATTATTATTATAATAATATTTTGTTTGACACTTGGTTTCCTTTTTAAATTATTATTTATGTATTTAAATTAGAATTTTTTTCTATAGGCTGAATCTGTAATTATATTATATATTGGTAGTAATATACGATCATATTAGTTTTTGTATAATTTTCTTCCAGGTCTCACAAACACTTACAGATTGTGGATCAATATAAGTTTGATTGTATTTTGTTTTGTGGAAGTATGTTTTTTCCCTTATTTTTTTTTAAATATATTTTCACCACATAGCCTACCAGTAGTAAAATTAATCAACACTAAAATTTCCTTAGTTGCGATTTTATATGGCATTCACTTGGTCCATTCTTGCGAAAAATTGAATAACTATTCAATTCGAAAGGATTGGACTCTATCCAAAATAATCTGTTTTATATTGGAGTACATTTAAATGTATTGCAAGTACTAAATTAAAATTTTATTTTATTAGTGATATACATATTATAGCTTTAATAATATGGTAAATATAAATCTAAAGTTTGAACATTAAAGTTGATTTTTTTCTTACCAAGAATTTTAAAATAGTTAATGACGTTAATTTTTTTTTCTTTTTGATTAATTGAACCTATTTTAATGATCATTTTTAAATGAACTTTTAATTAAAAATATTATTAACCTTAAGGCTATTAATAATTGATTTATTGGTTAAAATCAATAGTTTACATAAAATGTATACTCTCAAATAGAGTCGGTATTTTTGTTTAATTAAGGATTGCTCCCGTACATAAAAAGTCTATAATAATTGCAATTATTTAATAATGAATATTAAATTGTGGATATTTTCTATAATTTATCCAAAAATAATTTTAAAATTACTTTTTAGCAGACTTTATAATTATTTATGTCATTTATTGTAATTTCAAACTAAAAGACAAAAGGAAAATTATCTTTTTGATTAAAAACTTGATAAATTTGAATATTATTTAACTATTTGGAAAAATCGGATATAAAACTATAATAATTTGGAATAAGAGTAAATAATCAGAAAATACAAAATATTGCTCTATAAAAGTTAGAGTGCCTAACAAAGTGCTCTTAAAATAAAAGTTCGTACCATGGGGTTCAGGTGTGCTATGGTGGTTGGTCACACCGCTAAGGTGAAATGTCTGTGGTTTAAATGTGGTAGCTGTGGTTAATACGTACATTGCAAGTACAGACTTCGGACAACTGGTAACGGATACCACTTATTATCCCGGATACTATCACTGCATATGATAGTAGAGGTTCATGTAGGTCTTGATACTAAAAATTAGGGTACCGACAGTTGTAACTTACCACTGACTCTTAACAGCTTCATTTACTACGCTCTATCGGCACGAGTAGTTACCGGACAGTAATTCCAATATATAAACTGATTGGGTCACCCGGAATCACTGTTTATTACTTTAAATTCCTACGATTTTGAGAAAAGAAAATTGTGAACACTCTATATTCTCCTAATCAAGCTTATACAGTCAAATAAAAGTCAATCTGTTCTGTAGATGCTGTTCAATAAGGAACATATCAATTTCTGTTACTAATATTCATTCAAATGTGCTTGCGATTAAATTGTCGTTTCGTAGTTTTTGTAGTAAACTTTTTTGTTTACTTCAAAAACTACGAAAAGATAATTTTATCATGTCAAAAAATATCTCGAAAATATCGTTTTTTTAATAGTTTCAATTTAGTTTAGTTGCTTACGTCAGGATAAACATAAGCACATTCTAGCAGCAGAAACTTCGATGGATATTGACTCCCCATAATTTTTCACTTTAATCAAAAAACTGTTTATTAAAATCTGCTTATTAATATAAAGGTTCACCTAAGCTCTAATGCGCATTTATCTCATATTCGACTTTAATCTCAGCAATGCTGCTATAACACCAAACACCTAGAAAACGGACTTAATAGTAACTCGTTCTCTTTAAATGGATACCGCCATTATACAAACTTCCCTTCTACCTCTTCCAATACCCTTCAAACATTTTTTTGGCAGTAAAATATCTTAGGCCGTCCTATTTTTATATGACGGCCAGTTAAGTAAAATTTAGAGTAATGAAGCCGTGTTTAGTGCATATTCGCTCCGGCGGGTACTCAGGTTCAGTTCATGTCTCCAACTGACACGGCTTTAAAAGTTGGAAGACATAGACTCCAATGCGTACTTCTTAGTATTCTTAGTTTCTTATGGTTTTGATTAGCTGATCTAAAAAAATAGTTCATCTTATATAGTTCTACGTTCATTTCTACAACGCGAATTATAAGAAACAAAATTTTTTGTATGGTTTCCGAATATGGCATTTGTTGATTGAATACGTGGTCTGTTCAAAAAGTATCGCGAATTTTGAAATTTCGCGGGTTACGTATATTCGAATTTCGATTTTTTTTGGCGTTATGTTGGTACTCATATCTCTCACTTATGCCAACAAGTTCGACCATTTTGAATGTTCTGTTAAGTTTTGACAGCTACTTTGCTTGTAAGTATTTTGGATCGTCTTTGATTTTTGCCCATTTTCGACCAAAAACAGCATCGCATTAACATTGCTAAGGAGCTATTGGACTCTGTCCGCAATGACCCAAATTTACGCCAGAGGGTCATAACTAGTGACGAATCATGGGTTTATGGTTATGACATGGAAACCAAAGCTCAATGGAAGCTGCCGCACGAGCCAAGACCGAAAAAAGCGTGCCAAGTTTGTTCAAATGTGAAGGTTTGCTTACAGTTTTCTTCGATTGCAGGGTCGTGGTGTATCATGAGTTCTTGCCACACGGTAGAACGGTCAATAAGGAATATAACCTGCAAGTGATGCACAAGTTGCGCGAAGCAATCAGCCAGAAATGCCCGGATTTGTGGAAGAACAAAAATAGGCTTTTACACCATGATAACGCCCCTGTTCACGCATCGTTGCTTGTGCTCGAATTTTCGGCAAAAACAACACATTAATAATGCCGCAGCCACCGTATTTTTCAGATCTGGCCCTCATTGACTTTTTCTTGTTCCCGAAACTGAAAAGCCCCATGAAAGGACGACGCTACGCTACGATTGAGGAGATAAAGACTGCATCGAAGGAGGAGCTGAACAAGATCAACAAAAATGATTTTTTGAAGTGCTTCGTGGATTGGAAAAAACGTTGGTTAGCACAAGTGTATAATATCTGGTGGGGATTACTTTGAAGGGGATAAAATAGATATTCATGAGAAAATAAATAATTTTTGAAAAAACACAAAATTCGTGATACTTTTTGAACAGATCTAGTATGTGCGAATTTGTGTGGTTTGATTAAATGTGTGCGAACGGGTATTAACCACGCTTTACATGACGCAATTTTTCGTACTTTTCTTAATTGCTACTGTGTTATAAGCGTCACTCATGCGGAGCTTTTGGTCGACCAAATATATTTTCAAAGATCGAAATTAATATGCACTACTACTTAGTAAGGAAGAGAAACGAAGGTGTCGAGTGCAAATATGTTTTATCGTTCTCTACCTCATTGGAGTTATGTGATCCCGGTTTCTTTTCCTCATACACATGGGCATGATCAACCCTTTGCGAGTTCCAGATGGAAATTTAATTTGTTCAAATGGCAGAAGAAAAGCCACCCCAAGAATATGCAAAGAATTCTTATAATCCCAATACCTGGTTAAGAATAAGTTTGTTTACGGGTGTTCGTAGTAGTTTCTTTTTCCGTTCGCCCCTCTTACAATAATGTTTCTATTTGGTTCAACTAAGAAAAAAGGGGGGGGGGGGGGAATTTCGATCGATTGTTATATTTCTCATCCAGACTTTCGTCTATGATGAAGGAGTGTATTAATTAATTTTTTTTACTCTTTCAAAGAAGTGTTTCGTAAAAATTTCAATAAATCAGACCATACAAATTTGTAAATAAAGTTTTACCAACATGCCAATATGATTCTTTATTTTTTTAGAAAAACAAAAGCAATATTTGCTATTTATAAGGAAAATTTCTACATTTGGATCAAAAAATTATTATTGGCAAACTGGCGGTGTTGAGCCCCGGCCTGAAAGTGCTTAGAATTTACAATGTTTTCGACTGTGACTTAACAGATAAGTGAGAACATCAAACGGACATGTACACCTTTGCAATCTACTTTTAAGGTCATCCCGACCAAGTTCAATAAATTTAGATCAGAGCAGCTGCTTTCCATTATCTCGGTTTGAAGAAGCCGATTGAGTATTTGAGGTTATAAAAATTTTTAAACTTATATAAAAACAGAAATTTTTCAATAGAGTACGATTATGACTTTTTTTTTTTTTTTTTTTTTTTTTTTTTTTTTTTTTTTTTTTTTTTTGAATGATATCTACAACTACTTATGCTAGTAACAAGCAGATTTTTTATGGAAATATACAAGGACATGAAGACATGTGGAGGAAAACACCCATCGATGTTACCTCTAGAACCGAGTAATTTTATTTTATAATTTTAGAGAATCTCTCGGCCATCGTCGTTTTAAACGTCGATGGGTGTATACTGGAAGGGTGGGAGTGAAAAGTTCCCTTCCTAAAGGATTAGGGTGGAAGGATAGGTGCGAATGGAATTTTTTATATCGGGAGATGCATAGTTCACGAACAAATGGAACATTTAGGTCACGGTGGATAACAGTGTTTCGCACATAAAAGGGGGCATTGACAATTTTACGAAGGATTCGGGATTGTAGGGATTGGATTGGAAGGGAGTTGGAATGCTTAGTCGAACCCCAAAGTTCTAGACCATATGTCCATATTGGTTTCAGAACCGTATTGTACAGTAATAGTTTACTTGTTGTTGTAAGTTTCGATTTGCTGTCTAGGAGACGTAAGAATTGTTTGTATCGTCCGTTAAGTTCACGTCTTTTAGTTTTCGTATGAAGGTTCCAGGTTAACCGTTTGTCGAATATAAGTCCAAGGTAACGTACGCTATTTTTTTGTGGAATAATACTGCCGTTTAGGGTTATGTCGGGAATTTGTTCTCGGCAGAGTGTGAAAGTTACATGAGCAGATTTTTGCTCATTTACCTTCACTCTCCACCTTTTGAACCAAGTTTCTAAGGAGTGGATATGGTTCTGAAGGATACTAATGGCTGTGGAAGGATCTTTGTGATATGTCAGGATGGCTGTATCATCAGCATATGTTGCGGTTAGGATGTTGTTGTGGCAAGGAATGTCATGGGTATAAATGTTATATAGGATAGGACCTAGGATACTTCCTTGGGGGACACCGGCGGAAATTGGATAAATGTCAGAGTACTCCATATTTTCAGCTACCTGAAAATATCGGTCTGAGAGATAAGATTTAAGGATGTGGAAATAACTCGAGGGTAGGACTCGCTGCAACTTCCAAAGCAATCCAGGGTGCCATACACGGTCGAAAGCATGCGAAATGTCAAGAAACACGCCTGGGCAGTATTCCTTTCGCTCTAGCGAACACGCTATGTAGTCGACTACGCGATGACACTGCTGGATAGTGGAATGCTCAGGTCGAAATCCAAACTGATGCTGAGGAATGACACCCTCGGTTTCAAAAATGGGATAAAGGCGTTTTAGGATTAATTTTTCTAGGATTTTTGATAACATGGGAAGGAGGCTTATAGGTTTATATGAGGTAGGAAGATTTTTGGGCTTATTGGGTTTTGGGATCATCTTAATTATGGAAAACTTCCACAGGGAAGGAAAAAATAATGTGCGGAGGATACTATTATAAATATAGGTTATTAGGACGAGGGTTTTTTTGGAAATTTGTTTCAGGATTTCTGAAGTTATTAGGTCATATCCTGGGGCTTTTTTATTGGAAAGGTGTTCTATTGTGAATTTAACTTCGGAAGGAGTGAAAAACTTAGGAGGTGGACTTATGGGCAACTGAGTTGATATTTGTCGGAATATTTGTTCGTCATGCAGAATGTCTTGGACATCTTCGTGAGGCTTAAAGATGTTTTCTAAGTGTTTGCCGAAGATGTCGGCTTTCTGTTTATCTGTTTTTGCCCAGGTTCCGTCGGTATTCCGGAGCGGGTGTGTAGCTGTTTTGTATTTGAGAATTCGTCGGGTAGCTGTCCAGAGTGATTTATTAGTTGTCAGTGATTCTGTGTATTCAGTAAATCGTTCGTTGTTATAATTAATTATTTCTTGTTTCAGTTCTCGTTGTAGTTGGTTCAGTTTTTTCTTCTCATTTGGCATTCTTGAACGTTGCCACTGGGCCCTGGCTCGACGTTTCTCGCTTATCAAGCTGCGAATTTTTTGCGGAAGATTATAGTCATGTTCTCGTATGGTTGGTTTGTTATGAGTTATGTGGGCGTTAGTGATTGAGTTCTGTATGCAAACAGTCAAGTCGTTTACGGCATCGTCTATTTCTTGTACGTTCTTAAGGCTTTGTTGTAAATGAATCTGTTGGTCTAAGTTTTGTCTAAAAATGTCCCAATCAACTTTCCCATTTACAAGTTTGGCAGGATAGGATTTTAAAGAAGGAGAAGTGTCTAGTGTTAGGAGAACAGGGGAATGGTCGGAATTCAGGTCAAGGAGTGTATCTATGGAAGTATTAATGGAATGTATGGGTGTGGTTATGAAATAGTCTAGAATATCGGGAAGGTTTCTGACACTGGTCGGCCAATATGTGGGCGTGGGAGGAGATAGGACCTCAAGAGTGGTATGGGAGAGGAGTTTTTGGAGAATCTTTCCTCGGGGATTCGAAACACGGCAACCCCATTTAGGGTGCTTGGCATTATAATCTCCTCCCGCGATGAAGGATTTTCCAATTGATTTGAAGAAGGAATCAAATTGTATGGGAGTTAATTTTTTATTTGGAGGACAATAAACAGATGCAACGTTAAAGGTAAAGGATTTACATTGAAGGGTAATAACTATTGACTGAAGGGATTCGGTGGCAGTTTGTGAGTGGAAGGAATGATTTAAGGAATTTCTAATAAGGATGGCAGTTCCACCGTGTGCTGTGTTGTCTGGATGGTCAGTTCTGTATGTTTTGTAGTCACGTATAGCAAAAAACGACCTGGACGTAAAGTGAGTTTCTGTAATCAGTGCAACGTCTATGCGTTTGTTGTGTAAGAGAATGTCTAGTTCTTGTCGGTGTAAAGTCAGTCCGTTAGCATTCCAGAGAAGGATGGATAGGGATTTATCGGTTGACGAGAACATTTATTTATTCATATTGCTTGTTAGTGAGGAAATGGCGGTTGTTAAAGCAGTTAACAGAGGAGTGAGAAGAAGAGTAATTTCTTGAATTAATTTGTTGGTTATTGTAGAAAGAAGTGTTGTTAGGTCTGAGGAGGAGGATAATGGGGGAGGAATATGAACATGACTACCATTTTTCTGCTGTTGTTGTTGTTGCTGCTGTTCCTGGTGTTGGTGATGTTCTTGGCGCTGTTGTTGGTGCTGCTGCTTATGTTGTGGTTGCTGTTGTTGTTGATGAGGAGGTTGATGTGGATGGTTTTGTTGTTGAGGTTGTTGCTGCTGTTGATGTTGTTTCTGCCCAGATGCAATCTCAGCAAATGTCAGGTTTCGTCGCACTGGCAATGATGTTAGTCCCGTCTTATTTGTGGATGTATTATTGTTTGGGCGTATTTTTGTCTGCAGCATTTTATATGTGGAGCAGCCTTTGTAGTTTGCCGGGTGGCTTCCAGCACAAAGTACACACCTTGCTGGATTGTCTCGCGTTTTACTACATTCTGCGGTCAGGTGTTCCCCTGCACATTTCACGCATTTTGGCTTGTGCCGACAGTATGATTTGGTGTGGCCGTACTGTTGACATCTGTGGCATTGAACTATGTCCTTAGTGGGATAAGGCTCCTCCACTTTGATTCTTGTATAGACAAGCGTTTCCAGATCAAAAATGGTCTTGTTGTTAGCCGCTTGTCTTAACGAGATGAAAAACAGAGGAAGCGCTGCATTCCTCTGCTTAACATTTGAGATGCTAGTTACCTCGTGACCCAGCATCTCCAGTTCTTTCCTTATTTCCTCTACGGGAGTGGTGTGGTGCAGATTCCGGACTACCACTTTAAAAGGTTTTTCATCCTTCGCCTGGTACGTGTGGAAGTCCGCCTTCATTTCGTCCAAGTATTGGACGATACTTCGGTAGGCCATCCCACTATTCGCTTGAATTGCAAGGCCTTTAATATGAGCCTTGCAAATGAATGCATCAGGGCCAATTCTTTTTTCAATAGCACGGCCAATCTCAACAAAATTTACAACGTTTTTAATAAAGATTGGCGGTGGCTTCACGGTTTCATTTGGTGTACTGATTCGCACTGGCTCGACATCCATACTTGCCAGTATTTGAAACCGATTGGCGGTGCTAGTTGTTGGTGTTTGTGTTTCTGTTTTTTTTATTTTCATTGTCTTTTTAATCACTTTTGGCGATGTGTTCGGCGTATTGGTCGATCCAGATAGACTCTTTGTCTGTTTTCTTTTTGGCCTGCCGAGTGGCCGCTGGAAATCTGACACTGACTCAGTGTCTGCTTCGGTGTCCGTAGCAGATAGCATGATTTGCCTAGCGGTGCTAGCCATTACAGTTACAAGGAACACAAAAATGAAATAAACTCGGAACTCGATAAAATGAACTCTTCCGTTTGTGTTCTAAGCAATAAAATTTTTTTTTTTTTTCCAATACTGAATCACTTTAATTTCCAGTGTTTTTTTTTTTTTAAATATTTATTATTTATTATTAATAAACGTGTTTGCTTTATTTTTTTTCAACACTTTTCACACCATTGTCTGTACGTATTAAAAGTATAATATTATATAATATATTTTGTATTATATTAAATAATACAAAAGTGAATTATTTCACTTTTGTACTTATTTTATTTCACTTTGATTTTAATATATTTTTGCATCCGAACTGTTTAGGTATTTATCGATCGATATACGTAGAGAGATACGTACGTCCGCACTGGTACGCAGTTTGGACCAGGATTATGACTTGAATTGCAAATTTTATCTTAGATTTTTGCAAAATACATTCAAGAGTTTATTTAGTTTAGGAATTATTTTAATGAGTGAAAATTTCCAAAGTAAGTGAAAATAGCTTTTGCTCAGGACACCTTTGACTACAATTTTTCTGCAAATTTACTTCAAGATGATAGGAGCTGTCATTAGGTCGTAGCCAGGAATTTTTCTACTGAGAGGACGCAGAATATTAGATTTAGTTTTCGAGCGTTTAAAATTTTTGAGTAGAAGACACATAGGATTTGGGAACAATAATCCTTCATTTATTTTGTTAATATATGATTAGGCTTTATGACGCGTGAAAGTTTATGTGAATAAATAAAGATATTAGATGATATGCTGACATGGCTAATAAATAATTACAAAAGGTAATACATACGAGGGTCATTCAACAAGTACTTGGCCTACAAAAGAAAAACGAAAATTTTGGAAAGGTGGCAATTTATTTTTTCACATAATCTTCTTCAAGCTCGATACACTTGGCCCAGCGATGCTCTAACTTTTTTAACGCGTCCAAAAAATACATTTTTTCGAGGGAAGCAAAATAGACCTCCGTGGCGACGATGATCTCCTCATTCGACCCAAATCTATTCCCGGGGAATGATTTTTTCAGGTTTGGAAACAAAAAGTAGTCACAGGGGGCCAAATCTGGAGAGTACGGTGGATGGGGCAGCAAATCGTGGCGCAATTCGACCAATTTGGCCATGGCGATGGCGGAGGTGTGAGCCAGTGCGTTGTCGTGGTGGAACAGCACTTTTTTCTTCGAAATGCGGGCCGCTTTTTCCTCAATTCGACGTCAAATCGGCCCAATAAGTCAGCATAAGAGCCCCGTGATTGTTTTACCCTCCGCAAGGTAATCGATGTGGATCACACTTTGTGAATCCCAGAAAACGGTGGCCATCACCTTTCCGGCCGATCGAACAGTCTTCGCCTTCTTCGAAGCACGTTCGCCGGGTGAAGTCCACTGTTTCGACTGTTCCTTGGTCTCTGGTGTGTACCAGTGAATCCATGTTTCGTCGACGGTCACGAAACGACGCAAGAACTCCGCTGGATTGCGCTGAAACAGCGCCAAATGCGTCGCCGATGTGGTCTCACGGTTGCGCTTGTTTTCCGGTGTGAGCAAACGCGGCACCCATCGCGCCGACAGCTTTCTCATGCCCAGTTCTTCATGTAGAATATGATGCACCGTTCCTACTGCGATGCCCACAGTCTCAGCTATCTCGTGAACCTTCAATCGACGGTCTGCCAATACGAGATCGTGGACTTTTTTAACGTTTTCCTCCGTAGCAGCCGTTTTCAGGGCACCTGGGAGTGGCTCATCAAAAACCAACGTGCGGCCACGAACAAACTCGTTGAACCAATTCTTGACGGTCGCCATCGAAGGAGAAGAGTCACCATACACAGCATCCAAGAGATCTTTGATTTCGCTGCGCGTTTTCCCTTCCAAAAACAAGAATCTAATCACCGAAAGATATTGTTATTTTTCCATTTTTGTGCAACCGACCGACACGCTCGCTTTCAAAGGCTCTCAAAACAAAACTAATGAAGGGAATCGACTGAAACTTTGACAGTAAGCTACTAAAAAAATGTACTGTACGTTGGTAAATTTCTTTTGTGACAGCAGTTCCATCGGGTGGTGAGGCTAAGTACTTGTTGAATGACCCTCGTATATGATTATATGATTATATTGTGATAGCTTTTACAGGAGTCTTTCAAATAGAATGAATTTATTCGATCGTTATCACTCTCGTTGTTATAATATCGAGAAAGAATCTACGCGGATCATTGCCATTATCATTGCTATTATTAAAGTTAAGTCTTCACGGTTAGTTAAATTGGTTAGAGGTTTTGGCTGAGGCCGCCTAGTCGCATAAAGATACAAAGGATATGTGTAATAGATCCTTTAAGTCAACTTTTGATAATTACATCATTCTGACGAAATTCTAATATTAATTTGTGATCGTCGAAGCAAAACACAAATGAAAATTTTATGTTTTGTCATTTCATATTACGGAGTTTACTACTCGTATTTACTCATATAAACGATTATGGATACGCAAATCCATCTTAGTATACTATAAGATAAAAAAGATATACAGACATTTAGAAGAAAACACCCATCAATGTTCACCGAAGAATGGGATGATTTATTTTATAATAGTTCTCTTCCTAAAGGATCAAACGTCGATTGATGTGTGTGAACAGTTCTATTCCTAAAGGATAAGGAAGGTAATATAGATACGAATGGAATTTATCACGAAAGAATGGAAGATTTACATCACGATGCATAAGAGTATTTTGTACATAAAAGAAAGAATTGATAATTTTTCGAGCACCAAATTTCGAGTCCGTAAGTTTATATTGGTTTCTAAAAGAAAAATTTAATTTGTTCAAACGGCAGAAGAAAAACCACCCCAAGAATATGAATAGAGTATCTTGTACATAAAAGAAAGAATTGATAATTTTTCGGACACTAAATTTCGAGTCCGTAAGTTTATATTGGTTTCTAAAAGGAAATTTAATTTGTTCAAATGGCAGAAGAAAAGCCACCCCAAGAATATGAATAGAGTATCTTGTACATAAAAGGAAGAATTGTAAATTTTTCGAGCACCAAATTTCGAGTCCGTAAGTTCATATTGGTTTCAGTACCATGTTTTGTAATTTTTTTTTGTATTTGTTTATATACGAAATGATGCTGTAGAAATACTGATTTCGAAATGATGCTGTAGAAATACTGATCCCTATAGAGATACCGATCTATGTGCCATCCATAGTTAGGCATGATCTTTGCTAAGGCATTCACAATCCGACTTGCCTTTATAGCAGCCATACTCATATGTTTGCCAAAGATCAATCTGGCATCTATGTTAAATCCTAGGAATCAAAGTGATGGTAATGAAAATAATATCCAGTAAGTGATGGTGAGAGTGATGGTCTTCTTCAGTACCGTCTCGGTTTTTTGATCAGCAAGTTGCAGGCTTAGTAATAACATCCAGTACCGAAAAATGTGAACTGTGTGATATGCGGTTAGGATGATCTGATTTATGAATTTACCGACAGAAATCGCCTCAATGTCAGCCGAAAAATCAACCAAAGTTACTCTTTTTGGCATCAAAAATTTGAGCGGGTCTTTATGCATAATATTCCTTAACAATTGTTTTGAGAGTCTCCACCACCAATACTGTATGTTTTCTTTCCACTTTTCAAATTGTATATCAGCGGTCTATCGGTAATACACATATAGTATCTGGTTAGACTTCAGATATATTCTGGGACTTTTAGGCAGTGATGCACGTTCAGAATTCTGCTACATTCCGTCGATTTAAACGCACTATTGACATCAAGCGTAACAGTGGCGTCGTCTTGCTTAACACCTTGTTTTCATCGCTTCAACCATTTTATGGCCTATAATCATCCACTATGCAAATGGCAACCACCTGTCTCAATCCATATTGGTATATTGATAGACCTTCGAGATCATCGGTATTTAACTACTTCTTTCTGTAGTTCCAGATAAGATAAAAATCTGCATTAGCACAGGCATTTCTAATGACCGGAATTTTGGTATTTTTATTAGCCTAGTTAGTATATCGGTTTTTAGATTAAAAATCTTATAAGAAAAGGTTTTTTTTTCGAATTTCATAAAATAATTTTCTTAAGCCTCTTCATTTGATAATAATCTCTTAATATATATAGGATGTATAGTTTAAAAATGCGGGCATTTTTGGCAAACTTTGAGTGTTTATTTTGAAAAATTGTTACAATATATTTTATTCAAGGTATTGTCCATCGGAAGCCACTACTTTTTCCCATCTTTCTGGCAGCATATGGATTCTGCGCCAAAAAAAATGCTCCGGTTTTGAGGCCAAGAATGAATCGAGCCAATTCTTGATGACCTGTTCTGAAGTGAAGCGTATTCCGGTGAGGGCGTTTTGCATGGATCTAAACAAATGGCAGTCGGACGGGGCAAGGTCTGGGCTATAAGGCGGGTGAGGCAAAACTTCCCAGCTACTGTTTTCTAAAAATTTTTTAACCGGTCTTGCAACATGAGGCCGAGCGTTGTCATGATGGAAAATTATGGCTTCGTGTCTGGTCGCATATTCCGGGCGTTTTTCGGCCAATGCTCGCTTCAAACGGATTAATTGTGTTTGGTAGAGGTCGCATGTGATTTTTTGGCCCGATTTCAATAGCTCATAATAGATCACACCCTTCTGATTCCACCAAATACAGAGCATTACCTTGGCGCCATGGATATTTGGCTTTGGCGTTGATTTGGCTGGTTGGCCGGGCTTCACATACGATTTTTTGCGCTTTGGGTTGTCGTAATGAATCTATTTTTCGTCGGCAGTAATGATTCGATTTAAAAACGACTTCTTTTTCTGCCGTTCAAGCAGCATTTCGGACATGCAAAATCGCCTTTCAACGTCTCTCGGCTTCAATTCATATGGGACCCAATTTCCTTGCTTTTGGATGAATCCTGCTGCTTTCAAACTTTTTGAAATGGCTGCTTGAGTGACTCCCAATGATTTTGCAATTTCTTCTTGAGTTCGACAACAGTCTTTGTCGAGTAATGCCTCCAAATCTTCATCTTCAAACTTTTTTGGCTGACCTGGTCGTTCTTTGTCTTCCGTGTCAAAATCACCACTTCTGAACCGCACAAACAATCTCGCGCACGTTGAAATCGATGGAACAAGCTTCGGTGAGCAATCGATGTGCTTCAGCTGCACTTTTTTTTTCAAATTGAAGAAGTAAATCAACGCTTCCCGCAAATGGGACTTTTTTGGTATGAAATTCGACATTTTCGAAGCAAAAAAAAACGTTGTTGTTTAAACTATTTCGTTCAATGACTAATCGAGAATGAATGACAGATGTTTAACCTCAAAAATCAATTTAACAATGACAGATGTTTAAGAAAAAATCAATTTAACAAAATACCAATATTATTTTATTTAATAAAAACATTTCTGAAAATCATTTATTTTAATAATAAAAAAAAAATTACATACAAAATGTTAACTTATTAATGATGGACAAAAATAAGTAATTTTATATAATTTAATAAATTGACATTAAACGGTTGTTTTTTTTTTTTTTTTTTTGTTGATTATGATACAAGGACTATCATACAATATAAAGACAATAAAAAATGATAAAAAAATGAGCTCGTCATATTTATGAAATGAGGGTAGCAAAAAAAAAAAAAAAATATTGTAGTAGCTTTGAAAAGAGGGTAAAAGAAAAGCTTAAGAGTATCTTGTATAGGCTATAAAAACGAAAGTGATGTGTCTAAGGTCTTTTTTCATTGACACAAAATGATTGTTGTCTGCTTTGGCTTGTCAAAATTGATGAACCATGTGTGCTTTTCTCTCCTCATATAACCTGTACTTATTATATATGGTATTGTGTTTGTGCTTTATTTACACTATACTATAAGGGCTATTTAGAGCTACATGAACGATAAGGGTGGCTTATCAATTTTATTTTTTTCTCCCCCTTCGTATATATATTATATCATCGGCTCATATGTGTATATTATATGGGATCATAATCAGATACAATTATTTATTTAGATACAAGCAGAACACTTGCTAATAATAGTTGCAGTAAATATATTCTAGCTGAATATCTCGGTTCTGGTCTTATTTATGGAGAGAAATAATTTTTTTTCTCAAATAGCTTTTTTAAAAAATCTCCTCAAAATATAAACAATACTCACAAAAATGAATCACAAGTTATAATAATGCAAAAAATAGATAAACTGATGATAGTAGACGAGAGTGTACATATATATTTATATATATATATTATGTGCAGCCGGATACGATAGCAAGAAGCCATCATGGGAAAATAGCAGAAAACCGAAGAAGAATATATAACATGCTTTAAAAATTCTACGAAGAGTTATCTAGTGATTTATGATCCGCTATTAAAGTGACACCAAATAGCTCATAAAATTGAAGACAAAGGCCTTAAAAAAATCATTCCATTTTACTTGTATTCGAGGGATACTTTTTTCCTCCTGCTCATTCTTTTTTTTTTGCACTCATTCTCATACTGCATAGAAGCATCAAATATACTGTCTTCTTCTGTACTCTTCATACTGGATAATGTAAGGATATCTTGACATATAAAAGACAAAATGAAAAAATCTGTTACGAATCGATATATTCATCATCACTACTCTCAACAAATCTACTGGCACCATTTCAAATACCACAATTTCATAAATTTTTCTTTAACAAAAAAATAATGTGACAAAAGAGGAGTGTAGGAGTAGGAAAATTTCTAACTTATAAAACTTTATAGTCTCTGCTGCTATAGATTTTTTTTTATAGTACTTATTTTAGTATATTTATTTGAGCTTTTTTCTTACACTTCATTTTCATGTTAAATTCACCATCATCACTAATACTCGTATGGCATCTTTCTGATGGCAAAACATTTAAAGTGAATTTCACTGTTCCATTATTATTTTAGTTTAGAATGCAAGTCATGTGTTGGCAATATGTCGTTTTGGTATGTAGGGGGTACTGTTATTTTGTTAAACATTTCAAAATGCAATATCAAAGATGTACATGACTTCGTAGCAAAGAAAATTGAGAAATCGGAGAAGAAAACAATGAATATGGCACTTGGAATAACAATTTAATAGAAAGTATTCACACACAAGTAAGCTTTTTTCAATCCTCTTTTACTGTATGAAAAAATATTTTTAAGGAACTTGAAATAAGTATGAATATATAAGTAATTGTTTTAAGTAATCTTATTTTTTTTCTTCAAAATATTACTATAAGGATAATTGTACGAATAATAACTAAAGACCATTTGGTAACAACTATCTGCTAAGACCATCGCTAGAAACGATAGACTTTAACATCTCGCTATGAACCCACTAAAACCTACTGGTTACAATAGACTTTAAAATATTGGATTATTTATATTTAAAAAAAAATAAAAATTTTAAACTATTTCATAAAAAGGAATTTTAAATTGGAAATTTTTTTTTGCTCCTTCCTCCTTCCTCAGTCTCTTACCAATTCTTATTAAGATATTTGAAAAACTCCTATTAAAACAATTCTACCTAGTCCTAGTTAATGAAAAAAATATTCCTAATCAGAAATTTGGTTTCCGATCTGAACACTCCACTATCCAGCCATGCCATTGCATTCTCTCTTGAGCGGAAAGAGTATTGCTCAGGAGTTTTTTTGATCGTGTGTGGCATCCTGGACTCCTCTGGTAACCCAAAACCTTCCTTCCTTCAACATACTACCTTATCATAAATTTGTATCTCTCACAAACGTCATTTCCAAATTACAATTAACTCAAAATCCTCAGAAATATATCCTATTCTAACCGGAGTTCCACAAGGTAGTATCCTAGCTCCCATTTTTTACTATATTTATATCCATGACATCACATCTAATCCTACTACTATTATTGCTATTTATGCAGACAATACGGCCATACTTGCTATCCATACAAATATTGATATAGCTTCCAACAATTTACAATCCCATATCCACAACCTTCAATCCTGGTTTGAGAGATGGAGAGTGAGGGTAAATGAACAGATATTATATATAATATGATAAAGTACGTTATTTGGGACTTAACCCCTGGATAAGTGATTAGCATGGAACCCACACACTAGACTAAAAGAACTTAAGCCCACTAGACATTACCTAAAACTTCGTAGACTCCTGTATCGATTACTTTTAATATACAATAAAATTATAGAATCTATTTGGACAGATAGAATTGAACTTTGGCGTTCAACAAAACGTTGCAATTCCTATCGCGTCCTTGCCTTACAATCCAAGATCTTTCGTAAAATTATTGATGCTCTCTTTTATATTCCTAACAACGGAATACATCATGATCTAAATGTTCCTTTTGTGCAGGACCTGTGCATTTTCCGCTATCAAAAATTTCACTCCCGTTTACCATATCATCATAATCGACTTGTGAGAGGATTGTCCTATAAATACTGCCCTCTCCGGGGCACTAATCGGAGACTTAAGAGACAATGGCCTAGAAATTTTCTACAGGAATCTAACTTCCGTTAGTTGAAGAAACACCGATGAGTGTTTACTCCCACTACATGATGCACAAAATTGTAAATTAAAATGTTATGTAAATCTGCTTGTTACAATAAAATTGTAGTTGCAGATAAAAAAAAAATTGGAATTTGGGCTTAATAAAAATTATTAAAATATTTTTAATAAAAATAGAAACAACTTAAAGAAGTTTTTTTTAAATGCATTTTTAAAAAAATTGATTATAAAATATATTTTCTTGACTAGTATTGTTGCAGTGCAAAGTATTAGCACATATTATTTAAGGGTCCTCACATCTACATTATAAAAAGAAATCATTCCGGTTGACGCAAGGTTTTACTTGGAGTCCCCTATGCGTATTAATTTCTCCATGGAAGCAGAAAAACGGAATGAAAAAAAAATAAAATTTAATAAAATAAGAAAAGAAAAAAATAAAGCAAATTTAATACCATGTAAAAGGAAAAGGGAAACTGTGTAGAAGGGTGGCTCCTACAAGATAAGGGTTAAGCATTTTACTATTAAATCTATACTATGGCTAGCCAAAATGCTGTCCTCCCATCCTATCAGAACAAATTTTATTAAAAAAAAAACAGAATAAAGAAAATAATGGATGTAAACAACGGCAACTGACCCGGCGAAAAAAATTACGCATTTTCCCTTTTCAGCAATTAGCCGATATCCTTTGAAAATACCAGGCTGACATAACAGCATTAC
Source organism: Atherix ibis (assembly GCA_958298945.1). Classification (NCBI taxonomy): domain Eukaryota; kingdom Metazoa; phylum Arthropoda; class Insecta; order Diptera; family Athericidae; genus Atherix; species Atherix ibis. The sequence continues at coordinate 43,674,248 of OY282610.1, forward strand.
AAGAAATACGGTGGACAGGAACTAGTTTTTTGGACAAGAGCAGCTACAATATATATTACAGCTACCATCTGGGACCTTACGGTTGTGGACACAATTAAGCTCAATAGGGCTGCATTTTTGGTACCAATAGACAAAGTAGGATCTGTGGCTCCATTTTGGTGCCGAAAGACAAGGTAGGATCTGTATTCGGTGGAGCGATGGCGGCCCGTCGCAAGGACATCTCGAGTTCTTTGATTCAGTCGGTCTGGATCGAACTCCCGGTTGATGATGATGATGAAGAAGATAAGTAGAAAAAAAAACCTATTCCTTAAATTTTGAATAAAACATTAAATTTTTTTATTATTTCAATATCATTTAAAAATTAGAAAAAAAACAACTTTTAACTATTGGGTTGTTCCGAAAGTCATTTCGTTTTTTTTCCAATAGAAGATTTAATTATATTTTTTTCATACTTAATCCAACTTCATACTTAATCCTTATACTCAAATGTATTTTGACACCTGATATAGCAGCGCTCGCTTGTGAAAAAATTCGATTGATTCTGAATAGTCGTTTTTGGTTGCTGAAATATTAAATTTATCGAATTCAATCGTTCATAATTATTTGAAACGGCTAGGTTTTATCTCAAAGCTCGACATATGGATTCCTAATCTTTTTACGGAAAAAAAAATTTGTGCTGTCACATTGACGTTTGTGATTTTCTTCTCAAACGTCAAGAAAATTATACATTTTTGAAGCATATCATGACTGGGGACAATAAATGGGTTGTCTACAACAATGTTAAGCACAAAAGATCCTAGAGTAGAAAAGATGAACCGGATTAAAGCACTTCGAAAGCCAATATTCATCAAAAAAGATTATGCTATATGCTTGGTGGAATTTCAAAGGAATCGAGCAACACAACGATCAATTCTGAAGGAAAAAGGCCAGAATTGATCAATAGGAAAGGTATAGTGTTCCAACAGGATAATGCGAAACCAAATACAAGTTTGACCATTCGGCAAAAGCTTTTAGAGCTTAGATGGAATATACTGCCACACCCACCAAACTCTCCAGACTTAGCACCTTCCGGTTATCATTTGTTCCGGTCTCTAAAAAAATTTTTTTCGACGGTAAAACGTTTAATTTAAATGAGGAGATCCAAAATCACTTGGATCAGTTTTTTGCCAGCAAAGAACAAAAATTTTATAAGCGTGGAATTATGCTACTGCCAGAGAGATGGCAAAGGATATGGGATCAGACTGGCCAATATTTAAGTGAATAAAAAAAACGTCTTTTATTTTTATAAAAAAAAACGAAATTACTTTCCGGCCAACCCAATATTTTCTATAAATTCTCTCATAATTGTTTATTACATCCTTACAAGTTTTTTGTAATTACTACAAAATGGATTACTAAATCAATCAAATATTGAGTACATAAACAGGTATCTAACAAAATTTCCATAATATAAATATTTTCACTAAAATAAAAATAATAAAAGAGAAATTATTTACCATGAAGGAAGAGCGAATCGGAAAAAAGCATAACGAACAATTTTCCGTAATAGCTTCTGGAAATTCTTTTCAACCGCATATAAAGCAAACAATTCCTATCACGCAAAAGATTAGCTGGAATATCCTTATTGGAATCCATTTTTATAACAATACAGATATTTCCTATAAAAATCTTTCAAATTCAATACTTACTTGTTGTGCGAAAAGCTAATTTTTTTTTTATTTATATTTTCATACTTGAGAATATAACTTTTCAGGACATAAGCTAAAATTCCAAAGTGTGAGGATGTATGTGTGTCTATTTATTCGTGTGCATGCATGTGTGCGAGAGAAGAAATTTAGTATTCTGAACACGAATGTCATTGTTCGCAAGCAAGGATTTTCCTGTCGCACAGTCATACTATTCTTGGTATTGTAGATGAATCCTGTACTTTTCGAACTCCAACTTACTTACTTACTTACTTACTTAGCTCCAAATGGAATGTTTTGATGCACAGAAATGAACATCAGTCTTTCCCACCCCTATACAAGTATGTACAGATGATATAAATCAAAGGAACAGAGGACCTACAAACGGAACGTAAACCTATAAACTTTATGGAGCTGCTGCGATTTAGAAGCGGATCTCATCAGATTAGTAACTCCAAGGCGAGTTGCTATCTTCATTTCGGATAGACTGGCATCACCGCATCATCCGTTTTGCACTACCACGATGAACTTTATATCGCATTAGGAATTGCAGTTAATCCATCTAAACATACCTGAAAATTTATGCGGAAATTTTTATTCATACAATAATAAAATAATATTCGAATTAAACGAGAACGAACTAACTTTAAATTTTTACTGATAAATATTTTTTATATACAATTTCCTAATCAAAGTTTAGTTTTTTTTTTTTTTTTTAATTTCCTAATATTTTTGGTTAATAATCGATCAAATATAATATGTAGAAACGTTGATGTTTGTACAAATATTCTACAAAAAAATTCTTATGACGAGTAAATTTTTCTATTTTCATTATTTTTTAATTTAAAAGAATTTTTTTTTTACCAAGTGTTTAAGCTTAAATCCGCTGTTTAGTCATAGATGGCGTGAGTGAGCGTATTAAGCTATCATGGACACGCCATACTTTTTTTTATGAGTTTGACATCTGTCAACATTAATCAGTGCACATTGTCAGCGATTTCGTACAACAACATACATTTTTCCTTTGATAATCATGTCTAGTTTTGTGCCAGAAAAAGAGCATATGCGGGAAGCTCTGCTTTTGAAGAAATCAGCTGCCGAATTGCATCAAATACTTATGGAGGCCTATGGTGACAGTGCTTTATCGGAAACAATGTGCCGAGATTGGTTTCATTGGTTCAAAGACGACAATTTTGACTTGTGGGACAAGAAGCGTGAAAATTATCCAAGCAAAGTTGAGGGAATTTCCCTAGGCCGAAGCGTGAAAATCGGGAAGATTGAAAAGATCGGAAAATGGGTGCTGCATGAATTGAACGATAGGTAGATGGAGCGACGCCAAAACACATGCGAAATCTTGCTCGCCAGACAAAAAAGAAAGTCGTTCCTGCATCGGATTGTGACAGGCGATGAAAAGTGGAAATATTTCGAGAATCCTAAACGCAAAAAATCGTGGGTTGATCCCGGCCAACCATCAACATCTTCCCCAAGACCAAATCGCTTCGGACGGAAGACGATACTGTGTGTTTGGTGGGATCAGCAAGTTAAAAAAAAGGATGTTTTGGTGGGATCAGCTCTGCGTGAAAAAAGGACGGATTATAAACAAAGACATGACAAGCTGATTTTCCTCCACGACAACGCAACATCGTACACGTCAAAAATGGTCCGAAACTACTTGTAGACACTCAACTGGGAGGTGCTACCCCACCCTGCTTATTCACGAGATCTCGACTCTTTCGACTACCACCTGTTTTCGTCGATGGGCCACGCGCTCGCTGAGATTCTTACGATGACGTCCGAAAATAGCTTGATAAGGAGTTTGCCTCGAAAGAGAAGGCATTTGTTTGGCGTGGTATCCACAAATTGTTCGAGAGATGGGAAAAATGTGTAACTAGCGAGAGCAACTACTTTGAATAAATATGCTTTTGCTTTCTATGAAAAAAAAACATGTGTTTTTTTGACCAAAAAAACAGCGGATTTAAGCTTATATACATCGTACAATAATTGATATGGAATTACTTTGAGAAATATATCACAATTATACAGAATACTTCTATCTTAATTTAAAAATAGCACAGAATATCCCAAAAATCCTATTTAAACCCTCTCTACTAATAGAAGCATCAGGAATCACTCCTTGTATTCCTATTTAAACCCTCTATATACAATAATATTCTACTAATAGAAGCATCAGGAATCACTCCTTGTAATATTATCAGATGTTACAGGGCCATCCTGCATGGTAGTGCTGTCACTAGATTTCTCACTTCCACTAAAGATGCTTAGTACTGACAAAAAAAACAAAGTTTCATAAACAAGGATCCCGAGTGTGAATTAATAAAAAATGGTAGAAAAAAAAACAGTTTCCATAACTTTCGGATTCTTGTTATTCATTGAACAGAATAACGATAACGTATGTTCATCAATCCATCAATTTTATTATCGCTTTTATGGAGTAGTTTGAGGTTTGATATCTTTGTTTCGTTACGAAATTATCACTTAAGCTTTAAAGAATATCTTCATCCTTATACAAATCTATATACGAGTGTGTGCATTTACAAATATGTATCCATATATAAAAGGATATGTATAGTTTGATGTGGTTCAACTACAAAGTGTAATTTGCAAGTGTTAGGATTTAAGAATATTTGTTTCAATGTTATGCACACATCAGTATTTACATATGCTGGTTAATTTGTGTGTCCTGTTTATAGTTATATGGACTTCTTTTGTATAAATATCGATACGATTGGGTGTAGGTTTTGAGGAACAACAAAGTCTGTGATAGTAATGTGATAAATACAAGTTTTTATTAAGGTAAATATGGTTAGATGTTGTCTTTCTTTCTTGATAAATACCCATACTATGTGTCCATTCATTTTTAGTGGACGTTATGCCGGGATTCTTATTTGCTGGCCGGTCATTATTACATCCGTGTCGCTGATGTTATACTCATTGTTTTTTTTTTCTTCAGTCATTGCCTTTATGAAAATACACTAGCTTGAATTTATGCGATTCGGAAAAAACAACAATAAGACCAGATGTGCTAAACTACTCGCTGATAATTCCAGCACAGAAATCGTAGAAGCACCAATAGCAATTTCTATACTAAACTCCATTCGCACTTCTATTAGAAGTTCACTTACATACGTTCAGGTTTATTGAGATTTTAACACTTCGACCGGATGCCCGGTACTATTGATAGTACAATGCCTCCTATTAAACTGGCCTTTCCTGGCTAACAAACTAAAATAAAGAAGTTTTTATTGAAAACCTTAAACGTTATTTTGCATTGTTATTTTGCAAATAGTCCATACCAACAATTTGTTAAAGGCTAGTCCATAGTTTTTATGTACATGCACACATGTTTACTTACTTCGAAATCAAACCCAATAACTTAACCACCCAACAGTTTATACAACATAAAATCATTGAAGAATTTTATTCAAGTAAATATTAAATAATTAAAATAATTAAAGGAATATTCCTGAATTATCATTATTAAAATCAGTCTTAAATTTAAAGAGCAAATATAAAAAATATTTTTAAAAATAAATATCAATTTTCAATCAACAGAAATTTTAATTTCAAAATAGAACTTTGCTCTTTGCTTTTAAATATGTCAATAGGCATTATATATTTTAATTAATTAAAATTTTTGCACTTTTTGTATAGAAATAATTTTGAAAAAATTTGATTTTTTAGTGGGAAAAAAATTTGATTTTTTAGTATTTCTTATGATAAAAAAAAATTTATAATAAATTTTTTTTTATTATAAGAAATATAGAAATTAAAAATATATTTTTAATTTCTATATTTCTTATAATAAAAAAAAATTAGTATAAGGAATATAGAAATTAAAAAATATTCTTCAAAATAATTTTTTTCTTAAATTTTTTTGTCAAATATTATTTCCATCTTCATTTTGAACTACAATTCCATTGATTTAGATGAATTTTCATAAAAAATTCCTCAGAAAAATACTCACAAAATTATTCCGTAACAGTGTTTTGGAAAAATTTTCCATATCAACTTTTAATTACAATTCCCCATTCAAATTTCTCAATAGAAATTTGCCCTAAGTATTAGCATATAATAAAGATTTATTATAGTAACTTCTATAAAAAAAAATATCCATAAAATTCGAACGTAAATTATGTTTGTGTTAATTTCCCACCAAAATTTTTAGCCAATACGCCATTAAAATTTGCTGTCAAAATTCCTATAAAAAGTATTGCATAAAAAGAGGAACTGGAAAAATTTTTTCAAAATAATTCCATGCAAGAATTCTTCATTGAAAATTTGTCTGAAAACACAAATTTCCTATATTAACTGTATTTATAAAATTTTCTGCGATAATTTTTCATCAAAATAATTTATAGAAATTTTTTTATAATATTGTAAATTCCTGTAAAGATTTAACGAAAATAAAATCTACATAAAATACTGTCTAAGACAATTTTTCGTAAATAATATCCTTTCAAAATTAGTCACAAATATTTACCATCCCATAAAAATTTCTTATTAAAAGCTTTTTATATAAATTTTCTATAAAGATTCACTATCAGAATTTACCATAGAAATGTTGATAAAAATAATGCTTAAAAATTGTTCCGTAAAAGATTGGCCTTTTTTTTCTTGGACAACAAATTACCATAAATATCTTTTGCTGCAAGTATTTTCATACAATGAAGATTAATTTTAGAAAATTCTATAAAAAAAATTTCCATAAAAATCGAACGTAAATTATGTTTGTATTAATTTCTCACCAAATTCTTTGGCAAATTCCTAAAAAAATTTATTACAAATATTAACCATAAAGATTTACCATTAAAACTTTCCTAAAAAAAATTCTTATTAAAAGCGTTTTATATAAATTTTCTATAAAGTCTCATGATAAGAAGTTACGAGGGTCGTTCAATAAGTCCTTAGAAAATCCGAAAAATTGCTCGTAGTGTTGGTAAAGATTTTTTTTGTAAGTAGCATTATCGACAGGAAAGCTGTCAAATTTTCAGCTTGATCCATAGCGTAGGTCAATTTCTATCGTCGATTAAAGTTAACGACATCTATTTGTGCATAACAATGGAAAAAAGCGAGTTTAGGGCTGTCATCAAACATCTCCATTTGAAAGGCTTAAGCCCGACAGAAATCAAAGCCGAGTTGGATGCAGTTCATGACACATCTGCATCTGTGTTTGCAACGGTTTACAATTGGGTGAATGAATTTAAACGTGGCCGTTCATCCACAAAAGATGAACATCGTTCAGGACGCCCAGTTGAGGTGTCTACTCCTGAAATCATCGACAAAATCCACGATCTGATTTTGAACGATCGGCGAATTAAAGTGCGCGAATTAGTTGAGGCCACGGGCATATCACAAGGTACAGTCGCTTCAATTTTGCATGAAAAATTGTCTGTGAAAAAAATTTCGGCAAGATGGGTGCCGCGTTTGCTCTCAGAGGAGAATAAGCGCAATCGTGTAGTGGACTCTGAGGCTATGTTGGCACTCTTTTATCGCAATCCTGCTGAATTCCTTCGTCGATATGTCACTGTGCACGAAACCTGGATACACTACTACACTCCAGAAACGAAGAGACAGTCATCACAGTGGATTTTCAAGGGTGAACGGGCTCCGAAGAAGGCAAAAACTGTGCCATCGGCCGGCAAGCTCTTTTGGGATTCACAGGGCATCATTTTTATCGACTACTTGGAAAAAGGAAAAACAATAACAGGAGCGTATTACGCGTCGTTATTGCAACGGTTGAGCGAGGAAATCAAAGAGAAACGCCCCCATCTGAAGAATAAAAAAATCCTCTTGCATCAGGACAATGCGCGTGTGCACATCTGCGCTGTTTCCATGGCCAAAATTGTGGAATTGAGAATGGAATTGTTGCAGCATCCCGCTTATTCACCAGATTTGGCCCCGAGTGACTATTTTCTTTTCTCCAATCTGAAGAAATGGCTTGGAGGACGACGGTTCACTTCCAACGAGGACGTCATTGCTCAAACGGATGAGTATTTTGCAGAACTTCCGTAATCATATTTTTTGGACGGGATAAAAATTTTGGAAAAACGGTTGAAAAAGTTTATAGAGTTAAAAGGAGAGTATTTTGAAAAATAAATTTTTTTTTTAAAAAACATTTTTTTTCCACTTTTTCTAAGGACTTATGGAACGACCCTCGTATTATACGCCGATGATACCCTAGCTTACAGTGCATCAAAGCGACCTAAAGTAGCATAGGAAACTATTAAACTGACAGAATACTATAAGCAATGGGATTTTAAAGTAAACATTCCAAAATCAGTGTGTTTGTAAACATTCATTCCAAAATCAGGGTGACTTTCGTACCATAAAAATTATGCGTAAAAATTTCCTCGGCAATAAAAATTTCCCACAAAGATTGACCTTTCCTTTCTTGGACAACAAATTATCGGAAATATCTTTCATTAAAAATTTATCTTCAAAAGAACCCGAAAAAGTTTTAGACAAAATTTTCATAAGAATTTCCTGGAAAGACTCATTGTAAGAATTTGCCGCAATAATTTCCCTCAATTGTTTGAAAAATTTTCTTGCAAAAATTTTCCATCAAAATGTCCTACTAAAAGTTTTTAATAAAAATTTCCGGTTTGAATTCACTATTAAAATTGTACAAATTTTAACAGAAAATATCCGGTAAAAATTAATTATTTATGAATATTTTCCGCAAAGATTCCCATAAAAATTATTCACAAATGTTGATCATTATTATTTCGCATTAAAATTTCACATTGAAAACTTTTCATAAAAATTTATCATAAAAATATTAATGTAAAAATTTACTATAAAAATTTCAATAAAAAATGTTCCGTAAAATTTCCTGTGAAAATTTCCCATCGAAGAAAATTTCTCTTGAAAAATTTGCCAAAAAAATTCTGTTGAAAATTTATGACAAAAATCTTGTAATAAATAATCAACATAATTGGTTATATAAAATTTTCTGTAATAAGATAAAAAAAAATTTGTTAAGTGCTCATTTTAAGCAAATCTTATATCGTTGAATACGTATGATTTTTATAGGATTCACTTAGATAGCTAAAAATTAGATGGAATAAATGAGCTTGCTAGCTTAAAAAAAAGAAGTACTTTTTGGCATAGAAGTATTATTTGTATCATGGAAAATATTTCTTTTATTACGGCCATTCGTGTTCGTGTATTGCAATAATCCTTTGAAAAATGTGCAATCGTATTGCACTTAGCCTAACAGGTAAATATACGAGTATGCATGCACGTCTATGCATAATAACATATTATCTTCAATTTAGATTAGTCACTGAGCAAATCCTTGCATTACTATAGTTTGCCCGAGTAAGCATTACAGCCTTAATCGTAAGGATTTGGCTAGCAAGTCCATTAGAAATGAAAAACTGACGGGCTTGGCTTAATTCGAAAGAAGCCTAGCAAAATGATGACAAAAGCAACAATATCGTACAGAAATGTACTTTAGCTCAGTTTCCGGATTTCGCTTTCATATTCGTTCAATCATCCTTTCAAGGATAACATTTCGAACCAACCTTAAAATGAATAGTTGAAGAACTAATGCTTATAGCCAAGCCGAAAACAAATTCAGCTGGAAATAATTTAAATACTGAAATACCACTAACAGTTCAACTATAATCAGCACATTCAAATTTCATAATTTGTGTAGATTTTCGTATATTTGTTAACATGAAAATTTTAATATAAAAAATAATAGCTTTCTGAATTGCCATTAGCAGCACCAAACAAATATGGTAGTTCAGTCATAAAAATGGCTATTTCCTTGAAATGTTGAGATAAATAAGTGAATTCTTCTGAAAAATTACTATGAAATCCAAATTTATTAATAGTCTCAAATTTAACTAACACTTATTATATCAGTTATAGCATTCCCTTAATTTTATCAATAATACTAAAAATAAATATGAAAAATTTTATTTAAGAGATTTTCTTAATTCAATGTTATACAGTGTTGGGCAAAAAAATTTCCTCACTTTGGTATTTGATAATAAAAATGTTTGTATTCGTTAAATTATTATTATTTTTAATTTATTTAAATATTACAATAAAATAATTATCATCAAAAAGGGGAAAATTCTATTTGACATCTGTATTATTTTTTTTTAAAGGAGAACATTTTGAAGAGGTCAATTTGACTTTTACATAATTTTAGTAAGTCAAAAAACACCACGAACTTTTTCGACTAACCTTTGAAAATTTATTATATTTTTCGTAACTGTTTTTTTTTTAAACCTGTACACATTTATTATGCTTTAAATTCATTACTTCGTTCCACCTCCTTTAGCATCTATAAAAGCTTATTTAAGAAATTCTGCACATTATGGACCTCAAGCTTCTTTTATTTCCATTTTGAATATTGTAGTTAAATAATTTCTGAGCATATTTTTGGTACTATAAATTTAATTAATTAGCGAAATATTTGTTTCGTAAATTTCACTATTATTATTTGTATTCATAATTTTTTACTATACCAACCTAACATAATTGAATGTATGCATTGGGGTATTATCCTGTTCAAAAGGGAAATGTCACATATAACCAAATAGCTCGATAATTGTTGGCTCCAAATAATACTGTTGAGTATGTATGTAAATTACTGCTATTATTTTTTTCTCCATCAATTACAATATAATTATCCTGTTTGGTGACCATAGAAACTTTCCCCAAACCATTTGACCCTATGTCATAGGTGGTATTATTTCCAGGCACTATTCTGACAGTTGTTCTTTTTTTCTTATCTAATAAAATAATCACGTGGAATTAAAATTTGGACTTGGAATTAAAATTTTCAATTTTAAATTTAAATTAGCTTACGTGGGATTAAAATTTGGAGTTGGTAAAAAAGGTGATATCATTCCATATCTGATCAGTCCAGTTCATATGCTCAGGAGCCGAAGGCAAGCGATTCAAGGTCGGCTTAACGATTCATTACCGTACAAGCCTTCCGATTGTCACTAATGTCCTTCTTACGGTCTTGCTTGATATTTCAGTTGGTTGAGCTTGATCAAAATCTGCTTTTAATTCAACAGGAGGCTTAAAACGATTTATTAACGAATTTTGTCTTTTTTTTTTTTTTTTAGGCTAAGATTAATGAGGTACAGGGGGAAACCTTCAAAAGGTACTCGCCTGGAAGACCTTCTACCTGCCAGACGAGTTATGCGTGATTTTTACCTCGCTAAAACCTAACCTGCACCTCTAACCTTGCTCCCGGAACGATGGTTCCCCGGCGGCACTCTTTGTAAATACTACTTAGCCGGGGCGTTCTTATTTGATGCTACTGTTGTCCCGATGTTATGACACCTCGCGGCCTATTCTTCGTACGTTGTGTGGAGATCCTTAATAATTGATTCCGCGTACTCTGCAACTCTGTGGCTCTTCAGCATGCACTCCACTATGTTTTCTGGACTGATGTAATGGTCCAGATTTCTCTCCAGTTCTGCCCGTGTCCCCTCGTAGAGGGGGCACTGGAAAAATACGTGTTCTGCATCTTCGATCACATCGCGGTAATGATGACAGTTTGGGGAGTCAGTTCTCTTCAATCTGTGTAAGTATACCCGAAAGCATCCATGCCCAGTCAAGAGTTGTGTGATGTAATACCCGACTTCCCCGTACAGGTGAGTGACCCATTTGGTGACATCTGGGATCAGCCAATGAGTCCACCGACCCTTCGTCGAGTTGTCCCATCTCTCTTGCCAGAGGCAAAGACTCTCGGGTCACTCCTCTTCACAGAGGACCTTTCGCCGCTCTTCCTTCTTCCTACGATGTTGGCGTTCCCACTCTCCTGCCAGGGTGTCGATGGATGGGCATGATGCCACGATGTTGACCGCATCGTGTGATACCGTTCGGTATGTTGACGCCACTCTGATCGCTGAGAGCCGCTGGACTGATGACATTGTCTTGCGGTATGTTGTAAGCTCTAGCGATTTCGCCCACACTGGTGCTCCGTATAGCAAGAGGGAGGTAACCACAGTTGCCAGTAGTCGCCTTCGGATTTGCCTGGGGCCTCCGATATTGGGCATTATCCGCGAAAGTGCACCCTGTACTGCTGATGCCTTGGAGATGTGCTCTTTGTAGTTGAGTCTGGCATCCAAGACCACTCCTAAATACCGGATGTAGGGTAGCGACCGGATGTCGTGGTCGCCTACTCTTATGGTGATGGTCTCCATTTTCTTCCGGCTACACACTGGGAGTGCCTCGGTCTTATGTGCCGCCAAAGACAGGTCTGCCGATGTCATCCACTATCTTATGCTCCGGATAGTGGTGGAGAATGCGGCTTCCAGTTCCTCCAGGTGTTTGGCTACAAGGACAACCACTACGTCGTCCGCGAAAGCCACGAGTGTTGTGTTCGTCGGTAATTCCAGATGGAGTAGGCCGTCGTATATGATGTTCCACAAGAGTAGCCCAGGACAGAGCCCTGACGTACCCCTCTCGTGACCCCATACTCCGCTGGCCCATCCTCGGTCTCGTAGTGCAGTAGTCGATCACTGAAGTATGATCTGACCATCCTTCGTAGGTAGTAGGGCACCCCCATGTTCTCAAGAGCTTCCAAGATTCGATCTCAGCGGGCCGAGTTAAACGCTTTCTTGATGTCCAGGGTGACAATGAGGCAATACTTTTTAAAACCGCCTTTCCATCTTTTTCCTGAAATGGCTTCATTTGCGATGTTTGTGATGAGTTCCAACGCGTCGATGGTCGATCTGCCCTTCCTGAATCCGAATTGGAATTCGGAAAGTTGAGAATCGATGTATTGCTCCAATCTGTCAGCCACTATCCGCTCCAAGTTCTTTCCGTCCGAATCCAGCATGCAAAGTGGACGATAGGATGCTGGCTCGTCCCGTGGTTTCTTCCCTTTTGGGAGAAGAACCAATCTTTGTTGCTTCCATCGAGTCGGAAATACGCCTTGCCGCAGGCATGCTGGCCTGGCGGCAATTGCACTCTTCAGTGCGATGTTGGGTATGCTGCTTGGTCCTGGTTCCTTGCCATTCTGCAATCTAGTGCAGGCCCTTGTGAGTTTTTCCATAGTCACTCCGGGAATTTTCACTTCTTCATCCTCCGGCTGGTAGTCGGGGAGTTCCGGTTTCTCCGGGAACAGATGTTCTACTATTCTGTGCAGCATGTCGGGACAGGTTGGTGTTGTTGCGGGTAGGCTTTTAATCCTATGCATGACCGTCTTATACGGTCTGCCCCACGGGTCCCGGTCTACTTCCGCGCAGTGATGTTGTCTCTAGAATCGTCCTTTTGCATGGATTCTTTTTTCCACTTTAAACTCCCAGTTTCCTTTTACCACCTTACAATTGGTGCAACCGTTCTTTGTGCAGCAATTGTACTCGTCGATAAGTTTTCTTGCAAGAAAGTCAAAATTGACAAACCTTTTTTTTCATAAGTAAACATTATCATTTTCACTCTAAGTTTAGTACAAGACAAATAGGAAATTTTTTTTGTTGCTATTTATAGTAAAAATATGTCCTAACAGATGGGAGAAAACTAAATTTACCAAAATTTTTTGGCCAGCACTGTATACTGTGATAACGTAAATAAGAATTTTTATAAACTGAAACGATATTAAAAATTCTACCAACTTAGTATTTTCTTACAATGCGATTAACTATTGTAGTAATTATATTTCTATAAATTTCTAAGAAATATATCTTTAAAAATATTGTACTTTGAATTCAAAGCAAACAAAGCCGAGTATTCCTCTTTAAAGAAATGTGTAAAAAAGTAATTTTTTTATTAGAAGATAATAGAGAAAAAAAATCACAAAAGCACTCCGCTAAATAAATCTAATTGTCTTGATTATATATACATAGTAGAGGAAGTAGTTGATTTAACACCCACAAATACGAGTGCACTAAGGGAAGAAATACAAATATGAAATGTCGGATTGTAAAACTATTGGATAAAAAAAACTTTTATAAAATCATTTAGATAAGGGATAAGTAAGAATAAAATATAAAATACACAAATCAAATCGGGGGTGTCTGGCAGGGGAGCAGGCAGTAAAAGATAAATGTGAGGAAATAAAAATCCAATAAATTTATCGACTCAATGAAAAGTGTCACATGGCCTAGTGCACAATAGATGTCATTCACATTGAGAAACTATACGTTAGTTCTATGAAGCTAGTTGCTGTTTATAATGGGGATAGGTTAGAGTTTCCGATAGAAAACACGGGTCATTGGGGTCAAAAGAGCACACGGATAAAAATTGAAAATTCAATCAGTGAAGGTGGCTGGTTGTACAAGTAGTCGAAGTACCATTGCTATCACTATTGGCTGTTAGCTGAGAAAAGGGTAGTAAAAATCATGTGAGAAAGAATCTTGGACGGTCGTGGAATAATGAACATAATGTAGGGAGAAGGTGGCCTGAACAATAAGGTTCATTCTCTGGAGACCAAACCGGCACTGTCTATGTCTATGGCGATGAACAAAACGAAAACGAAACGTAAACTTCCGCTTGAATCTGCACTTTTAATACAAGATCACAACGTAAGTGACAAAGGTTATCAAACGCTGTCAATTAAACTGCCAACAATAAATAAATCCAGTGACTAGTACTGCAAAATACCCACCATCCTTTCATACGTAATTTCCGCTCATACCTGTTCGAATGGATGCTATAGCGACTACAGGTGATTTTCCTATTTACTCTATTCACCCCCAATTGCATTCATTCAAAAACAATTGCACAGCATTGCAATCAAACGTAAACGTAACACACTAAATCAATACAAACGAATAATACCAAAACGTATAGACACAGATCAAAGGAATATTTGTGAATACCGTCGGTATTTTCGGATAGAACGTATAAAATTGCATACATGAAAAGTGTAAATTTCCAATTGAAATGTAATCAAAAATGTTGGCAAAAATTTTCAAAACAATAGAATTTAATGAATTGAAGTTAATTGAAAAGCTCCATTCAGTTTTTTAAGATGTACATTTTTTTATTTTTTTTTTTATTCGAAATAAGTAACATTTTTATTAAAACTCATTTTAAAAGAAGAAAATACCAAATTATATTTATTGATATTAAATGAAATTGAACTTACGAGGAGTGGTGAAAAAGTAATGAGATTGATCCTTGGGCAGTTATATATCCAGTTTTCGAAGCAGTGCTGGAAGGCTTTAACGAGAATCACCTTCAACTCTTCGGTTCTATTCTGTTGGTCTTAAATCAAGTGAAAACCACAAGAATTATTTTTTCCAACAAAAAATTGTTGATGGATGTTTGACAAGGGGTCAAACAGGGGGCGTTGTCATTGCGGAGTAACACAACAACGAAACCTTTTGTTTGAAAGCTTTTCAAAGACTTTAATACTAATCGATGGTTATGGTCTCATAGCAGCAGCCCTCACTCTCGTACCACATTCGCTGTTTTATTTATCGTAACACTCAACAAAAACACAACTTCAATTTTTTTCTCTATGGGGTCTCGTAGCTTTTGGACAAAGTTGAATCTTGTACTACATGTCAAGGAGGGAGTAATGTACAAGTCATGTTCAGCCTGAAATATCGGGAGATCACTCTCAGGGCTGCGCCAGTCTTATTACTTTTAATGGTTATACAAAACAACTATTAAGTAGCTGTTAAAATGGAAAAATAATTTAAATAAAGTACTATACAAGGCATATAATAATCCTAGTAGAGACGAATATTATTTCAAGACGATCAAAACTCATAATAACCGCAAGATTTATTGAGCAATGGGACGAGGTATTCAAACGAACTTTACGTAACATACAGCCTGGTCTACATGCTTATTATAAAATTAAGCAAGCCCAGATAATAAAATCAAAATCGAAATGTTCGCAAATTACTATTCCAAATTATAGGGCAGCCAAAACACTTTCGGAAATAAACCGATCGTGAAAGACACCGTAGATAAATTTAAATGTGAAGCAGGATACAGGAACAAGGAGGGCTCTTCGGTACAAATTACATACTTTCCGTCAAATAATCAAAGTACCAATCCGACAAAGGCAAAACATTGTTTCGTTGCAAAAAGCGTCCCGTGACTGGATATACCATCCGGACCAGGAAAGAATCCCATGGTCCGGATGGTATATCCAGTTTAGTAATGAAAAGTCTATCTGAAGAAGGAATAGCATTGCATTAACTGCATTAACAATGGGTACTTCCCTATGATATGAAAGTCTACAGATATTGTAACCATCCCAAAGAAACAGCACTCCTGAACGGAAGCAGATTTCCAGCCCATATCACTCCTATCTAATGTAGGAAAATTATTCGACAGGTTCATCTTAGATAGACTTAATCTCTTCATTCTAGAATTCCAATATGGGTTTCGTAAAGGCTACTCTACACAGCATGCATTTTCAAAGGTACACACCCAGGCAAATCCGAAGGCGACTACTGGCAACTGTGGTTATCTCCGTTCTGCTATACGGAGCACCAGTATGGGCGAAGTCGCTAGAGCTTACAACATACCGCAAGACAATGACATCAGTCCAGCGACTCTCAGCGATCAGAGTGGCGTCAGCATACCGAACGGTATCGCACGATGCGGTCAACATCGTGGCATCATGCCCACCCATCGACATTCTGGCAGGAGAGTGGGAACGCCAACATTGTAGGAAGAAGGAAGAGCGGCGAAAGGTCCTCTGTGAAGAGGAGAGACCCGAGAGTCTTCGCCTCTGGCAAGAGAGATGGGACAACTCGACGAAGGGTCGGTGGACTCATCGGCTGATCCCACATGTTACCAAATGGGTCACTCGCCTGCACGGGGAAGTCGGGTATTACATCACCCAACTCTTGACTGGGCATGGATGCTTTCGGGCATACTTGCATAGATTCAAGAGAACTGACTCCCCAAACTTTCATCATTGCCGCGATGTGATCGAAGACGCAGAACACGTATTCTTTCAGTGCCCCCTCTATGAGGAGACGCGGGTGGAGCTGGAGAGAAATCCGGAGCGTCCCATCAGTCCAGAAAATATAGTGGAGTGCATGCTGAAGAGCCAATCGGCTTGGAACAGAATTGCAGAGTACGCGGAATCCATTATCAAGGATCTCCACACAACGTACGAAGAATAGGCCGCGAGGCGTCATAACATCGGGACAGCAGTAGCATCAAACAAGAACGCCCCGGCGAAGTAGTATTTACAAAGAGTGCCACCGGGGAACCATCGTTCCGGGAGCAAGGTTAGAGGTGCAGGTTAGGTTTTAGCGAGGTAAAAATCCCGCATAACTCGTCTGGCAGGTAGAAGGTCTTCCAGGCGAGTACTTTTTGACAGAAAAAAAAAGGTACACACAGACCTTTAAACAGAAAAAAAAAGGTACACACAGACTAGATATTAAAAAGGCATTCGAAAGCGTACCACACTTGGGTATCATATTCAAACTCATCAAAATGAAATTTCCAAAATATAATAAATATTTTTCTAGCTTTTAGAAAATCCAGACTGAAATATGGAGACGTATACTCGCGGTTCTTCGAGATATTGTCAGACCTACCTCAAGGCTCATTACTTGGTCCTAAGCTATATAACCTTTACATTGCCGATATATGTAAAGTCCAATTAGCGAAAAAAATTCATATGGTATTCATATGGGTCGTTCAATAAGTCCTTAGAAAATCCAAGAAATTGCGCTCGTAGTATCGGTAAAGACATTTTTTTTGCAAGTACCATTATTCACAGGAAAGCTGTCAAAATTTCAGCTCGATGCATAGCGTAGGTCAATTTCTATCGTCGATTAAAGTTAACGACATATATTTGTGCATAACAATGGAAAAAAGCGAGTTTAGGGCTGTCATCAAATATCTCCATTTGAGAGGCTTAAGCCCGAAAGAAATCAAAGCCGAGTTGGATGCAGTTCATGGCACATCTGCACCTGTGTTTGCGACGGTTTACAATTGGGTGAATGAATTTTAACGTGGCCGTTCATCCACAAAAGATGAACATCGTTCAGGACGCCCAGTTGAGGTGTCTACTCCTGAAATCATCGACAAAATCCACGATCTGATTTTGAACGATCGGCGAATTAAAGTGCGCGAATTAGTTGAGGCCGAGGGCATATCATAAGGTACAGTCGCTTCAATTTTGCAAGAAAAATTGTCTGTGAAAAAAATTTCGTCGAGATGGGTGAGCGTTTGCTCTCAGAGGAGAACAAGCGCAATCGTGTAGTGGACTCTGTGGCTATGTTGGCACTCTTTCATCGCAATCCTGCCGAATTCTTTCGTCGATATGTCACTGTGGATGAGACTTGGATACACTACTACACTCCAGAAACGAAAGGACAGTCATCACAGTGGATTTTCAAGGGTGAACGGGCTCCGAAGAAGGCAAAAACTGTGCCATCGGCCGGCAAGGTGATGGCCACGGTCTTTTGGGATTCGCAGGGCATCATTTTTATCGACTACTTGGAAAAAGGAAAAACAATAACAGGAGCGTATTACGCGTCGTTATTGCAATGGTTGAGCGAGGAAATCAAAGAGAAACGCCCCCATCTGAAGAAGAAAAAAATCCTCTTGCATCAGGACAATGCGCGTGTGCACACCTGCGCTGTTTCCATGGCCAAAATTGTGGAATTGAGAATGGAATTGTTGCAGCATCCCACTTATCACCAGATTTGGCCCCGAATGGCTATTTTCTTTTCCCCAATCTGAAGAAATGGCTTGGCGGACGACGGTTCACTTCCAACGAGGACGTTATTGCTCAAACGGATGAGTATTGTGCAGAACTTCCGAAATCCTATTTTTTGGACGGGATAAAAATTTTGGAAAAACGGTTGGAAAAGTTTATAGAGCTAAAAGGAGATTATGTTGAAAAATAAAATTTTTTTTTTTAAAAACAGTTTTTTTCTATCTTTTTCTAAGGACTTTTTGAATGACCCTCGTATTATACGCCGATGATACCCTAGTTTACAGTGCATCAAAGCGACCTAAAGTAGCATAGGAAACTATTAAACTGACAGAATACTATAAGCAATGGGATTTTAAAGTAAACATTCCAAAATCAGGGTGTTTGTGCCTCACGCCGTCAGGGAAAAATCTTAAGTATCTAGGCTTAAGTGTTAGCAAGAAACTCCAATTCAACTCCTTTGTCAGGGATAAAATTATAAAAGTCAACGGCATATATTATAGGCTTCTGAGAATATATCGCTCAGAAATCCTACGTAAGGACGTCAAACTCACTATGTTATTTATAAGCAATTTATAAGACCGTATTTCTGCTATGGCTTCCACATCTGGTCGTCTTTTTCCCCATACTAGCAACGGAACTGCACAGGATAGAAAGGAAGAACTTATGAAAAGCCACAGAACTTGGCATTTAACATAATTTCAAGTGAAAAATATAGAATAAAACTACTTAAAGCAAATTCGGTGAAAGCATATTTAAATAACTTTTTAAGTTAATTTAATGTAAGCTATTTACCAAATATTTTTAAAAATGGGAGTTGTATGATTAATACCTGGCTTTAACAAGAAAAAAACATTTCTTTTATTTTCAACATGAGCTATTTTTAGCTCCAAACAGTTAGTCTAGCTTTTTTTCCTTTTATATCCCATTTTAAAAAAAGATGATCTCTCCAATCCTTCAAAATTGGCGTTTGTTTCAGCAATTAACTCATCGTTTGAGCCGAATCTTTTCCCGTCGAGCCATTTTTTATATATTCAAAAATAAAAAATAATCGCTGATAGCTCAATCTTGGGAATATGGTGGATGCAGAAGTAATTCGTATTCTTACTCATGGGTGACTCCATAATGAGACACGTGGAGAATCTTAAGTATCTAAGCGTAAATCTTAACAATAACCTCAAATTCAACTCCTTTGTCAGGGATAAAAAGCCAACGGCATATATTGTGAGCTTCTGAGAATATATCGCTCAGAAATTCTATGTAAGGACATCAACGAAAGTGCACATGATAGAAAGGAAGATCTTACAAAAAGCCAGATCTAGATAGATAAAAAAAAGTTTATATCAAATGACAAGTTATACCGGGAGGCAGGCATTGCCCCCCATTTGTAGTATGGCAAATGGGAATAATGGACAAATGGGTGAAATCATTAGCCCATCATCAAAACAGGGAAGTAAGGTAGCTAACGGAAAAGAAATTACTGCACATCCTGAGAAACTCCAAAACTCGTGTTTAGTTTTTAGAGTAACTTTAAGGGTTAAGGTTAGATTTAGGATGTAAGCAAAGTATATCAATAAATTATTAAAATGTTATAATCAAGGTAAATAAAATATGATATGTAAATTAGAAATAAATTCACGAATGGCAGAAAGCTAAGAACCAATAAAGACGAAGATCGAGCTAGGATTAAATATTTTCAAGAGAAAATAGTATTAATGATCATACAATTCTTCGTACTCAATAAAAATAATGAAATTTAACTTTTTTAAGAAATCAAACAAAAAATGTATTAGAAAAGAATAATTAAAATTCTTAATTTATATGAGAAATAACGGAAAACATTATTTTTAGCAAAGACCCTTTCGTAACCATCTTAAAAAATCAGTTAGTTCTTAAGACAAAAAGCAGGATTTTATTATTCCTTAAGCATTTCCATACATCCAAATTTTAGCAATCGAACTTTAATATCCTCTGTTGTGTTCTACCCATTTTTTTTTATTAATCCAAATATGTTTTCTATTTGATAATAACTAAAGATTGTCGAAAATATTTGCTCCAAAAACTTTTTATATAATATTTTCAAAAGGAAAATTATCTTTTTTAAAAAAGAATCATCTCAATTTCACCTTCTATAAGGATGGAGTTTTATAAAGAATTTTTTGGTAGCCAATTAATATAACTATTACGATAAACAATTTCAAAGCTTCAAAATGAAATAAAGTTCCTCATGCCCCCCTGTGTTATGTTTTTTTTTAATAGATAGATAGAAGAACACAACAACAACATCAAAAAAACATAAAACATGAAAATTACTTTTATATCAGGAAACGATGTGATCCGCGGTCTTAATGAGGAAACTTAATAATTTTCCTCTACTAAACATTTAATTGGAAAAGTTCCACCAATAACTTTTAGATAGCCTTTTTGCTAAACTCAGACTTCTAGAATATAGTATTTATTGTTGTTTTTTTTTTACCCATTGAATCTGTAACTTTGATGAATATTTGGTATTCATTGGTGGATGCTATTCGTAGCATAGCCAAAATATGAATCTAGTCCCAGAATCTGTGTACTTCTGGTATTATTAATAATAATAACAATTTTACAAATGTACTATTCTATTCAATTTAAGTATGGGAATCTACTCTAAATAGAAAGTATTTATTTTTAAGTAAAGTTTCTGAATATCCAGAAAAATGTTCCATCATGAAAATTTTTCTTATTCATACTTTATGAAATATATAAAATATGAATAAGAAAATTAAAATAAAAACTAAATAAAAATAAAATTAACTATTAATAAATATTATTTTCATAAATACAATATAAAACTAAATTTTAAACTTATGTGTATATTTTTCCATAATTCATTATAACAAATATAATAATTTTTATAGAATACCGAAGGTATAATTTTAGTTTTAGAAAAATTTATTTTAACTTACGAATATATAATATAAAATTGGTATTAATTTTACTTTTGTATAATCAATTATATTTTAAATTTTAATTTTTAATCGAAATTAATAATATTGGAATGATAGCATTTTACAAAATATAGAGTTTCAATTTTTTTTCGATAGGTGGCACCATGATTGTTACAAAGAATTTTCTTAATATAGGCACCTAATCTTTATAAAGGAGCTATTAAACAGTTGGCTAAATTGGCAGATGTCAGGCAACGTGACGTCACTATTAAAAATAGCTAACTAGTAGCTGGAAGTTGACGAAAACGAAGGCTTCATTTGGGCAGTCATCTTAGCTAACTTGTCAGCCAAATATCTTCCCAAGCCATCAGCTACGGTCATCCAATTTTACCAAAGTGGCTGACGGTAACTGATCATGGCTGCCAAAAAATTCAGATTTTTAGTCAGTCAGCCAATTTTTAATTTTTTCATTGCAGACAACCTTAAATTTTTGACAGAAAAGTTGAATACCTTTCAAACTGTCAGCCAGTATTCAGCCATATGTCAATCAGCCATATCCGAGTTTGATCTATTGGCAGATATTGTTGTCATTTCGTTTCGTTAACTTTGTTATTTTTTAATATGGAATTAAATAAAAATATTTTAAAATAAAAACGTTTGGTTTATTTGATTTTATTCTTGGCTATATTCAATTAAAAAAGAAAATTGTGCCTTAAATCATTGCAAATACAATTGATAATTTAACAAAGGTTTATGTTTAAAAAAAAAATAATAATAATAATAAAATTTCTTCAAATTAACTGTAGCCAGTCATTCAGTCTGACATCAGCCAAATGTTAGAAATGATGGTTAGTCCAAATTGGCTGGTTCGTCAGCCAAAATTGTTCGGCTGACAAGTCAGCCATATCAGAGTCTCAAATTATGCTATGAGGGTCGTTCAATAAGTCCTTAGAAAATCCGAGAAATTGCTCGGTAAAGAATTTTTTTTGTAAGTAGCATTATCGACAGGAAAGCTGTCAAAATTTCAGCTCGATCCATAGCGTAGGTCAATTTCTATCGTCGATTAAAGTTAACGACATTTATTTGTGCATAACAATGGAAAAAATCGAGTTTAAGGCTGTCATCAAACATCTCCATTTGAAAGGATTAAGCCCGAAAGAAATCAAAGCCGAGTTGGATGCAGTTCATGACACATCTGCACCTGTGTTTGCGACTGTTTACAATTGGGTGAATGAATTTAAACGTGGCCGTTCATCCACAAAAGATGAACATCGTTCAGGACGCCCAGTTGAGGTGTCTACTCCTGAAATCATCGGCAAAATCCACGATCTGATTTTGAACGATCGGCGAATTAAAGTGCGCGAATTAGTTGAGGCCACAGGCATATCACAAGGTACAGTCGCTTCAATTTTGCATGAAAAATTGTCTGTGAAAAAAATTTCGGCAAGATGGGTGCCGTGTTTGCTCTCAGAGGAGAATAAACGCAATCGTGTAGTGGACTCTGAGGCTATGTTGGCACTCTTTTATCGCAATCCTGCCGAATTCCTTCATCGATATGTCACTGTGGATGAAACCTGGATACACTACTACACTCCAGAAACGAAGAGACAGTCCTCACAGTGGATTTTCAAGGGTGAACGGGCTCCGAAGAAGGCAAAAACTGTGCCATCGGCCGGCAAGGTGATGGCCACGGTCTTTTGGGATTCGCAGGGCATCATTTTTATCGACTACTTGGAAATAGGAAAAACAATAGCAGGAGCGTATTACGCGTCGTTATTGCAACGGTTGAGCGAGGAAATCAAAGAGAAACGACCCCATCTGAAGAAGAAAAAAATCCTCTTGCATCAGTACAATGCGCGTGTGCACACCTGCGCTGTTTCCATGGCCAAAATTGTGGAATTGAGAATGGAATTGTTGCAGCATCCCGCTTATTCACCAGATTTGGCCCCGAGTGACTATTTTCTTTTTCCCAATCTGAAGAAATGGCTTGGCGGACGACGGTTCACTTCCAACGAGGACGTCATTGCTCAAACGGATGAGTATTTTGCAGAACTTCCGAAATCCTATTTTTTTGACGGGATAAAAATTTTGGAAAAACGGTTGGAAAAGTGTATAGAGCTAAAAAATGACTATGTTGAAAAATTAAATTTTTATTTTTAAAAAAAAGTTTTTTTCTATCTTTTTCTAAGAACTTATTGAACGACCCTCGTATTAGACGGTGATGGACTTTGGCGTGACTTTTATGTGCTGTCAGTTGACGCCTTTTAAGATATATTAAATCGTTATTTGACAGCTGTCGAATGTATGGTATTTGTTATTTTGGCTTATATTTATTTATTTTAAAATTTGCCATTGTATAGTCAATATTTTTTTCAAATACCAAATAAAACGTTAAATTTGCAGAAATTTTCTTAAATTTTCTTCAGCGTATGAGGCTTATTTTTCACTCGATGGATACGATAAAAAGCAAAATTTCCATATATGGGGCTCTTAAAATCCACAAGTATATATTTAGAAGACATTGTATTTGTAAAAAGTGCCTTTTTGTTTAAAATTCTTATGAAGCGTATTGCTGACAATTTTGCTATTCATACTTTACATTAATAGAAACCAAAATACGAATTATTCTTTTTGAGGCTATATAATACTGATATGATAAATCGATTACTTAACCTCAAATTAGTATAGCACCAATTTTCAATATAATCTGCCATTATCGACGATTACTTAAATCATTTACAAAGTGATGGAACTAAAATGTTTGATGAATATTTTGTAATAAAAATTTATTAAAGACTTAAAGATGATTTTTATAACAAAAAAAAATATTTTATTTTATCAATCAACAATTTATCATTTGAAAAGATTCATTTTGAATTTGACCTCACAAATGGAAATTTGACTATTGATCTTTATTAATCCTTTTACCTTATTTGTTCTGTTTTCTGTTTAAGATTTTAAAATACATACTAGTGAGTAGAATATTTGAAATGTACATAAAATGAAAATGAACAACGTATACTATAACAAAAATTTAGATATATTTTTGTATACGTAGAAAAATTTCGATTTTTTTTCAATCTTTAACGCTACCACCCCCAATTGCCCCATTAAAAATGTGATGGGCCAAAGGCGAATTGTCGAAATTCAATACACTCAATGTGAGTTGTTTCATTTTAACGGGCCAGTGACAATGACAAACATCGTTTAATGCCATTAGAGAATTTGATCACGTTTTTTCATTTGTTCATTCGACTTTATTTTTTGTAACTTTTATTTATTCTATTTAATTTTTGTAGAGGATTATTTATTTTAACTGGTTTCCTTTTTTTTTGTTGACATTTTGCGTATTTTTACCTAAATTTTCTTACTCTGCACCTTATTGTGACTAAAATTAAGAATAATAATGGCCACTGAGTATAAATATATATACAATTTTTTTTTTTATTAAAAGAAAATTCAACAAAATTCACAATAATAATAAGTAGTCCTAATAATCCTTTTGGCAAATTTCTATGTCATAGAATAAAACTGTTTCTTAATTTATTGAACTTATACTAATAAACGGAAAAAACAATAGTTTTTGTTTTTTTTTTATTTAATTCATTACTTCAAATTTAAACTTAATATCCTCTTTTAAATTGATCAAAAAAAAAAATATCCTCTCAGTTTTGAAATGTTGCAACTTTTTGTAAACGACAAGTTTTTCTATACTTTTGTGATTCTTTTTTTTCTATACTTTAAGTCCTTTAACTTAATTTTATCAACTTCGATTTCTTGTAAAATAAATACTCTTTTAGGAATAAAAAGATTTAGAATTTTCTTATTTTTTACTTTAAGAAACAATCTCTTGTATTTTTGTTACTTCTCTTTAAGGATAATTTTTAATTTTTTTTTTATTTAAAAATCTATTAAGATAATTTCTTCTCTTTTATATTTTTTACATCTATTTTCTGTTCAAATAACTTTCTTATTTTGATATAAAACTCTAATCATTTAGGCATTTTTATATTTTGTTATTTTTTAATTAATTTGATTTAAGTGAGATTTTATGACATTTTACCGAGTGGAACATTTTGGGCTAAGTTTTGCGTTTTTAATTTTCTTTTATTGTTGTTGTTGTTGTTTGTAAGGTGCTAAGAGCCAATTCATATCTGAATGAGACTGGTCTATGGTTAGTAGTATAGAATATTGAGAATTTTATTTAATTTTTATTAGTAGATTATTATATTGTAGAAGTTTAAACAGGGGACTAGTGAACGGAGTTTTTGAGTTCAAGAAATCCACAATAGGAGGCAGGATGACTTGGCGAAGTAATTCTTGGTTCTGTGGTATTCATATTAAATATAAATGATAATAAAATGGGTGCTACAGGATTGGTATAAGGGATGATTTGTTAATATTAATTTTATTTTTGGATATTAATATATGTACATACTTAGTCTAAGAACGGGTTAAAATTGATGACTAACAGTTATAATACAATAATATATTTTAATTCAGCAAGAGTTCCCACTAAGAACTTAATCACTCGTTTTGAGGGGTGAGGTGCAGTAAATTTGATGAGCCAAAGAATTTGCGGAAACTGTAGGACAGACTGTCAATGATGATCTATTTGACATGCTTGTCACTTGGTGGTCTACAGTCTCCATATAAGACTCAATTCGTCCAATAATTATCACTACGAGATACAGGTCCAAAGACTTCGTAATGCCATGAGATTCGTTAAGCTAATAACATATAATTCCAACATTGATTCTATCCGGCAGCTCTAAACAACCCTGATATATGGTTCCAGCAGGATACTGTTATAGAGGACATTGAATTATTTTGTATAATAAAGAACTTCTTAAAAAGTTACATGCCTTTTACATCAGTAAGTCTAAGTTGGCCCACCCTATATAATTTAGTTTGATTTTATGTAAGGTCTGATGTAAATGGATGTGACCAGATCCCTAAGCAAAGGTGGTTTGTTGGTAATTGACTAGATAAGTAACAGTTTGTAAAATTCTGTTGAGTTTATAAGTTTTAATAATTAAGTTAAAAAAGAAACTTAGAAAATGCATAGGTGGAACGTTACTCGTAAAACAATTATCTTTAAATATGTGGAAAAGTTAGTAGACTGCCACAGGATTGCCTGAGAGGCCATGTGTAGTTTTTGGAAAAGAAAGTTATGGTAAGGATGTTGAGTAGACAAAAAAAAATGTTCACTATTACGCCATCACCCAACACCACAATTCGATACTTCTATTGATAAATAGGTTATTTTGAATCTTGTTGAGTACTCATATTTATAGGCGTCCTAATATCTAATTTTGTATTGTATAATTTATTGTTTCAATTTATTCAGATTCCGGCTTATTTATTCCATTATAGAAAAATATTTGTATCTGAAAATTTAAAACATAATCAAGAAAATATTAAAAATGAATATTATATTAGAAATATAGTCTTTAAAAAGAAATGTAAATAATTACACCATATTTTTTAATATTTAATTGTCCAAATTTCAGAGTTTGTTTTCAAAAATAAATTTCTCTTTTTACTGTTAACGAATCAAAATAAAGAAAAATAATACGAATACACTTGGGATAAGAGTCTCTTTTCGAATCTATTGAATTAAATCTTAATTCAATTAGTCTAGTTTATTGATTATTGAAATTATATTTTCTTTATTTATTCTACTTAACTGTTGAGAGCCAAATAAGTGATAGGATGATTATGAAAACAAAATAATCATAAGAACATCTGGATGGAAATAGATATGCTGATGATGGCAAAAAATTAATTTAAAAACAATTATTTTTGTGAAAAAATCATCTTCAGCGAAGAAGCGTATATTTGGCTGTATGGCTACATAAACAATCGAAAAAAATAACCATAATAATTTCACGACCTTCCTTTACATTCGAAAAATCTTAATGTGTGGTATGGATAAAAATCGAACGGCATAATTGGACCATACTGTTTTTTTAGCTAAATTTTCAGTAGAAATTTACAGTAGAAATTTTCAGGAGGAATTTTCAGGAGGAATTTTTAGTAGATATTTTCAGTAGAAATTTTCAGTAAGAATTTTCAGTAGGAATTTTCAGTAGAAATTTACAGTAGAAATTTTCAGGAGGAATTGTCAGGAGGAATTTTTAGTAGATATTTTCAGTAGAAATTTTCAGTAAGAATTTTCAGTAGGAATTTTCAGTAGAAATTTTCAGTAGAAATTCTCAGTAGAAATTTTTAGTAAGCATTTTCAGAAGGAATTTTCAGTAGGAATTTTCAGTAGGAATTTTTAGTAGGAATTTTCAGTAGAAATTTTCAGTAGAAATTTTCAGTAGAAATTTTCAGTAGAAATTTTCAGTAGAAATTTTCAGTAGAAATTTTCAGTAGAAATTTTCAGTAGAAATTTTCAGTAGAAATTTTCAGTAGGAATTTTCAGTAGGAATTTTTAGTAGGAATTTTCAGTAGAAATTTTCAGTAGAAATTTTCAGTAGAAATTTTCAGTAGAAATTTTCAGTAAGCATTTTCAGAAGGAATTTTCAGTAGGAATTTTCAGTAGGAATTTTTAGTAGGAATGTTCAGTAGAAATTTTCAGTAGAAATTTTCAGTAGAAATTTTCAGTAGAAATATTCAGTAGAAATTTTCAGTAGAAACTTTCAGTAGAAATTTCAGTAGAAATTTCAGTAGAAACTTTCAGTAGAAATTTTCAGTAGAAATTTTCAGTAGAAATTTTCAGTAGAAATTTTCAGTAGAAATTTTCAGTAGAAATTTTCAGTAGAAATAAGTCTCTTTTCTTTTTCAGTAGAAATTTTCAGAAACTAACTTTCAGTAGAAATTTTCAGTAGAAACTTTCAGTAGGAATTTTCAGTAGAAATTTTCAGTAGAAATATTCAATAGAAATTTTCAGTAGAAATTTTCAGTAGAAATTTTCAGTAGAAATTTTCAGTAGAAATTTTCAGTAGAAATTTTCAGTAGAAATTTTCAGTAGAAATTTTCAGTAGAAATTTTCAGTAGAAATTTTCAGTAGAAATTTTCAGTAGAAATTTTCAGTAGAAATTTTCAGTAGAAATTTTTAGTAGAAATTTTCAGTAGAAATTTTCAGTAGATATTTTCAGTAGGAATTTTCAGAATAAATTTTTCGTAAAAATTTTCAGTAGAAATTTTCAGTAGATTTTTTCAGTAGGAATTTTCGGCAGGAATTTTCAGTAGAAATTTTCAGTAGAACTTTTCAGTAGAAATTTTCGGTAGAAATTTTCAGTTGAAATTTTCAGTAGAAATTTTCAGGAGGAATTTTCAGTAGAAATTTTCAGTATGAATTTTCAGTATGAATTTTCAGGAGGAATTTTCAGTAGAAATTTTCAGTAGAAATTTTCAGTAGGAATTTTCAGTAGAAATTTTCAGTAGAAATTTTCAGTAAAAATTTTCAGTAAAAATTTTCAGTAGAAATTTTCAGTAGAAATTTTCAAAAAGAATTTTCAGTACGAATTTTTAGTAAGAATTTTCAGAAGAAATTTTCAGTAGGAATTTTCAGTAGAAATTTTCAGTAGAAATTTTCAGTAGAAATTTTCAGTAGAAATTTTCAGTAGAAATTCTCAAAAGGCATTTTCAGTAGAAATTTTCAGTAGATTTTCAGTGGCTTGGACAATATATAGTTCCAATAGGACGGCGCGTTATTTCGAAAATGCTGATGTCAACTGGCCCCTGGCACTTTCTTCTATGCGATCAAGCTGAAGAACATCATATTAAGCATCGGTTAGATTCAGCCTAAGAAAAAGAAATCCAAAATAACACTTATCGGCTCATCTTCCGGAAAAAAAGTTATTTTTAAATATTTAATTTTGCTTGACAAAAATCGAATAAGTGGGCTTGATTGATTAATAAAAGGCCACATCGGTTTTGTCACTACCCAAAAATCGAGGTAGCCTAAGTTGTCATGATACAGCGAATAATATTACAGTACAAATGTTACGCAGTATGACATTTAAAAAAAAATATTCGGACATCTTTTAGAACCATAGAATGAACATACGTTTAGGTAATCAGAAATTTTGTTTGCATAAGCAAACGCTACTAAAACTCCAAATTACATCATAAAAAAATCCGAGTTTCGAAAAATATTTGAACTATTTACTTGCTACGTCCAAATTAACGTAATAAATATAGTAGAATATTAAATATTTTTTAAAAATTCATTTATTAAAAATATAATCCAATTTTATTATGTACATAAAATAAAAGATTCAAAAAAAGTTATGAAAGTTTTATAATAAAAAAATTAGTTTATGAAAAATAATTTTAGCTCTTCAAACTTTAAGCACAAAAAGGACATAATTTCAATGCAATTCTAAGAATTATCTAATATGAATATTTTTCCATTTGGCAAAAGTTTAATTAAATTCAAATATTAAAAAAAAAAATTCGCATCGGTAATTTTTTTTTGTAAAATATTATTCTTTTTGTAAATATTATAATGACTCGCTTATACAGGATGTTTCAATGAAACATAATTTTATAATTCATATTTTATTAGTTGGTTAAATGGTCTTTAAGATTATATATGGAATATAATATCGATCAAATGTCCGCTTTAGGCCATAGCACAAAGGCGAGTTCTTTTCAGCACATTTTATATAACATTTTCGAAAACTTCCGGTGATATTTCAGGAATTTTGTTATCTTTAAGCATCGAGGTTATGGTTGATTTGTTACAGTATACCTTTCCTACAAGTTCCACTATACGAAGGAATCGGGAGGGTTGACATCAGAGGATCGTGTGTGACAGTCGATATCACCACTTTTTGACATTATTCGGCCGACAAAAATTTCTCTCAAAATTTGCATCGCAGCACGAGCTGTGTGTGATTAGGCACCGTCCTGTTAGAACCAAATGTTCTGTAGGCCATATTGATCTTATTCCGGCAGAAGAAAGTTTTCCGACATGTTCAGATAGCGGACACCAGTAACTGTCTCAAAGAAATATGGCGCAATGATGCCGCCAGCCCAAATGCCGCAACATAAAGTTACTCTACGAGGATGTAGTGGTCTTTGATGTATCAGTTGAGGGTTTTCAGTGCCTCAGTGCAGCTATTCTCTTTATTTATAAAGCCAAGTCGAAGTGTGCTCATAATGATTTTTTCCCGAAAATGGTGGTCGTCTATAATAAGCTGTCTCGCGCTCAAACACTACATTCTCCCCAATTATTATGTATAAAAATAATAATTGAATCTTTTCAGATGTACATTAGCCTAATTGGCACCCATACCTCACTTTATCTTCCAGTATATGCATATTTTCAAAATTATTCATTACACATGCTCGGCATAAAATGAACATAAAAAAGTCACGTAATTTTGGCCGTGCATTTACAATTGAATAATTATTTAAATAAACTGATTTAATAATTTTAGCACGTTATTGCAGCATTAGATGTTCTATAGTAATTCGTTATCGATCGCCTTTTACAACTGTCATTTGCCACAGATAAATGTCATCCAAAGCA
Source organism: Atherix ibis (assembly GCA_958298945.1). Classification (NCBI taxonomy): domain Eukaryota; kingdom Metazoa; phylum Arthropoda; class Insecta; order Diptera; family Athericidae; genus Atherix; species Atherix ibis. The sequence goes on from OY282610.1 coordinate 43,704,989, forward strand.
AAATGGCAGCTAAATAAAATCGAAAAAGCACCCTGTATACACTTTAGTTTACAATAAACTACAGCTTTTTTGATTGAAACTTAATATTTTTATCACAATAATTTCTTATATTAAATAATTAGTAAATACTTAAACTTTAAATACCTTGAAGATCTGCTTAATTTTGATCCAAATTATATATTTCAAAATGCAAATAAAGTTTATTGAGTTTAGTTTTAAGTTCAACAGAAGTTTGCAATTAAACTATTGGAATTTTCAGTTTTATGTGCTTGAAATTTGTCCACAAAACATAAAATAATATAATATAATTGCTCACAATTGATCATTAATGCATACGTGATTTGGCTGAAACGATGAGGTGATTACTGAAACAAACGCCTCTTTTGAAGGGTTGAAGTTATCGTATTTTTTAGATGGGCTACAAATATTATACTAATTGTATCTAGTTAAAAGGAGACTATATTGAAAAATAAAATGAGTTGGAAACATAAAAATGTTTTCTTCCTGTCAAGGTAAGTTATTAATCATACAACCCTCTTAGAAATAGAATGTTTTCCGTAAACTTCAAGTGAAATTATATTAATAAATGCCAGAAAAATCAATGATCTCAACCAATGAAAATATTGTAGAAGAGATTATTTTATATAATAACTAAATTTATAGAAACTATTCTCAAATAAAAAATTTCTTAAATTTAATTGAATCTTCTTTGAGAATTCCTTACAAAATTCTTATATTAATTAATTTCAACTTTTACTTTAGTTTTAGTTTCAAAATTTTCAACTTAAGCACTTTTTTAAAATTAACTTATCCTAATTTCAATTATATTTATTTATTTATTTTTTTATAATAGTTTGTAGGTTTTTTAATTCTTTCTTTAGTAATTTTATAGTTGGTCCTAAGCAAAGATGTCTTTGGCATTGAAAGAAAGTATACACCCACACAAGTATGGATCCATCTAAAATTGTATCACTGCCATTAATGTTTTCGTGTAAAATCCTTTTTCATATTTTTTTTGATTAATTTTTATTTTATGTTTTCGTTACAAAATAGTAGTAACTCTTATGTTTAATAGTTGGTCTAGTAGTGCCTAAGCTAAGACTTAGATGAAGAGGAAAATATTCACACTTTTATGATGAAATTAGTTGCTGGTATTAGAAAAGTTTACTCATGCACAAACTGTAAAACACCCTTTCAGACAAACATTATAAAAGCTTTTTCGAATAGCATACGAAGGTTACCGATGCGACCAGACGAGGTTCCATTCAGCTAATGCAGCCCGCAGAATATGTTGTCACCTTAAGTACACTTACACCCCTTTAGCTTTTAACCAAAAATAAAAATAAACAGAAAATTGTTGAGTATTTTTAAAAATAAACTGCTAAAAATATTGTATAAACTATTGCAGTCGTGGGTGAAGATTTCGGTGGCAGAAATGTTGTGGATAATGGGGATGATCGTACTGATGTTGATGATGGTGATAGTTTATTTTAAATTATATTTACAACGAATGTTATAGTAAAACTTAGCCAATACGTATAACGTAAAGGATATCTTATCTCTTACCAGCTGTGAGATGCATTTCTTACTCAGTTTTCACATTTCTTTGGATTCACTTTAGTTTCTTACTATTAGAAATGTTTCTTTTTATTATATGTTCGTATATGTTTTTAAAATGTGTGTTGTTTCTACTCTACAACGTCGAGTTAGTTCTTTATGATCATCTATTCCCACATTTTACATAACCAAGAGATATGAGATGAGGTGCAGGAAAATGCATTTTTATGAATGTATACCGTAGACGTTAAATAGCTTTTCTGAGAAATAGTTTATTTTAGACTAATTCTGGATAGTTTTTTTTTAAACTATAAGTGTGCCGTTGATACAGAAATCTTGAGAATGCCCATAGAGTGTACACTGGTTTTATTTAAGAAATGGTAGTTAATAGTTAACATCTTACAATTTCTATGTAGCTATCCATTTAATGGTTTAAAAACTACAGCACTGTTCATTAAAAATGTTATTTAAGATAACTTTTGTTTAGATTAAAGTATGCCATTTTACCTTATGGATAGCTAAATAAAAAAGACAGTTGCTAAAAACTGCGCCGATTGAAGACTACCATATATTGGGCTCTAACAACCCACAAGTAATTATAAAGAAGCCACTGCATCCGAGAAAGGGAACGGTCTGGTGTGGATTTTGGTCTGAAGGTGTGATAAGACCGTTTTTATTTTAAAATGACTAAGAAGAGACCGTTACTGTCAATTTCGTATGATAATGGAATTTTTTGTCTGCATGTTACGATACTAATCTTCTAAAAAAAAGTAGCATCATAAGTCATACAACATTATAAATGTTGACTTTACTGTGTAAAAAGTTTCCACGACCCGTAATTTTAAGAGTTTATGAATGTCAACTAAGACAATCCCAACACTATAATAATAATAATAATAATAATAATAATATATAGAGAGGGCACCAAGATGCAAATAATCTCAAACCACCTCGACCAATGAGGTCTTTTGTGGTGATTAACCCCAACTTAAATAATATTAATATTAATAACTTTTAGTAAAAGTAGTCGGAAAATCTTGTAGGGATTATTGAATCCCTACAAGACCTCGCAATCGCAGAATAGGTGCTACGGCATTTCACCATATCTTAAGAGCCAGTGCCCAGTAAGTATACCAATCAAAACAGATTCAATTTTAGAACCTCTAATGCCCTGTTTTTAGAAAACGCAACAATTTTTTTTAGAGTAATTCATGCCAGGATAATTGCCAGTGTGAGCTTTTTACCTCTCATTTCCAGAACTTGATAATAAATCCTAGTTGGTCCTTTGGATTATCAAAGAAAGGTTCAAGTCCAATGAGTGGATTTTTTACTCCCCTTTTGGCAATTTTATCTGCTAGTTCGTTACGCTCAATACCCTCTTGACCTGGTACCCACATCAAAGTTACATTGTTGTGTCTATCCAGCTGACTTATGTTAATGAGGATATCCTAAACTACCTTGGATTGAACGAGACAAAAGCTTTCAATGCAGGTGGGCTTTTCGACATAATGCAGATTTTTGCGTTACGTATGTTCCTTCTGATACCTTCTCTAGGAAAAAGTTCTGCCCAAAGCATGTAATTCTGCCTTAAAAATATATGGGAATATTTTGAGGGCCTTAGAAAGATAGTAAAAACACTTCCGCCTTTGTTAGATCCGTCTGTATAAAAGACAGAGGTCTCTTCTTTTTCCTTGGTATAGCGTGGAAGAAATTATTAGATTTCTGGATTTTTTTTAGGTGCGATACAACCGTAAGATGCCTAACCAGGTCACCTGGTTTAATGGTTTTGGCGTATCCTAACCTAAGAGCCTCCCTACCCACTTTATTTTTAATATATAAATAAAAATGTAGTAGGCCTAAAAGAGCCTCAAGCGCAGTCATAGAGCATATCCTCGGGGCACCTGTAATATCCACGCGCGCCAATCTAGAAATCTTAAGAAGGATGGCTTGGGCAATACGTTTGCTATCAAACGAGAGCCACGTAAGTGTTGGCAGATATACACATATGATCAGTGTATTATTTTTGGTTACTGATCCCCCAGATTTCACTGAAGAGCCTATGAAATGCCCAGCAGGAACTATACTAAGATGGCAGTTCCGGGTTAATTTTTGGTTCAAAATAATAAAAATAATTCATATTGATATTAGTGGGGTTCAAATATTTCTTTTGAGTGAATCTAACGAAGACCGTTTAGACCATTTCAAAATTTAAGTCTATTTAAAAACCAACATCTCTCAGTAGCCGGCCTAGTTCAATAGTCATTAGAACAGTAGACTATTATCCAATGGATTGAATACCACTAAAAAAAAAACTACGGAAAGCTGTTATTGGAAGCCCTGTGGTTATTTCTACATCCTAAAATCCTATATATCAGACCGATAGTTTAGGGCAGCTGGAAATATTGAATATACTAAAATTCAGTGTTCATCAGGGTAGCATCTTAAGTTTAATCTTTTACAAGATTTAAACCAATGATATTCATTATCCCTGAGATAACCCTAAACGGCAGTAATATTCTACAAGAAATGAACGTGCGTTACATTGAACTTCTATCCGACAAACGATTGTTAACGGAAAACTAAAAGAAGTGAACTCCTACACAGTAGATCAAAACTGACATTAAAACCAAAATTATTATATAATTATACAATACGATACTACGATATGGACATACTATCTCAAACTTTGGGATCTCAAGCGTGATCTAAATTTTCCTTTTTGGCAACACCAATCCTGTGGCACCCATTTCACTATCGCGAAAGAATTACTTCGCGAGCAGGATTTCTCCCATTCTGGAGCTCCTGGACTCAACAACTCCATTCCTTAGTTTAAACATCTACAATATACTAATCTGCTCAACAAAATATAAAAAAATTCTTAACACCATATTTTATACAACGAGTATTAACCACAGACCAGTCTATCTCAGATGACTTCCCACACGTACTATGAAGTCGCCAAATAGCCTGGCGGTCGTGGCGCTAGGAAGTGGCCCCTAGCACATGTCTAAGAGACCTTACAAACAACAACAATAAGCATGATCTAAATGTTCTATTTGTCCATTCGCCTTTATCCTACCATCCTAATTCTTCAGCAAGAGAACTGTTCACTCCTACCTTTCCATTATGCACCCATTAACGCTTGGAATGGAAATGGCCTCATGATTTTATAAAATAAATCATCGTGTTCTTGGGGGCACATCGATGGGTGTTTTTCCTTATTAGACTTTATGTCCTTGTATCTTCCCTTAAAAAATTTGCTTGTTACAAATTGTATTAAGTTAACAATTAAAATTAAAAATTAAAAAAAAAACACATGAAAAAGCCATCAGTTATCAAAAGTCTGAAAATATCAATACCAAATTTTGTTAGGCAAAAACCAATCCTGGATAAACACCCATATTAGCCAAAGAGAACAACCCGAAATGTTGCACGAAAATAGCTACAGTGGATCACCTAATAAGCGAAGGTAAAAACATAATCTTAAATCTGATGTAAATGTAATTAGAATATTTTTTAAAAAAAGTCCCTGTATTTCGAAACGAATTTTAAAAGGGAATATAGAAAAATTGCAGTACATCCATTAATTATTTGTCAAACCATAGGCCAAAATATACGAAAGAGTCATCAAAAATTACCTTAAAAGGATCGGGTACTTTGAGAAGTCTCTTGCCAACTATTTAAATAATTAATATTTTTTATATAAGTAAAATAGCAAATTTTCATTCAATATATTTAATTACCGAAAATAATTATCAAAACCGGAATTTTTATTTTAATATATATTATTAAACTTTACCTTTTAAAGCACAAATTGGATAATTCTACAATATAATAACTAATCAGCTTACATTTCTAACAATTTTTCAATAAGTGTTTTTTGAAATTTAATATTTATATACTGATGCTAAAAATAGTCTTTGAGTACAGCTACTGTAGTTTCGACTACTATCCACTAATAAATACTATTGCTCCCGCCACTATTACTGCCTCTTCAACAAATGGGCTAGTGCCATTTTTAAAGGATTCCACCACTGTTGCTGTTTGTAATTCATCGCATTAAGTTTAAATCGGTTTTTCATGTTTAATTAATTTTGAATTTAATCTTGGAAAATTGCTCAATGGCACGAAACAAGAAACACTAAAGACTAAAAATGGACAAAAATGATGATTTCGCTATTGCCGTTGTTGCCCTTTTATACTGATGTTATCATGGGTGTATTGCTGATTGTATACACATACATACTTCTGAACTGATAGTTTTGTTAGTATTGTTGATGTTGTTCTCATTTTCATTGTTGGTATTTTTCGTAACATTTCTCCATTTAAGAGTTTTTAATAGATAGCCAAAACCATTTTCTATGCAAATATTTAACCGTGTTATATTTTTACCATTTCTGTGCCAGTAATTAGCTATCATCTTCATCCTTTTCTATATCTTAGCACTGATCTTAATTATATGACAAATGCATTTATATCCTTTTAAGAATTTTAGTTATTTTTCTAGATCGGAAGAAAAAAATACGAGTTTTTTTATAATAATTTAAAATTTTTTACTTTAATTTTTAATATTAGATTAAATACAAAATTTCCAATAAGTAAAGTCATAGTTTTTCTTTTATAAATTGTCATTTATAAAAAGGGGTATAAGCTTAACCAGACGCTGTTTGGTCATAGATGGCGTGAGTTAGGGTACGCCATACTTGGTTTTATGAGTTTGACATACAATTTCGTACAACAACATACATTTTTCCTTTGGTTATCATGTCTAGTTTTGTGCCAGATAAAGAGCATATGCGGGTAGCTCTGCTTTTCTGATTCAATTTGAAAAAATCGGCTGCCGAATTGCATCGTATGCTTATGGAGGTCTTTGGTGACAGTGCTTTATCAGAATCAATGTGCCGAGATTGGTTTCGTCGGTTCAAAGACGGCAATTTTTACTTGCGGGACAAGAAGCGTTTAAATCGGCCTAGAAAGGTTGAGGACCATCAATTGCAGGCTCTTTTGGAAGAAGACGATAGCCAATCGCAAAAAATGTTTGCGGAGCAATTGGGTATTACTCAACCAGCCATTTCCATGCATTTACGTACCATAAGGAAGATTGAAAATATCGGAAAATGGGTGCGGCATGAATTGAACGATTCAAAACACATGCGAAAGCTTGCTCGCTAGACAAAAAAGAAAGTCATTCTTGAATCGGATTGTGACAGGCGATGAAAAGTGGATATATTTCGAGAATCCAAAACGCAAGAAATCGTGGGTTGCTCCCGGCCAACCATCAACATCTTCCCTAAGACCAAATCGCTTCGGACAGGTATCGTTTACTATGAGATGTTGATCAAATTGCACCATGCTCTGCATGAAAAAAGGACGGATTATCAACAAAGACATGACAAGCTGATTTTCCTCCACGACAACGCACCATCGCATATGTCAAAAATGGCCCGAAACTACTTGAAGACACTCAACTGGGAGATGCTACCCCACCCCGCTTATTCACCAGACTTGGCCCCTTCCGACTACCACCTGTTTTCGTCGATGGGCCACGAGCTCGCTGAGCAGCATTTCGATTCTAACGAAGACGTCCGAAAATGGCTTGATGATTGGTTTGCCTCGAAAGAGAAGGAATTTTTTTTGGCGTGGTATCCACAAATTGCCCGAGCAATGGGCAATAAATTCAAAATTTTGAATAAATTTGTTTTTGCTTTCTATAAAAAAAAAACAGGTTTATTTTTTGACTAAAGAACAGCGGATCTAAGCTTATACACCTTATTCTTAGGGGTAGTAATTACATAGAACTGGAAACACATAATTCAGGAAAAAAAGAAGATTTTAAAATAATGGTGTATAATACAGTCAAGGACATAGAAGGAGCATCAACAATTTTACAAAGGATCTTAGACTGAGAGAATTCATTGGATAGGTCGATGATACCCCACACTTTAAGTCCGTAAGTCCAAATGAGTTTTAGTATTATATTATATGTATATCAGAAGTTTATTATTTAGTGATATTTTAGATACCAAGTAATTATCAAGAACAGGTGTTCAACTTAAGTCATTTAGGTTTTTACACTTTTAAGTTTACTCCTAGAGGTGAGTATTGTTCGCTTGCTTTTCTAGAATTGAGCTGCTATTAATCTTGACTTTTACCCACTACTTGATAAACCATTTTTTAAGGATTATTAAAGTTTTTATTGGAAATAATGATAACCGTAACGATATTACAGAATGTGGAGTTATCTAATCTGAAGATATTATAAAGAATGGGAGCGAGAAAGCTACCTTGAGGAACACCGGCATTATAATACTAATAATTTGAAGATTAGTATTATTTCAACAAACTATCTTACTGTATAATAAGCAATACTAAATTGAATATTGTAAAATTTATTAATGATTCTCAGAAATATTCTTCTGCTTATTATATAAGAGATTTGCTTTAAGTTATTCATTTGAACAAGTTTATGCATTACAAATAATATAAGGATTTTCAATCAATTATTTTCATAATATTACAAGTGTAATACACTAGAGTACATCATATTCCAAATATTTTTTTAATTATAAAATTAAATAAATTACGTAAAAAATAAATAATAAACTTTGAACAGTAAAAAAAAAAAGATATTTTGATAAAATGAAAATTGAATTATTGCTTTTTTTTTTATAAAATAATTTTTTTTAATACTATTAAAATATGAAAAATACGATTATATTGAAGAAAAATATCCTTAAAGTTTTATATATTCTGTTCGTAAGCACACCTTATGCACATTACCCTTTATAGCATTAGCAATTGAAACTGAAAAGTTCGACAAGCAGTCTGATATATACATTCTCGTATTGGTCGAAAAGAACCTCGATCCACTTGTTGTGAACTTTTGCATCGACACTGGATCAAGCCAAATAAAGGAGCAGGATGTGAAAATCCATATCTGAGGTTAAGTTGAGTTCATTTAAGTTGAATTGAGTTGAACTGAGTACATGCCCATCGGAAAGGTTGTAATCGCCTCCTGATTTCAACTACAGCAAACTGGAAAGGATTCTATGTAGGAGGAGACGGAGAACCTCACACTTAAAACGATATTTCCGTATACATTTAACATTTTCATCTATTACTCTTCCATGGGCCTACCCATCCATACTTAGTCAGCCCACTTGGAAAATTTTCTCGGCGAAGAAGTTACTGACGCGAACAGATAACAATGTTAAGCTAAGTTTCATTTGAATTTTCTTATTATGTTGTCAACCTCAGGGTAAATGTGTCTCATGTGATTTTCCCACCGTTCGCTGTTTCCCGTTCACCATATCAGTTGCCACAACCCGTCCACCCTATTCTTATATGATATTTCCATAGTCATGGCAATCATATTTACTCTTGGGGGGTTATTTTATTGAGGCCACCATAATTTTATTGCCACCGACTCCTTGCTGAATGCAAGTAAGGACAGATGCAAAGCATTTCATATTCTAGGCATCGATTGTATTAACTGTAGACCTCTAATGGACGGAGTAACCGTATGGTAACATTTACTCATATATCGCCATATTCACAAATATTCTGTGTTGACAATAATAAAGTCAGTTACCAAGTTACGAGTAGTTGGAAAAATTCACACTAATACTATCCGCCCATAATAATTCCAATAAATTAACGAAATTCCACGACTAGATTTCTTTTATATATTCATGTTAATTATATATTATTGTTATTTGTAATGAAATTAACTTTTGATTATATACAATCATAAATGCCAAACGATTAAATTCATTATGACTTTATGGTTGACTTGAACTAATCGTAATTGGAAAAGTATTTTAAATATTTTCGTTACTTGTTCATACTCTAATTGAGTTTTTGTACAAAATTTTTGCACATATTAAAGAGAAATTTTTTTTTTTTTTTTAGATTGCCCTGTGGGTTCCAATCTAGTGCCATCTTTGCTATGTCCGTAGGTGGTTTTCGCAAGGTGTAGCCAATCCAACTCCATTTCCTGCGTTTGATGTTATCTAGCAGGGCTATTTGCTTCGTGAGAAGAAGCAGCTCATCGTTCGTTGTCCAGTTCGGCCAGAAGATCTTGCTTATACGCCTCAAGCATCTGTTCACAAATGTTTGAGGCTTACGAGTCGTGCTGTCTGTTACTTTCCATGTTTCGCAGCCGTACAGCAGGACTGGCTTGACGTTTGAGTTGAATATTCGAAGTTTGAGTGCTATGGAGAGGTGATTGGAGCGCCACACTTTCTTAAGTGAGGTGTACGCTTGTCGCGCCTTGTTGATGCGCGTTTGGATTTCTATTTCAGTTCCACCATCCTTGCTGAGCATGCTGCCAAGGTAACAGAACTTTTCGACATCTTCAACTTGGGTACCGTGTAGCATCAAGGGTTTCTCGCAGGTGGCGTCGATACGCATCAATTTGGTCTTCTTGAAGTTCATTCTCATCCCCACTTCGGCGTTGGAGGCCAGAGCATTCAGTTTCTCCTGAATGCCGTTGAAGGTGTGGGACATGAGGCATATGTCGTCGGCGTAGTCCAGGTCGTGGAGCTTCTCACGCAGTGTCCACTGGATACCGTTGCTGGCTGTGTTGTTAGTGCGTTGAAGGACTAGGTCTAGGGCGATTATGAAGAGGATGGGCGAGATTACGCAACCCTGCCTGACTCCTCTCGATATGGTGAATGGATCACTGTTTCGTCCTTTGAAGCGCATTCTACACGGGGCCTCTCGGTATAGTTCTCGGATGAGATCGGTGATGGCCTGAGGGATGCCTAGTTCCGCCAGAGCACTCCAGATAGCGTCGCGAGAAATCATGTCAAAGGCTCTTTCGAAGTCAACGAAGAGAAGATAGAGTGGGCTGTTCCATTCGTTCGACTGTTCAATTATCATTCTTAGGCTGTTGATGTGATCAATACAGGAGCGGTTTGGTCTTAAGCCAGACTGCTCGTTGCGGAGGGCACTTTCCACTGTTGGAGTGATGCGAGTCAGGATGATTGATGCGATTAGTTTCTGGATGGTGTTCAGCAGAGTGATTCCCCTCCAATTTTTGCAATCGCCAAAGTCACCTTTCTTCGGGATGGTGATAATAACTCCTTCTTTCCAGCTATCCGGGCTTTTGCGATTATAGGATGCAACAGCGAGGCCATGAGTGGTGGATCAAACTTCTGAACTTCTGGGGCCAGGTTGTCAGGTCCGGGTGCTTTGCTGTACTTAAGCTTGTTGATTGCTGTTGTGATCTCCGTAATCGTGGGCGGTGTTGTTGGGATGGATCTTCCTGAGTTTCTGCGCATCACTGCAGGAGGAGGATGGAATTCTGGAGCTATTGGAAGGGATTCTGAGAAGAATTCCTTCCAGCGGTCGAGTTGTTCTTCATCCGTGGAGTGAGTTTGACCGTCTTTGTCCTTAAGTGGTGGCAGTGAGGGTGTTCTTTTTCCGGATAGTTTGCGAATTGATGCATAGACACTGCGGATATCGCTCCGGTGTGCAGCGGCTTCTGCTTCGCTGGCTATTCCGTTGAAGTAGTTCCTCTTGTCATCCCTTGCCATGCGTTTGACCATCTTTTGAGCAAGGTTGTACCTCGTCTGTAAATGGTGCCTTTCCTCGTGGGTTTGAGCAGTTTGGACTAGACCTTTCAACTTTCTTCGTTTTCCTATTTGAGTCCAGGTTGACTCGCGGAAAGAGTAAATACTTATTAAAATAATCAAATTTGGTTTTAATTTTTCTTTTATTTATATATTTTCTGAATAAGAAATGTAACAAACAAATAAACCTAAAAAACTAATACTCAAGTTTATGATAAGATTTTTATCGTTAATTAAATAAGTGGCCCCTAAAAATGGTTTATTAAACTTATTGTATTTCTAATACATCTGAAGAATTTTATATAATATTTTAAATTAAAAATGAATAAAGAATGATTATTTTTTTATAATATACAAAAAAAAAACATAATTATTAACACAATTTATGAAAAAGATACTTTTAATTTTTACTAAAGGTCTAAATTTTTAATAATGGCAAATATGATAAGATCGTTAAAAATTTTGTTCTGATTTCTAAGACTATATTTGCCATCGTAATATAAAATAACTTCAACACATAAGCAATTACAATAATACTATAATATTCTACAAGGAACAGAAGGAATATATTTAATTTTTTATTCATATAATAAAGTTTAAATTCAAATAATGATAAAATTGAAAGTTTTTAGAATTATCCTATGCACTTGCTAAGAATTATTTAAGAAAAAACTATTTTTTTAAATTCTTTTTTCATCATTTCTATACTATAAGAATAGAGAAAATTATAAAAGTGCTAAAAAATATTCAAACTTTTCTTAGTAACTATTCATGCAAATTCATAAAATGGTGTAAAAGCAAAAAAGGAGACTAATGTGGAACACACAAAAAATATAAATAAGAAGAAGATATTAAAGAATGAATTTAATTGGCATAGTTCTATGCTTAATTTTATGCACAGAAAAAGGCGAAATAGTTCCATTTGCAATAACCTTATTGGGGAGCATGTAAAGGCTAATGAGAAAATCCACACAGTCGAAATGAAAAGATACTTCAAGAATGTAAATTCGCACTCGGATTTCTTATATATTTCCGTCCCTTACAAGTTTCATCAACTTTTTTCTTCTTCTACTAATAATAATAGTATTAGTATTCAAATATACAAAAGGAAGAATATAAAGGATAGAATTTTATTGTCATTATTGTATATGCTTTAGTTGGTGTACTTCTACACTACCAGAACTTGTACCAGAAGTTACGTTTTCCAATTCGGTTCATTTAAACATTTTAAAATACAACTAAAATTTTACATTTACGTTTGTATCCAATTTTAAAAATGAATTATTTTGAAAATATATAATTTTTATAAACCTAAGAAAGATAATCAGAAAAAATTCTACACGATTCCAATAGCAAATGTAGTAAACACTATAATTTTAATTTATTGGGTTGTGCGGAAAGTAATTTCGTTTTTTTTTCTTCACTTTTTATACTGAATTAATATTTTATTCAATTAAATATTATCTATCTTTCTGGCAGTAGGATTATTCCACGCTCATAAAATGTTTGTTCTTTGTTGGCAAAAAACTGATCCAAGTGATTTTTGACCTCCTCATTTGAATGAAACGTTTAAACGTCTAAACATTTTTGTAGAGAACGGAACAAACCATAATCGGAAGATGCTAGGTCTGGAGAGTATGGTGGGTGTGGCACTATATACTATCCAAACTCTAAAAGCTTTTGCTGAGTGATCAAGTTTGTATGTGGTTTCGCATTATCCTGTTGAAACACTAAACCTTTCCTATTGACCAATTCTGGCCTTTTTTCTTTAAGTCCAACTGATGACAGTACACATCAGAATTGATCGTTCTGTTACTCAGTAGAAGCTCAAAAAAAACGATTCCATTGAAATTCCACCAAACAGCATAATCTTTTATGATGAATATTGGCTTTCAAAGTGCTTTAAGCCGGTTTATCTTTTCTACTCCAGGATCTTTTGCGCTTAACATTGTTGTAGACAACCCATTTCTCGTCCACAGTGATGATACGCTTCAAAAATGGATCTTTTTCTTGGCGTTTGAGAAGCAAATCACAAACGTCAATGTGACCGCACAAATTTTTTTCCGTTAAAAGTTGATGAACCCATATGTCGAGCTTTGAGATTGAACCTAGCCGTTTCAAATGATCATGAAAAGTAGAATTCGATAAATTTAATCTCTCAGTGATCTCATGAGTTGTTATTCGCCGGTTTATATCAATTAATGTCTTTATTGTGTCTTCATCAGATTGAACTGCTCTTCCAGAATGTGGTGCATCTTTGAGATCAAAAATTTCCGGATCGAAATTTTGCAAACCAGTTTTGGATAATTTTTTTCTTGCTTGAACTTCACTTTTACCTTTTCTATAGTAAAACAGTAAAATGTGCCGAAAATGCTGTTTTTCACTTTCCATATTTAAAAGAGGGTGTCAACCAAAAATTACTGTGCAAAATCAACCAAAAACTACTGTATTTTGACAGCTGACATACACGTAGCAAGCCTTGCTATGACAGCTGTCAAAATACATATGATTATGCGGCTTAAGTGTATAGTTGGTTGTGAAAAAATACAATTAAGTCCTCTGGTGGGAGAAAATAGAATAATAATTTTTTTTATATTTATTTTAATATTTACTATTAAATATTTTACTCTAAAACAAATGCTGTTGGGTGTCAGTTTAAAAAAAATAGTCATAACTTTGAAAGTTACTGCTGTACAGGACACTAGCATTGCCAGTCCTTGTATATTGTTCTGAAGCAAACTCTTGTTCGCATTTGAGATAATGATTCTGCGGAGAATTATCGGCCCTCTACATGAGGGTGGACTATTTTGGAGTCTATTTACCGTTACCACTAGATTGTGGATAAAATTAAGCTGAATATGCTGCGATTGGCTGAATATTCATTCCGTATGTCTGGAAAGTATAAAGTAGGTCCATTTATAGTCACAAAAGACGAGGTGGGCCCTGTCTATTGTATAGCAACATTAGAACTGGGAGTATCAAATTAGAAGACCATGGTACGATCGGACTTCTAATAAAAATAAACTCAGCAGATTAAAAAAAAATCAAAAATATCCTTAATGACGTTTTGAAGAAAAAAATTGATAAAACAAAAAAGTTATCAAAAAAAAATTACTATAAAAAAATCATTATACAAATTTTCTAAAAACCCTTTCTATTTTTTTACTACCCCTATTATTGCATAGTGTTAACTATCCCATATAAATAATACACTTACTAAAAAATAATCCGCTCTTCCTCCCATACTCCGAAAAAATTTTAAAATGTATCCATTTGTAGTCACAGAAGATGAGGTATCAATTGGAAGACCTTTGGTATAGCGAAATCGTTAACCAGGACTGGTAGTATCAAATCGGAAGACAATGATGGGATCGGACTTCTAGTAAAAATGAACTTGGTAAATGCAAAAAAAATCGAAGATATCCTTAATAACATCATTTCGAAAAAAAAGGAAGTAATCAAAAAAATTACTTTAAAAAAATCATTATAAAAATTTTCCAAAAAACGTTTCTATTTCTTTACTACCCCTATTATTGCATAACGCTAAACTATCCCATAAAAGTATTACACTTACTATAAAATAATACCCCCCACCCCATCCTCCCTTATAGCAAAAAAGAGAAATATTAACAAAATATACACACTATTGTATAAAATGACGATAAATATTTAAGCATTTGCACATATTTTTAGTAAATCCTATTAACTTTTAGTAATGCCAAGTGCAATAACAAGAAAACACTACAGCATAATGTACTGAAAAAGAAAGTCCTTTTGTCTATAAATACAGTTGTACGAGTATTTGTTTATTTATGCCTATGGATTGTATATTTAATCTTTTGTGTTTTTATATATATAAAGCATATATAAATGTACAATATTTGTACACATCTTTAAATGTGTGTTTATATATAAACATAAGAAATAACAGCAAATACGAGTATATATATAATACGAGTATATATGTTATACATACAGAAAAAGATGTATAATGTTATGAGCAAATATATCAAAATCATATCGTATTTATATTGTTCTATGTGACAGTATATCCAAAATCCTGACGTATTTATGTATTTATCTAAGCAATAATATTGGTATACAAAACACGTTCATATTCTTAAATAAAAATTACATTTAGGTTGAGATTGTTTCCTGCCAAAGGCTGAGAACATCTATTCGGATATGTAAAAGACCAAAAAGCTAATCAATGCAGGAATAAGCTAATCCCTAACCCTACTGCCCCAACCTAAACTTTATGATGGTGACAGTTATGATGATGGTGGTGGCAAGAATAAGGGAGATCGTGATGAAGGTTAATGTGGACTTAAGCAAATAGAATGTACATTTGTATGCGTATGCGTACGCGTATGTCAGTGTGTATGACAGATCCTGGACAAAATTTGTCTGATTGGGGTGGACAATAGCCTAAAGCGATTATACATATTTGATTTGTAGGTCGGTCCCAGTAAATAAGAGGAGACTGTTCATCAAATCAGTAATAAAAATTCAGATGCGGTTGCAAGCACATCTTTCAAACTGTCACGGAAGCATTTTTCTTACATTGTCTTCTTAAAAAATATCCTATGAATACACAAAATATACAAACAAACAAGCTCGTATACGGATGGATTGGGATTGGAATTGAAATTGAAATTGTAAGTGTAACTAAGTATAAATGTTTAGATACATAGGTAATAATCTAATAAATGTAAGTAAATGTATAAATGTAAAGCTATAAGAGAGATTTTTGGCTATAAGAGAGATATAGAAATGCAAAGATATAAGATGGAAAGCCAACTAACTAATAAGGTTGACTACCATAAAAAGACGAAACATTGAAGTTAATGTACCGAACAAGAAAACGACGAAAATTTTATTAAATATATATTTTCTTGACGAAAACTTTTACTGCTTATTCCTTTAAATGTGCTAGAAAATGTCATCACAATATCACCTCATCTGTTAGGACCCCAAAAAAAAAAAATATAGAGAGAATAAAGCTGAAAAAAACATGCAAATTTTCTAATACATAAAATGAACAAATTATACTATGTTTTTGGGTAGAGCTAAAAGTTATGTAATTTTTCTATGCTTGTCCGTTTATTTATTTGCTTAGATTATTTTTATGTAATGATTTCGATAAATCTCTGTAACATATACTCGTACTAACATATTGTATGGATAAAAGTAATATTATTTTTATTTGATCAAAACTGACTTGATAAAACTTCTTCATTTGCAAATGAAAAAAAAATGAATATTTTGTTTATTTTTGTAACCAGGATTAGACACATAATTAGGGAATTTTTTTTTTATACTCGTAGATGTTAATAAAACAAAGATAAATTTTAATATAAATAAAATAAGCGAGAATAATTTTTGGGTGTTGCTTGACAACTCATAAGCATTGAGAGCAAGCTTGTCAAACTCATTCACGTGGGTCACAACATATTTTTAAAAAAAAGTTTTATTTTTATTTGAACATTTATTTTATGTAATAAATCTAAAATTAATAGTTTTTACAGGAAATATGCCAGCGCCTTTTTTCTCCTACTAGCATACCAATATCTGGATTCAAAGATTTTTTTTAATTTTTTTTTTATATTAAATGTTATCTACAACTACTTATGCTAGGAACAAGCAGATTTTTTAAGGGAATATACATGGACATGAAGACATGAGGAGGAAAACACCCATCGATGTTACCTCTAGAACCGAGTAATTTTATTTTATAATTTTAGAGAATCTCTCGGCCATCGCCGTTTTAAATGTTGATGGGTGTATCATCAGCATATGTTGCGGTTAGGATGTTGTTGTGGCAAGGAATGTCATGGGTATAAATGTTATATAGGATAGGACCTATGATACTTCCTTGAGGGACACCGGCGGAAATTGGATAAATCTCAGAGTACTCAATATTTTCAGCTTCCTGAAAATATCGGTCTGAGAGATAAGATTTAAGGATGTGGAAAGAACCCGAGGGTAGGACTCGCTGCAACTTCGAAAGCAATCCAGGGTGCCATACACGGTCGAAAGCATGAGAAATGTCAAGAAACACTCCTGGGCAGTATTCCTTTCGCTCTAGCGAACACGCTATGTAGTCGACTACGCAATGACACTGCTGGAAAGTGGAATGCTCAGGTCGAAATCCAAACTGATGCTGAGGAAGGACACCCTTGGTTTCAAAAATGGGATAAATGCGTTTTAGGATTAATTTTTCTAGGATTTTTGATAACATGGGAAGGAGGCTTATAGGTCTATATGATGTATGAAGGTTTTTGGGCTTATTGTGTTTTGGGAGCATCTTAATTATGGAAAACTTCCACAGGGAAGGAAAAAATGATGTGTGCAGGATACTATTATAAATATAGGTTATAAGACGAGGTTTTTTTTGGAAATTTGTGTCAGGATTTCTGAAGTTATGAGGTCATATCCTGGGGCTTATTTATTGGAAAGGTGTTCTATTGTGAATTTAACTTCGGAAGGAGTGAAAAACTTAGGAGGTGGACTTATGGGCAACTGAGTTGATATTTGTCGGAATATTTGTTCGTCATGCAGAATATCTTGGACATCTTCGTGAGGCTTAAAGATGTTTTTTAAGTGTTTGCCGAAGATGTCGGCTTTCTGTTTATCCGTTTTTTCCCAGGTTCCGTCGGTATTCCGGAGCGGGTGTGTAGCTGTTTTGTATTTGAGAATTCGTCTGGTAGCTGTCCAGAGTGACTTATTAGTTGTTAGTGATTCTGTGTATTCAGTAAATCGTTTGTTATTATAATTAATTATTTCTTGTTTCAGTTCTCGTTGTAGTTGGTTCAGTTTTTTCTTCTCATTTGGCATTCTTGAACGTTGCCACTGGGGCCTGGCTCGACGTTTCTCGCTTATCAAGCTGCGAATTTTTTTCGGAAGATTATAGTCATGTTCTCGTATGATTAGTTTGTTATGAGTTATGTGGGCATTAGTGATTGAGTTCTGTATGCAAACAGTCAAGTCGTTTACGGCATCGTCTATTTCTTGTACGTTCTTAAGGCTTTGTTGTAAATGAATCCGTTGGTCTAAGTTCTGTCTAAAAATGTCCCAATCAACTTTCCCATTTACAAGTTTGGCAGGATAGGATTTTAAGGAAGGAGAAGTATCTAGTGTTAGGAGAACAGGGGAATGGTCGGAATTCAGGTCAAGGAGTGTATCTATGGTTTCTGGCACTGGTCGGCCAATATGTGGGCGTGGGAGGAGATAGGACCTCAAGAGTGGTATGGGAGAGAAGTTCTTGGAGAATCTTTCCTCGGGGATTCGAAACACGGCAACCTCATTTAGGGTGCTTGGCATTATAATCTCCTCCCGCGATGAAGGATTTTCCAATTGATTTGAGGAAGGAATCAAATTGTATGGGAGTTAAGTTTTTATTTGGAGGACAATAAACAGATGCAACGTTAAAGGTAAAGGATTTACATTGAAGGGTAATAACTATTGACTGACAGCTTGTGAGTGGAAGGAATGATTTAAGGAGTTTCTATTAAGGATGTCAGTTCCACCGTGTGCTGTGTTGTCTGGATGGTCAGTTCTGTTTGTTTTATAGTCACGTATAGCAAAAAACGACCTGGACGTAAAGTGAGTTTCTGTAATCAGTGCAACGTCTATACGTTTGTTGTGTAAGAGAATATCTTATGCTTGTCGGTGTAAAGTCAGTCCGTTAGCATTCCAGAGCAGGATGGATAGGGATTTATCGGTTGACGAGAACATTTATTTATTCATATTGCTTGTTAGTGAGGAAATGGCGGTTGTTAAAGCAGTTAACAGAGGAGTGAGAAGAAGCGTAATTTCTTGAATTAATTTGTTAATTATTGTAGAAAGAAATGTTGTTAGGTCTGTGGAGGAGGATAATGGGGGAGGAATAGGAACATGACTACCATTTTTCAGCTGTTGTTGTTGTTGCTGCTGTTCCTGGTGTTGGTGATGTTGCTGGCGCTGTTGTTGGTGCTGCGGCTGATGTTGTGGTTGCTGTTGTTGTTGATGAGGAGGGTGATGTGGATGGTTTTCAAAGATTGAGACTAAAAAATCTTCTTTTCTTATAGAATATTGATTTATAAGCCATTTTATTTAATTTTATATTTAAAAAAAAATTGCTCACATATGTGTAAATAAGTACTTCCGAAACAACATAGAAATTGTGCAGTAAACTTTTTACTTTTCGAGTATTTTTCACCATCTGTTGATCGTCTGTCCCTTCTGGAGCCATCGCTGTTGATCGTCTGTCCCTTCTGGAGATAGTCAATGAATATTATACCATGCGCATCCCAAAATACAGACGCCATCACCTTGCCAGCCGACTGTTGCGTCTTTCCACGCTTTGGATTCGGTTCGTCGCTCGCTCTCCAGTCTGCCGACTGCCGATTGGACTCTGGAGTGTAGTGACGGAGCCATGTTTCATCCATTGTCACATATCGACGCAAAAATTCGGGTTTATTGCGCTTGAACAGCTCCAAACACTGCTCAGAATCATCAACACGTTGTTGTTTTTGGTCCACAGTGAGCTAACGCGGCACCCACTTTGCACACAGCTTTCGCTTGCCCAAATTTTCATGCACGATATGTCCAACACGCTCTTTCGATATCTTCAGAGTCTCAGCTATCTCGTTCAACTTCACTTTACGGTCATTTAAAATTATTTTGTGGATTTTTTTGATGTTTTCTGCCGTAACCACCTCTTTTGGGCGTCCACTGCGTTCTACATCAACTGTGCTCGTACGACCAGTTCGAAATTGACAAAACCAATATTTCACAGTTGAAATAGCTGGAGCAGAGTCCGGATAACGTTTGTTAAACCATGCTTTGGTTTCCACTGTATTTTTTTTCATCAAAAAGCAATGCTTTATCAATACACGAAATTCGTCTTTATCCATTTTTTTTTCACTAACAAAAGTTGCTTCACTTAAAATGCTATATCTCACGAACCAATCGACAGGAATCATTTGAAGAATGATGCTTTGTGATAATTAAGTAGATTGTTGCAAGAGGGGCCATCTAGACGTTAACCTTATAAACTTTTCAGCCGAACTGAAATGTTGTATGATTTAAATATAAAGTTCGGTTATTTTTGAGACACACCGTGTATATTGGTGATGGTCTTGATCGTAAAAAGTTGACTGTCTTCGTAACTATTTTAAGTACTTTGCCATTTTTTAGTAATTTCAGACAGAGAAGTTATTGGTGAACAAGATGATAGAAAGCCCTGATTTTTGGTTTATCTGGATACTCATCTTATAACTTTCTCATCTGTCGTGATCCTTTAGCTTCACTTGTCACCGAGTTAGCGACATAAGTTGTTACAGAAACAAGTTTTTTTTTTTTGAGAAAGCGTACATTTTTCTAAAAAATATCTTCACTAGTTACTATTCTGTGAAGAGGGATAATTGTCAACACAAAAAAAACATTTCTTACATGCGTGCTTCCATTAATCGCAGTTGAAAATAACTTATATATTAACGTTGGTAGATATTTTTTATAGTTGTGAACTGATATCGAATGCCATTTTCGTAATTCTGCTTGCCAGCGCATTTCGATTGGATCATTGAACATGGTGCTGGTTTTTTCAGAGAAAATCATTTTGTCAGATGAAAATCATTTTCACTTAGATGACTATGTTAATAAGCAAACCACGAAAAATCACATCGGGGCCCACCACTTTGACATACCTAATCAAGAGTATGACAATTACGTATCTAGTCTAGATTTATTATATTAACTAACCTTAATAATTGCTAATATATAAGTAGTAAAAATATTTAAAAAAAAAATGTTTTCCTAATTTTTACAATAGTTAAATTTATACAGGATTAGAACATATTTAAAAGAGGATTTATAATAATAAAATTATAATCTATTATTTAGTATTTTTTATAATATAAAACAAAAATATGATTTTTTTTTTTAAATAAATAAAATAGGCAAGAAGAAATATACTGAAAACTTTCTTCCATTTTACAACAGATGGCAGTGTCATAAGCATCGAGAATATGATAACTCATATTTTATTTTGGATTTAATTTATCAAATAACCTCAACTGTTCTAACATATAAGAACAGAAAAAATACAAAAACTTTAATACTATACGAAAACCGCGATAACCATATTACCTATCCAAACGTCATTCTTAATTTGGGTCACTTGAGAAAAAGTTTTAAAATTCTAAATAATTTCCCGTCAAAATCATACATCTTTGAGATGTAAGTGTATGTGAAAAATTCAATCTGGATAAGAATTGACAAAAATAAACATTAATTTTCTAAATGATAATTGAAAAATAACATTTTCTTATATCAATTTTCAATAATATTTGCATATAGAAAATAAAGCCTACAAATGTATATGTATGAAAGTAAGAAATAAAAATATAATATGCAAATATAGTTTGGAAAAAAAACTCCCTCAACTACAATGAATTTTTAAAATGAAAATAATAATAATAATAAAAAATTGGTAACTTTGTACCATGAGTACAAATTGTGATACCTTAAAATTGGAAATCAAATTTATTGTTTATCATAACTCAATCAAAATTCATATTTATTATGAAATGAATTTGCATTATTATCATTAATCTGAATGAACGTGATCCAATATTATCCGCTTCAGTAACTGGCAAGCAATATTGCATAATTCAATATGTTCCCATAGACAGGAGGGAGTATCTATGCATGTGTATGCGTATATGGGGAGAAATTTATATTTAAAATAATTGCACAGTATTAAAATAGATCTGCTTTAGCGATACTAAAAATAAGTACTATCAAACCGGACATATCAGCAGCTGTACATGTATATGTGTCCATATTCAGTTTTTTATAGTGTTAATACTTGATATGAAGTCGATTTTTAATTAATGTTGTTTCAACTGTTTATAAATGAATTTTCAAATTCTCACTTTTTTTACACTTAGAGTATGATATCGACGTCATCAACAGTATAATAAATTATCGGTTAGAAGGACTTTTACAAACAATTTAATAAAAGTCCTTTTTATAAAATATCTCAGGCGTCTCTCTTGTAGGTAAGTAGCAAATATTATTTAATGGAACTGGACTACTATACTTATGTAATATTATTACATAAGGTCTTGCAAGACAAATCAGTTAATATTTGACAGCATATAAAATCCTTATGCAATCCTAGACACGTCCAAATAAAACCCTTTGATGTGTCACGAGGATACGAGTTATTCTCATTTACATAAAGGTGAATAAATTTGGCTAGAGCAAAGGGTATTAAGTCCCTAATCAAGACGTACAGAAAAACAGAAACAATAGAAATAACACAAAAACAGAAAAAAGAAGAAAACAGCAGTTTTTCTGTTTTCTTCTTTTTTCTGTTTTTGTGTTATTTCTGTTATTTCTATTGTTTCTGTTTTTCTGTTTTTCTGTTTTTCTGTTTTTCTGTTATTTTTGTTGTTCCGGTTTTTCTGTTATATCTGTTTTTCTGATATTTCTGTTGTTTTTGTTTATCTGTTATTTTTTTTTCTGTTATTTTCGTTGTTTCTGTTTTTCTGTTATTTCTGTTATTTCTGTTATTTCCATTATTTCTCTTATTTCTATTATTTCTGTTATTTCTGTTATTTCTGTTATTTCTGTTATTTCTGTTATTTCTGTTATTTCTGTTATTTCTGTTATTTCTGTTATTTCTGTTATTTCTGTTATTTCTGTTATTTCTGTTATTTCTGTTATTTCTGTTATTTCTGTTATTTCTGTTATTTCTGTTATTTCTGTTATTTCTGTTATTTCTGTTATTTCTGTTATTTCTGTTATTTCTGTTATTTCTGTTATTTCTGTTATTTCTGTTATTTCTGTTATTTCTGTTATTTCTGTTATTTCTGTTATTTCTGTTATTTCTGTTATTTCTGTTATTTCTGTTATTTCTGTTATTTCTGTTATTTCTGTTATTTCTGTTATTTCTGTTATTTCTGTTATTTCTGTTATTTCTGTTTTTTCTGTTATTTCTGTTATTTCTGTTATTTCTGTTATTTCTGTTATTTCTGTTATTTCTGTTATTTCTGTTATTTCTGTTATTTCTGTTATTTCTGTTATTTCTGTTATTTCTGTTATTTCTGTTATTTCTGTTATTTCTGTTATTTCTGTTATTTCTGTTATTTCTGTTATTTCTGTTGTTTCTGTCATTTCTGTTATTTTTGTTATTTCTGTTTTTCTGTTTTTCTGTTATTTTTGTTGTTCCGGTTTTTCTGTTATTTCTGTTTATCTGTTATTTTTGTTTTTTTTTTCCTGTCATTTTCGTTGTTTCTGTTTTTCTGTTATTTCTGTTGTGTCTGTTTTTCTGTTTTTCTATGTTTCCGTTATTTCTGTTGTTCCTGTTGTTTCAGTTATTTCTGTTTTTCTGTTATTTCTGTTATTTCTGTTGTTTCTGTTTTTCTGTCATTTCTGTTATTTTTGTTATTTCTGTTATTTCTGTTGTTTCTGTCATTTCTGTTATTTTTGTTATTTCTGTTTTTCTGTTTTTCTGTTTTTCTGTTATTTCTGTTATTTCTGTTGTTTCTGTCATTTCTGTTATTTTTGTTATTTCTGTTTTTCTGTTTTTCTGTTTTTCTGTTTTTCTGTTTTTCTGTTTTTCTGTTTTTCTGTTTTTCTGTTTTTCTGTTTTTCTGTTTTTCTGTTTTTCTGTTTTTCTGTTTTTCTGTTTTTCTGTTATTTCTGTTATTTCTGTTATTTCTGTTATTTCTGTTATTTCTGTTATTTCTGTTATTTCTGTTGTTTCTGTCATTTCTGTTATTTTTGTTATTTCTGTTTTTCTGTTTTTCTGTTATTTTTGTTGTTCCGGTTTTTCTGTTATTTCTGTTTATCTGTTATTTTTGTTTTTTTTTTCCTGTCATTTTCGTTGTTTCTGTTTTTCTGTTATTTCTGTTGTGTCTGTTTTTCTGTTTTTCTATGTTTCCGTTATTTCTGTTGTTCCTGTTGTTTCAGTTATTTCTGTTTTTCTGTTATTTCTGTTATTTCTGTTGTTTCTGTTTTTCTGTCATTTCTGTTATTTTTGTTATTTCTGTTATTTCTGTTGTTTCTGTCATTTCTGTTATTTTTGTTATTTCTGTTATTTCTGTTATTTCTGTTATTTCTGTTATTTCTGTTATTTCTGTTATTTCTGTTATTTCTGTTATTTCTGTTATTTCTGTTATTTCTGTTATTTCTGTTATTTCTGTTATTTCTGTTATTTCTGTTATTTCTGTTATTTCTGTTATTTCTGTTATTTCTGTTATTTCTGTTATTTCTGTTATTTCTGTTATTTCTGTTATTTCTGTTATTTCTGTTATTTCTGTTATTTCTGTTATTTCTGTTATTTCTGTTATTTCTGTTATTTCTGTTATTTCTGTTATTTCTGTTATTTCTGTTATTTCTGTTATTTCTGTTATTTCTGTTATTTCTGTTATTTCTGTTATTTCTGTTATTTCTGTTATTTCTGTTATTTCTGTTATTTCTGTTATTTCTGTTTTTTCTGTTATTTCTGTTATTTCTGTTATTTCTGTTATTTCTGTTATTTCTGTTATTTCTGTTATTTCTGTTATTTCTGTTATTTCTGTTATTTCTGTTATTTCTGTTATTTCTGTTATTTCTGTTATTTCTGTTATTTCTGTTATTTCTGTTATTTCTGTTATTTCTGTTATTTCTGTTATTTCTGTTATTTCTGTTATTTCTGTTATTTCTGTTGTTTCTGTCATTTCTGTTATTTTTGTTATTTCTGTTTTTCTGTTTTTCTGTTATTTTTGTTGTTCCGGTTTTTCTGTTATTTCTGTTTATCTGTTATTTTTGTTTTTTTTTTCCTGTCATTTTCGTTGTTTCTGTTTTTCTGTTATTTCTGTTGTGTCTGTTTTTCTGTTTTTCTATGTTTCCGTTATTTCTGTTGTTCCTGTTGTTTCAGTTATTTCTGTTTTTCTGTTATTTCTGTTATTTCTGTTGTTTCTGTTTTTCTGTCATTTCTGTTATTTTTGTTATTTCTGTTATTTCTGTTGTTTCTGTCATTTCTGTTATTTTTGTTATTTCTGTTTTTCTGTTTTTCTGTTTTTCTGTTATTTCTGTTATTTCTGTTGTTTCTGTCATTTCTGTTATTTTTGTTATTTCTGTTTTTCTGTTTTTCTGTTTTTCTGTTTTTCTGTTTTTCTGTTTTTCTGTTTTTCTGTTTTTCTGATTTTCTGTTTTTCTGTTTTTCTGTTTTTCTGTTTTTCTGTTTTTCTGTTATTTCTGTTATTTCTGTTATTTCTGTTATTTCTGTTATTTCTGTTATTTCTGTTGTTTCTGTCATTTCTGTTATTTTTGTTATTTCTGTTTTTCTGTTTTTCTGTTATTTTTGTTGTTCCGGTTTTTCTGTTATTTCTGTTTATCTGTTATTTTTGTTTTTTTTTTCCTGTCATTTTCGTTGTTTCTGTTTTTCTGTTATTTCTGTTGTGTCTGTTTTTCTGTTTTTCTATGTTTCCGTTATTTCTGTTTTTCTGTTATTTCTGTTATTTCTGTTGTTTCTGTTTTTCTGTCATTTCTGTTATTTTTGTTATTTCTGTTATTTCTGTTGTTTCTGTCATTTCTGTTATTTTTGTTATTTCTGTTATTTCTGTTGTTTCTGTCATTTCTGTTATTTTTGTTATTTCTGTTTTTCTGTTTTTCTGTTTTTCTGTTTTTCTGTTTTTCTGTTTTTCTGTTTTTCTGTTTTTCTGTTTTTCTGTTTTTCTGTTTTTCTGTTTTTCTGTTTTTCTGTTTTTCTGTTTTTCTGTTTTTCTGTTATTTCTGTTTTTCTATGTTTCTGTTATTTCTCTTGTTTCTGTTATTTCTGTTATTTTTGTTTTTTTCTGTTATTTTTGTTATTTCTGTTTTTCTGTTTTTCTGTTTTTCGGTTTTTCTGTTTGACTGTTTTTCTGTTTTCTTCTTTTTTCTGTTTTTCTGTTATATTTATTATTTCTGTTTTTCTGTTTTTCTGTTATTTCTATTGTTTCTGTTTTTCTGTTATTTCTGTTGTTCCGGTTATTTCTGTTTTTCTGATATTTCTGTTATTTTGAACTCTTGGAACGCAATCAGACAATTACAGCAGAACGATATTGTCAGCAATTATCCAAATTGAACATCGCCCTTCAAAAGGATAGACCAGAATTGGTAAACAGAAAAGGGGTAGTGTTTCATCACGACAACGCGCGACCACATGTGGCTATGATGACCCAACACAAGCTGAATGAGTTGAATTGGGATGTTATCAAGCATCCACCGTATTCTCCAGATCTTGCTCCTTCCGATTTTCATTTATTCCGATCACTGCAAAAGTTTTTAAATTATAAAAAATTTGATACAATAGAACAGGTAAAAACATCCTTTACTACATCTGTCGCACCAAAATCTACGGAATTTTACACTAATGGTATTAATAAGTTGATAGAAACCTGGGAGAAGGTTATAAGAACGGATAGAAATTATATAATTGATTAAATAAATAATACAAATGTAAAAAAAATTAATTTTATATGGAAAAAACGGTCATACCTTTTGCATCAACCCGATACATGCAGAAAACTTATAAAATAAAATTTTTTTGAGAATTGTCTAAATGAACTGTTCACTAATATTATCAATACTAAAATGCTATTACAACTACTACATTAACAACAAATGTTTAATTTTATTAGTTAAGAAAATTATAAGAAATTATCGGTAAAACAAAAGAAATTGTATTTAATGTAAAAAAAATCGAACGAAAGCCGATAAAATGTGCCAAAAATGTTTGAATCTAAAATGCTTAAGTGATTTGGTCGGATAAAATACTATGAAAAGATTTTACATAACATTATTTACTATTTATTAATAATATACACTTTATTTTAATATTATATTAAACAGATAGATACACTTTTAGTGGGACCCACAGGGATAACATTTATAAAGCGTTATAAACGAGTAACTTTGGTTGGTTTTTTAGATGACGTTACGAAGATTTTTGTCGGCAAATTTATAGATGAGATCCTCCAAACCATAAATGACGCATTTTACATTATTCGAGACTGACTATTATCAGTGGACGTATAAATTGCTAGGTAAAAATAGAGGTAGTATAGTGCCTAGCAGATAAAATAGAGGAGACTATTACTCTCACCGTTGGTGCCTACAATACTGTTTCATAGTCATTGCTTTGATACCTGTGAGTTCACATAGAGCGCCAGGGTAAACTTTTGCAAAACTCTCAAAATCGCTGCTTTCGCAAGGATCTCTCCTAACCAAGTAGAGCCTAGACAAGGCCGACTCAGGCTTTTATCCATAGTAGTCAGTTCTATGATACTTTACGTGTCCTCTATCTGGTCAGGTGGCTGAAAACTATAAGCGTCGGTCGGAGCATTTGATGATGGAAATAATCTGGTGGAATCGTTCGAAAATTATAGTAAATTCTCAATAATAGCGTGACATGTTCATGAAGTTTTTGTGTCCGAAATTGAATGACTTAATTATGACTAAGCTTTGTTTTCAATAAGACACCATTGGGTGCACATTAAATTCGGTGATCGAATAATCTCACAAAATGCTGATGTTAAATGGCCGCCAAGATCTTACTTTAAAAAGAAAAATGAATGCCAATCAATCAAGAATAAATCAAGACCTAAAGCACAATATTCGGTAAGAAATTTAGGAAGTTGATCGAATTTTATTAGGTAAAGTAATCTAAAATTTCAACGTTCAGATTCAGGGCTATAATGAGTTGTGGTGCTTATATGAATTATATTATTTTTACATATAATTATAATAGATTGAACAATATGTGTGTTTCTTTAAGTTTAAAAAAGAAATAAGAGGACCAACATACTGATTAAATTTGGACTTAGAGCCTTGCCAGAACTAATCTCTCCAACTTTTAACATTTTTTGTCTGTGGCAAAGATTTTTACTAATTGCAATCTGCTCAGCTAAGTGAAAATAGAATGAATTTTTTTTTAAAGAAATCTCACAAAACCGGAGGAAATTGAAAAAAAATTAATACCTCTTATTTCTAAGTGAACAAATATTCAAACCACTCTTCTCAAAACATTTTCTTTATTAAACATAATTCCTTTCACTACAAATAATTACGTTATTTTGTAAATATATTTTTTTCTTATCATATTATTATCATTTCGATACTATTGATATAAAAATATGATTAAATTTGAAATAATTTCATATGAGACTGATGGTAAGATTTTCTTTCTATTTCCTATTTTATAATGATTGAAAATTATGATGGCAGCAGCATTTTAAGTCAGCACATATTTTCTATTGAATATTGTTGTTCATAGAAATTGTATTGTAAGAAAGAAAAAAGAAATTCTCAACAGTTTAAAGTATGTGTCCTTTGATTTTTCGAACGACAGGTAATTTATCGATATTTTTCAATTTCCGCTCAAACAGAAGTTATTGAAATTTTGATTGAGAGTTTTAAGTGAAAGCATCTAGAATAATATTCCGGATCAGGAAATGACAAGCATGATGGTAAAGGAGAAACTGGGACACATTATTTATTAAAAATTAGATTTGAAATGATGTCACTATGAATGCCAAAATCAATAAAAGTATTCCAAGAAGTGCGTTTTGATTTTATTTTATTTAAAAATTTATCTTATAGTACATAGAGTACTTATTTGGGATTATTTACAAGAATGAATATTGTCATTATTTGTTACTATTTTATTTACTTTTCTCTGAAAATCATCATAGCATATTTTCAATATAGAAATTTATCAAAAAATTCAAATTCAAATACCAAAGATTCTCATTCAAAAAATATACTCTCAAAGAAGTTCAATTAAATGGAATAAATTTTATTTCATTTCTCAGTTCAATTTTCATAATAAAATAGAAATTTATAATGAAAATCACTTCAAGAAAATCACTTGAAGAAAAGAAATATTTATTTACTGTATGCTATCAATTAAATATATAAAATAACTTATTATATTTCTACGTACAAATACCGTACAATTACATAAATTTTATAAATTTCCAATAAATCATCAATTAATTTAATATCACGAATATCTTCCAGGATGTAATTTGCAATGTTCAAAAATGTTCATCTCTTGTTATTATTGAGCTTAATTGATTGGTGGAAATATTTCAAATGGTTTGCTCCTAAATACAGGCGATTTTACTTAGGAGCAAACCATTTGAAATATTTTTTGTACCAAAAATTGAATAAAATAATTTTTTTTGAAGAAATTATCGGCCTAGAACATATTATGAAAATTGGCTTTAAATTTATTATTATTCAAATTAATTAATAGTAAGTTAGCAAATATATACAAGATATGGTAGAAAAGTTATTTATATTATTTTTATGCACAAATCGGTGAAGGTATTGTTTTTACTCTTCCTAGCAGTGCTGGAAGGATTCAACTGGAATTGCATAAAGTTCCTCGGTACACTCCTTTAGATGTTATCGACAGAACCAAGATGAAGTATTTCTACATGTTCTTAAAAAAATCGGACGTACTTAGATCAGGTCAAAAGGCGGTCTGGAGAATTACAGAAACACTCTTTAATGGAGGCGGCCATGTGCAAGAGGGCGCAGTCATGGCGGAGCGTCTAAGTATATGAAACGTGCGATCTGACATGAAAAATCCTTTTATTTTATTCTTTCATGGACTATTAATATACAATCTGACCTAGCAAGAACCCTCACTCGTTCTACATTTTGGCACTCCATACATAACTTTTCTATGCTAAACTCATGGGTTCAACAAACTTTAGAGAGTTATTCTTGATTCAAATTTCGCTGTTTTATTTTTCGTAATACACGTTTTTAAGGATCGCATGTTTTCCTGACAATATTGAAACCTGTACACCACATTGACGAGGAACTTATATACGAATTTCCACGGGTTGCGTATACTCGATTTTTTGTGGCTTTATGTTGGTACTCATGTCTCCCACTTATGCCGACAAGTTCGGCCATTTTGAATGTTCAGTTCATTTTTGACAACTGCTTTGCTTGCAAGTGTTTTGGCTCGTCTTCGATTTTTGCCCATTCCAAAAAATGGATCAAATAATCTGTATCAAATTTTGTGTTCATTTACAACAAAGTCTTAAGAACGTACAAGAAATAGCCGATGCCGTAAACGACTTGACTATTTGCATACAGAACTCAATCACTAACGCCCACATAACTCATAACAAACCAACCATACGAGAACATGACTATAATCTTCCGCAAAAAATTCGCAGCTGGATAAGCGAGAAACGTCGGGCCCAGTGGCAACGTTCAAGAATGCCAAATGAGAAGAAAAAACTGAACCAACTACAACGAGAACTGAAACAAGAAATAATTAATTATAATAACGAACGATTTACTGAATAGATAGAATCACTGACAACTAATAAGTCACTCTGGACAGCTACCAGACGAATTCTCAAATACAAAACAGCTACACACCCGCTCCGGAATACCGACGGAACCTGGGCAAAAACGGATAAA
Source organism: Atherix ibis (assembly GCA_958298945.1). Lineage (NCBI taxonomy): Eukaryota > Metazoa > Arthropoda > Insecta > Diptera > Athericidae > Atherix > Atherix ibis. Next base: position 43,735,585 of record OY282610.1, read on the forward strand.
CAGAAAGTCTACATCTTTGGCAAACACTTAGAAAACATTTTTAAACCTCACGAAGATGTCCAAGACATTCTGCATGACGAACAAATATTCCGACAAATATCAACTCAGTTGCCCATAAGTCCACCTCTTAAGTTTTCACTCCTTCGAAGTTAAATTCACAATAGAACACCTTTCCAATAAAAAATCCCCAGGATATAACCTAATAACTTCAGAAATCCTGAAGCAAATTTCCAAAAAAACCCTCGTCCTTATAACTTATATTTATAATAGTATCCTCCGCACATCATTTTTTCCTTCCCTGTGGAAGTTTTCCATAATTAAGATGCTCCCAAAACACAATAAGCCCAAAAACCTTCATACCTCATATAGACCTCCTTCCCATGTTATCAAAAATCCTAGAAAAATTAATCCTAAAACGCATTTATCCCATTTTTGAAACCGAGGGTGTCATTCCTCAGCATCAGTTTGGATTTCGACCTGAGCATTCAACTATCCAGCAGTGTCATCGCGCAGTCGACTACATAGCGTATTCGCTAGAGCGAAAGGAGTACTGCCCAGGAGTGTTTCTTGACATTTCGCATGCTTTCGACCGTGTATGGCACCCTGGATTGCTTTCGAAGTTGCAGCGAGTCCTACCCTCGGGTTATTTCCACATCCTTAAATCTTATCTCTCAGACCGATATTTTCAGGAAGCTGAAAATATTGAATACTCTGACATTTATCCAATTTCCGCCGGTGTCCCTCAAGGAAGTATTCTAGGTCATATCCTATGTAACTTTTATACCCATGACATGCCTTGCCACAACAACATCCTAACCGCAACATATGCTGACGATACAGCCATCCTGACACATCACAAAGATCCTTCCACAGCCATTAGTATCCACCAGAACCATATCCACTCCTTAGAAAATTGGTTCAAAAGGTGGAGAGTGAAGGTAAATGAGCAAAAATCTGCTCATGTAACTTTCACACTCTGCCAAGAACAAATTGCCGACATAACCCTAAACGGCAGTATTATTCCACAAAAAAATAGCGTACGTTTCCTTGGACTTATATTCGACAAACGGTTAACCTGGAACCGTCATACGAAAACTAAAAGACGTGAACTTAACGGACGATATAAACAGTTATTACGTCTCCTAGACAGTAAATCAAAACTAACAACAACAAGTAAACTATTACTATACAATACGGTTCTGAAACCAATATGGACATATGGTCTAGAACTTTGGGGTTCGACTAAGCATTCCAACTCCCTTCCAATCCAATCCCTACAATCCCGAATCCTTCATAAAATTGTCAATGCCCCCTTTTATGTGCGAAACACTGTTATCCACCGTGACCTAAATGTTCCATTTGTTCGTGAACTATGCATCTCCCGGTATAAAAAATTCCTAATCCTTTAGGAAGGGAACTTTTCACTCCCACCCTTCCAGTATACACCCATCGACGTTTAAAACGGCGATGGCCGAGAGATTCTCTAAAATTATAAAATAAAATTAGCCTGTTCATCGATGGGTGTTTTCCTCCACATGTCTTCATGTCCATGTATATTCCCTTAAAAAATCTGCTTGTTACTAGCATAAGTAGTTGTAGATAACATTTAAAATTAAAAAAAAATGTGTGTGACAAAACAAAATTAATTGCACGGACGCATCCCGAATGTTGACTGTGGCATATGGTGAAGCTAGGTTGGACCAAAGTAACGTTTATCGGTGGTACAAAATGTTCTCAGAGGGCCGACAAGATGTAAACGACGAAAGCCGGACGCCTGAGCACGTCAACAACAGACGAAAATAGTATTGGCCAATACTTGATGAAGTGAAGAAAATAGTATTGGCCAATCGTCGAATCACCGTTAGTGAAGTTGCTGAGGACTTAAACATATCGATTGGCTCGTGACATTCGATTTTTACTAATGATTTGGCGTGAGACGGGTCGCCGCGAAATTCGTACCAAAATTGCTCAATTTCGACCAGCAACAGCATCGCATTAATATTGCTAAGGAGCTGTTGGAATCTGTCTGCGACAACCCAAATTTAATCCAAAGGATCATAACTTGTGAAGAATCGTAGGTTTATTGTTATGACGTAGAAACTAAGGATCAATCATCCCAATGGAAGCTGCCGCACGAGCCAAGACCGAAAAAAGCGCGCCAAGATCGGTTGGTTATGCTTACAGTTTTCTTCGATTGCAGGGGCGTGGTGCATCATGAGTTCTTGCCACAGGGTAGAACAGTCAATAAGGAATATTACCTGTAAGTTATACGCAAGTTGCGCGAAGCATTTCGCCAGAAACGACCGGATTTTTGGAAGAACAAAAAATTGGCTTTTGTATTATGATAATGCCCCTGCTCACGCATCGTTGCTTGTGTGCGAATTTTTGGCCAAAAACAACACACTAATAATGCCGCAGCCACCGTATTCCCCAGATCTGGCCCTCTGTGACTTTTTCTTCTTTCCGTAACTAAAGATCCCCATGAAAGGACGACGCTACGCTACGATTGAGGAGATAAAGAAAATAAAAATGATTATTTGAAGTGCTTCGTGGATTGGAAAAAACGTAGGTTAACACAAGTGTATAATACACGTATCTGATGGGGATTACTTTAAACGGGACAAAATAGATATTCATGAATAAATAAATAATTTTTGAAAAAACACAAAATTCGTGATACTTTTTGAACAGACCTCGTATAAGCTACTGTAAATCGATCTCAATCATGTCAGTCTCATTACTTTTATGTCACTTCTATAGTGAAAAGAAAAAAATTACTTTTTTATTATATCGAATTCTCCTACCCTATGGAAAATAAACTACACTTTAACATGAATGTAAAACTTTAAAAACTATAACCCTTCATATTCATTTAACTAAGAGTATATTATCCAAAAGATAATTAGTAAAAAGTATTTCAACAACTTTGAGGCTATAATTACTTAGTTTTAAAAATCACTTTTGTGAATAATTTGATCCGATGAATAATTAAAATAACTTTTAATCAACCTAAAACGGCAATTTTTCGATTAAGTACGTTATCCATACATATTGATTGCCTCTAGCCACATTTACACTATTTTTGGGTCGATAGTTACTTTCTATATAGAAAATCGGAACAACCACACTTGAAGTGTCGAGAGTAAGTTTTCAAATTCATCTTAAATTGGTTACGATTAGTTCCGTTGAATTTCCGTAGTTTGGTTTGCACGATTAACTTTCTATCATTTTATTCACTGCATTTTCTTCCAATTTTCTTCCTTTTTTCTGGAATTTTTTTTTTTGCACTTTTCAAAGATCTCATTGAAGAAAATAATAATGAAAGGATTAAATAGAAATCAAAATGAGCCAGAAGAGAAAAGAGTGTGCATAAAAAAGAAGCCTCAAAAACTATACGAATACTGGTCGGAATACCACAAATATGTAGACCGGTAGTAATTAGTTTTTAGTGAGGATTATAAAAATACCCGCCCTTATTCAGCATATATATGTACAGATTGAATTACATATGCGATATCCTCTCGTTCTTTCGGAATTAACTTTGCTGAATAATGTTCGACACGATACTTAATTACGTGTATCCTATCCAATCAGGAGGTATTTAACTCTAAAAGTTTCTATTTCAGCAACCGAATTATATGCCGTTTAGTCAAACTTTTCTCTTGCATAAGGGATGAAAAAATCAGCAGATGTTAAATCGAAATGCAAGAGTTTTTTTTTTTCGTTGCTTTTCTATTTTTCAACCCGTTTCTTTTTTTTAATGAAAGAAATTCTTCCAAAACTATTTAACTATTAAAAGATGAATTAAAATTTTTCAGAATTTTCTCTTAGGAAAATATTCATAAAGTTGATGGAAGTTTTTGTATTTAAAAGTAAACTTTTTTTATTTATAATATTTGTTCTTATTTTTATGATGCTTTCTTTTTCTTTTTTTATTTGATACAAAGAAAAATGTTATATAAATTAAAGTTTTGCCTTTAATATTTTTAATTTCTTGTAAATTTAATTTTTTTAATAACCTGTGAAATGGTTGGAATTTTTGCTTATACGGAGAAATCGGGAGGATAAAAATCAGGGGATGGTGGGTGCCAGTCGATATTATTACTTTTTGACATTATTCGATAGGAAAAAAATTCTCTCAAAATTTACATCGTAGCAGAGGCTCGTAATGTCTTGTTGGAACCACATGTTCTTTTTCTGTGGTCTTGTTGGAACCACAACACAAATTTTTTGTGGTCTTGTTGGAATCATAAAATATACATCATAGCACGAGCTGTGTGTGATGTAGCACCGTCCTCTTGGAACCACATGATGTGTAGGCCTTATTGATCCAAATCGGTTTGAAGAAAGTTCTCTTGATAGCGGACACCAGTAACTGTCTCAAAGAAAAATGGCCCAATGATACGCCAGCCCTAATGACGCACCATACAGTTACTATAGGAGGATGTAGTGGTCTTTGGTGTATCAGTTGAGGGTTTTGAGTGTCCCAATAGTGGCTTTTCTGTTTATTAACAAAGCCAGCCAAGTCGAAGTCTGCTATGTCGTTCATAATGATTTTTTGCCAAAAAAAGAGTGCTCGAGTTGAATAACTCGTGGGCATTTACCTGCAGCTGTTGTGTCAATTGAATTTTATGCGAATTTTTACAAAAATTTAACACACATGATGGAAATACTCATAATTCTTGTGCTTGGTGTTGATGAAAGGCAACACGCTGTCTCACACCATTAACCAACGTTCAGGTGTACACACAATCTTTGCATTATCTCCCAAGGTATGCATATTTTCAAAATTATTCATGCTGAGTAATATATAGGGTGGTCCATCTAACAGTTACATTTTGAACCACTATTTATTTGAAGTACTAGAGTGTTAAATGGCAACACGAATTGATAGATTGTTAGTTGAAAGTCAGAATTTTACGAAATGGTAATCAACACGCTTGAAGAAAAATGGGAAATATTGAGAACTTAATTCCAAAATGGTGAATCTTTAACCCAAACTGTAAGAAATTTATAAAAAAATGAGCAAATATCGAATGCCATAACGTGAATTTGAGGGCAAATTCGTGAAGCGAGTTCGCGAAACTGGTTTGTTGGTTGAGAATTTTGCACAAAGCCCTCGGTATGAAAGCTTACAAAGTCCAATTAGTCCAACTGAAGCCGCATAACTGTCCGATGGGTTTTCGGTTTGCCCAATGGGCTCAAGATCAATTGGCCGAAGATGAGCATTCTTAACGAAAAATCATCTTTTCGGCTGAGGACCATTTTCACCTCAATGGGTACGTCAACAAACAAAATTGTCGCATCTGGGGCTCAGAAAATCCATACGTCACCATGGAAAAGCTAATGCATCCACAACGAGTCACGGTTTGGTGCGAATTTTGGACTGGAGGCATTATTGGCCCGTTTTTCTTTGAAAACGATGAAGGAGCCGCCGTTACGGTCAATGGTGAGCGCTATCGTGGCATGCTCAACGAATTTTTGTTTCCAAAAGTTGAAGAAAATGGTATGGACAACATTTGTTTTCAACAGGACGGGGCCACTTGCCACACAGCCAGCGTAACAAACCAACTTTTGGGCACTGCTTTCGAAAACGGGATATTCAGCCGAAATTTTGATGTCAATTAGCCGCCTCGGAGCTATGATTTGAGCCCGTTGGATTATTTTCTGTAAGGAGCCTTTAAGGATAAATGTTACGCAAGCCATCCAGAGACAATTGACGCCTTGAAACACAAAAGTTGCTATTGAAGAGATACAGGCCCAGACAATAAAAAATGTACTGAAAAATTGGGTCGAGCGAATGGCGAACTGAAAGGCCAGCCGTAACAGTCATTTAAATGATGTTGTGTTTCATTCTTAAATTTCAAGGTTCAATCTTTCTAATAAAACCGGAAATTATGGTCCACCCTTTATTAATACCAAAAAAGTCACGTATATTTTCCGCATATTCACAATTTCGTCCGATTTTATATATTATGTTTACTCATGCCATCCCATTTAATTCTAAATCTATCATTGCCAGTTAATACATTCAATAATTTACAATCCCATATCCACAATCTTCAATCCTAGTTTAAGAGATGAACAGTGAACTACTTTTACTCTTTATACCATAATGGCAATATGATTCCACAATATTGTAAAGTACAACACGTTTCTTGGGACTTTACCTAAACAAGAGATTAACCCAGAAACAACATACTGTCTAGTAAAAGTTATTGATATTAGTTAGATTATTGAACAACGAAACCACAGAACCTATTTGGACTTATGGAACAAAATTTTGGTCACATTAAACGTTGGGATTCTTATTGCATTTAGCTCTTAAAATCCCTTCAATAAATGGTCTATCATAAAATTGTCGATACTCTTTTTATTGTTCAGGATCTGGGCATTTACCAACGATCAAAAATTTCCCTCCCATTTAGCCTATTACCATAATCTACTTATAAGGAGAATTTTCCTTTTGTTACCCTCCACGGAAATACTTATCACAAACTAAACAGATAATAGCCTCGAGATTTTTTAGAATTATCCCACTTCATGCTATATAATATTATTAATTAATTTTTGTTGAATAACAATAAAATCGTAACTGAAAATATTAATAAAATTCAAAAAGAAAAAAAAGGAAAAAATATTTGGAAACTGATGCAAATTCTGAGGGGGTGGTAGAAAATCGAATCAATCGTAGATGAAAATTGAATCGATCAGTTTTTAAAACAATTTTAAAATATAATTTTATAGAAATTTGTTTTTTTTAATGGATTTTGCTTGATTCAGTATGCCTTATTAGGTTTGAGCTTTTATCAGAGTATATATATATTTTTCCAAAGCTTTCAGAATCTATTGTAAATGTACAATTTCAATTTAAAAAATCTTTTATTATTTTTCCGTCTATAATTGAATTTGATTTTCGAATCTACCGAAGAAAATCCCCGTAAAAAAAGAGCTTCCAAAATGTTCATTTATCTATCTAAAAATACGTTCTCATTTTCTATTGTTGTGGCGTTAAATACCCCATAATTTTATACGTTGTTGTGGCGTTAAATACTCCATAATTAATTAATATTATCCACTCTCTACGACTGCTAAATTCCAATAGATAAATATCATCCAAATCAAAAATGGCGGCCAAACAAAATGGCGCTGAAAGCTATCAAAGGAAAAGCACTATTCAGATCAAAATTCTTATCGACATGTGCCATTAATTGATCTGCAATTTTCTATAAAGTTTTCTTTTTTTAAATATTAGAAATTTGTGAATAAATTCCAAAAAATTTTTAATTCGTACGAATACACTCCAAAATATGTTCCGGATTTCATAAAAAAGCATAAGATCAATTATATGAAAGTGATATAAAAATAAATATGCTCAAAATAATATTAAAAAGTTATGATAGATAATTTCAAAAATTAATTCATTTTATTAGACAAATTAAAAATGACATATTTTTATGATTAAATAATTTTTATGCTTTTGATTTAAGTCCTGACTAATTAATTAATGAATGTATTTACTAATGTCCTTAATGTAATATGGCCCCTTTGACTCGTTGTGGATGCAACTGATGGTATGCGGAATCCTTTGGTATACTTTAGAGGTTTGCAGCATCTTGTGGTGGTATGTAAGACTCTGTTGATCTTTTAAGTGATTTGTTGGTATCTAGTGGCATTATGTAAAACTTCTTTGATTATTTCAGAGCTATTTGAATATTTTTGATCACTTTGTAAAGCACCAATGAACACATTTACAATATTATATTTACGTATGTCATTTAATATCCCATCTTTTGAATAGTCACGATTTGAGGGAAACGGAAATGAATATAATAAAAATATATCATAATATATGGATTATAGGAAAAGTGTATTAAAATATTGCATAAAATTAATAATTTTTAATTATTCTTAAATTTGTAAAATACTCTATATTCCAGCACTTCAAGTTCTTTTATAATCGATAATACATTTTCAAATCAGTGTTCTTTCTATCTATAGTAAATATTATCTTATAGATATATTAGTTAAGTGCCAAGTTGAAAAATTAATTGTTCTTCTTATGAAAATTTTTATTAATGTAATTTTAATGCAGAAACTTATGTTAGTTTTAATAAAAAAAATTATTTTCTTTGAATAGATTAAAAAGAAAACTCAAAAAGTAAGTTAAAGAATTAAGGACCTGTACAAGATGGTTAATACAGATACCACAGTATTGAGAAACGAGAATGAACTTGTGGGTGGAAGCAATACGGGCAATTCTAAATTTAAGTAATTTTTTCCTAAATTTAGCCATAGTATATGAGTAGACTGGCTTGGTAATTGACGTAAAATGTGAACTAGACGACAAATTGTCTCTCCGGCTAGCTTATCAGCTCGTTTGTTGGCATTTATGCTTATGTGTACTAGGGATCAGTACACATAAGCTATCTACAATTCAGCAGCCTATACCCAGATACTATCGAGGATCCGGCAAATGGAATCTGCTACAAATGCAGCAAAACAATCGGTTAAAAATAAGTTGAGTTCGATTATTCAGGAGATCGACTGCAATGTCAACAGCCTTTTGAATGTTCCATAGTTCACCATGATATGGAGCTGTCTTATACCCTTAAACACTAAAAAAAATAGTATGCTAAAAAATATAAACAAGTTGACATTGGCCTAGAAATGACAGTTTTCTGAATTTGTATAGAAATCATTTTCGGCTCATCAGATATTCTGCATTGGGTTCCGGTCATGTTAGTATTCTCGGTAATACACAAGGTGTTCAACTGATGGGGAAATCCCTCTAATATCATATACTGCATCTACTAATCAAATGGCATGTTACGAGTATATCATTGATAATGTGTAAAAAAAAACATTTATCCTAGACAAAACAACTCTCATTCCAAGTCTTCTCAAATAAATTTTAAAAAGAATCTTATCAGTTCTATCAATAATTACTCCCTTAAATTTTGAAAAAATAGAAATAAATATCTTGCACTTAAATTTCTTACTTTATAATTTCTATATAAACCAATAGCACCTGAGAATAACAAAACTTTCCTTATATTTATGAATTTTCTATATTTTCTAAAATAAATTTCGAACAGTAACAAAATAAACATAAGCACGTATAATAATACAGGGTGGACCATTTAGAAGTTCCATTTTAAAAAGTAAATAAAAAAAAAGTAGTGCATATATTTTTAAATTTTTGGTTTTATTAGAAAGACTAAACCTTAAAATTTAAGAATAAAATACAACATCATTAAAATAACTGCCACGGCTGGCGTTACAGTACCCCATTCGCTCGACCCAATTTTTCAGTACATTTTCGATTGTCCGGGCCTGTATCTCTTCAATAGCAACTTTGATTTCGTGTTTCAAGGCCTCAATTGTCTCTGGATGGCTTTCGTAATATTTATCCTTAACGGTTTTGCATAGAAAATAACCCAACGGGCTCAAATCACAGCTCCGAGGCGGCAAATTGACATCAAAATATCGGCTGATTATTCGGTTTTCGAAAGCAGTGCCCAAAAGTTGGATTGTTACGTTGGCTGTGTGGCAAGTGGCCCCGTCCTGTTGAAACCAAATGTCGTCCATGCCATTTTCTTCAACTTTTGGAAACAAAAATTCGTTGAGCATGCCACGACAGTGCTCACCATTGACCGTAACGGCGGCTCCTTCATCGTTTTCGAAGAAAAACGGGCCAATGATGCCTCCAGTCCAAAATTCGCACCAAACCGTGACGCGTTGTGGATGCATCGGCTTTTACATGGTGACGTATGGATTTTCTGAGCCCCAGATGCGACAATTTTGTTTGTTGACGTACCCATTGAGGTGAAAATGGTCCTCAGCCGAAAAGATGATTTTTCGTTAAGAATGCTCATCTTCGGCCAATTGATCTTGAGCCCATTGGGCAAACCGAAAACGCATCAGACAGTTATGCGGCTTCAGTTGTTGGGCTAATTGAACTTTGTAAGCTTTCATACCGAGGTTTTTGTGCAAAATTCTTAACAGAGAAGTGCGAGAAATGTTCAATTCCTGAGAACGGTGACGAGTTGATGCCGATGAATGATCACGGATATTTTCAGCAACGGCGGCAATATTCTCGGTCGTACGCGAACCAATATTCTTAGAGCGGGAACGAGTTGCTTTGGCAATCAACAAACTAGTTTCGCGAACTCGCTACACGAATTTGTCCACAAGTTGACGGGATGGCGTTCGATCTTTGCTCATTTTTTTTAAATTTCTCACAGTTTGGGTTGATGACTCACCACTTTGGAAGTAAGTACTCAATATTTCGCAGTTTTCTTCAAGCGTATGGATTACCATTTCGTAAAATTCTGACTTTCAACTAACAATCTGTCAATTCGTGTTGACATTTAACACTCTAGTTCTTCAAATAAATAGTAGTTCAAAATGGAACCGCTAGATGGACCACCCTATTGTTATTACACCAAAAAATAATTACTAAATTTGCTCAAGTTCAAGTTTAAGTTTAGTTTATTGAATATTATTAACATTTTACATTTTTCTTATAATACAATCTTAATACTATTTTCTGTTAAGAATATTTAATCTTCGTCTTTATTAGTTCTTAGCTTTCTGGTATCCGTAAATTTCTTTCTAATTCACATATAATATTTCAGTTACCTTTATTATGACATTTTAATAATTCATTCATATACTTTACTTACATTCTAAAATTAACCTTAACCTTTAAAGCTACTTTTATAAATTAAACACGCATTTTTATACAATTATTCTTAAAACCAATCTTAAAACTAAATTCTATGTTTGAATCCGGCAACTGCTGGATTCGATGTGTCCTCTTGATATCCTTGATATATTCTGTAGTTTATTGCTAAGCTCGATGTCGTCCCTTTAGCTTCTTCTTGTAGATCTGGAGACGTTACTTCAGAGCTTCTTCTGTATCCTCCAATATAAGTAATTATGATAGATCCTTGGAGTTTCTTAGAATTCGCAGTAATTTATTTTCCGTTAGCTACCATATTTTTCTGTTTTGATGATGGGGTCATGATTTAACCCATTTGTGCATTATTCTCATTTTCCATACTACAAATGAGGAAACGCTTGCCTCCCGATACAATCTTTCGTTTGATATAAACTTTTTTGTCTGTCTAGATCTGACGAGCCCTGTGGCTTTTCGTCAGATATTATTTTCAACTTCCGTTGACGTCCTTACATAGAATTTCTGAGCGATACATTCTCAGAAGCTCACAATAGATGCCGTTGGCTTTTTATCCCTGACAAAGGAGTTAAATTTGAGGTTCTTGTTAAGATTTAAGGCTAGATACTTAAGATTCTCCACGCGTCTCGTTATTTAGTCACCTTTAGCTCCAAACCCGCAGTCTAGAATTTTTTTTCATCCCTGATGGCGTGACGCATAAGTACTCTGACTTGGGATAAAAAAACGTATCTTTTATCAATATAATTAACGCGTGTATACTTGCGTCATCGCCATTGCAAATTTCCAAGAGTAAGAATCCGAATTACTTCTGCATCCACCATATTCCCAAGATTGAGCTCTCAGCGATTATTTTTTATTTTCGAATATAAAAGAAATTGCTCGGCGGGAAGAGATTTGGCTCAAACAATAAGGTAATTACTGAAACAGGCGCCTATTTTGAAGGATTAAAGAGATCATGTCTTTTAAATGAGATATAAAAGGAAAAAAATGCTGGACTGAGTGTATATAGCTAAAAGTAGATCTTGTTCAAAATAAAGTTAATTTTACACGTAAGAATGTTTTTTTATTGTTAAAGCCAGGTATTAATCATACAACTACCATTTTTAAAAATATTTTGCTAAATAGCTAATATTAAATTAACCTAAAAAGTCATTTAAACATGTTTTAACCGAATTTTCTTTAGTAGTTTCATTCTATAATTTTCACTTAAAAATATGTTAAATGCAAAGTCCTGTGGCTTTTCGTAAGAGTTTCCTTTCTATTTTGTGCAGTTCCGTTGCTACTGTTGGGAAAATAGATAACCAGATGGGAAAACCGCAGCATAAGTACGCTCTTTTAAATTGCTTATAAATAATGAGTTTGATGTCCTGACGTAGGATTTTTGAGCGATATATTCTCAGAATCCTACAATATATACCATTGGCTTTTTTATAATTTCATCCCTGGGAAAGGAATTAAATTTGAGGTTCTTGTTAATATTGAAGCCTAGTTTCCACTCTTCTTAGTAGTATTGGAAGGCTTCAGCGAGAATCGCCCTCATTCAGCTCAGCGACTGATTTTATCGAAAAATGGATTCTGCCACGGCCTACTCCAAGGCCGAGAAAGCTGGTTGCTTTGCCTCCTCCAGCGGCACAAACGTATGCGTTAGTGGTGAAAGCCGCTGCTGCGGGTGTGTCGACAGACGAGGTGAAGAAAAGGGTATTGGAGGCGGTAAAGTTGCTGGCGGACGTCCGCGTCCTAGCTGTGCGGCGGTTGAAGGAAGGCGTTGCGGTGGAGGTGTGCAGCAGCGGTGAGCTGCCCGAGTTACTGAGTCAGCTGATCTGGCTAAGGCTGGCTTGGTGACAAGTTCGCCTAAGAGGGCGATCCGAACCTGGTGTCGGTGGAGGTAGCCAATGCGGAGCTTGTGCAGCGGCTAAAAGAAAAGAATATAAGGGGAATCACAGAAGAAGCAGAGAAGTAAGTGTCGGTCTGGCTCGGGAATAAGGGTCGTTACGTAGGATGATTAAGTGCATATGAAATCGTGGTGAATGATATGGATATGAGTGGTCTGTTGGGTGTGAGAGAGAGGTATGAATGCCTTAATAGATTTGTCGTGGCACTTTTTGAGAGGAGAGCGAGAATGGTGCCTGAATGAGTGTGTGAATGATACGCAGAATGTCTACAACCGGGAAAAAAGATCAAGGTCGATTCCTGTTGTAGTTTCGGGTCTTGACGAATAAGCGTACTTGATCTGGTTTAGCGGTGCCTAGGGATTTACACGATTCCTTACCGTAGCTCAAGGAGCAGAGTACAAACCGAAGTACTCTTAAAATAAAAATTGGTACTACGGGAATCGGGGTGCCCCATGGTGTTGGAACACACTGTGCCCGACAGTGGTGGGGCACTAAGGTAGCAACGTATTGGCTTTGGTTGATACTCATATCACGGGTACGGTCTACCTGGTAATAATGTCACTGTTTATGACAGTTGGATTAATCAGCTTGTAACCGTTACTGACTGTAAACTGTCAGTAATGGTGGTGCGTTGATTGAGTGTAACTAAATCTCAATAGTCGTAGGCGACTCATTGTTTTAAGTTTAAAGACAAATAAATCACGTTAAATAATATGATATAACTTATTTTATTGACAATATCAATATGACGTCCTTTCCAATAGTTTTGGATTTCAGGACAAAAAAAATCACATGGACCGAGTTGTAGTAAAAAAGGCAGTTGGGGAACTACAGTAATACCTTTTCAAACAAAAGCTTATGGGTGTTGTTATGGTGTTGTCTGCAATATCCGACCGTACACAAGGAAGCCTTTTTTGTAGCCTTTCAAGGACTCAGTCATCAGCTACAATGCTAATCGACGGTCTGACCTCTCAAAAGTTCGCATTCGTTCTCTGTCTCTATCAGTTTTGGAGCCTTCCACTATTCTGCTGCCGAAAAACTTATGCTTCTGATAAGTAATGGTCCCCAAAGGACGTTGCAATATTTTGTAAGTGAAACTACCGGATTCAACAACCTTAGCAACAAATTTGGTAAAACAATATTTTTGTAAGGCGCTAAAAAACCACAAATTTACTTATGAAAAATTTATCGTACGATGATGAAATTTGTACTATACGTCAAGGAAGGACTAGCACACATGTTTTTACAGTATTACTAGATCACTGTCGATGATGGCAGTCTCTCCGCTTTTCGAAAAAAAAGCTTTTACTATAAATTAAGATGCCTTTGTTATCTGATTTCTAATATCGTATTCTCATTAGATAATTACATTTAAAGTTCTCCTCTATAAAACGAAGTAAGGATATAAAACTGTATGAATTTTTAAAGTAGAAATACTAACTTTTCAACAAAAACTTTTTCTTACTATAATATTTGTGTGTATTTGAACACCTCGTTGTTATATTTGTATATGATTCTTTAGAATTTTTATTTATTTTTGAAAGTGAACTTTTATAACAAAAAATATATAAAATGTAAATAGTGAAAGTTATGTTCTTTCATAAAAAATTTTCATTTTTGCTACAATATTCTCATAGTAAATATTTCAATAATAAAACTTTTCAGAATTCTTTCCAATATCGTTCGAAAGTTAGTTTTAGTTTTACACCCTTGGTAGGTGTCTAAAACTTTATACCATATTAAATGCATACGTATGTATGATTCTCAATAAAAATTCAACATATTATTTCTTTCTTCAAGCAAACATGTATACAAATAAAATTCTTCAATTCCTGTTAGCTTATTCTTACCAATTGTTTAGTCTGACTTAGCCATAATCCAAAATCAAATATAGTCAAATATAGTCGCAAACTAGCTGTTTTTTGTAAACTTTAATAGGAAAAGTGCATCGACTCAAGCAAACATTTTTAGTTTAAGTATTATTGAATATTAGATTTTTGTTATACTTTTTAATGTTTTGGTAATTTTTCTAAAGTTTCTTTAGTACTTTTACAATATTCCCTACATGCCCATCCTTTTGATCTTTCATCACATTATTTGTTAGCCATTGCATAGTGGATATTCTTGACTATATTCAACTTTCAAGGAGATTTTTTTTTGACAAGAAGATAATATCTGTAAAGCAACAGTTATCAAGTTTCCTTTTATTGTTGCTAATAATTGTAGGAAAAGTTTTACATTTTCCTTATTACTTTTGCTATTCTTTCCTTTTGGCAAAAGTAAAAGTTTTCTGTTGTTTTCCATCATAATTTTTTCTATGCTCATTTTATCAATCTACAATAAAAACGTTAAACAATGTAAAAAAAATTCTTCGAAAAAAAAAAACTTTTTCTCACTTTTACATTTCTGAATTGTAAAATATTAATTTTTATTGCAGTGATAAGAATTTAAAATAACAAAATACAAATAATTCAATTTAAATTTAATTAAAAATCATAGAAATTTTTGTCAAAAACAAATTAATTTTTTTTTATATATATATATTTAAATATTACAATATTAAAAATAATTTAAAATTTCTTAAATTTTTTGAGAAATTCGCACCATTCACAAAACTGTCATATTTCTTAGAATAAATTTTGCTAGGTTTTTTTCTTCCTTTTTAAATAATATTTTATAAATTAAAAGTTTTTTTATAAATTTCAAAAATAAATTTACTGAAGTTGGTAGATTATTGGTTTATTTCAGTGAAAACTTTCAAAATGTTTATGTTATCATAATTGGATTTGAAAAAAAAAAACATAATGAAGACGTTAAGATAAATGTCAAAATAATTTTGAAAAGTTTTTTGTGGATTTTTTTTTTTTATAACAAGATAGACTAACTAAGAAAATATTATACGGTATATTTCACAGGTAAGTTTATAACTTTTATTTGATGGCATTTTACTTAGCTGTCATTCTGTCAGTTAAAATTTGACAATTATAGAGAATGAACGTAGCAAACTTATTAAAAGTATTATGACTTTCAACATCATGTAATTATTGTAAACATATTTAATGAAGAGAATAAATCAATAATTGTGATGATTGTTGAGTGAATTATTTTGAAAAATATTGTGCAGTTTTTGATGTACCAAAATCTGCCCATCTAAGAATTGGTTGCTCAACCAAAAATATTTTGCAGGAGCTTCTACCAAAATCATCATATATGCATTCGGCAAAGGAGCGAATTAAGATCTTGTCCATCAAATTGTAACTATACTTGCCAAATAGCCGCTTATAGGGATGTGAAAATACAAAAGGGGAATTGACGAACTAAAGGTCACGTACTGTTAGTGTGTGATGCCGTGTTTAATCCCAACGTGTAATTAGTCTGTATTTATTCGAGTACGCTGGAGGCAGTGCCGTTATAGCAAACTCGTCAATTAGGGGATGAAAGACTTATTATGGATACAGCAAGAACATGCTACCTCACATATTGGTTGCACTGCAATAGATGTTCCGCGACCGATGTATCCTAACCAAGTAATGCTAAAAACTGGCGATGGCGATTAGTTAACTCGCTTTACAGATTTACCGGCTTTGAAGTTACCTATTGGGTAAGATCTAGGCGAAGAAATCAATAAAATTAACCTAGAAATGTATGAAAGAGTATTGAAAATGTAATGATTTTAAATGAAGAATTTTCTTTATATATATTAATTCTTACCTAGACATCATTGCATTTTATTTTAATTAATAATTAAATTTTTCCACTATAAATGTACAAATATAAAAATCCAACAATTCTTAATTGTTTTTTTTGCCATTAAATAAAATATTTTGAAATTGGGTATATTTTAAGACTTTACTGAAAACTCAAAATCTTATTAGAAATATGAAAATTATCCTATAATAGTGATTACTTTTTTTTTGGTAAATAACTAAAGGATATATTGTTTTGTACCAATTTGCGTTATCTCAAAGGCGCGTTTCTTTGATTATTAGATTTTTTTAAACTACCTTTAACTATATATAAATTAATATTCTTCCATAAAAATATTAAAGGCACTTTATTGTATTGACTTTAAGTAATTATAAGTAGTTATGTTAATTATTTCTTAAAAAAATGCCCTGCTCAAATTAATTATTTCCATATTTGCTAACTTTTTTATGTCAATTTGTTTTTGTTTTATAAATCGTATTAAAATTAGAAAATATAAAATGGAAATGTACAAAAAATATCTAATATTTATTGTTGTTGAGAGCCGGTTTCAGTGACACGAAAAATAGTAGCAGACGCTATGTCTAGTATCTCTAACTCACTTTTTATCTCTTCAACGGATGTGGTGTGATGCAGGTAACGAATCACTTTAAAAAGAAATTTTTAATATAATCTATAAGAAATTTTCCATATAAAGTATTTTCTATAAGAAAGTTTCCATATAATCTATAAGAAATTTTTTATATAAGGAATTTTCTATGAGAAATTTTCCATATAATCTATAAGAAATTTACAATATAATCTATAAGAAATATTTCATATAATCTATAAGAAATTTTTCATATAATCTATAGGAAATTTTCCATATAATCTAAAAGAAATTTTTCATATAATCTATAGGAAATTTTTCATATAATCTATAGGAAATTTTTCATATAATCTATAAGATATTTCCCATATAAAGTATTTTCTATAAGAAAGTTTCCATATAATCTATAAGAAATTTTTCATATAAGACATTTTCTATAAGAAATTTTACCATATAATCTATGAGAAATTTATAATATAATCTATAAGAAATTTTTCATATAATCTATAAGAAATTTTTAATATAATCTATAAGAAATTTTTCATATAATCTATAAGAAATTTTCCATATAATCTATAAGATATTTTCCATATAAAGTATTTTCTATAAGAAAGTTTCCATATAATCTGTAAGAAATTTTTCATATAAGGCATTTTCTATAAGAAATTTTACCATATAATCTATAAGAAATTTACAATATAATCTATAAGAAATTTTTCATATAATCTATAGGAAATTTTCCATAGAATCTATAAGAAATTTTCCATATAAAGTATTTTCTATAAGAAATTTTCCATATAATCTATAAGAAATTTATAATATAATCTATAAGAAATTTTTCATATAATCTATAAGAAATTTTTCATATAATCTAAATCTATTGCCTGAACCTTTTTTTGCTGTCTTCGGCGATGAGCCGGGCGAGCTGATGATGGTTACGGAATCTGTATCCTCACCGACAGACGACATTGACATTGACTGCGATAGCCGTTTATCGGTTATCGTCGACATTCCTCGCTTGGTCAGTGACCTCAGATTTTTTAACTAAATATGACACTTTTTAATTAGTCACTTATAATTATATTATTTGCTTTTTTTATTCAATTTATTTAATTATCTAATTTTGAGATTTTTTTTTGTATTTACAATAATTCACAATAATTTATACAGAATTTTAAACCGGATATTTATTATTCACTTATAGAGATAAATTGATTAAAAAAAAATTACTTCACTGGCCCATCGAGTGACCCATTACTTAGCGCAACTTATCATAGCCTGCTTAGCAATGGGAGTGTCGAGTTGCAATGGGTGCTGGGGCATGTGGGAGTTGCTGGCAATCAAAGTGCTGACAAGTTGGCTGGAGAAACACTCCGTCAACTAGTGATCACAGTCGTTCCCAATTTGCCTCGCCTACTAACAGAATGGCAACTAACACCCATTAGCCATTCGCAGATACGATGACTGAACTAATAGCGAAATATTTTTGTCGACTCATTGGATAACCACTAATAAACCAGTGTATTCAACATCCATACCGGAATTCTGGGCACGGAAGCTCCTCAGAATCCGGATTGGACATACTGCTCTTATTCTTAACTATCTGTTTGGCTTCACCAATCGTTCCTTATGCCAATTCTGTGGTACCCATTTCACTATCATCCATATTCTACATGAATTAAACATAACCAAGCAGTATTCGTCCCATTTTGAAGGTCCTGGACCCAACAATTCCATTCCCTAGTCCCCTATTTAAACTTCTACAACATACTAATCTGCTCCACAAAATATAACAAAATTCTTAATATTCTATACCACTAAACACAGACCAGCCTCTCTCAGATGATTTCCCGCACGTCCTATGAAGTTGGCAAATGGCCTGACGGTCGTGCCGCTATTAAGTGGCCTCTGGCATATGTCTAAGGGACCTTTGTAATAAACAAACACACAGAAATCACTTCAGACACACTCAACTAACGTGCGATCTCATGAAATGTCCATGAATTCTAGTATTGAAACTCTTTCCTAGGCTGATAAATGGCAAAATAGACTGGACCATATTTAGAAAAAAATTAAACCGTAATTCTCCTTCTTCCTATAGACCTATCAGCCTTCTACCACTTTTTGGCAAGATTTTTTTGAAAAAATCCTATTAAAATTATTCCTGATCACCAATTTGGCTTTCGTTCTGAACACTTCACAATCCAGCAATGCTATCGGACATCCTCTCTTGAGAGAAAAGAGTATTTCCGAGGTATATTTTTGATCGTGTCCTGGACTCCTCTAAAATTTCAAGAGCTTTCTTCCTTCAATATACTAGCTTATCATAAATTCGTATCTCTCCCAACGTAATTTCCAAGTTGCAACTAACTTAGAATCCTCGGAAATATATCCTATTCTAGCCAGAGTCCCACAAGGTAGTATCGTTGGTCCCATCTTATATTGTATTTATACCCATGATATCCCATCTGATCCTAATACTATCATTGTTACTTATGCAGATAATACGGCCATACTTGCTACCCATACAAATCCTGACATAGCTTCCAAAAATTTACAATCCCATATCCACAACCTTCAATTCTTGTTTCACATTACATTCACACTTGTGCTCACATTACATTCACACTATGTCAAGGCAAATCTACCCCTTTATACCTTAATAGCAATATGATTCCATAAATACGTTATTTGGGAATTTACCTCTGGACAAGAGATTAACATGGCACCCACATAATAGACTTAAAAAAAATTTGAAGCCACTGACCGTTACCTACAACTTATTAGACTACTGGACAAACTAACAATTAAAAGTAAACTTCTAATCTACAATACAATTATAAAACCTATTTGGACATATGGAATTGAACTTTGGGGATCAACGAAGCATTCCAATTCCTATCGCCTTACAATCCAAGATCCTCCGTAAAATTGTTGATGCCCCCTTTTATGTTCCTAAAAACGTAATACATCGTGATTTAAAGGTTCCCTTTCCTCAGGACCTGTGCATTTCCCGCTATCAAAAATTTCTATCCCGTTTATTATAATCTCCTTGTCAGAGAATTATCCTGTACTGCCCTCCCTGAAAACACTCATCGGAGACTTAAGAGACAATAGCCTAGAGATTTTGGTAGTTGTAGATAAAAAGAAAAATATTTATTGGTCACAATGTAGTTTCTTCTTATTTCTATTTTGGATATTATTTTTCAAATAAACAAAATATAATCTAAATTATAAAATATATAATAAAACTTTCAAACATATACATCTATAGATATATGTTTATTTGCATGTGTATTGTATTTAAACTTATTTACCCATACAATAGTATATACACATATATGTGTACATGTCGGCAATTGTTGTAAGAAAATTTTATTTCCAAAAATTTATGATTTTTCATATAAATAAAAATGGAAAACTTTTCGCGTTACGCAGTTTATATTTGTTTGAAACTGTTTTTCACGCCTGTCCACCCACTAAAGGCCATCATTTTTTCTATCTTTTTCTCATACATTTTGCCATATTGTTGGCTACCAATTTTGGTATCCACAATTTATCTTGACTCCATCACCACCATCGGTACAGTCCATTTACAATATTTTCTGTTGGTAGTTTCTTGCTCATCGTCTTTCCGTTTTATTTTGTCTTTTTGAACCCTCTTACATTCACCTCCTCATCTCCCTTTCCCAAATCAAATACAATTCAATTCAATCTGATGATATATACTCGTATAAGGAAAATACATATTTATAATAAATATTTTTGTATAAAGGTAACTACTTTTGTTAAGCTATGCATTCGATATAAACTTTCCATCTAAATATGCGCGTATCTTTTTTAGTATGAGCAACCGAAAACTTATAAATTTTCCTTTTCTGCAAAGTAGATATAATACGGCTAGAGGATGAGGGATCGAGGCTAACTGAGGTAGGTAGCTGATTTATTTATTTACATGTGCAGGGATGTTTTTATATGTAAACAAAAATACATATCTGTTTATATATGTGTATATATATTAAGTAGTTATTTAGTATCTATAAGTACATATACAGGCAGTGGAATATCTTTTATAGAGAAATGAAATAACACCTGAGCTTGCAGTAGTACAACTTTTAATAAACTTTTGCAGGATGCTTCAAATATGTTATAATATTTAGAATTTTTTTTTCTTTTTGGGTGATGGCGACCGTAGGATGGTTTGTATGTAATTTTTTTTCTTCTTATCATTTCGATTTAAGTGATGTTCAAATTTGAGTTAATAAAAAGGACACTTTTTCATAAAACTGTAAATAAAAATTTTTACGCGATAGTATTAGTCAATATATTTTATTTAAAAAGTTTGCCATTAACTTTTATAAGAAAACAAAAATTGGTGCAGATTTTATTTGTTCATTTTTTTTTTTTTTTTTTTGCTTAACACATAATTTAAATTATATTATTTTATTACTTCAATACTCACGTTATGAATGTTTGTATTTTTTATTTATTTTAATTTCTACTATAGTAAATTTTTTATAATAAACTTGCTTTGTTTTATGACTGTTTTATAGTGTAATTAAATTATTTTATTATTTTTGCCAAAGAAGATTTTATTTTGTATTTGTAGTTTTTTTTTCAAATATTCTCGTATTAAAACATTTTATTAAACAATATAGTAAAATAACTTTTTAAAAATAGTATTTTACAAGCAGCAATTATATTAAAAAAATTAATATTTTAAATGAAACATTAAAAAATGATAAAGGTTTTAACAAAAACAAAAATATTGTATGTGATTTATTAATTTTTTTCAATAATGATTAACAAGTAAATTTATAATAGTTAAAATGTTTGATAATTTTTATTCCCCCCTCACCCTCCTAAATCAAATTTAACATATTTCAAGAATGTTAGAAAGTATAAATTTCATGAATCCTTTTGATCAATTACATTATTTTGAGATATTAGGCTTAATATTAAGTAATTCTATAGTTATTTTCTCATAAAGAATTTACATTAAAAAAATATATAATTTTTTTTCTATGAAATAAATTCCTTATAAGCAAAATATCTCTTTTAAAAATAAAAAATACGATAGTTTTAGCCATCTCATAACATTAGAAAATATTAGAGCTACTAATGCACTCTTTGGTGGTACTGTGCACACTCAGCTTACCCTATACGTAAGGATACTTTTAAAATAAAAAAACCCAATTCTAAGTGCATCAACAACATAGAACTTAAGTTAATAAATAATATTTAAAAGAATATCATCTTCACAGAGATCCTTCAATTATATCTACGAATTTCCAAACTCCGTTCTCTAATCTTAGTTGAGAGCAGAGTTGAAAAATTCTATATCACTATATAAGTATAAAAATATAAATACTGTTCTGTCCTCCTATAAGGATCGACTCAACGATAAATTGCAATTTCCCTCGAAAATATCACGTCATAAAGCATTTCCATATTATGGTGAGTTATGAGCAATTATCGAAATATAATTACCTTTAGTAACAAGCATGCAGCACTGGAAACCATCCGTAACTCATCGAGTGAGTCTGTCCTCAAAATTATTCAACATAACCTGTTTAAAAACACGAATATTGAGATACTCCCCGTTATCCAGTTTTTATAGCAAATCCTAACTTATTGCATCTCCTTGAAAAATGGCAAACACAGACTGGATAAGTAAAGGTTTTTTTCGAAATTTTGGCCATCAATTTTCCAACCAGACTACCTTGAGAAAATGTTGAGTTCGAAAACTGCTCAGAATTCAGATACGACCATCTAATCGTACACATAATTTCATTTTGGAAAGCCACTCCCAGCCCATCTGATTATTCTATATAATGTATTTTTTATTACAAAAATTTTTGAGGAAAAAAAGAAAGAATTTAAAAATATATTTCCCTTATATCTAGAAGCTGAAATATTAGACGTGGCCTATGCTAGAAAAACACACAACACAAGGAAAGTGGAAGTATAGAAAACGATATAGCAAACACTATCTAAATAATCTAATCTCAGCAGTATACCGGCCGGATACCTTGTGGTGTTACGGAGCGGGGAAGGTCATTCACTAAAGAAGCTCCAAGTTCTCCCGCACCAACATAGTAAACAATAACAAAAATCATGCCACGTTTTTACTTGCAAGGATCTGTAGGTGATAAGTTCCATAAGCCAAGAATAGAATAAGGTAGAGAATAGAACTCTGGCAACAGAAGGCATAAAATGTAGGAGAAAAATTAGGTAGGAAGAAAAAAAATAATAAGGTTTTCAATCCCTCAATATCCTTTCCAAGTCCTCTATAAAATATGAAAAGAAAATTATAGCACCTGTAATATTCAAATCATGATCGTTTATCTTCAAATAGAATGCCAAATTATCAACAAAAAAAATTCTAATAAGCTGCTAAATCCCTTAATATCCTTTCCAAGTCCTCTATAAAATAAGAAAAAAAAGAATAGCACCTTTAATGTTCAACTCACGATCACTTATCTCCAAACAAAATGCCAAATTTCAAAAAGAAAAATGATTTTCTAATGAGGATCTCACTGTTGTGAAGCTTCCAAATCCCTCAATATACTTTTCAAGTTCTCTATAAAATAATAAAAGAAAATAATAGCACCTGTAATATTCAAATCATGATCGTTTATCTTCAAATAGAATGCCAAATTATCAACAAAAAAAATTCTAATAAGCTGCTAAATCCCTTAATATCCTTTCCAAGTCCTCTATAAAATAAGAAAAAAAAATAATAGCACCTTTAATGTTCAACTCACGATGACTTATCTCCAAACAGAATGTCAAATTACAAAAAAAAAAATTTCTAATGAAGATCTCACTGTTGTCAAGCTTCCAAATCCCTCAATATACTTTTCAAGTCCTCTATAAAATAATAAAAGAAAAGAGTAGCACCTGTAATATTCAACTCACGATCGCTTATCTTCAAACAAAATGTCAAATTACCAAAAAAAAATATTTTCGAATGAAGGTCTCTATGTTCTGAAGCTTCTAAATCCCTCAATATCCTTTTCAAGTCCTCTATAAAATAACAAAAGAAAATAATAGCACCTGTAATGTTCAACTCATAATCGCTTATCTTCAAACGGAGTGTCAAATTACCAAAAAAATTATTTATCTAATGAAGATCTCTCCGATGTGAAGCTTTTAAATCCCTCAATATCCTTTCCAAGTCCTCTATTCAATTTCTTGAAACCAACTTCAATTAATTCCCCTCTAACCGAGACATCCAACTGATAAACGATCGATTATATTAAATCCGCAAACATACTGATCAGCGAAAAGCCTCTTGGTCATGATGGCGCTGTATTATGATCCCTAACACATGTCCTAGGGTCCTTAAATACATGTAAATAAAGTAACACAATCAACGTTTTTTATGAACAGTATTTGTATACTTAACTTGAAATATAAATTAATCATTTCGATGATAAAAATTTATGTTGGTGGGATATAAAATTAAATGTCTTTCAACACATTTTTAGATGGGGAAGAAGTTGTCAGACCTATAACAATTAAATTTACTATCGCATAAAAGATTTCCCTTCAATAATATACATCATATTGTTTTGATGTTCTTACACTACGAGGGTCATTCAACAAGTACTTAGCCTACAAAGGAAAAACGAAAATTTTGGAAAGGTGGCAATTTATTTTTCCACATAATCCCCTTCAAGCTCAAAACACTTGGCCCAGCGATGCTCTAACTTTTTTAACCCGTCCAAAAAATACATTTTCTCGAGGGAAGCAAAATAGGCCTCCGTGGCGACGATGACCTCCTCATTCGACCCAAATCTATTCCCGGCGAGTGATTTTTTCAGGTTTGGAAACAAAAAGTAGTCACAGGGGGCCAAATCTGGAGAGTACGGTGGATGGGGCAGTAATTCGTAGTGCAATTCGACCAATGTGGCCATGGCGACGGCGGAGGTGTGAGCCGGCGCGTATTCGTGGTGGAACAGCACTTTTTTCTTCGCAAAGCGGGGCCGCTTTTTCTTCAATTCGACGTCAAATCGGCCCAATAAGTCAGCATAGTAGCGCCCCGTGATTGTTTTACCCTTCTCAAGGTAATAGATGTGGATCACACCTTGTGAATCCCAGAAAACGGTGGCCATCACCTTTCCGGCCGATCGAACAGTCTTCGCCTTCTTCGAAGCACGTTCGCCGGGTGAAGTCCACTGTTTCGGTGTGTACCAGTGAACCCATGTTTCGTCGACGGTCACGAAACGACGCAAGAACTCCGCTGGATTGCGCTGAAACAGCGCCAAACGCGTCGCCGATGTGGTCTCACGGTTGCGCTTGTTTTCCGGTGTGAGCAAACGCGGCACCCATCGCGCCGACAGCTTTCTCATGCCCAGTTCTTCGTGTAGAATATGATGCACCGTTCCTACTGCGATGCCCACAGTCTCAGCTATCTCGTGAACCTTCAATCGACGGTCTGCCAACACGAGATCGTGGACTTTATTTAACGTTTTCCTCCGTAGCAGCCGTTTTCGGGGCACCTGGGCGTGGCTCATCAAAAACCGACGTGCGGCCACGAACAAACTCGTTGAACCAATTCTTGACGGTCGCCATCGAAGGAGAAGAGTCACCATACACAGCATCCAAGAGATTTTTGATTTCGGTGCACGTTTTCCCTTCCAAAAACAAGAATCTAATCACCGAACGACATTATTCTTTTTCCATTTTTGTGCAACCGACCGACGCACTCGCTTTCAAAGGCTCTCAAAACAAAACTAATGAAAGGAATCGACAGTAGGCTACTAAAAGAATGTACTGCACGATGGTAAATTTCTTTTGTGACAGCAGTTCTATCGGGCGGTGAGGCTAAGTACTTGTTGAATGACCCTCGAATTCAATATACTTTCCAGTCATTTTCATCAACTTTCTTTTTTCTAGATTACTTTTATTAAGGAGAAGACTTAAATTTTTAACAATAATAATGTGCTTATTTTTGTAATGAAAAGAAGATGTTTAATTAAAATAAATTGTATCAGACTTAAGGTTGTAGGAAAACTCATCATTATCAAAAAATAAACTCATCCACATAAAATGGTCATGATTTCAACAAACAAAATTAATTATACTTAATTTTAAAAAATTCGAATCGAAATTATTATATACTTTAGGTGGAATTGGTACTAAAATTTGTTATAAATCCCCACGAATTAGTATACTCGTATTCAAAAGAAAGGCAGTTACAAATAATATAAATATACCTGCATACATACATGCATACAAATTATATAATTTATTTTATATTTTGCTAATATCTGGAATTGTTATTATCTTTTTCTTTTTTGGCAGTATTTCTTTCCCTTCTATTTTGGAGAGCATTTAATATACATCGAAGCAAAAAAAAAAAAAAAAAAAAAATTTATTTATTTGTCCTTGTGCACATCTTCTTGCCTTAGAAGGGATATTCTTATCAATGAAATGCCAACAAATTAGTTTCTAAAAATTAAAACAAACACAGGCAAACGATCAAAACAAATAAACGTTAACAAAATAAATTAATTATAATAAATAAAATTAAAAAAAAAACAATAAGAACAAAATCAAATAAATAAATGAACACATAAAAGTATGCAATAGACAAATTTTCATTATATACATAATTATCCTTTTTGTTTTTTGCTCGCACTTTATTTTTGCCTTCGTTTACTTTTTCAACGTTCAGTTATTAAACTTACCACAGATGTCTCTGCCGTTCTAGCTGTGCGCTATTATTTTGTCATTTTCATTAAATTTAAATCTCATCAATTAATGATAATTTATTTATATTTCTATCCAATTTCATGCTGTGACAGTATACTAAGTTAGGCTAAAGTTAACAGCTATGAATACAGAAGCTTCGAAAGTTTTTATACTTCCATTTATTTATGAATTTGTCATTTAATTTTTCCGTTTTTTTCACTCCTATCATTGTACGTGTAGCAATTTTTACATAAATGGTCTTCAATTTACTGTACGTGTGTATTCTGGTAACCAATATTTTCGTGATTTTGTGTAAAATTTTCATTTATTGCAATAACAAAAATATGGTTATATGTTTTATTTATTTTATATTAACGCAAGGCTCAAATAAATATTTAGAATTAGCATATTCTAAAGGATAATCCATTTCGTGGTTTGGAAAGTAATAGCATTTCAAGCATCCAATCTGAATTTACCCTTTACTAAATGTAAATTTAAATTTAATATTTAGTATAGTGTATTAGTCGGTGGTTGGAAAAAGGGATACTAACTTCAACGATGGAAAATATATTTTTTTTCCTTAAAAATATTTACCACCATTAAACTTACTATGAAGAAATAACGATAAGAATATTATTTCTATTGGGTCATATTTTCTTGCTAATATGAATATAAGAATTTTAATCTTCGTTTTTTTCTTCTTCTTATTTCTTCAAATTTGTATAAACAATTTGGAAATATGTTCACAAAAAAATTCAAATAAATTAATTATTTTACATGTTTTGTTTATGAAAATTCTCATAATTATTTATTTCTAGTAGATGAAATTTATTTTAGGATATTTTTTAATTACTTTACTGACTACAATCTATGATATATTTTCCGGTATCTTACTAGGCTGAAAAGATATTGGATCATACCATCAAGGCTTCACTCCATGGAAATTAGCAACAGATAGAATCTTGTCTCTGCCACAGTCGATGAAAAAACTCTTGGATCCACCATCTTTTCATCGACTTGATAGCCGCTTATGATAGCACACCCAGGCTCAAACTCTACACATCTGGGAAGAGTGGATATGAAACCCTATCAGGGTAATTTAATATCCTCAATGGTCCCCGATAAAGAAATGGGCTTTCGTGTGTTCTCTTTAACCTGACACTAAAAAAAAGTGATTCGTGACTCAGTGGTCAGTGTGAGTAAGACTATCCTCATTTAGTCTGCCCAGCTTTTAGAATACGTCAACATGATCGACATAATGTATCGATCAGAAAGACGTGTATGAGGGGACTTCAGATTTTTTACTTCCGGTGGAGAAAAATCTTAGGCTACACATAAATGAAGGCAAAACAAAATATACGCTAACAGCTTCGGCGTCGAAGACAAGACTTATTTCAACTTTGAATCAGTCAAGTTATTGTCTTATTTAGAGTCAAGGACTCAGTCAAGAACTTTGAATCAGTCAAGAACTTTGAATCAGTCAAGTTATTGTCTTTATTACTGAAAGCCAAAAGAGCAAATTAAAGAAACCCACAAAACCCATAACATCAAAGTTACGACACTAGTCTTGCCAGTCCTAATGTATTTTTGGAATATTTGGTTCATAGCAAAAACCATTACGAATTCTTTTCTTTCGATGAATTTTTGTCTATCTACACAAAGATGGACGAATCTGGAGCCTATTTAATGACGAGATTTCTAAGCCTTATTGCAATCTCCCAGTTGTGAGTAAACTTAAACTCACTAGGCTGTGGTGGGCTGTACACTTAATCCGTATGAATGAGGAAGATTTTACCCCGAAAGTTTACAACGGCTCCATTTATGGTTCCAAAAGATGAGGTTGCCAAAGACATGCTGAAAGTGTCTAACTAGAAAACAGCGGCACAAAGTCCTTGGAATCTTTCAGTTGGACACTTACAGTATGGAGTTATTCCTGATTGGATGCTGGAAGAACAGGCTTTAGATGCTGATTTTTCAA
The DNA here is from genome assembly GCA_958298945.1 of Atherix ibis. Lineage (NCBI taxonomy): Eukaryota > Metazoa > Arthropoda > Insecta > Diptera > Athericidae > Atherix > Atherix ibis. Next base: position 43,764,153 of record OY282610.1, read on the forward strand.
ATATTTTTGTTCTGCTCTGAAAATTAAATCCATAATAGACCATGGGAAAGTCATTTTTTCCACCAAAATAATGTCTCTGATCAGCAGCTTAACTGGTAGATGTCAGGTGGACGTATTTCATTGAAAATAAAGAACAGACATAAATTCTGAGCAACTTTAAAACTTCAATCTGGAGCATATGTGGTTTCAGAAAAATTGGAATCTCGCAAAAAATTTAATGGTAGTTATTAGAAGTTAATTTAATAATAGTAAAGTTTTATTTAATATAAAAAGAACATTGTTAATGATGATTAAATTAATAAGAATATATTGGAAAAATTTTCAGTTATAATATAGGATTTTTGTAATTTAATACATTAAAAAAGAATATTTGATAATATCGTTGCTTAAAATTTTCTGATTTAATTAATATAAAATTTCTATGAAAAGTTATTTTTTCCTTTAATTATAAAAAAAACTGTAAAGGATTTACTTTTAATATAATGAATAATTTTTCTTAGAAAACTTATCAAAATATAAATATTCATCAAATATGAAGAAAACATTCTAAAATGTCCACTTTTTTAAGGGTTCTTAATACACGTATATGAATATTTGGCTTCATGGTAATTTTAATTACATTTGATTATATATATATATATATATATATATATATAATTTAAATTCAGCCAGTTTGCAATAGATAATATTAAAAAAGTGAAAAATATTTACTAAAATGTTTATTCTTAGATCTACAATCTAAGCTTAAAGGTACCCGGGCTATGTGATGAGCTGGCTTCGCACTCAAGACCACTACGTATTAGAAAAAGATATTTAACTCAGGGTAATTTAAAAAAAAAACTAATTCAAATATGATACATGATACATTAAATTACTTAAAATATGGTACGTATAGATATACAGAACAAGATTTTCTTATTAAAGTATCAAACTATCAATCGAAATAGACGTAGTATAATTTATTTAAATATTAAGTAATCCAACCAAGATAAAAAAATATTAACTTAAACAAATTAAAGAATAATCAAGTAAATTTTCAGTCCTTTCAGCGAAATATATTTCTGAGAATAAAATAATAATATATTATATTGTATATTTTACAAAAAGACGAAAAAACTATATTCTTAGTGCGTGAATAACATGAAGCGTAAATAAATATCTAACATTTTACTGAATATTATCTAAACATGAATAAATCCTCTTAGTAGGATAAAAATTCAAAATCTTTTAAGTATTCATAAAAATCTATATAAATGAATGCAAAAATCGAATGCTTTTTTTTTAAAAAAAAAAAGGACTTTTTTCCAAGAAGGTGACTATAAAAAAAAAAATTTTAATTTATTCCCCCTGAAGTAATATGAAAATTTTATTAGATATTCTGTTTAATGATAGATGTTCAAAGAAAAAATATTTTCCTAGGAATAATTTGCATAAATTTCTTATCAAATTATTTCATATAAAAAAAAGAGCTGCTTTCTAATAATAGCCAATTGGATATTATTAATTTTTATTTTTTACGGAGTCTTTGTGTCCTTTTAATATAATAACCACAAATAAACAAAGTAAAAAGTTCATAAGAATTATGATAATTTCAATTCAAAACTGATATATGCATTTAAACTTTAATAAGAAAATATATCGTAATTAATTGGGAAAATTAATTTTCAACATTTACAACAAAACACTTTTAGAGCGTATTAAAGTGTTAACTAAAGTTGAACTTTCTTTTCGAGAAAATGAAATCTTTGAGAAATTTCATAAATCTACAAAAGAGAAAAGGATATTTTATCTAGTGAATCTGATTTGAATCAAATTTTAATAGTGAGGATTTTTTCTTGTATAATATTTCCTCTTTGTTGCATTTTTACTATTAAGTCAGTGAGAATCTGATTATCCTGACAAGGAAAAGAGCAACATTTTCTCTTCGAGAGACATGCGCTCTAATCGGTTCAATTCTCTTTAATATATTATTTCTCTTTCGAAATACCCCTTAAATTTCTCCTTTTTTTATAACAGTTTTCGTTATTTCTTAACTGTTCTATAGAGAAAATTTAATTATATTGACATTTTAAACATATCAGTTTTCATAATAATTTCATTTAGAAAAAAAAAAAATGTGCTGCTAAAAATAGCGCAATGAATTTTGACCACACCATTTTCATATTAGTTAATACAAAAATATTAACAAAATAATAATGGATAAAAATTATTCATTCAGAAACTTATGTGTATTAAAGAGATTTTAAACCAAAAGTAGTTTTTGAAAAATAATTTTAAAAAAATTTTGTAAAATGCTTTGGCAAGAAGACTTTAAAAATAATTTTTCTTTAAAATATTACACAACATTTCGAATAGTTTTTCAGAGAATTAGAAAAATAAAATAGTTTTTTTATTGACGAAACTGATTTTATCGGCTCAATTTTGGAATACTTTTTTAAGAAAATGCAGCTCCATCTTCACTAAAACTTGCTCAATGCTGGATTGCAAGGGGTTGATTATTGCTGGTTCGAAAGTATGTAAGAACGATTTCACAAATTCTCCCTATAACATATAATGGAACTGTGTTAAATAGAGTCTAATTTACTTCAAATCGTGTCTTTTGATAGTTCAATGGTTTCTGGAGATGTAGTGATAGTGGCGCCATCCTCATAGAACCACGTTTCACTCGGGTCCATCTCTAACATAGTTTTGAACAAAGAACGTCAATCATAATTCGGTAAAGCTCTCTCTTGACTACTTATTTCTATTTCTACTAAAATTAGGGTCGAACGCAAACTTCGGCCCTAATTTCAGTAAAAATATAAACCGACAATGCCTGGAGTGTATTTAATGACGAAGTCCTAGAGTGTTACCACGACCGCTTTGTTATATATAAAATTAAGCTAAATAGGTTAGGGTGTGCTGCGGTACACTTAATCCATATTGATGAGGAAGATCCTGCCCCGAAATTCTACAGTGGCTCCATTTCTAGTCCTGAAAAACAAGGAAGGACATACTTGCTAACGACATTAGCGACGACTACAAAAACATGCTGGGGGTGTCGAATTGGAAGACTATGCCGTGAAACCGAGACGTCTGGAGTTCTTGGATACAGCAGGCTTAGACCGGGCTACCGTGTATAGGCGCGTCATCTATTATCCTAGTGACCGGCTTTGATTCCCGTTTGGTGATAATAATTTTTATTCATTTATATTTCGATTATATACATTTCTAAAATAATACACAATAAAAGTAAATAAAACTTAATATTGTTTTTTATATAAATTATGAAAAATAAATAAAATTACACTTTAAAATAGAAATTCTCATTTTATATAATATAAAAAATGTATCTCGCTAAAGTGACGTAAAGTCATAATTTTATCTGTTAACTGCTATTTATATTATATCTTAAATATGAATGTTAATGTTATGTTTAAAGAAAAAGTATGGCGTACTTTTTCTTTATGAGTTTGACATCTGCCAACATTAATCAGTGCACATTGTCAGGAATTTTATACAACAACATACATTTTTCCTTTGGTAATCATATCTAGTTTTGTGCCAGAAAAACAGCATATGCGGGAAGCTCTACTTTTCTGCTTCCATTTGAAGAAATCGGCTGCCGAATCGCATCGAATCCTTATGGAGGCCTATGGTAACACTGCTTTATCAGAATCAATGTGCCGAGATTGGTTTTGTCGGTTCAAACACGGCAATTTTGACTTGTGGGACAAGAAACGTGAAAATCGGCCTAGGAAGGTTGAGGACCATCAATTGCAGGATCTTTTGGACGAAGACGATCCCAATCGCAAAAAATGCTCACGGAGCAATTGGATGTTACTTAACCGGCCATTTCTATGCATCTGCATGCTATGGGGAAGATTGAAAAGATCGGAAAATGGATGTCGCATGAATTGAACGATAGGTAGATGGAGCGACGCCAAAATACATGCGAAATCTTGCTCGCCAGACAAAAAAGAAAGTCGTTCCTGCATCGGATTGTGATAGGCGATGAAAAGTGAATATATTCCGAGAATCCTTAAAGCAAGAAATCGTGGGTTGGTCCCGGCCAACCATTAACAAACTGTCAATGCCCACCGCTACCACCAACAAATGATCAAATTGCACTATGCTCTGCGTGAAAAAAGGACGGATTATCAACAAATAAATGACAAGCTGATTTTTCGCCACGACAACACACCATCGCACACGTCAAATATGGTCCGAAACTACTTGAAGACATTCAACTGAGAGGTGCTACGCTACCCCGCTTATTCACTAGACCTGACCCCTTCCGACTACCACCGGTTTTCATCGATGGGCCACGCGCTCGCTGAGCAGCACTTCGATTCTTACGAAGGCGTCCAAAAATGGCTTGATGAGTGATTTGCCTCGAAAGAGAAGACATTTTTTTTCGTGAATTTTTTTGACTACAGCGGATTTAAGCTTATACACCTGGTATAAAAGATTATATAACAGAAAAGTGATGCTAAACCCAAATGGCATATTTGTATATGGTATATTTACCAAGAACTTATGGAGTTTTTTGAATTTGCAAGTCTATCCGGGGACATGTCAAAATATGCCATTTTTGCATGTGTTCCAATTGAATTGGAGACTTTTAAACTCAGCTTATTGACGCCACAATAAGCACTTGTACTATGCAGACTTGATAAATGTTTGTGCATGAAATTGATTAATGATATTTGACTGCAGAACAATGTATGATCATAATACAGATTATGTTTTGATTGTAAGTTTTTTTTAATTTAAAAATAGAAATATACAAACAAGAAAACCTTGTATTGATGGTAGCTTTCTATTTATGTCTGATTGATGTAAATAGAATGTTATAATCAGAACAGAATGTGCAATGCTTACCCCCACAATGGAGAGGATTTCATTCCAAACATTTGAAAATATATTCAGAATGATAGACAAATTACTAATACAAACACCATTCAATCAAAACTGCACTTATTTATGCATAAACGTCTTAATAATAAGATGATTGTCACAACTTGGATACCTCCTTTCTTGGCTCGTAAACATCTTATACCAACCCAATCATTGTCTATAGAGATCCTTATCAGCAAACAGTTTGTATTGATTAAGTTTTATGTTTCGATTAGCTCGATTTTCGAGAAGTGCATATATTTGTTTATGTGCATCCATATCTATGAAATTATGCAATCATTCCAATCCAGATAAGAGAAAATATCAAAGAACTTTTCTGAATTGCACTTTTTGGTATTAGTTTTAGATTAAGATTAACTAATTATATAATATATAAAATATGTAATTTAGATTAACTCATGGCCATTAATTTTGAAAAATAATCGATTAATTAATTAAATAAAACTAAACAAGAGTATTTGACTTTAAAAAAGAATTACTTTTGTGAGATCTGGTATACCAAATGTCCAGATCCTTTTCTTTAATAATTATTTGAATTAAGTAAAATTTGTTATGACTTTTTCAAAATTTTATTTTTTGTTATATTTATGTTGGAATGTGAGTACAACTAAAATGTACCCAGGCTGTGTCACTAGTTAGATTCGAATTCAAGACTGCTGCATACTGGATAGTAAAGGCTGCATTTTCATGACTACCAATTATGTGTAGAAAAAAAGGCAGCGAGGATTTTAATGATAATGTCGTACGTTGAGGGGTACCATGGCATATAAGAGGCATGACTCTGTCGGCATGAATTAAGGCAGTTGCGCTTCATCGAGCATGCTACAGACGTAAAGTTATATAAGTCTACCATAGCAGCGCATAGATAGTTGCCTGCACACTCCGCATGATTTCATACCAAGCGGAGTGCGCATGCCAAGTGTGTTGTAGCCGAAATGACGCGGTCAAGCAGTGAGAGGTTTGTATTGCCTCATTGTCACCCTGGACATCAAGAACGCGTTTAACTCGGCCCGCTGGGATCGAATCTTGGAAGCCCTTGAGAACATAGGGGTGCCCTACTACCTGCGGAGGATGGTCAGATCATACTTCAGTGATCGACTACTGCAATACGAGACCGAGGATGAACCAGCAGAGTATGAGGTCACGCGAGGGGTACCTCAGGGCTCTGTACTGGGGCCACTCTTGTGGAACGTCATGTACGACGGCCTACTCCATCTGCAATTACCAACGAACACAACACTCGTGGCTTTCGCGGACGACGTAGCGGTTGTCCTGGTAGCCAAACACCTAGACGAACTGGAAGCCGCATTCTCCACCACCATCCGGAGTATAAGACAGTGGATGATATCGGCAGACCTGTCTTTGGCGGAACATAAGACCGAGGCACTCCTTGTGAGTAGCCGGAAGAAAATGGAGACCATCACCATAAGAGTAGGCGATCATGACATCCGGTCGCTACCCTACATCCGGTATCTAGGAGTGGTCTTGGATGCAAGACTCAACTACAAGGAGCACATCTCCAGCGTCAGCAGGAAGGCATCAGCAGTACAGAGCGCACTTTCGCGGATAATGCCCAATATCGGAGGCCCCAGGCAAATCCGAAGGCGACTACTGGCAACTGTAGTTACCTCCGTCCTGCTATACGGAGCACAAGTGTGGGCGAAATCGCTAGAGCTAACAACATACCGCAAGACAATGACATCAGTCCAGCGGCTCTCAGCGATCAGAGTGACGTCAGCATACCGAACGGTATCACACGATGCAGTCAACGTCGTGGCATCATACCCACCCATCAACACCCTGGCAGGAGAGTGGGAACGCCAACATCGTAGGAAGAAGGAAGAGCGGCGAAAGGTCCTCTGTGAAGAGGAGAGACCCGAGAGTCTTCGCCTCTGGCAAGAGAGATGGGACAACTCGATGAAGGGTCGGTGGACTCATCGGCTGATCCCACATGTTACCAAATGGGTCACTCGCCTGCACGGGGAAGTCGGGTATTACATCACCCAACTCTTGACTGGGCATGGTTGCTTTCGGGCATACTTGCACAGATTCAAGAGAACTGACTCCCCAAACTGTCATCATTGCCGCGATGTGATCGAAGACGCAGAACACGTGTTCTTCCAGTGCCCCCTCTACGAGGAGACGCGGGCAGAACTGGAGAGAAATCTGGACCATTACATCAGTCCAGAAAACATAGTGGAGTGCATGCTGAAGAGCCAATCGGCTTGGAACAGCATTGCAGAGTACGTGGAATCCATTATCAAGGATCTCCACACAACGTACGAAGAATAGGCCGCGGGGCGTCATAACATCGGGACAGCAGTAGCATCAAACAAGAACACCCCGGCGAAGTAGTATTTACAAAGAGTGCCGCCGGGGAACCATTGTTCCGGGAGCAAGATCAGAGGTGCTGGTTAGGTTTTAGCGAGGTAAAAATTCCGCATAACTCGCCTGGCAGGAAAAACTTCCAGGCGAGTACCTTTTAAAGGTTTCCCCCTGTACCTCATTAATCTAAACAGAAAAAAAAAGCAGTGAGAGGTTTCTACGAAAGGTAAAGCCGTTGCGATACTGCTTTTGGTGACATATGGACTCACAATCGTATTCCTATGGTGGATCTATGGATTGACCTATGTAACAGTGACATTGACTACCAATCCGGATGGTTGGCGGGGATATAGATGTGTTCGGGCTTTCCAATACCACTTTATATTAGACAAAAGTTCGGAATACGTCTTTTTTTACGATACCCAATTTTGAGCGAAGACAGAGGGGGTACAGAAGTGGTTTGGAATACCCCTGATGCCGGAGAACATTGTAGCCCTGATATTATACTCGCGAATTGCTTTAGAGGCTGTTGATGTCTTCGCAGCTTCAGTCCTAGAAAGACTAGCGGAGAGAAAGATTCCGCTGGTAGTAATAGTCCCAAATAAAGTAGTTTTAGTGGGTTAAAGTTTCACTATTTGTCATTTGATGATATCCATTTGACTATAACAAAAAAAAGTTTATATAATACTTGTCCTTGGCGGCCAAAAAAAAGGGGTCAATAGTATATATGTGTAATCTACATGCAATTTTAACGATTTTTAAGATAGGGCGTGGTGCATGGTGTCTTTGCTTCAATACTTACAACTATATGGTTAGCATTAAAGCAAACCAAATCACAGAAAGGGGGAGGGTATTTGTTTCAAGAAATTAATTGACTGAGAACGCTTGGATGTGTGGAAAACGGTATGTTGCTGAGGATGAGAGTAAGTAAGTATGTGGTGTGTTTGTAAATTTCCGGAGTGCGTTCGATGGGATCGCATTATTGAGTGGCTTGAGGAGGTTTAATGTGAAAAAACTTCTCTATGGAGAAGTTACTTCCATGAAAGGTATGCGGTAGTATGCCGAAACAATTCGAGGGTTGTTCACCAGATGGTGCGTGGCTGCTCACAGGGATCTGTAGCCGGTCCCGCCATTTGGAATATGATGATGAATGGTCTCATGGTGCGGTTGGAGGGGTCCGGTTGTGTCCGAAACTCAAAACTGTCCGTATGTTGTTGAAGGGTTTTTTGGCGGCCAGTAGGCCACCCAATATTCGTTAGGAGCGGTTGGGGTCCGATATGCGCGGGCAGTACAGTACCATGGAGTAAAGGTTGGAGAGAGGCTGAACTTTCGGCATCACGTACTGCTTCTAAGGGGACGCGTAGCCGGTTTGGTTGGCATGCTGGTGCGAGTATTTCGTAAAGAATGGGGACTTCGATCCAAAGCGGTGAAAGTCCTGTTCAAGAGTGTGTTTGTTTCGTATGCAATGTATGCGTCGGGTATGTGGGCTGACATTATGCGCCAGCAGTATGCAAGGGTGGACATAAATTCAATCTAGCCTCTGACTCTGTATGCATATTTGAATGTTAGTAGAACCGTGTGAACCGAGGCGGTGCAGGTTCTCACGGGAGAAATTCCATAGGACCTGGAAGTGCTGCGTCAAAGCATCCACTACCGTCTACGGCGGGGCATCCCGCTTGCTGGTTGTCCGGTTACGAATGAAGATGTTTAAGATCTTATTGCACCCCAGCGGTGTGTACTGGTCCTGAACAGAATGTATGAAATTTGGCAACGTCGATGGGATGAGAGTGTGAATGGCAGATGGACGCACATGTTCATTTTGGATGTGTGCTTTACATCTGCGTATGAGTTGGAATTGGGGCTATACCTTGGGTATTTACTCACGGGACACGGCAGTATAAATGGGTTCTTGCAAAGGCGTGGTCTAGCTGCGGAGGCTAGATGGCCTTGTGGGGCGGTGGAGAGGAGTGCCAGCACCTTCTCATTGAGTGTGGCTTGTACGAGGATTTCCGTGACTTATGTGCATGTGGACTCATGGTGAATAATGAGGGTGTGTATGTGAGTGGTTTGTTGGCTGTGAGAGAGATTTATGAATGCCTTAATAGATTTGCCGTGGCACTATTTGAGAGGAGAGCAAGAATGGTGCGTGAATGAATGTGTGAATGACATGGAGGGTGGTTATAACCGGGTGAAAGACCAAGATCTGAGCTGGGTTAATGGTGCCTCGGCATTAACAAGATTCTTGGCCGTAGTTGAATAACGGGAGTACAAACCGAACTACTCTTAGAATAAAAATTGGTACTACGGGAATTGGGGTGAAAATACACTGTGCCCGATTTAGGTGATACGCCATTTGGCAGCAGCTTAATGGCTCTAATTAATACCCATGTCGCGTGTACGGTCTTTGGATCGCAGGTGGTAATATCCATTTTGCAATTATCTCGGCCACTGTCACTGCTTATGACAGTAGAGGTTTAGATAGTCCTCACTTCCAGCAGGTGGAGTAGTCAGCTTGTAACTGATTACTAACTGTTAACTACCAGAAACTCAATCCCTATAGTCGTAGGAACTTGTGGTTTAAGGTTTTTGACAACAAGGTCACGTTAAATAACAATATATAACTGTTACAAATAATTCCAAGATGATCAATTTCTCATGAAAGAATAAACTGGTACCATCAGATCAAGAAACCCCAAGAGTGTATCTTCACTCCAGCTCTGCCACTAGCTACCGTCTAATTTTTTGATAATGCTATATTCCAAACAGATTATTTCCCAACTGTTTGTAAGGGGAGGGGAGGTTTTAGATGAATAACAATTCTAATAGATATAGATATCACCAAAGGCTTAAATATGAGGTAGAAGACTGTGTACATCCTGAGAATATATCCAAGGCCATAATACTTAGCTCAGTCAGTCACACGAAATTATTTTTGGAATTGTTTATGTTTTATTATTATTATTTTTCCGGACAAGTTTTAATTCTTTGATAAACAGTAAAAATATTTTTTTTGTCATTGATCGTACAGGATGTAAATTTTCATATATCTTAGCCCTTGAGCCATTTGGCAATAAATAAAATTAAGAGTCAATATATTGTGCTTTTTTTGTAAGGAGTTCACTTATATTATTTTCTTTACTGAATTGTTCAGCCTACACTTTTGCACTAATACACAAATTAAAAACGAACTCTAGATTATACAAAATAGTTAATGTAAGTTTTAGACTTAAATATGCGATCATATTTGTATAAATATATATAAAAAATTGACCGATAAGTATATCTTAAAATTTTTTAAAACAAAAATCATTTCATATGAATTTCCTCTAGTAGCAATAAAAAGTGTTGGAAATATTTTAAAAAGGATGCCGAATTGTATAGGAAAAGACCTCAAAGCACTGTTTTTTCTTAATTTTTTTCTTATTTAAAGTCGTTTGTATGGTGAAAATAATTAATTTAGTGAAAATGACAACATTTCGACATTTTTAGTAAACAACCAACAAATTTGTTGAAAATTGGAAAATTTTGAAATTCTTGGTGAAAACACGACGATTAATTTTTGTAAAAATTGGAAAATTTTGACATCTTTGGTGAAAATTGGAAAATTTTGACATTTTAAGTAAAAAACCAACAATTTTGGTGAAAATTGGAAATTTTTACACTTTTGGTGAAAAACCAACAAATTTGGTAAAAATTGGAAAATTTTGACATTCTTGGTGAAAAATCTACAATTAATTTGTAAAAGTTGGAAAATTTCGATATTTTTGGTGCAAATAATTAATTTAGTGAAAATTGGGAAATTTTGGCATTTTTGGTGAAAAAACAACAAATTTGGTGAAAATTGGAAAATTTTGACATTTTTAGTAAAAAACCAACAATTTTGGTGAAAATTTGAAAATTTTTACACTTTTGGTGAAAAACCAACACATTAGGTGAAATTGGAAAATTTTGACATTCTTGGTAAAAAATCGACAATTAATATTGGTAAAAATTGGAAAATTTTGACATCTTTGGTGAAAATTGGAAAATTTTGACGTTTTTGGTAAAAAACCGACAATTTCGGTGCAAATTGAAAAATTTTGACATTTTTAGTAAAAACCAACAATTTTGGTGAAAATTGGAAAATTTTGACATTTTTAGTACAAAAGCAACAATTTTGGTGAAAAACCGATATTTTTTCTGGCAAATTTGGTGAAAATTGGAAAAATTTTACATTTTTGGTGAAAATTTTTAAGAATTTTGTCATTTTTGGTGAAAGTTGCGAAAATTTCGTTAAACTTTCGGTCTTTGCAAACTGCTTTTGATTGTGTCTAGATTTCTGTGTTATAACTTTTAAAGTGATTGTGCATATGATATTGATACTAAGTGATTGAGTTTACCAATTAATTTACATTAACAAATAATCAGTTCTGTTTGAATATTTAAAAAAAAAATTAAAAATTTAAAAATTTGAAGAAAAAAAACATATGCATAACTGCAAGGTCATTTTTCGCAACGCGGCTAACACAATCGGATGCTGAAATGACTAATATCCATTTTGATGAGCCAAAGTGTCAACGATGATCTTTCATCATCAACAATTGGGCATCTCGTTTTAAAATCGTTTTTATGATTAAAATAATAAACATTTATTTAAAAGCTTTTATATTGGTTTAAAGACCATAGTTAGTATTGAAAATATATAAAATTTAAAATAAGATATTGGTAAGAGAGCCCTATTTTATTAAAAATTAATTTTTTTTTAAAACGTTCTTGTGACACATAAACCTGCCTCGATCTCAGGCATACATTATAGAGTTGAAAGTTTTGTATTTCAATTTTGAATAAAATTTAACAAAAAAAAAACTCAAGTAAATTTATTTTTTCTATAATATTATATTATAATAGGCTTACAGTCTATTAATTTTAAAAGTCTTAAAATTTCATCTCATTTTATCAGACAATAATAAAAATTTATTTGGGTTTTCTAACTAATCGCAGAAACAGACTATCTAATAGCATACTTAATATTGAAATTCTTGTAATTGAAATTAATTCATTTGTAAATAACAAAAATCTTTACAAATGAATTAATTTCAATATCAATTATTTCTATCGGCACTTATTTACTTTTGTATTTTTTCAGTTGTTTTTTTTTTGTTGTTGTTGTAAATTGTTCGTTTGTCAATTTAAATTTAACGAACAAAGTTTAAAACATTTTTGGCACCGAATTATAATCGTATACATGGCCAGAAATCCAATTGCCAAAACAATTATTTCGAATGAGTATTGAATGGGTACTGGTTGATTGCTACAATGTTTGCCTACATAGATATTTGGTTGACTGTATGGTTGGCTGGTTCAGGTGCCAAATAGGTGTCAGAGCTTATCTAATAATCCATTTTATACGCGACATGGCCGCCAATGTCCAAAGCCATTTTTCAAATGTATACCTTCTGCCACAAACTGGACACAATACTTTAATCCAATTTCACCAACGAATATCCATTTAACTAAATTGAAACATTTACTTCCAGCGCGCAAAATAATTATTTTATCTTTTCTCGAGCTATTGTAGTGTACAACAGTACGTGGTGAATATCAGATAATAAAAGTATATATGGATTTGGGGTTGCTACAGCTTCTATATAAAATGGAATGAATGTGCAAATGAAGTTGTAGCATCAGTTACAGCACGAACTAAAAAGGACCTCCCATTCTCCGTATAGTAAAATTTTTGGTTTTCTCATTTTGCCAAATATTTTTTTGATCCTGTTACTCTCGTCCTCTTTTTTTCAAAATTATTATTATTGTACTCTCATATACCATTATTAATGTTGCATTGTTCATTTTGTTTATTTCAATTTTGGCTCAATTCAGTTGAGTTAAGCTTAGTCGACTCTGGACGATTTTATTTTATTTTTTTTCTTTTATTTTATTTTTTTTAGTAAATAACAGGATGAATATATATTCTAGTATATCCTTAACGATTGTGCGTATTATCGTATAAAAAATTCTACATTTATTTAGATGCCGTTTTGACTGGAATTAAAAATGGTAGATCTGGGTTTTTTTCCAAATATTTCTAAAGTTAAAGGAAAAAACGATAGGGAAGAAAAATGAACTAAAAAAACCTAAGCAACCGTAGTGAATATTTGCAATTTTTAGTTGGGCATAATTGCAGTTGCTTGCAATTTCTTTACTGTATACTATTGGGCAGCGAGTATAGCTTGTGCAGTTAAGTTTTTCTCATTTGCCATCACATTTTTTGATAAAAACAAAAATGTAGGTATGTGTATGGTGGTATACTATGCTCGTATTATTTCTTTTTTGGTTATTTTTTATTCAGACTATACTTTTTGTAGCATTTTGACCGTTGCTACTTTTTAATTTATAGAAAAGCTAGGAGTTTTTGCGTAAATTCCAATTTAGCTTCAATGCAGTACTATCAACCATTACATGGCAACTATCACTACCACTATAATCAAGATTAAGCTCAGAATCACAACTGAAGTGAAGTGGTCGATCCTTAAACGAAGCTTGTATGGCATGGTATAGCATCCAACAGATTCGGTTGCAACTTTAACAGCAACCATAGTCCTTAATGAAGATTTCCTGTTCCGCAAAGGCTACTCTATGGATACATTTTATGCTGAAGTTTTTGTTCATACAAATAGCCTACACTATTGTAATGAAAAACTAAAATTAAAGAGTTTACGGTTTTTGACTCATAACCGCATTATTTACTAACAGAAATGAATAGAAAACTACAGATGAACGACTAGAACTAAACAGAAGATGGTTTTTGTATACATAATATAAAGGATAAAGTATTCCTTAGCTTCACTACAAGTAAATTCTGAATTCTAGACAAAATTTTACGAAAATGGTAAACAAAAAAATTTTCATATATTTATAATAAAGTTCTTAGGTGAATATAGTAATTTCGAAAACTTGTTTTGTATTTTTGTTTTCTTCAAAAAATTTGTACCATTACTAAAAATCTAAAAGTTTTGCATACTGAAAAAAGTTGAAAACTTTAAATTCGGAGAAATTCGACGTCAAGTTGATCAAAGTTGAAAATTGGAGAATTTTGACATTTTTAGTACAAAACCAATAATTTTTGTAAAAATTGGAAAATTTTCACATCTTTGGTGAAAAACCGACACTTAATTTTGGTGAAAATTTGAAAATTACAAATTTTTGGTGAAAAAAAAAAAAAAATGTGAAAATTAGAAAAATTTGATATTTTTAATAAAAAACTTAAATTTTTTGTGAAAGTTCGAAAACTTTTATATTTTTTCTGAAAAACTTACAATTTGGTGAAAATTGGAAAATTTTGATATTTTTAGCAAAAAGTAGAAAATTTTGTGAAAATTGGAAAATTTTGATATTTTTAGTACAAAACCAATAATTTTGGTGAAAATTGGAAAATTTTGACATTCTTGGTGAAAAATCGACAATTAATTTTGGTAAAAATTGGAAAATTTTGATATTTTTGGTGAAAAATCGACAATTAATGTTGGTCAAAATTGGAAAATTTTGATATTTATGGTGAAAAACCAACAAATTTTGGTGAAAATTGGAAAATTTTCATATTCTTGGTGAAAAACCAACAAATTTGTTGAAAATTGAAAAATGTTGAAAAAAAAACGAATAATTTTGGTGTAAACTGGAAAATTAATTTTGGTAATTTTGAAATATTTGGTGAAAATAATTAATTTAGTAAAAATTGGAAAATTTTGACATTTTTGGTGAAAATAATTAATTAAGTGAAAATTGGAAAATTTCGACAACGTAGCAAAAAACCAACAAATTTGGTAAAAATTAGAATATTTTGACATTCTTGGTGAAAAATCAATAATTAATATTTGTAAAAATTTAAAAATTTTGATATATTTTGTGAAAATAATTAATTTTGGTGAAATAGAAAAAAACAATAATTTTGGTGAAAATTGGAAATTTTTACCCTTTTGGTGAAAAACCAACAAATTTGTTGAAAATTGGAAAATATTGACATTCAAAAGTAAAAAACCAACAATTTATACCATCCAACAATTTTGGTATAAATTGAAAAATTTTGACATTTTTAGTAAAAAACCAACAATTTTGGTGAAAATTGGAAATTTTTGACATTCTTGGTGAAAAATCGACAATTAATTTTTGTAAAAATTGGAAAATTTTGATATTTTTCGTGGAAAACCAAATATTTTTGGAGGAAATTGGAAATTATTACACTTTTGGTGAAAAACCAAAAAATTTGGTAAAAATTAAAAAATTTTGATATTTTTTGTGAAAATAATTAATTTTGGTGAAAATTGGAAAATTTTGACATTATTAGTAAAAAACCAACAATTTTGGTGAAAATTGGAAATTTTGATGAAAAACCAACAAATTTGTTGAAAATTGAAAAATTTTGATATTTTTTGTGAAAATAATTAATTTTGGTGAAAATTGGAAATTTTTACTCTTTTGGTGAAAAACCAACAAATTTGTTGAATATTGAAAAATGTTGACATTCTTGGTGAAAAATCGACAATTAATTTTGGTAAAAATTGGAAAATTTTGATATTTTTGTTAAAATAATTAATTTTGGTGTAAATTGGAAAATTTTGACATTTTTAGTAAAAAACAAAAAAATTTGGTGAAAATTGGAAAATTTTGACATTTTTGGTGAAAAGCCGATAATTTTTCTGGCAATTTTGATAAAAATTGGAAAATTGAACATTTTTGGTGAAAACTTTTAAGAATTTTGTCATTTTTGTTGAAAGTTGCGAAAATTTCGTTAAACTCTCGGTCGTTGCAAACTGCTTTTGATTGTGTCCAGATTTCTGTGTTATAACTTTTAAAGTGATTGTGCATATGATATTGATACTAAGTGATTGAGTTTACCAATAAAATTACATTAACAAACAATCCGTTCTGTGGGAATATTTTTAAAAAAAATTAAAAATTTAAAAATTTTAAAAAAACATTGTACGCTTGATTGGAAGATCATTTTTCGCCACGAGGCTAACATAATCGGATGCTGAAATGACTAATATGCATTTTGATCAACAATTGAAAGATCAAGTGTCAACGATGATCTTTCATCATCAACAATTGGGCATCTCCAGAATATCGCTATAACGTATTTTGAAACTTGATCTGAGGATGATTCCATATAAAATTCAATTGGCTCGAATTATTGCCGAGGGATACAGCATAACGGCTACAATATGTCAAAATATTTATTCAGTTTACGATAGATGATGTCATCTTTTTGAACAATCTCATTATGAGCGATGAAGCATATTTTTATTTAAATGAATATGTCAATAAAGATAACTGCCCTGTTTTGGGGTACGGAGAATCCGAGAGCGTCAGATGCACCCTCTTACATAGATGCACTGTTTGGTGTGGAATTATGCCCGATAGAGTTACCGGTCCACATTTTTTCAAAGATGAGTGTGAGCATCCACAAACGATCTCTGTGGCGGTATACTGGACAATGTTCGATAATAAAAAATAACTAACCAACGTTCCTTGAAAATATTCATTTTACTCAGTTCATTTTTTCTAATCCAAAAATATTGTTACTTTAATATTTATTTATATTTAATGTCGAAAATTATCCAAAGTTCGAAAAAGGACTATGATTATTATTATAACTTTCAAGTATTTAATCAATAAGATAATAGAATATTCAAAGAATAATATACCGAATATGTTATTAATTTAGAAAAAAAAACTAATTTCTTTTACTTTTTATGTAATTAAAAGTCTTCTTAATATAATACAGGTGTTTACTACTTTTTATTATCTGTTTAATAAGATTTTCTTTTAAAAAGAAAATTTTGACGATTTTATAACAAGGACTCAACGTGAAGAGTAATAAAATAATAAAGGACAAAAAGGGATCCCATTTTAATAGGATAAGTGACCACAGATTTGTTCCTATAATAATACATAATTTATTTACAAAAGGATAATTGACTTATCATAAGCACTACTGTTACTTAAACAAAGGAAGATGATAATTGAGTTTATAATTCTCGCCTGCACAGATGAACAAAAATAATTTGAATATTTTGATTTAGAGTATTTTTTTTTGATATACAGGAAGTTTTAATATAACATAAAATATAGCTTTTGTATATATCAATTTCATAAGTAAAATTCCGTAATATGCACAGTTTTCTGAAATTTTTTTAAATACTAGGATTTTAAATTCTTTAAAATTTGTACATTAAAAATAAAAACTATATCAAAATTGACTTCAATTTCCAAGAGAAATTTTTAAATTGAATAGTAGGGCATCATATCCTTTTTATATAAGATAAGATCTGTTCCTATTTGAATATAAATACAACCAGTTTTTTTTCTTCTATAGAGCACTTACGCTAAATATACACCAAATTCAAAGACATAGATCGAGTGGACGATTTTACCAAAGACTATTTTACTCTTAAATACTTAAAATACTCATAATACTATCTTGATAATACAGACTTCCCATTCTTAAATGTCACACCCTCAAAAACTATAATACCGATTTTTAAGGATCTCACAAAAATACCAAAATGTACATTTAAATTAAATTTAAAAATGTTTTTTTTTTTTAAATATACTAGGACTTAATACTATAAGTTTTACTTTGTATTCCCGTACGAATTAATGGAACATACTTTTTCGCCATTATTACTCTAAACTATAAGGACCAAAAGTTGATTTAATGCACAATCTGCCTATAAGTGTTTTTATTTAAAGTCGTTAAAATTTCCAATAGATACCGCTTCTTTAAAATTTAAGTTTAATTTTCAGAATTTTACTAGTTATTAAAATATCCAATAGATGGCGCTCTTTTAAATTTAATTTTAATTTTCGATACTTCCTCTTATGTATGAATTTTTGTATCTAAAAAATTTTGCTATTAAAAATATATTCTTTTTTAAATTTCTATTTACATTTGTAAATAGAAATTTAATTGTAACAAATAGATTTATAACAATCAGCATTTCTCCTACTAACAAGAGTTATATGAATCTAAAAAATCTCGAGGCTACTGTCTCTTTAGTCTCAAATGAGTTTTTTCGAGCAGGATAATAGAGAAAGGTTCTCTTATGAATGGATTATGATAATATTTTTTTGTAACGAGAAATGCACATATCCCAACTATATGACACCATTTAGATCACGATGTATCATATTAATACACAGATAAAGAGGAGATCAACCATTTAAGGGGTGATCTTGGATTGTAAAGAATTGGAACGTTTCATTAAATCTCAAAGTTCAATACCATAGGTCCAAATTGATTTTATGACTAAGCTCCATATTCGAAAATAAGTATTTAATTTTAGCTTGGATCGTTTGTTCAGAAATCTATGCTGTTTTAGGTAATAACGTCTGTTAGCTTTAACTCTTTTGAATCAAGTGTGTGGGTTCCATGTTAGTCTTTTATCTAAAAGAAGACAAAAATAGCCCAGGTTAGAGATATTAATTTATTATAAGATAGTCCAGGACATACAAATTAAATATTGGGACACATCTAAAAACACTCGTAGCCTATATATTAAAATATTGACAGGAAACAAAAATTACTAACAGTTTTCAAATAACGAATACGAGGTCTGTTCAAAAAGTATCGCGAATTTTGAATTTCCGCGGGTTACGTATATTCGATTTTCAATTTTTTGTGGCGTTATGTTGGTATTCATATATCTCACTTATGCCGACAAGTTCGGCCATTTTGAATTTTCAATTAATTTTTGACAGCTGCTTTGCTTGAACGTGTTTGGCTTGTCTTCTATTTTTGCCCATTTTTGACCAAAAACAACATCGCATTAAAATTGCTAAGGAGCTGTTGGACTCTGTCCGCGACGACCCAAATTTGCTCCAGAGGGTCATAACTGGTGACGAATCATGGGTTTATGGTTATGACGTAAAAACCAAAGCTCAATCATCCCAATGGAAGCTGCCGCACGAGCCAAGACCGAAAAAAGCGCGCCAAGTTCGGTCGAATATGAAGGTTTTGCTTACAGTTCTCTTCGATTGCAGGGGCATGGTGTATCATTAGTTCTTGTCACAGGGTAGAATGTTCAATAAGAAATATTACCTACAAGTGATGCGAAGCAATCCGCCAGAAACGCCCGGATATGTGGAAGAACAAAAATTGGCTTTTGCAATTTTTGGCCAAAAACAACACACTAATAATGCCGCAGCCACCGTATTCTCCAAATCTGCCCCCCTATGATATTTTCTTGTTCCCGAAACAGATTCTTTGATCGATTTGTTGGAATTGGCAAAACACGTGCAAGCAAAGCGGCTGTCAAAAATTGACCGAACATTCAAAATGGGCGAACTTGTCGGCATAATTGAGAGACATGAGTACCAACATAACGCCATTATGGCGTCGAAAATCGAATATACGTAACCTGCGGAAATTCAAAATTCGCAATACTTTTTGAATAGACCTCGTATAGTTGTAGTAAAAAGTAATCCATTATTTTGCCAATAGATGGCTTTAGGAGTCTGTATATCCCGTTTTAAAAGTGCGATCGTGTTGCACTAGATAGCGTTAGAAAGGTAAGATTTTGTACTAAAAAAGTTTTTTATCCAGTTTTGTGATTACTTGACTCAGTATTTTTTTAGCACGCGTCAAAGATGGACACCAACAAAAAAAAAACACGCCATATTTTACAGTTTTTCTTCGATAAAGGCGAAAACGCAAGCCAGGCAGCTGACAATGTGAATAGTGTTTATGGTCCTGATACTGTAATAGCCAATTATGCGCAATTTTGGTTTCGTCGATTCCGTTCTGATAATTTTGATGTCAAGATGGCCTCTGGAAGGCCAATTGTCGAATGTGTCGATAAAATAATGGAAATCGTCGAGTCCGACCGTCACGTAAGCACTGTTTTGATTGCCCAGGAGCTAAACATTGCACAAAAAACCGTTTGGAACCACATAAATAAGGCTGGATACAAAAAGAAGCTCGATGTATGGGTGCCACACGAGTTATCGCAAAAAAACCTCATGGACCGAATTTCCATCTGCGAATCGCTGCTGAATCGCAAAAATATCGATCCATTTCTGAAGCGGATGGTCGCGGTCACCCGGCGCAAACGGTGGTCAAGCTAGGATTGACAGCCAGGAAGGTTTTGCTGTGTGTTTGGTGGGACTGGCAGGGAATCATCTACTATGAGCTGCTCCCCTACGGCCGAACTCTTAATTCGGACCTATACTGTCAACAATTGGACCATCTGAAAGAAGCAATCGCCCAGAAGCGGCCAGCTTTGGTTAATAGGAGAGGAATTGTGCTCCATCAGGACAACGCCAGGCCGCATACATCGATAGTGACTCGCCAGAAGTTCCGGGACCTTGGTTGGGATGTTCTTATGCATCCACCTTATGATCCGGACCTGGCACCAAGTGATTACCACCTCTTCCTGTCTATGACGAATGATTTTGCAGGTGAAAAATTCGCCTCAAAAGAAGATTGTGAAAATCGACTGTCCCAGTTTTTTGCCAATAGGGACGAAGGTTTCTATGAGAGAGGCATTATGAAATTACCTCTAAAATGGCAACAAGTTATCGAACCAAACGGTGCATATTTGACCTAAATCGTATCATTCTATCTATGCTAAATAATTGAATGCAAAAATAATGGATTTCTTTTTACTACACCTTATATATTGTGAAAATTCAAGTCAATAATTTAATTTTTTTTTTATTTATAGAAATTAATATTTTCCATATATTATATAAATAAATACCAACTATTTTTGTTATGATGAAAATAAGTTATTATTGGTGTAAAAAAAAATGTATTCCTCTGAAAAATGACCAGTCAACCTGCCATGAAAGTGATGATGTTTGCCTGCCTAAGCTATACTTGTATTCGTGAAAGGATGAGATCTTTTGGGATTGGTATATTATCATCGATTACACGTTAGAAAATGTATTAACTTTGTTAGGGTTACATAAAGGATAGTCCTCGAACAGAATATATAGTAAATAGTAAGATTATGAAAAGGATGAGAATTTTGAAAAATACTCTCTGAACAGTGTTGGATGCAATATATACCAAAGTCTAGTGCTAGTACGCCGAGCATATGCAATTGCACTGTAGGCAGTATTTAGTTTATGCTGAACACTATGTGGCTAGACTAATTTTCCTATTTGCCAATGTTATGGCTACTTTTCATAATGTATCTTTTCTCTAGACTTTCACATTTTATATGGAGGTTTATAAGGCAAAAAACTTCGGCAAGTGACAATCAATCTTTGGTCAGTTAAATTTGAGCAAAAACGATAGTATTTGATAGAGATTATCAATGAACGGTCACCGAACACTATAATATTTTTAATATGGAATTTTATACAAGAATATAGGAGTCTGTTGCATATGCTTTGGATTTAATGTAAGAAATCTATACGTTCTAATTGTAGTTAGATTTTTTTTTATTATTTATCTTCTTCATACTTAAAATTAACATATATTCAATAATAATAGATCATATTAAATAAGAGATTATACGTATATGTACGTGTACATAATGTTAAATTAATTCAAATAAAAGCAACAACGAGACGAATACTGATATAAATATTTATTAGCATCTATCGATATCTGTATCTACATATTTATATTGAAGAATAGTGAATCGAAACATTTATAATTTATACCAATGCGTAGGTGGATACACATGAGCATATATATGCATATGAAAGTTGATTTCTTTCTTGTCCTTATCGAAGATTTATTCAAAGGAACATAAATGATCCTTATCGAAATTGAAAACGTTCTCCTCTTGAATAAATGCTCTTTAGGTATTTTATGATAGAAACAAAATACTCTATCCACTATCTATTAATATATGTGTACAATATATACCAAAAATAGTATACGAATATAAATGGTATTTTCTTATAAATAAATGAACAAATATTAATAAAAAAAGAAGAAGCAATTATATTAAATTTCTGTTCATTCCACTTTGTACTCTCGTAACATATATGGATGATCAGGTTAGCAGGTCATCTTTTGTTTATATTTATGACGGTGAAATCAGAACTAGCAGCTATAAAAAATTGGATTGGAATATTTTCAGCTTTAAATTATGTTTGGTTTTCATCATGATTATCTTAACCATTTTGGTTTCGTTCCAATTTCTATTCTTATCTAAAAAAAAAAGGTTCTATAATTATTCATCTTTCACATCAACTATACAATATATTGTAGAATACAGAATATCTTATTATCTTATTTTACTAATCGTACATATATATTATTTATTATTTAATCCTTAATATCCTTTTAAAATATATTAATAGTATACTTTATAATTTATTCTGTTATTGTCTTGTACAATATACCAAAAGGTATTCAGTTTTATGTCCAAAATATATATTTTTTTTAATTTTAGACATCTTTGTAGTTGCTAGCATAAATCCTTTTAGTACTCGTAGCTAAGCTAAAACCACTATACTTTCTCGTATATTGTTTATAGGCATTTATGGAAAGTTTTTGAAAATTTTACTTTATATCGAATATCGAACTAAAACTTTTGATCAAAGATCTTGTAAATTCAACAAAACTTTTGGGTCTATGTAATTAAATTCTCTTCAAGAAGTTGATATTTCTAAGACATTTCAATTATGCGAAGAAAAAATTTACGCTAAAATATCAAATACAAAGCATTTAAATATTGACTAAAAATAACCTGAAAATTCTATTAACAATTTAATTTATCTATTTTGTTTTATATTTATTTTTTATACAATATAAATTTTAAATTTCAAAAGAAATTATTTCCTAAAGCAACAAACAGAATCCTTTTAGAATTTTTATACGAGAAATATCTTTAAAATAAACGCATTTATTTAAACTATTAGAGGAAAATATTATCTACTCATACCTTGGAAGAAATATCGTTCATTTGGTATAGGGTCAACATGGTAAGAAAGTTGAATATTTTTATTTCTTATCATTTTATTCACTTTCCCAACTTTTTATTTAAAAAATTATTTTGTATCATATTTTAAAACAATTTCTATAACTTAAATATAATTTTTCTGCTCAGAAAAAAGGCTTTCCACATTTGCAAAAAAGAAAATTTCAAAAAAAGAAAATTTCAGAACCGGAGGCTGTTTTCTTCTGCTTTCAATTTATTTAAAATTATTTTTTTTATAAAATCTGTTTGGTATTTATTTGAAAATCTAGACAGAAAAAAAAAACCATTCTTTTTAAAAATTACATCTCATTATTAAAATATTTTTTCAACTATAACTTTTTATGAATAGTCTAAACTGGTTTAAGGATGGTACGGTTTTAAAGGAGAGATTTATCACTTCTATGTCAAGATAGATATTTTTTAATTAATTTAATCGGGTATACAAGAATAAAATCAATCGGGTGTTCTGCACAATGAATGCTTTTTTGTAGATTCTATGGGACCTAGTACCTGAAAATGTGATTTGTGAATGAGGGATTAGTGTGAGAGGTATGATACTTATTAATTCTGCCCAGATTTTAGTATTTACCAATGACATTGATATTTTGTATTCAAATAGAAAGGGCGATATGACAGGCTTGAGATGGCGGTGAAAAATCTCGGCCTATACAGTAATGAAGGGAAATGAAAGCATATGCTGACAGTTACATATTGTTATTAACGTGACCTAGTTGTCAAAAACCTTAAACTACGAGTCGCTTACGATCATGGCACCACCATTACTGGCAGTTTACAGTCAGTAATTAGTTACAAGCTTACTAATCCACCTGCTGGTAGCAAGGACTATTTAACCATCTACTGTCATAACCAGTGACAGTGCCCGAGATAATTGCAAAATGGATACTACCAGTAACCTCCCACCTGCGATCCAAAGACAGTACACGCGACATAGGTATTAACCACAGCCACCATGTTGCTGCCAAATGGTGCATCACCTAAATCGGGCACACTGTATTTTCCCACCATGGGGCACCCCTATTCCCGTAGTACAAATTTTTGTTTTAAGAGTACTTCGGTTTGTACTCTGCTCATTGAACTACGGTCAGGAATCTTGTAAATTCTTAGCACCGCTTAGCCAGCTGAGGTATGCGGGTTCGACAAGACCCGAAAGTACAACCTTGATCTTTCACCCAGTTGTAACCACCCTGCGTGTTATTCACGCACCATTCTCATTGTCCTCTCAAACAGTACCACGGCACATCTATTAAGGCATTCATACCTCTCTCACACACGCAACACGCCACTCACATCAACCCCTTCATCATTCACCATGATACCACATGCATCTAAGTCACACAAATCCTCGTACAGGCCACACTCAATGAGATCGTGCTTGGCACTCTCCTCCGCCACCACACAAGGGCATTTAGCTTTCGCAGCTAGACCACGCCTGTGCAGGAACCCATTCATTCTGCCGTGTCGCGATAGTAAATAACCAAGGTGCAGACCGAATTCAAATCCATACGCAGATGGAAAGCACACATCCGAAATTAACATGTGCGTCCATCTGCCATTCACTCTCTCATCCCATCGACGTTGCCACATTTCATACATTCTGTTCAGGACCAGTACACACCGCTGGCGTGCAATAAGATCCTGAACCTCTTCATTCATAACCGAACAACCAGTAAGCAGGATGCCCTGCCGTAGACGGTAGTAGATGTTTCGACGCAGCACCTCCAGGTCCCATGGAATTTCTCCCATGAGAACCTGCAACGTCTCGGTTCACACGGTTCTACATACATTCAAACATGCATAAAAAGTCAGACGCTGAACTGAATTTACGCCCACCCTTGCATATTGGTGGCGCATAATGTCAGCCCACACACCCGACGCATACATGTATATGGAACAAACGCAGTCTTGTAGAGGACTTTCACTGTTCTGGATCGAAGTCCCCATTCTTTACGAAATACCCGCACCAGCATGCCAACCAAACCGGCCACGCGTCCCCTTAGATGTTGTAAGTGAGGCCGAAAGGTCAGCCTCTCTCCAACTTTTACGCCAACGTACCGCACTTCCCTACTGGCCGCCGAAAAACCATTCAGCAACCTACACATAATTTTCCTTTCCGAAACATTCACTCCCATTCTATTCCCACATTCAGACACCATCTGCATATAGCGGCTTCCCGCTATCTCAACTGCAGACCTACTACCCCCTTCAATCAAAAGTAAAAGGTCATCCGCATATGCGAACACACCGCAACCGGCCTTCCGGCAATCGCTCCGTTAATAATAAAATTCGGCCGACTTAAATCAAGTACATCAAATAATTTTGATACAATTTTTTTATTTATAATTTATACGAATTATAGTTATTATTTTTTAATAAGGATTTTTAATAGATAACAAAATCTGAAATATTTTCATTTTTTCGACTTGTCAAACCACAATCATCCCTTAAATTAAAAAAAGTTTATGAACATTCCAGTTTTTCCGATTTTTCTATATTCGATTTGCAAACGATTTAATATGTAGAATTTTAATTAAGTAGACTTGGTATTAAGATCCTTTATTATATAAAAATGAGATTTTCTTAGCCATACCACAGTAACTCAAATTATATTCTATGGAATATTGGGTATCTCATTTTATTGCCCATCAATGGCAAATTCACTCAACTTTCTCATCAATACCGAAATTGACTCAACTTTTTGGATAAAAAATTTACTTCAAATTTCTCTTTCCCGATTTTTAATAAAATTTAACTATGAATTAAATCAGAATTTTGGATTTTGTCAAATCCATTAAATATTGTATTTTTTTATTTAATGATCACTACTCATCTACTTGGTTAATATTAATTTTTATAGACTATAAAAAAAAATATTTTATAATTAAATAATCTACTAAAAATCGTTTTTTATTATTAGCATATAAACAACTAACACATTTAATTGACAATCCCCACATTATCTTTAAATGCATTAAAATTTCCAAGTCAAAATAATAAAAAATATCTAATTTGAATAGCTTAAAAATTAATCACCAATTATTCATATTTTTTTTTATTATAAAATTATTTCAAAAATGTAATAGGAAAAAAAAAAACAAACAAAAAATTGAGATAAAACTAAAAGCAATTATAAAAATATTATATCATCAATTTTTATTTAAAATATCATAAATGATTTGCTTAAAAGTGTCAAACCTTTACAAAAGAGTTAAATGATTCTCGTAAATATTATATTGTATTGTAGATGGGTAGTTGGGTGTATAAGAGCATCAGTTTCCAATATAGAGTAAGTAATATAGAACAGAATCTAAAAGGATCTAGTTTATAAAGGGTAGATGTCGTCAATCTATAAAAAAAACTACAAGAACCATCTGTCATTTGTTTAAATGAAAATTCATCCCTTTTTGTGCAAGGGTGATTCTTGGGATTAACTATTAGATTTCAACTATGGATTTTATAGTCGAGAGGATGCGTACGAGCATAGCCGTCAACAAACGATTACATCGAATGGAAAACTGTTGTAGTCTATCAAACAGGATAATATAAAGACTTAAATAGGATTCAATTGACATCGGACGAGAGGTCGTATACGTGGGTGGACGGCTGATTGGATAAACAGCCAATAGTTATGCTATAGACTATAAAAGATAAATTCTTACATTCATTCTAACAAAAATATTTTTACTTTTTTACAAATCAAATTCTACACTCATGTATACGGATTAATACAAGTGTATGAATGCGCTCGTATATATTATAGACTGTCCTAACAATTTATTCTGAATGTACTCGCACAAACGAGTATAAGAATATCCTTCAATTATAGAAAGATAACCTTTCTCATATATAAATAGTTTTTCAGCATACGGAAAATATTCAGTCGTAAATGACTTTCATGTCAAGTGAAAAACAGATTTTGTCTTCGTTTTTTTTTAAAAATAAATTCAATTTCTATTACGCTGCAATGGAATAAACGCTTGGCATTTGAATTTGTACGACTACGTGGGCTACTATATATATTTCTGGCCTAATAATGAAAATGCGAATATTTATCAACGAAAAAGGTTTTATTGTTTTTCAAAATATTCTCCATCAAGATTTATACACTTTTGCATGCGCTCAAACCAATTTTCGAAGCACTTTTTCCACTCCGATTGAGACACCTCCAAAACATGGTTTTTGAATGCTTCAACAGCATCTTCTGGCGACGAAAATCGTTGACCACGCATTTTTTTCTTGATGTGTGGGAATAAAAAGAAGTCATTGGGTGCCAAGTCAGGGCTGTACGGAGGATGACCCATCAATTCGACGTTTTGTCCGGTCAAAAAGGCGCTGGTTTGAGCCGATGTGTGAGAGCTCGCATTGTCATGGTGCACAATGATTCGACTTCTCTTGTTCGTTTTTCGAATTTCTCCGAAGACTTCAGGCAAACAAATGGTGGTGTACCACTCAGAATTGACCGTCCTACGTTGCACAAGCGGAACAGTCGCCACATGACCAGTTTTGCCAAAGAAACAAGCGACCATTTGCTTCGAAGTGCTTCTTCCACGAACAACTTTCGTTGGATTTGACTCGTCTTGGAAGACCCACACGGTCGATTGCTGTTTTGTTTCGGGCTCATACGCATAGATCCATGATTCGTCACCTGTGACGATCTTATAAACGTCTTTTGAAGCACCGCGATCGTATTTTTTCAGCATTTCTTTACACCAATCCACACGAGCCTTTTTTTGAGCGATTGTCAAATTGTGCGGGATCTAACGAGAACAAACCTTTTTTACGGCCAGGTGTTCATGCAATATCGAATGTATGCTGGTGGGAGAAATGCCTAGGCATGCCTCTATCTCACGGTATGTCACATGACGGTCTTGCATTATCAGTTCACGTACGGCATCGATGTTTTCTGGAACAACGGCTGTTTTTGGACGACCTTCACGGAATTCGCCTTTGAGCGAGCGTCGGCCACGATTGAATTCGTTGTACCAGTTTTTCACAGTGCTATAGGATGGTGCTTCATAGCCATACAAAGATTTAAGTTCATCGATGCACTCTTGTCGTGATAATCCACGTCGAAAGTTGTGAAAAATGATCGCACGAAAATGTTCACGAGTTAATTCCATTTTTTTGCCAAATTGATTTTTTCAAGTCACTGTAAACAACACAAATGATAGTCGTACGTCAAAACGTTCTGAGTACGTTTATGCTAAAAAATGTCAAACTTTCCAATGGAAATGTCAGATCGCACCTGGCAACACTTAGTGTTGCCTAGGCCAGAAATATATATAGTAGCCTACGTATAATAACTATTATTGAATCTTTAAACTATAAGTGAAGAACGACTGTACTGACTTTTATTGGAATGAAATTTGATTAATTTATTTGGTTCGAAATTAGTTCTATTACAAAGAATTTATTTTACAATTTTTTTATTGTCGCCAGCTGAATACGAGTACTATAAGTACTTGTATGTTATGAGTATGGATGTTCCACCTTCTTCAATCTTTGATATGTGCCGTTTTAACTTTCGAAAATATTCAATTTCAAATATTTCCTTAATCAAATTCCCTATGACTAACGTGCAATATTTAAATGTTTGTAGATGTGACGTGGATATTTCAAAAATTTCTTTTAAGGAACTCTTTAAAGTTTGAAACTTCAAGTATAAAGAAATACTTGAAAATTGAAAAAAAATTATTTTCCATAAATTCAAATATAATCTACACTAAAAATATCAAAATAAAAAAAATTTAAATATTTTAGATGAATTTGATTGAAAAATGTTGAGATTCTTCAGAAGAAATGTTATATGTAAAAATTTCACAAAAGGCTTTATAAAAATAGTTTTCAATAGTTTTTAAAATAGCGACGCTCTAATTTTCAATTCTTTTTGAATTTGACACAAAAATTTTCATCTCTTCAAAACTGGAGAGTATTAATGGTTTTTAAAAATTGGAAAGTGTTGAAGTTTTCAACAAATTGAATATACTCGTAGTATTTGAAAACAATTTTAAATTTTTTTTTAAATATTGGAGAGATTAAAGAAAATTTTGATATTTTTAATAAATTGGACAGTTTTAAGATAATGTGAAGATTTTCAAGAAATTTGAAGGTTTTGAGAAAATATTGAGATTTTTAATAAATTGGACAATTTTTAAAAAAATTTTAAGATTTTTAAAAAATTGTGGAGAGTTTTGAGAAAATGTTTAGATTTTAAAGAAATTGGAGAGTTTTGTGGAAATGTTAGGTTTTTTTTAAGAAATTGGAGAGTTTTGGGGAAATGTTATAATTTTTAATAAATTGTCAGTTTTATAGAAATGTTATAATTTTTAAGGCATTAGAGAGCTTTGTGGAAATGTTACATTTTTAAGAAATTGGACAGTTTTAAAAAAAATTTAAAATTTTTAAGAAATTGGGGAAAGTTTTAAGAAAATGCTAAAATTTTTGAGAAATTGGAGAGTTTTGTAAAAATTTTAGGATTTTTAAGACCTTGGAGAGTTTTATAGAAATGTTATAACTTTTAAGAAATTGGACAGTTTTAACAAAATTTTAAATTTTTTAAGAAATTGGGGAGAGTTTTGAGAAAATGTTAAAACTTTTAATAAATTGGAGAGTTTTGTGGAAATGTAATAATTTTTAAGAAATTGGAGAGTTTTGAGGTAATGTTAGGTTTTTTAAGAAATTGGAGAGTTTTGGGTAAATGTTATAATTTTTAATAAATTGGACAGTTTTGTGGAAATGTTATAATTTTTAAGAAATTGGGAATAGTTTTGAGAAAATGTTAATTCTTTTAATAAATTGGAGAGTTTTGTAGAAATGTTACAATATAATTTTTAATAAATTGGACATTTTTGTGGAAATGTTATATTTTTAAGAAATTGTACAGTTTAAAGAAAACGTTATAATTTTAAAAAATTTGACAATTTTAAGAAAATGTTAAGATTTTTAGATATTGGAGAGTTTTGTAGAAATGTTATAATTTTTAAGGAATAAGAGAGCTTTGTGGCAATGTTATAGAGAGCTTTGAAAAAAATCTTAACATTTCCGTACCAGTGCGGACGTACTTATTCCTCTGCATATATCGATCGATAGTAAATATGGTGGTTTTTCTATTCTTTTGTTTTTTTCGAAGTGAATTTTATCAGTGCCTTTTTCTCTTTTCATAGTTTCACTTCACTTTTTTATCTCCCTCCCTCGCGTGTGTAGTGAAAATTTAGTGTAGGTGCAGCTGCAAACCGTAAAAATGGACGTGGACGTCAACGTCGACGTCAGGCCACCGGACCCTACCTCGCCCCCAGATACAGGTATATCCCTTTCAATTTTCGACGCCTCTACCACAAAATCAACAAAAAGAGCCAGACTAAACCAATCCAACAATACCACAACAAAAAATTTAAATAACAATCACTACAATCACAACCAAACAAACCTATCTGTATTAAGTAAATTGGTTAATTTCCCCTCCCTTCCGACTAAAATCACCGAACATCCGCGCTTTCTAGTAATTTCTACTTCACCCGAGGCAAAATTCGAAGCGAACCAACTCTGTCCTTTTAAAACCAGTCTGGCTCTTAAAAATATCAGCAATGATATTCTAAAAATAAACGATTACCGTAACGATGATCTATTGCTAACAACCAAATCAAGATTTTCGGCCGATAAATTTATTCATGCCAAACCGGTTTTTGTCAATGACATTAAATTAAATTTTACACTTCACCCCTTCCTCAACCAAGTAAAGGGAACGATTTTTTGCAAGTGGCTTCCAAATACATCCGAAGAGGAAATCGTCAGCAACCTCATGGAATTCAACGTGGTAGAGGCTAGAAAAATAATCTCTACGCGCGATGGTACCCAGTCATTTACGGGTATTATTATCTTGACCTTTGACGCGTACGAACTCCCTTCCAATATCAACATCCTTTTTCACAGATTTGATGTGAAAACATATTATCCGAACCCCATGAGATGTCGCAACTGCCAAGTACTGGGCCATACAGCTAAACACTGTAAGGCTTCGACGGAATGTGCTAGTTGTAGACTTGCGCCCCATTCTGAAAAGCCATGCACACGTGTCTTTTGCGTAAACTGCAAAACAGACACACACAGCTCAGGAGATCGCTGTTGCCCTTCTAACTCTGAGTGAAAAACTATTCTCAAAGTAATGACGGAAAACAAATGTTCCATGGCTACAGCCACAATAAAATTCAAAAAAAATCAAATGGATGCCTCCACAATAAAATCGAACACCTCCTTTGCACAAGCAGTTCGTGCGTCATCTCATTCTGTATCCTCATCATTGCCACCAACGCCTTCTGCATCAACTTCACCATTGCCACCATCCACTCTCACATCCAAAAAAATTTTACCCTCTCCTTCCATAAAAGCTTTTGAGCGTAATCTATCCAATTCTTTAACGCCAATTGTCAAGAAACCCCTCACAAATACAGAAATCAACGCCTCTTCTGGAAAACCAATTTCCACCCCATTAAAATCCCCACTCTCAAATTCCCAAACACCGTCAACCCACCCCCGATCCACCAGTGAACAAGTTGCTATACTAATTAGCACGTTGAAAGACCTCGATCCAGAAGATCGAAACACCGTTCTAACCTTAGCCCAAAAAATGAAGTCTCGAAAACCAGGCACAAGCTCCAAAAAATAACATTGCTAATGTTTTTCCTAAGAGTGCGAGCCTGCAATCTGGTGAACAGGAAGTGGTATGCCTTTCGGCAAACCTCTAATGGTTCACAGATTTACAGCCCAGTTCTTCTCCACCATATTTTTCTCCCTTCATGCAGCACTATTTCTGTGCAGATTACTGTCCTAGTTTTCAGCTTGCCTAACCTTCTACTATGGTAAGTTTCCATAGAAATGTTGTAAGTAACAACGCCAGATGTTCCATTTTGCAATGGAACATCTACGGGTTCCTTAATAACCTAGAAGGTCTGAGCCTGCTGCTAAATCAGTACTCTCCAAAAATAGTTGCTTTGCAAGAAACCAAATTACCTCACTCTTACAACCAACCATTCTACCAAAAATACAAATGTTTGTTTTACAACAAAACCAACAACAACAAAAGAGGTGGTGTAGGTTTTCTCATACACCCCTCCATATCCTACTCACAAATTCACGTTTCAACAAATTTTTTGACAATCCTTATTTCTGTAAATACATCTCCCAAAGTCCACATTGCAAATATATATATTGAACACAGCCTGCATTTTTTACCAGCAGATTGGCAAGGTCTAATTAGCCAATTACCCGAAAATACCATCATTCTTGGAGATTTCAATGCCCACAGTCTTGCTTGGAGTTCCCCAAGAACCTGCTGGCGCGGGCAAATCTTCGAGGAATGGCTCAACTCTACCGATTCGAGCTACACTTTATTAAACGATGGTTCACCGACCTTTTTCTCAACCAGAGGTACTACCTCTGTTCTTGACCTCACCTTCGTTCCTGCACGGAACTTTGGGTTATATTCATGGAAAGTTCATGGCTTCCTTGAAGGAAATGACCACTTGCCCATACTTGTGGAGGCAAATATTGCGCACGTTAAAATAAAACCACTGTCACGGTTCATAGAAGAGCGCGCAAATTGGAAAAATTACAGAGCTGCGATTTTCAAAGCTTCTGCTGATCTACCCGTTGCCCAATCTCCTAACCTTGAGGCAGAAAGCGTGATAAAAATCTTCAGATGTGCAGCTGCTGGGACAATTCCCTCTTCAGCTGGCATGTCTAAAAAACAACCCAAATGGTATTCCCACGAAATCGCAACAGTACGACGTGAAAGAATTATGACCTGGAAAGACTACACTCATTTTTCCAGTACGACTAATCTCATCGAATTGAGACTCAGGACTGCTCGAGTTAAAAGAGCAGTGAAACAAGCCAAGCGAACAGCTTGGAATAACTTCACCGCCTCAATTGATTCCCGAACATCACCGAAAGAAGCATGGAGAGGTATAAACTGCATTCTTGGTCGCCAAAAAAATGGGATTATCCCATCTATTGAGTCTGAGAATGGAGTTATATCCGACTCGACAGCTATCGTTGAGGAACTGGCACAGTCCTGGGCCTCTTTTTCATCCAACAACCACCTTAGTGTTTCATGTCGTAGAGAGAAACAATACTTCACGGAAAATCTCTCCACCCAAATCTTGAACCACCCAGTAACGCTTGCGGAGTTCAACTTTTCGTTGAATTCCTTCAAGAGAACCACACCTGGTAGGGACAAGGTTTCTTTTAAAATGATTAAAGAGGCACCTTCGACTTTTCTTATTAGAATTGTCAACCTCTTTAACAAAATTCTGGAAAAATCCATTTTCCCAAATTGCTGGAAGGTACACAACAGCCATTCCAGTTCCCAAGAAAAATCTCTCCCATTCTTCAGCCAATAACTTAAGACCAATTTCATTACTGCCTTGCACTTCCAAGATCCTGGAAAAGATCTTAGCTACAAGACTTAACCAGGCACTTGCCAATAGACTCAATCCCCAACAACATGCCTACAGGTCAGGCAGGAGCACTTTGAGTATGCTTCTTCAACTCCAACATTCAATCCACAATTGCTACAAACCTAGAAAAGGCGTATGACCGAATTTGCCCACACGGGGTACTCTTATGTTACATCTGGCAAAGTGGGGAGTAGACTCTGCAGTATTGGCACTACTACGTTCCTACCTAACTGGTAGAACCTTCACGATACGCGCCAACGGTCATTTTTCCACAAAACGCGGAAATGAAAAACGGCATCCCACAAGGATCCCCATTATCAACGATCATATTCAATATATATATTCACTCCCTTTCCCACCAACTATCATCCTTTAACCACTATATATATGCCGATAATATTTTTATACTTGTATCTGGTGCTGATTTTCAACAACAAATAAATAACGCCATCCGCAACATCAACACTTGGAGCAGCATAAACGGTGCGGTTATCTGTAAATCGAACCCACCTTGCCTTCATGTGTGCAGAAAATAAAATGTACTGTATCGGACTTGTCACCAAACTCCTTTCCTCTCCGCCCAAAAGATTCCATGAAAATCCTGGGTATCTCAATTGCTCATGGAGGAAAATGGAATCTTCAGATTAAAAATGCTTTTGACAAAATTAACATCATTCTCCGAATGGTTAAAATTTTAGTCAGCAGCAAAAGTAAGGTAAGACAAAGTGAGGCAATTAGAGTAACCAACGCCCTTTTGGACGGGACCTTACTCTATTTGCTCACTACATATGTCAGTGTGCCAATAGCAGGGAAAAGGCTAGTCGAGGCAGCAGTAAACCGTTGCATTAGACTAGCCAGTAGAGCACATCGGACATCTCCGGTGGAATCCATACTGATTGAGACTGGTCGAAAACCTATTTTTTTCTATCTTCACAAAGCCCGCCTAAGTTTAATTTACAAAAACCTATGCCTTCCAAATTATCCCCTCCACACTTTAATCAAAAACATTATCATCTCCCCCAACTCAAAAAGGAATTCACCATCGCTATCCTTATTAATATCCCACCTTGAAAGTACTTCATCCATCCTCCCCCTTGTTTTCCAAACTTCCTCTCCACACCCAGATTGGAAACCGTGGTTGGGAGCAAAGTTGAAAGTGACTGCTTCTCTTGACAGGTTTAAGAAGGCTAGTACTGATCCGTCCACATACAGGAAATTGTTCCTTGAACAGTTGGACGGATTCAAAGATCATCGACTGTTGTTCACTGATGCGGCCGCTGACACCGATATTACATCTTTTTCGGTCGTTGAACTTTTTGGCTGCAGCACCCGCGCACTATGTTGTGGAAACTTCCCTTATAAGGCAGCTCCATATTACGGGGAGCTGTGGGCCATCAAAACGGCAATTGAAATTGCGACCAATATTCCCAGCTAACAAAACGATATTATTTTTAGGGACAGCCTTGCCGCCCTTAAAGCCATTTGTGGCCCATCGAGTGACCCAGTACTTAGCGCAATTCGTCATAGCCTACTTAGCAATAGGAGTGTCGAGTTGCGATGGGTGCCAGGGCATGTGGGAATTGTGGGTAATGAAAGTGCTGACAAGTTGGCTGGAGAAACACTCCGTCGACCAGTGATCACAGTCATTCCCAATCTGCCTCGCCTACTAACAGAATGGCAACTAACACCATTAGCCATCCGCAGACACGATGACTGGACCAATAGCGACACTTTTTTGTCGACTCATTGGATAACCACTAATAAATCAGCGTATTCAACATCCATACCGAAATTCTGGGCGCGGAAGCTTTTCTTACTCATAACTTCCTTTTTGGCAACACCAACCGACCCTTCTGCCATGCCTGTGGCAACCATTTTACTATCGCGCATATTCTACAGGAATGCCACATATTCCTGTAGAATATGCGTGATAGTAAAATGGGTGCCACTGGCTTGGCAGAGTAGTGCCAAGAACTACTTTGCGAGGAGGATTCTTCCCATTACGTAGCTCCTCGATCCAACAACTCCATTCCCTAGTCCCCTATTTAAACTTCTACAATATAATAATCTGTTCCACAAAATATAATAAAATTCTTATTATTCTATACTACGAGTACTAACCACAGACCAGTCTCTCTCAGATAAATTCCCACACGTACCACGAAGTCGCCAAATGGCCTCACGGTCGTGGCGCTATGAAGTGGCCCCTGGCATATGTCTAAGGGACCTTACCAACAAACAAACAAACAAAACAATCGTTAACCATGATCCAATAACGCTATCCAATATCTCAGCAGGATTTGTCTTAGTCAAAATTTAAAAATTTTTCTTGTCAAGAAAATAATTAGGCCAAAAATTAGCTTTATCACAAAACAAAATTTTACATTTAGTGAATTGACGAAGTATTTTTAAATTAAATGTGGATACCTTGAGATGTATTTCTAACAAAATGGCAAATTATGACAAATAAAAATCATTGACAAACTTTGATAAGTGATATTTTGCTTTATAAGAAAACAGTCGACATACAAAAAAAAATTTTATTTTAATGTAGAGAAGATTAGATAAATCAGAAGAATTATTTTAAGAACAGATACTAATAGCTATCCACTATATAAATACGTTTTGTGGAATATTATGAGAAAAATACTTTTAATGAGTAGAAGTAGAAGCATATTCAAAAGCTACATTTTTTTATGGATTATTTAAACGAAAAATCGAATTCAAAGAAATTATTTTTTACTTTATGTGAAATATAGAAAAAAAACGGGAATATATTCGAATATTTTTCAATGATTCAAAAGAATAGTAAAAGATGTGATAAAGAAAGATGGTGTATATAATTAGGTTATATAAAAAGAAGGATCTGTTCATAAAAAGTACTGTAAGCTCACAGATTATCCATTAGTGTACTAAGCCGTTACTTTAATCTGATAAAAGTTTGCATTTTTCAAATTCATTTGACTTTGAAAGTTTATCTTTTGCTTATGTTATATCATTCCCCCAAGAAGTAGGAGAAATCTGGCTTTTCATAGATTTGATGTTGTAGACAACTGTGGTCTTTGAAATCATATTTACAACTGAGTCCCTTTAAATAGACGAGTGCTAGTATAGTACAATGCTGAACTAATAGACAACGATACTGATAGCAAACTGTTGTATGATAATGGTTGATGTTGTTTTAAGGGAAAAACTATCATAAAAATATATATTTTTACATTGAAAATTTATATTCTCTTCAACTTGCTTGTAACTAAAATAGATACTAAATTTTTTATGATAGACATCATTTAATAAGTTTCATTCTCTTGTTAACATTTTACATAGTAAAAACGAGCTTAAAAAAAATAAATGAAATTTTTTTAATGAATTCATAGTAGTTAATTTAGAATAGTTATAGTTGGTGTACTAATAGCAATAGTTATTTATACTTATATCCTTCCTTGCAAAAGGCTACACCATTATCAAAGAGGACGAATACTATAAAACGAAATACGCTTAAACATACAAAATAGTTTAAAAGTAGTTAAAAGCTCAATATTTAATTTTTATCAAACAGAATATTAATAAAAAGAATACAAAATGACACGATAAACATTATATTTTGTTTGTTTTTTTTTTCTTTCTGTTTCTGCTTACAACTTTTATCATTTGTAACTGCTTG
This sequence comes from Atherix ibis, assembly GCA_958298945.1. Classification (NCBI taxonomy): domain Eukaryota; kingdom Metazoa; phylum Arthropoda; class Insecta; order Diptera; family Athericidae; genus Atherix; species Atherix ibis. Next base: position 43,801,430 of record OY282610.1, read on the forward strand.
CATACCTTTTTTAATATCTCACCTAATAAAGTTATTGTAATTCTTGGTTTTATTAGGGTACAAAGGTTATTTTGATATTACTTTAAATATTTAATGTAGTATTTGATAAAGAGTCTAATTATTAATAAAACGTATACCAACGTTAAAACAAAAAAAAAAAAACAAGAGTTGAAAATTATTTTTACTATGGCTAAAATGATGCAAAAGGATTTATCTTTTAATTAGTCCTAAATCTTATATGAAAGTAGTAAAAGTTTATTACAGTTAAAAATGGAGCGAGAAAAATTAGAAACAAAATTTTCTTCAAACAAAAGGTAGAAAAATAGAAATAATTATTTAAAAAAATTTTACTTTAAGGTTTATCTATTTTCTAATTAGAATGCTTTTAGAATTATGATGACTATAATAGACAATTTCTTTAGTACATTTTGGTTTTGTTTCAATTTTTAATTAAACAAAAAAAAATCCCCTTTTTCATACGATAATTCTAATAAAATTTTGTGAATTAACTAAAATTTATGATTTTCACTAGAGAAGAAAACTTTTACACCTTTATGGATTTATATATTTATGTTCTACTATTAATTTTATTTATTAAATTATGAGCATATCTTAAATAATATATTATTAATATCATATTTTAGAGCACTTCAAAGTGATATTATTGTAAAAACAAGAATACCAAGGTTGGTGTCAATAATTTATGTAATTACTAATTGCTAGTAGTTTTATTGTACACATATTTATAGACTGATGAAAATATTGAAAATAAATGAATACTCATGTATGTGCATCTACGGTATATTGTTTATTTGAAATTCAAAACTACAAGACAAGTAAGGATAAAAATTCATATCGAAAATGCCAATTGGCAGCTTCTACTTTTCGAGTTTAGTTATAACCTAATTGAATGCCGAATGGTTCACACTTGAATTGTGTTACAGCACACAATTATAACTTTAAATTACTTTATATGTGCTTAAGTATTGTATTAAAATAGAATTTTCAATTTATAATATCAAAAAGTGACAAAGAAAAATTCAAATTTTTTAAAATTGAAGAAAAAATCATTTTACTTTTAATATGAAAAAAATAATATACGTGGTCTGTTCAAAAAGTATAGCGAATTTTGAATTTCCGCGGGTTACGTATATTCGATTTTCGATTTTTTGTGGCGTTATATTGGTACTTATATTTCTCACTTATGCCAACAAGTTCGGCCATTTTGAATTTTCAGTTAATTTTTGACAGCTGCTGCTTGCACGTGTTTTGGCTCGTCTTCGATTTTTGCCCATTCCAAAAAAATGGATCAAAGAATCTGTTTCTGGAACAAGAAAAAGTCACAGGGGGTCAGATATGGAGAATACGGTGGCTGCGGCATTATTAGTGTGTTGTTTTTGGCCGAAAATTCTCACACAAGCAACGATACATGAGCAGGGGCGTTATCATGGTCCAAAGCCAATTTTTGTTCTTACACAAATCCGGGCGTTTCTGGCGGATTGCTTCTAGCAACTTGAGCATAACTTGTAGGTAATATTTCTTATTGCCCGCGTACCCTGTAGCAAGATCTCATGATACACCACACCCCTGCAATCGAAGAGAACTGTAAGCAAAACCTTCATATTCGACCGAACTTGGCGCGCTTTTTTCGGTCTTGGCTCGTGCGGCAGCTTCCATTGGGATGATTGAGCTTTGGTTTCCACGTCAAAATCATAAACCCATGATTCGTCACCAGTTATGACCCTCTGGAGCAAATGTGAACATTTATAGAAAATTTTTATAAAAAATTTTTTGTGAACATTTTTATAGAAATTTTTTTTTTTAAATTTTTATAAAAAATTTTTTGTGAACATTTTTATAAAAAATTTTTTGTGGAAATTTTTATAAAAAATTTTTTGTGAACATTTTTAAAGAAAATTTTTTGTGAAAATTTTTTAAAAAAAAAATTTTGTGTAAATTTTTATAAAAAATTTTTTTAAAAAATTTTTATAAAATTTTTTTTTAGTTAAATTTTTATAAAAAAATTTTTGTGAACATTTATAGAAAATTTTTTGTGAACATTTTTATAGAAATTTTTTTTTTTTAAATTTTTATAAAAAATTTTTTGTGAACATTTATAGAAAATTTTTATAAACAATTTTTTTTTAACATTTCTATAGAAAATTTTTTGTGAACATTTTTATAGAAAAATTTTTTTTTTTAATTTTTATAAAAAAATTTTTGTGAACATTTTTATAGAAAAAATTTTTATAAAATTTTTTTTTAGTTAAATTTTTATAAAAAAATTTTTGTGAACATTTATAGAAAATTTTTTGTGAACATTTTTATAGAAATTTTTTTTTTTTAAATTTTTATAAAAAATTTTTTGTGAACATTTATAGAAAATTTTTATAAACAATTTTTTTTTAACATTTTTATAGAAAATTTTTTGTGAAAATTTTTAAAAAAAAAATGTTTGAAAATTTTTATAAAAAATTTTTTTTTTTTTAAATTTTTATAAAAAAATTTTTGTGAACATTTTTATAAAAAATTTTTAAAAAAAAAATTTTTTGTGAAAATTTTTTAAAAAATTTTTTGTAAAAATATTTATAAAAAAATTTTTTTTTAAGTTTTTATAAAAATTTTTTTGTGAACATTTTTATAAAAAATTTTTTTTAAAAATTTTTATAAAAAATTTTTTGTGAACATTTTAGAAAATTTTTTGTGAAAATTTTTATAAAAAATTTTTTGTGAACATTTTATAGAAAATTTTTTGTAAAAACTTTTAAAAAAAAATTTTTGTGAAAATTTTTATAAAAAATTTTTTGTAAAAATTTTTATAAAAATTTTTTTTTTTTTAAATTTCTATAAAAAAATTTTTGTGAACATTTTTATAAAAAAATTTTTTTGGAAATTTTTATAAAAAATATTTTGTGAACATTTATAGAAAATTTTTTGTGAACATTTTTATAGAAAATTTTCTATTTCGGTCGTCGCGGACAGAGTCCAACAGAAAATTTTCTATTTCGGTCGTCGCGGACAGTCCAACAAATTTGTGAAAATTTTTATAAAAAATTTTTTGTAAAAATTTTTATAAAAATTTTTTTTTTTTAAATTTCTATAAAAAAATTTTTGTGAACATTTTTATAAAAAATTTTTTTTGGAAATTTTTATAAAAAATATTTTGTGAACATTTATAGAAAATTTTTTGTGAACATTTTTATAGAAAATTTTCTATTTCGGTCGTCGCGGACAGAGTCCAACAGCTCCTTAGCAATGTTAATACGAATATACGTAACCCGCGGAAATTCAAAATTGGCGATACTTTTTGAACAGACCTCGTATATTAATACACAGGATTCGTTTTATGTTCCAGGTCGAAGTTTTTTTTTTAATAACTTTTAAATGCAATATAATTTTAAAATTAATATCTTATTAATTAATTATTTATTCTTTAGCATTATATATGGTATATAATATAAGCAAAATTCTTGCTTCTCACCACGGTGCAAAGGCAAACTCTTTAAAGCACATTTTTCATAACATTTTCGCAAACTTCTGGTGCTAGTTCAGCAATTTCGTTTCGAATGTTGCCCTAAAGCATCGAGGTTAATTTTTTAGTATACATCTTTTCCTTTAAGGATCCTCATACGAAGGAATCGGGTGGGTTCAAATCAGGGGATAGTGGGGGCCAGTCGATCTTACACGTTTTTGACACTATTCGGTCGGGGAAAATTTCTCTGAAAATTTCCATCGTACTACGAGCTGTGTGTGATGTGGCACCGTTTTTGTTGAAACCACATGTTCTATAGGCCTTATTGATCCAATTTGAGCAAAAGAAATTTTTTCAGCATGTCTCGATAGCGGTCACCAGTAACTATGACAGCATTGCCTCCAGCATTCTCAAAGAAATATGGCCAAAATGCCGCATCATACAATTATTCTACGAGGGTGTAGTGGTCTTTGGTGTATTAGTTGGGGGTTTTCCTGTGCCTCAATAGCGGTTATTATGTTTATTAACAAAGCCAGCCTAGTCGAAGTCGTCGCTCATAACGGTTTTTTGCCAGAAATGGTGGTCGTCTAGACGTAGCTGTAAAAGTCGAGCACTCACGTCTCGCCGGCGTTCATGATTATTTGCATGTAGCTGTTTTGTCACTTCAATTTTATACGGGTACAAAAGCTAATCTCTTTTGAGAATTTTTAATTCTTGTGATGAGAAGTATCTGGTGGAGATATTCCCTATTCTTAAGATGAGAGGTATTTTTTTTCGGCAACACTCTGCCTCACTGCTTCAATCTTTTCAGGTGTACGTTGGCTTTATTATCGCCCAGTCTTTGCTTTATCTCCTATTATATCCATATTCTAAAATTTATTGACTACACACTGAATGGTTGACTAGATCGGCATATGATTAATACAAAAAAAGTCACTTAATTTTCTCCGCGCATTCACAATTGAACAATTATTTAATTAAAATGTTTTAATAATTTCAACACGTTGTTGCGGTGTTATATGCTTTTTGATAAATTGTTATCGATCATTCTCCACGACTGTCAAATTCTAACTGACATATGTCATCCAAACCAATATGGCGGCGAAATAAAATGGCGGCCAAACCTGGAACATAACACGCATTCTGTTAACACGCATGCCTGCACGGTGCTAACGCGACGCGGCTAAAAATATTGGATGCTAAATCCGCATTTTAGTTGTAAAAGTAAGAGATCATCTGTTACTATGCGTAGCAGACCAAGTTCGTTAACCAACACCAAGAAGAAAATCCAAATCACAGCACACATCATCAACTATTTTTGTAAACCGGTTTCTCCTGTTAGCTGACACGAAGAGAACGATAAGAAAGAGAAAGAATTGATCACCACAAAGCCACCGCCTACACCCATAAACAACGTATATAATTTCATCGATATTGGACGTGCCATTACAAAACGTATTGGAAGAGATAAATATGTTTACAATGGCAATACTAGAGGCCTTCCACCTCACGCAAAAACCGCTGATCCGTACAAAAGCGTCACGCACTACCTTGACGAAAACAGTTATGACTTTGACACATATCAGCCAGAAGACGAAAAGCCATTAAAGGTAAGACCCACCTCTGTCCTATATATTAAAGAGGAATTGAAATTAATTGGATCACTTCCTCTCTTTTTTATTCCGTTGAAACCGGCTGACAAAAATAAAATAATTTTTGATATAGATTGCATATATTCAAAAATAAAGATTGAAAAGCCTTACCCGTTGAAAGATGTGGTCCAATGCCATTGGTGCCAAAAGTACGGGCACATTAAGACATATTGCTGCCACTCACCTAAATGCGATTATGACCGCTCAATGCGCAAAAACTAGGGAAACCCCGACTAAATGTGGTCATTGTGATGATAATTACCCTGAAAATTACAGGGGATGCACCATATATATGGTAAAGAGGTAAAAAACAAAATTAACCCAAAGAGAGCAGTAGAAACAATTAGGCACAGTCCCCATGTAAGTGAAAACCTCCCGTTCACAGCAGTCGCCGCTGGAAATTTTAATATTCAACAGCAACAGCGGCAAAAAGAGAAAGTAACAATGTTTTGATAATGCCCCCTCCCCAGAACACTCAACGACTAAATTAACAACACTTCTCTCCGCATTAACCTATCAAATTGTACAATAATTAACAACACTCCTAGTACCGTTATTAACTGCCCTAACAAAGATAACAGAATGTTATCTCTTCACTTAATATTAATAGTAATAAATAAATGGTGGGCCTAACTGATAAATCCCTGTCCATCGTCCTTTGGAATGCGAACGGATTGACTTCACACTGACAGGAACTAGACGTACCGCCACATAGCAAACATATAGATGTAGAACTTATAACTGAAACGTATTTTACAGCTAGGTCTTACTTTTACATACGAGGTTATCCGATTTACAGGACTAACCACCCTTACAACAGAGCACATGGTAGAACTGCAATCTTTATTAAAATGTTCCTAACCCATTATAAACTACCGCCCTCACTAGTAAATATAGCTTCTATAAATTGTACTCCTAACAAAACCTAATCTTTCCAAGATTTTTCTTCTTTTTTTCAGGCACTTGGAGGATCATTTCTTGTAGGGATTGTCGCGTGTCATATCCTTGAGGATGGATCTTTCTTTTACGAAGTCCTTTTGTAATTCGGATTTTTTAATTATATATTGTAATGAATATGATTCATCTTATTTTTTTAGCAAGAAAAACTCCCTTAGTTATTTTCACGGCTCAACCCAGACTCAGGTTTAGCATTAAGGCAATTTAGTCTTAGCCAGTGATTCAATGTGCAAAATTTAAGCTGGGCTCTACATGAGAGTCAATGTTTGTCCCACGAATGATAAGTGCTTGTATTATACTTGTTCATAGGTTGTGCGGAGATTTGTAATTTTTCAAGTAATGATCTTACAGAACTTTTTAATGAGATAAATATAAAGAATTCTATTTTAATCATATGTCACTTGAAACCAGAGACCGTTAGTTTTAGTAAAATTAAACTGAAGAAACTCACGTCTTACCATGCTAGAGCAGATAGAACGAATGTCTTCTTGAAGGTAATTCATATTTCAAGTGTGGACGTAGTAATAATTCATTCATAATCGTCACCATGTGCGCTAACAACCATGATAGTAAACTTTGCTGAAGCTTACTAGGTAAGCTTCAGCCAGTCATTATTAGCAAACATGTATGTTCACTGTCACTAAAGTAACCATACATGCGAGAATTATCTCTCGCATGTATGTTTACTTAGTAACGAAAGCCCATACCTCTTAGTGTCTAGTTATTAGCAACTAGACACTAAGAGGTATGGGCTTTCGTTACCGCACACATACAGAATGCGGTAACGAAAGCCCATACCTCTTAGTGTCTAGTTATATTGTGGACTGCATTGTAACGAAAGCCCATATAGAATGCGGTAGGAGAGACCCGATAGTCTTCGCCTCTGGCAAGAGAGATGGGACAGAGGTGTTCTCGGGAGAGACCCGAGAGTCTTCGCCTCTGGCAAGAGAGATGGGACAGCTCGACGAAGGGTCGGTGGACTCATCAGCTGATCCCAGATGTCACGAAATGGGTCACTCGCCTGCACGGGGAAGTCGGGTATTACATGACCCAACTCTTGACTGGGCATGGATGCTTTCGGGCATACTTGCACAGATTGAAGAGAACTGACTCCCCAAACTGTCATCATTGCCGCGATGTGATCGAAGATGCAGAACACGTGTTCTTCCCATGCCCCTTCTACGAGTGGACACGGGCGGATCTGGAGAGGGATCTTGACCGTTCCATCAGTCCAGAAAACATAGTGGAGTGCATGCTGAAGAGCCAATCGGCTTGGAACACAGTTGCACAGTACTCGGAACTTCTTCTACGAGGGGACACGGGCGGATCTGGAGTGGGATCTTGACCGTTTTATAAGTCCAGAAAACATAGTGGAGTGCATGCTGAAGAGCCAATCGGCTTGGAACACAGTTGCACAATACTCGGAATCTATCATCAAGGTACTTTGCACCACGTACGAAGAATAGGCCGCGAGGCGTCATAACATCAAAAAGAACACCCCGACGAATTAGTATTTACAAAGAGTGCCGCAGGGGAACCATCGTTTCGGGAGCAAGGGTAGAGGTACAGGTAGGTTTTAGCGAGGTAAAAATCCCGCATAACTCGTCTGGCAGATAGAATGTCTTCTAGGCGAGTACCTTTTGAAAGTTTCCCCCTGTACCTCATTAATCTAAACTTAAAAAAAATCCTATACCTCTGAAACTTATCAATTAACGAAACAATATAATACACCACTTAAAATACGGACGCTTATTGGTAAAAAATGCAGATCAAGAATAGCAAGTGACAAACAAGAACTCATACGACTTCAATGCGAACTTAAACCAGAAAGAAGAATCGATTGAAGACAACTAAACAAAGGACAGATACTTTTGCCGACCATTTAACAAAAACTTTTAAGCCACATAATAATATATAAACAAAGCTCACAAAAAAAAATACTTAAGAATTTATCACTTTCCGAAGTTAAAAACCTCATTCAACGGCTACCCCACCAAAAAAACCCAGGCTAAGATCTTATAATCTCCGAAATACGGAAGTAACTATCTAAAAAATCGATCGTTCTATTCACATGTCCAATATAACAGCATTTGCTGTACATTATATTTTCCACAACTTTGGAAAGTTTCAATAATAAAATTGATCCACAAGCCAAAAATAAATAAACTCAACTTTCTTCCCTTTATAAAACTACTCTCAACTTTTGCAAAAATAGTGGAAAAATTGTTTTTAAAACGACTTTATCCCATCCTCGAAATATAATCGCTAACCACCAATTTGGTTGACTTCATTGCATCCTTCCTTGAACAGAAAATATGACATTCTGGGCTTCTGTGGAAGGTTAAAAGAATCTTTTTTATCCCGCACTTCCCTATAATCAAATCCTACCTCTCGGAGCAATATTTTCAGGTGGTTAAGAATGTCGAGCAATGTGAGATATCACCTATAAGAACAGGTGTACCTCAAGGTAGTATCCTTGGTCCTTTACTATATAATATCTACACTCATGATATTCCAACTAATAATGAGAACCTAGTATGCTGATGATACTGCCATCCTAGCTCATCACCAAAAGACCCTATCTTAGCATCCACTAAGCTACAAACCCATATTTGCTCCCCTCAAAAATATTTCAAAAAATGTGTTCATGTTACTATCATTTTTGGTTAAGAATCCTACGTAAAATCGTTAATTCCCCATATTATGTGCGTCATATTATTACCCACCGTGGCCCAAATATTCCTTTTGTCTATGATCTGTCCATAACCCGTTACAAAACATTTCATGCTCGTCTAAGTGATAATGATAATTCTCTTGTTATAGAGCTATCTCAACTACCATCGCGATAAACACCCAATGACGTCTTAAAAGGCAATGGCCTCGTGACCTTTTAATCTCTTACAATAATTACTACAGGCAGGGAAACGTCGATGGGTGTTTACTCCTTCACTATACTTTCCCCAAAACAATGTGCCCCATTTTAAAAATCCATGAGGAATAACACCATTGTGAACATAAAAATAGCATCGATAATTTGTGAAGTATTTTTGACTGGAAGGATTGAATTCAACAGGAACCAAAAAGTTTAGTAGAGTTTTAGAGCTCTAAGCCGTAAGTCCATATTGGTTTCAGTAGAGCATTGTATAAGTGTTCTTTACCGTCTATAGTTAATAAATTATTATTGAAATGTTTTAATAGAAATAAAATTGGTGGTTCATCAAACAGGGATGTTTAGGATCACAGTCACTAACGAATCGTGGCTGCATCTAGACCGTCTCAACAAACTAACCTGATGACCAATCTAGCTGCCATTGCAATAAGGATACAGATTAGTTAAAGGACAATAACTAGAAATGTCAATAAAACCTATAGTATCAGTCTTTATTTTATTCCATACAGCTTTTGAAATGAAAAAAAAATAATAAAAATAAATTAAAAGCAATCATATATAAACTTCCTTTAAATCGAAAAACGTAAATCTTAATACTTAATTACGAAAATGAAAAAGAAAATATACCAACACTAGTGAAGCAGAAAATAAGTAGAGGAATCCGTAAGGAACGATTTATCATCTAAAATTGAAATGTGTTTACTGGAACAGATGCAGAATTATTGAATCCTTGAATAATTGTATTTTCTTGCCTTGAAGAATTTCAGCAAATCCTTAGAATGCTGACGACTTTTGTAGTTTCTACATTTCCAAATATATTTCCTGTTCCATTCATTAATTTTCTAATACGTTCTGCAGAAAATTTTTCATCTCGTGCTCTTTCGTCCTTTATCAACAGGTGAATGTATTAACGCTTCCCCAGATGGCAAACGTCGAATTGCTATAAGCGCTGAGAAACAATTCGGCCATGGCGACCTTGGAGGCTACGGCCTTACCGATGGGAAAACAACAGGTTATCTATGTTATATTGGAGCCCCAATGACAACCATAGCGGCTATTGCGGTTGCTGGCTGTTTACTTATCGTAACAATATTTACTGTCATATTTGCAGTTCTACAGGTAAATAATTGTGTTCTGTTTTCTTCTTTTTTTTTTTATTACTGTTTTTATAAATTTTGCTATTTTTATTAAAAAACGCAAAAAAAAAAATTTACCGTGTGGTTTCCTTTCTACAAATAATATTAATATTGATTCAGTGGTGATGGTAGTCAATAGAAAGAAAATATTCAAATTTACCAAATATCATCGAATATTAACCAAGAATTATAATGAAATTTATTAAAAATTCCGAATATTCAATCAAGAATATTGAGTAGTTTGATTAAAATTTATTTAATCGAAATTTTATTATGTTTAGTTGGCCCATCTCTAAAATATTCAGGCGATTAGGTGGGTTGGAAAAAAAATTAAAAAAAAAATTATTTTTAAAAATGCGGTCGTAAAGGGCTGGAACTGATTATGCACACGATCCTCCAGAAGACGAGCGAGTGACAGTGCGTGCTGGTAGGAAAGCATTAGGTATTGAAGGGGCTTGGGGGGGAGGGGGATTCCTTAACTTATCACTATCGCCTTTGCACCCATACATAACAAAGAGAGTTATTCATGCCGAGGTTTATTTATACTGAAGACACTAAAGGTGTAAATTTCCCCAAGAGAAAAGGAGGTAGACTATGGTATGGAAAGGTTCACAGAAAATATGAAAAAAAGAAAAAACAAATGGTATATTGATTGGGAGAAAGAGCCATTTCGGAAGGAGTTTTGGTGGTCATCCCCAAATCCGCCTTCTGGCACTTCGTTGGCCCTTACAATGTTCGAAGCGTCCCTAAATACGATTTTAAATATGAATCCATCAAACCAAATTAATTTCAATTATTGAATTTATAGATAAATTTCTTTTCTTTCTATTTTTTATTTATTATAAGTTTATTTTTATTTTTTATTATTATTATTTCATTTTTGTTTCTATTTATTAATCATTAGATTTTCTTTTCTCGTTTTTGTTTCTAAATAATTAAAAACCTACTTTAAGCAATTAAGTAAATTTATATAAAAATAAAGTACACATTATTATTATTTATTAATTATTATTATTATTTTTAATATTATATTTTTATAAATTTTTTTATTTCTGGCAGCGTCTGAACAAGATATTAGATTCACTAATTTTCATTTCCATCTATTGTTGATTGCTGGCTTTCGATGATGAATTCAACATTGTCACCTATCATGGCAATCAATAACAAATGAAATTTTATTTTTTAAATCTAATATCTTGTTTTTAAGAACTAAAATAATTAATAATTAATAATCGAACTCTCGAACGACCGGCAGAATTTCAATCCGCTTACTTAGTTTTGTCTGTTTCTTTTCTCATAAATGGATCTAGTTAGGAGAGAAGTTATTATCCAATACACTACAGTGCACACTATAGGCGTACTATAGTATACGCTGTTGGGCACACTACATCACTCTACAATATATTTATTTTATTATTGTATATACTGGATTATCCAAATACATCCCTATAATTTTGCAGTTCTTAAGCATATATGTATGCCAATAAGGATATTATTTGTTTAGTTTAATTTTTGCCATTTTGTATTCTAGATTATTAAGTTACAATAAATGCCGATTTTTAAACACTATTTTTTTTGCATATTTATAATATTTTTTTATAGTTATATAAATCATACAAGAAGACAAGAATCAATAAATCTAAGCTAACAAAATTAATATAACATACTACAGTATAGATAGTTAATATTTTTCCAATAATCAACAGCATAAACTATGATCGGCATGATAAAAAAAATTATTTTTAAAAATTGCTCTGTAGTGCTTTAGTACTTAAATAAATCTTGTTAATTCTTTTATTTTTCATTGACTATTTAGCAATTATTTTAAACTCTTATTTATAAAGTTGCGGCATATTTTTCGTACGTGGTGCAAAGTACCTTGATGATAGATTCCGCGTACTCTGCAACTCTGTTCCAAGCCGATTGGCTCTTCAGCATGCACTACACTATGTTTTCTGGACTGATGGAATGGTCCAGAATTCTCTCCAGTTCTGCCCGTGTCCCCTCGTATAAGGGGCATTGGAAGAACACGTGTTCTGCATCTTCGATCACATCGCGGCAATGATGACTGTTTGGGAGTCAGTTCTCTTGAATCTGTGCAAGTATGCCCCAAAGCATCCGTGCCCAGTCAAGAGTTGTGTGATGTAATACCCGACTTCCCCGTGCAGGCGAGTGACCCATTTCGTGACATCTGGGATCAGCCGACGAGTCCACCGACCCTTCGTCGAGCTGTCCCACCTCTCTTGCCATAGGCGAAGACTCTCGGGTCTCTCCTCATCACATGGTACCTTTCGCTGCTCTTCCTTCTTCCCACGATATTGGCGTTCCCGCTCTCTTGCCAGGATGTCGATGGGTGGGCGTGATGCCACGACATTGACCGCATCGTGTGATACCGTTCGGTATGCCGACGCTACTCTGATCCCTGAGATCCGCTGTACTTATGATATTATCTTGCGGTATGTTGTTAGCTGTAGCGATTTCGCCCACACTGGTGTTCCGTATAGCAGGACGGAGGTAACTACAGTTGCCAGTAGTCGCCTTCGGATTTACCTGGGGCCTCCGATACAGAGCACGCCCTGTACCGCTGATGCCTTCTTGCTGACGCTGGAGATGTGCTCCTTGTAGTAGAGTCTGGCATCCAAGACCACTCCCAGGTAACGGATGTAGGGTAGCAACTTGATGTCGTGGTCACCTTCTCTTATGGTGATGGTCTCCATTTTCTTCCGGCTACTCACAAGGAGTGCCTCGGTCTTATGTTCCGCCAAAGACAGGTCTGCCTATGTCATCCACTGACTTATCCTCCGGATGGTGGTGGAGAATTCAGCTTCCAGTTCTTCCAGGTGTTTGGATACAAGGACAACCGCTACGTCTTCCGCGAAAGCGACAAGTGTTGTGTTCGTCGGCAATTCTAGATGGAATATGCCGTCGTACATGACGTTCCACAAGAGTGGCTGCAGGACATAGCTCTGAGGTATCCCTCCCGTTACCTCATGCTCCGCTGGTCCCTCCTCCGTCTCGTAGTGCAGTAGTCGATCACTGAAGTATGATCTGACCATCCTCCGTAGGTAGTAGGGCACCCCCATGTTCTCAAGAGCCTCCAAGACTCTATCCCAGCGGGCCGAGTTAAACGCATTCTTGACGTCCAGAGTGACAATGAGGCAATACTTTTTGGAACCACCTTTCCATCTATTTTCTGAGATGGCTTCCTTTGCGATGCTCGTGACGAGTTCCAGCGCGTCAATGGTCAATCTCCCGTTCCTGAATCCGAATTAGAATTCGGAGAGATGAGGGTCAATGTATTGCTCCAAGGACCACCTCATATGATAGAGTATAAATGTTCAATATAAAGCTAATATATCCTATATAAATAAAAACTATTATAACAAAATAGTTATAAATATAAATTAAATTTAAAAAGCAAAATCATAGATTATATTATAGAAGATTAAGAATAATCTACTCCAATAGTAGGAAATTGTCAAAATGAATGTTCTTTTTTATGTAAATTCGTTTTTTTTTAAATATTTTATTGTCTGACTATTATTTTTTAGAATTGTCCCAATTCTAATAGCATTCTTTATTTTGTTTTCACAAATATTCTATCTGATTCGGGTTCGATAATTTATTTGATTAAAAATATAATTTTGTTATCAGAAATATGTACTTTTAATTATTATTCTATTATAATGCTCACTTCAGAGGTTAATTTTCATCAGCATATGACAGAAGTATATAAAATTGTAAAATATTAAAATGCTCGTTCCGTTACACAATTGATCCGATAAATAGGACTGATGGTCTTGTAAGAAAATGATCCGGATGACTTTCTAGGAAGCAATATAAAAATAATCAAAAAAAGCAAATGTTTGAATGTCTTATAAAGACTCAGCTCTATTTTTATGATCAGACCAAGTTGACATCTTTGTAATAATGGGAATTCTCCGGAACAAAAAACATATACCAGGGGTATACGAGTGAGCTTAAATCAGCTGTTTGGTCATAGATGGCGTGAGTGTACTAGTCGTAACAAAAAAATAGTGGTGCAATATGGTAACACTGCGGACTTTCCCTCTGCATCACTTGTATGTTAGTCTCTCCTTAATGTGCAGTACAAATTTCAACCTGTTCTAGTAAATATGATAAGTGAAGTTGTATTTTTGTGTCTTGGTTGCCCGATATACACATTCAGCATGGATTACTCTAAAGAACATTTACCAGAATCTTAGGTTCATAAAAACTTTATTACTGGTGCAATTAATTAAAAACATTATTACCAGTTAAGCCTTTAAAAAAAAGGTAATAAATTGAATAGAAAATTAAAAATTTATACATCATGAAAGTCTTACAAAAATAAGCAACTGCCGATATGTCCAGCTACGGAAATAATGGTATCAGGTACCTAAAAGTTTATAAATTGAGTTTCGACAGTTCATGGTTTAGTATAAAAATAAATTGTGAATAGCACAACATCTATACAAAGACTATATATGATAAGTCAGTGATAAATGTAAAATATTTTTTTATTTATGACAGACTTATCATATATAGTGATTCTTATTCACAATTTCGAAAAATAAGCTATACAAAATTTTACAAATATCTGTCTATTAGGTTAGTTTTGGCAGCTATAGAAAACAAATAAGATTTATTTATTTTTATTAATACAAAAGCTGATAAGGAATGTGATTCACAATTACATACTAAAAACCAAAGGTTAGTTAAAACAATGGCATTTTACTTCTGAACATACACCAAAGAAGGCAAAAAGAGTTCTATTAACATTTGAATAACGAAATCATGACGTAAACGGCTCCATTGGGCAAAGAGAAAAGTACTATAATAATATGACAATGTACCTACACATTTATCATAATTTTTAACAGCAAAATAAATCCTCAAACATCGTTTTCTCCGAATTTGGATCCTTGCTATCTATTAGTATTTCTAAATATGACAAAAATGGCTTCAAAATACTTCTGTACCTACAACTGAGTCCTATTTTATAGACTTTAATAAATTATACTACACGGATGGAGCAAAGAAGTTAGAATATTATTGGATAAAGTGTATTTCGTTAAAAAAAAAACTATGTTGAAAAATGAATCAATTTTCTTTCAATAAATATATTCTTTGTTTCAGTTATCATTTACACACCCGCTCCGGAATACCGACGGAACCTGGGCAAAAACGGATAAACAGAAAGCCGACATCTTCGGCAAACACTTAGAAAACATCTTTAAACCTCACGAAGATGTCCAAGACATTCTGCATGACGAACAAATATTCCGACATATATCAACTCAGTTGCCCATAAGTCCACCTCCTAAGTTTTTCACTCCTTCCGAAGTTAAATTCACAATAGAACACCTTTCCAATAAAAAAGCCCCAGGATATGACCTAATAACTTCAGAAATTTCCAAAAAAAAACCCTCGTCCTTATAACCTATATTTATAATAGTATCCTCCGCACATCATTTTTTCCTTCCCTGTGGAAGTTTTCCAAAATTAAGATGATCCCAAAACCCAATAAGCCCAAAAACCTTCCTACCACATATAGACCTATAAGCCTCCTTCCCATGTTATCAAAAATCCTAGAAAAATTAATCCTAAAACGCCTTTATCCCATTTTTGAAACCGAGGGTGTCATTCCTCAGCATCAGTTTGGATTTCGACCTGAGCATTCCACTATCCAGCAGTGTCATCGCGTAGTCGACTACATAGCGTGTTCGCTAGAGCGAAAGGAATACTGCCCAGGCGTGTTTCTTGACATTTCGCATGCTTTCGACCGTGTATGGTACCCTGGATTGCTTTGGAAGTTGCAGCGAGTCCTACCCTTGGGTTATTTCTATATCCTTAAATCTTATCTCTCAGACCGATATTTTCAGGTAGCTGAAAATATGGAGTACTCTGATATTTATCCAATTTCCGCCGGTGTCCCTCAAGGAAGTATCCTAGGTCCTATCCTATATAACATTTATACCCATGACATTCCTTGCCACAACAACATCCTAACCGCAACATATGCTGACGATACAGCCATCCTGACACATCACAAAGATCCTTCCCCAGCCATTAGTATACAACAGAACCATATCCACTCCTTAGAAACTTGGTTCAAAAGGTGAAGAGTGAAGGTAAATGAGCAAAAATCTGCTCATGTAACTTTTACACTCTGCCGACAACAAATTCGCGACAGAACCCTAAACGGTAGAATTATTCCACAAAAAAATAGCGTACGTTACTTTGGACTTATATTCGACAAACGGTTAACCTGGAACCTTCATACGAAAACTAAAAGACGTGAACTTAACGGACGATACAAACAGTTATTACGTCTCCTAGATAGGAAATCAAAACTTACGACAACAAGTAAACTATTACTATACAATACGGTTCTGAAACCAATATGGACATATGGTCTAGAACATTGGGGTTCGACTAAGCATTCCAACTCCCGTCCAATCCAACACCTACAATCCCGAATCCTTCGTAAAATTTTCAATGTCCCCTTTTATGTGCGAAACACTGTTATCCACCGTGACCTAAAAGTTCCATTTGTTCGTGAAATATGCATCTCCCGATACAAAAAATTCCATTCGAATCCATCCTTCCACCCTAATCTTTTAGGAAGGGAACTTTTCACTCCCACCCTTCCAGTATACACCCATCGACGTTTAAAACGGCGATGGCCGAGATATTCTCTAAAATTATAAGTGGTTTCCTCCACATGTCCTCAAGTCCATGTATATTCCCGTAAAAAATCTGCTTGTTACTAGCATAAGTAGTTGTAGATAACATTTAAAATAAAAAATAAAAAAATAAAAAATTATCATTGACTTATCATACTGCCCTTGTGCTATGCAGAATTATAGAATATCTGATAAATTTTTTTTTACAAAAAAAAGTACCAAAAATAATATTTTTAAGATTTAGATACCGTATCTATTTTATTAGAATATTTTAAGAAGAAATATAAAAGTAACTTCATAATTTACTACTAACCATAATATGATATGGTCAAGTTACTCAAAAAAATAATATAATTAATTGACCTTATCGTTAATTTAACAATCTATTATTATTAATAATCTGACATTTGACTTAAATGACATAAGCTAATTTATATAAGCTACTAATACTAATTGTCTCTTCCAAAAAAAATTAATAATTTTCACAATATTTTTTTCTATTAACGATAATAATAAATATCATATAAAAAATAGGAAAATAATAACTATGATACGAGAATCAGAATAATTCGTTCTTTTTTTTTTATTGAATTCTGTGATTTTTATTAATTTCTCTCTTATACTAGATTTTTTTTTTTTAAATAAATATCAAAGTAATAAATCAATAATAATAAAAAGACGATTTAAAAGTAATAATATATAAACAAAATAAACGAAATGATAAAACCATTAAATCTTAAGTAAATTTTTGCTCATTTGTCTCGTAATTCTCGTTGGAATGATTTTGTATAAAAAGCATACGTGCCCGACTAAGAATAATTGCCGATTTCTGTATTTATCCAATGGGCATATGTGTGATCATGACTATCTAATATAATCCAAGCAATCAACACATCCATTAGTCATTCACTAATCCTAGATTCCTGAAATCACTTTTATAATTCATTTCATGGTTACCCCAAGTCGGAGATATTGCAGACAAACTGCGCGACCCAAACTAAGCCAGGTAATAATAACTGACGGATGGTGAATATCGGAGGACATTTAGGTTAATCTGTAGACAGATTCCGAGTTGGCCTATCATTCTTCCACGTCAATCTACCATGACTGTTTACCTTATAACCTTTACGATAGTCGTTTTCCTAGCTTAACTCACCCTAATGCTTATAACGACCGACAACAAACTTACACCTTACCGAATGTTCATGAAATTTAATGGCTGTCCATTCCCATATACAATATAATTCTAGAAAGTATTTATTTATTTTTTTGTTAGTAAATATTTTTTCTTTTGTTACTATAAGAAATACTATAAGAAAAATGGAAGAAGATACCGAAATTGTAGGAAAGACAGGAAAGTGGCAATTAAAGATTAGAGCTAATCACAGAGTAGTTAATTGAGAATACAAAGAAGAAATTCAAAAGTAAAAGCATCAAAATTGAAGATTAGAATGGAAATTCCTCTTAAATGAACTACTAGTCCCTGAGTTGACTGATCGAAGAGATGACCACAAGGTATGGCCTAGTTTTAAGGAAACCGAAATCGTATAACTTTTGTCACAAATCAGTTAATTACTCACGTCCGAACGAAATAACATAGCAAATCATATTACACAATTGTCCATGCTTTGGTTACCGTTTGGCACATCTCAATAAACTCGTACCATGTGACATCTCCGACAGATTTGTGTCTCTTCCAGGATTTCCAACTCGGTATTTATTAGTGAACGAAGAATCAGCGCTACGTAACTATAGTTTTGAAATAGATTTTGTGTTATTGTTTGTAATGCTGTCTGATGTTAATCAATCAGTGTCAGTACCAATGTGACTATAATTGACTCTTTTATCATTCCTTCGGGTTTGGCCACAGCGCTTTCCATAGCCACTGTGCATTAGTATCAGCCAACTAATATATGACATTGTATTAGTATCAGCTAACATAAGCCGCTCTAGCATTACAGAAGCGATGACATGAGCAGAAAGAGAAAAGGAGTTGGGAAAAGTAAGAGTATATTCATATGGCCGCCAATCAAATACCGCAAAATCCCCACGAATATTCATATCAGAATTTTGCAGTTATCCTTGCCCGACTATTCGCCTAGATTTTGTTTATTATATTTTCCATTTTAGTGGCATGTCCTGCCAAGAGCAAATATGTTCGTCCTTTTGAGATTGTGTTTATGTTAAATTCATTCAGAACAAAAACTGGACTGAATAGTATGAGCTTGGATCCTATTCCCATTCCCACATTTCAGATTCATATTCATAACCGATTTTATAGAAGTATTTCGCTCCAACATGTACTTGATATGTTCATGACTAGTCTAACTAGCGCTAGTAACCGTAATCAGTTATCGCAGAGATAGGCTTCAGCAACAAAACTACCATTCAAACTCAACTGCATTCAATATGATTTGACTATACACTCTAAACGAGATACAGTCTAGTAGGTCCATGTGCGAATAGTTTGTTGTTCGTTAACAGGAACTGGGCCCAAATAGTGCTCGATGGGATCAAGCATTCATCTCATTGGCGAATGTTCTGTAAATCACATCACTGTACGAATCCTTACGACGTGTCGCGACGCGCCAACAGTGGCATTTTGAGGGGCATCATCGCCACAAGGGATGAGGCTTAGAAGTCTAGCCAGACTAAAGGGTCAAACATCTATATAAAATGATGAACCACCAAATAGATGGAGTATGGTGGAATTTAATTAATAAACGAATTGCTTTCAATGGCGTCGGCCTGTTGTTTTATCTTCTGTCGAGACAATCAATAGGAACTTCCTAGTTAAATTGTACAAAACACCATTAGCAGCATAGAAACACAGACAGCATCCAGCTTCATTCACTTATACCTCAGTAGATGGATTCGTTAATAGATAGACGGATCGGTGGGGTAGAATAGACGAACGAATAAATTGATGGAGCGATACATAGGTAAGTAGCTAGATGGATGGATGGATGAATAAATTTTTGGATGGATGGATGGATACATGAATGAATAGATAGATTGCCGGTCAAATGGCTGGATGGATGATTTTATACTACAGTACAGGAATGCACACGCCAAAAATAGATTGTTCAAATAAGTTGTTGTTTTGGTAAAATTAGGCAAACTAATTTCTGATATAATTAGCATAAAGTTTTACGCATGAAATAATAATTAAAATTTTCTTTATATTTTATATCAAAAATATTTTATGCATTATGTTAACGCTTTTATACTATTAAATGAAACTGAATTTTTAAATAATAAATCGCTATAAGTAAATTTTTTTTTTTTTGATAAAGTTAAAATGTACTTTACGGAAAAATCATAAGCGAATAAATTTTTAAGGTAATTAAAAAAATTGATGATATTTTTTTAAAATCAATCACGTAATACTGAAAAAATTATTATTTATTTTTTCAATAATAAAAATTAAGAAATTTTATTCAAAAAAAGAAGGGAAAAAGAGGATTTTTTTTAATGCGTTACGAAAACTGGAATAACGCAATTTAGAGCAATGGTGCGTTATCAAATGTTGTAATAAGATTGGTGAGTCTGCGAGTTTTAGTTATGAAATGCTGCTGGAAGCCTTATCGAGAGTACAACTTGTCGGTGGTATAAGTCATGTTTGAAGAGCCGAAAAGCAGTGGAAGATGTACCTCGCTAAATTAAAAAAATTGGGGAAAATGTGGGACGAGTTGGAGCTCTTGTGCGGGTCAGACTATTGATAAACATTAAAGCTGATGAATAAGTCCTTGAAAGGCTAAGAAAAATGGTTTTTCGCGGCAGATCAAACATTCCAAACACTTGGATGCTCCAATGCCTCTTATCACATGGCTATCTCCACGTGTGAGTTTTCGTTATTCTACAAGACCGAAAATCACTTGAAAGGATTTTAACATTCAAGGGAGTGTAACCAAGAAGCTGAAGATAAATCCAGTTAAAGCACTTCTCTTGGACGGCTAATTAAAAGCCGCCCAAGGGAAGTGTTTTAAAGTGGATAGTAGTAAAAGGATATCATCTCAGTAATGTCGATAATATATAAGGAAATCCATTATTTTCGTAAAAAGAAATCCATTATTTTTGCATTAAATTGAAGGTTTTATTTAGCATAGATAGAATGATACGATTTAGGTCAAATATGCACCGTTTTGTTCGATAACTTGTTGCCATTTTGGAGGTAATTTCATAATGCCTCTCTCATAGAAACCCTCGTTCCTATGGGCAAAAAACTGGGACAGTCGATTTTCACAATCTTCTCTTGAGGCGAATTTTTCACCTGCAAAATCATTCGTCATAGACAGGAAGAGGTGGTAATCACTTGGTGCCAGGTCCGGACTATAAGGTGGATGCATAAGAACATCCCAACCAAGGTCCCGGAACTTCTGGCGAGTCACTATCGATGTATGCAGCCTGGCGTTGTCCTGATGGAACACAATTCCTCCCCTATTGGCCAAAGCTGGCCGCTTCTGGGCGATTGCTTCATTCAGATGGTCCTATTGTTGACAGTATAGGTCCGAATTAAGAGTTCGGCTATAGGGGAGCAGCTCATAGTAGATGATTCCCTGCCAGTCCCACCAAACACACAGCAAAACCTTCCTGGCTGTCAATCCTGGCTTGACCACCGTTTGCGCCGGGTGACCGCGATTTTACCACGACCGTTGTCGCTTGACGTTGTCGTAAGTGACCCACTTTTCATTACCAGTAACCATCCGCTTCAGAAATGGATCGATATTTTTGCGATTCAGCAGCGATTCGCAGATGGAAATTCGGTCAATGAGGTTTTTTTGCGATAACTCGTGTGGCACCCATACACCGAGCTTCTTTTTGTATGCAGCCTTATTTAAGTGGTTCCAAACGGTTTTTGTGCAATGCTTAGCTCCTGGGCAATCGAAACAGTGCTTACGTGACGATCGGACTCGACGATTTCCATTATTTTATCGACATTTTCGACAATTGGCCTTCCAGAGCGTGGTGCATCTTTGACATCAAAATTACCGGAACGGAATCGACGAAACCAAATTTGCGCATGATTGACTGGTGACATTGTCAGCTGCCTGGCTTGCGTTTTCGTCTTTATCGAAGAAAAACTGTAAAATATGGCGTATTTTCTCTTTGTTGGTGTCCACCTTTGACGCGTGCTAAAATAATACTGAGTCAAGTAATCACAAAACTGTATCAAAAACTTTTTTAGTACAAAATCTTATCTTTCTAACGCTATCTAGTGCAACCCGATCGCACTTTTACAACGGGAGATACAGACTCCTAAAGCCATCTATTGGCAAAATAATGGATTACTTTTTATATAAATGAGTTTTATCGAGGATCTGGTTAAACCCTTCCAAACTGCTACGAAGAGTAGAACCAGCTCCTTACCCACGTTAAACCAGCCCCAACTTCCATAGAAGATTTAGTTTAAAAAAAAAAAGTACTAACGCTAAAGCAATTATGAGTATCCCTGTCCCAAAAAGGCTGAAGAGAGAATCACTGATTATTATTACTTGGAGAAACCGAGTGAGGTAAGGTATTCCACTTTCGAATTGAACGGTTGAAAAAATAATCACTATAATTCGTAGTATGTCCAAAAAGGAGATTCAGGATAAATTGCTGTGCGGAACTAGTATTACAATAAAATAAATTATGGGACGAAACGCAACTAATTATTTCACTGGAATGCTGGTTTTAGAAAATATGATTTAATTAGAAAAGACAGGAGACATTATGCTAGATTTTAGATTCCATCTGTTGTAGAAGACGCTTTGGGCCCGAAATTTAATATTACCAAATAATATAATATAATATAATATTAAAACTTTAATATTTTATCGCATTTTTGGTGATATTAACTATGGCGGTTACTTCAATGAAGGCTGACAATACCATACAAATTAAGAATGGAAAGTTTTTCGGTTTCAATTATGCAAGTCATATTCAAGGATAATGGTTAGTGATTTCTTATTAGAGGGAGGAGATAGTACGTTATTTTAGATGTAATAAATTCCATTCTATCCTTTACGTCGGAAAACGAATATGAACAACTGGAGATACTATAATCAACGAAACCATGGTTGGATTAGAGGTACCAAACAGGAGATCATATATGAAAATACCAATAAGGGTTAAATTTTAAACAGATACCAGCATATACTTTATGTAGTTAAAAAAGTATTTTTCTATAATACATATAACAACTTGAGATAAAAGAGTTACTTACACTAGTAATGCAATTAGTGATTTTTTAGGGTCAAGTCATATAAAAATACTCCAAAAGCATAAACACCTAAGAACTGCACCAATTTGCAAGAAGAACAATTTTTTTGAAAAGTGCGAAAAGATTGAATATTTCGTTTTGAGGAACCATTGAAAAATTTGTGATTTTCGTCAAAAATTTAACTTTTGTAATTTGCTGTTTTTTAGGTCCAAATAATACAGAAATACTCAAGATACGCCAGCACATAAAAACTACATCTATTTTTCGAGAACAAAAATTTCTCCAAAAAATACTAAAAAAAAAAAATATTTTCGCGTTGGGAAACCATTGCAAGAACTGTGCCATTTTTTTAGGTTCAAACAAAAAAACAAAATACCCATAATGCGTAAACTCCTAAAAACTCCATCAACTTATGCAGAAATTTGCGAGTACAAAAATTTCTCAAAAAATACGTAAAAAATTATTATTTTCGCATTGCACTTACACAAATTGACGATTTTTTATGTCTAAATAATACTCAAAATTCATAAACTCCGAAATACACACTATTTAATTTATCATCTTATGGGTTTTGTCCTTTTTTATGTACACTTTTAGTATAACTCGTTAATCACCCTTCTAATGACACATGCTCGTACCACTTTGAATTATTAAAATTATTCATTTTAATATATTGGGTTGTTCGTTTTATTACGAAATTACTTTCCGAACAACCCAATAGTTTATTTATTGTCAATTTGTTCAACTGATGACAGCACACTTCAGAATTGATCGTTGTATTGCTCGGTAGAAGCTCAAAATAAACGATTCCTTTGAAATCCCACCAAACCGTTTTTGATAAATATTGGCTTTCGAAGTGCTTTGAGCCGGTTCATCTTTTCTACTCGAGGATCTTTTGCGCTTCACATTGTTGTAGATAACCCATTTCTCATCCCCAGCAATAATACACTTTAAAAATAGATTGTAAAGGTCAATGGCACGGTACAAAATTTTTTCCCGTAAGAAGATGAGGAACCCATATATTGAGCTTCGAGATTGAACATAGCCGTTTCAAATGATCATGAACAGACGAATTCAATAAATTTAATCTCTCAGCAATCTCACGAGTCTTATTTGCTGGTTTGAATCAATTAATGCCTTTATTGTGTCTTCATCAGCTTCAGCTAGCCTTCCAGAACGTGGTGCATCTTCGAGATCAAAATTACCGGTAAGAAATTTCGCAAACCAGTTTTGGCACTGGCACTCACTTAATACATCGGATAATTATTTTCTTGCTTGGACAGCATTTTTATCTTTTCTATAGTAAAAACCTAAAATATGCCGAAAATGCTGTTTTTCACTTTCCATATTTAAAAGGGTATCAACCAAAAACTAATATGCGGAATCAATCGAATTCTTTCACAAGTAAGCGCTGCTATATTAGGTGTCAAAATACATATTATTATTATTAAATGGCTTAAGTATGAAGTTGGTTATGAAAAAATATAATTAAATCTTCTGTTGGAAAAAAACGATATTACTTTCCGAACAACCCAATAGTTAAAAGTTGTTTTTTTTTTGCTAATTTTTAAATGATATTGAAATAATAAAAAAAATTTAATGTTTTATTTAAAATTTAATCTTCTTCATCATCATCATCAACCGGGAGTTCGATCCAGACGGCCTGAATCAAAGAACTCCAGATGTCCCGGCTACTATACAGTAGTATGTAACCAAAAACTTCTATACAAAATCGATAAAGCAAGCCTTGCTATGTCAGATATCAAAATACAAATAATTATGCGGCTTAAGTGTGAATTTGGTTTTGAAACAATTCAATTAATTCTTATTTCGTTCCGTTACGAAACTACTTTCCGGACAACCCAATACATATAGTATTTTTCAATATATGAATGAGAGTCAAAATTATTTTTAGGGATTATTTTAATACTATAAATTATAGTTGATGACAATTTTTATAATAATTTTAGTTTTATTAATTCCAACTGAATAGAAATAAAATGATTCAATACGAAACAAAAAGAAATTGTATTAAAAAGGAGAATAGTCCTACCTGTAAAAAATCACCAAAAACAATAGAATTTTTCAATTGAATTAAGGATACTCTCTTAATTGGTGTTACTTTCTTATATCGACCTTTTGTTATAGGACAATATAGAAAACTAAATTGAACATTTTTGTTTTAAATGAAAATCAATTCTTATTGTTGAGAAAATTTTACGAAATAAATAGCATCAAAAATAGTGAGTATTTTGAAGAAAAAATGGATGGTTCCATTCTCTGTATTTATCGTTATCAGTTGTTTCATAGAGCGGAAGGTAAATTTCTTAATGGAATTTATTTTTTTCTGTCATTTATTTTTTATATTTTGGTTAATTTTATTTTTGCGACCTTAATTGAATTCGTGCAATTTGAACTAATCTAAAGACTAATTAGAATTGTGGCTTGAAAACAAAAGGAAATGTAATTCAGTAAAATCTAAAGCTGAAAATGAAATTTTCTTTTATATTGGACATTAGACAGCCGCCAAAGAAAATATTAATGATGATACCATAGTAATGTGGCATTGTTATATGAATGAATGGCAATGGGTATTTCTTTAACTGATCCCATTTATAAAAGGGAATATCTCTATTTATGCTATATGGGCTAAGATTTATTCTAAGGTATAATCTTTATCCTTAGATGCATTTGGTACAATTGTTTATTATTTCATTGAAGACTGGTTGGTTGATAGGCTCTTTGGCGACAACAACAACAATAATATAAGATCGGAAATTTCACTCTTACAAGAAGGATGATGGGAAATTTGTGCCGTATTAGACAAGCAATTGTCTCTGTATTATTTGTAATTATATAACCTTACCTTCTTAGTTTGATGTATAATAATTAGTCTTCTTCGAAACGACAATACCTTACGATTAAACTGATTGAACAGATAAGACCGATTATCCATTTATCGGAAATATTATCGAAATTAATTGCCAAACTTAACGCTTCAGTGCTTAAAGGTATGAAGAGTTCTATACTCGATTTTGCCATCACACCTTTCTATCTTTAATCCAATATTAACGAGATGTGGGCTCATATTAAAGAGAATAGTTCAATGATATGAGTTCTATGGATTATATTCAATAGTAAAATATTGTATCATAACACTACAGTTTGACTCATTGAAGGATATTAACTGATATGTGACATCGCGGATAGATACTATCACGTCAATTCAAGCTGTAACAATATCATTTTGGCTAACTAACTTAGTATGTAAAGGTATGTACACATAGGCTCAGCTAAAACTTTTATGCATCGATATATGTAGATATGGCCATTTTGTGGGTATAGGCAATATATGTTATATATTTGTCTGAACATCCTTAAAATTACCTTATAGATGCTTAGAAGAAGGAACATCCAAACGGGATAAGTTTTATGAACATAACATAACGACAATATTTTATGATAATATTATTAATGTACAAATGACTCTACCATTTCTATAAGCTATAACAAGATACGACAAGTGGATGGTTTGGTTGAATTTCCGGTAAGATCAAATTTCCAGCGAACGATATTTATTTATGTAGCACTCGTAACACTTGTCTCAAATAATATTATACAAAAACTATCATATTTAAATATAGATGCATAACGTAATCTATATAAGTATATAATATATGAATGTAAAAACATTGTAATATTCCTTATTGTCTCGTCCAGTCTGTCATAGATACTATTATGTATGGTAAAATAGATTTAATTAGTATGTATACAAATAAATTTCTACCGAATAAATTAACACTGAAATATTAGAAATATTGCCTTTAGACATTTAGACTATATAGTTACGAAATATTATCCTTACTATCAAAATGCCTCGTATTATCACCGTAGTTATTTAGCTATACATACTATACTATTTAGTTTCTCAAATAAGTAAATAAAGACCAAAAGCCAAACAAATTATCCCAACAACATTTATGTAAACATATCCCATCCGGACTCATACACATATATACCATATGGACATTCATTTGTAAGACCATTTGCTAAACACTTAATTTTTTTGGCATGCTTAAATTTATGATTATTAGTAAAGTTTCAGCATCTAAGTGCACATTTTGTTTAAAATTGGGAAAATAATTGGAAAAAACCGCAAAGTCCTTATAATCGAAATGGTTATAGTTCTTTGGTAATTTTTATTTTTCATTTTTATTTTTAACAAAACTATCATAAAGTTTGTACAATTTTTTAATGTGGACAATAAAAGTCGTTAAATATTATGCTGGATGCAAAAACGAAAATTTTTTAAAAATTTGTATTTTTTTAATTAATTTTATAGAATTTTTTTTTATCAAAAAATTACTTATAAAATTAAAACATATTTAATATTTTAACAAGAGCTATTCACCTCTACCCCTCCCCCCCCCCCCCCCCCGGGCCATATGTATTTTTAAATTCTTTGGATACAAAAACAAAACTTTATACTATGAATACTGAGTGAGAATTTAAGTCATTTTACAAAAAGAATACATTTTCTACAATATTATTTATCAACTGATTTTCCACCGTCAACTTATACAGTTGCATTTGTAATAGTTGCATAAAGTACAGTTGCAGATGCACTTTTCATCATAATATTTTTGTTATTATTATTATTACAAATGATAATATATACACACATATATGCATACGATAGAATACATAAAATAATTTCTTGATTCGTGATTGTTAGTTGTAGGAAAGTTGTTGAAAATTGCACAGAGTTCATATGTGGGATGATGGGAAAACTTTTCACCCATTTTACTACAATATTTTCTCATCAATCCTTCGATATCAACCGTCTACAGGAGAACTTTTCATTTTCATCCATCATTTCCCTTTATTAACTCAGACCCATACATCATGAGGAAATTTGCCATCAACTATGCGGAATGACTGGCCATTAAAATGATAAATTTTCCGAATAATGAAATGGAATTGTCGACGTATGTATATTGTGGGCCTGAATTTTTCACATTTATTTTGAGTAAGTTGGAAATTTAACCCCATGACACACGAATGGCCATAACGACATCGTCACCGTCATTTTCATCATTGCTCTCTGTTCATGGCTTATCCATGTACTACATACACATTATTGCATAACTATGCACAGATACTACTGATATTTACGTATACAACTACTATTCCTATAATTATATTTTCTTCCTATAATATGGTTTCCAACCATTATAAATAATACTTCAATTGTAATTATATATTTTTTCATATTATTACAACTATTAAGAAATAATAGCATTATTTCTACCCTAATAATTGCATACATTCTATGGTAGACAATAACGAATAAAATGTGTAATAATAAAAATTTCAGACTATAAAATTCAGTATAAATGGATAACAAAATATATAAGAAATTATCGTAAAAGTTAGATAAACCGTAAATAGTAAAAGAAACATACGAACAAAAAGTATTTTTAAAGGATTACAAAATACTGCCTGGTGTATAAGCTTAAATCTGCTGTTTAGTCATAGATGGCGTGAGTGAGCGTATTAAGCTACCATAGGCACGCCATACTTTTTTTTATGAGTTTGACATCTGTCAACATGAATAAAGTGCACATTGTCAACAATTTCATACAACAACATACATTTTTCCTTTGGTAATCATGTCTAGTTTTGTGCCAGAAAAAGAGCATATGCGGGAAGCTCTACTTTTCTGCTTCAATTTGAAGAAGTCGGCTGCCGAATCGTATCGAATGCTTATGGAGGCTCATGGTGACAGTGCTTTATCGGAAACAACGTGCCGAGATTGATTTCGTCGGTTCGAAGACGGCAATTTTGACTTGTGGGACAAGAAGCGTGTAAATCGGCCTAGGAATGTTGAGGACCATCAATTGCAAGCTGTTTTGGATGAAAACGATACCCAATCGGAAAATGGGTGCCTCATGAATTAAACAATCGGCAGATGGAGCGACGCCAAAACACATGCGAAATCTTGCTCGCCAGACGAAAAAGAAAGTCGTTCCTTCATCGGATTGTGACAGACTATGAAAAGTGGACATATTTCGAGAATCCTAAACGCAAGAAATCGTGGGTTGATCCCGGCCAACCATCAACATCTTCCCCAACACCAAATCGCTTCCGACTGAAGAGGATGCTGTGCGTTTGGTGGGATCGGCAGGGTATCGTCTACTATGAGATGTTGAAATCTGGTGAAACTGTCAATGCTTACTGCAGCCACTAACAACTGATCAAATTGCATCGTGCTCTGCGTGAAAAAAGGAGGGATTATCAACAAAGACATGACAAGCTGATTTTCCTCCACGACAACGCATCATCGCACACGTCAAAAATGGTCCAAAACTACTTGGAGATACTCAACTGGGAGGTGCTACCCTACACCGCTTATATACCAGATCTGGCCCCTTCCGACAACCACCTGTTTTCGTTGATGGGCCACGCGCTCGCTGAGCAGCACTTCGATTCTTACGAAGAAGTCCGAAAATGGCTTGATGAGTGGTTTTCCTCGAAAGAGAAGGAATTTTTTTGGCGTGATAACCACAAATTGCCCGAGAGATGGGAAAAATTTATAGCTAGCGAGGGTAAGTACATTGAATAAATTTATTTTTGCTTTCTATGAGCAAAAATAAATTTATTCTATGATTTTTTTTAACTAAAAAACAGCGGATTTAAGCTTATACACCTGGTATATTAATGTCCGATCTGCATTAGGATTTAAGAAATTTTTCTGCTACAATAGCTCATAAAAAATTTCCGCTTCACAATCACTGGAATATTCAAAACCAAACAATTCAAAAATATCAGATGAACTTTTCGTAGGTCTTTTGAAACGAAGGCTTTTCTATTCAAGAATCGGTAAATTAGAGTTTTTTCTTGTTTCTTACTCCTTTAAAAAAAATGTAAATTCAGAAACTAAAATTTGAGTACCATTTTAAGGCCATGTGCCATAATTTCTCTTCAAAGTAGTTGTCTTGAGCAGTTATACATTGGCGGAGGAGTTGATTCCTGTCTTCGTAGCAGTGATGGAAGGCTTACACTGAAATTGCCTTCGTTTCCTTGGTTGTACACTGTTGGATATTATCCGACAATCTAAAGTAGATATCCGACAGTAGATATGCCGTGGGTGGCAAATGTTATATTAAAAATAATAATCACATGATTATCCCTACGGGAGTTGGTGCATGGTTGAAAAATAAGTCCGAGCAGTGACTAGGAATTTACAAGGAACTTTAATTGGTACCACGGGAATCGATAAGCTTTCTGTGTTCGGTTTTAGTGAGGTGCTTCGGCACGCGTGGTGGCTGTGGTTAAAACCTACACCGCGCGTACGATCTCCGGATCGCCAGCAGGAGATACTGAAAATTATCTCGGGCGCTGTCACCGCTAATAACAGCAGAGGTTTAAGTGGCCCTCACCACAAGCATTTGGAGTAATCAGCTTGTAATTGATAACTGACTGCTAACTATCAGTTATGTACATGCGTTGATTGAGCGTATCTTAATCCCTATAGTCGGAGGCGACTGGCGCTATTATGTCTAACGACCGGTGTAGCACCATTAAATATAGAGTACATAATTATCCACAGTGCTAAGATTGTTTTTTTTTCAGGAATAAATTGTTTTTTGAGCTTGAGAAATGACGGAGGCAGGGAAACCAATGGAATATTTTTCCCTAACAATACTCGTTGATGAATTTGGTCGTGTGAAAATGAGCGTTGTCATGTTGAAGTATCCGACTATCCATAATGGCCGATCTCACACAAACAACCGGTATTTTTGAGCCTTTAAAGGACTCACGCATCAGTTTTAATGTCTGACAGCTCTCAATCGTTCCATATTTCTATTAGTTGTTTATGTTGAAGTCCTTCCTGATTGAGGTTCGTCTTCCACTACTTCTCAAGTCTATGAAAATACTTTATAACCTTTATGTCACCAAAAAAATGTGCGTTCTTGATAAGAAATGCTCCCTATTTATAAGTCATAAATAAATAATACAAAATTTGATGGCACACTGTTGCTCCAAATTTGTCTATTCGGTTTTTACTACAACAATACAACTTCCCATTCAAAGTTCCTTTTTGTCCTCACTTAATACGTCCAAATGCCAGTAACATGTCAAAGGCAAATCGAGGCAACATTTAACCGCTGTATTCGATCAGCTAGTGGAGCGCACCGGACTTTCTCAATGGTCGTAAATCTCTCCACACATTACCTTTAAAAGTCCCACCTAAACCTCATTTATGCTGACCTTTGTTTTCCTAAAATCTTTTAAAATAAGTTATATTTACCTTCTGCTCAAAAAGAAGTTCATCCCCGCTTTTCTTCATGATATCTTAAATATAAAAAAAATACATGCACTCTTTCTCTTAACTACCATACTCCTCTACCATACCCAGATTGGAAATCATATTTAGGAATTAAGTTGAGAGTGTCTACGACCCTAAGAAGAAACAAAAAAAAACGCCGGGTAGGCGTCACAATTCCAAAAAAAAACAACAAAGAAACAAAAAAAAACGCCGAGTAGGCGTCACAATTCCTGTGAGCAAATAAAACGGTAGTTGAGACTGAAACTAATCTCTCCAAACCGCGTAGTAGAATACAATCAGTTTTAGTGACAGTCTCGCAGCCTTGGAGACCATTCATGGCTCATCAGGTGACCTGGAGCTCAATGTGACCCATCGTAATCTATTAAATAATATAAACGTCGAATTGAATTGTACTGCAGGTAATATTAATATTATGGGCACTGAGTGGGAGAAGGGTCTCCACAATCCCGTTAGCACTGTTATTCTTAACTTGTCATATATACTAACTGAATGGCATTTAACACCTTTGGCTACAATATTTACTTCCATACATTGGTCAAACGTCAGAAAATCAATCTACTCAACAATCATTCAGAAATTCTGGATAAGGCATCTTTTCAGAATCCATATTGATTACACCACACCTACTCATGGATTCCTCTAAACTTGCCATTCCTGTGGTATTCAACTTGATATCTGCTATAACTTCTTCTATTGTGAAACTCCTAGACCCAATTGAATTCCATTTCCTGTCTCTATTTTGAACCATTTTAAACATTTTAATTCGCTCCACAATATTTAACAATCTCTAAATCTCTCAATTAACTACCGACCAGTTCCATTAAGGAAACTGGTAATAGAAACTTACTCGAGACATGAAGTTGCCAAATACCGTCATGGTTTTGATACAAAAAAATTGCTCTGGGTCTTATTTTGGAGACCTTATAACAACAACAAAAAGAAAAAAATACAACTTTCCTTATGACAATCTATAGGGCCACGTAGTTACCGAACGAGGTTGTACTGGCGCATTAAAGGGATTAGGGTATACTCTCTATGTAAAGAGGAAGTGCACAGTGTTGCTAGATTGCTCTCTGTATTATTAGTTTTCCACCGCACTTTTTTTTAAATAAAAAATAAGTTATTGCAACCTGTTAAGAGTTTCGGATCTACCTTTAGAACGGCAAATATTTAGATCAAAATGTACGCTTCAAATTTAATAGGCTAAATTATGAGCATGCTAACTCCTAATCTATAAAAGAGCACTTCTCATTGGCAAAAATATTATGAAAATTATCATATTTTAAATAAGAATAACAAAACTATATGGAATGTTTTAAAGAATACTTAAAATTTCTTTTTTCAAAAGTTTCGTAAAGTAATCACACTTAAATAGATTGAACACTAGTGGCTGTAATAGTTGTCGTTCGTTGTAATACTCTCTTCTAGAATAAAAAACTAATTTAAAAAAAAAATCTATTAATTTGAAATTATCAAAACGACATGAAATACAATTATTATTTCTCAAATTTAAATTCTATCAATACTATTAGGCATGTTGCAAAAGTACGAAAGCGAATATGTAATTTTTTTTTATATAACACTTCGTTTTTTTATAAAAAGAAATCCTTTAGTTTTTAGTTTTGGTTATAAATTTTCAAAAAAAGAAGAAGAAGAAAAATCTCTTTTTTTTTGCTTAATAAAATAGAATTTTAGATAATTTTTTTTTTGTCAAGTTTAATTTTTAAATCATTTAAAAGTCTATAAATTCTCCAGTACTTCTTTTTAAGTCTTTAGGAATTTATAGCAAAACAATTTTTCACATGAGGACATAAAATAGTCTAGAAAATGAAGAGGAAAATTGAAAACCACCCTCAAATCGATGCCACAAATTCGACAATTTCCAATTCCCTCATCTACCAAATCGGTACAACGGTTTATGGTTTCTTACGACTATTTACGAGCTAAGAAACAATATCAAATAGTATTGTTAATATATAGAAATTCAATGAGTATAGAACATATTATATATAGTAGCTCTTAGTAAACAAATACATCCATTGTACATGAGTAGTATATAAGTGGTAGTATAGAAAAATTTTAATCGCTTTTTCTTACATTTTTATTGGACTTTTGTAAGTTTTTTGCTGAACCAACCATCTAAATGTACTAAAATAGTGAAAATAAAGTAAAATCGTCTAAGAAATTGTTCTTTCTGAAATACAATAAAATTTTCGAACTGACTAAGAAATTCGATTTACTCTCCCATCATCCAACTCTGCTCGTATTCATGCATTCATGGTTAAGTGGAATTTTTTTGACCATGTCTTCTTCTATTGATGATAGTCTAGAAAATTTAGCCAACAAAAGGCTATAAAGACATTATTTTCCAAAAAAAAAAATGGGGAAGAGAAGACGACAACGCAAAGGCAACAAAAAAAAAATCGAACAAAACCATCAATAATAGTAATATTATCATTTGTTAGTATTTGTTTTTCATCATTTCTCTATAATAATTTTCTTTTTGCTTATATTTTCCTTTAACTTGTTTCCTTTTTCGATTAAAAGGATTTTCATTACCCACAAATGTAACTGGAATTTATATAATGTATAAAAAAATATTCGTAAACCAATAAAGGACTCTATGTAGATATAAAACTCTACGTAAAAAAATATGTCCTTATATACAGTGGACATGCGAAAATTTCGCCCTTTTTATGAATAATAAAATTCTAACAACTATCGAACTTATATAAATATTATACTCATTTTAACTATCGAAACATAAACTTCACGTAGTTTTATTTTTTTTTTTTAAAAGGACTTTTTTTTTGTTTTTCTATTGGAACTATTATGTTGATTATTAAAGAATTCTAGAATTAAATAAAAGAAACCAAATTATAATCATGGAACAATTTATGTAAAGTTACTATACTCAAGGACTCGTGTATGTATGGATATAATGAAACAGAATAAAATATCCTCGAAAAATACCCTAATATGTTATTATTAAATGGAAACAGGTAAAAAAAGAATCTAGAAAATACTATATATGGATTAACACCACCTAAATGGATAGCAAAAAATAAAATAAAAAAGCTACAAAGGATAGTTGAAGACACCTTCCTAGTCTAGATGTAAAGATGTGATTCCAATTTTATTCCCATTGATTGGATTCCAGAAATTACTTCAATTCAATATTTTTAGAAAAGCCCCAATTTTCTCAATTCAATATGTTTATGCTGTTTATGTTTACTTGTTCAACCTTTTATCGAGAGTAGTAAGTGAGGGGGAGGAAGGTATTTTCCAAAAGCAAAACTAAGTACAGAAATCTAAAATTGACTGCTACTAGTCAATGACATTGTATAGAGTTGGGATGTTAAAGGATAAAGTAGATGAAAATTAGATTATAAAAAATATAAACACAAACACCTAGTTAGGTAGTAATTTAGTTAATAAAATAATAAAAAGAATATCTTCACTCTACACCATTTCAAGAAAATAGAAATTACCAAGCATACCATACTCATTTGAAGATAAATGAATAGGAATTATAATTTGGATCGAATGGCAAACAGGGTAGACATGTAATTTGAAAAAGGTTACACTCAATATAAGTAATCAAAAAAAAAAAAATACAAATCAAATTAGCATTGTTATATTTTTCTTCTTCCCCTACAACTAAATTTCGAAATTTATTATATTCAAAATTTATCCCTTAGGATAAGAAAAAATATTTATTGAAAATCCATTAAAAAGTATAAAAAATAATTCATATAACATTGACACAATACCATTAACCTTTAAGAATTATTTCACACCAGAACTTGTTGTGTTAAAAAAAAATACTACAAATGAACGTACAAAAAACTATATTAAAACCAATTTGGACTAACGCTCTTAAATTTTCGACATATTCTGAATCACTTAGCAATAAATTATATTTTCCAAAAATATAATGTTTACCAGTCTTTATAAGAGAAATTTATCTTGGTTTTCATTATTATTATCTTGGAAAAGATTTCTCTAAAATTGAGAGTGAGTACTCAATACCTGGGTAGGTAAGAAAAGACTAATACTGATTCGTTTTTTTTAAAATTAAAATTACTTAATGAGTAATTGATATTTTTCGATATAATATATTTCATAATATATCAATAATCGATATAATATATTTCATAATAGCCACGGACCCCTGTAAACCATTCATGACTAATCAGGTATTCTTGCGCGTCATAAGTTTAAAATGCCCATAAATAATAACATTTTTCAACACTACTCTACTTACACTCAAGTATGTTATTTACTAATAAATATCTCATAGCAAATAGATAAACCAATATCAATAGTTTTGCCATTTTGCAAATATAAACTCTTGTAATTAATACTAAATTATATCTTGATTCCATGAAAATCTTGGGTATTACCATTATTCGAGGTGGGATATGCAATCAGCAGATTAAAACACTATCAACCAAATCAACTTCTCATACTATATTTACAAATCCCACTTAACCCTAACCTATGAAAACATTTATTTTCAAATTGTCCCTCCTGCTCAAAAAAAAATATCCTCCCCTTTCTTAAT
This sequence comes from Atherix ibis, assembly GCA_958298945.1. Classification (NCBI taxonomy): domain Eukaryota; kingdom Metazoa; phylum Arthropoda; class Insecta; order Diptera; family Athericidae; genus Atherix; species Atherix ibis. Next base: position 43,837,351 of record OY282610.1, read on the forward strand.
TATCTATAAGTTGAAAATATATCGATCAACCTTTTCATGTATTTTTCATTATTATGAGCTGGCTTAAACACCAATCCGATCCATTTATTGGAACCTTTTCCTTGAATTGGTCGATGAATTGGGTAATTCCAGACTTTTATTCATAAAACTCTGTGTCGATGACCACATAATATCCTTTGCTGTCATCCAGCCGGTTGGCGATGAATATTGTGAGGTTAAGTGTGGAAACTTATCAAACAATCGTTCACTTCACAATCAATCTCACCAAACATCACAGTACAATCAGTTTTATCGATAGTTGATAGGCTTGGATGCCATTTGTGGCTCAGCAGTTGACTCGGTCTAAACGGCATTCGACATAACCTGCGTAACAACAAGAGTGAAAGGTTGCGTTCAATTCCAAATCATGTTGGTATCTTTGGCTTTGCGTGGGCTGATAAATTGGAGGGGGACGATCTTCAACATCCTCTTCTCACTGAAATTCCGAATGTGGCACATTAATTAAAAAATGGCTACCAACATCTTCAGCCAAGTGTACACAAATAGACTTGATTAACAATGGATGATTTCATTCCACGGATTCGTTAATTTCAAGCAACAACCATCACTATTCTCCATATTTTAAATTAATTTCACTTAACCCAAAATAGGATTGCTTCCATTGTGGAGCTTCTAGATCCAACGACTTCTTTTCCAAGGCCTCTCTTAAAAGATTTTAATATGCTACATAAAATAAAACTACTTTAAATTACTCCCTTCAACTAACCGTCTACCAGTTACAAAAAGGAAAAACGCAATGCTGATCCGCACATATCATGAAATCGTCAACTGGTCTCATGATCTTGGCGGTGCATCATGGCCGCTAGCTTTTGTCTCAGAAACCTAACAAGAACAACAAAAATTTTGTATTTTCAAAGCATAATGTTGTATCAACAATACCTAATAATCGATTTAACAAATACCATATAACAGGGGTGTTAAATTATATAAGCTCTCAGATCATATGATAATTTCGATAAAAGAGTGACCTAAAGTCTCCATCGCCTCCAACTAATCACTCCTAGCCATACGTAGACATACGAGGTCTGCTCAAAAAGTATAGCGAATTTTGAATTTCCGCATGTTAGGTATAATCGATTTTCGGTTTTTTTGTGGCATTATATTGGTACTCATATCTCTCACTTATGCCATTTTGAATGTTCAGTTAATTTTTGACAGCTGCTTTGCTTGCACGTGTTTTGGCTCTTCTTCGATTTTTTCCTATTCCAAAAAATGGATCAAAGAATCTGTATCACATTTTGTTTGAAAAACAAAACTAATTGCGCGAACGCATTCCAAATATTGACTGTAGCATATGGTGAAGCTACCTTGGACCGAAGCAACGTTTATCGGTGATACAAAATGTTCTCAGAGGGCCGAGAAGATGTGAACGACAAAAAGCCAAGTTCGGTCGAATGTGAAGGTTTTGCTTACAGTTTTCTTCGATTGCAGAGATGTGGTGCATCATGAGCTCTTGCTGCAGGGTAGAACTATCAATAAGGAATTACGCAAGTTGCGCGCACCAATCCGCTAGAAACGCCCGGATTTTTGGAAGAACAAAAATTGGCCTTTACACCATGATAACGCGACCACCATTTTTGGTGAAAATCATTATAAGCGACGAAGCAGACTTTGACTTGGTTGGCTTTGTTAATAAACAGAATAGCCGCTATTGAGGCACTGAAAACCCTCAACTGATACACCAAAGACCACCACACGTTCGTAGGGCCGGCAACATCATTGGGTCATATTGCTTTGAGGATGCTGAAGGCAATGCTGTCACAGTATACGAGGTCTGTTCAAAAAGTTTCGCGAATTTTGAATTTTCGATTTTTTATGGCGTTATGTTGGTACTCATGTCTCTCACTTATGCTGACAAGTTCGGCCATTTGGAATGTTTAGTTAATTTTTGACAGCTGCTTTGCTTGCACGTGTTTAAGCTCGTCTTCGATTTTTGCCTATTACAAAAAAAGGATCAAAAAATCTGTGTCACATTTTGTGTGAAAGACAAAATTAATTACGCGGACGCATTCTGAATGTTGACTGTCGCATATGGTGAAGCTACCTTAGACCGAAGCAACGTTTATCGGTGATACAAAATGTTCTCAGAGGGCCGAGAAGATGTGAACGACGAAAAGCCAAGTTCGGTCGAATGTGAAGGTTTTTCTTACAGTTTTCTTCGATTGCAGAGGTATTGGTGCATTATGAGTTCTTGCCCCAGTGTAGAACGGGCTATAAGGAATATTACCTGAAAGTTACGTGCAAGTTGCGCGCAGCAATCCGCCAGAAACACCCGAATTTGTGGAAGAACAAAAATTGGCTTTTGCACCATGATAACGCCCCTGCTCACGCATCGTTGCTTATGCGCGAATTTTTGGCCAAAAACAACACGCTTATAATTTCCCAGATCTGGCTCCCTGTGACTTTTTTTGTTCCCGAAACTGAAGATCCCCATGAAAGGACGACGCTACGCTATGATTGAGAAGATAAAGACGGCATCGAAGGAGGAACTGAACAAGATCACAAAAAATTATTTTTTGAAGTGCTTCGAGGATTGGAAAAAACGTTGATATAAGTTTATAATATCTGGTGGGGATTACTTTGAAGGGGACAAAATACATATTCATGAGAAAATAAATAAATTTTGAAAAAAAACACCAAATTCGCGATACTTTTTTAATAGACGTCGTATGGCCTGGACAAGTAGCAAAATTTTTCTTTCGAAATTTTGCCTTATCATTTCTCAACAAGTCAACTGAGCAGGTTTCTGCTGAGTATTCGGAAACTATCCTCTTCCCATCTGCCCATTCTGTGACGTTCACCTTCTAACGAAATGTCACCGCATGGAACATATATTTTTTGATTAGATTTGCTTTATTATGGAGCTTTCATAACTACCAATAAATTTCTTAAAATAAACCAACATGCTCCACAAAATCTAACCACATCTAACTGATATATTTAACTAACTAAAGACTGATTTAATTTAACCCATACACTAATATCATGGTCCCTGGCTCATATCTGGGAGAACTCATATTTAAGCAGAGCAGATTGTCCTCATAATCAATTTCAGATTATTTGAATTCTTTTGTAAGATAAAAAATTATAAAATTATTATAATATTTTTCTTATTACCGTTTATGATGAGTTATTTTAATTTTAGAAGAAAGTCTCTTGTATGCGTTAGGATTTTTAAAGGATTAATTAAATGAGGTAAATATTTTTCAACACGATAATTATTACTAAGAAAGCTACATCAGCTAAAAATAATTAATAATAAAAATTATTATTACTAATAAATTCAGTTCCAAGCTATGATTAGTTATCGTTCATTCAAAGTGGATTAATTCTCTTTTATATTTTCATATAATTACAAAGAAAAGTAATTACTTTATCAGAATCAATCAACTACTCGTACTTTTTATATCCTTTCAATTACTATTGAATTTATGCGGATTTTTTTTGTCTGTTAATTTTTAATAAAAATTTTCTTCAACTTTTCTAGAAGACAACTTAAACTAAAGAATAGCCATAATCACTTCAAAACGAATTTAGCAAGGAAAAAAAAATCCATTTATACACTATGGAATACTATTATTATTCATATAAATACTGGTGAATTTAGAGAGAGACTAGCTTTTGTGATCACTTCGAAAAGGAGCCATCATCGTCTTTGTCATTATTTGTCCCCATTGGTCACTGGCATGGCATCTTAGCAAATCTTATGATAGTCGGCAACAACCCTTTATGACAGCAAGTTAGACAGTGCTATTGTGGTATTGTTTTCGTGGAATAGAAAAATAAACGTTGATATCATTTGAAAATGTTGACCAAAAAAGGACACTGCAAAACTGATAAAGCCCCAAAGCATTATTCGGTGCATAAGGATAGTTGAATAACAACATGTCGCCTGGGAAATTTCACATTTATTTGAACATATCCAAATCCATTCTCGTCGGCAACTTCATAAAAGTTTTCTTTAATTCACATGCATGAATGTGAAATACCCAAGGGGTAGGGGAGCAGTACAGGATAGGAGTGAAGAGGAAGCGATGAAGAAAGTATGGGATATTTGCGGGAAGTTGGTGATTTTGTGGGTGGCTCCTCTTCCACCTTTTATCATAGATACACTTCCGTATACGCCATCTGGACGACAATCCTTTGCTCGACAATCCTTTTTACGATTGCTATAAGCGGACCAAATGGTATGTGCCAGTATGATTGTTGCAATCGTCCATTTGGTTGGTTGGTTGGATGGTTAGTTCGCTGGTCGGTCTGTCGCTCCACTAGTTACTAAAATAGGAAATCGACAATTCTACAGATGAACAAATCAACAAATGAAATGACAAAGGACGAACAGATGAATCTATCGATAGATGCATAGATACAAACAGAATCTACTGGTTAACTGAATAGAATAGACTGCATCAACGAAACTAACCGTTGAATCCTTTAACCGTTTGGGGACGACACCAATAAAAATATTTTTCTTGCATTTTCCATTTCTACGAGTATAAGGTTTTTCTTAAAAATTTGTTCTTTTTATTTTATTTTTATCCATTTCTCAAACATATTCTTAAACTTATACATTGTAGAAACTTATATTTACATGGTTATAATCATGCATCATCGTATCGCGTATCGTCGTTATTGTTTATCATTGGTTTTGGTCTGATCCTTATCATAATCAGTTTTTTTTCTTCTTCCGTTTCACTATTCATCTTGAGCAATAATATCCTTTATTTCAATTTTTTATTTTGATATTTTTTTATCAGAACAAATGGAACAATAACTGATAGGATAGTATATAAAAATAAGAATATTACCAATTAGAGTGAAAATCAGAAAGGACATATTGTGCACCATAATCGTATTATTCCAATCATCTAATACTCTTTTTTTTTAAAGAGGAAAGATTTCCACTTAGCCTAGGTATACGGATGGTATATGAATAATCATATCTAGTGGGAGGATATGATTTCTTATTCTATTTCTGTTCTGTGTCTATTTCTCAACACAATAATGATCAGGATTCAGTTTGAAATATACGAAGTAGTGAAACGTTGAAATTTCATTAGAAAGTTTTGAATTTTTGATTTGATGCTGTCAGGCTTTTGGGATTATTCTGAAGTCCGTCTTGGGATTATCGGTTCAAAGTGAATCCAATCTCTCTACCTCTTTATAGTTCTAAGGAAATTTATTGGTCGAACATCATATTATTCGTATTTGGTAGCCAAAAATCAATTCAAGATATCTTAAATTCGATCTATTCGGTTATGGAATATTGTCTTGCTGGTCATTTAGAATTGACACACACAAAATTATTCTGTTAGAGTTTCAACGATGTCGTTTCGAATTAAGTTGATCTTTGGATCAAGAATCCATTTTATGAGTATTTCCAAAGTCGTATAACTTTTATTCTCCAAGGGTATACACTTGACAATTTTTGATATACGTTATGTCTTATAGTTTTCTCACGTACAAATATAGAATATCTTCGAACAAAAGTAATTTTTCTGTACGTGAATTTTTCCCTATATTTATATATATATATATATGAATACGTATAACATACTTGTTTAGTCTCTTGTGACAAAAATTTACCAACTAAAAGAAAAATTATCCTTTTCCTTATATGAAAATACTATTTCACATTTTAGTTATTATAGTTTTTATATTATCTTCTTTATTTCGGAACAAATAATTTCATAACTTTTTTTTTCTTCAAAATTACAATTAACACATGGACTTTAATATTAATAATATCACTTATAGTAAATTACAGCTAATTTTTAGTAACTCAATGAATTAATAATAATAATAATAATAATAATAGTAAATAGTTTTGTTAACATATCTTCATTTAGTAATTATGTTATAATATCTTAGAACAAAAAAAAAATATTTGAGATATAATAAATACACATAAAGCAGAAAATCTATATTTTTATATATAAAGTGTTGACAAGGACAATCGACTATAAAAACTTTCTCCAAGTCTTAATATCTTATATATATATATTAAAGTCCTTTTAGTTTTTATGAATATTATTCCAATCGATATGAAATATTGTATTTTATCATTTTTATGGATAAAAATATTAGAAATAGTAAAAATAAAAACTGTTTCCAATTTTTGCTGATTCAATTAAATAAATTTGAAGACATTTTAGCACACATAAACTTAGAAGGAATATAAAAAAATTGATTTTCGTAACAAAAAAATAATATGGCTGTGTTTGCTTGATAAATTTTTTATCGCTTCTCCCCGGTAAATTTAATTTTTTGAATAGTATTAGAAAATGTTTTTATAAAAAACTTTTCCTCATAAAATTATATGTTGTTAAAATTTTTTTTTATTTGAGAGGTAATTTAATTAATAACGATTTTAAATATATGACTTGGTTGTTCATTACTATATAAGGCTTTATCTCTACTATAACTAGCTCAATGTAGACTTTGAGAACGTTACTTGTTACTTTTTTGTCAGCATACACCAAAGAATTTACATATTCACACAAGAAATAATCGAGCGACGTCAAATCGCACGATCTTGGAGGCCAATTTACTCCACAGATCACGTTGTCGCCATGTTCTCGGAAAATGAACGAATAGTTGCGCCATGCTTTTTTTTTAATTGAGAGATAATTTAATTAATAACGATTTTAAATACATGATTTGGTTTTTTCATAATGGAGCTCATACCACAATTTTTTGATCGCTGTTTCAAGTATATAAATCCTTAACTCTGTCATAACTCGCTCAATGCAGTCTTTGAGAATATTACTTGTTATTTTTTTATCATACACCCATGAATTCACATATTCACATAAGAAATAATCGAACGACGTCAAATCGCACGATCTTGGAGGCCAATTTAGTCCACAGATCACGTTATCGCCATGGTGTCGGGAAATGAACGAATAGTGGCGCTATGCTGCTTGAACTACATGTCGTCCGGTACGATCTCTTTCTCATTTATTTTTGTATGTAATTTCTGGTAACAATGGTGCTGAAGTGTAAATTCTGAGCGCAATGCCAACTCAAACCATTTGGAGACAGCTAAAAGCCATCCCGACTATGTCACTAGGTGGATTCTATCCAGTATCACTAAACCACGTTGAGAATATCTTTTTGGAAATATATTTTTAAAAATATCTTTGATCATAGCTCGGTAACGCTGTCCTTTAACAATTACGCAAACTTATATCGGAAAAATTTTGTACCACCAAAGTCGCCGGCGTGCAAGCCATATCAGAGAGTGCTTTTTGGTAGGCAGAATAGTATCTTCAACAACATATATTGTAGATATATCTTTCTCAAAAAGTGACACTGAGAGTTATATAATTGAAGAAAAAAAAAACAATTTTTGTGCGTATAAAGTAAATTTTATTTTTCGTGTAAATAATAGCTAATGGACCTAAAGAGTTATCGCAGTACCGTCCGGTTTTTTTTAACAGATAAATTTGCAAAAAAAAAATAAGAAAACATTTTATATTTCTATTAATTGTACTCAAATTAAACTTATCCTTTCACCTGCTTGTTGTAAGCTAAATTGGGGTATGTTTATTATATTCACTCAAATGCAACTTAAAATAACAAAAATCAATCTGAATACCTATCATAATATTAGTCTTATAATTGCGTTTATTGAAGGGATAATTGAACTTATTGCTCTTATCCAGAACAGAATTTCCGGAATATTGTCAACTTATCCAGAATTTTACCTCATAAAATATTGTCAAGCTACCAGAACCTAATACTTTTCAATTAAATTCATTTATTAATAAATACACAACAGTATAATTTTTCCAAATTTAACTCATAGAATTAGATACGAAAATTATTATACAATTTATTCCAATGAAAATTTTTCATATTCACAATTTTTTTAAAAATAAACACAATATATTTTGTACAGGATAGAATTATTTTACGCTCTTTATACTCGTAATATGAATGAAAAGTTCCTTTTTAATAGTATTTAGTGAAAATATATTAAGGTTTTAATTTTCCAACATATGAAAAATAAAAAAATATTTAAATAATAACACTTTAATCATGTAGATTGAGGAATACATTTTTATATATATTAATATATATATGGCAAAAGAAGGCGAATAAATTGGGTGGAGAAAAAAATATTGCAACTATAAAAATTGCATATTAACTGTAATAAGTGAACATGAATAACAGCAACGAATTCTGAATTACAACGAACATCAGACCGCGCAATATGATGGAGATGAGAATACACAAATTACAAAAGCCTAAAGTTAATAAGGCTCGTCGAATGAGTCGTTACAGCTATTAGGAACATATGTGCCCGACTGCCAGGATAACTGACCGGCAGAGACTGATGATGGTAGCATGCTAGCTGGTTATTTGGGGTTGGGTTTTACATATTCAAAATAATACATTCGTTGTCATCGTCCCAGTCCTTGCGCGTAAAACGATTTCATACTCGCATCCACGAGTACGGGAATGGACATAAATGGTACCGGACAGTATTCCATACAAAACAATACACTTTGGACTGAATGCGTTCATATATCATCGGTCAGAATGGAAACGTTCTGCATCCTTTCTGCACAATGTCCGGTAGCTTCGGTATTTTCTGCAATATGCAACGTGCGTCTAGGATCGTTTCTACTCCACCATATGCACTAATATTATTTGGTATTTTTTTTTGTAACATAATTTTTTATATTTTTTGTTGCTATTTCCGATGCAGCTACTGCTCATATTACCATTTATATTTACAAGGCCATTGCTGCCCAGACTCTTCTTACCGTATCCGATATATTAATAGGGTAGTTAAGGGGGGAAGAAGGGTATAAATATAATATGAACAAAAAATCATCCAAAGTATAAGTTTCCGTACTGGTTATCTCTGCGAACCCATTTTATAAGCAACAAATTCATTTCGTTTGTCTGTGTATCATGTTATTTTTTATCCCTTCGCCTATACTACATAAAAGCTCATATCCTTTATTTACAGATATGAAAATATATATATGTAAGCATATATTGTACAAGTATATGTTGAAAAATTTTTACATCCTAAACTTTGGTATGTTTGTATACATTAACAGGATATTATTTGTCGAAACATGTGCCCACAGATTGTATAGCCACAAATTTTCTTCATAGAAATAACGAGAAAGGATCGCTTAATACTCGTATAAATGGTACAAGTATGAACGCGAATATCAACAATGAATTCTGAATAGTGAATATTGTTTCGCTAACTATGTAAATGACTGTACGATACGACCATGTGCATAGTTAACTATTAAGCTAACTTACCATCTAAATGGGCTAGCTTTATTGTTATAAACATACTTGTCCAATATCGATAATAATAATCGACGACCAGAAGTCTGGAAAATTTATAGCACTGCACAGACGTTCAATGTTCCCAATTGCTAATTCAGCTTTCGATTAGAATAATTCTGCGGTTCTTTGAAGCGGACTAGTCGAGTTTAATTCTCGAATAATAGTATCAAGAATTGATTGCCTAACATATGAATACTATCATCATAGGCTTTAATAGCTTTTCAATCCATTTATAGCACGTTTTGGTAGGAAAAAACAGAGATATTTTTTCATACCATATATTCTTTAAATTTTCCGAACAACAAAACCGAGAGTAATATTTTTTATTTATTTCTATTGAATTCTTTAAAAATTACTAGAAAACAATTACGTTGAAAAATTAAAATCAATTTAAAATAAACAATGTGCAGCCAATCAACCCCCTTATCCGAGGGAGTTATTTATTACGAGTAGTATGCAAGCATAATATCGTTAGTAAAATATTAACAAAGCATTAATTATTTAACAAAATGAATTAAACAAATTTTCAAGACCATTTATTAGTCTTTTTACTATTTAATAAATTTCATATATTTCGGATGCTGTATTTATTTATTTTTCGATTTCTACCAGATGTATAAGCTTAAATCCGCTGTTTGGTCATAGATAGTGTGAGTGAGCGTATTAAGCTACCATGGACACGCCATAATTTTCTTTTATGAGTTGAACATCTGTCAACATTAATCAGTGCACATGGTCAGCAATTTCGTACAACAACATATATTTTTCCTTTGGTAATCATGTCTAGTTTTGTGCCAGAAAAAGAGCATATGCGGGAAGCTTTGCTTTTCTGCCTCAATTTGAAGAATTCGGCTGCCGAATCGCATCGAATGCTTATGGAGGTCTATGGTGATAGTGCTTTATCGGAAATAACATGCCAAGATTGGTTTCGTCGGTTCAAAGACGGCAATTTTGACTTGTGGGACAAGAAGCGTAAAAATCGGCCTAGGAAGGTTGAGGACCATCAATTGCAGGCTCTTTTGGACGAAGACGATACCCAATTGCAAAAAAATGCTCGCGGAGCAATTGGGTGGGACTCAACCCGCCATTTCCATGCGTCTGCGTGCCATGGGGAAGATTGAAAAGATCGGAAAATGGCTGCCGCATGAATTGAACAATCGGCAGATGGAGCGGCGCCAAAACACATGCGAAATCTTGTTCGCCAGACGAAAAATAAAGTTGTTCCTGCATCGGATTGTGACAGGCAATAAAAATTGGATATATTTCGAGAATACTAAACGCAAGAAATCGTGGGTTGATCCCAGCCAACCATCAACATCTTCCCCAAGACCAAATCGCTTCGGACGGAAGACGATGCTGTGCGTTTGATTGGATCAGCAGGGTATCGTCTACTATGAGATGTTGAAACCTGGTGAAACTGTCAATTCCTACCGCTACCACCAACAACTGAGCAAAAAGGACGGATTATCAACAAAGACATGACAAGTTGATTTTCCTCCACGACAACGCACCATCGCACACGTCAAAAATGGTCCAAAACTAGTTGGAAATACTCAACTGGTAGCTGCTACCCGACCCCGCTTATTCAGTAGACCTGGTCCCTTCCGACTACCGCCTGTTTTCGTCGATGGGCCACGCGCTCGCTGAGCAGCACTTCGATTCTTACGAAGAAGTCCGAAAATGGCCTCGAAAGAGGAGGAATTTTTTTGGTGTGGTATGTACAAATTGTCCGAGAGATGGGAAAAATGTGTAGCTAGCAAGGGCAAATACTTTGAATAAATTTGTTTTTGCTTTCTATAAAAAAAACATGTGTTTTTTTACTTCAAAATATCGGATTTAAGCTTATACACCTGGTAGTCATCATTAACGGTACCGTAACTAGGAGTTCTATATAAGCCTCCTAAATCAAATAATTCTAGAATACGCAGTCTTCCAGGATAATCCCACCAACCTGATAACACCATCGCTCCATAGAAAGCAGGGATCTTCTTCGTCTATACGGATTTAGGCCACTGTAGCCTTTCCGGCAGGGATCTTCTTCGTCTATACGGATTTAGTATCCATCTCATCATAACGAATTGAGTTGTATTTTGGGCATAACTCCTAATATGGATTAAGTGTCCATAAGCGCATCTTTAAATAGGCTGCAGAATCGTTCAACGGTACTTTTGACATAGGGCTCCCGAATCAAATAAGTCTAGATGTCCTTACACCGCGGTCTTCCAGTTACATAATCCCAGCAACTTTCTTCATATCCAGGCTAATGCTGTCACTCAAATTAAGAGCAGGCACGCTTTATTTTTCTAGGACTATAAATGGTGCCTCTGTAAATTTTCGGGGAGAGGTGTCGTTGGGCTGTATTTTCGCCATAACTGGACTCTATATGATCTCATTTTCCAACAACCTGCGGAGTCGTTGATTCTCATAAGGAAAGGCCAAATATTCTGCGGGAGATCCTCTTCTTTTATACTCCAAAGAATTTGGAACGATTTTAAGTGAGGAACCATGTATTCCCCTTGATACATTAGGCAGGACTAATATCCTACATACTAGTAGCTGTAAGCTTACGGTCATAACTTTCTGGTGAAATAATGTAAATTAAAATGGACTTAAATAGATTCTGTTATCTACCAGCAACCATGTGCGGTTTTTCTCATCCACGGTATTGAACTCTTGACTTCAGAAAAAATAACAATTTAACTCGTTTGAAGCTAAAGTCTAGTATTTGTGTTTGAATTTTATTAGTTGATCTTCTTTTCGACGTCGACAATACTGCCATGTTTTTTATTATGCCTTCATTACTGTGTAGTCCAAATTTTTTGGAAGTTCCCGATTTCTGTCGTCGGCAAGTGTTACAAGTAGGCCAGAATTGTACTCTTTACACTAGAGAAAGACCATTAAGGATGTTGAATGGTTCCTTGAGTGAATCGGCTGATTTTATTCTTTCTTGTCATGGTGTAAGTCAATCTTATTAATTTCTCCAGGATGCTGCACTTTTGTCAATTTTTCTAAACTGAAGCCTCTCTGGTGTAAGTCTTGAGTGAATCGGCTGATTTTATTCTTCCTTGTCATGGCCTAGTCAATCTTATTAATTTCTCCAGGATGCTGCACTTTTGTCAATTTTTCTAAACTGAAGCCTCTCTGGTGTAAGTCTTGAGTGAATCGGCTGATTTTATTCTTCCTTGTCATGGCCTAGTCAATCTTATTAATTTCGCCAGGATGCTGCACTTTTGTCAATTTGTCTAAACTGAAGCCTCTCTGGTGTAAGTCTTGAGTGAATCGGCTGATTTTATTCTTCCTTCTCATGGCCTAGTCAATCTTATTAATTTCTCCAGGATGCTGCACTTTTGTCAATTTTTCTAAACTGAAGCCTCTCTGGTGTAAGTCTTGAGTGAATCGGCTGATTTTATTCTTCCTTCTCATGGCCTAGTCAATCTTATTAATTTCTCCAGGATGCTGCACTTTTGTCAATTTTTCTAAACTGAAGCCTCTCTGGTGTAAGTCTTGAGTGAATCGGCTGATTTTATTCTTCCTTGTCATGGCCTTGTCAATCTTATTAATTTCTCCAGGATGCTGCACTTTTGTCAATTTTTCTAAACTGAAGCCTCTCTGGTGTAAGTCTATAATTTATTTCTCTGCCCATTACCTGCTTATCTGCCAGAATTATTTTGCAGCAAAATGTTTAAAATTCTTTCATAAAAAATTATTCTTTGATAAAATTTTATTATAAAAAATGATAACCCAATTGATTAGTAAACAGATCAAAAAAACTATCAGTAAATCAACAATCGTATGGGTTATTTTATAATTAAATTATCTTTAATTTACTGATCCTTTTTGGGATCACTATTCTAAAAGTATAAGAATAAATTGAAACGAATTTTTATTAAAGGCTTTCTTTCTCAAACCTAACCGGACAACAAGAATATTATGAGGAAGCGAGCTCTATTATACAGTAAAATTCAAGAGCAATTCTACGAGTATTAAAATACTATCTATTATCAAATAGATAAATTTTATAAAGTTGCAAAATTTATTCAGAATTTCGTGAAGTTCCAGAATGTAGACAGATGATGTGATTTGAAACCAACAACAATATCTATATTGTACAATATAAAAAAAACAACAATATTAATAGAAAGGATATATAAGGATATAAAGTAGTTAAACAATTTTTCTTAAATAGATCAATAGTGGTTAAATTGTGATATTTTTAATTAACAATAATAATATGACGTATTAATAATAAATATAATTAAAAAAATTTATAATTAATTAAAAAAGAAAATTGTTCCTTTATTTTTTACATTATTTTTTTTCTTGATAAAATATTTACCCATCAATAAAGTATTGATAGCTTGAAAAGGAAATTTTCTATCATTCATGAATAATAATGGCAGGAAGGATAAGAAAAACCCTAAACTGAGTGAAAATTTTATAAGTTTCAATATTAAAAAAGAAATTCAATATATTTGCATATACTCACCCATATGTACTTTGAAAATATTATGCATGCTTGCGTGCATTTCCTTAAAATGAATTAATTTTTTTTTTACTGATTATTATGAACACATGAGAATATAACACATAAACGTATATTAAGATAACAGCATGATGCCATTTTTTCCCTCCGGAAATTATACTTTTTATAGTGTATCTTATTATTTTTCACACTTTTCTATTTAATTTCAATTTTTTCCCTATTTTATTTTCAACATTATACTGAATGGTTGAATGATAAGTAAGCGCAACCGAAAATCGAAAAATGGAAAAATGGAAAAATGCATTATTAAGATCCTAAAGGAAGCTAGACGCCACAGGTGTTCAACAATATGCAAGCCTAACTAAGATGTCTGCCAACACATGGCCACATCATCTAGACGATGTTGAAAGGATGAAACCATTCTGCCATCAAAGCTTCTTTTAAAGAGTCCTTATCTTTAACTAACATTCCAAGGTATACCGTATTGTTTGACTCAGAATAATGGAAATTCCTTTATTCTAAGGAAAACGAAATTGAAAATTTTAAAAAGATGAAAAGGATAATAATATTTTATTCTATTATACAATATATAATAATAAAAATATGAACATATTTATTCCTTAGTTTTACATTTAAGTATGTGTGAAAGATTCTGTTTCAAAGTGAAACAATTTATGTCAACCACGATTAAAAAATGCATTTTCACATATGCTAAAGAATGCATTAGCTAACAGAAAAGGATACGAATAATAGTATGCCTTATATAGAGTTGTATTTACTTTGTTTTTGTTTTTTTTTTGATTACATCCGAAAATGTTATCAAGTAGCGGAAATTCCATAATTTAGAATCCACTTAGTGACAGTACTTAGATATACCAAATAAGTAATTAATATTACCAGGTGTATAAGCTTAAATCCGATGTTTTTTACTCATAAAAAGCAAAAACAAATTTTTTCAAAATACTTGCTCTCGCTAGCTACACATTTTTCCATCTCTCGGGCAATTTGTGGATACTACGCCAAAAAAATTCCTTCATTTTGAGGCAAACCACTCATCAAGCCATTTTCGCACGTCTTCGTAAGAATCGAAGTGCTGCTCAGCGAGCGCGTGGCCCATCGACGAAGACAGGTGGTAGTCGGAAGGGTCGAGATCTCGTGAATAAGCGGTGTGGAGTAGCACCTCCGATTTGAGTGTCTACAAGTAGTTTCGGACCATTTTTGACGTGTACGATGGTGCGTTGTCGTGGAGGAAAATCAGCTTATCACGTCTTTGTTGATAATCCGTCCTTTTTTCACGCAGAGCACGATGCAATTTGATCAGTTATTGGTGGTAGCGGTGGGCATTGATAGTTTCACCAGGTTTCAACATATCATAGTAGACAATACCCTGGTGATCCCACCAAACGCACAGCATCATCTTCCGTCCGAAGCGATTTGGTATTGGGGAAGATGTTGATGGTTGGCCGGGATCAACCCACGATTTTTTGCGTTTAGGATTCTCGAAATATATCCACTTTTCATCGCCTATCACAATCCGATGTAGGAACAATTTCCTTTTTTGTCTGGCGAGGAAGATTTCGCATGTGTTTTGGCGTCGCTCCATCTGCCGATCGTTCAATTCATGCGGCAGCCATTTTCCGATCTTTGCAATCTTCTCCATGGCACGCAGACACACGGAAATGGCTGGTTGAGCAACACCCAATTGCTCCGCGACCATTTTTTTGCGATTGGGTATCGTCTTTGTCCAAAGGAGCCTGCAATTAATGGTCGTCAACCTGCCTAGGTTGATTTTTACGCTTCTTGTCCCACAAGTCAAAATTGCCATCTTTGAACCGACGAAACCAATCTCGGCACGTTGTTTTCGATAAAGCACTGTCACCATAGACCTCCATAAGCATTCGATGCAATTCGGCAGCCGATTTCTTCAAATTGAAGCAGAAACTAGACATAATTACCAAAGGAAAAATGTATGCTGTTAAACGAAATTTCTGACAATGGGCACTGATTAATATTGACAAATGTCAAACTCATAAAAAAAAAAGTATGGCGTGCCCATGGTAACTTAATACCCTCATCTATGATGAAACAGCGGATTTAAGCTTATACATCTGATATGTTGCCATTGAATATTTGCTACTCCAATTATTTTGCCATTTAACATTTAATAAAAATATGCTTGTTCAAATATTTTGTACTTATCTTTTTAAATAGAAACAATTAAATTTTTTTTTTGGTAATTTTAAAGATTAAAAAACTTAGTTAATTTAAGAATTAAATAAAAAGCATATAAGCAATTAAATTACTTATTATGGCTTTTATGTTTGATGCCTTATATGAATTTATAACGAGTCTTGCAGTTAAAGTTTTTTTTTCAATAGGGTTAAAATTTGTTATATTATCAGTTCTTTTATTCAGTGTTTTTCAGCGCGTTTATAGTAGAAGAATAATAGATATTTATTATATTGGATTGTCCGGAAAGTAATTTCATTGTTTCCGAACAGAGGACTTAATTATATTTTTTCACAGCCAACTTCAAACTTAAGCCGCATATTCATATGTATTTTGACAGCTGACATAGCAAGGCTTGCTTGTGAAAAAATTCGATTGATTATGCATAGTAGTTTTTGGTTGATACCCTTTTAAATATTGAAAGTGAAAAACAGCATTTTCGGCATATTTTACTTTTATACTATAGAAAAGATAAAAATGCTGTTCAAGCAAGAAAAATATTATCCGATGTGTTAAGTGAGCGCCAGTGCCAAAATTGGTTTGCAAAATTTTAATCAGGCAATTTTGATCTCGAAGATGCACCACGTTCTGGAAGGCCAGTTGAATCTGATGAAGACACAATAAAGCCATTAATTGATTCAAACCAGCGAATAACAACTCGTGAGATTGCTGAGATATTAAATTGACCGATTACGACCGTTCATGATTATTTGAAACGGCTAGGTTTTATCTCGAACCTCAACATATGGATTCCTTATCTTCTTACGGAAAAAAATTTGTGCCGTCGCATTGACGTTTGTGATTTGCTTTTAATACGGCAACCAAATGATCCATTTTGGAAGCGTATCATCACTGGGGACGAGAAATGGGTTGTCTACAAAAATTTTAAGCGCGAAACATCCTGGGGTAGAAAAGATGAACTGGCCCAAATTACTTCGAAAGCCAATATTCATCAAATAAACGGTTATGCTATCTGTTTGGTGGGATTTCAGAGGAATCGTTTATTTTGAGCTTCTACTGAGTAATATAACGATCAATTTTGAAGTGTACTGTCATCAGTTGATAATTCACTTAAAGAAAAAAGGCCCGAATTGGTCAATAGGAAAGGTATAGGATTCCAACAGGATAATGCGAAACCACATACAAGTTTGACTATTCGGCAAATGCTTCTAGAGCTTGGATGGGATATACTGCCACACCCACTATACTCTCCAGACCTAGCATCTTCCGATTATCATTTGTTCCGGTATCTACCAGATTTTTAAGACGGTAAAACGTTTAATTCTAATTAAGAGGTCATAAATCACTTGGATTAGTTTTTTGCCAGCAAAGAACAAAAATTTTATTAGCGTGAAATCATATTACTGCCAGAAAGATGGCAAAGGTTATTGGATCAGACTGGCCAATATATTGGGTTGATTCATAAGTTATGACTGTTTTTTATGATACTAGGTGAAAGAATGTTTTCTTCAGAAATGATGAATAGTATCTTCTTTTAAATGATTCCATTGTATACAGGATGCTTTCCCTCTACTTTCTATTCAGTTTTGGCCTGGCCAGAGTACAGTGAAGAGCCCTTGTATTTTTTCAAAATGTCGGTCGATAAAGTGCATTTACGTCATGGTTTACTTTATGAATTCCGTAAAGACAATACCGCGTGTGAGGCAACCAAAACATTTGCGAAGTGTATGGAGCAGATGTCATCAAAGTTCGACAGATACGAAGATGGCTTACAAAATTCCGATCTGGGGATTTTTCACTAATTGATAAACCACGTACCGGGCTACCATTGAAGTCTGATGACGACAAGTTAAAAGTCATAATTGACACCAATCCACGTCGAACCACCAGGGAGATCGCGTCGATGATGGGAGTCAACCAACCAACCGTATTAAGACATTTGAAGCGTATGGGGATGATTTCGCAGTACGACGTTTGGATACCTCATCAATTGTCGGCTGCCAATTTATTGGATCGTGTTTCAACGTGCGTTGCTTTAAGTGCGAGACAAAAACATGAACCTTTTTTGCATCGTTTGGTAACGGGAGATGTGAAATGGGTCGTGTACAACAACGTGACAAGAAAGAGAAAAGAAAGCCAAAATCCATCAAAAAAAAGTTGTGCTTTGTGTTTGGTGGGATTGTAAGGGTATTGTGTATTTTGAACTCTTGGAACGCAATCAGACAATTACAGCAGAACGATATTGTCAGCAATTATCCAAATTGAACATCGCCCTTCAAAAGGATAGACCAGAATTGGTAAACAGAAAAGGGGTAGTGTTTCATCACGCCAACGCGCGACCACATGTGGCTTTGATGATCCCACACAAGCTGAATTGGATGTTATCAAGCATCCACCGTATTCTCCAGATCTTCCTCCTTCCGATTTTCATTTATTCCAATCACTGCAAAAATTTTTAAATGATAAAAAATTTGATACAATAGAGCAGGTAAAAACATCTCTTACTTTTGCATTAACCCAATATAATTGAATAAAATATTAATTCACTATAAAAAAAATCGTCTTTCATTTTTATTAAAAAAAAACCAAATTACTTCCCGGACAACCCAATATTTTCTTTAATTTTACTCAAAAAGTTTATTAGAATAACTCAAATCCATTATAAAAATGGTCATTAACAGAACATATTTTATAAAATTAGTAATATTATTTATCGTAATGATCGTGTCAATCGAAAATTTGGTGGATAAATTTAATTCTAATGGTTTGGTATAAAGTACACTAACAACACCATATACTCGTACAGAGCTCTTTTGCTGAAATATTATCCCGATAAGTGAAAATGTTGCAGAAGATTTAGTTTTATCGATTAAGGGATGTTCTTAACAATTGGACCTATCCACAATCACCAAATGGCAAATTTTGTACAAGGATTTGACTCTTAAACCTTACAAGCTCCCATTAGTTTAAGAATTAAAGCCACTAGATTATTTCCAATGTCAAAATTTATCTAATTAAATTATGGTGCTGGGTTCTCAGAAAAAATAATCTTCTTGGAGGAAACTCATTTGTATTCAGACGGCTATGTTGATATAATAATCAATTAACATGACGTCATAACAGAGACATAGTAATCAATTTTTTATAGCCCATTTTTGATGACAAGATAGTTTCAATAAGATGGTTCTACGTGCCACACAGCCCAAGAGTCAATCGATCTATTGATAAACAAATTCAATGAACGTCTAGTTTTTTGTGAAGAGGTGAGTCAACGCCAGTGGATCTCTTCTCATAGGTCTATGTAAAAGATAATGTTTAAGAGAATAGTCCAAACATAATTCAAGACCTAAAAACCAATATCAACGGCGTTATCTATAAAATAGGGCGATAATTATACAAAATTTTTGTTTTCTTTTTCATAAATGGTAAAATTTTTAAAAATGTATTCCTATAAAGAATGAGGGAATTTTTGAAGCAAAAGAGTAATATAGAAAAAATAGTATAATATCTTAAAGTTCAAATCACCAAAAAAAAAAAAAAAATCAGATATAGAAACCACTTCATATCCTGATAATTTCATGGCTGCCAAAATCATTTACAAATTCATTCTAGCAACTGACTCCAAACACCATATTCAAGTTCTTGATCATCCAAGAAAAAAAAAGGACACCATATTTTTATTTGCACATATTGTATTTTGTTCATGATTTCAACGTCTATTATTCAACTTTGTTTAGATTTTTATGCTCTTCAAGTCACACTTTTATATTAAAGATAAATGCACTCTTCATCGGTGGTAACAAAAAGGAACAAAACACCAGCAATAGCAGAAACAGTGCCAACAACATTGTAGTAGCAATAGCAGCAACAGGATTGGCAACAATAGCAATAGTACTTTTAGAGGATTTCTTTTCGTGCCGTCATTTTTTCCTTTTTATTTTTTATAATTTTACTGTTATTTGTATTTCTGTTCGTACACATACACATATATATAAATCTGTATAATTTTGTTTTGTTTTAGTTATTCATAGTATAAAGAGCAACAAATGACGTACCAAAGAAAGGAATGGTAAAGCTCATTTCTCTTTTATATTACGTCATCATCTCTAATAGTACTTTTGGATTTAATAGCTTCTTACCATAATAAACCGTAAATGAAAAAGGATGCTTTTAAGCATACTCGAAAAAATTCTCTATTGTTTGTTATAGTCTCAATAATACCATTTTCTTTTTCATTTTTATATTGAAACTTTTGTTCAATGCATCTTTTTCATCATATTTTCTGTTTCATATTCACTATTTTTTTGAGTTTACTAAATTGTCATCATTTTATATTTGCTTTCATCACTAATGGTTCTGTTCATATAGTTTTTTTCCATATTTATATTATTTGAAGTATTTAAAAAAAAAAATACATGTGACTTTGTTGGAATTTTATTTTTTAAAATAAATATTTCAAATCCCAACAGTTAGAAAGTGTGAATTATTCAAAATAAAAATGTAGAAAGAGAAAATATTTATCTCATTTTTTTAAAAGTTTATTTACAATATAAGCAAATATTTTAACTCCGCCTTTTGTTTATGTGAAAAACTCTTTTATAAATATGCATTGGAAACTTTTATTTAAGGCATTTTAATCTTAGATTTTATTTATATAGTAGTTATATTTATTTGTATACAAAAGTGCAGCGACCTAAATAAATCTTGGTACTATTTTTTTATTGCTCAATTGGAAATGTGGAAGGAAAGTAATTTGTTTCTTTCAATGGAAATCTAGTATCCTTGAGCAGGGTATATATCATCGAAAGAGTTGATACCATTCTTTGTAGTAGTATTGGAAGACTTTAATTAGAATCGACTTCAGCTCCTAGGTTATACCCCTCTGTATATTATCGACAGTACCAAAATAATGTCCTTTCAAATGTTTTTTAATCTTTGAAAATAATAACAAAAATTACAGGGATAGTTATCAGGTAAAAGTGGGGGGAGGGGACATGCAAACCACAGAAAACTACAATATATTTTCAATAAAATCTTATTGACAGAGATAGCCGAGTGAGAAGGGGCGTTCAATGTGGAAATCTTTTCTAAATGAACTACGTCTTCTACTGCTTCTTGACCATCCAGCGTCTAACTTTGTATGAATGTTTGAATGTATGTAGAATCGTGTCAACCAAGGCGATGAAGGTTGTTATGGGAGAAATTCCATGGGACCCGGAGGTGCTGCGTAGAAGGATCCACTACCGTCTACGGAGGGGCATCCCGCTTGCTGGTTGTTCGGTTACAAATGAAGACTCTCATCCCAGCGACGTTGCCAAATTTCATAAAAAATATGCAATTTGACAACGTCGCTAAGATGAGAGTGGGAATGGCAGATGGACGCACATATTCATTTCGGATGTGTGTTTTAGATCTGCGTATGGGTTTGAATTTGGTCTGTACTTTGGGTATTTACTAACGGGATACAGTATGAATGGGTTCCAGCACAGGCGTGGTCTAGCTGTGGAGGCAAAATGCCCTTGTGAGGTGGCGGAGAACTGTGAGTGGTATTTTGGATGTGAGAGAGAGGTATGAATACCTAAACAGATTTGCCGTGGCACTATTTGAGAGGAAAGCGAGAATGGTGCGTGAATGAGTGTGTGAATGACGCGCAGGGCGGCTACAACCGGGTGAAAAATCAAGGTCGATTCCGGTTGTACTTTCAGATCTTGGCTAGCCCGCGTACCTGAGCTGGGTTAGCAGCGCCTAGGAATTTACAATATTTCTGACCGTAGCTCACGGAGCGGAGTATTCTTAAAACAAAAATTGGTACCAAAGAAATCGGGGGCCTCATGATGTAATAATACACCTAATACCGATTTAGGTGAGGCGCCATTAGGCAGCAACGCAGTGGCTGTGGTTAACACCTATGTCGTGGGTACGGTCTTCAGAGCACAGGTGGGAGGTAACTGACAATACCCATTTTGCATTTATCTCGGGCACTGTCACTGCTAATGACAGCAGAGGTTTAGATAGTTCTCGCCACCAGCAGGTGGAGTAGTCAGCTTATAACTGATTACTAACTGTTAACTGTCAGTTATGGTGGTGCATTGATTGAGCGTAACTAAATCCCTATAGTCGTAGGCAACTCGTGGTTTAAGGTTTTTGACAACTAGATTACGTTAAATAACAATAACAGTTCGGCTGAAAAGTTGAGAACCATGACGTCTAGATGGCGCCTCTTGCAAAAATCTACTTAATTATCACAAAGCACCATGCTTCAAATGATTCCTGTCAAAATTTGACAGCAATCGGTCGATTGGTTCGTGAGATATAGCATTTTGAGTGGAGCAACTTTTGTTATTGAAAAAAAAATGGATAAAGACGAATTTCGTGTATTGATAAAGCATTGATTTTTGATGAAAAAAATACAGTGGAAACCAAAGCATGGTTTGACAAACGTTATCCGGACTCTGCTCCAGCTATTTCAACTGTGAAATATTGGTTTCGTCAATTTCGAACTGGTCGTACGAGCACAGTTGATGCAGAACGCAGTGGACGCCCAAAAAAGGTGGTGACGGCAGAAAACATCAAAAAAATCCACAAAATAATTTTAAATGACCGTAAAGTGAAGTTGAGCGAGATAGCTGAGACTCTGAAGATATCGAAAGAGCGTTTTGGACATATCGTGCATGAATATTTGGGCATGCGAAAGCTGTGTGCAAAGTGGGTGCCGCGTGAGCTCACTGTGGACCAAAAACAACAACGTGTTGATGATTCTGAGCAGTGTTTGGAGCTGTTCAAGCGCAATAAACCCGAATTTTTGCGTCGATATGTGACAATGGATGAAACATGGCTCCGTTACTACACTCCAAAGTCCAATCGGCAGTCGGCAGACTGGAGAGCGAGCGACGAACCGAATCCAAAGCGTGGAAAGACGCAACAGTCGGCTGGCAAGGTGATGGCGTCTGTATTTTGGGATGCGCATGGTATAATATTCATTGACTATCTCCAGAAGGGACAGACGATGAACAGCGACTATTATATAGCGTTATTGAATCGTTTGAAGAAAGAAATCGCTAAGAAACGGCCTCATTTGAAGAAGAAAAAAGTGTTGTTTCACCAAGACAATGCACCGTGTCACAAGTCGATGAAAACGATGGTCAAACTCAATGAATTGGGCTACGAATTGCTGCCTCATCCACCGTATTCTCCAGTACTGGCCCCCAGCGACTTTTTCCTGTTTGCAGACCTCAAGAGAATGCTCGCTGGCAAGAAATTTAAGACCGATGATGAAACTGAGGCCTATTTTGAGGCAAAACCGAAAGAGTACTATAAAAATGGTATCGAAAAGTTGGAAGATCGCTATAATAGCTGTATCGCCCTCGAAAGCAACTATGTTGAATAATAAAAATGAATTTTGCAAAAAAAAATATTTCTACTGTGTTTCGTTCTAAACTTTTCAGCCAAACTGTTATATAACTGCTTCTTGACTCTCCAATTTTGTTATATGCCCTCGAAAAAATTGTGTGCTCTTGACATATTCAAAAAAAATGAGCCTATACATAATACGAGGGTCGTTCAATTAGTCCTTAGAAAAAGATGGAAAAAACTGTTTTTTTAAATAAAAAAATTTTATTTTTCAATATAATCTCAACATAATACACTTTTCCAAAATTTTTATCCCGTCCAAAAAATAGGATTTCGGAAGTTCTGCAAAATACTCATCCGTTTGAGCAATGACGTCCTCGTTGGAAGTGAACCGTCGTCCGCCAAGCCATTTCTTCAGATTGGGGAAAAGAAAATAGTCACTCGGGGCCAAATCTGGTGAATAAGCGGGATGCTGCAACAATTCCATTCTCAATTCCACAATTTTGGGCATAGAAACAGCGCAGGTGTGCACACGCGCATTGTCCTGATGCAAGAGGAATTTTTTCTTCTTCAGATGGGGGCGTTTCTCTTTGATTTCCTCGCTCAACCGTTGCAATAACGACGCGTAATAAGCTCTTGTTATTGTTTTCCCTTTTCCAAGTAGTCGATAGAAATGATGCCCTGCGAATCCCAAAAGACCGTGGCCATCACCTTGCCGGCCGATGGCACAGTTTTTGCCTTCTTCGGAGCCCGTTCACCATTGAAAATCCACTGTGATGACTGTCTCTTCGTTTCTGGAGTGTAGTAGTGTATCCAGGTTTCGTCCACAGTGACATATCGACGAAGGAATTCGGCAGGTTTGCAATGAAAAAGTGCCAACATAGCCTCAGAGTCCACTACACGATTGCGCTTATTCTCCTCTGAGAGCAAACGCGGCACCCATGTTACCGAAATTCTTTCACAGACAATTTTTCATGCAAAATTGAAGCGACTGTACCTTGTGATATGCCCGTGGCCTCAACTAATTCGCGCACTTTAATTCGCCGATCGTTTAAAATCAGATCGTGAATTTTGTCGATGATTTCAGGAGTAGACACCTCAACTGGGCGTCCTGAACGATGTTCATCTTTTGTGGATGAACGGCCACGATTAAATTCATTCACCCAATTGTAAACCGTCGCAAACACAGGTGCAGATGTGCCATGAACTGCATCCAACTCGGCTTTGATTTCTTTTGGGCTTAAGCTTTTCAAATGGAGATGTTTGATGACAGCCCTAAACTCGCTTTTTTCCATTGTTATGCACAAATTAATGCCGTTAACTTTAATCGACGATAGAAATTGACCTACGTTATGAATTTATGGAAATCTTAACAACTTTCCTGTCGATAATGCTACTTACAAAAAAAATCTTTACCGACACTACGAGCGCAATTTCTCGGATTTTCTAAGGACTTATTGAACGACCCTCGTAGTTACATCGTTTCTCCAAATGTCGCTATTCCATAAAAACACACCTTTTCATAATACACTTTTTAGGGTCGCTTACTTACCGGACGAGGTTATGTGTTATAAGTCTATAATATTCTTACGTACAATCTATATGAAGGGAAAATACACAGCGTTGCCAGATTATTCTTAGTGATATCAGTCACATTACTTTTCGTAAGTTTTTTTCAGGAAAATATGCAAAAACAGATATTTTAGATATAGAAAAATTTAAGAGAGTAATGCTCTAAATATAATATTCCTAATACAAGTACATTCCCAAATTTTTACTTCAATTTAATATTCAGTTATTGAAAAAAAACATAAATAAATTTGATATAAATTCGAAAATATTCTACAATATAAATTTTTCCACTACCACAATGGAATACTCTTATAATAATGGGGCAATTAAATATAAACTCTCGCATATAAATACATTAAATAAAAAGAGATTTGTAATTTTGTATTGTTTTCTCGTTCTCAATCATACTAATAGTAGAAATAAATAATTTAGTAAATACACTTATCCACACAATTTCCAATAGAGCTTTAGTCAATCACTAACATATTATATTCATTTTAATAATAATAAAAAAAATTAAAAAAAAAATAAAAGAGAAAAACTCCACACATCTGCTTATGTATCCATCCACCCATTAAAAAGGTTCAGTATCCACCCATTCAGATTCTTTTTGGTTTATAGAAATATCCTGTGAATGAAATTTTAAAAATATACACAATGAACAGAATAATGTTAGCCTATCAATCAATTTTAACACAAGTGTACAGAATGTTTGTACGAGCAAAATACGAGTGCTTTTGTCTAGACCAAAATCATAATATTGCAAGGGATGAAATATTAAAGATAAAATAAATATATGAGGAAAATGTAATAAAATATTAATATAGCCAGCCTTATACGCAATTCAATTTAAAATGCCAAGATTGAATTATGTAGGAGTAACTCGTACTTGTATGGTATGTAATGAAGAAAATTGAATCGAGAAGAAAGTAAAAACTTTGGGGGCTTCAAACATAACCTCAACCACAACTACCACCTAAAAATGTGTATACCTGTTTCCAGTTATGTACGAATACATATGTATATATTAGCTTTTGCTTATAAAAAAAAGCTAAAGTATGTAAAACTAACGCGAATACATTTTATACACGATAATTTGGTTAGTTATTTTCTTTTCATACAAGAAGAAAAAAAATGAACTCGTTCTATAGCTTTGCGAAGCTGGCCAATATTGTTGCATTCATGTGTATAATAAAAATATCAAAGGAGACCAACAAAAGCAAATAAGAAACCATCAAAATTCGAAAGAAAAAAGCCATCTTCAATTTAGGCCCAAAGATCGAGAACGTCATATGCACCCCAAACGCAACCTTCGACATAGCTAATGGCATGCCCATCCCCACTCTGTTACTAAATAACACCTTACATTCAGTAGATATATGAATACTTCTTTGTAACGTTTACTTATACGGATAAAATAGTAAATTTAATAAAATGTTAAAAGCACATCAGGACTATGTGCATATGGACAGAGTATGTCCTGTTCGTGGAAAAAATCTACTATGCAATGGTGTGCACTAGTTATGAATTCCAAAGTCTAGCCAACAAAAAGTGCAATATTCAGACTCAGAGGAAATTGGGGCTCTGGTAGGAAGGTAAGCAAAAAACTAGTAAGGCGCAGTAGGTAAATCGACTTCAATGCAATACATTATCACACAAATTTTCTATTTATTCAAAACCAAAGCACAAACATACCATATATCTAGGTCTGTTATAGGATTTTTCTTCGATTTGCTCACAATATATTGACTGCTAAATAGAACCATTCATTATAGCAACTTTCTGAGTTGAAGTTATGACTTTGCAGAAATGCTCTAAAATAGGAAAATCAAACTATTGATTCAAAATGCATTAAAATAATATGCATTAAAAATTGAATATTTTATAACCAAATTATAAGCAGAAAATAAATTTCTATGGGTTTATAATAATAGGAAAAATTAAAAATTGTCTGTCCAAATATTAGTTAGTCGAACAAACGACAGATGGAGTTACAAGCAACTAAATCAGTAACGCTTTGTACAATACGTTTGAAAGGTTACCTTTTAAAACAGTAACCACAAAAGCTCTATACTGACGGAATTATAGTTCTGCCCAAAAAATTACAAAATATTGTCCATATAATAATCGAGAATATTTGCTTTGAATAAATTATTTTTAACACACTGTTTTGAGCAAATCTCTACTTAACTTAAAGAAGGTCGCGAATTTTTTCGGCTAACCAAAATTATCGATTATTTATTTATTAAAAAAATTATTCGGTAATAAAAATATGCAACATTAAAAAATTAACCTTTGAATAAAAATGCACCTTACCTCCAAGGATCCGATGAAAATACTACTTATCCAATAA
Source organism: Atherix ibis (assembly GCA_958298945.1). NCBI lineage: Eukaryota > Metazoa > Arthropoda > Insecta > Diptera > Athericidae > Atherix > Atherix ibis. The sequence goes on from OY282610.1 coordinate 43,864,680, forward strand.
GTATTAAAGCTCAACTATTGACTATACAATGAACTTTTAATATTGACTTTTAATGACTGTTTATGCACTAGAATTTGTTTTATAATAAATTTTCCAAAAGTTCATAAATTGCTTAACATAAGAACTTAAATTCTTCTATTCAAAAGTGATGCAGATTGTCAGACTAAAATCATTATTATGAAAATGTTAACTATGCTATAGGAAGATGATTCTTCCAGGTTATCGCTTCCTTAATTATTAATCCGTTGAGCTAACTTTCAGCATATGTGTAATATCAGATTATTCCTATGACGTACTTACTTTTGCTTCAGACATTTTGACAGTTGACGAGTATGTTCATATTAAAGCGGGTGCTTGTAGCGTTTCATTAATTTTGTTATTTACTTAAACGTGCTTAAATTACAGCCACACTACATCTAATTGTACAATAAGTGTGAATAATTTAGAATTGCTTATATCAGCTTATAAAATAATAAATAAAAAATCAAAGTTTACTAATTTTATGCTAATCATAAAAGTGACAACAAAAAATAGCGTATTTTACCATAGAAAATTATGTGTACTACTCGTAAAAATACTATTCAATATTGCTGAGATTACACCATCAACTGGAATATAAGATTTTTTTTAAACAAATTCAAATATTTACTAAGTTAAAAAATTGTTATAAAAAGTATCTGAAATATTTATAATATAATATTTATTAAAAAAAAACAGTTTCATTTGCATAATAAAAATTATTATTAATTTTTTTTTATATGACGAAAATCTGATAATTTTTGATATTTTACTATAATTTTACACAGAAGAAAATATGTGCAAAAAATTATCATTTTCAAAATCTATGTCTTCTGAATTAATGTCGGCGTCTTCAGTTCGAGCATAGCTAGTAACCCTTTCAAATCTTTGAACTCTATTAAAATGGAAACAAACTTGAAAAGTGACCTACTCTTAGCTTAACTTATGTGTCGACAAACTCGGTTACTCGTCTAAGTTCAAATGAAAAAAATTAACATGTAATTTTATATCATTAATAATTATTTGTCACGACTACACGTATTAACGTTATAAAATTAAATATTTAATGTTTAAATGATAATGCCTTTATATGTTAAAAGGTTAATGACCCAAGATCATAAGATGTCTCTTATATGTTTCAGGGCTAATCATCTAATTTTACTACAATTGTCACTAGGTCATTAACCTATTTTATAAGCTTTAAGGTCAGTGAGGTCATTTGCTTGCATGTGACCGAAGATCATACGACATCTCTTAATTGTTTCAAAATCCATGGAATCCATGGATTTCTATTGAATTAAAACAAGGTTATTGATCTCTCTTATATGCTTTGAGGTCGATGGCATAATTTGTTTGCAATTAACACAACACTATTGACGTCTCCTACATCCTTCAAAGCTAATCACTTAGTCTAATCACACAAGATCATTGACCTCTTCCATGCAGCAACGTGGTGGCTGTGGTTATGCCCATTTCGCGGGTATGGTCTCCGGACCGCAGGTGGGAGGTAACTGGCAATTTCCATCTTGCAATTATCTCGGGCGCTGTTACTGCTAATGACAGTAGAGGTTAAGATAGTTCTCGCCACCAGCAGGTGAAGTGGTTGGCTTTTAACTGACTACTAACTGTTAACTGCCAATAATGGTGCTGCGTTGATTGAGCTTATCTCAATCCCTATAGTCGTAGGCGACTCGTGGTCTTGAGGTTTTGACAACCAGGTCACGTTAAATAACAATTTCTAACTGATCTCTTCCATATGCGGATGATCGTTTACTTTTGATTGAGAGGGGGGAGAGGGGAGGGGTGTAGGTCTGCAGTAGAGGCTTACCGCCGCTATATGAAGATGGTGTCTGAATGGGGGAATAGGATGGTAGTGAATGTTTCCGAAAGGAAAACTATGTGTATGTTTCTGAAGGGTTTTTTTGGGGCCAATAGGCTGCCCAATATACGTTCAGAGGCGGTTAAGGTCCGATACACGCGGGAAGTACGGTACCTTGGAGTAAAGGTTGGAGAGAGGCTGAACTTTCGGCCTCACTTGCACATCTAAGGGGATGCGTGGCCGGTTTGTTTGGCATGCTGGTTCGAGTATTTCGCAAAGAATGGTGACTTAGATCCAGAGCGGTGAAAGTGCTGTACAAGAGTGTGTTTGTTCCGTGTGCACTGTATGCGTCTTGTGTATGGGCTGACATAATGCGCCACCAGTATGCAAGGGTGGGCATAAATTCAGTCCAGGGTCAGACTTTTTATGCATATTTGAATGTATGTAGAACCGTGTCAACCGAGGCGATACAGGTTGTCAAGGGAAAAATTCTATGGGACCTGAAAGTGATGCGTGGAAGCATTCACTACCGTCTATGGCGGGGCATCCCGCTTGCTGGTTGGTCGGTTATGAATGAAGAGATTTAGTATCTTAGTCCACCGCAGCGGCGTGTACTGGTCCTGAACAGAATGTATGAAATTTGCCAACGTCGATGGGATAAAAGTGTGAATGGCAGACGGATGCACATGTTAATTTCGGATGTGTGCTTTGCACTTTGCGTATAGATTTGAATTTGGTCTGTAACTTGGGTATTTACTTACGGAATACGGCAGTATGAATGGGTTCCTGTACAGGCTTCGTCTAGCTGCGGAGGCTAAATGCCCTTGTGGGGTGGCAAAGGAGAGTGCCAAGCACCTTCTCATTGAGTGTGACCTGTACGATTCCGGTTGTACTTTTTAGTCTTGGCGAACACGCGTACCTGAGCTGGCTGAGCACTGCCTAGGGATTTACAAGATTCTTCAATGAGCGGAGTATATACCGAAGTACTTTTAAAACAAAAATTGGTACTATGGGAGTCGGAGTGTCCCATGGTATTGGAACACACTATGCCCGACAATGGTGAGGCGCTTAGGAAGCAACGTTGTGGCTGTGGTTGATACCCATATTCAGGGTACGATCTACGGATTGCTGGTGGGATATACTATTGCTTATGACAGTAGAAGTTTAAATAGTCCTCGCCACTAACAGTTGGAGTAATCAGCTTGTAACTGGTTACTGACTATAATCTGCCAGTAATGGTGGTGCGTTGATTGAGCGTAACTCAATCCCTATAGTCTTAGGCGACTCGTGGTTTTAAGTTTAAAGACAAATAAGTCACGTTAAATAATATATCTATTATAACTCACATCTTCCATCCTCGCAAACGGGGCTACTTCTGGGTGTATAATCCAGCTATAAAATATATACCATAAGTGACCTACAGGTCTTGGCGAACTCGCGTCACCTAGGCTGACCTAGCAGTGCCAGAAAACTACAAGTTTCCTTATTGTAGCTCTTTTATTGACAAATACTCATCAGGTACTTTTAAAAGCAGAACTTACTGGTGTCACGGAGTCAGGAGCCCCACGGTGGTTCGTCCGCCATTTTTGACTGAGATAAAGAGCCCTTGGCTAAAACGTGGTGACTGTGATTGTCGCCTACATTGCGGATACAGTCTTAGGACGAAAAATGAGGAATGGCAGGATCCCAGGTTCTATCACTGCAGATGATGGTAGATATTTAGGTAGGCCTCGCTACAAACAGTTAGGGTAACTAGCTTATAACCGGTTACTGACTATTAGCGAATGGTCACTACCTGTGATAAATGGAGCTGGTTTAGAGGTAGAAGCAGGTGGTTGTACAAATGTGCGCGGAGTAATTGAGGGGAGAGATCTGCAGGTTGAGACCGCTCACCGCAGGAATTGTACGGAAGGTTAAGATGGAATGTTAGACCATTTGGCGTTAAATGGCAGAGATGGTAATAAGACCAGAGGTTTTGAAAAGAGGTTGGAAATGAGGAAACCCGATAGAGGGTTCCATGGATGAGGTGGCCCAAGCAGGACATCGTATTAAACGTTGGATTGTAGCGAGCTAGGTTGCTGTTGAGTGATTGTGATGTATGCCATTACTGGGCAGGTCTATTTGCGCGTTGATTGAGCGCATCTCAATCCCACGTTAAACTATATTACATTAATAACCTCTTCCGTATGCTTCAAGATGAATGACCTAATTTGTTTGCATTCGATCAAAGCTTATAGGTTCTGTCTTGTATGCTGCAACGTCAGTCACTTGCCTTTCTTAAAAGTGATACAAGGTCATTGATCTCTCCATTTACTTCGAGGCCAACTACCACCTAAGATCATAAGATCTCTTTAACATTCAAGATCAAGGAACTGCTTTGCTTGCAATTGAAATAAGGTCAATGTGGTCTTTTGCATGCTTAAAACTTACAGAGCTGATTTATCCAAATCTTAAAATGTTTAATACTCGGGCTACAAGTTTTTTTTCTTATTCTAAAAAATAGAAATAGATTTTTTTCTTGGGAAGATATATTCATACTTATTAATGGCGTAAATAGAACTTGTATCATATGAAAAATAAAAATAGATTCGTTTTTTTGTTATTTAAAAAAAATACTCAAAAATATACAATTTTTGCGTATATTTTTTTGTCACTTATTGATGCCTATTTATCATTAAACTTAATTTACAAATTATAAATGAAAATATTCATCCCATAATTAGTTGAAATAATAATTTCATCTTTGGAATTATTACAAGTTTACAATTATTACAGTTTTAAACCAATTTCACATTTTGGAAGTTAATCGAACCTAAAGGTATTTATGCAAATTGATTTTCAATGTAAACTTTTGTGCCATTCATAATGTATCACGTATGTAAGTGATAAATTCCTATTAATTAATATTTTACGGTAAATTGGTTAATACATTATAGTATATGCTAAAAATTGCATAATTTTAACACTGATATAGTAAATTGTTTGCCCACAGGTAAATTATGCGTCAACGTATGCCTTCCACCTTCAATCGGATGTACACCTTTAATCGACTGTGATAGTGACAGATACTGAAATCAAGTTAATTAGTTGAAAATTTTCAAAATTCAATTCTATTCTATGAGCATTATTGTTTCTATAATATTTGGTATGTCAATAGCTTTTCACAGTGCATACGAATCCGAATTAAGATAACGTGCATCCTTAGGGCAAGCATTATCAATACTATATGAAGAGGATTAGATCGATGATAGGATATTAAGAGTTAGTACAAGTATCCTGCGAGGATAATGCCGAGCATTCATATTGGTTATTCATGTGGTTTTAATATTCTTCCAAAATTCCTACAAATACAATTACTGTCATTATTTACTCGATTACGTTAATTACATTTCCAATTATAATTGTTGATTCCAATTTTCTTACAATTTTTATTCAATTACCATTATTTCCTTGGATTGGAACGTTGTTATTCGTTTAATTTCGGTTTTCCTTCATGAAATATAAACGAATGAATTCGTAGAAGATATTTTTTAATAGCAATTCACAACATCCGGGCATATGTTATTAGCTACATTTTTGCTATATTAAAATAATTGATAAAAAATTTTTTTTGTTCACTATAAATTTAAAATGGGATATCTCATCTATAAGAAATACGTGGTCTGTTCAAAATGTATCGCGAATTTTGAATTTCGGCGGATTACGTATATTCGATTTTCGATTTTTTTATGGCGTTATGTTGATACTCATGTCTCTCGCTTATACCCTTAGATTAAAGAAGTACTGGATAGGCCCCGACCGTATATGTATACGCAATTTTGTGTACAAATTTTTACTAGGGGGATATGACTGTCAAAAATTTTTTATGTAGACATGACACCCACTGCCATCTATGTGTCGTAATGGAAATTTATTTAATTGCAAAAGCATAATTTATATTTATTTTAATTCACTTATTGGAAACAAAAATACAATTTAAACACAACGATAGGCAATTTTTATTTTTTGTACAATCTTTTGATACGAAATGGAATTCTATTTTAGGTTTATTATACATTTCGTAAATATCAATCAAATATAAACCGCCTCAATTTTGTAGACTTTCGGAGAGTTTGAAAACTTTAATTCTCCATGATAGTGGAGACTTGGGGGTTAGCTTTGTCATTTGTGAATCCGATGTTGACAGTTCAATGTTTACCATAAAATAGTACAGTGCCGGTGTATATAAAGTGTGTGTAAGAAAGTTTAAGGGACCGAATTTTTCTGTCTAGTTTCCATTGCTATTTTCATTGTGTTATAATAAATAAAGTTTATTCTTCGGTAAGCTTATTATTTAAATAAATTTGTTTTGATTGCTCTATTAGACCATATTATAATGCATTTACTAAATAATATTGTTTTCATTTTTTTTAGAATATAAGTTATTAATTATTTTAATAACATTAAATTTTTCATTTTCTATTTTTGTTTTAAAGCATTTTCTTTAATATTGTATACGATTAACATCTTATAGTGCACATAATTGCTTTCATATAAATAACTTACAATTCATATTTTACATACTCTTTCCCACTTTAAAAATTCTGTTTTAATAAATAATATATAGTGAAATATATAAAATGAATATACATAATAAATAAACAAATATTTGAAGAAAAAAAATACTGTGTTTTATTGCATATTTACAAAACTAATTCCATCAAACAACAAAACACGCAATATTAAAAAATCTGCTTCTTTACGCATAAATGATATCACATATGAAAAATGGTTTTAAACGAACCGCTTCAATCGCATACTGAACTTTTAAATTGGCCTCCAATGATTTACGCCGTTTCTGTTGTATTGCATGTGTGTGCGTTCTATGAATGTATTGCCAACAAAATTTGGACAGAATTTTTGTGTAGAGGCCTTTCCAGTACTTCTTTAATCTAAGCTTATACCGACAAGTTCGGCCATTATGAATGTTCAGTTAATTTTTGACAGCTGCTTTGCTTGCACGTGTTTAGGCTCCTCTTCGATTTTTGCCCATTTTCGACCAAAAACAGCATCGCATTAACATTAATAAGGAGCTGTTGAACTCTGTCCGCGACAACCCAAATTTACTCCAAAGAGTCATAACTGGGAACGAATCATGGATTTATGTTTATGACGTGGAAACCAAAAACCGAAAAAAGCCCGCCAAGTTCGGTCGTATGTGAAGGTTTTGTTTAGAGTTTTCTTCGATTGCATTGGCGTGTTGCGTCATAAGTTCTTGCCACAGGGTAGAACGGTCAATAAGGAATATTGCCTGCAAGTTATACGCAAGTTGCGCGCAGCAATCCGTTAGAAACTTCCGGATTTATGGAAGAATAAAAATTTTGCACCATGATACCGCCCCTGCTCACGCATCGTTGCTTGTGCGCGAATTTTTGACCAAAACCAATACACTAATAATGCCGCAGCTACCGTATCCATTTTTTCTTTGATCCATTTTTTGGGATACTCAAAAATCGAAGACGAGATAAAACATGTGCAAGCAAAGCAGCTGTCAAAATTTAACTGAACATTCAAAATGGCCGAACTTATCGGCATAAGTGAGAAACATGTGTACCAACATAACACCACTACTATTTTTGATTGCTGATATACAATTATAAACAAAATTAATTGTGATTAAATAAAATAATTTAAGTTAGTTATAACATCGAAAAATTTATATTTCATTAAAAATTCTTATTAAGTAATAATCACAATAGGCTTATTTACCAAGCTTAATATAAAATTTGATAGCACACTACATCGTTAAACTTATCACGCTACTTACCACTAAGGTGAACTAGTTAGTAATAGGTACTAAACTTATCAAGGTGAGCTAGTTAGTAGTAGGTACTAGTGTTTGAATCTATTAGGTTGGCAACTAAGTGATTGTGGATTTTGTCAATAGATGGTATTAGCACATTCTTTTGTTATGTCAACGTGTTCTTGTTATATTGTTTTCTTGTTGTTTGGACTTCCGCTTTAATTTAGTAAAAAATTGTATCGTTCAGCTATTTAGTTTTGTTTTTATCAAAATTTAAAAATGGAAGGACAAGACGTACATTTTAGACATATTTTATTGTATTATTTCCGAAAAGGCAAGAACGAATCGCAGGTACACAAGAAGTTATGTGCCGTATATAGGAATGAAGCCTTCAAAGAAAGGCAGTGTCAAAATTGGTTTGCTAAATTTCGTTCTGATGATTTTTCACTAAAAAATGCCCAACGATCGGTTGAAGTTGATGAGACCTATGTCAAGGCTATTATCGATTCAGATCATCATAGCACAACACGTGAGATTGCAGAGAAGCTCAATGTGGCTTGGCTATGTTAAGAAACTCGATTTATGGATTCCTCATCAGCTTAAGGAAATTCATATGACGCAACGCATTAGCATCTGCGATTCGTTTCTGAAACGCAACGAAATGGATCCATTTCTGAAACGACTATTAACTGGCGACGAAAAGTGGATAATTTACAACAACGTTAATCGGAAACGATCGTAGGTAATGCGAGATGAACCACCTCAGACGACATCAAAAGCTGAGATGCACCAAAGGAAAATTATGCTGTCAGTTTGATGAGATTATAAAGGAATTCTGCACTTTGAACTTATAACAAGAAACCAAACGATTAATTTCACCGTGTACGTTCAAAAACTCGTCAACCTAAGCAATGCAGTTCAAGAAAAGCAGCCAGAATTGGCAAATCGTAAGAGTGTTATTTTCCAGCATGACAATGCAAAGCCGCACACATCTTTGGTCACTCGCCAAAAATTATTGAAAATATGTGTAGGTTGGGATGTGTTGTCACATACCCCATATAGCCCTGATCTAGCATCTTCAGATTACCATTTATTTCGTTCCTTTCAGAACTCCTTAAATGCTAAAATTTTTAATGACGCTGCTGATGTAAAACCACATTTATGGTAATTCAGTTTTTTGCTAGCAAAAGTAATTTTTACGAACACGTAACTATAATACTACCTGAAAGATGATAAAGAGTTATCAAGAAAAAAGGGACAATACCTAATTGAATAAATTTATATTTTCAAGTAAAAATTTTGAATTTTTCTTCTTATTTAAAATCCGCAATCACTTAGTTGCCAACCCAATAGCTTTTTAGTACCATATATTTGGTCAATTTAAATTTAACAAAAATTTTAAAATCTATATTTTACAATGCCCTCTATTTTATTTCTTTAAGTAAATAGTTTCTCTAAAAAAAGAACATGTAACTTGAGTACAGTTATAGCCTTTAGTTACGTTCAAATAACTGAAAGTATTCGAAATTGCTAAACATAAAATAATAAATTTCTTTTTAACTTTAAATATTATCTAAAACTACATATAATTATAACAAGCAGATTTTTTAAGCGAAGGACATGAAGACATATAGGGGAAAATACCCATCGATGGTCTCCCCAAGAATTAGATAATTAAAAAATCGCGCTGCTATTATCGTTTTAAACGTTGATAAGTGTACAATGGAAGGTTGGGAGTAAACAGTTCTTTTGCTAAAGGATTAGAATTGTAGGATAGACGCGAATGGAATTTTTTATAGCAGGAGTAGCACAGTTCATGAACAAATGGAATGTTTAGATCATGATGGATAACAGTATTACTTAATAATCTGGATTAATTTTGCCCCCTTAAAAAAAGCCTCCATATATTTTCAGTTAACTGGAAATGTTTTCCATAAAGTGATAAATTTCAGCTTGGGGATTAAAATGAATAGTGGTAAATTTCAGTGAATATTTACCATTGAAGTGGTAAATTTTAGTGGTGTTTGATCGATGACATTCGTTGAGGTTTTCCCCAAAATTTTTTACACATTTATTACTGTGTGGTAATTTATTGTGGTGCATAAATCCAAAATTTTTGTTTGCCATAATTCTAGACTTTTTTCTGGTGAATACTCTTAATCAAATTCCATATAATCGGTAAATAATCTGATAGCCAAAAAGATATTCCAAGTACAGAAAATCGTATTAATCAACGAAAACGGTCAACATCGCGCTAATTTTCGAGCGATCCTAAAGGGGTTTCTTCAGTTTCAGCTCATTTTGTAGGCGATATAACAAAAGCTTATTGACTGATTTACTTGTAAAACTTACAAGCTGTCCATTTTATCACTCATTATCACACTTTTTCATTAAAGTAGATTTTAAATTGGCTCATTCAACAACATGTTTGCAATACCCTTTCATGTAGAAAAGTCAGCTTCTTCGGAACCTATTTTAATTAAAATAATGCAAACGTATTTATGAGATATGTCTTGAATCTCAGCCATATCTCTTAAACTGGAATGCCAATTTAGCATCACCATTGTCTTCACTTCATCGGTGTTTTCAGCAGTCAAGAACGATGAAGGTTGATTGAAAGAAAGTCCAGCCTTTTCTGGACTTGTCAGCCATCTTTGATATACTGTCAGCCTTTTCCAATATTAGAAAAAATTCAACATAAAACAAAATAAAATTCTTTATTCAATATTTGTCCTATATTAAAAATCACAGAACACACTTGACATCGACTAACAAAACCAGAAGATGAACTCAAGCTAGTTGACAGAACGCGTGGAAACTCTACATTACATTTAGGTGTTTTAGAGAAAACTCTACGTCACATAATAGCAAAACATTTTTCAATATCTTGTACATGAGCTTATTTTCATATACCTTTAAATAAATTTCTCTCCAAGAATAATTTATATTTTTTTATATATAATTCCAAATAACTTTGCTAATATTGATTAGTCGAAAAAGTTCGTGGCGTTTTTAAAGTTAAGTAGAGATGGTCAAATCAGAGTGTTAAAATAAATTTATTCAAACCAAATATATGCCATTATTATCGACAATGTTTTGCCAGTATAGAAGTTCTGTTGTTTCTGCTTTAAATAGTATCGATCAAACGCGCTTCTAGTATTGTACAGTGCGTTACTAATTTATTGGCTTGTAACTGCATCTGTCAAAAAATGCTATACTGTCAGCCTTTTCCAATATTAGAAAAAAATCAACATAAAACAAAATTTGTTGGCAATACATAATTTCAATAAAATTCTTTGTGCAATATTTTTTCCATATTAAAAATCACAGAACAATTGACATCGAATAGCCAAACCAGAAGATGAACTCAAGCTAGTTGACAGAACGCGTAAAAACTCTACGTCACTTAATAGCATAAAAACACTTTTCAATATCTCGTACGTGACCTTTATATACCTTTAAATAAATTTTTCTTCATGATGAATTTGTAATTTTTTATATATCATTTCAAATAACTTTGCTTATATTGATTAGTCGAAAAAGTTCGTGGCGTTTTTAAAGTTAAGTAGAGATGGTGAAATCAGAGTGTTAAAATAAATTTATTCAAACCAAATATATGCCATTATTATCGACAATGTTTTGCCATTTTTTAACCATAACCATGATCTCGTCAGTATAGAAGTTCTGTTGTTTCTGCTTTAAATAGTATCATTCAAACGCGCTTCTAGTGTTGTACAATGCGTTACTAATTTATTGGCTTGTAACTGCATCTGTCAAAAAATGCTATACTGTCAGCCTTTTCCAATATTAGAAAAAAATCAACATAAAACAAAATTTGTTGGCAATACATAATTTCAATAAAATTCTTTGTGCAATATTTTTTCCATATTAAAAATCACAGAACAGTTGACATCGAATAGCCAAACCAGAAGATGAACTCAAGCTAGTTGACAGAACGCGTAAAAACTCTACGTCACTTAATAGCATAAAAACACTTTTCAATATCTCGTACGTGAGCTTTATATACCTTTAAATAAATTTTTCTTCATGATGAATTTGTAATTTTTTATATATCATTTCAAATAACTTTGCTTATATTGATTAGTCGAAAAAGTTCGTGGCGTTTTTAAAGTTAAGTAGAGATGGTGAAATCAGAGTGTTAAAATAAATTTATTCAAACCAAATATATGCCATTATTATCGACAATGTTTTGCCATTTTTTAACCATAACCATGATCTCGTCAGTATAGAAGTTCTGTTGTTTCTGCTTTAAATAGTATCATTCAAACGCGCTTCTAGTGTTGTACAATGCGTTAGTAATTTATTGGCTTGTAACTGCATCTGTCAAAAAATGCTATACTGTCAGCCTTTTCCAATATTAGAAAAAAATCAACATAAAACAAAATTTGTTGGCAGTACATAATTTCAATAAAATTCTTTGTGCAATATTTTTTCCATATTAAAAATCACAGAACACTTGACATCGAATAGCCAAACCAGAAGATGAACTCAAGCTAGTTGACAGAACGCGTAAAAACTCTACGTCACTTAATAGCATAAAAACACTTTTCAATATCTCGTACGTGAGCTTTATATACCTTTAAATAAATTTCTCTTCATGATGAATTTGTAATTTTTTATATATCATTTCAAATAACTTTGCTTATATTGATTAGTCGAAAAAGTTCGTGGCGTTTTTCAAGTTAAGTACAGACACTCAAATCAGAGGGTTAAAATAAATTTATTCATACTAAATATATGCCATTATTATCAAAAATGTTTTGCCATTTTTTGACCAGAGCTATGATCTCGTCGGTATAGAAGTTCTATAGTATCTGGTTCAGAAACTGAATCAAGTGAGTTTCGCAGGACTCTTTTTAATCCAGCTTGGTTCCATTAAGAGCGTTATGCAGAGAACGAAATAAGTGGTAGTCTTAAGAAGAAGCTCTCTTAATTTTTGACAATTCATCAAAAATATGTATGGTCGTACGTTATCATGGTTGAAATTAACATCCTTCTTATTGATCAATTCTGGCTGTTTTTCCTGAATCGCTTAGCCTAATCTCTCGAGTTGTTCATTAACAGTTTGACCAAATGGTAGGAGTTCATAATAACTGATTCTCTTCCTGGTTCTGAATATTTGGATTATCAATCTGGCTTTGAATTTGTTTGTGATAATTTATCTCTCCATTTGCTTGATCTCTTTCAAATGATATTTTCGTATTTTATCCCATTTTTCATTGGCAGATATAATGCAGCTCAGAAATGGTTGGATTTCATTGCGCTTTAGCTGCGCATTGCAGATATGAAATCAGTTTATCTTGTTTTTCACAATCAATTTAGAGTATTTTCTCTTTATGCTGGTCCATTTTAGTATTTGAATAACATCGATTTCAATAAAAGCTTTAAGTATAAACTTGCAATGCGACTAGTAGTTATTGAGTTATTAGCTTTTAAAACCATCTATCGGAAAACGCTACGAACTTTTTTATCTAACTAATGATATTAATATTTATATTAGCTGATATTTATATTAGGAAAATTTTGCTGCTCACAAGTACTTCTAGCTACTCGCAGGTACTCTTGCTCATACAAATGACTAGATCGCATGAATAGTTAGGCATACAATTTACGGTAGGGGGATTTTAGTTCCCAAAATGAAAATAGATAGCTTAGCGGGTTCTTTGGTTATGTTGAATTGTCATATTTTTCCATAATAATGGATTGTTAAATTAATTTAAACTTAAATGATGTATTTGTGTAACTTCATATTTATTATAATACTTAATTTTTTTTAATTACCTCTAAATCTGTCAATATATTTTCTCAAAATTTTTTTTTATTTCTCGTTTTGAAGAATTCCTCTTTTCGGTTGACATAAACATTTATTAATGCTACACCCTCGTTATAGATCTAATTTTTAATCATTATGTAATATTTATCAAATTCAAAGATTATACAAAACACGTTCACTTCACTTTACGTTGACAAGCTGAATAGACTCAGTATTACTGAGTTGACTATTTTGAGGTTATATTTTACTTCTGTCAGTAAATTTTGCGTTCCATTGGGCATCTTACTCACAAGTATTTGTGGGTAGTAAAATTGTCCCAATGGAAGACAGCTATTAATAAATATGAGGTCTAACGGCTATGATACTTAGCGACAGGATGGCCTCAGTAATATTTGAACTCCAGTACGTTTGCGTTATAGTCACAAACATATTCAATTTCGCCTTACTAGAAGACACGCAATTTATGTTTTTTGTCTTTTAATAATAAAATTAAATGGCCCAATTTTACAATTGCTGCTAAGCATTCCATTTTATTTTTCATTTTATTATAAATTCACTCTAGCTTAATGTCATTATCAAATCTTACTTATTACTATGAGTTGACAATAACAATGTTACTATTGAAATTGCATACCTTCTCTATTTTACTATATTGACCATACATTGTGTCATGTAAATTTTAACCTAGAACTAGATTTTCTTTTTGTTTTACCACTTCTAGTCTAACTAGATTGCTTTATTTGTAGCAGTTGGATATAGCTGGAGGAGGAGCAGCATTCAATCCGTTACTGCCATTAAAGTCCTTCGAAATACAATAAAAATAAAACTACCAAATTGTGTATACTCTTATCCATTTATGCACATGTTTACTTTTTACTATTTGAAAAGCTTAAAATTTACTTGTTTTAGCCTCTGGACTAAGAGCACAATCCATTAAATTCAATTTTATTTTTCTAGCAAAATTTTCTAACGTTTTATAATAGTAGTACTTATAAAAAAGTATCTGACCATTTACGAATGTATTATCTTTTATTGAAATTGATAGTTAGCTAACTAAAATTTTAAATTCATTTTAACAATTTTTCCTATGAAAATTATGACCTTAAGTTTTTTAATAGCAATTTATATTGTAGCATTATTTTTGCTTTGGTATCTACTTAAGATAGATAGTGAATATCTACTATTACAATGTAAGACTGCACCTAATCTATTGACGGTAATATTAATGTTCTCATTAAAGACATTACTGGTATTGTCAACGAAAATAACGAAAATTTCCTGATTCACTTAATCGGAATTTTTGTTTGTTAATCTGATAAAAATTTAAACATTAGAACTCGATATGAGCTTGACCGGATATATTTATCTATTATTGAATATTATATGCAACAAAATACAAGCACAAAAACAAATTTTCGGTTTTTTATCATTCCTTAATTATCATAATTTTTTTTTACTATTTTCTTTATTTGCTATGCATCAAAATTTTAACATCGATTTTTAACTTTACGCCAATAAAAAACAAAATTTTTATATAAATTTTATTAAATTATTTTTAGTTAAAAGCTTTAAAAGTTTTTCTCTTTACTATAAATTTTCAAAAATCCATTCGTTTGTTTTAATTATAATTAACAATTTTATTTTTTTAGTAGAAACAAATAAATTTTTAAAAGTTTTATATTTCAACTTAAGGTGCATAGAAATCAAACCGATTGGTCACCTACGTAACTATAGGTTATGGATGTGAACCAAGATTATTAAATATCAAAATAATCCTACCGTACATTAATAATAAATACATTTGCTCCATATGTCATCCTAGGATACTGTTTCATCACTCTAGATAAATGCTACGCAGCACATGGGGTGCACACACCATTAATCCAACATTTGAGAGTAGTCCTGGGTATATTGATACTAAAGAAATTAACTCCGCATGTCACCCTAGGTCACTTTTCTGCCACCCTAGGTCACTGTTACTATACACTTGGCATACATAACCTTACTTTTGATATACTTACATATGTGAATTTAACAAACCATAAATTTTCTAACGGAAATGATGGTAGTTAGTATATAAAAATGGCTTAGCAAAAGGATATTAGTAGATGGTTCAGTTAATTTGATAATAACTTATCCACTGGAATTATATTCGCCAAATTAATCGATAATCTTTCTTAAATCAATTATTTTTCGAGTTTTTTTTTTAATTGAAATAAATTTAAATGCATTATTTTCCTGAATAAAAATGCAATATAAATTTAATTGATCCACGAAAATTTTTCTAGTAAGTATAATAAGTCGTCCTGAAATTATTAACTATCCGATCTAGGCTTTCAGAATCAATTTTTTTTTTCTTAAAGAAAATCGATAATTAACTCCTGTCAAATTATTGTCACTTTTTATCAAATATTAAAAGTACAGCAATATCAACGCTGATTCATATTTAATAAAATAACATGAAAGAAAATCAGTAATTTCAAATTGAATACATTCGAATATCCTTGACTGTAAATAGAATAATGACATTGTCTTATAAATTTAATAATAAAACATGCCATAATGGCATCGGGAATATGTCAAATTATAGGGCTAGACATATAAAAATAATAATACTCGTAATAATAAAAAAATATATAAAACGAAATCCAAATATCAAAGAAAAAATGTTCTTGCCATGTTAAAGAGATGTTAAAAAAGGAAAAAATTATTGTTCGGAAAAACAATGAATCAAAAAAAAAAAAAAAAATTTCTAAATACAGAAAATAAGGACATAGTAAACCTGTAAGTAGAAAAGAATTCAAAAATGCTAGGAAGAGAGGATAAGAGATAAAATGGACTAAATAATAAAGGACATGATTATGGCGAGTCCGAAGAGCTTTGTTTTTGTGCTTTTCTGTTTTCTTTTGTTTTGTTTTGTTGTTTTTTTTTTTTTGTGTAGGGTAAAGATAGGTGGCACCAGCACTGACAAAAGCTATAAAAGTTCTTTTGAGGCGCTGTATGATAAACGCAACAAGGACGATTTTCGCAAATTACTTTGCTCGTTATCTTTTCGGAAATGGTTTTTTTTTATTTTTGTCAAATGCAAAACCATCTCCGCCGCTGTCTGATTTTTATTTTTCTCAACTTATCCTATACTCTCTTAGTTTGTTATCCTTGTTTTCTTGTTGACGATTTCAATTTCAATTAATTGTACATGTACAATCAGAGCTAGTAGTATTCAGATTAATATTAGCATGCCAAGAAATGAACCAAATAGTGTAAGGACTTTGAACATTTGTCTTGTAAATTTTTTTTCGTATTACCATATATTCATACATAGGCTAAATATAATTTATCAATATTAAAGCATAATAAATTTACAAAGATACATTTATGATTTTAACATATTTAAAGATAATATCTCTTTACCAATTAAATATGCACATACACATACATATATACAGGATCGAAGTTTTCTTTTAATAGCTTTTAAATCAAATACAATTTTATAATTTATATTTTATTGATTAATTATATGATCTTTAGCATTATACAGGGTGAACCATTTAGAAGTTCCATTTTAAAAAGTAAATTTAAAAAAATGTAGTGTATGTTTTTTTCAAATTTCCGGTTTTCTTAAAAAGATTAAACCTTGAAATTTAAGAATGAAACACAACATCATTTAAATGACTGCCACGGCTGGCGTTACAGTACCCCATTCGCTCGACCCAATTTTTCAGTACATTTTCGATTGTGGGCCTGTATCTCTTTAATGGCAACTTTGATTTCGTGTTTCAAGGGCTCAATTGTCTTTGGATGGCTTGCGTAACATTTATCCTTAACGGCTTCCCACAGAAAATAATCCAACAGGCTCAAATCACAGCTCCGAGGCGGCAAATTGACATCAGAATTTCGGTTTTCGAAAGCAGTGCCGATGCATCGGCTTTTTAATGGTGACGTATGGATTTTCTGAGCCCCAGATGCAACAATTTTGTTTGTTGACATACCTACCGAGGTGAAAATGATCCTCATCCGAAAAAATGATTTTTCGGTAAATGTGCTCATCTTCGGCCAATTGATCTTGAGCCCATTGGGCAAACCGAAAACGCATCGGATGGTCATGCGGCTTTAGCTGTTGGATCAATTGAACTTTGTAAGCTTTCATACCGAGGTCTTTGTGCAAAATTCTCAACAGAGAAGTGCGAGAAATGTTGAATTCCTGAGAACGGTGACGAGTTGATGTTGATGGATGATCACTGACATTTTTAGCAACGGCGGCAATATTCTCGGTCGTACGCACTGTCTTAGAGCGGGAACGAGTTGCTTTGGCAACCAACAAACCAGTTTTATGAACTCGCTTCACCAATTTGCCCACAAATTCACGTGATGGCATTCGATCTTTACTCATTTTTTTTTTAAATTTCTCACAGTTTGGATTGAAGACTCACCACTTTGGAAGTAAGTTCTCAATATTTCCCATTTTTCTTCAAGCGTATGGATTACCATTTCGTAAAATTCTGACTTTCAACTAACAATCTGTCAATTTGTGTTGACATTTAACACTCTAGTACTTCAAATAAATACCGCTAGATGGACCACCCTCTATATAAAATATAATTTTGATCAAATGATCACTTTTGACCGCGATTCAAAGTTGACCTCTTTTAAGGACATTTTTCATAACAATTTTAACATGTTGTTGTAACATTAGATTCTTCACAATAAATTGTTATCGATCACTCGCTACGATTGTCAAATATCAACAGAAAAATGTCATCAAAATTAAAATGGCGGCTAAACATAACCGATCTGGAACATAAAAAGCACCTTGTACTTATGTAAGCAAATATATAGGGATATTCTTTTTTTTGTAGATTAATGAGGTGCAGGGGGAAACCTTCAAGTTTAGATTAATGAGGAAGGTACTCGCCTGGAAAAACCTTCTACCTGTCAGACGAGTTATGCGGGATTTTAACCTCGCTAAAACCTAACCTGCACCTCTAACCTTGCTCCCGGAACGATGGTTCCCCGGCGGCACTCTTTGTAAATACTACTTCGTCGGGGTGTTCTTTTTGATGTTATTGCTGTCCTGATGTTATGACACCTCGCGGCCTATTCTTCGTGTGTGGTGCAAAGTACCTTGATGATAGATTCCGCGTACTCTGCAACTCTGTTCCAAGCCGATTGGCTCTTCAGCATGCACTCCACTATGTTTTCTAGACTGATGGAATGGTCCAGAATTCTCTCCAGTTCTCCCCGTGTCCTCTCGTATAAGGGGCATTGGAAGAACACGTGTTCTGCATCTTCGATCACATCGCGGCAATGATGACAGTTTGGGGAGTCAGTTCTCTTAAATCTGTGCAAGTATGCCCCAAAACATCCGTGCCCAGTCAAGAGTTGTGTGATATAATACCCGACTTCCCCGTGCAGGCGAGTGACCCATTTCGTGACATTTGGGATCAGCCGACGAGTCTACCGACCCTTCGTCGAGCTGTCCCATATCTCATGCTAAAGGCGAAGACTCTCGGGTCTTTCCTCATCACATGGTACCTTTCGCCGCATTTCCTTCTTCCCACGATATTGGCAGGATGTCGATGGGTGGGCATGATACCACGACGTTGACCGCATCGTGTGATATCGTTCGGTATGCCGACGCTACTCTGATCGCTGAGATCCGCTGTACTTATGACATTATCTTGCGGTATGTTGTTAGTTCTAGCGATTTCGCCCACACTGGCGCTCCGTATAGCAGAACGGAGGTAACTATATTTGCCAGTAGTCGCCTTCGGATTTGTCTGGGGCCTCCGATATTGGGCATTATCCGCGAGAGCGCGTCCTGTACCGCTGATACCTTCCTGCTAACGCTGGAAATGTGGTCCTTGTAGTTGAGTCTGGCATCCAAGACCACTCCCAGATACCGGATATAGGGTAGCGACTTGATGTCGTGGTCACTTACTCTTATGGTGATGGTCTCCATTTTCTTCCGGCTACTCATAAGGAGTACCTCATAAGGAGTGCCTCGGTCTTATGTTCCGCCAAAGACAGGTCTGCCGATGTCATCCACTGTCTTATCCTCCGGATGGTGGTGGAGAATGCGGCTTCCAGTTCTTTCAGGTGTTTGGATACAAGGACAACCGCTACGTCGTCCGTCGATAATTCTAGATTGAGTATGCCGTCGTACATGACGTTCCACAAGAGTGGCCACAGGACAGAGTCCTGAGGTATCCCTCCCGTGACCTCATGCTCCGCTGATCCCTCCTCCGGCTCGTAGTGCAGTAGTTGATCACTGAAGTATGATCTGACCATCCTCCGTAGGTAGTAGGGCACCCCCATGTTCTCAAGAGCCTCCAAGACTCTATCCCAGCGGACCGAGTTAAACGCATTCTTAAATATCCCAAATATAAGGATATTCTGAATGATAGTATAAGTAAATATAGTCAAACGTACAATTATTTATATATTTTATTATAATAAAAAAATTATTTCCTTTTTGTTATTCAATTTTACTAGATGTACAATACAATTTCAAAACTCATCCGGTAACTATGTGACCCTAAAGAGTTGTGTTTTCGTAGTGCCTTACGAAAAATATAACAGCGATATTTGAAGGGACGACGTAACTTATGAAAAGTTGTAATTAGCCTATATGAAGCATTCCTGATTAAGAGAACATGGTGACATCAAGTATTTTTGGTGGGCCTAAAAGAAGTAGCAGAGAAACCACATTGCTTCAACATCCAAAACTGATGAAAAAGTGGGGAAATAGGACAATTTGTGCCTCCAAGAAAAATTATAAACCAAGTGTTTTGTAAAAAAAGGTATTGAAAGGCTCAGAAAAAA
This sequence comes from Atherix ibis, assembly GCA_958298945.1. NCBI lineage: Eukaryota > Metazoa > Arthropoda > Insecta > Diptera > Athericidae > Atherix > Atherix ibis. The sequence continues at coordinate 43,884,915 of OY282610.1, forward strand.
GATTCCCCGCTTCAGATTGAACAGTGCAGACACTTAGATGCTCCAACATGACAACGTTCTATGTCACACGATCATCTCCATCAACGAATTTTTGTCAGAAAACAATTTTTTTTTTGGATTTTTATCGGATGAGCTGCAATTTTTTTTGGAGTGTAACGGATGAGCTGCAGGCGATTCCAGTTGAAGTCTTTTAGTACCACTACGAAAATGGGAAATAACGCTGAAATGTAGCCGCCAAGGGAAGAGCTATAATTAGGTTGTCCGGAAAGTAATTTCGGTTTTTTTTTTATAAAAATGAAAGACGCTTTTCTTATATTGAATTAATATTTTACTCAATTAAATATTGTCCAGTCTGATCCAATAACCTTTGCCATCTTTCTGGCAGTAGCATGATTCCACGCTCATGAAATGTTTGCTATTTGCTGGCAACAAAACTGATCCAGGTGATTTTAGACCTACTCATTTGAATTAAAATTTTACAGTCTACCAAATTTTGTAGAGACCAGAACAAATGATAATCGAAAGGTGATAGGTCTGGAGAATATGGTGGGTGTGGCAGTATATCCCATCCAAACTCCGAAAGCTTTTGCCGAGTGGTTAAACTTGTATGTGGTTTCGCATTATCCTGTGGGAACACTGATGACAGTACACTTCAGAATTGATCGTTGTGTTGCTCGGTAGAAGCTCAAAATAAACGTTTTACCACCAAACACAAAGCATAACCTTTTTTTAATGAATATTGGCTTTCGAAGTGCTTTGAGCCGGTTCATCTTTTCTAGTACAGGATCTTTTGCGCTTAACATTGCTGTAGACAACCAATTTCTCGTCCCCAGTGATGATACACTTCAAAACTGGATCACTTGGTTGGCGTTTGAGAAGCAAATCACAAATTTCAATTCAATGGCACAAATTTGTTTCCGTAAGAAGATGAGGAACCCATATGTCGAGCTTTGAGATTAAACCTAGCCGTTTCAGAAGGTCATGAATGATCGTATTCGAAAAATTGAATCTCTCAGCGATCTCACGAGCTCTTATTCGCCGGTTTCCGTCAATTAATTCCTTTATTGTGTCTTCATCAGCTTCAACTGACCTTCTAGAATGTGCCGCATCTTCGAAATCAAAATTGCCGTATCGAAATTCTGCAAACAAATTTTGGCACTGGAGCTCACTTAACAAATCGGATAATTTTTTTCTTGCTTGAACAGCATTTTTATCTTTTCTACAGTAAAAACGTAAAATATGACGAAAATGCTACTTTTCACTTTCCATATTTAAAAGGGTATCAACCAAAAACTACAGTCCAGAATCAATCGAATTTTTATTGATGTCAGCTGTCAAAATACAAATGATTATGCAGATTAAGTGTGAATTTGGTGAAAAAATACAATTAAGTCCTCTGTTGGGAAAAAACGAAATTACTCTCCGAACAACCAATAAAATGAAATTGTTGCAAAAAAAAATAGTCTCAATTTGCATAAGCTGCCCTTAACTTATAAATATTTAATAAAATCGTAGGAAAACTATATAAAAAACTAACTAATTTGGAACATATTTACTTGATATTGTAAATATGAGCCATTACATTGCTTCTTATAAAGGGTTTTCGAAAAAGAGTGATATAATTTCTTTTCAAAAAAAAAATACACTAATTGTTACGGAAATTTAAATGTTTTTTTATTAAATCTGAAATACAATCGATACAATTAAGTTCTGAATAAAACGTCGTTCAAATGGCCTCCACGAATTCTTTTGCAGGAACGAATTCAATGAACCCAATTTTCGAGCACTTTTTTCACTAAATCAAGTGGTATGTCATGAATATAACGTTCAATATTGACTTGTAAAGCTTGAAGAGAGTCTGGTTTTTTGCTAAATGCCAATGACTTTAAATAACCTCACAAGAAATAGTCTTATTGTGTTAAATCACAACTTCTTGGAGGCCATACAATGTCACAATTTCTTGAATAAATCGAATCTCCAAACTTTTCTCGCAATAATTTGGTTGTTGCACGTGCTGTGTGGCACGTAGCCCCATCTTGTTGGAACCAGATGTTGTCAAGATCAGCTTCTTCCAATTTCGGCCATAAAAAGTTGGTTATCATCGATCTATAACGCTCTCCATTGACAGTAACGGTGTTAAAAGCTTCATTTCGAAAGAAGTACGGAACGATGATTCCACCAGACCAAAAAACACACCAAACTGTCAATTTATGTATAGGTGAATGTAATGGGTGTTCATGAATAATTTGTAGATTTTCTTCGCACCAGAATCGACAAATTTGTTTATTTACCGCACCAATCAGATGAAAGTGAGCCTCATCCGAGAAGATGATTTTCTTAAAAAAATCGTTATCGTTTTCAAGTTGTGTCAAGACAAAATCAGTAAATTCATGACGTTTACGGTGGTCCAATAGCTTCAGTTCTTGAGTGATAACAATTTTATACGGATGCATGCCCAAATCCTTTCTCAAAATCCGCCAGGTTGTGGTTTGAGACAGTTCCAATTCTTGAGAACGTCTTGGAATCGGACAAATTGCGATCTTCAGCAACACTTGCCTGTTCTTTGTCTTATTGGCACTTCGAGTGGTTCTTTATCTTATTGGCACTTGAACATTATGTAAAGAAAATGTACGCTCGAAATTTTTAACAATTCGACGAATAGCGAGCACAGTTGGACGATTATTACGACCATAAAATGGCAAAAGCGCACGAAAAGTTGCAATTGGAGAACGATTATTTTGATAATAAAATTGAATAATTTTTAAATGTTGTTCTTACGTATATCTCTCCATTATGAAACTGTAAACATTACTGAATACAATGAAAATAAAATGACAGATCATGACATATTAAAAATGGCCGAAACGTCACTTAGAAATCATATCACTCTTATTGGAAAACCCTATATTATTCTTTAAAATAATATAACGAAAAATTGTAAAGTCCTAATAAAATTGCTTCTACAGATATTAAACATTAATTTAGTCTATATAAGAATCTAAATCGTTTTTTATTATAATAACGATAACATTGTTCATTTTTAAAATTCTTTTAATTCTGTATACGTGCGATGATTAATTTTTAGTTGTAAAAGTTGCTTAACTAATCGGATTTAATTATTATAATTTTTTACTACACAAAATCTATTCAAAATTAATATAAAAAAATACTTTCTCATTTGCATGCAAGTAAAATTTTCTTTTTAATTTTTATAAAGCAAATTTTTTATTATATTTAACCGTTTTTGAATTGAAACAAATTTGGTTGAAGTATTTTTCTTATTTTTATCTCGAAAACTTTTAGTACAAAAATATCTACTAGTGTTTCCTAAAGTCTTACCCGTGACACGCATATTAAGCGAATACGGAAACCATTCTCGTCGTTTAGTACTTACAAACTGTTATACAACATCAGAAAAAAGCATACAAATTTACATTCCTGTACAAAAGTTGAGAGTCAAAGATTGAGAGTCAAAAGCTTAAGAAAAGCACAGAGTACGGGTAAAAGCGCAAAACCAACCCAAAGAATAGTTTATATAAAAATATGAATTTACACGATTGCTGCTGATTTTAGCAGACAGATCGCCAGAATTTCATCGCAGCTTGTAAAACATTTGAGAAATCATTGGACATCGAATTATTCAAACATATTACACTTTTATAAAATATATTTATGCATGGTTAGTATGCATAAATATATTTTAGGCTGAAAAGTTTATAACGTAACACAGTAGAAATATTTTTTTTTGCAAAATTCATTTTTATTATTCAACATAGTTGCCTTCGAGGGCGATACAGCGATTATAGCGATCTTCCAACTTTTCGATACCATTTTTATAGTACTCTTTCGGTTTTGCCTCAAAATAGGCCTCAGTTTCATCATCGGACTTAAATTTCTTGCCAGCGAGCATTCTCTTGAGATCTGCAAACAGGAAAAAGTCGCTGGGGGCCAGATCTGGAGAATACGGTGGATGGGGAAGCAATTCGTAGCCCAATTCATTGAGTTTGACCATCGTTTTCATCGACTTGTGCTTGGTGAAACAACACTTTTTTCTTCTTCAAATGAGGCCGTTTCTTAGCAATTTCTTTCTTCAAACGATCCAATAACGCTATATACGTCGCTGTTCATCGTCTGTCCCTTCTGGAGATGAACTGTGGACCAAAAATCAACACGTTGTTGTTTTTGGTCCACAGTGAGCTCACGCGGCACCCACTTTGCACACAGCTTTCGCATGCCCAAATATTCATGCACGATATGTCCAACACGCTCTTTCGATATCTTCAGAGTCTCAGCTATCTCGCTCAAATTCACTTTACGGTCATTTAAAATTATTTTGTGGATTTTTTTGATGTTTTCTGCCGTAACCACCTCTTTTGGGCGTCCACTGCGTTCTGCATCAACTGTGCTCGTACGACCAGTTCGAAATTGACGAAACCAATATTCCACAGTTGCAAAGCTGGAGCAGAGTCCGGATAACGTTTGTCAAACCATGCTTTGGTTTCCACTGTATTTTTTTTCATCAAAGAGCAATGCCTTATCAATACACGAAATTCGTCTTTATCCATTTTTTTTTCAATAACAAAAGTTCCTCCACTCAAAATGCTATATCTCACGAACCAATCGACCGATTGCTGTCAAATTTTGACAGGAATCATTTGAAAGATGGTTTATAAGGTTGACGCCATCTAGACGTCAACGTTATAAACTTTTCAGCCGAACTGTTATGATTGCAACTAAGGCAAGAACGACCCACTATCAATGGAATATTTGTTTTTCTTTACTGAAAATTTGGAGTTTCTTCATTTAATAGAAATTCTTCATCCACGCATACACATACTGTTCAGTCCGACATAAATGGGTTTTAGGAATTGACCTAATATCCTTAACCTTTTTTTTAATGAATATTGGCTTTCGAAGTGCTTTGACACGGTTCAGCTTTTCTACTCCAGGATCTTTTGCGCTTAACATTATTGTAGACAACCCATTTCTCATCTTCTTCTCAAACGCCAAGAAAATGGTCCATTTTTGAAGCGTCTCATCGCTGGGACGCTTCAAAAATGGACCATTTTCTTGGCGTTTTAAAAGCAAATCACAAACGCACAAATTTTTTTCCGTAAGAAGATGAGGAACACATATGTCGAGCTTTGAGATAAAATCTAGCCGTTTCAAATGATCATGAAGGGTCGAATTAGATAAATTTAATCTCTTAGCGATCTCACGAATTGTTTTTCGCCGGTTTGCATCAACTAATGACTTTATTGTGTCTTAATCAGCTTCAACTGGCCTTCCAGAACGTTGCGCATCATCGAGATCAAAATTGCGGGATCGAAATTTTGCAAACCAGTTTTGGCACTGGAGCTCACTTGACACATCTTCTCCATTCACTACGGATAATTTTTTCTCTTTTCTATAGTAAAAAAGTAAAATATGCCGAAAATGCTGTCTTTCACTTTCCATATTTAAAAGGATATCAACCAAAAACTATTGTGCAGAATCAATCGAATTTTTTCGCAAGCAAGCCTTGCTATGTCAGCTGTCAAAATACATATGATTTTACGGCTTAAGTATGAAGTTGGTTGTGAAAAAATTCAATTATATCCTCTGTTGGGAAACAACGAAATTACTTTCCGGACAACCCAATAGTTTAGATTAAACTCTTTAAGTTTAAGCCATGAAGTTAATTGGTTATAATAGTGCCATATGACAGCTTCAGACCAAAATTAATAGCAGACAGTCATTTTTTTTATGTAAAAATGTCTTTTTTACATAATTTTTAGAGCCTTATATATGGTAATATTATTTATTGATACATTTACCAAGCGAGAAATTAGCCTCATCACTGAAGAAAATTTTTCTTAAAGCACAAAAAGTGGCTAACTGGTGCATAAGCTTAACAACATGTTTTTTTTTATAAAAAGCAAAAACAAATTTATTCAAAGTACTTACCCTCGCTAGCTACACATTTTTACCATCTCACGGGCAAATTGTGGATACCACGCCAAAAAAAATCCTATTCTTTCGAGGCAAACCACTCATCAAGCCATTTTCGGACGTCTTCAACGAAAACAGGTAGTAGTCCGAAGGGGCCAGGTCTATTGAATAGGCGGTGTGGGCTACCACCTTCCAGTTGAGTGTCTCCAAGTAGTTTCGGATCATTTTTGACGTGTGCGATGGTGCGTTGTCGTGGAGAAAAATCAGCTTGTCATGTCTTTGTTGATAACGCGTCCTTTTCTCACGCAGAGCACGGTGCAATTTGATCAGTTGTTAGGGGTTGCGGTGGGCATTGACAGTTTCACCAGGTTTCAACATAGTAGGCGATACCCTGCTGATCGCACCAAACGCACAGCATCGTCTTCCGTCCGTTGGGGAAGATGTTGATGGTTGGCTGGAATCAACCCACGATTTCTTGCGTTTAAGATTCTCGAAATATATCCACTTTTCATCGCCTGTCACAACCCGATGCAGGCCGGACTTTATTTTTTGTCTGGCGAGCAAGATTTCGCATGTGTTTTGGCGTCGCTCCATCTGCCTATCGTTCAATTCATGCGGCACCCATTTTCTGATCTTTTCAATCTTCCCCATGGCACGTAGACGCATGGAAATGGCTGGTTGAGTAACACCCAATTGCTCCATGAGCATTTTTTGCGATTGGGCATCGTTTTCGTCCAAAACGTGCAATTGATGGTCCTCAAGCTTTCTAGGCCGATTTCCACGCTTCTTGTTGTTTCCGATAAAGCACTATCACCATAGGCATCCATAAGCATTCGCTGCAATTTGGTAGCCGACTTCTTCAAATTGAAGCAGAAAAGTAGAGCTTCCCGCGTATGATCTTTTTCTGGCACAAAACTAGACATGATTACCAAAGGAAAAATGTATGTTGTTGTATGAAATTGCTGACAATATGCACTGATTAATGTTGACAGATGTCAAACTCATAAAAGAAAAGTATGGCGTGCCCATGGTAGATTAATACGCTCACTCACGCCATCTATGATTTAAGCTTATACACTTATCACTTTTGCAGCATTTAAGCTTATAAAATTATCACTTTTGCAGAAAAATTTTTATAATTTAAATACGTAATATAATTGCTGTTTTCCATTGGATCTATTTTGCTACACGCAAGTACTTGGAAATATAACCTCAAAATACTGAGTTCATTCAGGTTGTCAACATGAAGTGTAGTGGATGTTTCGGAGAATCTTTGAAATTGATAAATAACGAAGGCAAAGCATTGATTAATGCTTATGGCAACCGAAAAGAGGAATATTGCAAAATGAGAAATAAGAAAAACTTTTGTGGAAACATTTTTACAGATTTAGAATCGTTAAATATTATGGTATGTTACAATAAAAATTTAATTTTATTGTCCGCAAGTACAGATAACCAGATTACTTCTATTTAAAGGAGAGTCCAACAACAAAACAAAATGTACAAGTAAAATGGCGTAATCTCTGCCGGGCCTTCAAAAATGCGAGCGACAGAGGTACAGGGACAAGTCCTTCGAAATTTTTATACCTTAGTGAAATGGGCGAAATATTTTAGAGTGACCCAGGAATATCATCATCACATTCAGTGTCTGTGGGAGTAAAAACTTTTCCAACACCGATACCTACGTTAAAGAAACATTCATCTGAATCGTCAACATCAAATGTGTCTCAAACCAAGCAAAAGGTTAAGAACAATTGTAAAAACGAATGTAAGGCAATGTTAGAAATTAAAAGCAAATACTTTGCAGATAAATCAGAATTAAAAAATTAAATTATAAGAACACATCACAAAAAAAAGACAATGATAGGTCTGAAACGCATTGTGCATTTTTAAATATATTTAATAAGTTAAATTAAGATATTTTTTTATATGATATATGTGATGAATTGATTATTTTTATTTTTGTTAGCCAAGGAGGCATTTATTTACAATTGAGATTGTTATAATAAATATGAAGTTACACAAATATTTAAATCATATAAGTTTAAATTAATTTAACAATCCATTATTATCCATATTTGCAAACATTTGACGCCTCGCTCGTTCACCATTGTTGCTGTCAATTCCTTCAGATTGTGCGTTATTTGTGTTGTTGACTTCATTATCTAATTATTCTATATCACAGAAATCATTTTCAGCAATATATACAATATATTATGTAAAACACAACCAACAACAATGCAGTTGCTGACAAAGCCTAAATTTGGACTTTCGCAAAATTTCAACCTACGAAATCGACATTTCAACTATCCGAACGCGTTTTCAACAACGATTCTTGTTGCTGAATGTAAGTAGTTGAATTTTAATCGTTTTGCAGTTAAGTTTCCGAAATCCTTAAACGGAGTAACTAAATATATGCTTGCACCGTACGCTGAGTCTCCAAGTAGCACACCTCCTGGTATAATTATGGACTCATCCTCAGTAATACGCCTGTAAAACACCGATTTTCGTAGAAGCCGTGCATCGTGCATTGCACCAGGTTCACCATAGTGCACATCTATAAACTTTTTCTCGGCGTTTAAAAATCCCTGCACACTATAATATTTTTTCCTATTGTAGTATGCTTGTTTGTCACGTTTAGGAGGATTGATTTTCCCATATTAAATGGGAACCATCAATAGCCCCAACAACACCAGGTACATCTTTCATAGCTGCAAATTGAATCTGGTTATTTTGCATTTCGGATGCTGTTAGCTATTTTATTTATTTGTTACTCACTTCAAGAAACAATTTTACGACGCGGTATAAAATTCGATGGACACTGCTTTCTGAGACATTAAATCTGTCTGAAATTTGCCAGAAACCACAACGTGATGTATATTTCAACATCAAAACCAACTGCAGTACGTCCTACATGACTTGGACGGTATAAAAACATACCTGCGACAACTCTTGTTAATCTAAAGTATTTCTTAAATTGCAAATCTGTGTAATTCACAATTACATGTAAATAATTTTCAACTCTAGCATTCTTAATATATGGAGGAACATCATCGTTAAAATCTGATGAAAGCGATGTGTCACTTGAGTCTGAAGAATCAAATAAACTTAGGTTACTACCATCTTCCAGCTCGTCAAGCAATTCCATAGCAATCTGTAAAGCAGTCAGTTAATAAATGCGTAATACTTCAGCAATATTTGATTTCAAATCTTTTCGTTTTTGACTTAGATTATAGAATACCTGGATAGGCCCTTACCGTATATGTATACGCAATTTTGTGTACAATTTATTGCGAAGCGGCGAGAAATGGCATTTATTAGATAGCTTTTTGTGGATTTTTTTATGTAGACATGACACTCACTGCCATCTAGTTCTCGTAATATAATAGAAATTTATTGAATTGCAAAAGCATAATTTATATTCTTTTTAATTCACTTATTGGAAACAAAAATACAATTTAAACACAACAATAGGCAATTTTTATTTTTTGTACAAACTTTTGATATGAACTGGAATTCTATTTTAGGTTTATTATTCATTTCGTAAATATCAATCAAATGTAAAGCGCCTCAATTTTGTAGACTTTCGGAGAGTTTTAGAACCTGCCATTCTCCATGAAAGTGATTACACATCGAACTAACCTAACTAGCGTTGTCATTTTTTTTTTTATTTTAAATGTTATCTACAACTACTTATGCTAGTAACAAGCAGATTTTTTACGGGAATATACAAGGACATGAAGACATGTGGAGGAAAACACCCATCGATGTTACCTCTAGAACAGGGTAATTATATTTTATAATTTTCGAGAATCTCTGGGCCATCGCCGTTTTAAACGTCGATGGGTGTATACTGGAAGGGTGGGAGTGAAAAGTTCCCTTCCTAAAGGATTAGGGTGGAAGGATAGATGCGAATGGAATTTTTGGAACCAACAAATGGAACATTTAAGTCACGGTGGATAACAGTGTTTCGCACATAAAAGGGGGCATTGGATTCGGGATTGTAGGGATTGGATTGGAAGGGAGTTGGAATGCTTAGTCGAACCCCAATGTTCTAGACCATATGTCCATATTGGTTTCAGAACCGTATTGTATAGTAATAGTTTACTTGTTGTCGTAAGTTTTGATTTCCTGTCTAGGAGACGTAATAACTGTTTGTATTGTCCGTTAAGTTCACGTCTTTTAGTTTTCGTATGAAGGTTGCAGGTTAACCGTTTGTCGAATAAAAGTCCAAGGTAACGTACGCTATTTTTTTGTGGAATAATACTGCCGTTTAGGGTTATGTCGGGAATTTGTTCTCGGCAGAGTGTGAAAGTTACATGAGCAGATTTTTGCTCATTTACCTTCACTCTCCACCTTTTGAACCAAGTTTCTAAGGAGTGGATATGGTTCTGTAGGATACTAATGGCTGTGGAAGGATGTTTGTGATGTGTCAGGATGGCTGTACCGTCAGCATATATTGCGGTTAGGATGTTGTTGTGGCAAGGAATGTCATGGGTATAAATGTTATATAGGATAGGACCTAGGATGCTTCCTTGAGTGACACCGGCGGAAATTGGATAAATCTCAGAGTACTCAATATTTTCAGCTTCCTGAAAATATCGGTCTGAGAGATAAGATTTAAGGATGTGGAAATAACCCGAGTGTAGGACTCGTTGCAACTTTCAAAGCAATCCAGGGTGCCATACACGGTCGAAAGCATGCGAAATGTCAAGAAACACGCCTGGGCAGTATTCCTTTCGCTCTAGCGAATACGCTATGTAGTCGACTACGCGATGACACTGCTGGATAATGGAATGCTCAGGTCGAAATCCAAACTGATGCTGAGGAATGACACCATCGGTTTCAAAAATAGGATAAAGGCATTTTAGGATTAATTTTTCTAGGATTTTTGATAACATGGGAAGGAGGCTTATAGGTCTATATGATGTATGAAGGTTTTTGGGCTTATTGGGTTTTGGGATCATCTTAATTATGGAAAACTTTCACAGGGAAGGAAAAAATGATGTGCGGAGGATACTATTATAAATATAGGTTATAAGGACGAGGGTTTTTTTGGAAATTTGTTTCAGGATTTCTAAAGTTATTAGGTCATATACTGGGGCTTTTTTATTGGAAAGGTGTTCTATTGTGAATTTAACTTCGGAAGGAGTGAAAAACTTAGGAGGTGGACTTATGGGCAACTGAGATGATATATGTCGGAATATTTGTTCGTCATGCAGAATGTCTTGGACATCTTCGTGAGGTTTAAAGATGTTTTCTAAGTGTTTGCCGAAGATGTCGGCTTTCTGTTTATCCGTTTTTGCTCAGGTTCCGTCGGTATTCCGGACCGGGTGTGTAGCTGTTTTGTATTTGAGAATTCGTCGGTTAGTTGTCCAGAGTAACTTATTAGTTGTTAGTGATTCTGTGTATTCAGTAAATCGTTTGTTATTATAATTAATTCTTTCTTGTTTCAGTTCTCGTTGTAGTTGGTTCAGTTTTTTCTTCACATTTGGCATTCTTGAACGTTGCCACTGGGCCCTGGCTCGACGTTTCTCGCTTATCAAGCTGCGAATTTTTTGCGGAAGATTTGTCATTTTTGAAGTTGTTATTGTGTCACATAGGAAAGTGCAATTTAAAGTGTAGTTTTTATCTATTTTAAAGTATTAACGAAAGAGTAAGTATTTTTATAAATAGTTATATTTTTGATTAAACTTAATACGACGTTTTTATTTCAGAAAATTAAGTAATTTATTAGACATTGCTAGAATGTCGACGAAATGAGGAAACCGGGTATTCTTTTTTATTTCGGTAAGTTGACATCTTCATTTTTACTAACCAAAACAACAAATATTTAGTTTATGATGTGCCTAAATGGCTATTAGTGATTTATTTTATCCAAAAAGTGGTGAAAAAGTGGAAAGTGCGGCATTTAATAAATGTAAACAAATACGATGTTGACAGTTCAATGTTTACCATAAAATAGTTCAGTGTCGGTGTATATGAAGTGTGTGTAAGAAAGTTTAAGGGACCGAATTTTTCTGTCTATTTTCCATTGCTATTTTCATTGTGTTAAAATAAATAAAGATTATTCTTCGGTAAGCTTATTATTTAAATAAATTATTTAAAAATAATATTTTTTTAGTTATTTTAAAATATTAGTTCAATATTAATTTTTTAAGTACATTAAATTTTTCATCTTGTTATATTGTTTTAAAGCATTTCCTTTCATGTTGTATACGATTAACTTCTTATTGTGCACATAATTATTTTCATATAATCAAATAACTTACAATTTATATGTTTATATGCTCTTCCACTTTATAATTCTGTTTCAATAAATAATATATAGTGAAATATATATTGTAATAAATAAATAAATAATATTTTAAAATAGAATACTGTGTTTTATTATAAATTTCCAAAACTAATTCCATCAAACAACAAAACCCGCAATATTAAAAAATCTATTCGTTTACGCATAAATGACATCGCATATGAAAATGGTTTTGAACGAACCGCTTCAATCGCATTTTATAATTTCTTTCTGGGCAATGTAAACTATTTGTTGAGTGACCCGGTCCACAGAATCTACATATGTGTAGGTGCGTAGTCGCTTTATCGAATCAGTTCGACTCCTCATGCTCATCAAGGCAAAGCCGACATACTGTGGCAATTTTTTTTGTATGCCCGTATTTTTGGAATTGGTTAGAGAAAAGCGGGCGCGGGAAGAATGGCGCGACTCGAAAATTGGTGTTAAAAATTTTAACTGAGTCCGGTAGACAGTTTGCTCTGAATGATATTTTGATGGTTATGATAGGGGAACTGGTTTTGCTATTGGCATCCCCTTTGGTTAGCCTTTCTATGTTTAAAATATTTTTTTCACTTTGCATATTAGATTGCACTTCCTTCTCATCAATTTCTAAAGAAATGTTACGAATGAGGCCAACTATATTTAACACGTTACTTGATATAAAAGTTTCAGCTAATTTAATGTTTTTATTTTCTAAAATTTTATTAGCACATTGGAAGTCTCTAGTTACTACATTCACAATTACCGCATTAACCTTATCAATACTAATGATATTTTGGTAATTGTTTGCATGCAAAAGTTTGCCTACAATTACAATAGTTTATCTATTAACTGCTTTTTAGAAAAAACAATAAACGGCGCTTTGTCGGTTGGTAGCAATGTTTCGTTATTTTTATATAAAATTGGTGCGGTCGCTTGTCCGTTTTTGTCTCTGATGTTATTCAGATCTGCATTTTCTTTTTGACTGTTTATCAGTCTGGAGAGTTTTTCTTTCCCCATGTTCTCATTTCTTTATTTACGTTATCGCAATAAATTAATAAAATTTATCAAATTATTTAATAATGGGAGAGTCTACAAATAAAATTGAAATAGCATAAAATAAAAATTGAAATTGAAATAACTTAAAAATAAAAATAAAATATTAAATATAATTTGTAAAAATTGGTGCATTAGTATATTAGGTGCATTAGTATATTAGGTGCATTAGTGTATTAGGTGAATTAGTTAGTGTATTAAATTAGATAACGTAGACAATTATTATCTGCTTGCAGGTGACCTTAACGCAAAACATGTTAGTTGGAAAAATAAGGATAATAACCCAAGAGGCAGTTTTCTATATTCTTGGTTGCAAAAAAATCATATTAATTATAAGCTAGACTATATCATAGTGAATTCCCGACATACCCAAGATGCGATTCATACTTGGACATTTGTATTGCAGATACCAGATTAACTTTTAGGACAACAGGAACTTCAGGCATGCTTGAAAATGTTATGGTGAGCACATCAAGAAGCAGCTGGATAAAGCGAAGGCAGCATTTTATATAACTAAAAAGCTATTTTATTCTAAATTCCTGTCACCAAGAGTAATAGTAATTGCTTACCAAGCAATTATTAGGCCAATGCTGACGTACGGCAGCCCGATATGGTACAATATTAGTGGGTCACTGATGGAAATATATAGAAAGTATGAAAGGAATTGTTTAGCAGCATGCCTGGGTAAATACCGTAAGCCTCAAACAAATTATCAGCACTATATGGTATATCAAACAAAAATATTTACAATTATGCCCAAGTTATACGTATTGATAATTTTATAATAAATCTCATAAGAAACCACTTTACAAAAATCGCTTCAATGGACAGTGAAAATAGTTTGGTTAAACATGTAATTTACCCGAGCACAGATTACATAGTCAAAACCCTAAACACAGGTTTTATTCCCTCGGAAAGTTTTATGTTTCTTGATCAACAGGAATGTATACAAAATGATAATAAAATCCCGATATTGTACCATACGAATAGAAGGAACCGACAAAGCGGTGCAAGCCCACCCAACAAATGAAAGCTTAAAATTCAGTATACAGTTAGCTGATAAAGACATTAATTCAAACAGCAAAGCATTATGTTGGTGGAAAAATTTGTAATAAAATAAAAATAAGTAAAATAATCATATTATGATACAAATATTTAAAAAAAAGGTGCAAAAAGTGCATTAGGTGCATTAGGGGCATGAGGTGCATTAAGTGGATTAGGTGCATTAAGTGCATTAGGTACATTAGGTGCATTAGGTGCAAAAAGTGCATTAGGTGCATTAGGTGCATTAGGTGCATTAGGTGCATTAGTATATTAGGTGTATTAGTGTATTAGGTGCATTTGGTGCATTAGGTGCATTAGTATATTAGGTGTATTAGTGTATTAGTTGCATTTGGTGCATTAGGTGCATTAGTATATTAGGTGCATTAGGTGTATTAGGTGCATTAGTGTATTAGGTGAATTAATTAGTGTATTAAATTAGATAACGTAGACAATTATTATCTGCTTGCAGGTGACCTTAACGCAGAACATGTTAGTTGGAAAAATAAGGATAATAACCCAAGAGGCAGTTTTCTATATTCTTGGTTGCAAAAAATTCAACTTACAATTTATTGTATATTTTTATATGCTCTTCCACTTTATAATTCTGTTTTAATAAATAATATATAGTGAAATATCTAATAAATAAATAAATAATATTTTAAAATAGAATATTACGTTTTATTATAAATTTCCAAAACTAATTCCATCAAACAACAAAACCCGCAATATTAAAAAATCTATTCATTTACGCATAAATGACACCGCTTCAATCGCATACTGAAGTTTAAAATTGGCTCCCAATGATTTACGCCGTTTCTGTGTGTGTGCGTTCTACGAATGTATTGCCAACAAAATTTGGACAGAATTTTTGTGTAGAGGCCTATCCAGTTCTTAGATTTTTGTGTAGAGGCCTATCCAGCAAAAACCTTTAATCTAAGGTTTTTGCTGCACGAATAAAATAAACATAACAATAATATGACACTTCAACATAACCAGCGAACCCGATAAGCTATCTCTTTTCACTCCATATACTGTATGCGCAACTACACAAGCGAAGTACTCATCTGTAAGTGCTTTCAATTGAACCAATTTTGCTACTGAGCAGTACTTCGTAGTAGATGCCCAATGGAACGAAAAATTTACTGACAGCAGTAAAATATAACCTCAAAATAGTCAACAACAATACTGAGTTTACTCACACATAAACAATAAAAACTGAGTTTATTCACACATAAACAATACTGACAAAAATATGACTCTTCAACTGAACCAACGAACGCGCTAAGCCATCTATTATCATTTGGGGACTAAAATTCCCTACCGTAAATTGTATAGAGTAACAACAATTACTATTGCAATGTACAGATATGTACGAGGTAGAGTAAATTGATATCACAGATAAAACAATAAAACTATGAAATTTATAAAAGAAATTGCACGTGAAAGTATAAAAATTGAATAATACCTATACAAGCAAGATACCAAGAAATTTTTAGTTTACAAAATTTATGATTATATTAAATTTACCATACAATTATTAAGTTTAAGTATAATTCCATTCTTTTTAGTTTGGTGCTTATTAATAAGAAAAATATTTCAATATTATTATTTAAAAAAAATTATCTTCAATAACTGTTTTAAATTAAATAATAATTTTCATTTTCATACAAAAAACACAAAAAAAATTAATTATAAATTGTTCATTTAACTATTTATTTATAATCATACTAGTATTAAGAAATATTTATGATCCACTAAGTAATATAAAAAAAATTACAATATTATATAGTAATAGATCTTATCAAAATACCTATTTAAGTAAATAAAAAAGTCAGTTATAACTATTAATATTTTGAACTGTTAAGTTTTATTTAAGTTTCCTTCACTTAAAATATAGATTTTTGCAATATTTTTATTGTTAAATTTTCTTTTCTATAAATATTGCCAGTTTTTAATATTTTTTATTTTAAATAATTTTACGAAAATCACTATAAAAAAAGTGGGCATAATTTTTCAAAAACAAACGATTTTTCTTAGCAATAAATTTATTCTCATTCAAATATTTTCTTTTCTATTACATTTATTTTAATATCTACATAGTCAGATATACATATATATATATATATATTCGTAAGCATTTAAATATTGATAAATACTTATTAAAAAAATAGAATAATAAGAAAAAACTTAACAAGAATTAAAGAAAAACTACTTAGAAGTTTTTCTAGGTACAAAAACTACTTTAAATAAATATATCATCTAGTTTTCATATGAGTCGATTGTGAATTAGCTAATGTCATTTTCAGTTTAATGTCAATTAACTTGTATGCATTTTCGTTTAATATTGTCGAATGTAGTGAGTGAACCATATTGTCGAATTTAGAAATTAATAAAGAATATTTTGTTATAATAAGAAGCATTTTGTTAATAAATAAAAAGACAAAAGAAAAAGTGTAGAATTTCATAATCAAATAATATTTAATATAAAAAACAGTTAAATTAATTTTTGAAATAAACTTTTTTTAAAAAATGGCTTTCCAATCAAATGAATTATCAACAACAGAACGTGCCATGGCCAACGTTGAGCCTCCACCACGAAGCAATAACCTCACAGTTTCGGTGGTATTTGACTCTGAAACTGGTAAACCTCATCTCAATATACTTAAGGAGCACTTTTTATGTGAGGGAAGACTAGAAGAAGCGGCTGCGCTTCTAATTTTGCAAAAAGCCGAAACTCTTCTAAAATCAGAAGAAACATTGATCGCTGTTGAAGAGCCAGTAACAGTTTTTGGTGATATTAATGGACAATTTGATGATTTACTGTCATTGATCAAAATGGGTGGATCACAGTTGACCACAAGCTATCTTTTTCTCGGTGGCTACGTACATAAAAGTAATTTTAACATTGAGTGCTTTTTGTATTTGTTTGCTTTGAAGATATGCTATCCGACTAGATTTTTTTTATTACGTGGAAATGGTGATTGTCGTCAGTTAACAAAAGAATGTAAACTAAAATATTCGAAATTAGTTTATGATGCTTGTATGAATGCGTTCGATTGCCTGCCATTAGCTGCACTAGTAGAAAAAAAATACCTCTGCGTTCACGGGGGTTTATCGCCATTGCTTAACAGTTTAAACGATATACGTGAAATAAATAGATTTAGAGAACCGCCGATTAGCGGTTTAATGTGTGACTTACTGTGGTCGGATCCTTTAGATGATTTTGGAAATGAAAATAATACCATTAACTTCTCATATAATTCACAAAGAAAGTTCTCTTGCAATTTTAGCTATGCAGCCTGTTGTGAGTTCTTAAAAAATAATGGTCTGGTGTCTATTATCAGAGGGCATCAATTAGTAGCTGATGGATACAAAATGTATAAAATAAGAGAAAATACAAATTTTCCTTCGCTAATATCGGTATGTTCTGCACCTACTTATTCGAATAATAATAAAGCTGCTGTTATTAAATTGGCGAGCGGTCGCATATTTATGATAAGGTTTTCTATTTCACCGCTTCCATAGTGCCTTCCGAATTTTATGGAAGGATTCACACGGTCTTTGCTATTTATTACCGAAAAAGCTAAAAAATGCAGAATACCTTACTTACTATCTTATACCCTGTGTTTTAATATGAATGAAAAGAGAACTGATGGCGAAATGACAATCCTAATTTTATTACCGAGATTAAAATCAGAATGTGAAAACCAACTGAAAAGACTTCCACATATGGATAAATTACCTTGGCGAGTATTCTTTGGTAAAAAGACATCGCTTAAAAGTGCACTGCATTTTTGTACTGCATTTCAACACATAAATAAAATAACAGTAACAATTTAAAAAGATACAAAATATTATATTATATGTAAATTCAAAATGAAAGAAAAGAAATAAATTAATAAAATAAACATTTGCTAAACTAATTTAAAACAAAAACTCTTTTATTAAAATAATTGAACATTTCTATATAAATGGGAAATCGAATTGAAAAATTGTATTCTATTTGTAACTATACATTTTTGGTTTGTGTTTTGTTAACCGTATCAAAATAGTGATGAGCAAAACAAATTTTTTAAATATAATAAAAAATTCCAAAGAAAACAATGTCTCGGAACCGAACAAAATGTGTTTTTATATTATCTCATAAATAATAAAAATTATATTTTCTATACATTATACATAAATTCCTACACTATTGATTGGTATAAATTTTCTAGCATCAAATCTGTGATGAAATACATATTATTGAGTACCTTCCTTATAGCAGAATTTTATTAAGTAAAATAATTTCATTATTTGTAGCTCAATATTAAAAATTTAATTCATAAAATATTGCATTAATAAAGTATTAGCTAATTAATTAATTTGACGTTCTAACGAAAATTTAGATAAAGTTTTCTGTACCGGAAAGGGCAATAATCCATACAGCATCAGCACCTTGTATGTATTGCTTTGAAGTTATTTATACGAGGGTCGTTCAATAAGTCCTTAGAAAATCCGAGAAATTGCGCTCGTTGTGTCGGTCATTTTTTTTGTAAGTAGCATTGTTGACAGGAAAGCTGTCAACATTTTAGCTCGATCCATAGCATAGGTCAATTTCTATCGTCGATTAAAGTTAACGACATTTATTTGTGCATAACAATGGAAAAAAGCGAGTTTAGGGCTGTCATCAAACATCTCCATTTGAAAGGCTTAAGCCCGAAAGAAATCAAAGCCGAGTTGGATGCAGTTCATGGCACATCTGCACCTGTGTTTGCGACGGTTTAAAATTGGGTGAATGAATTTAAACGTGGCCGTTCATCCACAAAAGATGAACATCGTTCCGGACGCCCAGTTGAGGTGTCTAGTCCTGAAATCATCGACAAAATCCACGATCTGATTTTGAACGATAGGCGTATTAAAGTGCGCGAATTAGTTGAGGCCACGGGCATATCACAAGGTACAGTCGCTTCAATTTTGCATGAGAAATTGTCTGTGAAAAAAATTTCGGCAAGATGCGTGCCGCGTTTGCTCTCAGAGGAGAATAAGCGCAATTCTGTAGTGGACTCTGAGGCTATGTTGGCACTCTTTCATCGCAATCCTGTCGAATTCCTTCGTCGATATGTCACTGTGGACGAAACCTGGATACACTACTACACTCCACAAACGAAGAGACAGTCATCACAGTGGATTTTCAAGGGTGAACGGGCTCCGAAGAAGGCAAAAACTGTGCCATCGGCCGGCAAGGTGGTGGCCACAGTCTTTTGGGATTCGCAGGGCATCATTTTTATCGACTACTTGGAAAAAGGAAAAACAATAACAGGAGCGTATTACGCGTCGTTATTGCAACGGTTGAGCGAGAAAATCAAAGAGAAACGCCCCCATCTGAAGAAGAAAAAAATCCTCTTGCATCAGGACAATGCGCGTGCGCACACCTGCGCTGTTTCCATGGCCAAAATTGTGGAATTGAGAATGGAATTGTTGTAGCATCCCGCTTATTCACCAGATTTGGCCCCGAGTGACTATTTTCTTTTCCCCAATCTGAAGAAATGGCTTGGCGGACGACGGTTCACTTCCAACGAGGACGTCATTGCTCAAACGGATGAGTATTTTGAAGAACTTCCGAAATCCTATTTTTTGGACGGGATAAAAATTTTGGAAAAACGGTTGGAAAAGTATATAGAACTAAAAGGAGATTATGTTGAAAAATAAAAATTTTTTTTTTTTAAAAACAGTTTTTTCCATCTTTTTCTAAGGACTTATTGAACGACCCTCGTATTATGTGATTTGAATCAATAGCTCTCCGACAGTAATTATTATTCCACAAATTAAGCGAAAAGGTGGAGAAAAAATTTTTTTGATAGAATTTTACTTATTTGAGTAATAAAATCTGAGATATTATATGCAGAAAAGACCATTTTTTACGCTGAAAATGTTTCTGGCAAATTTTACATCTTTTTTAAAATCACAATTTACTAAGATTTTCAGATATTGTCAAATTGGCTGGCTTGCCCTTGTTATCGTCTTCGATTGGTATGGCACCCTTTCGTTTTGGCAAAGTATTCATAATTGCTTCGGACCACGAGTTACCCTCTCTAACTCGTAGCATTATTTCAAAAACTGAAAATAACAAATTATAATTACAATAATGAATTTTAGAGTTTGGATGGTGAACAATTTTGCATTTCTATATGAACAAAAGGAGAAGCACTAGTACCGTGCTGCTCCGTTTTACCGTGGTAAGTGCTGAGAACAGTTCGTGTTTTCATATGAACATGTTCGCCAAGCGGAAGCCTAGCTGTCTTAATGTTAAGATTGGTAGCACGTTCGTAGCACAGCCCTTTGCGATGATTGTGATCGACGAGACCACCAATAATGTATACGGTGGACACATTGATCTCTTCTAAAACGTTCGTCGAATCACTTGTCAAATAAATAATCTCATTATTGGGGAATAGTTTGACGTAAGGTTCGTATAACCACTGAACATGCCAATTCTCATATCCGTCATTTCGTTTTAGGCATTCATGAATTTTCCCATTCTCCTTGAGACCGACAAAGTACAATGTACAAGGGGAACTTGATCGTCTGTTTATTGTGTATATTCTCAGAAGTTGTTGGACGCACTTGCAGATATCTTTATCGCTCATCAAATCATCAAATTCCAAATCGACAGCCAACTTGAACGAGCCCTCGCTCGGCTTCATCTTCTGTAGAGCTTTCCGACTTGGTCCAATTCTAGTCGGAAGACCCTGCGCGCGTGCTTCTAAAATTTTCTGTTTCTGCCGTTCGCGTTCTTTCAGCCGTTTTTCCTTCTTTTGTGCTAAATATTTTTCCAATTTTCGCAATCGTTTAACTTGCCTTTTGGACATATGTTTTTCCGTTGGTTCAACATTAACATCAGTAGCTGTTGTCTCCTTATTACTCAACAAACTATTATCTGACATTAATTCAATTGTTTCTTCAGGCATTTTCTTTTAAATATAACCAAATAAATAAATTTATAAAAATATATAAGCAATCACATAGAAAATACACGTTTCTGTCTTTTGACATTTCGTATTTGACAGTCAACAATTTCAGATACAGGGCTGTCCAAATGCCGCAAACAAAACAATTTATCCATGACTAGAACACATTAGAACAGTTCGGAATAGTTTTCATTCATTCTGCAGTTGTCATTGCTAATAGCTGTATTCCATTGGACCAATTTTGCTACAGCGCTGTAGACTCTCAATAAAATGAACATATCACTTACAGCAGTAAAATACAATCTCACAATAGTCACCGACAATACCGAGTTTATTCACATATAAACAATAAAAACAAAAATATGACATTTCAACATAACCAACAAACCCGCAAATATATCTATTTTCACTGTAGCAACTACAATCCACCAACCGTACATTGTATGCGTAACTCCAAATGAAAATTACTGCTCTGTTCGAGGTAATGTAGATGATGAAAGATACACAACTAGTGTAGTAGCAAAATTGGTCCAATGGAATACAGCTAATGTTACTGTATAATAACGCCGTAAATTTCAGAAAAAGAGTACACAACATCTAAATGCAATTGTAATTAGAGAAATAATTTATTGTGAGAATTAACGCAGTTTCATTTATTTGGAAGCGCAATTGTTCTTATAATGAAATTTTTCTTCCTCGGTCTCAAAAACGATAGGAAAACTTCATAAATCTCTAAAAGCACAGATGTAGACAAAACTGACAAATACGCCATATACGGAACTTTTTGGAAACAAAATTATTTGCAAAGCAGAAAAGAGAAAATGTTTTAGAAATCCTCTCACCAGACATACGTGTATGAAGTTCGTAGCGTATTAATAACACTATACATTTCGAAAGAAAAGAAGAAGCAGAATTTATATTTTTCTTTCCCATTGTATCAAATGTTCGGTGACTTCTTCTTTTGCGGTACAATGCAATGAAGATCGTTAAACTGTGTAGGTTAGAATATTACTGATTGCGCTGCTATGTGCTGTCTATTTCTTCCAACTGAATAATAAAGAATGTATGAACGTTTGTGTGTGTTTCTTTTTAAAAATTCCATTTTTGGTATGATTTTCGCATATGAATACAACATTTTCTGGATTAATTATTGCAGAAGCGGCGAAAAATCGTAACGCTTGCTCACTTTTGTGTAGATATTTTTATGTAGACATGACACCCACTGACATCTACTTTTCGTAATAGAAATTTATAGAATTGCAAAAGCATAATTTATGTATATTCATTTTAATTCACTTATTGGAAACAAAAATCCAATTTAAACACAACGACAGGTAATTGAATATCAAGCGCTTAAATTTTATAAACTTTCGGAAAGTTTTCAAACACGCCATTCTCCATGAAAGTGGTAGCATATCGAATTGCTTGCATACTTTTGTTGTTTTTCGAGTTGTTATTTTGACAATTGTAGCCTTGAAAGACAACTTTACACGTGTTATTAGCGAGATACCAGCCGAGAATTGGACTTCTCGAATGGATAACTTAAAACGTAGTTGTGACCAATATTTACATGAAACAATCTTAAGCAAATAAATTGCAAGCATAGATTTATCGATTAAAGTAAAATTTTCATACACTCTTTCAAATTTTGTTCGGTTTTTTTTTGTTGAAAATTTGAAAACCAAGCACTTAAAAAATCATCGGTAAAATAAAATTGCCCCTATCTGAAAAAGATGCATTTCAGCAGTATGCATGTGTGAGTAACTTTAAGGTTGTTTTCCGTTGTTTGACTTCGAGTTAGATTAAAGAAAACCTATGTAGGCCCGTACCTCAGATTTTCGTAAAAGTATGGTATACACAATTTTTTGGTTGAATTATTGCAAAAGCGGCGAGAAATCGTAATGCTTGCATACTTTTGTGTAGATTTTTTTATGTAGACATGACACCCACTGATAACAAGTTGTTATTTTGACACTTATCGGAAAATGCAAGTGAAAGTGTGATTTTTATGTTTTTTTGTAGTATTTACGAAAAAGTAAGTATAGGGTTTTCGAATAAGAGTGATATGATTCCTTTAAAAAAAAAAACACAAATTGTTAAGGAAATTCAAATGTTTTTTAATTAATGTGAAGTATAATCAATACAATCAAGTTCTTAATAAAACGTCATTCAAATGGCCTCCAGGACTTCTTTTGCAGGAACGAATTCGATGAAACCAATTTTCGAGCACTTTTTCTACTAAATCAAGTCGTACATGTATGTCATGAATAGCACGTTCAATATTGACTTATAAAGCTTGAAGAGAGTCTGGTTTATTGATAAAGACCAATGACTTCAAAATACCATACAAGAAATAGTCTAATGGTGTTAAATCACAACTTCTTGGAGGCCATTCAATGTCACAATTTCTTGAAATAACCGAATCTCCAAACTTTTCTCGCAATAATTTGGTTGTTGCACGTGCTGTGTGGCACGTAGCCCCATCTTGTTGGAACCAGATGTTGTCAAGATCAAATTCTTCCAATTTCGGCCATAAAAAGTTGGTAATCATCGATCTATACCGCTCTCCATTAACAGTAACGGTGTTACCAGCTTCATTTCGAAAGAAGTACGGACCGATGATTCCACCAGACCAAAAACCACACCAAACTGTCAATTTAGGAGAATGTAATGGGTGTTCATGAATAATTTGTGTATTTTCTTCGCACCAGAATCGACAGTTTTGTTTATTTATCGCACCACTCAGATGGAAGTGAGCGCACGAAAAGTTGCAATTGGAGAACGATTATTTTGATAATAAAATTGAATAATTTGTAAATATTGTTTTTGCGTATTTCTCTACATGATGGAATTGTTAACATTACTGAATACAATGAAAAAAAAACAGACATATTAAAAAGGCCGAAACGTCACTTAGAAATCATATCACTCTTATTGGAAAACCCTGTATTTATATGAATATTTATATTATTGATAATATTTAATAGGAAGTTTTTATTTCAGAAAATGAATTGTTTTATAAAGGGTTGCTGGTAATTTCAACGAAATGAGGAAGCCGTTGACATATTAATTTTTACTACAGAAATTAACAAAAATTTAGTTTGTTATGTGTTTAATTGGCTTTTAATGATTTATTTTGTACAAAAAGTGGTTAAAAAGTGAAAAGTTCCGCACTCAATAAATGTAAACAAATGTGATATTGACAGTTCAATGTTTACCAGAAAATAGTTCAGTGCCGGTATACGTAAAGTATGTGTAAGAAAATTTAAGGGAAATAATTTTTCAGTCTGTTCTCCATTGTTGTTTTCATTGAAATAAAATATATTCCGTAGTCTTATTATTTAAATAAATTTCTTTGTATTTGTGCTTTCGCTTGCTCTATTAGACCATTTTGTAATGCATTTACTAAATAATAAATTTTTCAATTTTTTTTAGAATATTAGTTATTAATTATTTTAAGTACATTAAATTTTCCACCTTGTAATTTAGTTTTAAAACATTTGCTATAATTTTTTATACAACTTATCTTCTGTATTATTAAGAATTTGATGTAATGTTCTATGTAATTATGGCTTTAAATTTAAATGCACATGTCTATGTGTTATAAATTACCATTTCAATTCACAAACACATATTTATATTATAAAAAAGTTTTAAATATCGACAAATGCTCGTTCAACATTAAAATTTATATTTACGAAGTTGTGGTGTGGTTTTAATTTCAATATAAGATTTTTATTTGTGCATTTTATAGAAAATATCTATTTGTTTACGCATAAATAACATCACATATGAAAATGGTTTTAAACGAATGGGCAACAAAGCCCACTGATTTACGCCGTTTCTGTTATTTTACATATGTTTGCATTCTTACGAATGGATTGCCAACAAAATTTGGAGAGAATTTTTGTGTAGAGTCCTATCCAGTTCTTCTATAATCTAAGTTCCGCATCTACTGACCAAATGACATTTAACATCTTTGGGCATGCTTAGACAAACGGACTTGACCAACAGTGGAATAAAATACTCGTATATCCTCCCACACATTGACTTAACGCTAGTAACCTAGTCTACTTAACAACCACCCAAAAATTCTGGGCAAAGAAACTTCTCACATTCTCATTTAGTCATACTCCACTTACAAATGATTTCCACTTCGGTCACCAACTCAAAATTTGCAATATTTTAAATGAACGCCATTTAATTCCGATTTTCTTTCTGAGACGTATTCTTTCTATTGTCCTTTTTCAAATCCTATTTTCAACTTTCTCAAAAAATATTTTCTTCAATTTCTGACTATTCCCTCCAATTAACTATCGCTAATTTTTTTCTTTACGGAATCTGACAATGTGAACATGCGCAAAATATGAAGTTACCTAACGGCCCCGAAAAAAATATTATTTAGACCATTTTAAATAACCAAAAAATCTATTTGTTTATGCATAAATAACATCACATATTAATAAATGGTTTTAAACGAACCGCTTCAATCGCATAACTGAAGTTTAAAATTGGCTCCCACTGATTTACGGCATTACTGTTACAATATTTTGCATGTGGCTGCGTTCTACGAGACGAAGCGTCTAGTGCTCCTACCAAAGGAAAAGGGGCTACTTGAGGACTCTTCGTTATTCCGCCTTATTTGTTGCTGTACACGGCTGGTAAAACCCTCGAACGCATTCTACGAAATCGATTGGTGGAATTAACCGAGGGGCAGAGGGGCTTATCTACACTTCAATTTGGCTTCAAGAGGGCTCGCTCTACCTTGGATGCTATTGATTTGGTCGTTGGCATAGCGCGTAAAGCTATCAAGGGCAAAAGGTAGAAAAAGGGCTCTATTATAACTCTTGATGTGAAGAAGGCTTCCAACTCGGCGAGATGGGATCATATTCTTGACGCCCTGTGCTCAATGGGTGTTCCGGAGTACATTATGAGGATAATAGAAGACTACCTAACTATAAGAATTCTATTGCACAGGACGATCTGTGGGGAGAGATTATACAGAATCACGAGGGGTATCCCTCAAGTATCAGTTCTAGGGCCTCTGTTGTGAAATGTCATACATGATGGTATTCTCAGGCTTCATATCACAGAGAAGGGGGAAATCATCGCATGTGCTGACGATTTTACTGTGGTCGTAGTGGCCAAATGCGTGGAAGAATAGAACAGATGTATAATGAGACTGTCTCTTCAGTTTCCGCCCCGGCGGCTGTATGTTAAGTATATACCAGCTTATCATCCCAATGATGGCAAAAACATATAGCTAACAAGGGGTAAAATTAGAAATCCGATAGTAGATATGCCGCGGCTGGTGTGATGTGTTATTGTAAATTGCAATTCACATGATTCCTCCAATGGGAGCATGGTGCATGGTACAAAAAGTCCGAGCGGTGTCTAGGAACTTATAAGGTTTCTGACCGTAGCTCTTTGAGCGGAGTATAAACCTTAGCATTCTTAAACAATAAATTAGTACCACAGGAATCTAGGGGCCCCGTGGTAATAGTGTAATTGCTGTGCTTGAAAATATAGAGAGGTGCTTCGGCATTTACGTGGTGGTTGTGGTTGATACCTACATCGCGGGTACAATCTGCGGATCGCTGGTGGGAGATATTGGTAATTATCTCTGGCGCTGTCACTACTTATGATAGCAGAGGTTTAGATAGGCCTCGCCGTAAGCAGTTGGAGTAATCAGCTTGTAACTGTTAACTGACAGCTAACAATCAGTTATTGTCGTTCGCTGATTGAGCGTATCTCAATCGCTATGGTCGTAGGCGACTCGTCGTATTATGTCTAACGATAGGTATATCACGTAAACTAAAAATAATTATTCTGTCTCTTCAGTTCGAAGCCGGTTTCTGGCAGCTGTTCTTAGCCTTACGGACCATAAGACAGAGGCAGTTCTAATTACGGGCAGGAAGAGAAGAGAGAATATCACCATTAGTGATGACACAAGGCTGTGGTTTCAGGAGCACCTACTATATGTTGGTAAGAAGGCTGCTGGGTCACCCCAGATGGCGCCGGCGATCTTAATGCCGAACCTTTGGGCATCCAGGAAGAGCAGAAGAACCCTTTCGGCGATCGTGGTCGGGTCTATCCTGCTGTATGCTGCGCCAATATGGGCGGATGGGTTGATTAGAGTAACCTACATACGTGGAGCTTCTGAACAGTGCCATTTGTATTATGGCCATATTGATATTAATTGAAATACTGGCAGATGAGCGGCAGAGGTTGTACCGACGGAAAGACCGGTGTGATGCTGTGGCGCAATCGGTGGCACGTACGGAGGAAAGAAATGAGTCCAAGAGGAGGTGGCAAAATCATTGGGATAATGGCAATGATGGCAGATGGACCCACCGTCTTACCTCGGCTGTGAATCTATGGATAGACCGACGATATGATGATGTTGGGACACGGATGTTGTTGGGCTCACCAATTCCGCTTTAAATTGGATTCTAGCCCAATGTTGTGACGGCATGGTGGAGAGCGCGGTGCACGTGTTCTTTTACTGCACCCGATTCAATGCGGAAAGGGAAGAGGCTCGGAAGTACACTGGCGGACCTCTGATACCGGACAATGTAGTGGCTCTGATATTGAACTCGGGAACGGGCTGGGAGGCTTTTAAAGTCCTTACGACAACCGCCCTAAAAAATTACATCTGAAAGAGCGTGAAATAAAGCCATAGTGATAATTCACCAGAGTAGTAATTTCGATCAATCCCTGCCCCACGAAGTAATGCCTGACGGCGATTCCGTGATTGATATGGATATGTGATCTATATGTAAGGTGGTTTTAGTGTACTAAAGTAAAAAACAAATATAACAAAAAAACAACAGAAAAACCTGAAAATATTGATGCAGTGACGCAGAGTGTTGCTGAATATTCGCGTATCTCTTATATACGCCGTGCAAAAGAATTGGGAATATTTCCATCATGTTTGTTAGAAATTCTCGAAAAATATTTGCTTTTTTTGATTTTTCTCGAAAAAGATTTGCCGTTTAAAATTCAATTAATACAACAGTTGCAGGTAAATTACTATGAACGGCGGCGAGACTGGAGTGCTCGACTTCTACAGTTCCGTATAGGCGACCACCATTTTTGGTAAAAAATCATTATAAGCGACGAAGCAGACTTTGATTTGGTTGGCTTTGTTAATAAACAGAATAGATGCTATTGAGGTACTGAAAACCCTCAACTGATACACCAAAGACCACCACACATTCGATGAGTGACATTATGGTGTGTCATTTGGGCCGGCAATATCATTGGCTCATATTGCTTTGAGGATGCTGAAGGCAATGCTGTAACAGTATACGAGGTCTGTTCAAAAAGTATCGCGAATTTTGAATTTTTTGTGGCGTTATGTTGGTACTCATGTCTCTCACTTATGCCGACAAGTTCGGTCATTTTGAATGTTCAGTTCATTTTTGATAGCTGCTTTGCTTGCACGTATTTTAACTCGTCTTCGCTTTTTGCTCATTCCAAAA
Source organism: Atherix ibis (assembly GCA_958298945.1). Lineage (NCBI taxonomy): Eukaryota > Metazoa > Arthropoda > Insecta > Diptera > Athericidae > Atherix > Atherix ibis. The sequence goes on from OY282610.1 coordinate 43,913,651, forward strand.
AAAGGATCAAAAAATCTGTATCAAATTTTGTGTGAAAAACAAAATTGCGTAATTAATTTTTTAATTTCCGAATGTTGACTGTGGAACATGGTGAAGCTACCTTGGACGGAAACAACGTTTTTCGGTGGTACAAAATGTTCTCAGAGGGCCGAGAAGATGTGAACGACGAAAAGCCAAGTTTGGTCGAATGTGAAGGTTTTTCTTACAGTTTTCTTCGATTGCAGGGGCGTGGTGCATCCTGAGTTTTTGCCCCAGGGTAGAACGGGCAATAAGGAATATTACCTGCAAGTTACGCGCAAGTTGCGTGAAGCAATCCGCCAGAAACGCCCGGATTTGTAGAAGAACAAAAAGTGGCTTTTGCACCATGATAACGCCTCTACTCACGCACCGTTGCTTGTGCGCGAATTTTTTGCCAAAAACAACACACTTAGAATGTCGCAGCCACCGTATTCCCCAGATCTGGCCCCCTGTGACTTTTCCTTGTTCCGAAACTGAAAATCCCCATGAAAGGACGACGCTACGCTACGATTGAGGAGATAAAAAAATCATTTTTTGTGATCTTGTTCAGGAGCTGAACAAGATCACAAAAAATGATTTTTTGAAGTGCTTCGAGGATTGGAAAAAACATTGGCACAAGTGTATAATATCTGGTGGGGATTACTTGGAAGGGGACAAAATAGATATTCACGAATAAATAAATAATTTTTTAAAAAACCTCAAAATTCGCGATACTTTTTAATCAGACCTCGTATGGTGACCACTATTAGGACATATTGGGAAACTTTCTTCTACCCGAATTGGATCAATTAGGCCTACAGAACATGTGGCTCTAGCAAAACGGTGCCACATCACACACAGCTCGTGCTACGATGTAAATTTTGAGAGAAATTTTTCCCGGCCAAATCAAAAAGTGTTGTTATCGATTGGCAACCACGATCCCCTGATTCAAACCTTCCCGATTTTTTCATATTAGGGTACTTGAAGAAAAAGGTGCAGACGAAGAAACCAAATACAACCTTGATGCTGAAGGACAACATTCGAAACGAAATTGCTGAAATAACACCAGAAGTGGTTATGAAAAATGTGCTTAAAAGAGATCGCCTTTGTGCTGCGGCCATTTGACCGACATCATATTTTATAAATAATGCCAAAGACTATATAGCCAATTAATAAAATATAAATTGTAAAAATATATTTCATTTAAAAGTTATTAAAAAAAAAACTTCGACCTGGAACATATTTAACAAAATTAAAAACCAAAATAATAAAATATTAAAAGAATTTATGTTTTTTTTTTTTTTTGATAATAGGATTTTTATTTTGGTGTTATAAACCATTTCATTTTAAAGATATAGTTTTCTTCTTCTTTCTCTTCTATTTTCTTCATCATACACATTTTAGTCGTCCTTTTGATCGTCCATTACAGATATATATATAAGATTTCTATTATTACACATGGTTTTCTTATTCTTTTTTATAATAATTTTTTTTTTTTTAAATATTTATGAATATTATTATTGTTACCATTATTTTTCAATAAATATTATGATTGTATTTATTATTATTATAATTATTATTATTATTATTATTAATATTATTATAATTATTGCTGATCTTATTGCAAATAATCGTTTTTATTTCCAGAGAATTATGTTTTTTATTTGTCAGTTCTCGTTATATGTTTTTTGTTTTTTAAATTTATTTCTTTTTTTCGCTTAAAATGTGCTTTTAGTTTTACAGTGTGTAGGAATATAAGAACATAATTGGCTTTAAATTTTTTACTGACTTTAATTGAGTCTGTTCAACCATCATTAATCAAATTGCACCCACGCATTCATAATTATTTATTTATTTGTTCACATCTACTCATTGTTTAATAATAATTTCTCCATGTACTCAATTCAATCGTTCTCTACTATTTTCACTATTATTACTACAGACTTTTTTCTTCTTCTTTTTTGTTTTGTTTTTAACGGCCAGTTTGTCCCATCAATTCTACTAAATCTAGAATAATTAATATATTTTTGATTTAATATTATTATTCTAATTTTATTATGAAAGTATATTTGTATGTGTAAATTTTAAATTTGTATGTATTATTTTTTTTCTTTTCAATAATAAATATTCTGCATTTTTTTTTTTTTTCATTAAATAATTGTTCTGATTCTTTTTATAAATGTACTACGTATGAATGCATGTTTATTAGATGCAAATGTATATATGTGTGTATATAATAATCATATGTACATGAAACCTACAAAACTATAATAATATTTATATATTATATAATAATAAAATTGATTAATCTCTATTTGCTTTGAAATCTTTCATTTCCTTTCTTATCTTTCTTTTCTCAAAACTTTCATTATTTTCTCTTCATTTTTTTTCTATTGTATTACCAATTTTATTCCAAGAACAAACAAACCACTTAAAATAACGTTTTTTATTATTGGTAATAGTTCGGAAAAAAAGAAATTAAAATGAATTTAATTTAAATATATACTCAAACTAGAGTTGAAGTGATTTTTTTAAATTTGAGTTTTCTAATTTAATAATATTAGTGCTGCCATTTAGGATCAACGAGTTTTCAATCGTTAAAAGGGAAAACTTGCAAAAAATAGAGGATATTAGAGGGTAGAATTTTAATTTATATAGAGTATAAAACTATTGGGTAGGTAGCGAGGTATGGAATACAATTAATATGTATATCTGTACTTAAGCCTATGTTGATGTATACAAAAGTGACAGTTTCGTAATACGATGCTTAGATTAAAGAATACCATACGTCAGATTTTCGTATATGTGTAGACAATTTTGTGGCACAATTATTGCAGAAGCGGCGAGAAATCGTACTTCTTATATACTTTTGTGTAGATTTTTTTATGTAGACCTGACACCCACTGACATCTAGTTTTCGTAATAGAAATTTATTGAATTGCAAAAGCATAATTTATATTCATTTTAATTCACCTATTGGAAACAAAAATACAATTTAAACACAACGATTGGTAAATTTTATTTTTTATACAATATTTTGATACGAAATGGAATTCTATTTTACCATAGGTTTATTATTTATTTCGTAAATATCATTCAAATATAAAGCGTCTCAATTTTGTAGACTTTCGGAGAGTCTTTAAACGCGCCATTCTTCATGAAAGTGGTAACATACCAGAATGCTTAGCTTTTCTTGTCATTTTTAAAGTTGATATTTTGGCACTTATCGGAAAGTGCAAGTGAAAGTGTAGTTTTCATCTATTTAGAAGTATTTACGAAAAACTAAGTATTTATATAAAAAGTTATATTGTTAATAACACATTTAATACGAAGTTTTTATTTCAGAAAATAAAGTGTTTTATAAAGAGTTGCTTTTAATCCAACAAAATGATGAAGTTGGGAATATCTTTCTTTCGGTAAGTTGACATCTTCACTTTTACTAGAGAAATTAACAAAAATTTAGTTTACAACGTGTTTAATTGGCTTTTAGTGATTTATTTGTTCCAAAAAGTGATTAAAATGTGAAAAGTTCGTCATTCAATAACTGTAAACAAATGTGATGTTGACAGTTCAATGTTTACTAGAATATAGTTCAGTGCCGGTGTACATAAAATATGTATTGTATAAGAAAATTTAAGGGAACGAATTTTTCAGTCTGTTTTCCATTGTTCTTTTCATTGAAATAAAATATATTCCGTAGTCTTATTATTTAAATAAATTTGTTTGCATTTGTGATTTTGCTTGCTCTATTAGATGCATTTACTTAATAATAAATTTTTCAATTTTTTTTAGAATATTAGTTATTAATTATTTTAAGTACATTAAATTTTCCACCTTGTAATTTAGTTTTAAAGCATTTGCTATAATTTTGTATACAACTTAAATTCTATATTATTAAGAATTTGATGTAATGTTCTATGTAATTATGGCTTTAAATTTAAATGCACATGTCTATGTGTATATAAATTACCATTTCAATTCACAAACACATATTTATATCATAAAAAAGTTTCAAATATCGACAAATGCTCGTTTAACATTAAAATTTATGTTTACGAAGTTGTGGTGTGGTATTAATTTCAATATAAGATTTTTATTTGTGCATTTTATAGCAAATATATATTTGTTTACGCATAAATGATATTTCACATATGAAAATGGTTTTAAACGAACTGTTTCAATCGCATACTGAAGTTTAAAATTAACCCCCACTGATTTACGCCGTTTCTGTTATTTTACATGTATGTCCGTTCAACGAATGTATTACCAACAAAATTGTGCCACAATTTTTGTGTAGAGGCCTATCCAGTTCTTCTATAATCTAAAGTACGATGTTTGCAAAAGTGACAGTTTTGTAATATATCAGGGACTATTGGATTCTAGTGGCGAAAAATCTAACTTCAATTCTGCTCAAAATGCATGTTTTCTCTCCTGTTTCATACAATTATGTACGCTAGCGCCATTTATTATTATGCAAATATACTAAATTATTCCATTTGAATTCCTAATAAGTATTTTACTTAAAAACAACAGCAGACTAATGTCTAGAGTGCTTTTTAAAAGCTGCTGGTATTCTGATTTTTTATGAAAGGAGAACTTCTCTAATTACAATTTTACCAATCTAAGTCTTTTATATTAATGATATGCACAAGCTTAATATCCAGCATTTTACTGATCTACCCTCTGATGAACTATATTTATAGTTTGAAACTATTGAGCTTTGCTTAAGGCAACAAAATTAATTTTACACAAATGTTTTTACTATAGGAATTATTGTAGTAAATAATATAGTAAATTTAAAGAAAAATAGTTTTCGTTTTAGTTGGAAAAGTAAATTTTCACAACACTTAACTGAAGCGATTGTTGTGCCACCTGCAATACACTAACTGAAGTTCGTCAGTAGTTTCTGTCAAAGTTTTGTTTAGATTGGATACATTGTCCACATTTCATATAATATCAACAATTTATATTAAAATTTTTATTATTCATGAATTATAGTGAAATTAACGATCATTTAGTATAGCTATTATCGTGAATATTATTTTAAAATCTTTTGAGTATAGATATAAAGCTTGTTGATCTTTTGAGTATATAACTGCGCTAACTAATAATGCCATCTTTTGTAAATTAATTATAGCTAATATTTATAATTTCTTTAAAAAAAAAATAAAACTTTTAGTAAACAATAAATAGAAAAAATTGTATAATGAAAGTGAAGAGAAAGATACGGGCTATATTTAAAAAATATCATCTATGTTATAGTATCACTACAATTATTAATAATATACTATTTATTATACATATTATACTTAAAATTATCTTGCATTGATGGCATTGTTATATATATATATATATATATATATATATATGTATATATATATATAAATATATATATATATATATATATATAAATATATATTTTATTTATGTATTATAATTTTATAATTTGCAGAATTTTGAACTCTTTTATTTATTAATTTTTTTTTCGTTTTTGAATTATTCCATTCATGTTGTTAGATATTATTTTTTCTTCCATATCGATAAATATTAAATATTAATTAAGATTATTGTTTATTTTTATCAAAAATTAAAAACAATATAAATAAAATATTTTCCATCTAAATTATGACAAATATTTTTAAATTAAAAACATTTTCTTTTTAAATGATTTGGAATTGTTCAGTAAGAATTTTAAGTATTCGAAGAATTTTATTAAATCTTTAATTGTATATATAAGTTAGGTTTGTATTTATTTTTTTTTAATGGGACGTATAAAAATTTATTATTACTTGTATGGATTTTATGTCAGTTTGAGTAGTTTTTAAAAATAAATTTTTGTGTATTTTTATAGCTTGTAGAATTTAAGAAAATTAGTAATGTGAACGTTATTTTTTCTTCTTCAATTTTTAACTTTTAATTTATAATTTTTTTTTAAAACCAGTATATTTTCATTTGGTATAAAATTGTTATATTTGAATCAATTTAATTTCTTCGCATTACATTTTTGATTATTAATAATGCTTATCAATTAATAACGAGCATATAAATTATAATTTTAATACTATATCAGACCTTATTTTGTATCATATTATATTAGAATACAATTTCGAGTTTAATTTTTGATGTCATTTTTAAATGTTCATAATAGCAGTTATATGTTCAATTGTATTCTTATATATTTATATGAACTCTATTATTTTTATTTTTATTATTATTATTATTATTATTATTATTATGTTTTAATTTCATATATATATGAATATATATATATTTCTGGTAATATTTCAATTTTTCTTACTGTCATTAACTACAATAATTTTCATAAGTTAATAGTCATATTATTTGAATTTACAAATGTTTTTTTCCCTACAAATTAATATTAATTACAATTGTAATCATAATCATAAATTTATAATATATTAGTTTTTTTTAATTAAATTTTATATCATCATTATTATTGTTTGTATTCTACAATAATATTATTTTATTATTAATATTATCATTATTATTATTATTATTATTATTATTATTATTATTATTATTATTATAAGTTGTTTTTATTGCTTGAGTTTAATGGCTATCGATAGTGAATGTAGGAGTTTCACTATCAAGTTTTGTTATTCATTATCCTTTAAACTTCATAAAATAAAGGAAAAGTTTGTATTTATTTCTCAAGTAGTTTTTTTTTAGTATTGATCTAATACTAAAAAAAAAAATGACTGGTTACTAAATTATATTTCATTTTGAAATCTAAAATATTTTGATTATATACAATATTTACGTTACTTTTTAAATTGTTTTACAAAATCATATCGTTTGTCCTACCATCTATGATAATTGATATTAAACTTAAAACTGGTAAGTTTTTATATTAAAATATTGTTTACTTTTTATAATAATAATTTTAAACTTATTATTTGATAATAAAGATTTGCTGACATATTTATGATTTGGACATTTAAAATATTAATATGTACTCCAGAAGCAATGGCCTTGATCTTGGATTACAGAAAATAAAAAATACATAACTTTTCCTACAAAGAACAATTTGTATAAAATTAATAATAAAAAATTCCACAGCGAATATTAATTAATAAAAGAATAAAAATTGAAATAGTTCAAAAATATAATTTATTAAAATAGAATTAAAGCAGAAATTTCAAAGTTTAAATCAACGTAGAACTTAACTACAAATATGGTATGACCAAAATTCAGTTGAAAACTGTAAACCGTAAACTGATGATTGAAAATGAAACTTGAATTATAATTGATAATTTTATAAAATATATTAATTGATATTATCAAAAAAATGAAGAAAAATTTTTTTTTAAATAGCTTTCATAATTTTACTAACGTTGAGAAGGTCTAGAAGTGATTGAAAAAATCACAATGTATATTGGAAAAACGTTAACTATTCGAAATTGAAGTTCAGATATCAGATTTAGGATGAAATTATTACTCTACATTTATTTTTAGAAAATACTATTTATTAAAAATAAATAAGATATTTTAATCAATAACAAAATACACATTTTATATACCCTTTTGGTTTTCGGAAGTATATTTGAATGAACATATGAAAAATGAAATTTTATACATAAAATAATATTAAAGATATTATTTTATTCATTATATTTTTGTGTAAATAAAATAAAAATGGGTAATAAGTATTATATACTTTTATAATCTATACGAAAATACCTAGCAGGTAAATAAGTTTCACTATCATTAAAATCTACTTACTGACTGTTAATTCATCTGTTAGACTTTGTCATTGCAACAAAATTTATTTTATTAATATTTATTATTTATTGTAAGCATAATCGAAAAAAAATCGATTAAATGTAACCAAAATATGAAGGTTTTATAACAAAACGCTACCGTCTACCATTTTCATAAGAAACGATCGTTCTGCCACCTACAGTGTTTGATACGATGCACACCCACCCACCCATTGAGCAGGGCAATATATTTTCTTCATATATTTTTTTCTCACTATAATATTGCTGTTAAAATTTTAAATTTTTTGAATTATATTATTATCAAGAACATTTTAGTCTCCAAATAAATCGAATGAGTATGCCCACAATTTCAAACACAATTAAAAAAGTACTTTCTCAGTTGTCAGTTCTGTTTGCAGTGCTGCCAATAGATTTAAAATTTTTTTTATTTTTTTTATATGTGGAAACATTATTAAAATTGAAATCAAAAGTAAGGTGAGTCTAAAAGTAATTTTTAGTTCAATTGAAAATATGAGTATTTTATAAACTCAGTGCAATTACAATATATTTAGTGTCTCAAATTGCCAAAATTTGGTAATAATTTCCGTTGAGATTCCTTGTTATAAATCGAAATTATGTTTGGGTAATTAGAGAACTTTTATTACAATAGTTTTTAAGAAACCTTTTTTTTTTAACTTCTTAAAATCAAATTTTTGTTCTTCCATAATTTAAAGGTTCCATCTGAAAATGAGTATGATGGTTTTTTTTTTTTAAATTTTTATTTACTATAACCTAAAATATAATTTATAAAAATATGAGATCAATTTAAAAAAAATAATTAAAAAGATAAAACAATAAATTGACACAAATATGATTTTATATTATAGAAAAGAAAAGGAGATATTTTCAAATGATTCAATAGTGCTTTTTGGGGTGTAATAAATTTCAAAATTTTCCAATTTATAATCTTCTGATTTGTTTACTTTTTCCATAATTACTAATTTATATGACATACTTGGCTTTTAGTGAAAATTTTTGAAATTTAACGACAATTTTATTCCATAAAAATAGGACATAATTTTTTTTTGCCTTTTTATTATCAAATTTCTATTTAACGTTCACATTATCTCTTTTTCCTATTCTTCCTTTGAAATTCTCTCACAATAAAATTAAAATTATTACTTTTTTTTTTTTTACTTTTCCTTGAATTATTAATTATTATTATTTTATTGTTTCTTGACTTTTCTTTTTAAATGTATCCATCATAAATACTATTATTCAATAAAAATTTTATCGAATCCGATAGCATTCATAAAAATTCCCATCGAAAATAGATCTTTTAGTCGATGATCAATTTTTATTTATTATAAATATTTTAATCATATATATATATATGTTTTGTATAATGCTTATATATATGTATGTATGCATGTTTTTACTTAATAATCATGATCACCTACGAAACTACAGTAAAATATCTCTTGGAGTGCTTTATAAGCATATCTATTATTAACATTCTAATTTCTATATCATATTTGCATATGTGAGTTTTTATTTATGCAATGTATGTATGTATATTTATTTTTTCTTTTCTATATATCTATATATCTATATATATATATATAACGTAGCATATAGATGAATATATATTTAATTTTTTTTTATATTGTATTTTTTTCTTTTAGTTATACCATCTTTATCATCATTATTATCATTATTATTATTGTTAATTTCATTTTGTTTTTATTTAAATCAATAATTTTAATTATTGTTATACTATTGCATTTATATTATTTATTTATTTATTTATATAATAATGGAAGTATTGTCAAAAAACTTGTTTGTTACTTTTATGCTATTTTGTTGAAATGAATTTCTTTATCATAAGTTTATGTTAAATTTTATTTATTAATATTATAATAAATGTGTATATTAAAAATAATATAGAAATAAATATTGCCATGAATTGATCTGTTCTTCACTTTTTTTTTTTAAATTTAAGATACACACATATTTAAGTCATAGTTGTACTCATACTAGTGGAGCTTATGCATATTCATTTATAAATTTATATATTAACAATTATATGTTATTCTGTCTTATATATAACAAGAATAATTTGAAAGTTCTTGTCAGCTCTTCTTTTCCTCATCAATCATTTATTTCAATTTGATTGATTTATTATTAAATACTGATTGTTTGATTTTAAAGTAGTTGTGCTATGACCGGATCCAGGAGGCACATATGTTCTGCACCACGTACAGGTAGCCGATTCAAGCAAAAATGTCGAATCATTTCTGGAATTGATTCAAACGGTCGACTAAATTGACCCAAGATAAATTGTCCTGAATCATTGCGTTGTATACGCATATGCATAAAACCCTTGGCACTCCTATATAAAACGAAAACAAACAAAAAATTTACAGACAAATTTATACCATATACAGCAGGAATAATATTTTATTTCGATTTGGACTTACTTCAAAGATAAGGAATAATCCTGTTTGGTCGATTCGCAATTTCTGACTAGAAAGCTTCCTTCGCTTAATGGTCGTAAGGTGCTTTCTGCATCCACACGAGTTATTGCTCCATGATACCAACTAAATTGAACATTATTTAAAAATTATTTTTTTATTTATTTTTAAGTGGCCATACAATTTTTTTTTTTAAAAAAACACAAAAAATAACTATTAATATACGAGGGTCATTCAACAAGTACTTAGCCTACAAAAGAAAAACGAAAATTTTGGAAAGGTGGCAATTTATGTTTCCACATAATCTCCTTCAAGCTCGATACACTTGGCCCAGCGATGCTCTGACTTTTTTAAACCGTCCAAAAAATACATTTTCTCGAGGGAAGCAAAATAGGCCTCCGTGGCGACGATGACCTCCTCATTCGACCTAAATCTATTCCCGGCGAGTGATTTTTTCAGGTTTGGAAACAAAAAGTATTAACAGGGGGCCAAATCTGGAGAGTACGGTGGATGGGGCAGCAATTCGTAGCGCAATTCGACCAATTTGGCCATGGCGACGGCGGAGGTGTGAGCCGGCGCGTTGTCGTGGTGGAACAGCACTTTTTTCTTCGCAAAGCGGGGCCGCTTTTTCTTCAATTCGACGTCAAATCGGCCCAATAAGTCAGCATAGTAGCGCCCCGTGATTGTTTTACCCTTCTCGAGGTAATCGATGTGGATCACACCTTGTGAATCCCAGAAAACGGTGACCATCGCCGGGTGAAGTCCACTGTTTCGACTGTTCCTTGGTCTCTGGTGTGTACCAGTGAATCCATGTTTCGTCGACGGTCACGAAACGACGCAAGAACTCCGCTGGATTGCGCTGAAACAGCGCCAAACAAGTCGCCGACGTGGTCTCACGGTTGCGCTTGTTTTCCGGTGTGAGCAAATGCGGCACCCATCGCGCCGACAGCTTTCTCATTCCCAGTTCTTCGTGTAGAATATGATGCACCGGTCCTACTGCGAGGCCCACAGTCTCAGCTATCTCGTGAACCTTCAATCGACGGTCTGCCAACACGAGATCGTGGACTTTTTTTAACGTTTTCCTCTGTAGCAGCCGTTTTCGGGGCATCTGGGCGTGGCTCATCAAAAACCGACGTGCGGCCACGAACAAACTCGTTGAACCAATTCTTGACGGTCGCCATCGAAGGAGAAGAGTCACCATGCACAGCATCCAAGAGATCTTTGATTTCGCTGCGCGTTTTCCCTTCCAAAAACAAGAATCTAATCATCGAACGATATTGTTCTTTTTCCATTTTTGTGCGACCGACCGATACGCTGGCTTTCAAAGGCTCTCAAAACAAAACTAATAAAGGGAATCAACTGAAACTTTGACAGTAAGCTACTAAAAGAATGTACTGCACGATGGTAAATTTCTTTTGTGACAGTAGTTCCATCGGGCGGTGAGGCTAAGTACCTGTTGAATGACCCTCGTATAATCATGATTTTCTATTTAACATCTTGTTTAATATAAGTGACTTTTTATTTTCATTTAAAAAACACAAAATAAGTGACTTTTTATTTTATTTAAAAAAATTTTAACGACGCAAATTTTTTATATTAAAATATAGTTTTTAAAAAAAAAAAATATATTTTGATTAAATGGAAGTTTTGTAAAATGGAAAAATGATGTTATGAGAGAATTCTTAGACTAGCATTGAAATTATGTCCTTTTTGTTTCAAAAGTTTGAAGAGCTAAAATTATTTTTCATAAACTTAATTTTTTATTATATTGTAAAACTCATAAAAAATTTAATTTCTATATCATTTTTTTGGGACTAGGATTTTTTAATGATATTATTTGTTAATTTTGGTAGCATTTGCTTGTGTGATATTATTTGTTAATTTTGGTAGCATTTGCTTGTGTAAATTTCCTTAAAATGTCATATTTTGTAATATTTATACTGAAATATTATTCTTAGTGCCATGACAACAAAGGCCATCTGGTGGCAATAAAAGGCCATATCGGCTATGTAATTAGTTGGATTTGTTCTCTTTAATCAAGTTCACTTATTAGATTTTCTTTTTCAAGCAAAAAATAATTGTTAATTAAAATTATTACTGGTTGTAATAGTTTTTGTTTGTTTGTTGATAACATAAAATATAATATTTAAATATTTATTACCCTTGTCGGTCCAATGGTACACTAACATCGATTAAATCGACAGCATTTGGAAAGCCGGTGCTACCTAAATTTAAATTAAGGCCGCGGGATGATGATGCTTTTGTATCCAAACTTCCAAATTTATTTGGTGGCTTTAAATCACATATATTCAATGTAAGATTTTGTCGATACATTCCTAGAAAGAATAATGGTAATTTTAATAATTTTAAATAATTTTAATAATAAATAAAATCGATTAATGTCCTAATCATATAGGATCTATTTGAATGAACAAGGATTTAATAGATGTAATGATTTATTTAAATTTGATAAAATATAATTTTAGAAAAAAAAAATTTAATTTAATTTTGAAAATTTATTCCCTCATTAAAAATTGATTTAATAGAATTAGATGCACTCCCATTAATGCATAGAGAAAAGGACTTTAATAAGGAACCGATTTGATAGTGTACATGAAATTTGATTGGATATGTTCCACTTTAAATGCAATAAATCTGATTGACGAAATTCGAATAAAATGAAACATATCCCTTGGTCGTCTATAGGTACGCTTTTAATTTATTAATTAGAATGTGTTAGATGATCACGTTTCACAAGTATTTTGGCTGGTATCACGAAACCACAAATACCAATTCATGACACCTGTCTAGCATAATCCATGGATTGGTCACTTGAAACCATTGCGACATGACAAGTTACACTTGCCCTTATGTTTTGGGGGACAAGCTAGGCAATCAGCAAGTTATCTAGAATTCTAATAGCTTGATTACGAGTACTAAGTGTATCGATTCTGATTTTAGATTTTTAATTGGGGGTCCATCGAATTATGTACGAGTAAACGCATGCATTTAACATAAAAATAACACGAAAATAGTCTCATAGTGGTTAGTATTTTCGAATTGGTTCAATATGCTGTTTTCTAGTAGATAAAATGTATCCTTATAAGTGATCACTCTCGGTGGAATAATTTACCAGAATGGAATTTGGAGAAATTTTTGGATACATCCAATATTGCTGAAGTTGTACTCGTAAATTAGTGAGTAAACACGCAAGGGTTGCTGCCACATGCACATTATGTAAAGGGCGAGTTGCACTTGGCTCACATTTGACCAAACGTTGAATTTTTTTCCCTCAACGAATCGCTATCTATTCGAAAGGGGGTTGAAAAGCACGCAGGGATCCATTCCAATTGCAAAAAAAATCTATTCTATATCAAATTGATGCTGCGCCTTCGGATACCAATCGTAATCGAGCGAAGGGTGATTACATTTTGGTGCACTTCTAACTCATACCCCATGAGCTCTTATGAATTAGGGGTTGTAAGATTATCATAGTCGCGCCCCCTAGTTGAGTGCCTTTAATCGAAAGCCATTTCGCGATAACAGTTACTGTTTGGGAGAATGGACAATGATTATTTATAAAGCGAAGCTTCGGATAACAACTAAAACTCGTACCTAATCAAAAAAAAAAAAAAACAAATCGGAACGCACAGATGCTACTACTCCGTTTAATATTAACTTCGATAACTTTTTGAAATAACTCTCGAAAAGTATTGTAATTCTGGTTAAGTGAATATTTTGTTTATGTTTTCCCATTTTCCCGAAAGGCAAATATTTAAACATGTCCTCCACATTTGACTATCGTCCATTACGGATAGCTTACCTATTCCGGCTGATTTATTTTCATCGCGTACAGAATGACTAGACGATGCCTGAGATATTCCACTAGATTCAGTGCTGTGCACTGCCGTATTGGTCACCTGTGGTTGATTCATGCGCAGCCGACGTCGTAACTTTGGCATATCAAAGGGAAGGTCGCCTAGATCGACCGATGTAGCACTTCCCGATGTGAAGGCGTCCTGAGAATACAAATAAATAAATTTTCGTTTTTCTTATATAGAATTTGTCTGTGGTTAACGTACTTGCTGAAGGATCATTTTTCGTCTTCGTAGCTTTGGCATATCAAATGGAAGATCGCGAAGGTCCTGTGGTATACTAGCTCCGCTCGCTGTGTTAAGATCTCTCTTCTCGGGTGGAAAGTTCAATTTTGGTAAAGCAAACTTATGGAATGCACTTTGAGATTTTCCATCCTCTCGTGAATGCAGCGATATTCCGCTATCAGAGCCAACTATCTCATCTGTTAAGTGGAGAAGTGTCTTATTTGGAAAAGTACGACGTTTTGGCTGTTTGAAACCATCATCAGCCTGTTCATCATTATTAGCATGTTCTGTACTTATTTTAGTTGCGTCATCAGGTGACGCCTTTTGGGAATTATTGTTTCTATTATTTATCTCAGATGCTTCGGAAGCGGGTTCTTGGGATGATTTGTCCGATATTGGACTGAGGATATGAAGTTTTGTATGGAGAACAACTGGAGCTCGGAATGGAAATGATAAAACTTGTACAGAATCGGAACTGTGTGAACTGAGTGATGTCGAATGCCTAGACTCAGAACTGGTTGTACTGCGATTGCCTTCACTGGTACTCGAACGTAGTGATTCCATGCTGCCGCCGCTGCTTGACGTAGCCATACTTTCTGTTGATGAGAAATTACGTCCACGATGGTGTCCATGATGGCTCTTTCGCAACTCTAGCACACGACCCGATTCCAGAACTACAGACCTGGGTCGATCCTGGCCGGTTTGAGTTGGATTGTAAGAGGTCTCAAGAATGCTGCCATCACTGTTAGCCGGCACTTCGTGTTGCTGATGCCTAATTGTTTGTACTGGAAGACGTAAGTCCTTAAGTCTAGGATGGGCCGGATTCGATGAGGGAAGATTTGGTGCACTCTTGATGCTGTTCATAAAAAATCGGTCATGTTTACCAGGAAACTTAACCGGCAATGGAGCTGTAGAGGGCGGGGACGGTGTGTATCCACGAATGGGAAGCTGAGATGTGGACGTTGTATTAGCATTGTTCATCTGATCAACATTGTTATCGATGTGAACATTTTCAAGTTCGTGCGATAATGTAGTAATGCTACCGCTATTATTGTCTTGGATAGCTTGATTCTTAGAGTTCTTCATTCGTTTCACCTCCAATCGAGTCTTGCTCGATTTTGGTCGTTCATTTTTCTGTACAGCCGCTCCATTATTGCCATTATTGATTTGCAACAAAACAGAATGGCTTGTCAAACGGTCAACCTCATCGAGATCGTCATCGGAACGGGAAATTTTACAATCAAAGGCAGTCTCGTAGATTTGTCGAGTTCGCCCGTTGGACATTTCGTCTTCTTGTTGTTCAGTATTGGTCGACTTATCACTTCCTAGAGTTGTGGCACAATCTTCGCACTCGTGAGCGCCCTGCTGATGAACATAAAAGATACTGCGAGGACGGAAGAACTCGTCAATATCATCGCCGATGGCTGGCGCAGCACAAGCACAAACTGCCGGTCCTAAAAGTCTATGAGGAGGCATCGAACTGTTATTGGATGCCGGATCAATATTTTCTCCACCTGCTGTATATGATTCGGAAGCAACTGCCTCACCAGATATATTGCACGTTTCGCGAAAAAGTGCCAAGGCTTTAGCATGCCATTCACGTCGCTTCTGGCACTCACTGCAGTCTGAATCGTCAGAGGTTGTTGTTGATGGTGAATCACATCGAATTATGCGGACACCATCCTCGGTTATCGAATACCTCTTCGGTAACTGAACTTCCCGTTCTAATTCGGGTACATCTAAACTACTGCTCTTCTTATAGACTGGCGTATGAGCGGCAATCGACGATGAACTCAGTTGTGGTGGTTCTGATGCAGTCGATTGTCGAAGCGGACGAAGTTTCGCTTCACGTGACTCTACATCAATATCGTATCCATTAACGTGATGTTCCTCAAAGTTACCGGATTCATTGACTAAAACGAGTATATTCGCAAACTTACCGTCTTTTGACTTAAGTAAATCGGAATAATAATAGGGCGACGGATTCCGTTTTGATGTATCCGGACCAGTTATTCTTTTGGGACTCTTGTGCGACTGTAAAGGTCGCACTAAATCCTCTGAAATACTATCCGGTGAATTTAGTTCAGGAACTTTGTTCGATTGCTTTTCCTCATCTGCTGATGATTTTGGTGCTGATGAGTCTGTAAAAGCAACACAAAAAAAATTACAAATTTTTAAGAGCAACGTTTTTATGCATATTCCAACAAATTGGATTTTATAAAAAAAAAAACAAAAAAATCCTAAACTTACTAAACCAATAACAAAATTGTAGTTATATTCAATGCGATGAGTCAATGAGTGAAAATCAAATTTCCAATATTGGAACAGGGAATCTAAAACAAGGGAAAAGAGTATTGGTGTTGATGGATATGGCTGGAAGAATCCAAGTGTTGTATGGCAGCCAGAACAAGAAGCTGGAAATGAGCGCGAATGTGTGGCCATAGGCAGAAAGCTGGCACCCTAATAGGGATTCGCTGCAACAGCTGTGCGCGTGGTGCATGAATAAATTCATTTTCAATACTTGCGGCCAACTATTTTTCGTTCATCCATCTGCCCCATATGTGGGACTTATATTACGACCATCCTGAAATCTAATAACGATTCCTTCTCAACCACTTTTTCTATCCTTGTTACTGTGCATGTACATTATGTACATTTTGCATCGATTATGGCAGGAAAAAAAACACCACATCCACCCGAGAGGTTTAGGATGTGTGCACAGATATGTAAGTGGAGGATGTTCTGAAGGAGGGGATACTTTATCTAACAGGAGCGTTTTTTTGAATGGTTTCAATTGTGTTTTTTGTGTTTGAATATATCCACATGTGGGCTTGCTATTATTATTACTGCTGGTGGTACGTCTGGTTCTGATAGCTGCAATTTTGTAAATTTCATGAAAATGAGACCTTTTCAAACGCGTAATTTTCATGCGAATCGTGTGTGTTGGTGACATTCATTTGATATGATAATGGGAAGATATCATGCTTTATCTTCAATACTGTTCAGTTTTCTGTTCAAAATTTCTCAGCTTACAAGTATAGGGCATAGTAAACGGGAAAACATAGCAAATACAAATATTTTTGAAAAGATTCAAATATTTACGCATTACTTTTTCAAGTAAAAAAAACTTTTGTATCGAATTTTGCCCAACCAAAAATATTGGTGCAAATAGTAATATTTTCTACCAGACATTCCAAATATTTTATGGAAATTTATATAATCATTAAATTTGAAATATATCATTTAATTGAAATATGAAATAATTTTCTTGTAATAAAATAAAAATAATTTTATTATTGTAAGTTTTTGCTATCGAACTTGAATGTTATTATTGGAATTTCATTTTCATTTCAAGTGTAACAGATTCTAATATACTTTCTATTATTAAAAATGTTTAACTATGGAAATATTATTCATGCAAAATAAATTGTTTACTATTGATTATAATAAGTTTTTATAATATTGGGTTGTCCGGAAAGTAATTTCGTTTATTTCCGATTTATAAAAATGAAACACGATTTTCTTATAGTGAATTAATATTTTATTCAATTAAATATTATCCAGTCTGATCCAAAACCCATTTCCATCTTTCTGGCAGTAGTATGATTCCACGCTCATAAAATTTTTGTTCTTTGCTGGCAAAAAACTAATCCAAGTGATTTTTGACCTCCTCATTTGAATGAAACGTTTTACCGTCTAAAATTTTTTGTAGAGACCGGAACAAACGATAATCGGAAGATGCTAGGTCTGGAGAGTATATTGGGTGTGGCAGTACATCCCATCCAAGCTTTTGCCAAGTGATCAAACTTGTATGTGGTTATACCATATACAAGTATAAGAATACTATACCTTTCCTATTGAGCAATTCTAGCCTTTTTTCTTTAAATGAATCATTCAATTTGTCCAACTGATGATAGTATTCTTCAGAATTAATCGTTGTGTTGCTCGATAGAAACTCAAAATAAACGATTCCTTTGAAATCCCACCAAATCGATAGCATAACCATTTTGTATTGATGAATATTGGCTTTCGAAGTGCTTTGAGCCGGTTCATATTTTCTACTTCAGGATATTTTGCGCTTAACATTGTTGTAGATAACCCATTTCTCATCTTCTTCTCAAACGCCAAGAAAATGGTCCATTTTTGAAGCGTCTCATCGCTTGGACCCTTCAAAAATATACCATTTTTATGGCGTTTGAGAAGCAAATCACAAACGTCAATGCGACGGCACAAATTTTTTTCCGTAAGAAGATGAGGAACCCATATGTCGAGATTTGAGATAAAGCCTAGCCGTTTTAAATGATCATGAACGGTCGTATTCGATAAATTTAATCTCTCAGCAATCTCGTGAGTTGTTATTCGCTGGTTTCCGTCAATTAATGGCTTTATTGTGTCTTCATCAGCTTCAAGTGGCCTTCCAGAACTGGGAGCATCTTTGAGATCAAAATTACCGGATCAAAATTTTACAAACCAGTTTTGGCACTGGCGCTCACTTAACACATCGGATAATTTTTTTCTTGCTTGAACAGAATTTTTATCTTTTCTATAGCAAAAAATAAAATATGCCAAAAATGCTGTTTTTCACTTTCCATATTTAAAAAGGTATCAACCAAAAATTACTGTGCAGAATCAATTATATTGATTCTACTGTGCAGAATGATGAATTATATCACAAGCAAGCCTTGCTATGTCAGCTGTCAAAATACATATGATTATGCAGTTTAAGTGTGTAGTTGATTATGAAAAAATATAATTAAGTCCTTTGTTAAGAAAAAACGAATATACTTTCCGGACAAGCGGAAAATAATTTTAGTATAAAAAATTATCACAAAATTCACTCTGCACCGTCACAAAGCCAAAATCAGAATTATTTACTATAAGTTTGGTTTTGATAATTATCCCCTCCATAATTTAATGAAAACTATTATAATAATCATAGTAAAACTATTATTATTATCTGTAATAATCTCAATAATAGAGAGAGATTCATTTATTCTCTCTCCCCACGTCCAAAATTACCTTCTACATCCAGATTGGACGCCTTGCTTAAGAGTGGTGTTGAGAATATCTACATTTCTAAATAAATTTCAGAATTCCTGTTTATCTATAGGAAACTTTTTTCGAACAGTTGAACGGGTTAGGTTACATCAATCGGTGCATTATCATCATCTTAACGACATGGCCTATTTACCAATACGAGTATCGAGTTGTATTGTATACCGGGCATACGGGAATTATGGAAAATCAATGTGATTATTAGTTGGTTAGAGAAACTCACCGGTGTCTTGTGCTCATAGATATCCCTAATATAATTTGCCAATTAACGAAATCATAAACAAAATCCTCAGTCATACCTACGAGGGTCATTCAACAAGTACTTAGCCTCACCGCCCGACGGAACTGCTGTCACAAAAGAAATTTACCATCGTGCAGTACATTCTTTTAGTAGCCTACTGTCAAAGTTTCAGTCGAACCTGACTTCCCTTCATTAGTTTTGTTTTGAGAGCCTTTGAAAGCGAGCGTGTCGGTCGGTTGCACAAAAATGGAAAAAGAACAATATCGTTCGGTGATTAGATTCTTGTTTTTGGAAGGGAAAACGCGCAGCGAAATCAAAGATCGCTTGGATGCTGTGCATGGTGACTCTTCTCCTTCGATTGCGACTGTCAAGAATTGGTTCAACGAGTTTGTTCGCACGTCGGTTTTTGATGAGCCACGCCCAGGTGCCCCGAAAACGGCTGCTACGGAGGAAAACGTTAAAAAAGTCCACGATCTCGTGTTGGCAGACCGTCGATTGAAGGTTCACGAGATAGCTGAGACTGTGGGCATCGCAGTAGGAACGGTGCATCATATTCTACACGAAGAACTGGGCATGAGAAAGCTGTCGGCGCGACGGGTGCCGCGTTTGCTCACACTGGAAAACAAGCGCAACCGTGAGACCACATCGGCGACGTGTTTGGCGCTGTTTCAGCGCAATCCAGCGGAGTTTTTGCGTCGTTTCGTGACCGTCGACGAAGCATGGATGCACTGGTATACACCAGAGACCAAGGAACAGTCGAAACAGTGGACTTCACCCAGCGAACGTGCTCCGAAGAAGGCGAAGACTTTTCGATCGGCCGGAAAGGTGATGGCCACCGTTTTCTGGGATTCACAAGGTGTGATCCACATCGATTACCTCGAGAAGAGTAAAACAAACACGGGGCGCTACTATGCTGACTTATTGGGCCGATTTGACGTCGAATTGAAGAAAAAGTGGCCCCGCTTTGCGAAGAAAAAAGTGCTGTTCCACCACGACAACGCGCCGGCTCACACCATCGCCATGGCCAAATTGGTCGAATTGGGCTTCGAATTGCTGCCCCATCCACCGTACTCTCCAGATTTGGCCCCCTGTGACTACTTTTTGTTTCCAAACCTGAAAAAATTACTCGCCGGGAATAGATTTGGGTCGAATGAGGAGGTCATCGTCGCCACGGAGGCCTATTTTGCTTCCCTCGAGAAAATTTATTTCTTGGACGGGTTAAAAAGTTAGACCATCGCTGGGCCTAGTGTTTCGAGCTTGAAGGAGATTATGTGGAAAAATAAATTGCCACCTTTCCAAAATTTTCGTTTTTCTTTTGTAGGCTAAGTACTTGTTGAATGACCCTCGTAGAAACATAGACTTGACTAATAGTGATGCCTTTTTAGTATCTTATTAGAGACTTTTTTAGGGCACGAAAATTGCCCAAAATGTTTCGATATGTCAATTCTGCGGTCAGATATGTCAATTCTGCGGTTCCTCCCACTGTTGCAGCTTTTAAACCCAATAATTTTTTTTTCTTCAAATCCACTTTTAAACACCACAACCATGCGGCTATTAGGCTACTTCAAGTTTTGGTTGAAAGGTAATATACAAAAAAAAATCAAAGCAACAGAAAAAAAATACCCCTTATAGAGAAGGTTATCCATCAAATATTGTTAATTATAAATTCTTCTTTTCAAAGTTTATACAAAATTAATCTTTATTTAATATACAAATAATTTCAAACAGATGGCGTTATATACTCGTAGCATAGATGACGCAGATTTACATGAAATTCATATTCAATCACTAAATGGTTTTAATTAATTTTTGAACAGTAGCAAAAAAATAAAAACATCATTGAATCCTTATACAGTTTTTATATATATTTCAAACTGAATATCTACAAGTTTTGTTATATAAAAATGCAATTGTAAAATTATAGAGCCTGACTCTTTCGACGAATAAAATTAATTAATTTTCAATCATATACGAAACCCTATAGAGTCATAGCATTTTATTTTTAGATTAAATAAAAATATAAGTTTTCACTAAAGAAAAAAATAATGAAGTTAAAAAGAAAAAAAAAACGATATAAAGTACTAGAGAAACCGAAATGGAGAGAGATTCATCCTGCGTATCTGTAGGGTATAATTTGTGTTTTTTCCCGTTTTCTGTTAGTCTATTCTACTATTTCATATAGCTTCAATTTAATTGGATGTAAATAATATTCAAAAGTGAAATCCAATAGTATCGGTAGCGTAAAATCAATTTTGAAAATCATAATTCTTCGACCAATTCGATTCATCCCCATACACATATATACTTATAAGCAACATGAGAAGTGTCTTGAAGAGATTTGTGATTTTCAATTCTTAGATTGTTTATGACTATATAAATTACTAACTTTTCTTATTAATACATAAGAATAATAGTATTAGAAATAAGAATACTAGTATTAGAATTGAATATTTAGATAGGTAAAAAGGTAGACAGTATGTACAATAATGGAAATGTGTTACTACAAGTAAAAATACTCGTAATAAGAAGAGGATGATGATGGTGGTAAAAAGTTTGTAGCATCTGTTATTATAATTGCGTACATTTGGTGTTTTTGTTGTTCGCGTTCTAATTCAAGACGCATAAATCGAAATAATAATCTTCAAAAAATGATGAATGCGATGGTAATCAATTGCTCGTAAAGAATGTTAAATAAGTAAATCGAAACGTGAACAAGAATCTGTACTGATGTTTCCAATTTACCATCATCCCCTATTTTATTCTCACTTTTCTATTTCCTAGCTTCTCACACTCTTACTATTATGAAATTTCATAAATATGCCATCTGTAATATGAAAATCTATACATGGTTGAACGCGTCCTTTCTTAAATAATATTGTTTGCCTCCCTTTTTGCTTTATCAAAAGTTCAGCGGACACCGCATGGGACCTATCGATCAGATACAATTCAAAAACGATTAAGTAACAAATACGGGATAAGCTAAAGGACGGAAACCATACGATATTACCAAATCTATAATAATGTTGATGTGATTCGTATATCTAAATAGTAAATCTTGTCATCTACAATAGTTTGTGGTCAGCAAGAGATGCCTTCCGATTGAAACCCCAACTTTGAGTAATACTAACCAAAAATACATACAATCATGTATGTTTACTGATAAAATCCTATTTGATTTGAACCGGAAAAAAATCCATTTTGGCCAAGTGTTTCCTAACGACAATAATAATAATAATAATAATAATAATAATAATAATAATAGTAGTTATAGCAACAAAAATAGCAGCAGCAAACCCTTAAAGTAAACGCATAAATGGAAAGCCTTAAAAAAACCTATCTCATAAATAAGATTTAAAAATATTCATTTTTATGATTTCAAAAAATAGAAAAAAAAACAAACAAAAATAACCAACAACAAACAAATAATAATAATAGTACATTTCTATTCTTCTCAGATTCTTATTCATTTTTGAGTGTTAAATATTGATTCAGAAAGACGGCGAAGAAAAAGGATTTTATAAAAATGGGACAATAAAACCTGATGTGATATAACATATATTGTAAAAGTATATGGCAACATATTTATCATCATATACATATGTGTTCACATTTTAAATCGTAAGAAATTTTAGTAGTTGTTTCATATTTAAAAATAAACGTAAACAAAATGTATTGTGTGCTATTTTTAAATTTAATTTTTAATAAAAAAATTCACATAAAATTTAGTTCACTACAACGAAAACGTACTCCATTTTCTTTTCTTCCGACAACTTGTAATATATATACTCCATAAATACATTGGTTGCATTACATTCCCCATCTAGTCCATGTAAAATAAGGAAATTCAATCGACAGGATAAAGAGTGGTGCATTACGGGAATACATTAGAAAATCGTTAACTTTACGACACAACCATTTTCCGGGTAGCAATTGAATAAAAATTTCACACTGTTAGTGGTTGGTTGAAAAATACCCTCTAACCCGTTTTAGAAGTACATAAAATTATTGTAACCGTTTTAAAAAGAATAACAATTATTTGAATATTATTACTTTTTATGTAAGAGTTTTTTTTTTTATAGCATAATCAATAGGGTAGGTTTGAGTGGCTGTAGTTAGTAAATAATATTTACGGAATTGATTTTATGTAAATTATTTTTTGAAAATTTGTTGTTCAGAAATAATAAGAGAACATTTCTTCGAGAGCATATTTTTAGAAAAAAATTTATTTCACAATAATAGAGGTAGCAATGGATATGAACGCGTGGGTCAGTGGTCGTCTAACAGGAATAAGAAGCTTAAGCAGCCTCCGTTGTAAAGAATGTTTAGAGCAGCTGTCTGACAGCACATGTCATTTGAAAGGCACTATCTACAAAGGTCTATTGGTGCCAAAAATAATAATTCACAATTATAAAATAATAATTAGAATAGATTGTGTAGGCGCCTAAGACCTATCGCGTCAGTTAAATTGTTGCTGGAAGTTACCATACAAAAACAATATAAATATTTGAAAATATCGAAAATTATCATTACAAAAAAATACAAATTAAAATAATTTGATAAAATAAAAAAAATAAAAATAAAAATAAATGAATTTGCAAAAATGTTTCCGTTAAAATGGCGCCAGTTCACCTAAGCCGATAGTTAAAATTATGTAGGGGCAAATGTTGACTGTTTTAAATTTTTCTTTTAAAGGAATTCGTTTGTTTGTTTGTTGTTATTTAGTATGAATAACATTAGTACTGAAATGTGAAACACGACACTTAAGACCATTTGCCGACTCTTTTGCCAACCGTGCAACACGTGGTCTTCCCAAACGGTCATCCATTTAAGTAATAACACCGCGCCAGTTCCGCTTAACTTTGGTAATCATACGAGAACAGGTGGATCTAGGACGGTTTAGCCGCAGACATTTTTAAAGGATTTTTTAAAGCTATTATAAAGTTAAAAACTTACAAAAGAATCTATTTTAGTTTAGGCAATTTATGAAGATTGAAAAAACGTCAAGACCATATGAATCACATGGCGACCAGAATTCAATAAACTACGAGTATTATATAGGGTTTTCCAATAAGAGTAATATGATTTCTAAGGGATGTTTCGGCAATTTATAATATGTTATGATCTGTTATTTTTTTTACATTGTATTTAGTAATGTTTACAATTTTATCATAAAAAGATATACGCAAAAACAACGTTTACAAATTATTCAAATTTTTTATCCAAATAATCGTTCTCCAATTGCAACTTTTCGTGAGCTTTTGCCATTTTATGGTCGTAATAATCGTCCAACTGTGCTCGCTATTCGTCGAATTGTTAAAAATTTCGAGCGTACATTTTTTTTACATAATGTTGAAGTGCCAATAAGACAAAGAACCGCTCGAAGTAATGAAAATATTGCTGCCGTTCAGGCAAGTGTTGCTGAAGACCGCAATTTATCGATTCCAAGACGTTCTCAAGAATTGGGACTGTCCCAAACCACAACCTGGCAGATTTTGAGAAAGGATTTGGTCTTGCATCCATATAAAATTCTAATCACTCAAGAACTGAAGACGTCGTGAATTTGCTGATTTTGTCTTGGAACAACTTGAAAACAAAAACGATTTTTTAAAGAAAATCATCTTCTCCGATGAGGCTTACTTTCAAAATCTACAAATTATTCATGAACACCCATTACATTCACCACTTCTTTCGAAATGAAGCTGTTAACACCGTTACTGTCAATGGAGAGCGGTATAGATCGATGATAATCAACTTTTTATGGCCGAAATTGGAAGAAGTTGATCTTGATAACATCTGGTTCCAACAAGATGGGGCTACGTGCCACACAGCACGTGCAACAACCGAATTATTGCGAGAAAAGTTTGGAGATTCGATTATTTCAAGAAATTGTGACATTGAATGGCCTCCAGACTCTCTTCAAGCTTTAGAAGTCAATATTGAATGTGCTATTCATGACACGCGACTTGATATAGTAGAAAAAGTGCTCGAAAATTGGGTTCATCGAATTCGTTCCTGCAAAAGGAGTCCTGGAGGCCATTTGAATGGCATTTTATTCAGAACTTAATTGTATCAATTGTTCTTCACATTAAATAAAAAACATTTGAATTTCCTCAACAATTAGTGTGTTTTTTTTGTTGAAAAGAAATCATATCACTCCTTTTGGAAAACCCTATATTTTGTGCTTTAGGTCTGATACTAGACTTTAAAAATGTATTGTTGGTATTCGTTTATATTTAGACTCTGTTGATATGATTAGGATGGCTTGATAGATGGAATAATTGGAGAAAAAAAACGGTCAAAAATCTTTGAGATATTGTAGAAAAACCTTTTTTTTTGAAACGATATAAAAAGGGACAATTTCTGAGGATATGAATAAAAATAGTTACCTTTTTTAATAGGTAGAGAAGTAAATTTTTTTCTAATTATTAAACTTGTCTATGAAGTTTATACTTTTGATTTTATTAAATGAATATTTTTTTTTTAAAAAAAGTGACCGTTAAATCTTTTCTATACTCGTTATTTTAGTATAATTAATACAAAGGCAAAGTAAGAAGAAACTTTTTAAATACTCTTCAATAAAGAAGAAATATAAGTTTTAGTAAACCTGTATTTTTGAAGTATTTTATAAAAAAAAAAATTTCAAAATTTGAAGCAACGATGCCACTATCAAATATTTTGTAAAGCTTGCTGAATTCAAGACTTTGACAAAAAGTCGCAAGGGTAATATTTGGGGAACATTGTTTTTCAAGAGGCGTAAAATTATTTTTGGTGAGTCGAATATTATAAAAGTTTATAAGGTTGACGTTTAGATGGCGTCTCTTGCAAAAATCTACTTAATTATCACAAAGAACCATTCTTCAAATGATTCATGTCAAAATTTGACAGCAATCGCTCGATTGGTTCGTGAGATATAGCATTTTGAGTGGAGCAACTTTTGTTATTGAAAAAAAAACGGATAAAGACGAATTTCGTGTATTGATAAAGCATTGCTTTTTAATGAAAAAAAATACAGTAGAAACCAAAGCATGGTTTGACAAACGTTATCCGGACTCTGCTCCAGCTATTTCAACTGTGGAATATTGGTTTCGTCAATTTCGAACTGGTCGTACGAGCACAGTTGATGCAGAACGCAGTGGACGCCCAAAAGAGGTGGTTACGGCAGAAAGCATCAAAAAAATCCACAAAATAATTTTAAATGACCGTAAAGTGAAGTTGAGCGAGATAGCTGAGACTCTGAAGATATCGAAAGAGCGTGTTGGACATATCGTGCATGAATATTTGGGCATGCGAAAGCTGTGTGCAAAGTGAGCTCACTGTGGACCAAAAACAACAACGTGTTGATGATTTTGAGCAGTGTTTGGAGCTGTTAAAGCGCAATAAACCCGAATTTTTGCGTCGATATTTGACAATGGATGAAACATGGCTCCGTCACTACACTCCAGAGTCCAATCGGCAGTCGGCAGAGTGGAGAGCGAGCGACGAACCGAATCCAAAGCGTGGAAAGACGCAACAGTCGGCTGGCAAGGTGATGGCGTCTGTATTTTGGGATGCGCATGGTATAATATTCATTGACTATCTCCAGAAGGGACAGACGATCAACAGCGACTATTATATAGCGTTATTGGATCGTTTGAAGAAAGAAATCGCTAAGAAACGGCCTCATTTGAAGAAGAAAAAAGTGTTGTTTCACCAAGACAATGCTCCGTGTCACAAGTCGATGAAAACGATGGTCAAACTCAATGAATTGGGCTACGAATTGCTTCCTTATCCACCGTATTCTCCAGATCTGGCCCCCAGCGACTTTTTCCTGTTTGCAGACCTCAAGAGAATGCTCGCTGGCAAGAAATTTAAGACCGATGATGAAGTGATTGCCGAAACTGAGGCCTATTTTGAGGCAAAACCGAAAGAGTACTATAAAAATGGTATCGAAAAGTTGGAAGATCGCTATAATCGCTGTATCGCCCTCTAAGGCAACTATGTTGAATTATAAAAATGAATTTTGCAAAAAAAAAATATTTTTACTGTGTTACCTTATAAACTTTTCAGCCGAACTGTTAGTGTCAGACGAACCTAACTCAGGAAGTTGAAAATCTAATGAAAATATGAAACGATTGAGGGCTCTTGTCAGGTACTTTTTGACTTACAAAAAGTCGCAAGGGTAATATTTGGGGAACATTCTTTTTCAAGAGGCGTAAAATTATTTTTGGTGAGTCGAATAATAGTGTCAGACGAACCTCACTCAGGAAGTCGAAAATCTAATGAAAATATGAGTAGTCTCAAAAAATCTCAGAAAGAGGGTATTCTCCTTCATATCGGGCATAACAGACTCTTCGATACTCAATCAACATGACCATCTCTATTAAGGACTTTTTGTCGGAAAAAGTGGTTTCTGTGGTTCCCTAGAAACTATGTCACGATGTATAAAGTAAAAAATCTATGTTCACTAAATGGCCACATAGTCATAGCGCTAAAATATGGCATCTAAATCTTATCTAAAAGTAGACACACATCCTTTTTATGATAACTTTTATCATTTGCATTTTGAATATTAAAACAACAAAAAAAACAAAAAAAATGTTAAAACAAATAAAAAATAATTTTTAAATTACCTGAACTAAAATTGCTACGTTTGTCCTTTCGCCCTTTTCGATGTGTTCGTGTTAGCTTTTTGGAATCTTTTGGATCTGAATAACCTTCTAAAACTTTAACCGTATGTGTAGGCTGCAATGCTATATTTGTGGGCTGTTCTAAAAATTTAACCTGAAAATTGATTTAAAAACGAATCAAATTTAATAACTTTTGTACAAAATAACAGATTAGATATACTCTAAATTTTAGATACCAATAAATAAATACCAGAGCATACAAAAAGCAAGAATAACATTTTATCAATTTAAGTATTGTAGATAAATGGCATTTTTAACTGAATTATTATGAAGAAAATAGAGAGAGAGGAATTATGAAAATACAAAAAAATAATATTAGGGGAGGAATGCATTTTACATTGTTGAAATGAGAAGTACTTTTTTAAAAGAGGGGATGTATTGTCTGGTCTGTTAAATGAAAAAATTCCTTAAGGCGAAGTTTTGACATAATCCAAATTATTTTTAAGAAAAAAAAATTCATCTATTGCACTGTTGATAGTAACTGGTTGTATGAGATATAATCGCATGTGTTGAATATCTCCGTTGGCGACTGGAATCTACAATAGAGAGAGCCCCATGTCTGGGCACATTAGGATACAATATTGTATTGACTGTATGTGAGATAACCTCTTCTGTGGAGCTTTGACTTTCGGAAGGCGAAAGTTCTCATTTTCCTATTCCTGTCAAATGGTTATCCAGCAAATAAACATGTTCGCTAAAAAAAGAAAAGAAAAAAACCTAAACTCGCTTACATACAACCATTATCTGTTCTAGTGCACCCTAAAGTTAAATTCAGAAATTTGAAGAGGTCTCATGCCGTTTTTTTTTTTTTTTTTTTTGAATGGTATGAGTAGTTTTAGAAATTCTTTCGACATGACTACCATTACTTGTTCTGCTACCTAGATCAATCTACCTACTAAGCGAGGGGGTGTTTCCGATTAAGGAAAGTAAGAGAACATTTTGGTCTGTAGAATAAAAACGTTTGCAATTCACGTTAAGTTTCATGTTCAACAATAAACGATGGCCATAGTAACCGAAATGAATTGGGGATCAGACGTAACAGGGCCGAACACTTCAGATGACGCACTTCAGAGGTTAAGGCATTACAAGACGATTTCCTCAAGTTGATAATCAAAAATAAATATTTGAGAATGAATTGTGATTTTATGACTTACGACGAAAGTATTCCTACAAAATATTTAGTACTCATAGACTATAGAATGAACGGTGGGTAACCAACCAACCATATTCAATAGGACCCTATACTTACTACCTCCTCACCTTATAGGCGTTCGTACATCGTTCAATGTATGTGAATTTTTGCGAATTTTTTTTTACCTATTTTATGAGTATTTCTTTCTATGCTTTTAGTCTTTAAAGTAGACATATTTTATGTTAGTGGGATATCCAGGGGATAGGATAAAAATGGTTTACAATGCTATGAATTTTCCATTCCAAAACTGTAGTGAACCGAATCGAACTAAAGCCGAACTGTGTGTACTTTCACATTGGTTGATTTTCAATAAACGCACATGAGTGGTTCCAATCTCATATTCAGGTATGAATTTCATATATTGTAAAATGGATGTGTTCATAGGTGCTTTTTCCCTTTTTTTTTCTGGCATATTTGTTTCCGTTTTCGTACTTGGTAATTTTCATAAATTGAAAATATTATTCAGAAAAATGAATATAGGATTTTTTGGGGGAAGAATTTTGCGCACAGATGCGAGCAAATGTGAAAATTTAGACTATTTATAAAAAAAAAAGGAATACTCCTAGTAGATATGTATGTATATGCGATAGACATGGTAACTATCCTCATTACAGCACTAAAAGTAAAATAACAAGTCTAGGCTTGTATAGTATGCTTTTTAGATGGTTTCCAGAAGCTTTTATGCCATGATTTTATTGTGACTTCAAACTAAATGATAAATAAGCCAAACATTAAACTAGAAACGCTAGATGAAAGGGTAGTAGTAAGCTGTGTCTAGAGCCTTTTAAAGATAAAATATTCAATTAAGGGATATAATCGGATTGTCTGATTGAAATGGTGATGCCATTAAAAGCATTGAACAGCAATAGAATACAAGCTCACCAACGAGTCCCCATATAAGCCTGTTCAAAGTACTAGAAGTGAAGTATAGAAAATTTAGTATATAAGGCTAGGTAAAAGTCCAAAATATAAAGCCGTCTATTTAGATTCAATACTACTTAAATGATACTATCAGGATTAAATTGAAAAATATCGTAAAATGACCATAAAGTAGCCAAAAAGAAGATATATTATCTGACATAGAATGTACAAAAAAATCCACGTGAATCATAATTCAGTGTATTTTTTTCCCTTCAATTATTGCTTTATGTAATTTTTTAGTATAGATAAATTCATAAAAAATTATAGTTTTCAAACTCTTATAGTTTAATCATAAAAACTTATCCATGAAAGCCAAAAATTGCATTAAAAAAACTGATTGATTTCGGTTTGAAAATATTTCTTTTTTTGTAAAATGTTTAACGTTATTCAATTTGTATTTAACAAAATAAATTTAAATAACATATATTTTTGTATTAAATTTTTATTATATTTAATTTTAATATAATTGCTTAGATTGTGCCATTAAGGTCTTGGTAATAAATTTGAATATAAATTAAGACTCTATCAAGGGTCGCAGCCAATAAAAATATGGAGGAAAATATCCGCGCATAGTTGCTGCCAGCAAACAGAGCCTATTTCAGTTAGTCTAAATTATTTCGTTTGAAAATTCTGACCATACCATCGAAATTACTGCTGTAGAGGACACTACTTAGTCTTACAAGTCCTCATGTATCCTTCGGAAACTTGGGTTCTCAGAAATAATCATTGAGAAATTTTCTTCTTGCCAAGAATTTCTTTGTCCACTACATTACGTGGGCTACTATATATATTTCTGGCCTAATAATGAAAATGCGAATATTTATCAACGAAAAAGGTTTTATTGTTTTTCAAAATATTCTCCATCAAGATTTATACACTTTTGCATGCGCTCAAACCAATTTTCGAAGCACTTTTTCCACTCCGAT
This sequence comes from Atherix ibis, assembly GCA_958298945.1. NCBI lineage: Eukaryota > Metazoa > Arthropoda > Insecta > Diptera > Athericidae > Atherix > Atherix ibis. Next base: position 43,944,944 of record OY282610.1, read on the forward strand.
TGAGACACCTCCAAAACATGGTTTTTGAATGCTTCAACAGCATCTTCTGGCGACGAAAATTAAAAAGAAGTCATTGGGTGCCAAGTCAGGGCTGTACGGAGGATGACCCATCAATTCGACGTTTTGTCCGGTCAAAAAGGCGCTGGTTTGAGCCGATGTGTGAGAGCTCGCATTGTCATGGTGCACAATGATTCGACTTCTCTTGTTCGTTTTTCGAATTTCTCCGAAGACTTCAGGCAAACAAATGGTGGTGTACCACTCAGAATTGACCGTCCTACGTTGCACAAGCGGAACAGTCGCCACATGACCAGTTTTGCCAAAGAAACAAGCGACCATTTGCTTCGAAGTGCTTCTTCCACGAACAACTTTCGTTGGATTTGACTCGTCTTGGAAGACCCACACGGTCGATTGCTGTTTTGTTTCGGGCTCATACGCATAGATCCATGATTCGTCACCTGTGACGATCTTATAAACGTCTTTTGAAGCACCGCGATCGTATTTTTTCAGCATTTCTTTACACCAATCCACACGAGCCTTTTTTTGAGCGATTGTCAAATTGTGCGGGATCCAACGAGAACAAACCTTTTTTACGGCCAGGTGTTCATGCAATATCGAATGTATGCTGGTGGGAGAAATGCCTAGGCATGCCTCTATCTCACGGTATGTCACATGACGGTCTTGCATTATCAGTTCACGTACGGCATCGATGTTTTCTGGAACAACGGCTGTTTTTGGACGACCTTCACGGAATTCGTCTTTGAGCGAGCGTCGGCCACGATTGAATTCGTTGTACCAGTTTTTCACAGTGCTATAGGATGGTGCTTCATAGCCATACAAAGATTTAAGTTCATCGATGCACTCTTGTCGTGATAATCCACGTCGAAAGTTGTGAAAAATGATCGCACGAAAATGCTCACGAGTTAATTCCATTTTTTTGCCAAATTGATTTTTTCAAGTCACTGTAAACAACACAAATGATAGTCGTACGTCAAAACGTTCTGAGTACGTTTATGCTAAAAAATGTCAAACTTTCCAATGGAAATGTCAGATCGCACCTGGCAACACTTAGTGTTGCCTAGGCCAGAAATATATATAGTAGCCTACGTAGGACGGACGATTCCAGAGCCTACTAAACGATGAGATCCTGGAGCACTACCACGACTATCTGATTGTGGATAAAATTAAGTTCAATAGGCTGCGGTGTGTTGGATACTTAATTTGTATGAATAACGTCTACAAAAGCTTTGTTTATTATCGAAAAATATGAAAAAAGTCGTGCTAAAAACTTCCTGAAAGTGCTGAATGAACGAGCGCGGCACGAAGCCAGAACATCTGGAGTTCTTTGATCCAGCAGGCCTAAACCAAACTTCCGGTTGATGATGATCATGATGATAATTTTAACAAATCGCGGTACTTATGATGCCAAAGTCGACGACGAACTTTTCCTATTTAGAGAAGAAATTGTAGGACAGCTATTGATCGAAGGGATAAGTAAGATTGGAATAAAAAAAACCTGAAACTGTTTATAACGAGACATGGTCACATCATGAACAAATCGGACTTGAAGGTCATGATGAATAACAACACTAAGTAATAATAATAATAATAATAATAGCCTTTATTTAACAATCTTAGAAAAAAGTTACTATCACTTATGTTAATTGACACCGGTTTTGAGATTGTCTTGCGTTTCCGCAAAGGCCTCCCCTAGAGCTTGCCACACTTTCCGGTCATGAGTCGTCCTCTTCCAAGTAGCACCGGCTATTTTCCGAATATCGTCCTCCCATCTCAGAAGCTGCCTCCCTTTCTTTCTTTTATTTTGTCTTGGACACCATTCGGTTGCATCCTTAGCCCATTTTTCTTGTTTACTCCTCATCATATGACCTGCCCAACTCCATTTTAGTTTTCTTATGCAGTATGTTACATCGTTAATTTTAGTTTGGTTACGTAATGTTCGTAGTTTTACTTTGTCTCTTAACTTGACTTTGAGCATACTTCGCTCCATGCTGTGTTGACAGGTTTCTAGTTTGTGTAAGTTTTGTTTTGTTAGACTCCAAGTTTGACATCCGTATGTCATGATAGGTAGAATACAGGAATCAAATATTTTTTTCTTAGCTTTAAGTGGTACCTGCGGGTTTTTGACAATTTCTTTAAGAGACCAGTATCTTTTCCATGCTAATTGTACTCTGTTGTTTATTTCTTTGGTTGTAAGGTCTTTTGGTGATATTATCTGTCCTAGGTATGTATATTCATCGACGTACTCTATTTTGTTGCCGTTGACTGTAATGGTGATTTTTTCGGAATTAGTCATTACTTTGATTTTTGTATTATTCATGGAGAGTCCAACTTTATCGCTTTCGTACACCAACTGTTCAAGCATTGCTTGCAGGCTTCTCGGGTCTTCAGAGATTAGAATTAGATCGTCTGCAAATCTTAAATGGTTTAGTTGCATTCCGTTAATGTTTAGTCCATATTGACTCCATTCGAGACGTCTAAATATATATTCAAGCACCGCCGAGAAAAGTTTGGGTGATAGTGGGTCTCCCTGTCGGACTCCTCTTTTTATAGGGAAGTATACACCTACTCTTTCTGTTCTTATTTTCGCTTTCATGTTCTTGTATATATTTTTAACAATTTGTATGTACTTGTTTTCAACCCCTTGTGTTGTAAGCGCTTCCCATATTTTTGTATGTTGTAAGCGCTTCCCATATTTTTGTATGTCGAAAGCTTTATTATAGTCTACAAACGCCAAATAGTAATTGATACCATATTCTGTACATTTCTGGATAACTTGTTTTATGGTGTGTATGTGGTCGATTGTTGAAAAGTCCTTGCGAAAGCCTGCTTGTTCTCTGGGTTGGTTTTCATCCAAAGTCTTTGTTAAACGATTCAACAGTATTTTGGAAAAGATTTTATATACGTTCGACATCAGGCTGATGGGTCTGTAGTTAGTTATGTTGTCTTTATTTCCCTTTTTATGTAGTAGTATTATAGTTGACGTGGTCCACTGGTGAGGTATACAATGTATAACAACACTAAGTAGTTTTGATTAAATTTGATGAAAATAGGAAAAGTTAGTAGAGTTCTAGAGTTCTGGCCCGTAAGTCCATATTAGCCTAAAAGTCAAAATAGTTGCATATTGTCTGTTTAGTTCTTGCCTTTTAAGATTTGTATATATCAGTCCTATATCAAGTATTTATTAGGACTAAGTTCAGTCCCGGGTATCAAACTTCACTATCTTTTGTTATTTCGCTTCCTTTACAATGCATAGAAGGACATCTTGATTAAAGAAGAATAAAAGTTACGTAAACACTTTCGTTATCCATGTGGTAAATCAGTTCTTGATGATTTGGATTTGAGTTTGAAAAGTTTGCGAAGTATGTTGGTGATTTTTGCTATGATGCCAAGTATACTTCCTTGTGGAATACCCCCAAATATAAGTCCCCAGTTAAAAGGGGACTTAAGGAGACCTATTGATTTATTAGATTAAAAAAATCACACTTAATTAAAAAATTTAATTTTAAGTTCATAAATTTAAAAAAAAAAAATCATTTTTAAAATCTAACCATTACCAAATAGAAAATTTTTTGGTGCAGTATTTTTCAGTTGACCTTATGAAAGTAGAGTATTTGAAATGAAAAATAAATATCGGTAATGATTTCAATTGTATTTTATATTATCCAGATTATCTTTAAAACTATAGTGAAAGTATTTTTATTATAATAAGATTTATTCCAGAAGTGGCCTACGGATCTAGGCAAAGTAGCGGAATCTGAGCTGGACTAGCAATGCCAAGGAATTTATATGATTCTGGCAACTGAAGCTGTTTAAGTGAGAAGAACCTGGTGCCACGAGGGCTAAAACTGGTGCCACGAGAGCTACGAACCCTACGGTGGTTCAAACAGTAATTGATACCTATATCGCGGGCACACTCTTAGGACTGATGGTGAGATATATCAATATCTCGATTGCTATCATGATAGTAGAGGTTTAGGTAAGTCTTGCTACCAAAATGTTAGGGTAACTAGCTTGTAACTGATTACTGACTGTTAGAAACGATCCTACCTCTGATGGATGGAGCTGGTTCAGTGGCGGGATCAGGGTGATTTCACAAATTTCTGTGATGTATGAAAGGGGCGGTCTGCAGATTGAGACCGATCACCCTTAGAATTGTTTGAATACTTCATACATTAGGGTGGGCATAAATTCGATTCACCGTTTGACTCTGTATGCGTGCTTGAATGTACGTGTATGTAGAACCGTTTCAACTGAGGCGATGCAGGTTCTCATGAGAAAATTCCATTGGACCGGGAGGTGCTTCGTGGAAGCATCCACTAATGTCTAAGGCGGGGCATCCCGCTTACAGGTTTTTCGGTTAGGAATGATAAGGTTCAGGATCTTAGTCCACCCCAGCAGTGTGTACTGGTCCTGAACAGAATGTATGAAACATGGCAACGACGATGGGATGAGAATGTGAATGGCAAATGAACGCACATGCTTTGCATCTGCGTATGGATTTGAATTTGGTTTGTCCCTTAGGTATTTGCTCAGGGGGCACGGCAGTATAAATGGGTTCCTGTACAGGCGTGGTCTGGCTGCGGAGGCTAGATGCCCTTGTGGGGCGGAGGAGGAGAGCGCCAAGCACCTTCTCGTAGAGTGTGACCTGTATGGGGACTTGCGTGACTTAGGTGCATGTGGGATCGTGATGAATGATGAGGGGGTGGATGTGGGTGGTGTGAGAGAAAGGTATAAATGCCTTTATAGATTTGCCGTGGCACTGTTTGAGAGGAGGGCGAAAATGGTACGTGAATGAGTGTGTGAATGACATGCAGGATGGCTACAACCGGGTGAAAGGCCAAGGTCGATTTCGGTTGTACTTTCGGGTATTACCGAACCCGCGTACCTGAGCTGGCCTAGCGGTGCCGAAGAATTTACAAGATTCCTGACCGTAGCTCAATGAGCGGAATACAAATCGAAGTACTCTTAAAACAAAAATTGCTACCACGGGAATCGGGGTGACCCCTGGGTGTTAAAGCACATTGTGCCCGACAATGGTGAGGCACCTTAGGCAGAAACGTGGTGGCTGTGGTTATTACCCAATATCGCGGGTATGGTCTTCGGATCGCTGGTGGGAGATACTAGTAACCATCTCTATCTAGTCAGCTGGACTGGCAAAAAACCATACTAGCATAGGTCTACGTTGCGCGTTGATTGGGCGTATGTCCATTTCTAAGGTTATAGGCGGCCCGTAGTTTTAAGTTTAACGACAAAGGATCAAAGGATTACAAGTGAGCTTTAAGACTTTTTTTTACAGAGAAAATTTTTGACTTAGTCAGAGTGTTATTATGGAAAAAATCATAAGAGAATTTTTGTCATCAATTTTTCAAAATATTCCGTATGTAGTCATTAATGGAAAATAATATTTTTCTATACGAAACAGATTAAATATTCATTTTGTAAGTTTTTAACGCAAATATTTTGAATTAATAATATAAACTGTGCACATATACTGAGTGTATGAATAATGAAGTAGATTGCAATCTTATATGTTGTATGACTACGAAATTGGAAAAATTATCATTACAAGTGATGAAAATATTGTAATTTCAACTTTTCAATTGAATTTCAAATATTTGTACTATATTGATAATATTTTAAATTATAAATATGCATAATTTATGTTGAGAGGTTTTCAAATATCAACTTGTATGATAAGATAGTTATTTAAATTGGATTGAAAATAATATTCACACTATGAAATTTAATGTTAAGCAGAGATTTGCTTATTTAGCTATTATTTTAATTTAAAATTCTTAAATATTTTTGAATCTATATCGTGAACAGTTCTCCCCTTGGCGGTATCGTGAACAGTTCTGTTGTGTTATGAGAGCTTCTAAAACTCGAACGGGTCATTGGCAGTTTTGCCATCATTTTAGCTATGATCCTAAAGAGCTGACATGGCAGCTCATCGAGGCTTACTATAATTTATTTGATAGCAAATGAAAGAAGGACGAACAGGAAATGAGCATCCGCGACATTATCGACCAACACAACAATGCCAATGCATATTTACAACAACAGCAATATTTTGTAGAGATGTACAAATATTGCGCACAGACAATCAACACCATCCACCATTTGTATCCTCTTAACTCCTCGTGGGAATTGCTGACAAGCTCCTATAATAGTAGACTAGCTGTTTGGTTACCAAAGCAGACATAAATGACATTTTACCACCATTATAGTATATAAATCGAATTGTTTTGCTGTCAAAAACAACGCTAACTCTCCCTTCCCCCCATCCCCCTAAAACAATACTCAGTTGCCTAACGCTTACGGTCACTTAATTCAAAACTTGACAAAATCCATGATTATATTGTTCATAATAAATTTTCATAAAATTATGACGAGTAAACTTTTCTAAAAAACAAAAAAAAGCTAATATTAAAGCTGTGAGATTTTATCAAAACTCATCCAATTTAATTTAGAAATGAAAGAACTCTGCCTTCAGGCAGCCACTCCTTCCTCCCCCCCTATTATCCCTTTTCAATGTTTTACAAAAAAAAATTACAAAGAAAATAAATACTAATTGTATGAATGAATGTTTATTCAATATACAATAAAGCACAGCTGCATAAATATATATTTATAGGGATGAATATATATGGTATTTGTAGAAGGATATATAGTGAGTATGGCGAAAATTTATATTCAATTTAGTATTCAATGTCCAATATCTAAAATACCAAAAAACGATAAAATGCTAACAAAGTCCTTGAAAGATAAAGAAATCCTAAATATATATATATGTATATGTGTATATGGAAAAAGGTCCTGAATAAAAGCCAGAAATATTATCAAATCAGAAAATTTCAAATTTGCATTACGAATTCCTTCTATGACTTAATGCTGATAAAATCCTGGCATCCGTTTGGTAATTTATTTAACGATAATCGAACATAATAAAAATACTATTCATAGTAGCTATCGAAACAAGGATAATGCCAAAACCATTCCATTTATCTGTGTTTAATACGTAGTCATGCTCTCGTTATAGAATATTTCGACGAATACTGAAAATTTTGTATTCTATTCACGTGAAGTTATTTAATTGATAGTAAGTAAGATTATCGGGGGATATTTGAACGGTTCGAATTGTAGAAATTTCACGTTCGTTGTGAATAAATCTCCGAAAGGAATTCGATACGATTTTCTAAACTTTAAAAATCAATGAATATATCCTCTATAGGATCCTCGTTTGCACCCTTCAATATCAAGTTCCAGCATCGTACCAAACTGCAATAATTTTCAATTAGGCAATGGTCTCCTTTATCATGTCCTTGTAAAGGCAGCCACCAATAACAAAAAAAAAAACAAAAAAATAAACAACCGAACTTGGGTAAGTACAGAAAAATCGGAACGGTACATTCCTAAATAAGGACTACGTGCACGCTGACTAGCCACATAACTTTTGCCTTAACGTGAAGCTATTCCTTTAACAAATGTGAACAACTTGAATTGGTTTATGCTGGTATTTATGAAAAGTTGAAATTGTGGTAGTTCTGCCCTTGCCGATTATAGATATAATCTAAATAAATATTTATACTCATAAGTGCGAATACGTATGGTCATATTTTGATCTTACCTTTTGACTTTCTATTAAAGGACGAAAGTATACTGTCCGATCACCCACGTTCCTGTCGGATTGGTGTGGACTTTTTTTATTGTTTTTGTAAGCAGATAAAATGTTTAAGGAAAATTCTGCAAAATTCGAATGATAATATTTTGATTTTTATTTATTTGTTGAAATTATTAGCTGCCGGTGGTAGTGCGATAACTGTTTGAGGTCATTAGTTATTCTTCAGTAATTATTGTGATTAAATGCATTTGTTTAATTATAAAATAATTAATTAGATTTTATTTTATTTATTATTTTTTAAATAAAAGAATTATTTAAGAATAAGAAGTTGCAAAAAATTAAATGATGCAGTAATTGGCCAAATTAATATAATTAAAACGACGGACTTTATGTGATGCATAGAATTTTTTTCAGAGATTTTGGCAAGCAGCCTTAATAGATAGAGAAAATATTTTGGCTTGAGTACAAGACAGATACTATTGAAAGTTGGAGTGTAAATTAGATCTTATCGATATAACCATATCTTATGCATCTTAGAAAAAAATCCTTCTTAATAAGATCTCATCGATATAAGCAGTCGATACTATTAATCTAAATAAATGCTAATATTCTAATATCATAAGATAACATAAAAGTACTGATTAATCTTTTTTTCTTTAAAGATTATTTTAAGGTTATCTGTATTTTTGAAATATTATTCGTTTTATGCATATTAAAATTTGAATTTGGTTTTTTGATCAAATATTTTACGTTTAATTCTCCCAAATTTATATTATTTTTTTTGTATAAATTCGGAACGTTTTACAAAAGATGGCGTTAGCCAACTATACATAGTCACACATACAAAAGTAAATATTCTCCCAGAAGCTACTGACATAACGCAACTTTTCCACTATATGACATTTTGTTATAGTGTCAGTAGCACTTGTTGCGCAGTGTCAAACATGTCGAAGTTCGTTCCTGAAAAATCGTTTTTGCGGAGAGTGTTACTCCATTACTTCAACATGAAGAAAAGTGCCGCGGAAAGTCATCGTATTTTAGTGGATGTCTACGTCGAACATGCTCTTGCTGAGCAAACTTGCAGAAGTGGTTTGCGCGGTTTAAAAATGGAAATTTTGATTTGGAAGACATGGAACGTCCCGGACAGCCGAAAAAGTTCGAAGATGAAGATTTGGTGACGTTGCTCGATGAAGACCCGTGCCAAACATTCCGGGAGTTGTTCACATCGCTTAGAGTCAACTTTTCGACGGTCAGAATATGCCTGAAAGTTAAAGGAATGGTACAAAAACAGGGAACGTAGGTTCCACATGAGTTGAAGCCAAGGGACGTCGAAAGGCGTTAAGTCACCTGTGAGATTCTTCTCCAACGGCAGGCAAAGAATGGATTTCTGCATCGAATCGTCACTGGTGACGGAAAGTGGGTACTCTACGACAATCCCAAACGCAGAAAATCGTGGGGCTCGGTCATGAATGCCCGGTCATGAATCGACTTCGTCTTCCAGGTCGAATATTTATGGAAAGAATATCTTACTGTGTATTTGGTGGGATCAGTTAGGTGTTATTTATTATAAGCTCCTCCAACCGGGTGAAACCATCACTGGGAACGTATACAGATGACAATTGATGTGTTTGAACAGAGCATTACAAGAAAAGCGGCCGCAATATAAAGTAATTTTGCTCCACGACAATGCAAGACCCCATGTTGCAAAAGTCGTGAAAACTTATTTAAATACGTTGAAATTGGAAGTTCTGCCTCACCCGCCATATTCACCAGACATTGCCCCATCTGATTATCATTTGTTTCGATCCATGGCGCATGGCTTGTCAGAGTAGCACTTCGAAACTACGAAATGACCAAAAACTGGATCGATTCTTTCATCGAATCTAAAGAAGAAGAATTTTTTCGACGCGGTATCCGAGCATTACCAGAAATATGGCAAAAAGTAGTGGATAACAAAGGACAATATTTTCAATAACGCTTCTGAAATGATACTGTCATAATAAACCACGAAACTTTGCAAAAAAAAACGCTTTTATTCACTATACCAAACTTACAGAAACAAAGGTTTTTTTTTATGAGCAAACAAAAAAATGAAGTGGATGTGAATGAAATATTTAAATTTTTTAAAAGATCACGTGGCAAATTTATCTTTAAGCGTTGACCAGTTTTTATAGGGAAAGTAAGAGAGAAGAGTCACTAACAAGAGATAATTGCGAATGAAACTTTTTATAAGGAGCAAAACCGACATTTTTTTATAACGAGCAAAATGACGCTCTATAACGAGCAAAATGACGATCCAGAGGATTTTGGATTATAAGGATTAGATTTGATAGAAATAGGAATGCTTAGTACAATGATAAAATTCAACACCGTAAGTCCAGATCGATTTTCAATTTTATTGTTGGTAAAAAGTTTGTTCTTAAGTATCAGTTTAGATCTAATGGTAAGTAGTCTAAGTAGTTGTCAATAAATTCTGTTAAGTTATAGCCTTCTTAGTCTTGTGTAAGAGATCAAAGTAAGTTGTTTATCTTGGCATAATTTCCATGATTTTATTACAAGGACGAGTAAAGATAACACAAAAACAACTCTACGCATTCACCATCACTCTTCCAATTGTAAACGAGCCTTGAATATGTAAGACAGACGAAATAAAATATGAACTTTCTATTAAATTATCTGTTAAATCAGCTATTATCTGTCATAGGCTATAAATGATTTTTACTTAATGTTGTTCGGTATTCTATTAAAAATTGCTGAATTATCAAAACTCTTTCCAAAAATAATCTATCAACTCACGAAACTCATAATTGCGTTTAGTAGTAAGGTATATTTTTGACTCATAAGTATTGGTATAAAACAAAATTATGACTTTTTTTTATCATAATTCCACAACAGGTATTGGTGATATAATTAAATTCATAAAAATATACTTTTTGATGGGGTTTTGCTCGCCGTTGGTTGCTATTTCTTGCGCAATGAGAGCACGTATTACGGTCAATGGATAGAATTTTAGGTTCCTCGGCTAACGATTTTCACTATCGGTTCTAGTAGAATATTGCTACTATTCATACATCTTATAATACCATCTAATAAACTTAAAAAAAATAGAATCTATCATTTTAAATTAGTTTAGATATATTACAAAGAAGTGGACCAACAATACTAGCTTGAGTAGACCAACAATACTGTGATAGAAGATATTTTGAAATATTCATTATTAACTACTAGTTGAAAATATCGTTGGGAAAGTTATGACTTTAAAATAAGATGAAAATTTATACAATTGCAATTTAGAATAAATATTTTTAAAGAATTTTCCATGTTTTATTTTATGTCTAAAAATTGATATCCTTGAATAAAAGTAAAACAAATACAAAATTGTTTTTAATGGTCATAATATTAAAAATATTATGCCAATTATAGCTAATAGGAGTACTGTAAAAACAGTACTCCAAGTTCATAATATAGTCTGAGCTCACTTTGAAAATGGGAATGCTTATTGTCAAGCAACAAAATATATTCAATAATCTTAAAAATATTAGATTTGTTTTTTAATTATTACGTAGTATAAAATATTACCTTTGCTTTTATAAATTTATTTTTTAAATTATGAGGTAACTGGGCAAAAACAGACAAAAAGAAAGTCGAAGTATTTGCTAAACATTTGATAAATACTTTTCCTCCATATGATGATATAGAAGACAAATCGCATACTAACAAAATCATCGAAGAACTAATTTTCCCAGTCCCTATGAGTCTTTCTCCCGAAAATTTTAAGCACTCGCAAATTAAATCTACTATAAGAAAAGCTCCTGATTATGATCTAACAACATCTCCTATTCTAAAGCAAATTTCCCGAAAAGCTTTAGTTTTAATTACAAACATTTTTATTAGTATCCTGTGGACAACCTATTTTCTCTTACTCTGGAAATTTTCTGTTATTAAAATGATTTCTAAACCAAATAAACCCAATTAATTCTTCTTCTTCCTATAGACCTATCAGCCTCTTAATAATCCTTGGTAAGATTTTTGAAAAACCTCTATTAAAACAACTGTACCCAGTCCTAGTTAATGAAAAAATTATTCCTGATCACCAATTTGGCTTCCGATCTGAAGACTCCACTTCCATCGCATTGTTGCCATCGCATTGTTGATCACATTGTATCCTCTCTTGAGAGGAAATAATATTGCTTAGAAGTATTTTTAGATATCTCTCAAACTTTTGATCGTGTGTGGCATCCCAGACGCCCCTGGAAACTCAAAAGCTTTCGTCCTTCGATATACTACCTTTTCATAAATTCATATCTCTGCCAACGACATTGCCAAATTACAATTAACTCAGAATCATGGGAAATATAACCTCTTCTAGCCGGAGTCTCACAAGGTAGTATTCTTGGTCCCATTTTATATACTATTTATACCTATGACATCTCAGCTGATCCTAATACTATCATTGCTACTTGTGCAGACGATACGGCCAGACTTGCTACCCAAACAAATATTGACATAGCTTCTAATTATTTACAATCCCATATCCACAACCTTTAATCCTGGTTTAAGCGATGGAGTGTGAGGGTTAATGAACAGAAGAAGAATTATGAAATTATTAGTAAATATGTAAAAATTTTGTGATTTTATTTCTCCAAATTTGCATTGATAAATAGTTTTTTATCGAAGAATAAATTCTTATTTATTTTTTTATTATTCTTTATTAACTTAATAATCACTTATATAAATGAATTTAAAATAATTTTTTAAAATGTATAGATCAATAATCTTTAGAGTTTATTAATATTTAATTAAAGACAAATCATAAAAGTCACTCACAAAATTCATACACTATCCATTCGATCATAAAACATCGTTTATTCTGCATAATTGAATGATAATTGAAAAATTTAGATCACAAATATTCTCAATTAAAAGGTAAAAGTGAAAATAGTCCAAATGCTTATCAATTAACAGGTAACAATGAATACACGATAAATGGTACAATTTACAAGAGTACCATTTGTGACTTTATGAATGCCATGTTGTGTGAGCATCCGATATGCGGATGTGATATTTTGCAAATGTTTGTGGGAATCGATGGCGTGACAAGCGGCCATTTCACTTTATCACCACAATAACAATTGCAGATGGCAGTACGCACAACTTTCTACATTCAAGACTATCTACAAGTTAATTTCGTTCTAGTAAATTTACTATTTGCTATAGTCGTAACCGTAATTCTTTTGAAGTGTCTCCTCTCTATCCACTACCTGTTGGATGATAGCATCATGCACGTGCTGGTCAATCGTATATTTCCACAGTCAATTTCACAATTCATGCAAGGATTCCGTAGTAGAATTTCGTAAGGTGCAAGTACTCGTTTTTTCAATATTGGCCATCCAATACACGAATTGTTTGCGTGACAAAAAAAATTAACTCCTTGTACGAGCGTCTTTAAATAAATTCTCTAGGACAGTAAACTGATGGTGGCACGTTATATCAATTAATCGGTCGTATTTAATTGCCTTCAAATAAATAAAGTAAGATGAGAGATATACAGGATGACTTACTAAAAATAAATATTTAATGTATCGAAACTTTTGAATGCATGCGAAAAAGTTAACTTAGTCACCTTTTAAAGTATCTGTAGTGATAACTATCATTTTAATTAATTCAATTTAGATTACAGATTGACTATGAAAGCTGTGATTTAAAAAAAAAAAAAAACGTAAAGGAAATGAAGGCGACACACGTGTTTTAATTATGAACGTTGCCTTCTGTTAAAGAAATTCTAAGAAGAAGAAAAAAAAGTGTGTCTTCAGTAATAAAAATTCAAATTGACTTCGTGAAATTGGAAAATAATTGAATTCAATTTGGAAATGCTTAATTGTGAACAGAGATTGAATTAAGGACAAGCCTTAAATGAAATTGAATTTAAATCGGGGTTGTTGTAATTTTCCAACACCGCAGGTGTTTATCCGAATCAGTTTGATTCACACTTGAAAATCCTTACCATCGAAAAATTGTATGTTATGCATCCTTGATGGTGATTGGTAAATAGAAGATGGATTAGTGGGGGATGTGTCTGTTGAGCGAATATCATCAATAATATGACCCTCAATTATTTCATTTTAAAGATAAGAAAATTTATTGTCGTTAGCATACGTACTAAGGTTTTTGGTTACCATGGACAATGGTTACCATGAGTAAATACTCCGCATACTTACCAATTTTTCAAACCTATCTTTAACAAGAATAATAAAAATAAAATTGAAAAACAAACACTAAAGCACATGGTAAATAAAGCTTTTCTGTTAAAAGGATAGAAACGATTTGGTAGAGGGATTATCCTCCGTTGTGCAAATAATTTATTTTCAAACAAACTTACATGCTCCGATAGTGGACTTGGTGCTGGCCAATTATCGGGAATGGTTTCTGCCAAACATGGATCGAAACTGGACGGCCGTTTTTTTACAAAATCAATAGGCAGGCTGTAGTCATCACAGACGGATATCTGAAAATATAAAAATAAAATAAATAAAAGATTTAAAATTTTTTTTAAAATTTAAATTTCGTAATTGCATTTTTTGGATAATTTTTTGTTACTTTTCTTCTTCATTGAAACTACCACCTTGATCAAAAAGTTCCCGGAACGAGAGTGGCACTCCCATCGTTCTGATTTGCGTTCTGTTAAGTTAAGTTGGTACATCTGTTGTTGATATTGCCCCTAAATCTTAGTGTCATAGCTTGACATTTGCAAAAGTTACGTAGCCAAGAGTACATCTATCTCTGTGTGTGTTGGCAATTTCTTACAATTTTAGAAATGGATTTAAATTTGCAACAATGAACTTGTATTAAATTTTGCGTAAAAAACGGATTTAATGGTGCGCGAACGTTGGAAATGTTGGAAAAGTGTTTCGGCAACGATTCTCTGAAGAAAACGGTCATTTACCAGTGGCACGAGCGGTTTAAAAGTGGTCATGAGTCAATCGAAGATGATGAACGCAATGACAGACCATCGACATCGAAAACCGACGAAAACATTGTTAAAGTAAAAGAAATATTGGTCAATAACAGCAAATTAACCATCAGAGAGATAGCGGAGGACTTGAACATTGCCTATGGATCCGTCCAAGACATTTTGGTTTCCGTCATATAGCAGCAAAGTTGGTGCCAAAAGACCTCAATTTCATGCAAAAAAAGAGACCGTGTTGACGCCGCAAAAGACATGATTTGCGAGGCTGAATCCGATCCCACATTCATCAAAAGGATCATTACTGGAGACGAGACGTGGGTTTATGAGTACGACATGCAATCCAGACATCAGGTAAGTGAATTGCATTCACCAAATGAGCCGAGACCACAAAAACCACGTCGTTTTCAGCCAAAAAAGAAGGCAATGCTGACGGTTTTCATGGATTACAACAGTGTAGTGCATCATGAATTATTGCCAGAAAGTCGGACAGTAAATAACGAGTGTTGTTGCAGCATCCCGCTTATCCTCTTAGTTCTATACACGTTTCCAACCGTTTTTCCAAAATTTTTATCCCGTCCAAAAAATAGGATTTCGGAAGTTCTGCAAAATACTCATCCGTTTGAGCAATGACGTCCTCGTTGGAAGTCAACCGTCGTCCGCCAAGCCATTTCTTCAGATTGAGGAAAAGAAAATAGTCACTCGGGGCCAAATCTGGTGAATAAGCGGGATGCTGCAACAATTCCATTCTCAATTCCATAATTTTGGACATGGAAACAGCGCATGTGTGCACACGCGCATTGTCCTGATGCAAGAGGATTTTTTTCTTCTTCAGGTGGTGGCGTTTGTCTTTGATTTCCTCGCTCAACCGTTGCAATAACGACGCGTAATATGCTCCTGTTATTGTTTTTCCTTTTTCCAAGTAGTCGATAAAAATGATGCCCTGCGAATCCCAAAAGACCGTGGCCATCACCTTGCCGGCCGATGGCACAGTTTTTGCCTTCTTCGGAGCCCGTTCACCCTTGAAAATCCAGTGTGATGACTGTCTCTTCGTTTCTGGAGTGTAGTAGTGTATCCAGCTTCGTCCACAGTGATATATCGACGAAGGAATTCGGCAGGATTGCGATGAAAGAGTGCCAACATAGCCTCAGAGTCCACTACACGATTGCGCTTATTCTCCTCTGAGAGCAAACGCGGCACCCATCTTCCCGAAATTTTTTTCACAGACAATTTTTCATGCAAAATTGAAGTGACTGTACTTTGTGATATGCCCGTGGCCTCAACTAATTCGCGCACTTTAATTCGCCGATCGTTCAAAATCAGATCGTGGATTCTGTCGATGATTTCAGGAGTAGACACCTCAACTGGGCGTCCTGAACGATGTTCATCTTTTGTGGATGAACGGCCACGTTTAAATTCATTCACCCAATTGTAAACCATCGCAAACACAGGTGCAGATGTGCCATGAACTGCATCCAACTCGGCTTTGATTTCTTTCGGGCTTAAGCCTTTCAAATGGAGATGTTTGATGACAGCCCTAAACTCGGTTTTTTCCATTGTTATGCACAAATAAATGTCGTTAACTTTAATCGACGATAGAAATTGACCTACGCTATGGATCGAGCTGAAATTTACTTACAGCTTTCCTGTCGATAATGTTACTTACAAAAAAAAAATCTTTACATAACATACACTACGAGCGCAATTTCTTGGATTTTCTAAGGCATTTATCATTTCATCGTATGATGGCTGTAAAAATCCATTTTCGTTTCTACACGTATGTAAATTATTTGTTTTTGGTTTTCAGGATTTAAAAGTTCCCTAAAATAGTTTTTTCATCTATTAATTAATATCATTTCTTTCAGATAGTATATTTTCTTCTTTATCTTTATAGTTTACCAGTCTTGGCTGACATCCTGATTTTTCTTGTTTTAATTTTTATAAAATTTTCTTACGTCCATATTTTCATAATCTGTATTAATATTTTCAACTCTTTCTTTTCATTGCTGATCGCTTTTTACTTTTATATAATTGTGATGGTATTTTTTTTTTTTAGACATGCCAGTTAATATTCTGTCCTTAAAGAAGTTAAAGCAGCGGTACCTCAAGGAAGTATACTAGGACCTCTCCCCTTTAATAATTTCATTCACTCCTGGTACGCTTATCCTCATTAAAAATACGAAATGTTTCTTGCAACTTTTCTATCGTGACACTTGGTCAAAACGTTCACTTTCAGGTATCAAATTTCCTAAAAATCATGGGCATTATCCTTGAAGGTAGATGGGATTTACCTATTAAAAACACGGTTAACCGAATTAAATCCTTTTTTAATATGGAAAAGATTCTGATAAGTAGTAAATGTACACGTAAGGCCCGGCAAAGTGAGGCTATTAGAACTTCACCGGTGGACTTACTACTTATCGAATCTGATTGCAAGCTCAGTTCTGATTATCTTCTCAAATCCCGTAGTAATGTATTGTACAGAAACTTTTGCGCCTTAGCAACTATCCTCTCCATAACCTTTTTCAAAAAGATAATATCCACCTCTCTATACAAAATATATTAATCTTCCCTTTTATTCATAATCCCTCATTCTGAAAAAGCTCCCTCCACCATCACTTTGAATAGCAAAACTTCTTGTTCTCATCCTGACTGTTAACCATAACTAAGGTGTCTCTGGACAGGTACAAAAAGGCAAATACTGATCCATCCTTTTACAAAAAACTTAGACTTGCGTTTTTTTATGGATGCAGCCGTGAACGATAACATCACGTCTTATGAAGTCATTAAGTCAGAAGGCTCCCCCATCTATGAAATTCATTGTGGAATCTTCCCTTTTAGAGCAGATCCTTATTATAGTGAGTTGTAGGCAATCAGCATCTACAATTTGCACTCCAAATCATCGTAATGCCATTAGCTTCAGTGACAGGCTCGCTGCCATGGCAGACATTCGTGACACATCAAGTACTTTTCACAATAATATCCAATATACCCTGCGTTACAACAGGAATATTGAATTATTGGGTTCGGTCAATGAGCGGGCTGATAAACTCTCGGGGGAAACCCTCCGTCGCCGATGTTCACAGCAGTTCCTAACTCGCCGACACCATTGATCACTCGTGGACACTCAGACTGGTTAAGAAGTGAAAGATTTTTTTCGAAATATTAGGCAACCATGGTCCAGCTAGTCTACACGACCACCTTACTAAAATTTTGGGCACGTAAACTGCTCAAACTTCGGATAGGATATTTTCTCTCACACATAATTTCCTATTTGGAAGTCATCCTCTTCCCATTTGCCCTTTCTGTGACGTTCAACTCACTATCACATATCTTCTAACGTTCAACTTACTATCGCAGATAAGTTACAAAATCTTATCACCTTTAAATGGTCCACCCAACTAGCCAAATACCGATTCCGTCTAACCTACACTTTTTTAGCTCGCCAAATGGCCTACACATAGTAGTCCATTTGGCCATCTAAATGTATCCTCTGGCTTTTATCCGAGGAAACTTACATACAAAAAAAAAACAATACAAAAGTTCTATGTGGTATAGTAAACGTTCCATGGTACATAAGAAATAAAGATCTCCAACGTAATTTGAAAATTAATTTGGCTAAAAACTCCGAGCAGAAAATGGTTACTGATGTGATCAACAGCGTATCTCTTCTTAAAAGGACCAAACCTCAAGAATTATCAGATTAACTACCGTAAAGACATTCCAGTTTCTTAAGTGTTTGTCCTAATAAGTCCTAATTCTTTTAAATTGATAAAGGAAAATAAATCATTAGGCATATTGTAGTTAAGTATTTTTAGTGGGTTGGAGTCCTACAGTATTAAAAAAAGTCCTCTAAAAAAATGATTTAAAAAAAAAACTTTCCAGGACAAAATTTTTCAAAATGCCATAAATTTTTTATATTTATTTTTCTTTTCTTCAAAATTTTTATATTAAAAATTCATTCAAAATATCATAAAAATTGTTACTTTTTAAAAAACTCTTTTGGGAAAATTTTGTTAACTAAAGAGAATATTAAAAAATTTACAGTAAAAATTTAATTTTAATAATAAAAATGAAAGTTCAAATTGTCTTGAAAAAAAAACTCAGGATTAAAAGTCTTAAGAAAATAGGATTAAATTTGAATTATTTTTTGAATAATTTTCAAAAGTTTGTAAACAATTATTCAAAATTTGATCCTATTTAAGTGGAAATTTTTATCAGGACTTCAAACGAGTAATAAAATTTTTACTAAAAATTTACACTTTGTTTGAATATCATTATTTTCTTTTAGAATATCTATTACATTATCCTTTATTGTAGAATATTTCATATTCCCTTTAACTTTCTAAGAAAAGTTCAAGATTACGCACCATTAATTATCAATAATCACTTTTAATGAAAGTATTAAATTTGATACTATTTCATGAACAAATAAGAAATTGTTTATGTTTTTTTTTATTAAATACCAAACTTTTTTAATAAAAATTCTTTATAGGAAATAAATTTTATACCCTTAAAAAAAACAACAACAAGAATTTTTCACTTCCTTAATTGAGGGAAAACCGAAATTTTCATGAAAACTTTATGTTCAGTTTTGTCATGTTTTATTTTATATCTAAATTATTTGGAAACAGTTGAAAAAGTTGTTTTTGAACAAATGGTAAAATTTTCATTTGGAAGTGAAATAATGTTTACCGATAATGGTAATAATAATAATAATAATAATAATAATATTAAAAGTAGCAACAAACAATGCTAACAAGGAAAGAGTGCAGATTTTGAAAGTTTCGTAACAGCAGCTCATTTATAATAACTTGACTATTTGTTTAAGTACATGTCACTTGAAAGGATTGAAATTTTTACTGAACTTAGAAGGGTTGACTCAAATCTGCCCTTACGCCATTTTAACTATTCCCATTCAGATGAATCAAAATGATATAGTCGTTGTCATGGAGTTGGCAGAAGGAATTGTTAACTAAATGCTGTCGAGAAAAGCATTCCTCTTCCGGAAAAGGATGAAAGGCAGTCTTTTATTATTCTCGTAGAATTTTCATAATAATTATTTTACTAGTAATACAATATTGAGAAACTTAGGGTTTCTGCTTATGTTGTTAATATTTGGTTGTAAGGTGCTCATAGTAGCAGACCTCTCATAGTTATGATAGAAGAATCTGTCATGAACAGTATTTTGAGGGAAGAAGAGAACATGCCTAATTTCAATCATTTCAATTTTTTATTTTTAAATACCACCAGAGTTGACAAATCAAAGAGAAGCTTTAAAATATATATCAAATAATCTTTAAAGAAGGGTAACCTTTAGCGGTGCTAGGGTAGTAACTAATCTTTCGTGTATTTTTAAGGTTTCTCTATTCTAGCTAATCTTTCATTTTTCTTCTTTTACCAGCGAAGGCCTCTCTCAAAAAATAAGATACATTTTTCTTTTTGCTTACTAAAAGAAAAAGGAAAAAAAACATCTAAGAATGTTCAACCTCAAGTACGCCACACTCATGGAATTATTCAAGAATTTCCCTTTGAAGTGATAAACAGACTCTTACCGGATGGCATCTTAGGGTGATATCGCTATAAATCTTAAGTAAAATTCCTTAATTTCCATGTTGTAAATAAATTTTAAAAGTATTTAATTTAATTTATATGAAAAACTAATAAATGGCTAAATGTAAAGAGATGTTTTTATACAAAAATCTTATGACAGTTGATAAAGGACAGAGGAATACTTAACGAAGGGATAATTTTTCGGTTTGGTTGACCTAATTTATTATGATTTGTTTTTCATATATAAAATGCTCTATAAGAAAATTATTATAAAAATTGCTTGAATTTGAAAATAATTAGTTTGATTGTATTTCAAAAGTATACGAATTTTATAAAATTTATAGTTAATAGTTTTTTTGACAATTTTTCTGTTAAAATTCTTTTAGGAAATTTTAAAAATAACATCTTTCTAAAAATAATTATGTTAATTTTTAAAATTTCTGGACTACTGCCAGAGATCACTTTATAGCGCCACAATCATGAGGCCATTGGTGAGCCCTCCATAACTATATTAATTGAGGTTAGAAAAATATTAATGCCGCTCAAAATAAGCAACTTTTCTTGGTATATCTTTCAAAAGATACACAATAAATAACTATTTATTTTTAAAGAAATTTTTACATCTAAAAAATATTATTGAAAAATGTGAAATTAACCTTTTTCTTTATTATAATTTTTGCCGGTCAGGGTTTTAAGGTTGATTTGCAAATTTCTACGAGGTAGTCCGTTTCACTTTTGCTCATAAATTTCACAATTATAAAATATAAGACAAGAAATTTTCACAAGAATCCTAGTTGTTAAAAATTGTTCACAATATTTTGGTTTGTTCGGAAAGTAATTTGGTTTTTTTTTATAAAAATGAAAGACGATTTTCTTATAGTGAAGAAATTGACCTTTTTTTTCAAGTGAACCGTTCAATTTGTCCAACTGATTAGAATTGATGGTTGTGTTGCTCGGTAGAAGCTCAAAATAAACGATTCCTTTAAAATCCCCCCAAACCTTTTTTCGATAAATATTGGCTTTCAAAGTGCTTTGAGCCGGTTCATCTTTTCTATTCCAGGATCTTTCGCGCTTACCATTGTTCTAGACAACCCATTTCTCGGCCCCAGTGATGATACGCTTCAAAAATGTCTTATTTTCTTGGCGTTTTAGAAGCAAATAAGAAACGTCAATGCCACGGCACGAATTTTTTTTCCGTAAGAAGATTAGGAAATTGCTGCCCCATCCACCGTACTCTCCAGATTTGGCCCCCTGTGACTACTTTTTGTTTCCAAACCTGAAAAAATCACTCGCCGGGAATAGATTTGGGTCGAATGAGGAGGTCATCGTCGCCACGGAGGCCTACTTTGCTTCCCACGAGAAAATGTATTTTTTGGACGGGTTAAAAAAGTTAGAGCATCGCTGGGCCAAGTGTATCGAGCTTGAAGGAGATTATGTGGAAAAATAAATTGCCACCTTTCCAAAATTTTCGTTTTTCTTTTGTAGGCTAAGTACTTGTTGAATGACCCTCGTATATGTCGAGTTTTGAGATTGAACCTAGCCGATTTAAGTGATCATGATCAGTCGAATTCAATAAATTTAATCTCTCAGCAATCTCACGAGTTGTTATTCGCCTGTTTGCGTCAATTAATGCCTTTATTGTGTCTTCATCAGTTTCAACTGGCCTTCCAGAACGTGGTGCATCTTTGAGATCAAAGTTGCCAGATCGAAATTTTAACACATATTCTCTATACACATCGGATCATTTTTTTCTTCCTTGAACAGCATTTTTATCTTTTCTATAGCAAAAAATAAAATATGCTGTTTTTCACTTTCCATATTTAAAAGGGTATCAACCAAAAACTCCTATGCAGAATCAATCGAATTATTTCACAAGCAAGTCTTGCTATGTCAGCTGTCAAAATACATATGATTATGCGGCTTAAGTGTGAAGTTGGTTGTGAAAAGTCCTCTGTTAAGAAAAAACGATATTACTTTCCAAACAACCCAATATTTTTAATTTGAACATTTTCGTTTATTAAAAAAAAAATGTACAAGAAAAGAGGAGATTTTCTTATGAAATTGACATAAAACATACTAAAATGGATGTATTCATAAAAAGTTAATAAAAAATTTTTAAATAAATGTTCATATATTATTGTCGATCGAAAAAGGATATAATTTATGTACTATAGAAAAGAAAATATAATCGAGAAAAAACACTCGGATAATAATAATACACCTTTCCCAGCTACACACACCCCCCCCCCCGCCCTATTAATAGTATATAATTATTTTACATATGCTATCACCTATTCTATATGCACTTAGGGAAAAAAGTGAAAAGATGTCCTTTGAAAAAGCCAAGGTTGTTAAGAAGAGTATTGCGGCATGAATCGTTCTAATCTTAAATAAAATAATCGATTTTTCGCTCTCTACACTTTGGCATGTTGTGTTGTCTATTTATTCGGCATTGGTTGAATCATTGTCCTGCATGAACTATGGATAAAGGACTGCAGGTCACTTTTACATATATGTGTATGTATTTGTATATCATTTTATAATAGATATCGATTCTTTCTCGAAACGTTGAAAACTCATATTTTTATAAGTTAAGTTTTTCGATTTTTTCTATTCAGTTTTTTTTTATGTCCTTTGTAAGTATTTTTTGACTATACACAAAAATATTTATATTTAGATATGGTTTTCACTTGAATTGACATTTATGAGTAACCGGATACCGAAACAAGAGCATATTGTACATCAAGACAGGATCATCGCATTTGAGTTTAAATTTGATGAAAGTAATACAGAATATTTCCGTCAATCATTTTGATATGGCTGCCAATATTAAGTATCCATTTGTTCATCTTTCTAGCTAATAAGCCGTCCTCCCTTAGCTCATCTAAGGGAGGAGGACTTATTAGCTAGGAAGATGAACAATAGATACAAGGCCATATTATGTTCATGGAGATTTTTTTTATATTACATTCCCGTTTTGTCATTAAAAATTTACTTTGTAAATTAAATTCCAATCGTAACTTTTTCAACCTTAAATGCTTAATAATACGCACATAATTAACGTTATCCTTAAAAAATTTCAAAGCTTTACTCGATATATTAATTTACAATATACGTACTAGTAATTATTACCACTTTCAGTTGATTTAGCTTTAATCATAAAAATTTGTTAAATGTGCAACATCCCAGACAGTATAGCAAATATCCTTGATACTATTTTGATGCTTTTTTCGTTTTCCTATATTAGTATTTCCATTCAAAG
Source organism: Atherix ibis (assembly GCA_958298945.1). NCBI lineage: Eukaryota > Metazoa > Arthropoda > Insecta > Diptera > Athericidae > Atherix > Atherix ibis. The sequence goes on from OY282610.1 coordinate 43,968,362, forward strand.
TTTTCCTATGTGATAATAAGGACTATCGTTAGTTTAGATTATAGCTTTCATGGATGATAATTTCTTTACGAAACAGGTAAATACATACGTTCTTAGACAATCAATAACTACAATCCTACGTCATTGTATGTGATGACAATATATTCAGCTAATATGTAGGATCAAATGCTAAGATAATTACGTCTTTAGATAAGAAATGCTACTATTGAAGACGACAACAAAGAAAGTAACAATTCTTTCCCAAATCATCATTAGCTACAGCTTGATTAGGAACAACACATCATTGTCATCTGCCACAGAATTTTCTTATATTTTCTTAATCGTAATCAATTTTCGTAAAAGCACAATACAAAAACACCTATTTTTTATAATCTTACATAGGTAGCTACGTACATGATTACGTATTTTATACATCAAATCCATCTCCTCCTCCCCCCCCCCCCCCCTTCTGCCATATCTTATTAAAGCACAAACAAATTTTTTATCTAACTTCTGTTAGTAGAGAAAAGTACAAAATAGAATAGAAAAAAAATTCAAACGAAAAACCTTGCCCTTTTTATGAGTCACCCTCTTAGCTTTGGCCTCGACAAATGTAGCACGTGTTCATTTATTTGTGACTGTTTTAAGATGCGAACAGGTAAAAGCTCTAAACACGTAATAGATTCTAATAAAATTTTATGTGGCTTCTTATTTGCATGTTTCAAGTCGATAAACCGTTTCTTTGCCTCCATTTAAATAGCATAACTCGTGGCTGTAGCGTAATTTTGTTACGTAAAATAGGACGTCAGTTTTTCTTTTCACCCGCCATTGACTAACTTAGTGAGTCAGTTTCTTATTTTGGTAAAATCAGAATGAAGTGTCATACCTTAATTTGTTTTTTTTGTCGTCGATACTGTAGACTAAGTAATTTGGTTATGCTCATATATATATTTGTAGATATTATTTTTATGGTACGCCTTCAAATAGTAAATTGTCTGTCTACCTACAGTCGCATATCATCCTTGGAATTGGCATATCTTTTCGTAGAGACTCTCTCTGTACATACATAAGTAAGTGCAGTTAGGTATTAATTCCGATCCAGAAGTTCTAAATTGAATAATTGGCTTGTACATACCTTGAAATTTATCATCGTCACTGACTGGCAAATACGTTTGTCATGAGTAATAACCAACGGTGAGGTTGCTCTACCAGAAATGGGAACGAAAATAATCACGTTTAACGATACCAATCTACGTGGTACACTCATACCATAAAATGCACTTCACTCTGACTGCCTTTATTTGTCATAATATTTCCGCTCAACTTATTTTCAACGAGAATCCATTCTAGAGAATCTTTCACAACTAATCCTCTAAATATGTATATTACTCTAATTTACGTCAATGTGATACATAATTTTAGTATATGATGAATTTTTACGACCACTTCAACGATCATACATATTCAAAGGAGTAACAAGCATAATATCAGTCCACAAATAGTATTTCGTATTTTATTAATGCACCGGAAAAATTCTTCCACTTAGAGAATTTCTTATAATCCTGCCAATTAGGGATAACAAACATCTATAAACATTCATTTTGGTAAACTCCTAACATAGTCTATATGTAGCGGCATAAATATTCATTAAAATTAATTTTTATATTTCGTTGCTCTGTTAGTATAAGTAATTCTATGCCATCTCTGAGCATATCGAACAATTAACTTTTAATTATGAAATTTTTTTTTTTAAATCAAATTTTTCTAAAAAATTTTGTCAGTTTATTAAAGGTACTTTCATTTATATGAGAAATTATTTTAAAAATATTCATTAATTGATAAATATAAATTTTGAGATGGTACAAACGCCATCTATGAGAAAATTTTAAATTGTTTTTTTTTAATCACATCAACAAATATAAACTAATTTAAATACTGTCATCTATGAGAAGCTTTAGTAAATAATCAAAATACCTTTCCGGTTAAATGAATTAAAATAAATTTGCGACTTACGAGCAAGTTAGTGATATTATTTTAATTTTTTCAACAACAAAAAAAATATCTTAAAAACAATTAATACATTTTTATTTTAAAAATGGAAAATATCAAAAATATTACTAGTGCCATCTCTGAGTAAACGCATAAGTTAACTTTTAGTGAATATTTCGTATTAGATTTTTTAATTGGAATTAATAATTTTTTTTTTTAATTTTTGAGAATTTGAATAATTATTACTTTTGTAATATTTTTATTGTGCTTCCTCTAAGGAAATTAAAAAATTAGTATTTTTCCGAAAAAAAATAAAAAAAATATATAAGAAAATTTCCACAGTTTTTATAATTATTTCTAATTAAAAAATATCTTAAAAAAATTATTAAATTTTTATTTTCAAAATGGAAAATCTCAAAAATATTACTGGTGCCATCTCTGAGTAAACGCATAAGTTAACTTTTACTGAATATTTTTTATCAGATTTTTTAATTGAAATTGAGCAATTTTTTGTGCTTCCAAAAAAAATAATTAAAAAAATATATAAGAAAATTTCTACAGTTTTTATAATTATTTCTATGCTATAAGAATATTTTTAATTTGACCAAATATACATCAAAATAATTAAAAAAAAAACTCTCTTAAATGTTATATTTAATTATTTGATATAAAGAAAATAATTTTTATACGTTAAAATTTTTTTTTATATAAAATTAAAACAAACAAAAAATCTTATAAGAAATATTTACACAATAATCCAATAAGAAATCTTCTTCAGAAAAATGACTCAATTACCTCATGGAATATTTTCAATTTGTAATTATCCTGACACAATGGGCAAAACCATTTCAAATTGGATAATTCCATATATTGTGCAATCATATCCTCACTGATATTGACGCATTTTAAATGAAAAGCAGATCCACATGGTCCACAACACAGAGCATAACTTTCACAATTTCGAAAATCAAGCCAACACTTTTTACAAAACAATTTCACTACACCAGATGCCGATTCAGTCATATTTATTTAAAAAAATTTTATTAGATATTATTTTTGGTTGGTTTTTTGTTAATTGATTAAATTTAGAAGAAGTCCTTTACAGTTGTACGGGCTTACAAATCTATACAAGCGAACGGATAGATGCGAATAAAATTTATCCAACGAAGGAACCTTTGCGTACGGATCATCCCCAAAGACTGCATACAGTCACTTATTAAGGATTCACTCGTTATGCCACCCCAAAAAATGCAATTTATCTATAAGCGTAAAAGAACACTTAGCTCTGTAACTCTGCAATATTGCACTTATCGTAGGACATTCAATATAAATACATTCTCATCTCTCATCTATTCTTTTTTATCTTAATTATTAATAAACTGTGCTCTAGATGTATTCATCTTGGTAAAATGGATATTTTTTGCCCAGTTCCAATTCCCCATTTAGTTTGCCACAATCTTCAACTCTTTGTGAGAGAATGTAATTCAGGCCATGCAGTGGTACCACACCATTGAATAGTGAATAATAGCGAATGGTGAGTCATGAATAGTGAAATGCTAAGGCTTACATGCATCCAATGATAACAGATCCTCCCTGGCACAGCTGATACTGATGCGCCTTCTAATACAATGAATGACTGACTGGACGGGCGATACTATGAAAAAGGGTCACACGAATTGTTGGTTCACATATAAAATTAATGAAATCTCATAAAACAAATCCCTTATTGTCCTTAAGGGATGTTATTGTAATTGATGCATATTTAAGCCCAAAAAGGAATGAATTAAATAGCAGCCATAATTTTTCATACTCAAAAATTCAGGAGAGCTGTTTGGTTGTGTGTTTTTTAGTTTGTTTTTATCTTCCTTAGTTATTTTGGTAATACTCATAATTTCTGTTCTTTACACTAACACCACCATCATTATTAACACATAAACTGACCGAGTAGAACGTTTCTATTCTACCAGATTTTTTTTAAAAAATAACTCACTCAGTCATATTGCGGTTATTTTTTCTCTCTTTTATTTTAATTGTTATATTAAAAAATTCAACCCTTAGCTTTTATATTTGCGGCTTTTATAGGATAGTTTATAATGACTGTTTATTTTTGCAAACTACTATTAGTTTCCTCTGTTCGTTTTTTAATATTTTGGTAAGGATAATTTGATCAGCTTCAGGCTTTAGCGCTTAAAGTCTACTTGAGCTCCAGTCAGTGAAGAATTTCCAAAAGAGGATCGCTTTTCTTCTTCTATGTTTATCAATAGGATTATCGGAAATGAAATTTTATTTATTATTTTTGGCAACATCAGCGTCTCATCATTTTTATATTTTCTTTAAAATTTTCTCGTCTCTTACAGATGCATTTGAATTAACATAAAAATAATCAAATTATAATCCTGTGAGCATATTTGCATTTATTTTTCTTTTAATAATTTCTGCTCCAAAAATGTTCTATTAATTAACTTTTTATATAGCGTTAAGTCCTTTATGGACCACATAAATGGTTATAGTATATTTTATAAGTGACATTGAAATTTACAATTAATATGTTTTTGTGTGCTTTATACTATATATTAAATTTTAATTTGATCTAAAGGAGTTGTTATTGGGCTATACCAGAGAGGCTTCACCAGGGAAATCAGCAATAGACCAGATGTTCTCTTTATCTATAATAGTATAGCCCAAGTGAAGCTCTGGACATCTCAAAAAAATTGATTAACATCAACAATGATCTCCGGTAAGGAGATGCAATTTCGTTCGTTTTCTTTATCCAGGTGCTAATTTGTCAATCAAAGGTACGGTTTTAGTAAATACCGAAAACATCGATGTTATGTATCCATCAGAAAGAGCTGTACGAAAGGTCTCCATCAAAACTGAGCTGGCAGTGAAAAATCTTAGGCTACATATACACGTAAATGTAGGTAAAACAAAAGTACTTGGTAGGAGCGTTGAGGTCGATGACTAAACCAAATAGCACTTGTCGTATATAGATCAGCTGAGGGTAACCAACCTATTTAGGAGCCTATTTGTAAGTCAGTTTAAATTATTTCGCTCGAAAATTCTGACCGCAACTTCAAAGCTATGAGGTCTGTTCAAAAAGTATCGCGATTTTGAATTTCCGCGGGTTACGTATATTCGATTTTTTTGTGGCGTTATGTTGGTACTCATGACTGTCACTTATGGCGATAAGTTCTGAATGTATTTTGGCTCGTCTTTGATTTTTGCCCATTCCCAAAAATATTGTATTGTAGATCAAAGAATGTGTTTCGGGAACAAGAAAAATTCACATGGGGCCAGATCTGGGGAATACTCTGGCTGCGGCATTATTACTGAGTTGTTTTTGGCCAAAAATTAGCGCACAAGCAACGATGCGTGAGCAGGGTCGTTATCATGGTGCAAAAGCCAATTTTTGTTCTTCCACAAATTCGGACGTTTCTGGCGAATTGCTTCACGCAACTTGCTCATAGCTTGCAGGTAATATTCCCTAGTGACCATTCTACCCTGTGGCAAGTACTCATGATGCACCATGATCCTGCAATCGAAAAAAATTGTAAGCAAAACCTTCACATTCGACCGAACTTGGGGCGTTTTTTTCAGTCGTGGCTCGTGCGCAGCTTTCATTGGGATGACTGAGCTTTGGTTTCTACGTCATAACCATAAAGCTATGATTCATCTCGTATATTCTTCGGGAAAATGGGTTTTCAGCAAAAAATTTTGCGAATACTTTTAGCGTTTAGCAGGAAAATCCTTCGAAGAATATTCGGCTTCTTATATGAGGATTGACGATCCCGGAGCTGTTTTAACGACGGGATTCTGAGGCGCTACCGGTTATGGATAAAATTAAGCTCAATAATCTGTTTGGTGAGACAGATTCTGTCCGAAAAGTTTAAAGTTACTTAATTTATGGTCCCAAAAGATGAGGTAAGCCCTGCCTTCAATGGAGTAATGGCATTAGTCAGGACGCGAAAAACATGTTGGGAGTTTTGAAATGGACAACCGTGATGCAAAGACCTGAACTCTTCGCAGGGCTCCTGGTTGTTCCGCTCTTGATAATGATTATAATTGCAACAAATAATAGTAAAAATTTATGGATTCTTTTCTTATTAAAATGTTAAAAACATCCAAATATTAATTTTAAAGTTATTATTCAAAAACTAGACTATAATATTTTTAGTTAAAAAAGGTGGGGTACTACTATTAAATATTATTGAAAAAATCATTCGTATAACTTGCACATTTCGATTTGTTCGAAAGTTCTTTTGTCTAAATTTTGAGCATCTGTAAATTATATTGTGAAAAGCCCTATTATTACTTCAGTTCTTTTAAGGGACCTGCAAACATTACCCGAGAATCATTAGTTCATCCGATAGAATTCTAAAGTACAAATTATGTACAAGAATGAACTCCTTTTTCCCTCTATCGATAGGGATACATACTCATCTTTAAAATCTTGATTTCTCATTAGTTATACTGTTAAATGGCAACTGTTAAATATTATGGAGAGACATAAACATCCCAGTTATAAATGTGGGATAGTCCCAGTTCGTTTGTTAGGAAGCTGCACGAATAATTTTTCATTTTCCAAGGGTTACGTGCTGTTTGTCTTTTGAATACAAATTACTTGGTCCACGAAAAGTTCGTATTCCTTCTTTGGCCATCATGAAAAAGGTTAGCAGAGAAACTTTTGTTTCCGGTAATAACCCTTTCCCGAAATTTCTTTGGTAATAAGTTGCCGGTGTTGGCTTTTTGCTATCATGAACATTATTTGTATTTTCTACCAACCACCTAAACCGAATGCCATGAGATGTGATGTAATGTGATGAGATGCGATGAAAATGTTTTCCATTTCAAAATTGGCTATTCATCTACCCTTTAACGATGATGAAAAATACCCTAGAAAAATACATATTTACGTGCTCACATTTATCAGAAAAGTACCACTGAGATTTTTAGGGAAATTTTTCTTATTATCCTCCTCGAAGTATATTTTAACAATTTTCTGTTGAAAATTAACATTTTCATTAGATTTTTGTTTTTTTGTTGTTGTTGAGGTCAGTCTTTAATCATTTTTGATTTTGATTAACAAATACTTTGATGTACACGTACACTATATGTGTGGACATAAAAGAGTTGTAAGACTATTGAGCGATTTTAAGGAAATAATAGTATTTTGTCTCTTATAGGGTATATAAAATAGGAGTTTTTTATATAAAAAATGGTACCTGATAATACCAAATAACAAAGGATTTCATTATAAATAATTTTAGCAGTTCTTATTTTCATTTAAAAAAGAAGTTGGAAAAAAAATACTCATTTAATTGGAATTTATTTCCATGTCGGGTTTGAGCTATTATATCGTTCATAGACAGTGTTTTCCTTAACTAAGTTGAACACTTTCTTTCTACTTTAATTAGAAATTTTTTCAAATACCTGCAGGACTAAAATGATTCTCTTAACTACTAGACGTATTCTAAAATGTATTCCATTTAACATTGGAAAATCTATTTTGTTCTATTTGTATGAAAACTTTTTATTTTATAATAAATAATTTTCATTGATGTTTGGAAAGCTAAACAATAATAAACTTTTCTTTTAAAGACAATTTTAAACTTAGTCAAATATATTCAATTTTTTTTCCATATCTTTTAAGACTTAATAATATAAAATTTCATGGGAATTAATTATATTAGAAAAATTTATAAAGCTTTTAATTTGAAATTGTTTTCCAAACCGATTAAACAGAAAATAAATGCTTATTATAATCTTACTCAGGTTTACTATGGAAACATGTTTTTATTTTAAGTATGTCTAAGAAAAACAGTTTTTTTCTAGTTTGTCTAAGAAAATTTTCCTCGAAAAATTAATTTTTTGTAAAATTTTCCTCAAAAAATTTATTTTCGAATAATTGCCTATAATAATAAATTAAAGTTGTTTTCAATTTGGTAAATTAAATTGGTTTTTTATCCCTCAGGCAAAAATGAATTTTATAATTTTTTAAAAAGTTAACTAAGAAGAAAATGAATTTTTGTTAAATTTTCCCAAAAAATATAGTTTTTCTTTTAAAAATTAGTCAAAAAATTGTTTAGTTTTTTGTATTGTAAAATTGTATAAAATAAAAATGGTTGTTAAAAGTTGATTTAGAAAAATTAATTTTTAACAAAATATCTTCAAAAAAATAATGATATTTTTTTTCGATTTGGCAAAAATTTAATTTCTTGTAAAATTGAACAATGTAAAAAATTATTTTTCTTAAAAATTGCTTAAAACAAATTGAATTATTTAATCTCAGTAAAAATGGAACTTTCTTATCAAAAAGGCAAAAAAACTAATTAAAAAAATTACCTGGACAAAAAATTAATTTTGCCAAACTGACGAAATGAAAAATTATATTTCAAAAAGTCTTGAATTGCCAAAAAAATGAGTTTTTTTTCAAATTGAGAATGACATATGGGATTTTTTAAGAAGTTTCGTAAAACAAATTCAACTTTTGTCAAATTAAATTTTCTTCAAATTTTGTAAAGAAGTTAATTTTTGCAATACCTTTTAAATTGCTTAAAATAAATTAAATTCTCTAAATATTACCAAAAACCTGTTAAGTTTTCCATTAAATTGGTTAAAAAATTGATTCATTTTCTATATTATATGCTAGGAAAAATTAATTTCCGAAAAACTTTCTTAAAAAATATAACATTTTCTAAATTGGCATAAATAAAAATTTTTTTTTTGTAAAATTGTCTGAGACTAAAATTCAGAACTTATTTTAAAATTATTTCTTATCATTTTAAAACAAATTCAAATGGGAAGAAATTGATTATTGCAGTACTGATTGATACAAAAACGAAATATTACTAAAAATTCCTTAAGACAAATTCATTTTTGTAAAATTTTCTCGAAAAAATTGATTTTTTTTCCAAATTAACAAAAAAAAATTACTTACTGAGGTAATAGTTTTTAAAATTACTTAACGCTACTTTAAGTAATTTTAAAAACTATTGCCTCAGTAAGTAATTTTATACTTTTTTGGGAAAAAAACTTAATTTTGTTTTTGATTTCTTAAGAAATGAATTATTTTTTCAGAAGTCTTTTGAAAAAATAATTAATTTTTGTTAAGATACTGAAAACAAAAATATGCTTTTTTAAAAAAGTTGTCTAAAACAAATGAAGCTTTTGGCAAATTGAATTTCTTCCAGATTGGCATAATTTTATTTTAATTTTTTTGAAAATTTATCTAAGATTTCTACAGAACCAAGGTCTGCTTGTAACCTATTTTTTTTAAACAGAAAATTTTTTTAAAAGTTTTCTAAAAAAATATTGACTTATTCGTAAATTGCCAAAAACAAAAATGGTTTTTCATTAAAATTCAAATCTATTTTGCTAAAGCAAAATTATATTCTAAAAAATATTAGTTTTTTGTTAAATTGTCTTAAAAAAAAATTAGAAATTGATTTATTGTTTAATTGTCTGATATACTCGTATAAATTGTATCTTGTAAAAATTTCCTTAAACAGAAAAATTAATTTTTATAGAAAAATCAGATTTTTTTAAAAATTATTTTAGAAAAACTTTGAATTTGTTCTGTTCAGATTTTAGCTTTTTTTTTAAAATTTGATTTTCAAAAAATATTTTTTTTTTCAAAAATTGGTTTAGTAAAAATTAATTTATTTGACTAGATTTATTTTTTAATAAATTAAAAGAAAAATTTTAGCAAGAACATTGATTAAGTTAAAGTCGAGTGTACACACAAATTTCTTACTTTCAGTATTTTTTAAAGTGGTGCTCTTTCTGTTCTCTGTCTGTCTAGATACATATTATCATAATTAAATTGAAAATATTTCTGAAAAAAAAAAATTCCTTTGGAAAATATCCTCTTTCTTTGATTTCAAGTAAAAATTTTCAGATATCCTACCACTGAGTAATCGTGTCTATGATTTAATTTATTTAAGACTTTATTTGTTTGTCAGTTCAAAAAATTTAAAAACGAGGAGAGTATATTAAAAATAAAAGCACATGTTATACGCACCCCCCCCCCTAAATCATAACTTTTCCTTGATGATAAAATGATTGAAAATATGTTCCTAAGAAGAATGAATTAAATTTTGAGAATTTTGCATAGGACGCATAATTTTCGTACGCAGATAAACAGGACACAGAATATCGGGACCAATGCTTGCTGCCTTCAGTGAGATATGTTGGACGTTCTGCCAAAATATGGCATTATTTTAGTGATGATATGATTTGAAATATTAATAGAATCTATAAAAAGAATATTTCAATCAGGATCCTGCATTTTGCAGCAGAATATCATATTCTATTATGACAATGATCAGAAACACATGTCGAAGTTTTGTATTTATCAGTCCAGAAAAACTTAAAATAATCGATTGGCCATCGCAGTTTTTTGATCTGAATTCTGATCAGCTCCTTATGGGATAACGAGCTGAACAGAATTTTCTGTACAGCAGTTATTAAAACTAATATTATTTATTAAATTAATAAGTATTTGCAACCAAAAAAAAAATATTAAAAATTTTACACAATTTTTGCCATTATAATAAATTATAAAAAAATATACAAAGAAGCTTTTATTCTGACTCAAAAATATCTAAAATACTAAATTTTTTGAGCAAATAATTATAAATTTAATAAATTCAAATCCCAAATAATGATTTAAGCAATTAATATATAAACTCAATTTAAACTATTTAACGAGTATCTGTCAAGTAGAATAATTTTAATTATATCTGGATATGACGTATATTACAAACAAATTAAATTCTAGCTTCAAATTGTAAATAAGCATTAAAATTTAATTATATTCATTTAGATAAGATTGAAATGATAATTGAAATTCTTTTAGGAGCAGACAGAAATCCTTTACTGATAATTGTAAGAAATGATGCTGCCAAGAATACATCAAAAATAATTTCGCATCTACCAATTTGGGATCATCATATAACCACGCTATAATGACAATATTCTCATCAAAAGCGCTCACATAAGTACAAGGACGATAAACGGAAATATACACATGATGGATATAAGGTATTAGATATAATGTGAGTTGTTGGGTTTTTATCGTAAATATTGTTGGTGTAATATTCCAGATGATATTTACTAGACAAACTGGGAGATAAACGAGCAGAAACCAAAGATGTTAAATCCGAATATTAGAGTTGTGGTAATTGAACCGCGACCGCCTCTACACATACTATACACCCTAAATGCTAAACATCATCACTAATCAATATTGATTAATATTCATATGAGTCTGATATTAATATATGCACGAAAGTAGCATTAGAAAAGGGATAAACCAAAGCCATGCTCACCACATCCTTTCACATCGCATATAATATCGGGTTTAATGAAATGACAGGTTGTCGTTCGTTCTAATTTTCCATTAATTTTTAACTTTTAAATGTAAAAAAACTACAAAAATAATAATAAACATCAAAACTCATACTAACTCCTTCTAATCTCTTTGCAAAATTCACACAATGAAAAATTATCTTTACTCTTTTAGATCGACTGAATCTATGAACTGTTATCCTTTTTTATGAATAACATACTTTATGGGTGCTAAGGACTTTAAAAAAAAATTATCAAAAATCCTATAAAACTAGAGGATTAGGATTAAAATTTTAGTAACCGAATTTATTATATAAAATATTCAAAGCAGAAACGATGCAAATCTCTGATGGCAATTTTATTGAAAAGCCATAAATCTGGGGGAGGATTGCAAGTTTGTCAGCATTAAAAATATAAGCTTTTAGGATTCTGAAAATGAACTGAAAATATTTGAAAATTTTAGATAATTTGTTTTTTATTTAGAAAAATTGCAAATTTCAATTGAAATTATGATTGTGTAAACATTTTTTTCTCTCTCCGGTTTCTTTAAAGGTAAAAATAAATTAATAATAGTCAATCAGGAAAAATAAAGATTTTTTTGTTTTTTTTTTGTTGCTCTTCTTAAAAACTTTTAAATGATTTTGTAAATTTTACAAAAACAAAATTTATAAAATAACAATTCTACTTAAAATCTTTATTCGTGTGGGAATTTTGATTTTAAATATTTTTAATATAAAATTAAAATTTTTCGGAAACAATTATTATACTTCTTCAAGTTGTAAATAATTTGGAATATTTTTCAAAATTCTGTCTAAAATTTGATTTTATATTTTATAAAAATTATGAGAATTAATAACATTTTTTTTGTTATTGTATTTGTGGGGGAGTAGGCTACGCTCGTAATCCATTGAGGGGATTGTGGGGGGGGGACGTGTGCTTTTTTTTTAAAAAAGCTATTAACTTCTGTATTAGAGAGGATTAAAACCAAAAAAAAAATCTTTGCATTGAAAATAAATTTAATCGTAGAACAAACAACGTAATTTAAAAAAAAATTCAATGCCGTTTGGAATGGGAAGAGAAATTTGTTCAAGGTATAAAAATTGGTGAAGGGGGGAGATGGCTTTGAATCAAATACAAAAAAAGGAAAATAATTAAAGAATCATCAAAAAAGGGGTGCTGGAGAGAACTAAATGTAAGGTCTCTTTAGCACTCCTCGGACAATTGCTTAAAGTACCCCTTTTCTTTTATGTGTGTTTTAAAGTCGGGTATATACAAAGAAAAAAACGTTATAAATTTTGATTTATTGGGTTGTCCGGGAAGTAATTTCGTTTTTTCGAAAATTTAATTATTCAATTAAATATTCTCCAGTCTAATTCAATATCCTTTGCCATAGTATGATTCCATGCTCAGTAGCATGATTCCATGCTCATAAAATTTTTCGTTCTTTGCTGGCAACAAAACTGATCCAAATGATTTTTGAAACGTTTTAACGTCTAAAAATTTTTGTAGAGACCAGAATAAATGCTAATAGAAAGGTGCTAGGTCTGGAGAGTATGGTGGGTATAGCAGTATATCCCATCCAAGCTCTAAAAGCTTTTTTCGAGTGGTCAAACTTGTATAAGGTTTTGTATTATCCTGTTGGAACACTATCCCTTTCCTATTGATGAATTCTGGCCTTTTTTCTTTAAGTAAATCATTCAATTTGTTCAACTGATGACAATACATTTCAAAATTTATCGTTGTGCCGCTCGGTTATAGTCAAAATAAACGATTCCTTTGAAATCCCACCAAACCTTTTTTTTGGATAAATATTGGCTTTCGAAGTAAAAAAGTAAAATATGCCGAAAATGCTGTTTTTCACTTTTCATATTTAAGAGGGTATCAACCAAAAACTACTATGCAGAATCAATCAAGCAAGCCTTGTAATGTCAGCTGTCAAAAAACATATGATTATGCGGCTTACGTGTGAAGTTGGTTGTGAAAAAATACAATAAGTCCTCTGTTGGGAAAGAACAAAACTACTTTCCGGACAACCCAATATAATAGAAATTATTTAAAAAAAAATGTAAATTTCAATTTGTAATGTTGATATGATGATCAGTTTTTGAGGGTATCACCATACAAAAGCGCACCGTTCCGAGAATAGATAATTTTCGTTGGTGGCGGTCAGAAATACTTTTGTGAAAGTGAATTCCTGTAAATGGATCTTCAGTGTCTATGGCATCTGGGTAGTTAGCTATCAGCCAATCCCATCCATTTTCGTGGGTGACGTGAAGGGAAAAAGGTTTTTCTTCTAATGCACATTCTTGCGATTCTCAACCGAGCCGATATAGTCATCCGTAAATAATACGATATGCCCGATGACCAATGTAAAGTCATCACACCAAATCTCATCAGCTTTGCCCCCCCCCCCCTCCCATATTGGACGCTTATTCGTTATGTTAAAAATATAATAATTCGTTTTATTGGTCAAAATATAAAAAGTTTTTCTTTTCGAAAATAATTTTGGGTTCTCGAAAAAATTCAGAATTTGGAACACAAAAAATATAAATTTTGGGTACTCATTAATTAATCTTTAAAATTAAATATTTTTGAAAAGAAATTTTTGAAAACTAGATCAGCTCTTTATGGTTGAATTGTATTTTCTAAAATTAAGCATATTTTAATATAGAAGTGATCAAACTTAAACCCAATAAGAGAAATTTCATCTATTAGCTTATACGTCAATTTAATTGGTAATCTATTAGCGAGACGATTTTCAAAGAAAAAAGTTATCGTCTAAAAATCCAAGTACAACTTTGTGTTACTGCACACATATTAAGAATAGAAGATTTATTTCAAAATTTCAAAAATACACTTGTAGATACTTAAATGTATTTAAGGAGATTATGTAGCAATGCAAAAGCTTGCATTTCAACTAAAGGTAGGAATGGTAGTGCAAATTATTCGAAAAGTTTTGCGTTGTGGAACCATTGTTGGCGTTTTGATTTCGTTTACATTCCCTTAGGGAACTTAACAATTTTGGTCTCTAAACGAACTCCATTAAGTTAAACTCTTTGTTGACTGAGAGCCGTAAGGAAATTGTTTAAGTCAGAATGGCAACCGATAACTTTCTTACCTGTAATCGGCTACCATTTTTACCATGAGATGCGATATAACTAATTCGCATAAAAACAAACTGAGCGTGTTTTACAGGATACGGATTTGTTTAAATTGAATCAATGCATAAATACAAAAACAATGATGGGAATATAATAGATTCAGGCTTAAGTGCTGATATTTGTGTCTAATGTGATGTACACTATAGAAAGTCCACCATCACCAACCACTCACTGTCTATGGTAGCCATAACAGCGAATACCACCATACATTCAGGAGTAGGACTGGGTGAAATTTGGAAATTCAGTAATAGTAACGTCAGTCACTTGTATCATCGGGATTCAGTCATTCTACGACGAGTAGGAGTTGTGTTTACAAGCACCCTTTAGGACCAAGGATTTTACGCGCTACTATCCCAAACATAGCAACTTTAAATAATATACTTCGATACTATCCCCTCTGCTTACCTGAACAACGGATGCATCCGTAAATGGTAAATTTTATGCAGCACATTTTGGATTACATTCTGTACCGCATGCTGTGAATAGACATGAGAATTTATGTGGCCAATAAATTTTCGCAGCGCATTTAAAATTCACCCTCTTCACAGTTTGTAATATTATTCTTCAGCTTTCAATACGACCGTCGGAAGAGAACGTTGCTGTCTTTTCTTTTTTTTTTAAATCTACATCACAATTTTCAGTATCTATCTAGTCCTCTATAAAATATAAAATTCACGACGGTACCTTTTATTTAACGTCTATAAGTTAGATGTAAATTTCCATCTTATGTGAACATGGCACTAAAGAAGAAAATCCCCAAACAAAAAAATGAAGAAAAAAAAATGGATTGTTTTCTACGATGTTGTTCATGGCAATGACATTCACCTGCGCAACCAAGTGTCCGCTGCCTGGAATGTCTTTGATGTCTAGGGGCTTTCAAACAAGACACATAGTAAGTAACAAGAAATCCCGAATGAATTATGTTCACTTTTTCCCGAGAGTGGTTTTCTTTTCTTTCAAATTTCCTCGATACCAAATTGCATACTTAAATCGTTTTCATGCGTCCTTCAATCGTAAACTATCTCTGCGTCACTTCGACCCCCCCATTTCAGATCCTCATTATTAGGTAGTTCATATTCTTTTGTGTACAACCTTTGCACAAATCTAATTGTGTGATTCAATTAGACATTCAGAAATATTTATAACAATTTGGTCGACGAATGGCTAATCATCTCCTTCCCACCTAAGTTGATCGACAACGAATTGAATTCAGGCCCAATGGCAGTCGAAATTAATTTGAATATTCATAAGCTCACCAAGTAACAAAACAGTTGTTCACAAGGTGATGCCCCATTTCATCAAAACTCTCGAAACAAATAATGTCAGTAGAAAAATGCCTGTACACATACATAATCGAAAAATTGTCAGTTTTAAGTAATTAGTTTTGTAATTGATGTGAATTTTCGATGGCGCACTTGAATAAATAATAATTACTTTCGATTACGGCCTGATTTTATTTATCGAACATGAATTGTTAATTATTTGTACATTGAAACTATATCGAAACTCTGTTATTTGTTTTATTTGTAAGAAAAATAATAGCTTTCAGAGGCAATTTGGATATTTTTAAATAATAACAATAACCCATGGACGATATGATTGACCTTCGAGTATATGTAATTTATTGACGATTGTTGAATATTCATTTATGTTTTAACATCAAGCACCTGATAAAAAAAAAAACACAGTAAAAAATCCTGTATTTCTTTTCCGATTTTAATTGATATTTTTTGTATGGTATTATTTGGAGCACGATAAAAGTTTCAACACCAAAAAAAGGAGTTACAAGGATACTTAACATTTTCCATAACATAAAACTTCTATGATTAATTACTTAATAAATTCGATTTAAAAAAAAAACATAACAATTTTTGTAAGCTTATTTTTTACCTCCGGAATAAGAAATTTTTTATTTAGAAAGCTTTGTTGATAGTTACATACTGACAACTTCAAATATTATATTAACAACGCCAGACATGTGAGGTGAATTTTTTTTAATCCAAAATTGTATCGGGTGCCATAGATGGTTAAGGATGACCCTAACACAAGACCTCTGAAAAAGTTAAAAGAAAAACCTCTAAAAACACACTTTTACAAAAAAATGACGTTCTTATTTCATTATAATTTATAAATCCTGCCATTACACAGAAAATGTAATATTACTTAAAATAGCTGATACAACACTCCTCGCAGAACTCCATATCTTTTTAAGGATATTTTTTAACTTTATGTAAGACCTTAAATTACAAGATTTGATCTTACTCAGAACCTTAAAGATTTCTTATTAGTTCTTATTAATAAGTTCCGATGAAAAGCTCTTGAGAACTTGAAGGTAAATAGGACCTATTATGACGTTAAAGGATTTAAATTTATTTTGCAATATAAAATAATATCCAATTTATGCTTTGTAAAGTAAATTTTAATAAAATATTCTTAAAATTCAGATTTTAATAGATTTTATTATATTTTTTGGGCTTTGCTATTATACATAAAATAAAACATTTTTTTTTGATAAATTTTTTGCATGTTTAGAGATATAATTAGGTCGCGACTTGACAGTTTATTGGTTTTTAAATACTCTAAGCTTCAAAGACTGTTTGCGTAAATACAATGTTCTTTGAATTTTTATACGAAAAAATGATCTTGGAGTCCAATTTATATTACAAAATATTAAAATTATGCGAAAATTTTCTGGCAATAAAGTCATAATTTGTTGTATTTTGAGGCTTGTGGTGCTGTTTTATTAAAACGATATATGATCTAGTCTAAAGTCATTAAGATCAGTTAAAAAATAGTCAGTTATCATACAATCATTGACGGTAACAACCAAATTCGATGGGAACGATATCTTCTTTGTCATTATCACAGAAAAAGACAGTAGTATTATATTGTTTAATGGGACTTCATTATAGTCGTTAAACATAAAACCACGGGTCGCCTACGACTATAGGGATTGAGTTACGCTCAATCAACGCACAACCATTACTGGTAGTTTACAGTAGGTAACCAGTTACAAGCTGATTACTCCAACTGTTAGTGGCGACGCCTATTGAAATCTCTACTGGTATAAGCAGTGACAGCACCCGAGATAATTACTAGTATCTGCCACTAGCCATCCGAAGACCGTACCCGCGATATGGGCACAGTATGTTTTAACACCCAGGGGTCATCCCGATTCCCGTGGTACAAATTTTTGTTTTTAGAGTACTTCGGTTTTTACTCCGCTCAATGAGCTACGGTAAGGAATCTTATAAATCCCCAGGCACCGCTCAGCCAGCTAAGCTACGCGGGTTCACCAAGATCTGAAAGTACCACCAGAATCAACCCTGATCTTTCACTCTTAACCAGTGCTACGGCAAATCAATTAAGGCATTCATACCTCTCTCTCACACCTACCACGCCACTCACATCCACCCCCTCATCATTCATCACGATTCCACATGAACCTAAGTCACGCAAATCCCCGTACAGGCCACACTAAATGAGAAGATGGTTGGAACTCTCTTCCGCCGCCCCACAAGGGCATCTAGCCTCCACAGCTAGACTACGCCTGTGCAGGACCCCATTCATACTGCCGTGTCGCGTGAGTAAATACCCAAGGTACAGACCTTAGATTTAAGAATACCTGGATAGGCCCTGACCGTATATGTATACGCAATTTTGTGTCGGAATTCCTGGTTTTGCTATCCCGTTGTTACCATTTCTCGCCGCTTGGCATAGCTTTGTTTAGATTTTTTTATGTAGACATGACACCCACTGCCATCTAGTTGTCGTAATACAAATTTATTGAATCGCAAAACCATAATTTATATTCATTTTAATTCAGTTATTGGAAACAAAAATACAATTTAAACACAACAATTGGAAATTTTTATTTTATGTACAAACTTTTGATATGAAATGGAATTCTATTTGAGGTTTTAATTCATTTCGTAAATATCATTCAAATATAAAGCGCCTCAGTATTGTAGACTTGCGGAGAGTTTGAAAACTTTAATTCTCCATGAAAGGGGAGACTTAAGGGATAGCTTTGTCATTTGTGTAGTTGTTATTGTGTGAGAAAGGAAAGTGAAGTTTAAGGTGTAATTTTAATATATTTTGACGTATTTACGAAAAAGTAAGTATTTTTATAAATTATTAATAAAACTTAATACGATTTTTTTATTCCAGAAAATGAAGTGTTTCGTTAATAAATGCTTCTCATACGAAGAAATGAGGAAACCGGGAATTTCTTTCTTTCGGTAAGTTGAAATCTTTATTTTTTCATAAATAAAATAAGAAATACTTTATTTGTGATGTGCCTAAATGCCTTTCAGTGATTTATTTTATTGAAAAAGTAGTCAAAAAGTGAAAAGTTCGGCATTGAATAAATGTAAACAAATCCGATGTTGACAGTTCAATGTTTACCATAAAATAGTACAGTGCCAGTGTATATAAAGTGTGTGTAAGAAAGTTTAAGGGACCGAATTTTTTTAATAGTGCAAAAAATACGTGAATTTCTATTAATTCTTAATTGTAAAAGTAAATGTAACTTTACAGGTTCCCACAGAATAAATGGTTGCGGGAAAAGTGGATTGTGGCAGCAGCATCCGGTATTCCCAAGAATAAATAATATACAGTGAAATAAATAAAATGAAAATACATAATAAATAAATAAATATTAAAAAAAAAATGCTGTGTTTTATTGCATATTTACAAAACTAATTCCATCAAACAACAAGACCTGCAATATTAAAAATTCTGCTTCTTTACGAATAAATGATATCACATATGAAAAATGATTTTAAACGAACCGCTTCAATCGCATACTGAACTTTTAATTTGGCCCCCAATGATTTACGCCATTTCTGTTGTATTGCATGTGTGTGCATTCTACAAATGTATTGCAACAAAAATCCGACAGAATTTTTGTGTAGAGGCCTATCCAGTTCTTCTTTAATCTAAGGTACAGACCAAATTCAAACCCATACGCAGACGTAAAGCACACATCTTAAATGAACATGTACGTCCATCTGCCATTCACACTCTCATCCCATCGACGTTGCCAAATTTCCTACATTCTATTCAGGACCAGTACACACCGCTATCATGGACTAAGATACTGAACCTCCTCATTTAGCAAGCGGGATGCCCCGCCGTAGACGGTAGTGCATACTTTTATGCAGCACAGCCAGGTCCTATGGAATTTCTCCCAAGAGAACCTGCATTGCATCGGTTGACACTGTTCTATATACATTTAAACATGCATACAAAGTCAGACTCTGAACTGAATTTATGCCCACCCTTAAACAGAAAAAGGCAATCACTTTTCGTAGATATACTGGCTGCTCCAACCCTATTTTCGGAAAACTTAAATTTATTCACGTATCTATCGAGCGATATATGAGCCAAATTGCTTAAGAAGATTTCTCCTCTTAAAGCACTAAATGTGGCTACGGTAGAACCACCAGTTTCGTGAAAAGTTTTTATAATTTAATAGCAATATTTGTTTATTAAATAATTTTTTATATTAAATGGCAAATTTTTACATAAATAAATATAATTTTCACTTATACAAATATTTAATAGATTTTAAATAATGAGAAAGTACTTTCCAAATTATAAAGATACAAGATCTCATTGGTAACGTGTTTTTTTTTATTGAAATTTTATTAAAATATACCAAAAAAAATTTCAAAATAAAATGAAATGAGTTCTTGGGGCTTATAAGTTTTTATAATGGAAAAGTGGACAAGTAGGCAGAGAGATCTTCAAATATACTTAATGCTAGAAGAAGGGAAAGACTGCTGCATGTTTATAGTATTAAAATTTATAACCTCTTTGATTTTAGAAGAAGAGCACTTATTTCCTATTTTCAATTAAATTATAAGGTGCCAAAGAATTAGGCCAGTTTGTCAACGTCATATTGAAATTACTTAAAGGACCTTGACGCGAGTCTCCATCGAAGTTTCTCCTGCTGATATGTACAATTGTGAACATAAGTGAAAGCTTAGTATTTAAACAAATCACGTGACCAGTGATGCTTGAGTAACTTTCATATAAGGTAGTAAGTGTGATTATGGAGATGAAAATGACTCTTTCTATTACGAGACGCAGTCACATCACGAACAAATCATGATGAAAACAAATATTTTGAACATAAAAGGAAACATTCATTCTTCAAAGTAGTATTGAGTCATCATCCCAAAAGTTTTACCACATCCGTAATTAAAAATCTAATCCATCAACTCCCTAATAAAAAAAAGTTCCTGTTTATGATTTAATAAACACAAATGTTCAAGAAAACTATCGTGTTTATTACCTAAATAATCAATAGTATTTTTCGTATTACCTATTTTCCCTTACTTTGGAAATTTTCAATTTTTAAAATGATAGCCAAACCAGAAAAACCAGTAAATTCTCTATCCTTCTATAGACCTATAAGCTTATTATCAATCTTTGGAAAAATCTTTGAAAAATGCCAGAATACTCCACAAACCAACAATGGAATCGTGTGGTTGTTAATATTGCATCTTCTTTTCAGCAAAAATAGTACTATGCAGACATATTCCTAGTTATATCGTATGCCTTTGATCAAGTATAGCACCCTGAACTGCTCTGGAAACTCAAGAGCTTTCTTCTCTCTATACGAGTATACTTCCTTATTTTAAAATTATATCTCTTCCAACGTCATTTCCAAGTAATAATTAATACTGACAATTCCGTAATATCCCCTGTCACAGTTGGTGTTCCTCAAGGCATTACTCTCGGTCCAATTCTATACAATATTTATACCTTTAACAGTTCAACTAATCCCAAAACTATAACCGCAACCTTTGCGCTGACGACACCGCTATTCTTGCATTCCACTCCAATAACAAAATCGCTTTCAGAAACTTACAATCCCATGTCAAAAATATCCAAAACTGGCTTACAAGATGGAGAGTAAAAGTAAATGAGGAGAAGAGTGTACATGTTACCATCACCTTCTGGAAAAATTCTCCTATCCCAATATACCTTCATGACGGCATTATTCCATCAAAAGACAAAGTACACTATTTGGGACTAAACCTAGGCAAACAACTTACTTGGAACGCTTATATGTTGTCAAAAATACTTGAATTTAAAACACATTACCGACTTCTTCTTATACTACTGGACAACCGATCGAAACTGACACTAAAGAACAAACTTTTAATTTACAAAACGATTTTAACATCGATGTGGACATCCGATATTGAACTATGGCGCTTCCAATTCCTATCGGATCCAATGCCTTCTATCCGAAATCGTTGATGGCCTGTTCTATGGTCGTAACAAAGTTATTCTCTCGTTATAAAAAGTTTCATTCACGATTATTCTACCACAATAATCCTCTTGTGCGAAAATACTCCTCTGTTACACTCATCGGCGTTTAAAGAGAAATTCTCTCTCGATTTCTTGAGGCGTTAATATGACTCGTTCGGTAGAGACACACACATCGATCGTGTTATTGTAGTGTCTTTGTCATCTGTTACTTACAATGTTTATGTAGTTATAGATAGCTAAAAAAAACTTTTCAAAAAAAAAACATTCCAATCAACAACAAAAAACAATGAATAACTTAAATAAGAATAAAAAATTAGACTATATTCATGGTGCGAAACCAAAGCACACAATATTATTGTGATCTTTCCAAGATAATTTTTCTGATTCAAATAAATAATATGCTTCAATTCTAACATATCCATACATCATTCGATCTGGACATAGGATATTGAACTGTGGGGTTCCACCAAGGCATCCGATTCCTATCGCCTGCAATCCCTTCAATCCAAAATCCTCCAAAAAATGGTTGATGTCCCGTTCTATGTTCATAACAAAGTCACCGTAACATAAAATTTCCTTTATTCATTATTTGTGCGTCTCTCGTTATAAAAAGTTTCATTCTCGGCTATCATATAACTATAATCCGCTCATTAAAAAGCTCGTCCTCTGTTACCTTCCCTATTTATACTCGTTGGCGTTTAAAAATAAATTGGCCACAAGATTTCTTAAAAAGTTAAGTTCTCAATAGGTAGAGAAACACCGAAGGGTGTTTACTCTCGCATGTTCCTGACCTTGTAATTGTAGTGTCTTTGTCATAAAAAATCTGCTTGTTACAATATATATGTAGTTGTAGATAACTTAACAAATAAAAAAAAGGAACATTGATAATTTTATGAAGTATTTTAATTGAAGAGATTTGATTCGATGGGAATTAAAAAGCTTAGAATATGACCCCAGAGTTCTGGTCCGTAAGTCCATATGGGTTTCAGTAGTGCATTGTATAAATGTACTTTGCTGTCTTTAGTAAGTATATCGAACTTAAGTATGTCAAACATTTGTCTAAGGTCAGCCCTAGGTATCGAACTTAAGTATGTTATGGTATTTTATTGCCATTAAGAAATATGGGATCACATGGTTCATGGCAGAGGGCAAAAGTTCTACTCTCCGCTTGGTTGGCCAGTTTTGACAGTTTTTGATTTTATTTTGAAGTATTTCGGAAGCTTTTTGTGGATTTTGGCTAGATGTAAAGCAAAAAAAGAGTTGGGCCCAATTGAAATATTTTATGAGCAAATTTGACAAGCAATGGTTTCAAGTATGCTGCCCTGCGGAATACCAGCGAATATCGGAGCGATATTCGAGTGTTCATTGAATTTATTTATTAGGCAGTGTTAGAAGGATCTTCTTTAGTTTCCGGAGTAATCCTAGGTGGCTTATATCCAACAAATAAAATATTTTAAATTAGTTTACTGGATTTGGTTTTGCATTTTTTTTTTGGAAAAAGTCTATAATTTTTAATAAAAAAAAAATGGTTTTTAACATATAACTATTATCGTGTAAACTATTTGATAATAATATTAAAAAAATATTATAATTAAAACAATTATTATATTAAATAAATTTTTAAAAGTTTAAAAAATAAAATTAAAAATATTCACCAAATTAAGAAAATATTTTCGAACTCAATCAAATCAATTTTAATATTATAGTATATAAAATAATTAATTGAATTATCTCACATGCAAAATTATGAACAATAAAATGGTTTAATTAAATTATATATAAACAATAATAAATTTACATAAATAAAGATGTACAGAGACATGTTTATGTGTGAAATCAGCATTGATATGTGTTTAGGCAAATATAATTAATTGAAGAATTTCCTATTATTCGAGAGGACGTACGATGTCAATACAATAAATATCATCCTAATCCTCCGGTAGCTCTAGTACTACAATTCGTTCCACACATTATGCACATAAAACGTGTCCTCCTTCTTATAATGCTAATAAAAATAATAATAATAATAATAGGCATCGGCTATGGTCCTTAATAGTAAAATGTTTGTTGTAGGTGGTTGACAATTTCTATTTTCTCTTATTAGCAGTACGAACACCTAACGAACCAGTCGTGCCCTATCTCTAATCACCAAACACTATTCGGATTTCGTAAATTAATCAATAAAGCATAATCTGTAGAAATGTAATAATACTAATTTTCTAGAAATGCAAACTGTAACAACTTAATATGAATTGAGGATAAATAATACCATTCGATTCAATTGAATTTGTAATCGATTTGTTTGTGTGTGTGTGTTTTTTTTTTTGGTTATATTTATGGTATTAATTTCCAATTATATAAAGAATCTATTTACCTTTATTCATAAGCTTTTATTATTTAATAATTTATTACTCTAGAATATATGATGACTAAGGACATAACAAAAAAATCGAAATATCAATAGTAATATTGGTAAGGGCAAAAATGAAGTGAACTTATTCTATTATTGCGAGTGTTATTATTTCATTATCCTTATCTGAAAGTAATTTAATATACAAAGAGAATTACCTTCGTCCTTGAGCCCAAATAAGGAATTATTCGTTTGTTTTCTTTTTGTATAATACGCAAATAGTTTGAGAATTAGAGAGCATTATCTTTTTTTTTTTGGATAATGCTCAGTATTGAACAAAATTACATTACTAAATGAATAACAATTCTTTTAGAGATATTTTATGTTAGGATAAAAACTGAAATAGATAATGCAATTTTTTGGATTTTTTTTGTAATTATTTGGAAATATATGCAAAAGGTCCTTTTGCAACTCTACGATCAATAAAGTGAATTAATTAATATTTTCAGAATTCTTTTCCATGTCTATATTTATATCTTATTTATTTACAATTTATAAAAATATAAAATCTATAAGAAAAAAAAACTAACTATGCTATAATTTATTTTTTATACACATGAACTCAATTAAGATACTTCAGGTAAAACAATTTTTTCCAATAGATTTGAAGATAAAAATAAGGTTAAAATTTAAATAACTCTAAAATCGGTTTGCTGAAAAATTAATTTCTAAATCGTTTTATTGCTGTTTGCTCGGAGGCCCTAAGAGATATAGAATAAATATTCATAGTTCTGGAACTTTTGAAAGAAGATTTTATTTTTAAAATAATATAAAGAAAGAGAAAAAAAACTAATTTTATCTCCTACAAAAAAAAAAATATTATTTAAAGAAAAAAGTTTGGTGATAGAAAAGAAATTTTGTTCCTCTATTCCTAAAAAAATATGGGATCAAGTATAAGAAATGAATTTTATTTAATGAATAAAAATAATTCTATAAAAATAGAATTCCAATTAGAAAAATATTCTTTATATAAATATAAAGTCCTTAAATTATTTTGAGTAATATTGTTATAAAATCGTAGCCTTAATATCCTTTGTAAGTTCAGTACCTACCAGCAGTTTCTAATACATATGCATATAAAGTATGTCCTTATAATACTGATCAAATTAAATCTTAGGAAATTTTAAAGAAATCGTGAAGGACTAAATGTTTTGATAGCGAAATTGGAAGTTTTTGCGAATATTTTTTTCCTGATTGATAGACAGAGCTTATCAGAAAAATAAGTAGCTTATAATATATTAACCCAATTAAGGAATATAAGCAATAGTTGAGGTTATGTTTATTTACGAGTATAATATACTAAAAGCTATTAAATATTTTAATACTTTCATCCTTAATGAATTTCAATTATAAACTTTCTTGTTAATAAATTATTAAGAATGCGAAAAGTTCTATCGCTTATTTTTCTATCGAAGTTTCGCATTGAGCCTACTAAAATATTATTCAATAATTTTGTGAATTTTTTTCCATTTCTTTTTCTAATTGTATTCCTATTATTTGGTTAAATAAACCATTTCTATAGAACGGAAATTATTTTTGTTCATTTCCATTTTAGTTCTAATAATGCTTATAAAAAAGAAGTAGAAGAATTTCAAAGCAGAACAATTTGAACATAGCGAATTCGCCAAAAACAAAAAGAAATTATAGTAATACGATTAGTCTCATGCGATTAAATAGCCACCAGTCTTTTAAGGACTTTGCAAATTATTCACAAATATACTAACTAATCAAATACGAACAATTTAATGGTATATGATATCAGTTAAATTTTCCCTTTTATTTTTTTTATATCATACATTTTCTTCTAATTTTCCTATTTATATATAAAAATATATATTGTCTAAGACAGAGTACCTAATAATATTAAAGTATAAATCAGCTTTTGTTATTAATGTCATTACTCATGTTGATTCAGAGTTACAAAAGGAAAATAAAATCCTTAATTATAACAACTCTAGTATATAGAAATATTGTAGAAATATGAGTTATTGTATATCCTTACTTGATTGAATTATTTTCTCAAAAATTTCTTATTCGTGCATCAACTTATATTCGATTTTTTTTTATTCACCTGCTTATCGAAGGTAGAATATTCTATTTAAACTCTCTATTGAAAAGTGATGAATTACCTGGAAAGAAATAATAAAATAAGAAATTAATTAAATTGGATAATAATTTTGGGTGTTTTTATTAAATTATTTATTAGATGACATTGTTAAGAGTGTAGTTAAAATTTTAACAACATTTGGAAAATTGCTAAAATTAATATTTACTTTTTAATAATTTTGTTGGTAGAAAAAATATTGTTTTAATATGCAATTTCGATAGTATAAAATATTGAATTTAACTAATATTTTAACCTAAAAAAAATGTTTTTTTTACACAAGTTGCACAACAAAAATTATCAAAATTTTTTCTCAACAATCAATTTAAAATTTGAGTTTTTATTATTTTTAAATTTACTCTCAATTCTCATTAATAAAATATGTTTATAAGAATGACTTTAAATACTTTCCTTTTCAAGAAAAGCATTCTTTAAAAAAACACTCATCAAGGTTAATAAGAACTGATTTTTTTTTTAAATTATCATTTTTGTAGCAGTGAACTTATAGTAATTAAAAGTATTTCAAATTTTGTTATAGAAAGTTTTATTCAATATCCAAGAGAATACCGAAAATTTGTACATAAAATTTGTTTTTGCAATAAAAGATAATTTTTTTTATACAAAATACTTGTTTATTTTTTACTTTTAAATACCTTAAACTTGCTGATAATTTGTTTTTGGTTGATTTTCAACAAAGGTCGGTAATTATTAATTATGCTGACATGGGTTATTTTTGAATTTATTCTTATTTTTATCGATAAAATATAATAACAATAATGTTCATTTTATATTTGCATATTAAAAAGCCGTTCAGCACCTGAATGAATATTAGAATTATATTTAAATACATAAATTTAATTAATAGCAATTTAATGAAAATATATGAGAGCAGCCTGATAATTCAGTGATAAATGAAACAAAGAATTAATTATTTTCTAAAAATTACTATTCTTTCAACATTGTCTCTTTTTATCTATCTTTTTTTTGAAGTTTTTATATAATTCGTATAGTAAAATTTATCTAAATCTGAAAAATAGACCCAAGTTTCGGCTATAATTTCAGTATTGAACGAAAATTTCCTCTAAGCAAACCATTTTAACATATTTGGAAAGGGAAAATGTTGAAGAGCACAAAATATGAAGAATACTGTCGATGGAAAAGTAATTTATGACGTAATTTTATAAATGTTCCTGTTTCAATTGCCACGAAATTCGTGTTGTCTTGATTTCATTATTCAGCTGATATGAATAGCATATGCGTCCCGAAAAATAGTAATGGTGAATCCATGTTTCATCAAATGTTATGAATCTGTGTAAAAATTTATTTGGATCATCCTTAAAAATGACCAAACACTCCACTGAATTCATTACACAAATGCATTTGCTGTGTCAAGTCTTAGCAAGCATGAGTAAAATTTTTACTCCCACAATTTTATGTAAGATATTGCCCACACGTTTTTTTGATATGTTTAACATATCGCCTATCTTATAAACTTTCATTTAACAGTATTTTCAAAAATTGTCATGAATTTTTTTGAGATATTTACCATATTGTCATGGATTTTATTAAACATTTCTTTGGTGGTGACCTTTCTAGATCATTCTCGGATGCTCAGCGTCACTTGTGCGCGTGCGACCATAATAAAATGGAGTAAATTTTTATAGCATCTTTTTAATAATATCATATTATAAAAATAATATTTTTTTTTGCTAAACTATCATCTTTATTTCTTGTATTTATCATGGACTTATCAAACTGCCCACGTAGTTCAACTCTTTTACTAAAATTTAGAAAATATCGAATAGGTTTTTTTTAAAAATTTTTGTTCCTAAGTGAGGCTAAAATAATTTCACAATTTATTTAATTAAAATTATTGCTCTTCTTGAGCATTGGGAGGGGGGGGGGTGAGTTGAGCAATTGCTTATTTTATAGAAGCACCTAATTAGTGTTAGAATTGGAAAAAAATTCGTCTCAACAGTGAGTGAAAAGTTGATATTACACTCAGTCGGGTAAATGGCATCTTAATTTTTATTGTTACTCAAATTATGCTTTATAAATGTCTGCCGACTGTTTTGTAATATAAATTCTCATAAAAAAGTATCCTTTGTTCGTTTTCATGAAATGTTGTTCATCGCTGAAATTATTCTTGAAAAACAAAATAAAATCTTTCATCAAAAATTTAAATCCTAAAAGTTCATTATGAAATATTTCATTTGACTTAGTGTAGACTTTTTTGATTACGAGAAATTTGTTCATAAAAAAATTTAATCAGCACTTAAAGTAGTATTGAAGTAGAACAGTTTCTTCTCAACAATGATGGAATAAATCGTTAGAGTCACAATTCCAATACTTTAATAAATGGTGTCATTTAATAGCTTTCAAGAATATACATATGTCACTTTCAGTGGAATTTTTTTAAGTTTAAGATTTGATATTTTACATTATAGATTATGTAATTTCTAACCAATGCATAAAAATTGTACCTAAAAAGAGAACACCAAGCTTTATTTGCAAACCAAAAATAAGGCTCATTTCTTACATGGTATCATAAGCTCTTAAAACAAAAAGGTGACGGTAGAGATGTCACTGTATTAGCAAAAAGTAGCTGTTTGCCTGGCATTTATTTAAAAATTAATGCTAAAAGTATTATCGGCACGAATTTATTTGAAAATAAAGAAGGAAAACCCATAACTGTCAATTCTGAGCACTTTGACCATATAAAAACACATTTAGGATGAACTTGAAGATTTTAATCTGGACCATATACTACAAGCTATATAATACGACAAATTTTGATTTTATTGCACAAAAATTTTCTAGGACGCATACTATCAAGATTTGATAATATCAATTAGCCTCCAAGATCGTGCAATTTGACGCCGTTGGATTTTTATTTATAGAACAATGCAAAAAATTGTGCCTAGATAGATAATCTTTATAATCTTATAATCAATAAAAATTAAAACATTTTTTAAGTAATGGCCCTTTAATTTGGCGAAAAAGTTACAAAAATCATCTCAAAAGGATTGAGTTCTCCCAGAATTTTTGCAGCGACCATTTTAATGATGTTATTATTCATCAAAATCAGAATTTTAAGAGTATTTTATTTTATAACAAATTTAATAATCCTTTATTTTTTTTTTTTTTTTTTAAATGCAGATTTTGTCCTAGAGTAAATCTGGTCAGACTGGTATTGACGCACGCGGCTGCTTGGGCCATATGGCGCTTAGAGGAAGGGATAAAGGGGATAAGGATATGAAAGAAGATTTAGAAAGTAAAGCGGTGAGGTAAATTAGCGTAGGACCATGCTGCTACAGTGGGATTCGAACCCACGACCCTTTGGCTGGTAGTCCCAGTACGCTATTGACTGTGCTACCGGGGCCGTCTAATCCTTTATTTTTATAAATGAAAAGAAATAAAAATTGTTTCATGTCCTCATTTGGACAACTGAGGTGACATTACCAAATGGCAGAATTTTACGGGCAGTAATGCTAAGAAAAATAACAATATTTTTCAGAGTTGTCATGTGATTTTTTTTTAAAGCTATGTCTTCTTTCCACACTAATATTTATTTGATTTTAACAAAGGACCATAAAACATATCCGAAGGTCCTGTAAATAAAGTACTTTGATTCCATTTCAACAATTTTAAAGATTAATAAATGCATTTCTCCACCAACTTTTAAATTTTTCCATTATTGTGTGTACTTTATTTATAGAAAAAAAAAATATAACATAAAGTTAAAAATAGTGAAGGTAAAAAAATTTCTCCGTAATTTTTATTATTTATTACGTTTCTTTATCCTATTGTAGAAAGTTTATTCAAATGTAATTTAACTCTTAACAAAATGAAGCTAAAAAAAAACTATAATAATAATAATTAGAAAGAAAAAATAACTTTTCTGAATAGGAATTGTAGAAAATTTGTATGTACACATTTCTAAACGGTAGGACAAAAGCTGCAATTACGAAAGGACAAAATGTATGTAAAAATAGAAGGAATACGATGGAAACAGAACACCCTCTTCAAGGATAAATTGAATTATTCACTTTGGTATTGTTATAATTTTGTGACGCGTAAGGACCCGCATGCTTTTAGATTTTCCATATAATTGAATTACAAGAAAATTATTAGAATGAGAAATTGTACATTTAATTCGCGGTAGTTTCATTCTTCTCATCTCAAATTGTGAAATTCCCCATCTTTGTTAATATAATATGGGCAATATCCAATTGGGAAAAGTTTTACTTGTCATTTTTGCCATAAGGAATATTTACTAAGTACACCCTTAGGCTAATTTGTAGGTATTTTTTTTTTATTGAGAAGTTTTTTTTTTGATCTTTTAAAATAGTAACAGAAAATAGAATTTTGTCTTTGAAAAGTTTCATAAAATTTAGTTTTTATATTCTCAGTACCATATCGTCTATCCATTTTATATTAAATCGAATTTTAAAGTGACGAACATTTTGCATTAATTTGCTTTTTATTTACATTTTGGCTTCATCAAAATTGGTCAGCGTGAATATTATTCAAATTGCATTTATTCCGATGAGATTTGGGATTTCCCCTAAAAGTTTTAACAGGGGTTGTAGAAAATTCTACAATTCTTCAATCTAATTCAAGGTAGCCATCAGCTTCACTCTTATTCTGACTATTTCGTAAATTATGCAAGTATCTACAATATAATATAAAGACAGAGAGCTAATGGTAACATTGATATTTTCTGTTGACATTTGATGGTAATTTGCATGATTTCATATATACACACTTGTGCCAGAAGACAGTATTGTTTACAATAAGTCAAGATATTCTAGAATCTATCCCCATTCTGAGAAGATAGCATAATTTCAAAGTGTGAATAAATAATCCTATTGTACTGTAATACATTATAACCATTGATATTTGAGAAGATTGTTCATATTTCTTTGTATTATTTAACTAAAGTCTGTATGTAATGGTACAATTGTATATTGTTCATAGCTTTGTGATAGAGAAAACATATTCCTACAAAAGAATATAAATTTTCATAATATTATGCAAAAGGAGAGGGGAGGTAAAAGGAAAAATTCTGGACTACATTACGTCTATTATTGGAACGAATCGGTAAAGTGTCTAGAATATCCGTAAAGACAATGTAATAACACTTTTTCCTAATGGAAGAGGGGAGCAATCTAAATCTTCATCCCTCTTCTTGTACGAATATAAAACAAAAATGAAAATAAAAGAGGAAAAACTCATACAGAAAATTCAAACTCAAACTCCATAAGAATCTTTGAACTAAAACTGTAACTGAAATCGAAACTGAAACTGAAAGGCTGAAACTCAAACTCAAACTTTAGCTTGAAACAAAAACGATGAACAATGGAATTCGTATAAAAGCTTCGCGAACAGAAAAAATTGAAAACTTTTTCGAGCATCTTACAAATGTTTTCCATTAAATTAAAAGCTAGCAAGATAAATTTTTATCTTCATCCGGCCGGCGGCTCTAGATACAAGTATCTATTCATATAGTTCAGTAAAAATATGTGTTCCATTTTTACATTAGTCGAATGGCAAGGGGTTGGTTGTTTAGTCGTATTGTAAATAATCAAAGTTGTTGCCACTTGTTTGACTCTGATTCTGTTTTTGGTTATGTTTTCTTTATTCAAAACTTCGTTAAATGTACTTTCACTTATCTATACCAACCGATTTTATATCAGGTTATAATCTCTACTCTATAATCTTTTAAACGAATAAAAATCCTTCTCTGTACACATGTCCTTATAGCCCTAGCATATGTATATCTTAAGGAAAATACTTGGCAGCGTGTGAAGTGATCGATTGTAAATGGGACATAATCCTAAGTGAAAACTAAATAAAACAAGCATAAATTTGTACTCGTAAATGTAAAAACTTTCATCAAATTTAGCTAAGTAAGTCGAATAAAAGAAAAACAAAATATGGACCTGATCGCTTATACATATTTGCCCTCGTCCTTTATTCAATAAAATTAATGTGAAGTAGAGAGAGAGTTTTTTTTTTTTGCACAGATTAAGGATTAAATATAATAAATAACTTAGAAAGTATTGCAGTTGCAAATTTATTAACACAACACAAATATTATACTGAAAATCTTATTTAAAATAAAGAAAAATCGGTCTTTGGCTATACGTTTATTAATTTTCAAAAAGATTTTCTTCTTATCTATGAAAAGGATTGCAGAAATTCCCAAAATGAAATAATAGCAAATTAGATAATTTATTTTTTTAATAGGATTGCAAATAGTCCTTTTGAATGGTGGCCATTTTTTCCATTAATTGCAATCCTATTAAAAGTTACTCAAATATTTACTTACATAAATTTAAACAATGGCAATTTAATTAAAAGCATATGAGAGCAGCCTGATAATTCAGTGATAAATGAAACAAAGAATTAATTATTTTCTAAAAATTAATTTTCTTTCAATATTGTCTCTTTTTATCTCTTATTTCTCAATTTTTTGAGTTATCATGTTTGGTAACAAAAAATGTTATCATGTTTGGAAATTGAAAAAAATTCGCAGAGCACAAAATATAGAGAATACTGTGAATGAAAAAGTAATTTATGACTTAATTTTACAAATGTTCCTGTTTCAATTACCGATAACTTCGTGTTGTCTTGATTTCATTATTCAGCTGATCTGAATAACATGTGCGTCCCATAAAATAGTAATGGTGAATCCATGTTTCATCAAATGTTATGAATCTGTGTAAAAATTTATTTGGATTATGCTTAAAATGACCAAACACTCCACTGAATTTGTTACACAAATGCATTTTCAGTGTCAGGTATTAGCAAGCATGGCAGCCATCTTGCCAAAAGCTTTTTAGTATCCACTATTTTATGTAAAATATTTTCTACACGTTTTTTTGAGATATTTACCATATTGTCATGGATTTTATTAAACATTTCTTTGGTTGTGACGTTAATAGATCATTCTGGATGCTCAGCGTCACTTGTGCGCATATAACCAGAATAAAATTCAGTAAATTTTTATGGCATCTTTTTAATAATATCAAATTTAAAAAATACTATTCTTATGCTAAAATATCATTTTTATTTTTTGTATTTATCATGGACTTATCAAACTGCACACGTAGTTCAACTCTTTTACTAAAATTTCGAAAACATCAAATACAATAGGTTGGCTTAAAAATTGTTGTTTCGAACTAAGGCTAAAATAATTTCACAATTTATTTAATTAATAAAATTAAGCTGATCATTATTGCTCTTCTTGTACGTGGGGGGAGATGGGGATTGAGTAAATGTTTCTTTAATGGAAGCCCCTAAAATGCTCCCCAAAAGTAAATAGATTTCTATTTTTGCATTTAACTATCCCCTTGAATTAATATCTCTAACTCGAATGTATCAAAAATATAAAATTATTAAATGATTGCATTGTTAACATTGTTAATGGTGGAAAGCTAACATGGCATAAAAGTAGAAGTTGAGACCAGATTCTCGGTATCGGCATGTTATTCAAAATATCCTCAAAGAAAAATGCTACTTTCAATTTTATTTATTTTTAGCATTGGCATATTTTTTTCAAAACATCAACAATATTTAAGGGCACATCAACCCTAAAATATAATAATCAGTTTTTTTTTACTAAAATTGCATTATTTAATTTAAGTTTTTAAATAATTCAAAAAGTATTTTAAATAGAACAAAAAAAAAATTCTTATCACATAAAACGATTTAAAATTTTTAATAATCTCTTAAATAGGTTCATTTCCATGTGATAATTCCTTTTTAGTTGTAGTCATAAACGTTCATTTCCTATTCTCTCTAATTCATCCTATTGTCCTGTTATATTATGTAAATTCCATTAAAAATAATCTCACCCAATTTTCATACAAAAGGAAGAGAGACATAAATAATGTATAAAAATTAATAGATTCATTACAATTGCTTTGATAAAAAGGACGTTTATCTTAATTATCATAAATTTAAGTAAATAAATCTTAACAACAACAAAAAAGGGAAAAAAATCCTCTTATAGAAAGG
This sequence comes from Atherix ibis, assembly GCA_958298945.1. NCBI lineage: Eukaryota > Metazoa > Arthropoda > Insecta > Diptera > Athericidae > Atherix > Atherix ibis. Next base: position 44,002,665 of record OY282610.1, read on the forward strand.
TTCAAAGATAACTAGTAGAACCAAAAAGAAAAAATATTGTTGAATAAAATGGTAGGCAGGCAATGAAATATATTCACACAAATATGTATGTATACGTTCAAATTCTGAGTTGGTATAAGGGAAAATGACATCTAATCGCCTTGCGGCAATCCTTAAGGCATTATTTTGCATTTCAATAAAAAAGAAAGGGATCCATCCTATTTTAAACTCATTTTACTAGGCACCGCTTGCCATTAGGTACCGATTTATATAATGAAGAAATTAAATTAGAATTTTTTTTTAAATATTCTTCCTTCATTACGTTGCAAATAAAAAAGGACTCTCTATTCATTTACTTGAGGATATTCTAGCCCCGGCTGACAACAATGTCGACACGCCACAAATACTGAGCAATTTTTCAACATTATTGTCATATTACGTTGTCGATTACTGACACCTTTGAGCTAAAAGGAGAACTGGAACTGGAATTGCGACCGTAACTGTAATAGTAACTGAACCGAACTGAACTAAACTTAATGAAATTGGCCACCCTCAGCAATTTGGACTGCACTTACTTTTCTCTAATCGCCATCATTTGTCATAGAGAAGTTCCATTCCTTTTGTATCGGCCACGGACCTTGTCGCTCAAATCTGTAAAATGTTTCGTACTACAATAAATCGATGCCCAGCCTCCCTTCTTCCTGTCATGAAGAACATCCCCCATCGGTACTCCAAATGGCCCAGTAAACCATCAATACTAGCAGAGTCGTTTATAAATGAATTTTTCTTATTACAAATTTCTTTTGTCGGTTTGATGGCATCACATTAACTATTCACCATCATCTAAGGAATGTATTGTATTTTATTCTCAGTAACGAATATTTTTTTCTACTTATTCTATGATAAATTCTAGAGCCTTTTCTACTGTTAAGAAGCTTCCAACTATGGTTACGACTATAATGTTCAATATAAGATATAAAATTTTTTGTTTCTAGTATTCGCTTCTGATTGCGATTGTATTTGTTTTGTCTTTTTATTCTCCCATTTATGAGTAAATGCAATTGCACACTCTTGTTTCCCTCAATGAAGAGAATAGGCTGATATCCTTGGGCGAAAATGAATTATTGCATTATAATCTTTTCGTATTAGATTTCATGAGCCCATTTGAAAAGTGCACGTTTGCACTTAATTGGAGAATTACGATGTGAACATGAGGACGCGTTATGGTGATTGTCTGCAGATCTGATGTGGACCAGCCTTCCAATGTTGTAGCTAAATCGTTTGTCAAGTGTCCTCGAGACGAGTTTCAAAAATCGACGTTCAGAAGATTTTTATGAATCTTAGCATCGAATGCATAGGACATTGGATTACCCTCCCATTTGGATCATATACGAGTTGGATAAAGAGGCCAGTTAATGTGATACTTGTCAGTAAATAGGAATTTCTTTGTTCAAAGATTTGCCTTCGTCCCTTTTATTTGCAAAAAAAACAACAACCTAAACGTCCTTAGTATTCACACGTTTAACAAATTCCGCTTCATTGGTAAATCGTCACAATGCATACGAACGGATGTCAGCTTTTAAGAAATAAACTGAGTTGCCACCGTTAAAAGGCAGAATTAGCAAGTGTGAAAAATTACGATACCAAGTATTTCTGTAATTACCATTTATGGCACTAAAGTATGATTCGTCGTCGAGCTTTCACATGAAAATGAATTCAAAAGCTTTTCCCATTGTGTCAGACGTTCAAGCAAAAAGGAAGCATATTCCTTCCAATTTTAGAAAAATTATACTTTTTTTTCCATGTTAAAAAAAAATGCTAAACTCTAATTTTATCATATATCCTTTTTGCATCTATTTTCAGTTCGTTTCAAGAAAATTATCGCAAAAATTAATTTCAATTTTTGCTGAATATAGGAGCATTTTCCGTATTTACCAAATAGTATAATTTTCATAACCAATAAATTGTAACCAAAATTAAACACTCCCCCCCCCCCTTTCTGCCCAAAAAAAGACGATCAAATAATACAATTACAAAAATATGAAATTCTAATAAATTTTTTTTGAGTAAAGTTTTGCTGAGTGTACAAATATATTCGTAATCCTTGGTAGTAAAAAAAAAAAAATTATTCATTGTGGACAATTGGCTTTTTCTTAGAAATACGAAATTTTGCGTTGACCTTTTCTACAAAAATAACACGCTAGCTACACCATAGCCCAAAATAAATGGCTCCACAGTTTTAATAAACATTTATTCCGACTTATTTCATAGTTAATTATTTTTTGCTGATTTTAATCATGATCGTTGGAAATATTAAATGTAATCGAATTTTTCGAAATTAAATGGAATTTTCTCATTATGAATAAAATAAAATAAATTGAGAAATTTCCTACTTTCTTATTTTTCTCATCATACTTTATGATTTTTTATAATATTTTCTTCAATCTTCTTATGGAAAACAATTTGAAATACTTAGAAAAATTAAATTTTTTTTTAATAAATAACATCATATAATTAAAATTCTAGATAATAAATAGGAAAAATAAAATTCTTTTGAAATTATTCTATTTTTTAGGTAAAGATAAAATTTGTTTGTTGATAATAACGGTGAATTTTTTGGAATAGTTACTTTTTTTTAATAAAAATTACTATCACAAACACTTCTTAAATGATTCCATTTTAAGATATTTTTAATGTAATTTTTTCTTATCTGCTAAAAGAAGCAAAATTCATTCTGGAAAAGTTTTTATGATTATTATTATTATTATTTGGTAAATTTTTCGAGTGTATTTTTCTAATTGAAATTAAAATTAATAAGTTGCTCAGTAATGTAGGTATCATTTGAGATCTAATAAATAAAGTACTACAATTTCTATAAAATCTATGTGCCTTGATGGTAAATAATTATGTACTAAACTGTAGATATTATAGCAATATATGTTGTTGTTATTTTTTTTAAAAATCACATCAGTATCATTTTCAGTACAAAATTTATGCGACTGGTTAAATCCTGTACAACTGGTAGTTTAGATAAATATGATAATGCTATTATTAAGTTTAACTTTGAATAGATAAAGAATTTTTGATATTTCTCACCTACAGCGCAGTAAGTAATCGTTTACTTTGTAAATATAATTATTGGGTTGTTCGGAAAGTAATTTCGTTGTTTCTCATAAGAGGACTTAATTGTATTTTTTCACAATCAACTTTATACTTAAGCCGCATAATCATATGTATTTTGATATAGAAAGGCTTACTTGTGAAAAAATTCGCTTGATTCTGTATAGTAGTTTTTGGTTGCTGAAATATTAAATTTATCGTTCATAATTATTTGAAATGGCTAGGTTTTATCTCAAAGCTCGATATATGAGTTCCTAATCTTCTTTTGGAAAAAAATTTATGCCATCACATTGACGTTTGTGATTTGCTTCTCAAACGCCAAGAAAATAATCCATTTTTGAAACGTATTATACTGGGGCCGAAAAATGGGTTATGTACAATAAAAATAAGCGCAAAAGATCCTAGAATAGAAAAGATGAACTGGCTCAAAGCATTTCGAAATCCAATATTTATCAAAAAAAAGGTTGGGGGGGGGGTAGGATTTCAAAGGAATCTTTTATTTTGAGCTTCTACCGAGCAAAACAACGATCAATTCTGAAGTGTACTATCATCCGTTGGACAAATTGAATGATTCACTTAAAGCAAAAAAGGCCTATTAATAAACTAATGGGTTGTTCGGAAAGTAATTTCGTAAAGAAACGAAATTACTTTCTTGACAACCCAATATTTGCTGGACTGTAGATATGGGAGCTACTCTCATGACCAATGACATAAATATCGTGTTCAGTAGAAAATATGTGCGCTTGAAAAATCCTGTATGCCTGGTAGTTCAGATAAATATGAAAATATAATTTTCTAATTGAAATTTGAATCAACCAAGAAATTATATGTGCGCCTAATATATCCTGTACGCCTGGTAGTTTAGATATATATAACAATTTGTATTGTTAAAGCAATTACTTCATTTTGTTTTAAAGCTGTATGTAGGAAGCCACAAATCAATTATTCAAAGAAATATTTCAGTATTACCTCATTTTTAAAAAGATTACTAGTTTAATATTTGTAAAAATATCTGTGCTCCTGATAAAGTCTGTGTGATTGGTTAATTATATTGATTTTATGATCTTTAATAATGTTCTGCACTTAGTCTATTAGTAAGACGAGTTTTTTTATCGTCTAATTTTCAAAAAGATGAAGAACAGTTAAATTATCTGTACACCTGGTATAGCGTGTACGATAAATAGTTCAGAAATATTCAAAATTAATAATTTTTTGAGCAAAATATATTGGAAATTATATTATGCGTCTAGTAATGTATTCGAGGTCTGTTCAAAAAGTATCGCGAATTTTGTGTTTTTTCCAAATATTATTTATTTATTCATGAATATCTATTTTGTCCCCTTCAAAGTAATCCCCACCAGTTATTATACACTTGCGACAACGTTTTTTCCAATCCTGGATGCACTTCAAAAAATCATTTTTTCTGAACTTGTTCAGCTCCTCCTTCGATGTCGTCTTTATCTCCTCAATCGTAGCGTAGCGTCGTCCTTTCATGGGGCTCTTCAGTTTCATTAACAAGAAAAAGTCAGAGGGGGCCAGGGCCAGATCTGGGGAATACTGTGGCTGCGGAATTATTAGTGTGCTGTTTTTGGCCAATAATTCCTGCACAAGCAACGATGCGTGGCTAGGGGTGTTATCATGATGCAAAAGCCAATTTTTGTTCTTGCACAAATCCGGACGTTTCTGGCGGATTGCTTCGCGCAACTTGCGCATAACTTACAGGTAATATTTCTTATTGACCGTTCTACCCTGTGGCAAGAAATCATGAAGCACCACGCTCCTGCAATCGAAGAAAGCTGTAAGCAAAACCTTCACATTCGACTGAACTTGGTGCGCTTTTCGGTCTTGGCTTGTGCGGCAGATTCCAGTGCAATGGTTGAGCTTTGGTTTTCACGTCATAACCTCTGAAAACCAAAGTGGTTTGTCACCAGCTACGATCCTCTGGGGCAAATTTTTGTCGTCGCGGGCAGAGTCCAACAGCTTCTTAACAATGTTAATGCGATGCTGTTTTTGGTCGAAATTGAGCAATTTTGGTAAGAATTTCGCGGCGACCCGTCTCACGTACAAATCATTGGTAAAAATCAAATGGAATGACCCACTTCTCTAACTCCTCTGCCACTTCTCTAACGTTGATTCAACGATTGATTCACTTCATCAAGGTTTTCGTCTGTTGTTGACGTGCTCGGGCGCGCTTTTCGTCGTTCACATCTTCTCGACCCTCTGCGAACATTTTGTACCACCGGTAAACGTTGCTTCGGTCAAAGGTAGCTGCACCATATGCCACAGTCAACATTCGAAATGCGTCCGCGCAATTAATTTTGTTTTTTACAGAAAATTTGATACAGATTCTTTGATCCATCTTTTGGCAGGTGTCAAAAATCGAAGACGAGCCAAAATACGTGCAAGCAAAGCAGCATTCAAAATGGCCGAACTTATCGGTATAAGTGAGAGACATGAAAAACAATATAACGCCACAAAAAAAAATCGAAAATCGAGAAATTCATAATTCGCGATACTTTTTTAACAGACCTCATATAAGAAAGTTTTCACTTGGGAAAAAATACAACCACAAATACAATATTTTATAAGACAAATTGTCTTGCCGTTTATTTATTTAATGTTCAAAATATAATTTTTTATTTCACATATATTAATGCTGTCTCAGTTGTTAATTAATTTTTTTTTTAAATATACTCAAACGTCTACCAAAATTTGTAAATTTCAATTTTTTCTCACTATTTCTTATAGAATATATGATCCACTTTGGGAATATAATTTGGTAAAGATAACGAACTTTCAGTTTTAAAGACTCGTAACAATTACTCTACACAGTAGACTTCTTAATTATACCTTATGAATACTTGTTATAGTTCAAATTAATGTTTAATATTAATGAAATTAAAAGAAGTTACTATGGAACTGGCCAAGTTTACCTTAGGGAAATAAAAGCAAATATTTTATTCTATGAGTTTGTGATTTTGAATTTTTTAGTTAAATTTTTTTACAATAATAAAAATAGAATCCCATAAAAGGTGATTGAAAATAGTTGAGAAGAAATTTTATATACACAAGATGATACAAAAAGATGAAATTAGTTCAAATAGAAAATTCAGTTTTTTGTTAAAATGTATCTAAAAGTTCTAAGGATGTAAAAGAAATATTGGCGATATTGTGTTTTTTATTTTTAAGATATTATTAAGAAATAATTAAATAAATTAAATTTTTAAAATAAATAATGTACACTTTGGAGGTTATAAGAAATAAAAACACTGATATTATCATATAATCAATAGAATAAAATAATAATAGGAATATTAACTACACCAAAAAATAAAAATTGAGAAGAGATTATCAAAACCGAAACGAATTGGTGAATGGTTGATGGGTGATGGCTAATGGCGGATAGTATGAAAGAAGGAATCTTTATCCCTATTTTATATAGTGTAGACATTCGTTGTAGTGTTAGGGTAATTGTATAACCGATACTGTAATGGGAACTCCTCACAAGTTCAGCTTAACGACTTCAATTTAATTTAATTGGCAGTACACTTTAAGCTTGTCGGCCATAAACGAAGCATTCAAACTTTGTAATTTCAATCTCTAGTCTCTAGAGACGAAACGGATGGAACAGGTCCATGCCCTCTAAGGTTATTAGTTGTTGCTGCACTCTTTATATACCAAGTAAATATAAACTCAATATTCACTAATGTTTCTTGAAAACTGACTGCAGAGGCCAGAAAGGACTCAGGACTTTACGTTCCTTGTGCATGTATACGACTAACCGTTTACAGCAAAAAAAAAAAAAATTAAAAAAGTAAAAAAACAAATATTCTTGCAGATGTGCATATCCTAACTTGCTTGATTCTTTAGGGGAAAAAAAATATTCTGAACAAAACAAAGAGATCCATCCACCCTGCACCTACCAACGACCATTTCTCACCCTCCAAAAATATATGAAAATCCCCTTCTAGTTCCGTTTTCGCGCAAAATTAGAATTCGTCATAACTTTAGTTAACAATTAAGTGCCGATATAGCTTCAGGCGTATAGACTTGAGTTTAGATTACTTCACAAATTAAACATCCCTTATTGCAGTAATGGCAACTAACTTGAAATTTTCACCCATCATATCGGCCTGTTACTAAATATGATATGATTCCAAAGATCATTAATGAGTGTTCATAATAGCAACTGGTATTTATTAACAATGACTTTTCATTAAGTGCAACTGATGGTTTATCGAAGGTCCTTTTTTTTCAACAAATTTTCTTGAGTGATAATCAAAATCTCATAATGTCGATAGTAACATTAGCGGTTATTGCATAAAATGGTTAATTTGATATTTATTTATTTATGCCACCAAAGTGCAAATATACTACAATATAGTGAGTGATAGTGAATCATTTTATTTTTGTTATTAATACCAAACACTGTTCAAACGCATTAAAAGAAGAAAAAGGACCAAAAAAGCATTACGAAATATTGCAAATTTCTTCGAAAAAATAATCAGAATACGATGATAAACTTTATGCATGATAATATCAGACATTATTGGATATAGCCTAGACCATATATAGTATGTGTATTTATTACGAAATTGCCTTTTAATATTGGTTTATGTGGTAACAGTATTAATTTTCTTAGAATATTGGCAAATAAATTAAAAAGCCTATAGATTATATATTCGGTGACGATATTTAAGGATGATGACTGTAGTAGGTAGGATTAGGGCTGCTAATGTAAACAAATCTTGTTTTGCAAGGAGTTCGTTTCAGTCGATATAGAACATCTTCGAAATCAACAAATTTTGGGTGCATTTGGAGTGGTACCAAGCAGCTAGGCCAACCAACACCTTCCGGAAACATCAGTGATTGATTGTCATCCGTTTGCAATCTGATAGATCCTCTTTATTTGCCGCAAGCAAAATATTTACTAAAGATTCAACCTCTCGGATATCTGCCGATAGAATGGATAGACTTACAGATTGAAGTCATATCAGAAACAGTATCGATGGAAACTGCAGTACAATTCGATTTGGTAATTTTTTCCCCCACTCCCTTAAGAGTATGCGTAATTGATTTGTTGTTTGTCCTTGATGTGGTCAAGGGACAGTTTCTTTTGGATGATATCCCAACCACCCTTAGGATATCATGTTATTAATATGGTCGCATCCAAAAGTATTCATGCTGAACTTTATCATCAACACCGTTCTACCATTGTACCAGCACTGCTTCTGTTCAAACAAAATCGGAAGGACCGTTTGTTGTTGTCTTAAATTTTATTAAGTCTTTCTCTATTTGTAGTACATTTAAATACATATTAAGTTATTGGTCAATATTAACGTAATACGATATCTTTTTGAAAAACTCTCCCCTCTATATGAATCCGATCACAAACTCTCTGGGGGCTTTTTTTTTAATACGGCATAGCATCACTTTGGAATTTTGATTAATTTGTTACTATTTATATTGTATACGTTTTATATTGTATATAAAAATGCGAATATTAAGCCAAAGTTTACAAGTACTCCAACTGCTGAAATCCGATTCGAATTGATTGAATTTACTTTTGAACTTTGTCATGTTTATGTAGCGTTGCGTGCAAACAACCCCTCAAACTCTACAAAAAAAAAACCACAGTAAAACCCCAAAAAAGTTTTCACATTCAATTCATATCCACCTGGTAATATTAGTTGTTATGAATACATACATACAACAAATTTATCCGCAATCGAAAATTTTCCTTCCATTCAATAACGTTTTGGTCGGAAATTTCACTCAAAAATCATATTAGCTTTGAATACTTTTTGAACTGAACATCAATCAGATTGTAATTAGAAATCTCATTAGGTGGTTCCCCCTAAAACATCAATAAGTATCCGGTGTTTTTTTTTTTTTTAAATCTAAATACAAAAATTCACTGAGTCTGTATTGATACAAAAATAAATCCTGAAACATTTAGTAAATAAAACTTAAACAATTTAATTGAAAACTGATTTTCAAGCATGCCCATTCATATGCGTATATAAGAAAATTTAAAAATACATAAAGAGGGTGAATGTATTGTGCGAGTAGATGATGGGAGGTTATATGTTGTTTTTCCAATGAAAATTCAATCACCTACAACCAACCCTCTGGTATGCTCGTATCAGTAATGAATCGAAATCGATGGACGAGTTTTATTGAATTTTTGATAGTTTTTTTCTCTATCATCGAAAGGACACACCGAATATGCATGATAATTTTTTCTATTATTAAATATTCTGTTATCTTGTGTGAGTACTAAAGTTTATGGTTTATCAGTAATTAACGAAACTCAGCAAAAAAGTTCAGTTTTTTTGTTGAACTTTCGAATTTCAACGTATACAATTTTTTAGTTATCAGACTAGCTCTATATTAAGCAACCATTAGAAATAATTTAAATTGTAATATATTCTGATAAAAAAAATTACTTGTGGAGTGCCATCTACCGGTTACCCACACTACAGCTTATACAAAATCTCATTTTTATATTTGTATCATATAAAAAGTGATATTCTTTTATAGCATGCATTGCAGAAAAGTAAATTTAGAGGATATGAATTTCCTTATTTTTCGAAGGAATGCCTATTTTGAATGCTGTTTTTTGCATTATGATGGAACGCTTTGAAAAATTTTTATTAATATCACTCGGCAGTAGGAAATTTTGATGCAGTCCCTAGTAATCTTTTTGCTAATTTTGTAACAAAAAGAAAAACGAAATATAAAGAAGATAAGAAATGATATTAATATAGCAAATATTCGAACAAATCTTTGAATCCTCACAGATATTCCCCCATCGAAGGACATTTTCTTATTGTTTGTAATTTCTACAGGATGGAATTGATTAAGTATTTCTGTTGTTGCTCTAAAAGTATTTTTTTTGGTCTAAAAATTTACTGTAGGTCTAAAGATTTTTTTTTTAGGTCCAAAAATTTGTTGTAGGTCTAATAATATTTTTTTAATGGGTCCGAAAATATGTTTTAGGTCCCAAGATAATTTGTATTAAGTCCGAAGATGTGTTGTATATCTAAAGATATTTTTAATTGGGTTTTAAAATATGTTGTAGGGCTATATATATTTATAATTGGGTCCAAAAATTTGTAGGTCTAAGAATATTTTTTATTGGGTCCAACAATTTGTTGTAGATCTTAGGATGTTTTTAATTGAGCCTTAATTTATGTTTTAGGCTTAAAAAAAATTTGTATTAAGTCCGAAAATATGTTGTAGGTCTAATAATATTTTTTATTGGGTCCAAAAATTTGTTGTAGGTCTAAAGATATTTTTAATTGGGTCCAAAAATTTGTTGCAAGTCATAAGAAATTTTTTTTGGATCCAAAAATATATTTAAGGTCTAGAAATAGTTTTAATTGGGTCTTAAAATGTGTTCTACGTGTAAAGATATTTTTTTGGGGGCTAAAAATTTGCTGTAGGTCCTAAGATAATTTGTACTAAGTCCGAGGATGTGTTGTGAGTCTAAAAATATTTTTTATTTGGTGCAAATATATGGTTTCGATCCTAAGATAATTTGTATTAAGTCCGAAGATGTGCTTAGATAGATCTAAGGATATTTTTATTGGGTCCATAAATGTATTGTAGATCTAAGAATATTTTTAATTGGGTCTTAAAATATTTTGTAGGTCTAACAATATTTTTAATTGGGTCCAAAGATATGTTTTCGGTGCTACGATAATTTGTATTAAGTCCGAAGATATGTTGTAGATCTAAAAATAGTTTTAATTGGGTCTTAAAATTTGTTGTAGGTCTGAGGATATTTTTTATTAGGTCCAAAAATTTGTTTTAGGTCCCAAGATATTTTATATGAAAATACAATATGTTGTAGATTTAAAGATAAATTTTGTTAGGTCCAAAGATGTGTTGTAGGTCCAAAAATATTTTTTATTAGATCCTCAGATATGTTTTAGGTCTTAGAATAATTTTCATTTGATTTTAAGGTACTTTGTGGACGAAAACTTTTCTTTGTTTAGTCCAAAATATGTTGTGAGTCTTAGGAGATTTTTTTATATCATAGCACCGACATAGCTCAAATAATGACTGCGAATGACGTTATTTAGCGATGTTTCTAGTACACGACAACTTTGAACACGAATCCAGTCAGTATTGATCAACAACTCAAAATATAAAAAACCATCTTAAGGCTAGGGTAGCCTTAAGATGCCTTTTAATATTTTGAGTTGTTGTGGAGTTAAAGAATGACCTTAAATAACACTGACACTAGAATTTTTATACATTTTTTAAATTGATTAGTCTCTAGTTAAAATTTGGTTTAGTTTTTATACACGTTCCATGGCAAAAATTATTTTTTTCTTTTATATTTAATGAAACTACTTAAGATAAGTGTTTCGCTAATAGAAAAAGTTCTAGTTAAGTAAAATATTTATGAATTAAGGACTATAGTAAGCATATATTCATCATGTATTGATATCAAGACATTCTTTTTTAACCTCAACACATACTCGTCTATTATTGGAAGAATATTTGCTATAATATTTTCTGTATAAGAATCAAATTTAATTCTGATGATTAAACCAATATCAAATGAATCTTAAATTGAAAAGATAAAACGAAAATTGTCGATAAATTTCCAATAGATTGACTGACTGTTAGTAAATTAAGATAAAAAATTACGCGTACGGATACATGTGAATAGAATGAACACAAATGATCCCCCAACTTCTAGATCTGAAACTGACTACGGAACAATGCCTGTCAGATCCGTACTAATATCGCATATGAAATATCCTTAAACACTAGGTTGACTCATAACTATCTTGAGGCGACACATAATCAAACTTCAGCACATTCTGCCATCAGCCATCAGCTAAACCATTGAATTAAGGAATCTATTTTTTCTGCCATTCAGTGTTTTTTCTATCTTTCTTTCTTATTCGTCTGATAATGTTATCTTATCCGATATTTTTTCTATTCTTCTCTTTCCTGGTCTAATACCATCATTTGGTGTTGGGTTTTTTCCCTTTTGTTGCCATATTATAACGCCCCAATGATAAATAGCTTCGATGTCTGATAACGACATTACTATGACCTTATTTTTATTCTTTAGTCCTTGGCCTTCTTTATTCAGCCTTGTTTCGTTTTTTTTTTGGCGATTGCCAATTCATCCTTGTTATCTTTTCTTTTAGTCCAAGTATATCAATAAGACAGTGGGAAGCTGGCTCCGTTTTGTTGAGCCTATTCAAGAGTAACTTCTGCATCCTCAACAGCATACTGGCTTTGAACGTATCCTTATTTAGTGCTCCATCATATGCCACAACTGTATCCGATGACATATTATAAATGTATTCCCATCAAAGAGAACCTGAAAACCTTTTATCTTATTAGGAAATGCTTTGTCAGAAGCTTCTCGGTGTCCATTTGTACCTAAAAAATCATCTTTCCATACAATACCCTAATCCTACGATAGCCATTAACTCTAATGACAGGATCGAACCAAATTTCTTCTACTATGGAATTGCTAAAGATTGAATTTTTTTTTTTTTGCATTAAAAAAAACTTCAAATTTTAGGGACTAAATTTAATTTACACTATTCACTCTCAATATCATCTTTTAATATTCTGATTATATTATTGATGTGAACCGACAAGTTTATATAACAAACTGTGACAAAATCAAAAACAAACATTCACCGTTGAGAAGTGATTTTGTGATTCGAATTCCTAAACAGGATCGGACAAATATACCTGATTATTCCTATTTCCTATAACTATTACTATATGATAAGTTGTCCTTTTCTTTTACTCTCTTTCTCTTTCTTTCGCTCTTTGTTTCTATCATCGTTCACATATACTTCGTATTTTGATTCCATCTTCTTGTGTTGAATGGCTGAATTAAATGACCATAACGGACAGAGTTGGTATACGAAAAATCGCTGATGCATAAATGTGGTCAAAACGTTGACTGAATAACTAACGAACAATAAAAATTTCATACCCTTATTTTGTCGCGATATATTCAGCCCCAATTAAGGATATACGAACCACCTATATTATATTGTAGAACACACTCCTATGCCCAGGGACATTGTCTAATATGGATACGAGTTCAAGTAAAATAACTTTTACCATTCACATTAATCTTGGAGTAGATTTGTCTAATTTGACACATAAGGATGAGAATGATAAACTGACTTGTATCAAAAATGTACATTCTTTCACATCCTTTTCATCCTAATACGTCAAATAAAATACAGATAATAAATTTCTGATATTTTACTTTTCAATATGTGAACCGTCAATATTAAGACACTTATTGTTGATAGCTTTCTAAGCCTTTCATCATCAGGAGCAGTATCCTTTTTAAAGAGTAATCTGAATTTGAGATACTTATCCTTTTTTGTTGTATCCCTTTTTTTTTTGTTCTGGATTTAGTTATTATGAATTTTACATTCAAAACAAAAAAATTAAAACAACTATTTTGGATTATTGAAAAAGTTTTGTTTTGTTTGAAAATTCAAAAATATTATTGCCTTTAAAAATCGGAAGTAAACTTTTTGATTCAGAAAATATTTCTCCAATTTTGAATATTTTACCGATATTATTTTTGAGCAAAAAACATTCGTGGCATTATGGTTTGAACAAGAATATTTTCCAAATTGGTAATTATTATTTAAAAATAAAAGAGCATTAAAAAAATATTCCAAATCCTGCTCCGATAAGCAGGAATTCTGTCTGCCTTGATTTGTTTATTTTTTACTTGAAAATCTTTAAGCCTCTCAAATGGATCTGTTGGTATCCTTTTTGATAAGGTGACTATAGAATTAGACTAACAAACTTACGAAAGAATTTTTTTTCAATTTAAAAAGTACTTTTTCAATGTCCTTCAAACTTTTGACATTGGAAAAATTGATTTCTGCTCTTAATAGATTTTTCCTAAAAGATTAATGGTCTGCAAAAAGTTCTCATAACAGTTCCTCATTATAGATGCATAAAAGTCCTGATAGCAAATTTATAATTTCGTTCGAATTTTTCAATTAAAAAAAAATTTCATTCCTTTTATTTTTTTTTGTTTTCGCAATATTTTTCAACTATAAATATTATAATAAATTTGATTGATAGTTTTTGGGGAAAAAAAAGTAAAAGAAAAGAAGGATAACATTCTTTTTTATAAGAAATATATTTAAGAAAATGGGAAAATATATCTAAAGACAAAGATTCTAAATAAAGCCAAATAACTGAAAGTATAAATGCCATAATTCATAGTCTAAAAAGAAAGGAAACAACACAAGCAATAATCGAATTGTTTGTATTGAATTTTGTCACTTTTCTTAAATATTTTCAACGGAATACATTATATAATATTCGATTTTGGTACTATTGGAAGGGAAATTTATCAAATATTTCGTTGAGAAACAATGAATAAATCTTTGGAGAATAAAATCTACCCCATTTTGTATAACCAGTATATAAGTATTTATGCATCGAATATTTTTATTCTATCTTCAACTTTTTTCATCGTCATTGGGCGCTATACTCGGAAAATTTAGACCTTGTTTTTTTTGTTGGAAAAATCGTATTAGTACAAAGAATTGATAGATCCTCCACATGTACGAAGGGATAAAGACGCTTGCCTCTTTTGGGGATGATAAATAAATGCAAGAAGGTGACAGAAGATAAAATATTATAACGCAGATGGTAATATTCGAAGACGTGATCGAATAGCAAAATATATTAGATATTCACCCTTGGCTGGTCTCAGTATTTTCATATTCAGAGAGCCTCCGTTAGAGGTCCTGTACGGACATTTACTGATTTTCAATGTCGACTTATTTGTAGTACTTATGTAACTACACATTACTATCATATGAAATTTCTATACACATAAGCGAAGAAAGGATAAATGTTGATTTCGAATAATTTTTCGTTTTCTTTTTTATTTCATGGCAAATTTAATTCCATTTTATTATTATTCGATTGGGAGTATTATTTGTGAATATTTGTGAACGAATGAGAATATTTATTTTATCGATAAGGGAAATTGATGTTATCTAAGAAAACTGAAGTCTATATTCTTTTGGTTGGAAAAATCGGTTACTTTTAGCATTTTTGAATTGATTTTCAATAACCTTCAAAAGAAGCCATACTTGGACTTTTATTAGCATATGTTAATACAAATTGTTATCTTAGGAATTAATTAAATTTAAGTGAAAATATTCAAGAAATTAACTCGTCGGTAAAAAAGAATTATTTTATTTTAAATAAAAGCAAAACAAGATACAGAAAGACCAAACATTTTGCAATGACTTCTTTGATACAATATCATAATTACACATAGGACATTTTAACAGATAGAGAGAATTTCTTCTTAAAAATATTTTTTCTTATATAAATCAAAAATTCAAAGCTACGAGGGTCGTTCAATAAGTCCTTAGAAAAAGATGGAAGAAAACTGTTTTTTAAAAAAAAAAAATTTATTTTTCAACATAATCTCCATTTAGCTTTATACTTTTTTCCAACCGTTTTTCCAAAATTTTTATCCCGTCCAAAAAATAGGATTTCGGAAGTTCTGCAAAATACTCATCCGTTTGAGCAATGACGTCCTCGTTGGAAGTGAACCGTCGTCCGCCAAGCCATTTCTTCAGACTGGGTAAAAGAAAATAGTCACTCGGGGCCAAATCTGGTGAATAAGCGGGATGCTGCAATAATTCCATTCTCAATTCCACAATTTTGGCCATGGAAACAGCGCAGGTGTGCACACGCGCATTGTCCTGATGCAAGAGGATTTTTTTTTCTTCAGATGGGGGCGTTTCTCTTTGATTTCCTCGCTCAACCGTTGCAATATCGACGCGTAATACGCTCCTGTTATTGTTTTTCCTTTTTCCAAGTAGTCGATAAAAATGATGCCCTGCGAATCCCAAAAGACCGTGGCCATCACCTTGCCGGCCGATGGCATAGTTTTTGCCTTCTTCGGAGCCCGTTCACCCTTGAAAATCCACTGTGATGACTGTGTCTTCGTTTCTGGAGTGTAGTAGTGTATCCAGGTTTCGTCCACAGTGACATATCAACGAAGGAATTCGGCAGGACTGCGATGAAAGAGTGCCAACATAGCCTCAGAGTCCACTACACGATTGCGCTTATTCTCCTCTGAGAGCAAACGCGGCACCCATCTTGCCGAAATTTTTTTTCACAGACAATTTTTCATGCAAAATTGAAACGACTGTATGAGTACCTTGTGATATGCCCGTGGCCTCAACTAATTCGCGCACTTTAATTCGTCGATCGTTCAAAATCAGATCGTGGATTTTGTCGATGATTTCAGGAGTAGACACCTCAACTGGGCGTCCTGAACGATGTTCATATTTGTGGATGAACGGCCACGTTTAAATTCATTCACCCAATTGTAAACCGTCGTAAACACAGGTGCAGATGTGCCATGAACTGCATCCAACTCGGCTTTGATTTCTTTCGGGCTTAAGTCTTTCAAATGGAGATGTTTGATGACAGCCCTGAACTCGCTTTTTTCCATTGTTATGCACAAATAAATGTCGTTAACTTTAATCGACGATAGAAATTGACCTACGCTATGGATCGAAATTTTGACAGCTTTCCTGTCGATAATGCTACTTACAAAAAAAAATCTTTACCGATACTACGAGCGGAATTTCTTGGATTTTCTAAGGACTTATTGAACGACCCTCGTATCTAAATTTTTTTTGGAGATTCTATGATTCTGCTATAAGGATGGTATTTGTCCAAAATATTTGATTGAAAATAAATTTAAATCTGTGACAGAGCCAAGACAACAATCGACGCATGATAAGAGATGCTCAGACTTTGGTACATAAATTTTTAAAATTACCATATCAGAATGTCTAAATATTTTTCTAAGGTCTAATTAGGAAAATTTTTTTGGACTTCCTAAATTGGTAAAAAATTTAAATTGAAAATCGGAGGTCATAGAAAAGTATCTGCACAACGCATGATAAGAGAGCCTCCGCTTTTTATACTTTGGTTTATTAAATTATCAGATCAGACTATAGGAATATTTTTCTAAGGTCTAATTATGGAAATTTTGCAGATATCCTAGATTAGTAAAAAAATTAAATTTAAAATCTGCAGGCATAACAAAGTGTTTGCTCAACCCATGATAAGGAAGCTTCTGCTTAAATTATCATATCAGACTATCTGAATATTTTTCTAAGGTCTAATTATGAGAATTTTTTTACATATCCTAGATTAGCCAAAAATTTAAATTTAAAATCTGCAGGCATAACAAAGTGTTTGCTCAACACATGATAAGGAAGCTTCTGCTTAAATTATCATATCAGACTATCTGAATATTTTTCTAAGGTCTAATTATGAGAATTTTTTTTAGATACCCTAGATTAGCCAAAAATTTAAATTGAAAATCTGCAGGCATAACAAAGTGTTTGTTCAACGCATGATAATGTAGCCTCTGCTTTTTGTGCATTGGTTTGTCAAATTATAATATCAAACTATCCGAATATTTTTCTAAGGTCTACACATAATTAGGGAAATTGTTTAAACATCGTAGATCGATAATAAATTTAAATTGAAAGTCGGCGGTCAGAATAATGTGTTTGCTCAACACATGATAAGGGATGCTCTGCTTTTTGTACATTGGTATGTGAAATTATCATATCAGGCTATCCGTTGGCTTTTCTAATGTCAAATTAGAGAAATTTTTTACACATTCTACAATAGATTGGTGAAAAAATTAATTTGGAAATCTGCTGTCAGCATAAAGTGTTTGCTGAACGCCTGATAAGAGGGTCTTTGGTTTTTGTACATTGGTCTCTTTTTCTAAGGTCTAATTTTACGGACATCCTAGATTGTTAAAATAATTATTTCTCTGAGATTTGATTAGAGTAATTTTTTTCAATAGAAAATGAACTGTTTCATTAATTTGGCTTTGTCTATTCAATAAGATACCAAACTCAGCATAGCATACCATCTTCATTTTTTGAAGTGTCCGAAATTTTTTAATAAAAATGGATTAATTGGTTTTATCTACTTTATTTCTAAACTTATTCCATAAAAAAATAGGAAAATTTCTGTTAAGAAATTATACCTCTAAATACAAATAATATTTTCGTGTTTTATTTTGTGTATTCACAATGAATAAAACTAAAAATAAAAATGAAAATAGGAAAAATTATTCAATAACTGGTCTAACTTTTGTCGATATAATCAAGCAGAAGAAAAGCCATCAATTTAGTATAAAAACTTTCAGGACAATCTTTTCGTATAATTCTCAAAGAGAAAGTATAATACAAAGAAAATGCCTCCCTCCTTTATGAATAGCTCATATTTTTAGGAATTCAGAACTTTTTATCTTCATATCCACATTTATACCTTATAATAATCCAAATTATATCGAATTCATAACATTCTTGGTGGTCACTAACAATTCTATCCGAAATAAATGGAAAGCGACAACTTGGAATAATAATACAATGTGTACTAGTCCGTGTGTTTAGCTACTCATAAAATGTTGTAGGGATGGTAGGGATCAACTAGTGTTGTAGTGAAGCAGTTTCCAATTTATTAAATATGCTTCAATATTATCACTACAAGTTATTATTTGTGGTAATAGTGTGATTTGTACCCTTCTGCATATAACTACGGATAGCTTCTGATTCTGTTCAAACAAAGGAGGGTGTATAGTTTGTCGCGTAAGAAAATCCCCTACGCATCCTTAATAGTTACTTTTCTATACCGAAATAGGCAGACTATGTTACATAAATGTCACCCTGTATACAACCATAATAATACGCTCCAAATCTATTGTCAGATTTTCCTAGAAACAAATTACGTTGGCGTTTATAGAATATTTGATGGCATTCCACACCATCTCTTCAAAGGCGTACATAAATATTATATGGTAAGTCTGCTTTTTCAACATACAAACATAGACATATGTACACATACATAAAGAAATAGGACCTTTTTTCGGGGCATATCTTTCAAAAAGCCAATGACCAGTATTGGAACGTTGTCTTGAAAAAAGTCTCATTGTCGTATAGCTTTGACCAAATGCACACTCACATCTATACATACTCACGAGTTAATGTCAATTTTTAAAAGATCTTTTTTATATTTTTCTTGATCGCGTCCCTTCCTCTCCAGTTTTTATTTTATTTGGTCAGTACTTTCTTTATGCCATTATCGGGTCTATAGTTCTTGGTGTTCACATATAATTCGCATAGATGGTCGCCATTTCGAAATGATCCAACATTCGTTTCATTATTGCCGTTTGACTTTCTTTTCTTGATTTTTGAAATTAGAAAAGGGAAGAGGACTTAGTACAGGCAATTGCATCAAGGAATTCGAAACGATTCAATATAAATAGCGAAGGCGATTGACTGGCGCGAATCCAAATGTCACAACGTATTATGGGAGACTATGAACTAGTTGGCAATTGAGGAAGAATAATGCAGATCCACTATAATAGAATGCTACATATTCTTGAGAATGAATAGAAGAATACAGGCTGACTATAAATATGGGGTTGGTCTGTAATTCACGGGTACAGAGCCAAAGGCTCACGGGTACAGAGCCAAAGGCTAGCACGAACAATACGCATACAAATGGAGCCAAATTTCGATGTACACTATTGCGAATATGGATGGGGTCAACGGAAATAAATTGATCCTTAAATTAGAATGTCCTTCTTTTGCTTAGAATTCCAGCTAGGACAGACAAAAATTCTCCCTTGACAGTTTCCAAGTAATCATTTTGTTCGCATATGAAGGGACGCATCGTTTTCAGTTCAAATTATCAACAATCAGATTCACGATTTCGTTCAACTTGAATTCTTTTGAATCAAACTCAAAATCTCAATAGTAATTATAGTCACTCTCAGATAATGAGACTTCATACGAACCAGCAGAGGTCCCAATGCCAGATGGCAACGGCCATGGCTTCATCTGTTGCCATCATCGATAAATGTCCAATTTAATTGCGAATAATCAGTATCCAACGGCATCGGAAACTATTTTTTTTCCCCAGCATATGTTTTGGAGCATAATTATACGTAAAGCTCCCTATAAAAAGTTTGCATTGAAACCATATTTTTTTCTGTGCACAATTTTAATTATCGATTATCTAGAATGAAAATTGGGAAATGGAAAGGAATCTAGTCACCCCATCTCTTTTGAGAGTCAATCCCTATTCTAATGGGTAATTGTTCAAATTATTTTTACTTGCTTGTTGATGTAGAAAATCATGACGAAAATTGCAAAAATTGAACTTTTTCCTTAAGCACAGTTTTTTAATGGGGACCTTAACGGAAAATTTGCCCATTCAAAAAATTTTCTACTCCCTCAACTCTTATCCACTATAGTAGGACACGTGCAAATCTTTTGTATTTTCCAAGCATTTGTCTTGGAATTTTATTTTTATTTAAAAAAAAATTATATGAAAAAACCAACAATAAAATTCAATTCGACGTATCCTTTTATTCAGTTTCCTTTAGAAATTCAAGGATTTTGTCAGATGTCTTTGGTGGATCAGAATTTTTATTTTTTTTGCATGGTTCTTTGTTGGCGATTTTCATATTGAAAATCTCTAAGAAAATGCTACCGTTTCAAGGACCATTAACGCATTAGTTATTTATTTTTATCTAAAATATTAAAGTTTATCTAATGTACATGTATGAGATTTTAAAAATTGTCTATTCGTACTAAAAGCAATCAATTACGAAATTTCGATTGTAGAATTAATGTTCTTATACGTTATAATATCCTTTGAGAATATCGTAATATATTTAGTTTTTTTTTTTATTGAATTTATGACCCGAAAAAAACTCTTAAAGATTAAGTCCAACCATTCAAGATAATTTCTAATTTCTGAAAATTCGGAAAATTCGGAAATTCGGAAAATTCGAAAAATTCAGAAAATTCAGAAAATTCAGAAAATTCAGAAAATTCAGAAAATTCAAAAAATTCAGAAAAGTCAGAAAATTCAAAAAATTCAGAAAATTCAGAAAATTCAGAAAATTCAGAAAATTTAGAAAATTCAGAAAATTTAGAAAATTCAGAAAATTCAGAAAATTCAGAAAATTCAGAAAATTCAGAAAATTCAGAAAATTCAGAAAATTCAGAAAATTCAGAAAATTCAGAAAATTCAGAAAATTCAGAAAATTCAGAAAATTCAGAAAATTCAGAAAATTCAGAAAATTCAGAAAATTCAGAAAATTCAGAAAATTCAGAAAATTCAGAAAATTCAGAAAATTCAGAAAATTCAGAAAATTCAGAAAATTCAGAAAATTCAGAAAATTCAGAAAATTCAGAAAATTCAGAAAATTCAGAAAATTCAGAAAATTCAGAAAATTCAGAAAATTCAGAAAATTCAGAAAATTCAGAAAATTCAGAAAATTCAGAAAATTCAGAAAATTCAGAAAATTCAGAAAATTCAGAAAATTCAGAAAATTCAGAAAATTCAGAAAATTCAGAAAATTCAGAAAATTCAGAAAATTCAGAAAATTCAGAAAATTCAGAAAATTCAGAAAATTCAGAAAATTCAGAAAATTCAGAAAATTCAGAAAATTCAGAAAATTCAGAAAATTCAGAAAATTCAGAAAATTCAGAAAATTCAGAAAATTCAGAAAATTCAGAAAATTCAGAAAATTCAGAAAATTCAGAAAATTCAGAAAATTTAGAAAATTCAGAAAATTCAGAAAATTCAGAAAATTCAGAAAATTCTGAAAATTCTGAAAATACAAAAATTCTAAGTTCTGAAAATTTGGAAAATTCGGAAAATTCGGAAAATTCGGAAAATTCGGAAAATTCGGAAAATTCGGAAAATTCGGAAAATTCGGAAAATTCGGAAAATTCGGAAAATGCGGAAAATTCGGAAAATTCGGAAAATTCGGAAAATTCGGAAAATTCTGAAAATTCGGAAAATTCTAAAAATTCTGAAAATACAAAAATTCTAAAAGTTCTGAAAATTTGGAAAATTTTGAAATTTAGGAAAATTAAAAATTTTGAATTCAGATAATTTGTACAATTTTCAGATAAATACAAAATTTTTTAAAAATAGTAGACAAATATTTTTAATATATTAAATTTAAAAAAAAAGTTTAACAATGTTAAAAACTCTGTCTGAGCTTGAAAAATATTTGAATATTTTAATTATATTTTTTATTTAAATTTTTAGAATGGAAATTCCTGTAAAAAATTTATATAATTTTTAAAAACACTTTTTTTTATCTGCCATACACGTAGAACATTTTTAATAATAATTAATAGCCGGTGATGTATATGAAAAAAATATTTCAATGAAAAAGTAATACTTTTTGTAAATAATTTTTTAATCCTTGTCAGCGAGGATAACATTTAACATTCGAAAATTTTATTTATTTTTGTAAAAGACATCATCAAAACAAGTACCACCTCCTCTCAAACGTTACACTATAATTTCCAGTCGAGCCTTCATTAATGTTTCTTTCACGTTCGTGGAAGTATATTTTTAAATTACTTTTAACTTGAATGATTTAATATGCTTATATAAATAAGTACATATCCTCTTTTACATAAAAGAAATCGAGCAGTGAAAAATTTTATTTGATTAAATTTAGACATAGTAGACAGTTTTTCTATTACAAAACTCTGATTAAGTCTGCATATTTTCCGTTGTATTGAAGACAGCTTGTCTATTCTTCGATTACTTCATTATTTTTTTTTTTGTTAAAATATCTAACCTTTCAGCACTTTTATTGTTATAGAAAAACATATAAAAAAATTCAAATGAAATATAAAAAAGAAGGTTAAATATGAAGAAGATTTTCCCAAATAAAATGTCGGCGAAAGCAAAAGCAAAAATAGAATCGACGAAATATTTTCCTATTGAAAGAGAATTGGTTTCATTTTGAAAGGACTTCCAGTACAGAAACATATTGAATTGATGTTTTTTCCTTCTTTTTTTTTGACAAAGAAAATGATGAAAATTTTTATTCTTTTTCTTAAATTGACTTAAGCATATAAATATTTAGAGAAATGAGGAAATTTGCATATATTTTGCTGAGTGTTAAGAAATTCAAAAGGAATTCTACATATGGAAAGATATGCTTTCTTATTAAAAATACTAAAAGAAAATTAGTTTATAATAATATTTCTGTTTGAATTGGAAAGTTTTAAAAAGATCTTTTGAAAATATTAAAAGAAAAATCTGATTTGTTAAACAGAAAACAGATACTCAAGAAAGCCGTCATAAAAATATCGTTATTATTTTTTTGGCAATAGTTTTTATTAAATCTTTTAAGAAGACTTTATAATACGAAGTAAATTTTTTTGCAGTTTTCTGTTTGTCCTTTACAGTTGATAAAAGGGAAATTTCTTCACTAAAAGTCCTTGAAAATTGCCAACGTTTTTGTAAATTTGTTGTAAAAAAATATGTTATCTACTATTTGAGGGACTTAAAAACTAAACAAAAATTACTTCAAAAGTTAAATTATATTTATACTTGAGGAAAGAAGATAAAAAATGTAATTTTAAATCATGCATCGTTTAATCGGTCAAAGATGGGGTGCTAGAACAACATACCTTGGAATTCCATTCAGTGATGAGGTTTATTTATCCCTTTGTAGATAAATCAATAAGCAAAATAGGCATTTATGGGGCAAGGAGGAAAGCCATTGTATTTGTAAAAAGTGACTGTTAATTGTTCATTTTGGTCTGCAGGAATCGTTGACCCAAAGAAGTAGATACAATTACTATCAATTCTGAGTACTTTGTCCGACTTTATTTGGCTGTCACTTAAAAATTTTTCTCTGAACCATATGTAGTTTCAACAAGATGATGCCACAAGCTACAAAAACATAATAAATTTTAAAATTACGTGTATGTCGCAAAACGTTCCCAAAATGCTTAATTTCAAAATTGGTTGATGTAAATTGGCCATCAAAGATCGTAAGATTTGCTGCCGTTGTAATTATTCTTGTAAGGCTACACCAAAAATTGTATTTTCGTAGATAATCTTTAAACTAAAAGATCACTTAAAAACCAACATCTTACAATTAATGGCCGAATAACAGCCTGAAATGTGTAAAAATATCATCAACTATTACCCCAGACGGATCGAGTCATCAAAATCTAACCTCAAAGCTGAGTTTATTTAAATTTATGTGTACTTCTAGAAACATAAATTGAACATTCTTCTACATTGAAAATCATATTTCTATCCTTAAACGCAATAGATGGCTACACATACGGTGTACTATAAGGTTGAAATCATAAGAAAATTATTTGATCAAATATGAAATTTATAAGCTTCTTGATAAGCTGATATGATAAAAGAAAAGATCCTAGATAAGGTATAAAAGATGTTCCTCAGCACCATTAAAATATAATAGAATCATAATAGTTCAAAGTAGGAAGTTCAATAAGTCCTTAGAAAATCCGAGAAATTGCGCTCGTAGTATCGGTAAAGATTTTTTTTGTAAGTAGCATTATCCATAGGAAAGCTGTTCAGCTCGATCCTTAGCGTAGGTCAATTTCTATCGTCGATTAAAGTGAACGACATTTATTTGTGCATAACAATGGAAAAAAGCGAGTTTAGGGCTGTCATCAAACATCTCCATTTGAAAGGCTTAAGCCCGAAAGAAATTAAAGCCGAGTTGGATGCAGTTCATGGCACATCTGCACCTGTGTTTGCGACGGTTTACAATTGGGTGAATGAATTTAAACGTGGCCGTTCATCCACAAAAGATTAACATCGTTCAGGACGCCCAGTTGAGGTATCTACTCCTGAAATCATCGACAAAATCCACGATCTGATTTTGAACGATCGGCGAATTAAAGTGCGCGAATTTGCATGAAAAATTGTCTTGTGAAAAAAATTTCGCCAAGATGGATGCCGCGTTTGCTCTCAGAGGAGAATAAGCGCAATCGTGTAGTGGACTCTGAGGCTATGTTGGCACTCTTTCATCGTAATCCTGCCGAATTTCTTCGTCGATATGTCACTGTGGACGAAACCTGGACACACTACTACACTCCAGAACCAAGAGACAGTCATCACAGTGGATTTTCATGGGTGAACGGGCTCCGCAGAAGGCAAAAACTGTGCCATCGGCCGGCAAGGTGATGGCCACGGTCTTTTGGGATTCGCAGGGCATCATTTTTATCGACTACTTGGAAAAAGGAAAAGCAATAACAGGAGCGTATTACGCGTCGTTATTGCAACGGTTGAGCGAGGAAATCAAAGAGAAACGCCCCCACCTGAAGAAGAAAAAAATCCTCTTGCATCAGGACAATGCGCGTGTGCACACCCGCGCTGTTTCCATGGCCAAAATTGTGGAATTGAGAATGGAATTGTTGCAGCATCCCGCTTATTCACCAGATTTGGCCCCGAGTGACTATTTTCTTTTCCTCAATCTGAAGAAATGGCTTGGCGGACGACGGTTGACTTCCAACGAGGACGTCATTGCTCAAACGGATGAGTATTTTGCAGAACTTCCGAAATCCTATTTTTTGGCCGGGATAAAAATTTTGGAAAAACGGTTGGAAACGTGTATAGAACTAAGAGGAAATTATGTTCAAAAATAAAATTTTTTTTTTAAAAAAACAGTTTTTTTCCATCTTTTTCTAAGGACTTATTGAACGACAAATGATATTTAATTATTTTGAATGGACAGAAAAAAGCGACTCCAGCGGGAGTTTGATTTATAATTAAGGACAACAATACCAATAAAAAAAAATGACTGTTTATTATTTATAAAAAAAAAATATATTGCAAAATACCATTCTTCAATTTTTTTTTTTAAAAGTTACTTACTCGCAAATAATATAAAATTTCCCATGAGTCTAAAAATTATGTTTTTTTCGATTTTAATTTTCTTAAAAATAAGAAAAGTAATTTAAAAACCAAAAATAATTAAATCTGGAAAAACGGAAGGATGTTCATAATTTTTTTTTTTTAATTTTTTTTTACTTGGAATTTTTATTATATAATTTCTATTCCGTGGAATCCTTTTCAATAGCCTGTTTTTTTTGCACTTATATTTTTGTTTGTTGTGTCCTTGAGTGTTGATAGAATACGTATACTTTTGAGAATAAGAAGTTTCTAAAGTAAAAATGAAGAGAATCTTTTCTATTTGTCTGCAGTAAATGGTATCCTTAGAAATTATTTTGAATGGTTGGACAAAAACGAACTCACATTGAGGGAAGGAGTTTGTCCTTTTGGGTTTCATTCGCTTAATGGAAAATTATTTCTGCAACTAATTTTCGTTGTGCAATTTCTTTAAAAAAAATGCCTTCTCCTCTATAGGGATAATTTAGATAATATCACATTTTTAATGTTTTTTTTAAGAGTATTTTCAACATAAAATAACATAAACATCATAAAAAATTGATATTATACTCGTACAATATAATTTGTCCAATGGTACGAATTTTAGGCTAAATTGGTTAATTTTTAAGAGTTTTTTTCGGTTCGCAAAATCAATTTCTTTTACAATTATCTAAATTTAATTTTCCGAATTTTCCAAATTTTCTGAATTTTCTGAATTTTCTGAATTTTCTGAATTTTTTGAATTTTCTGAATTTTCTGAATTTTCTGAATTTTCTGAATTTTCTGAATTTTCTGAATTTTCTGAATTTTCTGAATTTTCTGAATTTTCTGAATTTTCTGAATTTTCTGAATTTTCTGAATTTTCTGAATTTTCTGAATTTTCTGAATTTTCTGAATTTTCTGAATTTTCTGAATTTTCTGAATTTTCTGAATTTTCTGAATTTTCTGAATTTTCTGAATTTTCTGAATTTTCTGAATTTTCTGAATTTTCTGAATTTTCTGAATTTTCTGAATTTTCTGAATTTTCTGAATTTTCTGAATTTTCTAAATTTTCTGAATTTTCTGAATTTTCTGAATTTTCTGAATTTTCTGAATTTTCTGAATTTTCTGAATTTTCTGAATTTTCTGAATTTTCTGAATTTTCTAAATTTTCTGAATTTTCTGAATTTTCTGAATTTTCTGAATTTTCTGAATTTTCTGAATTTTCTGAATTTTCTGAATTTTCTGAATTTTCTGAATTTTCTGAATTTTCTGAATTTTCTGAATTTTCTGAATTTTCTGAATTTTCTGAATTTTCTGAATTTTCTGAATTTTCTGAATTTTCTGAATTTTCTGAATTTTCTGAATTTTCTGAATTTTCTGAATTTTCTGAATTTTCTGAATTTTCTGAATTTTCTGAATTTTCTGAATTTTCTGAATTTTCTGAATTTTCTGAATTTTCTGAATTTTCTGAATTTTCTGAATTTTCTGAATTTTCTGAATTTTCTGAATTTTCTGAATTTTCTGAATTTTCTGAATTTTCTGAATTTTCTGAATTTTCTGAATTTTCTGAATTTTCTGAATTTTCTGAATTTTCTGAATTTTCTGAATTTTCATAATTTTCATAATTTTCATAATTTTCATAATTTTCATAATTTTCATAATTTTCATAATTTTCATAATTTTCATAATTTTCATAATTTGCAGAATTTTCATAATTTTCATAATTTTCATAATTTTCATAATTTTCATAATTTTCATAATTTTTATAATTTTCAGAATTTTTAAAATTGCTAAAATTTTGAAGATCTGAAAATTTTTGGAAAATTTTGACTTTTTGGAATATTTGTACTTTCAAATATTTAGCGTTTTTCGGAATTTTTAAGCTTTTTTGTATAATTTTCGAAAAATAATATTGAATTTCAGAAATTTTAATATATGAATTTTTTTTGTTTGAAGTTGAGAATTTCTGAATTTTTTTCAAAAGATTTTTCATTCTTTTTTAATTTCAATATTCCTTTTTTTATGAAAGGAAAAATTCCTTTTTTCTTATTTTCAAGGTCAATGTAGCTATAATATCTATATAAAAAAATGTAAAATTATAAGATACAAATAAGATTGTGGATCATAGTTAATTTTGGTCAGTTAAAATTGTTACGAAGGGTAAGTTTCTGTGAACGTACGTATTTAGCTCTAATTTTACGGTAGTTGAATGCATCTAATATCATTGAAGCTAGAAAAGGGCATGAAAAATTATTCGATGAATCAGTCACAATTTTTAACACTTTTACTACTCGTAATCAAATCTGAAGTTGAAACTAAAATTCGAAAAGCAAACTGCAACTTTGATTTTCCAGACCACCAACAGAGTTAAGATATTAACTAAATTCATACACTACCGGTCTCTGATTGCTATATGGGCGCTCTTCGGCTACAATTTTAATTGATTCTTTATAATTTCGACAATGATTGATTGGTGACGACCCCATACAGAGCCGGATCGCAACTGGAGTCAGTGCTCAGCTGGTCATACACTGGTGTGAAACTTCACAGACCAGCCAGCTCTACCTTCAATTGTTGGGCTTGGCTGACTGACCAACTATGTGGTACCTCGGACAATTCCAAGTTATGCTGTTTGGTGTATTTTCTAATGCAGTCAAAATCCAACAAACTCAGATACATTTCCTAAGCTAATTATGATTTAAACCTAATCTAAGAGCATAGAACTAATTGCAGTGATTGTACTGTGAATCTGTGGAAATTATATATAGTCAACAGACAGTTTAATTTTGCACCATCAAGACTGTGTGTTTTTATTTTTTCTCCATTTTTTCGTTCACTTTTTTTATATAATAAACTTTTCTTATTATATAAAAAAGTGAACGAAAAAATGGAGAAAAAAAGTGTAGTGCAACTACACTGATTTCATATATTTTTATTACAAATGAAAATTACAGTTTCTTTTCTATCTTTTTAGATTTTATTAACCAATATCGAAATGAAATGGCTTCCAAATCTACTATCTACGTTCAATTATGATTTTTTCTCGCAATTAATTAAAATCCAATTTCAACAAAAGTCAATAATTTAATTACTTCTGACTTCTGACTTACAGTTGTGTTAGAAAAAACGCGTAAGCTCTTCGTTATAATTTTCTTAAGTGTTCGTTCTTCATTTTTTGGAAGAAATTCTTCAAATTAAAAAAATATTATTGCAATACATTTACTTTCCATTTTGGAAATTCGATCTACTTTTGTGGGTATTATTGATGATTACTTCATGAAGGAGTACACTTACATAATCGAATGTAATTTCAGTTATCGAAAAAATTATTTTTGTGCTTTATCAAAGCGAAAATAGCAGAAAAGGTCACGAGGTTTTTGGAATAAACCCAAAAAGACAAACTTGTACCCAAAAATTATGAAATTTTTTCAAAAATCTATAAAATACATGGAAATCAAAATTAATTATTTTTTACTTTTACTAATCTTTAAATAGAGCAGTTCTTTCTAGGGTAAGTTTACATGGTACTTGAGGACTGAGTCTTTTTTTGGAATTTTGGAAATTTTTTCGAAAATAAATTTTTACAGAATTTAACAATTTTACGAATTTTGGCAATTTTGATAATTTTGAGAATTTTGAGTTTTGATAATTTTGAGTTTTGAGAATTTTGAGTTTTGATAATTTTCAGAATTTTTAGAATTTTTAAAAATTTTAAGTTTTGAGAATTTCGAAAATTTTGCCAATTTTGATAATTTTAAGTTTTTATAATTTTGACAATTTTGATAATTTTGATAATTTTGAGAATTGTGAGAATTTTGACCATTTTGGATTTTAAGAATTTTCAGTTTTGATAATTTTGTGAATTTTGAGTATTCCTAATTTTGAAAATTTGAAGATATTTTGAGTTTTGAGAATTTTTATAATTTGGTGAACTTTTGAGTATTGAGAATTTTTTGAATTTTTTAAAAAGTTTGGGAATGTTGAGAATTTTGAGTTTGAAATTTTTGTGAATTTGGACAATTTTGAGAATTTTAAGAACTTTGAGTTTTGAGAGTTTGGAGTTTTCAGAATTTTAAATTTGTCTAGAAGCTTTTACGTGCAAAATTTGATATGAAAAAAAAAACAAAGAAAAAATTAAAATAAAATCCAAAAAAAAGTTATTTTCTTAATTTTTGGTAAGATTTCGTCGTATTTAAGCTATTATTTCGATAGTAAATTTTTGGGCTTTTAATTATGTCATCGTTTTTATTTTTAATATTAGAAACGTTGCTATTACCGTTCGGAATATGAATTATTTGCTTCATTTTAAATTAATTGTATTACTAATTGGATAAAAAATAAGAAAAAAGTCTGTTTATGATTTAAAAAATGTTTATCGTTAATATACACAACATAAATATATATAATATTTTTGAATATAAATTAATATATTTTCTCTTAATTCGGAAAGCCTACGTTAAAAAAATACCCATTAAAATAATTTTCGTATAAACAAAATATTCTATCTCAGACACAATTTACTTTCAATTTTATTAAAAGGGGTTCCATGCAAAAATTGCAATGTTGTTTTTCCTTAGATAATTTTCGAAAATAACTTTTATAATAATCAAGTGTGAATATGTATAAACAATAATAAAATGCAAGTAAAATCAGCAAACATCCTTCGTATCCTTCATAGAGTTACCATATATGTCTGACTAGAACTAGGGGTGAGTTTAAACGCAATAAAATTATGCAAGAATAATTTTTCAAGTGATGTGGGTGGTAATACATACTCACTTGTATAACTGAATCTTAGAAATAGAAAATAGGAAAATATCAAATGGAAAATAAAAATATTTTAATTAATGAAAAAGAAAAACGAATCAAACTGGAAGGCAAAAAGACAGGAAAGAAAATGAATGCATCTAAAAAGATTTTTTTTCCAGTTTCTGTTGATAGAATGCGAATTGCCATCATCCTATAGCAATTGTGCACGGGTTAGGAGACTATTACCGGGTCTCAAAACCAAATCAAAAATTGTGTATTGCTTGTGACATACTCTTTAGGCATAGAAGAGTCTATACCGCATTTTAGATACAATTGCAAACGGACGTTTTTTTTCCATCCGAAGGATAAGATCAGGGTTGAATGTGAATTATCATCACCCCTACTATAAAGTAAAAGCGAGAGTGTGTACCTTTTAGCATCCGGCACACGACCGACTGTCGGGTTTGTTGTTTTGTTCATTGAATCGTCAAAAAGCTCGGGTGACAAATGCTACGAATACGCAAAGGGCTCGAATTCGTACCTCGCTTTGTTGTGTCTATGAGTATACCCCAATCTCATCCTCAGCATTTCCGATATCATCATAACGATTTCTAAATCAATAGATGTTAGGAGGTAGCAACTAGGCTATAGCCTAGGTACACAGTGTATTATTCTGATCCTGGTGGTGTGTTGACATATCGGGAGAAGGAACAGGAGAGGAGAACCTGAATGCACAAATTGCGGATGCTGCGGCTTTTAAAGGATTTATACTTGTCGAAATCTATCTATGACATGTAAGGACTAGGCCAAGAAATGCTTAAGAAGCATAGCAATTGTAACGGTGACACTTCGAAAATCACACGAAATTGATTGCACACATTAAAATCAAAAATCCTCGATTATGTACATTTTCTTGACAAAATGAAGGGTTCTTAGACGCTGGCTTCTTATTCTTGCTAATAAAATTCATTCAGCAAAAATTATACCTTTCACCCTCTTACGATAATCATATGAGCTGTCCTTATAAATGATGTTTGCCATAAAGGAAGAATTATTTTTTTATAAGACAAATTTTCATAGATAGTTTCACATGCACATGTGTAACTACTATTCAGGCATACTTGGACGTCGTCAACGTCTTATGGTAGCACGTGTTCATAGGATGTCATCGAAATTCATTCGAATCCTGGTTGATTTTTATAATTTTCTTATGCTCGTTCATATAAATCTCTCAATTTAGATTTCATCCCTCTTCACCGACATTTCTGTTACTAGCATTCCCCTTACTACGATTAAAATTTTAATGCTGACTAAACGAATGCATTCATTTTGGACAATAGGGATATGGTAGGCCTTAGTTAAGTTTTCGAAATAGCCTTTCCCGTTTTTGGATTTGCCATGCCTAAGCTCACATGAAAATGGGGAGTACTTTCATAAATCCATAAGGATATATGGACTAGCAAAGCAAAGCAACCATGCAAACGGTATACAATGAACAGTTTAGACAACTCAATATATTTTGTTTGCTAAAAAGTTGCATAAAAAGGGGTGGTCGCGTTTCATGGATATTTGTAAAGGGGATGGTGTATAATCAATATTTGAAAGTACACACATTTTAAGGTAAGCGTTGATGTTTTATTGAACAACAAGTTCACGAGTGAAGATAGTCGATTTGTATATAGAAAGAATAAAATTTATAAATCCAAACTTTTAATATCCAAATATTGTTGTAGAAGTTTGTTGAGTCCTTTTCAGAGATTCTTTGTGGTTAATTTGCTTGGTTTTTCCATACTCTAAAAAATCTACTCTGAACTCAACCCCTTCTGCAAATGAATACTTTTAACTTTTGATTCTTTCCCTTTTTTTATTTTAATTTGCTACTAAATATTCCTTTTAGTTAACCTTTTGCAAAATCATTTTTTATATCCTTAGTTCAGTAGTATTTATACTGCTGACTAAGTTGACCAGAATAAAATAAGAAGTAAACAATGAACAGAAAAAGTGTACAAAGATTTTCCAGACTGTAATTTTCTTCAATGCAGGCAAAGAAAAAAGTACAGAAATCTGCAGTTTCGAAACGTACTAACCAGAATATTCTGCAGCATACGTGCAAAAGTTATTCGGTAAAAAAAAACAAAAACAAAAAGAAAGTTCCATAGCAACGGTGACAAAGACTTTGAATGAGGATAAAATATCATTGAATAGGGATGAAAAAGGATGAAGAAAAACAAAAAATGTAAAGGAAAGTAATAGAAGGAAAAAAAAATGAAAGAGGAAAAATTAAAAATTAAAAACAAAACAAAAATAAAAATAGCAAACAATGAATTACAGGCTGCCTTTTTAGGATTTGGCGTTCAAAGTGCGTAACTTTAGAAACTTTGCAAAGTACAAAATCATTGATATGCAGAGCATTGTCGAGAAGAAATTAAATTTGGAATGATAAATGCAGACAGCCACCCTAAAACTATTCATCTAATAGCTAGCCGAACCTCATCCCCAAAATGAGAGAAAAAATACACTAGGTCTAACAAAATCGGTCTATTGCTGCCTTCGATGCTATCCATTTTTTAAACCGCTGATACTCAAACAAATTCAGTTTCAGACCACCAACCTACTCACCCTTAAACTGAGAGAGCAGAACTTTATCTTTTCTTTCATTCTTTTTGCATCTCTCAATGCAAACGTTTTCTCTAATGTATAATGTATGCTAGAATTTCGCATTCCTTAGGGATGTTAGCCCTCTGGAGCAGCAAGAACTTAATGCAATAGGCTATGAATATCGTTCATTTTATAATAAATCCCACCAACCCCACCATCAATCCTACCAATCCTACCAACCCCACCACCAATTGTTACCATGAGACTAGGGTGCCATTGTATTATCGCTTGCAATACTATACACACTGCACAGTTGGTGACTTTGTAACGTTAGTGATTTTCTCATACCACATTTATTGTGGCCCCTATTTTTCTGGTCCATTATAAACCCCAACCTGGTCGTATACGACAACAACTCAACACTTAAAACGAACGCCATTTACCTATAATTTAACTCTTCTCTAAACAAAACAAAAAAAAAAAATAATGCAGTAAAAAATACAAGAAAAATTGGTCCTTCAAATCTCATCTCATAACATAAAATAAGAAAATTTTATTCTTTTTGAGCAAAAAAAAAAAAAAAATAAAAATAAAAAAATTTAAATATTATAATTATAATTACTATATTTAAATAAAAATAAATTAGAAATTTAGAAAAAATCATTACCATTTCTTTCAAAAAAAAAAAAAAAACACTGCATATCTTGTCCTTATTTTCTATTTTAATAATTTAAAATTTCCTAAAAGTATTTTCTTTGTTTTTTTTTTAAATATATATAATTGTGATCCACCTACCCGTATCTACCTAAGTGACATCAATCCAACTGTAGAATACGCTTCTGGATATATAATATCCCCAAATATAAATTTGTTCCAACCACAGAATGCTTTGGTAAATATTTATTCATCCTTATTGCATTCGAAGGGCGACGGATTTAGTCTTTAAATATTTGCGAATAATTAAAAGCTGATCCTTTCGAATAGAATCAGTCCACCAATATTAACCGAAGTATATCTCCTTCGTCGTTAAATTGAAATCAATCGTTTTTGTAGCAGTGCATATTTCTGCAGATAAATAAAAGGTTGAACTCTTTTAAAAGACTTACGAAGCTATCCTTTTTCACATCCCTTTATCCTTCATAGGAAAAATATAATATAAACTTTCAATTATAGCCATCCTACTCATATTGTTGAGTATATCTTTTATTATTATTTTTTTTTGTCTTTCTCTTATTGACTCAACACAATCTGCTAGATCAAATATTAGTTAGTTTCGAAGGGACACCAAAACCAGAAAAATCTCAGAAATCTAATCAATTTTCTGTTTACTATTATTTTCACATTGCTTTAATTACTCTTCAATACGAACCGGCATGTAACTTTTTATTTTCTTTTACAATTAGTCAATCATTACCAATATACGATTTTATATCGTAATGGATGCAACAATATTGATAAATTCCTGTTTCCTACACATCTCATAGGGTAATCAATTTCATCCCCATTGTCTTATGTTATTCTATAAAGGCTTAACCAATGACCCTATGTGTCTATGGATTTTGATTGAGAACCTTTGCATACAAATCATCGACAATATAACAATTGATTTTAATAAGGAACAGTATTGGAAAAGTTACAAAAAGGACTACTTGTAGAAAAGCCAATACATACAATAAAAAAAATAGAATTACTGTAAAATAATGCAAGGCTGGTTACTGTTGGAAATTTCTCCGACTATGGGGAGCACTGATTAAACTCTTGGCCTCTACTCAATGATGATAACTCTTTGCGTCAACATACTTTCGGTACTGTGGACACTTACAAGGATACGTTATAGTATCAACACTTCAAGATGGTGAATATGATTCCATTGATTATCATCCATCAGTTATGATTACATCGAAATCGGAGGGTCTTTGGTTATTGTTTGCTGCATTATGTGTGAACTTACTGTCATCTAAATCCTTAGACATTCATTAGTTTCGTATTCTTTATAAATTTATAATAGAAGAAAAAATAAAAAATATTTTTTAAATGGGGTCTAATATAATTTTTCTAGAAGATACTAATAAAGCATTACTACAATTTGTGCTTTTAACTATTTTTTATAATATACTTTCTAATATTCGCAATTAAATAATATATGGCTTCTTGCAGGACTAGATATTTTGTGGTAATTTTTAATGATTTTTTAAGTAGCCTCAACTTAATTTAAAGTTTAAAGATTAACCGAGTCAAGGCGATTTTTAAGTAGCCCCAAAGGAAAAAGGATAAAAAAAACAGAATATTAAAGACTAATTGATACAACAAAATCTTGTGGCTTGTGGCGCCGTTTTATTGATACCATACATGGTCTAGATCACTTTTCGAGGATAAAAAAGCTTCTCCATAGTAACTTGTGGGTTTTTTAAAGCCATATATAAATTTTTATCTTCTCATATGTACATATACACAGTTTTACGAAAATATCCAATTCGATTGGAGTTTTGTAGGTATTATTGATGATTACTTCATGAAGGAGTACTCTTACATAATCGAATGTAATTTGAAGTTTCGAAAGTGCCAGTTATCGAAAATATTATTTTTGTGTTTTATCAAAGTGAAAATAGCAGAAAATGTCACGAGGTTTTTGGAATAGACGCAAAAAGACAAACTTGTGCCCAAAAATTATGATAATTTTTCGAAAATCTATAAAATACATGGAAATCAAAATTAATTATTTTTTACTTTTACTTATTTTTAAATAGAGCACTTCAAATTATGCCTGCTCTTTCCGGAGTAAGTTTGCCTGATACTTAAGGACTGAATTCCTTAGACCTCTATAGAATCCAGAGAATGGTTGTTTCATATATATACTTTCGAAAGTTTGGTTACACTTCACGTACCATTCGAAGGTACAGGAAAAAAAACAAAAGACTTTGCCATAACCTAGAAAAATAAATTTTATCAATTTTGTTATCGAAATCGCACCAAGCCTTTTGAGGATACTGAACTAAATTGACTTAAGGGCAGATATTATTTTTCATCATATTTTTAAAAACTGATTTTTAATTTGCATTTTCATATTCAATATTACAAAGTATATAGCTTTTTTTTTGCTCACTGTATATAAATTGTTAACTATCCAAAGCGGACTCTTCCTGTTGGTCCAGAAACCAATAAGGTACTAAAATTCAGACTATACAACAAATCGCTTAAAATCAAACATAGAATTCGAAACTATTTTTGAATTTTTTTAGAATATCGAGAATTTTGAGAATTTTCAGAATTTAAAAAATTTTGCAAATTTTAGTAATTTTAACAATTTTGGGAATTTTGAGAATTTTGAGAATTTTGAGAATTTAGAAAATTTGGAGAATTTCAAGAATTTGGAGAATTTGGAGAATTTGGAGAATTTGGAGAAATTGGAGAATTTGGAGAAATTGGAGAATTTGGAGAATTTGGAGAATTTGGAGAATTTGGAGAATTTGGAGAATTTGGAGAATTTGGAGAATTTGGAGAATTTGGAGAATTTGGAGAATTTGGAGAATTTTGAGAGTTTTGAGAATTTTGAGAAATTTAAGAATGGAAATTTCGAGAATTTTGATAAATTTGAGAATTTGGAGAATTTAGAGTATTTTAAGAATTTAGAGTTTTGAGAATTTTGATACTTTTGATAATTTTGATCATCTTGAGAATTTTGAGTTTTGAGAATTTTAAGAATTTTGAGTTTTAATAATTTTGATAATATTGCGAATTTAGAAAAAAATTTTAACTTTTCAGAAAGAAGATTTTTAAACTTTTCAGAATGTACGAATTTTGAGAACGTTAATTTTGAGAATTTTGAAAATTTTGAGTTTTGAGAATTTTGTGAATTTGGACAATTTTGAGAGTTTTAAGAATATTTTTGAGGATTTTGAGTTTTCAAAATTTTAAATTTTTCTAGAAGCTTTTAAGTGAAAAATTTTATAGGAAAAAAAAACCAAAGAAAAAATTTAAATAAAATCCAAACAGAACTTTTTTCTTGAAAATTTTGTAATTGCGATATAAATCCAAAATTGTTCGTATTCTGTGGCTTGCGGTGCCGTTTTATTGATACCACACATGGTCTAGACTCCTTTTTCGAAGATAAAAAGCTTCTTCATAGTATCTTGTGGGTTTTTTAGAGCCTCCAATTGACGCATTCCATGATCAACAGACTTTAATTTTTACATTAATTAAACTTTATAAGTGATAGTGATATACGGCCAAATGCAAAATGCCCCCAAATATACTGTAAGACATAAGTCCAAATGCTTAGCGTGCAGTTAAAGTGATAAATTTGGGTCTTCAACCACATTTTCAGTACCAGAAGACATATTTTCAGTGTATAAGAATTAACAAATCCAAATGACCAAAATCTCCTACTTTTTCTAGAAAAGTTATTAAATTTTAATGTTAGTTTTTTTTTAGAAATAATTAATCAAAATATAAAAATTGCAACCGTTACCTAAATATATATTTACTATTTTACATGATACACAATAGTCAGAATGTGTAATTAAAACCTTGCCAAGGATAAATCTAGACATAAAAATTTTGGGTAAAAGAAATTTTTCGCTGACAAAAGGACGCAGGAAGAAAATATTTTAAACAGTCCGATTTTGGATAAATTAATCTAAACAAAATGTACATAGTGTGCTCTTATTGCTAGAATTCCTGACAATCAATTTCTCTGGAAACTTATACATTTTAATAGTGATTGAAAGTCAGAAATTCCAACACCAGCCATTGTCATAATTCTTTCGCAGCTAGCCTCTTTCTAATATCTCATCAACCCGTCAAAACTGAGATCTTTAATTACCTGTTCTTCATCTTCGTCTTCCTCAAATTTTTCATGTATTCCCAACTATTCAGCATAAAAATATCGATTGGGAATGGATAAAAATTTGAGTTGAAGTTCAATTTCCAACTAACTTATTTAAGATTCATTATTAAAAAATAAAACAGATAATTTTAATCTTACCCTACCTATATGACATTTATTAATTTAATCATTAAAGGAAACAATTCTGCTAAAAAATAAATAACTGCCAAAATTCGAATATAAAATTTCTTACACTTTGCATTAGGCATAGACATTTTCATAATGATTGAAACAATTTTGTTATAAATTTTAATAGTATGAAGTTATAAAAATTAGATCTATGTTAGGACCTTACAATGATTTTCAATATTAGTCATTTAAATTTTATTCTATCTACAAAAATATAAAAAATAGTTTTAGAGAGTTAGTACGAGGGTCATTCAACAAGTACTTAGCCTCACCGCCCGATGGAACTGCTGTCACAAAAGAACATCCATCGTGTAGCACATTCTTTTAGTAGCCTACTGTCAAAGTTTCAGTCGATTCCCTTCATTAGTTTTGTTTTGAGAGTCTTTGAAAGCGAGCGTGTCGGTCGGTTGCACAAAAATGGAAAAAGAACAATATCGTTCGGTGATTAGATTCTTGCTTTTGGAAGGGAAAACGCGCAGCGAAATCAAAGATCGCTTGGATGCTGTGTATGGTGACTCTTCTCCTTCGATGGCGACCGTCAAGAATTGGTTCAACGAGTTTGTTCGTGGCCGCACGTCGGTTTTTGATGAGCCACGCCCAGGTGCCCCGAAAACGGCTGCTATGGAGGAAAACGTTAAAAAAGTCCACGATCTCGTGTTGGCAGACCGTCGATTGAAGGTTCACGAAATAGCTGAGACAGTGGGCATCGCAGTAGGTACGGTGCATCATATTCTACACGAAGAACTGGGCATGAGAAAGCTGTCGGCGCGATGGGTGCCGCGTTTGCTCACACACCGGAAAACAAGCGCAACCGTGAGACCACATCGGCGACGTGTTTGGCGCTGTTTCAGCGTAATCCAGCGGAGTTCTTGCGTCGTTTCGTGACCGTCGACGAAACATGGATTCACTGGTATACACCACAGACCAAGGAACAGTCGAAACAGTGGACTTCACCCGGCGAACGTGCTCCGAAGAAGGCGAAGACTGTTCGATCGGCGGGAAAGGTGATGGCCACCATTTTCTGGGATTCGCAAGGTGTGATCCACATCGATTACCACGAGAAGGGTAAGACCATCACGGGGCGCTACTATGCTGACTTATTGGGCCGATTTGACGTCGAATTGAAGAAAAAGCGGCCCCGCTTTGCGAAGAAAAAAGTGCTGTTCCACCACGACAACGCGCCGGCTTACACCTCCGCCGTCGCCATGGCCAAATTGGTCGAATTGCGTTACGAATTGCTGCCCCATCCACCGTACTCTCCAGATTTGGCCCCCTGTGACTACTTTTTGTTTCCAAACCTGAAAAAATCACTCGCCGGGAATAGATTTGGGTCGAATGAGGAGGTCATCGTCGCCACGGAGGCCTATTTTGCTTCCCTCGAGAAAATGAATTTTTTGGACGGGTTAAAAAATTTAGAGCATCGCTGGGCCAAGTGTATCGAGCTTGAAGGAGATTATGTGGAAAAATAAATTGCCACCTTTCCAAAATTTTCGTTTTTCTTTTGTCGGCTAAGTACTTGTTGAATGACCCTCGTAAAGATTACTTTGACTAAAGATAAATTTAAGTTAAGGTCATTTCTAGTGACCTTACGAGTCCTAAACCGTCACTGACCACAGGGAATCACAACAGTTGGAAATATTTTTAACAATAGTTGGTATATGATTTCTAAGGTCTATAAATTAAAAATTTATTTTCCGTTATTAAAAAATATTAATAAATATTTTCTTACAAACAAGAAACTTTAAGGAGAACTTATCCATGTGGTCTTATTTTGCATTATGCCGCAAGAGTTTAATTTTACTTTTTGGTCTAAAAATAGAACATCTTATAAAGGTAATAATTTTCAAAACAGAATTCCAGAAATTACTATTTATGGCTTGCCTGAAAATGAATATTAAACGAGTAAAGATTGGCCACTCAAGTGGATATTTTGATAAAAGTTAACGCCATGAACTCAACCGTATAGTCTGATAAAAGGTAATATTCTGAAAACGTTAAATCACAACTTTTAGATTACATAAAATTTTAAAAGTAACAATAAACATTTTGTTTTGTTTTTTTTTTTAAATTTTTCCTATTTTAATATTTTCCATTAATTTGCCATATTCTATTTTTTGAATTATGATTAATTGCGAACCGCTCTATACACTTTACTGTTTTTTCAAAGTGAGTACCTCATTTAATATTAATATGTATAAAAACTTATTTAAATCATTTTTATATGATTGGTAATAAATAAAAATTTATTATAAATTAAAATTAATAAAAATTAATGAAAATTTATATATCAAAGTATTATTAGGATTTTAATATGAAATTATTTAAAAAAATATAACCATCTATTAGATGATACCTTTATATTTTTTTTTTCTATTAATTAAAATAGGATAAAAGTTTCCTAAATAAAACTAATACAAACAGGAGGAGAGCACTTGAAACTTACAAAAGTATAAAAAAAATGCTAAGGAATTTCTGAAAATGAGCATCTATAAATCAAACGAAAATTGAGAAAAGTTAAATTATTATTATTAATAATAATAGAAAATAATAATAGGCAACCAAGGATGAAAGTTTTGCTGGTAAATTTCTTATCGAATATGGTATGGACATAAATATGGAGTGTTCAACTGAAGTTTCCCGACGGAACGATTTCGTATATTTTTTTTTTTGAAGTATTATTATATGTACTTGGTATATCTACCGCTAAACTGACCTGACAGTGAAATTTGTGAAGTGCACTGTATGAGCTCTTATAAGCTGCTCTAGTATGACATACAAAATCGGCCAGATACTCGTAAGTTATCCCTCCAAACAATTGTAGTCCGTCTGTGATTAATGTTCTTTTCTCTCAGCTCCTGTACTTGTCGCCACTTACTGTTCAGTGTAGCCTTCTTTTCTTTCTTTTTTTTGGGGACAATCACCCGTGGCCATGGTCATACTTTTTCACAGAGTATGTAAGCTCATAAATCGATCTATTCCCGGCACGCCTCTCCACACTTCGGCAGCAAATGTTTCGCAGACGTGTCTTCCTAGTTTATAACACTCCCAACAACTCAAAAATTCTTACTTTCCCCATACCATCTGTCCGCCTAGTTACTGTTGCTACTCTACAGGGATTCAAGCAATAATTTCCTTCTGAATAACTCATGTAACTAGAAAATGTGTAACATACTGTAATCCCGGCGGACTAAACGCAAATCCTTCAACATGTACCTGCATCATTGGTAGGAAAATTGAAATTACTTCACGATACTACCCACCATAATATGTACTTTATTAGAACTTGTACATCCCTTACCACACAATAACGTTCAATGTTTTACACAATCAAACTTGAAAACATGCAATAACGTTTCATGTATTCCTTCTTCTCATTCCATTTAACAAAATCGCACAATAACAAATTTGAAAATTATCACATTTTTAATTTTTCTTTTCTCTTCAAAGTTGATACACCCGCACATAAATTTCTTCCAACAATTAATATTAATATGAAAGGACATCTTTTATCTATTGTCATTTCCTATTAGAGCAAGGATATCCTCCTTTTTACCATATTTGAAAAGGAAATTTTGCAATTAATTTTGGTATCAATGAACTTGTTTCTGAGAATACATACCATAATAAAAATCATCTACATTGATAGTAATCGGGATAACTGGTATCCTCACCACCAGTCATAAGGATATGGTGTAACTAACCACCAATTCTTAAGGGTGGGGCACTCAATTCTTAAGGTCGCACTTTTTGTTTCAAGAGTGTAGGGCAGGTACGAGTACTTTCCACTCCTAGAACTTCAGTAAGGAACCTTGTAAATTCCAAGCAATTCTAAGATCAGATCACTATGACAATATTAAAAGTGACACGTTATAAGGTCTGGTCTTTATTAGAAAATCTGAGAAAACTCAAACATGGCCACGTGGCTGGCTCGAAGGAATCTCGATCAAAGTCCTGAAAGTGAGAAATTCCTACGTATGTAGTAACTACCGCTGATTCACTTTATTATCATTTCGATCTAAAAAGTCTTTCCGAAAATAGTTGCTCACTTAAGTAATAGGCAGAATTTCGACCTGCTAGGTCAGCTTAATTAAGCTAGGTCAGCTTAGCATGCTTAAAAAAAATAACTAAGCACGTAAACGAATGGCAAAAAATATTCGTAATGTGTGGAGATCCTCAAATACGCAATTTCAATTCCATCGTCATATCAATCCTTTTATATGGATACGAAATATGACTTTGGTCATTGAAAGCCGGACAAACAAAATGCAAAAACTTACCAATAGTTGTCTCCGGCGTACT
The DNA here is from genome assembly GCA_958298945.1 of Atherix ibis. Taxonomy (NCBI): domain Eukaryota; kingdom Metazoa; phylum Arthropoda; class Insecta; order Diptera; family Athericidae; genus Atherix; species Atherix ibis. The sequence continues at coordinate 44,045,206 of OY282610.1, forward strand.
TTAAAAATATGGTAGCCAATAGAACTGACAAACATTGACCTGCATTCTAATTACAATGAAGAATCCAACTTACTATTGTAATAAAGCTAAGCAAATAAGGAAGGACTGGACACATGCCCAGAAAAAATCCTGATGAAGTGGACGTTAAAAAAATTTCATTCTGGAACAGGACCATGCTAACTAAGCGGAATCTCAATTGTTGAAAAGATATGGAACGAAATCAAAACAATAGCAGAAGTGCTTTACAGAGATTTGAAAAAATATGCTTGCTACGAATTGTATATAGTTGAAGATGTCATTTAAATTTTTTTTTAAATTGTGTAAGTTAAATCAACTGTGAAAATTTAATAAATATATATTCATATATTCGCAACTGACATCACTAGTAGGGATCTGGCAGCACTACTAACATATCTAATGATTTTTTTGATGAGTGGTTATTTATATATTTATTTTTCATAAATAACACATAATATATGACATATTTTAAAGTCAAAATATGTTAAATTAGCATTACAACTTTATCATGGACATATTTTTAATCGAATAAGGTTTACAGATTATTGAATTTTATTATCAAAATTCGTGCACTGTAAAAAAAATGTGTTTCACGCACTTCGACTATTTTATAGCCATCATAATCGATCTACTGAGCAGCAAGCAAGTCAAACCATAGTGACAAAATTTCACAGGAATTTTACGCTATTTGACATCAAATCACTAATCCGTATGCGTAGAGAGCGTACAGAGGAAAATATTGCTGCCTTAGCGTCCAGTGTTGGTGAAGACTGCGATTTGTCAATCCGCTGCCGTTCGCAGCAATTGGGATTGTGTTACTCGACTATGTGGAAGATTTTATGAAAAGATATTGCTTTGGAAGCAATATAGTTTGTTCAAAAACTAAAGCCGAACAACCTACCAAAGCGTCGACTTTTCGGTGTGTGAGCCTTAGAACAATTTGAGGAAAAATCCGTTTCTTAACCAAAAAAAGGCATCTATCGTCGAAGATCATTTCTTGTTGAATAGTTATGTGAATAAGCAAAATTAATGAACAATCACAGACAAATGAAAATTGTCCTTGACCCCAGAAAAATTCACTGTTTAGTGCTTGATCGGTCCGTATTTCTTTAAAAATAACGCTAGCCGCAACGATACCGTCAATGTCGCCTGCTATTACTCAATGATTTCAAACTTTTTTTTGCCCAAAATACAAGAACTGTATCTGGTCGATATTTGGTTTCAATAAGATGGCGCAAAATATTACACACCACGTGAATCAATGGACATGCTGTGTGATGAGTTCGGTGAGCAATTTATTTCACGTTTCGGACTGTTGAGATGGGCGCCAAGATCGTGCGATTTGACGCCTCTAGCCTTTTTTTTATGAAGCTATATGAAGTCACTCATCACTTGCAAGACTTGTAAGATAACATTACACGTATTATTAGGGAGATTCTAGGCAAGATGCTCGAAATAAAGTGGTTCAAAATTGAAATATATTAAATAATCTTTAGATAGTAAATGACAAGCATTAATTTTTCGATTCAAATAAAAATTTTATGCATACAATTTTTCTATGTGTTATTTTTTGGAAATTTAAAAACCAAACACTTAAAAAATTACACGTTACGATACATATTACCCCCCCCCCCCCCACAAAAACAACGAATCCTTTCTTACACAAGAAAAAAGAAATATTTAACAAAAGCTGCTGATTTATTAATTCATTTCAGTATAATTTGGACCAATTGGAATGCATAGCTGACCATTCCGAATTGGCATTGGCATGTGTACACCTTTCTTCTTATTAAATGATCAAGAAAATTTATGATGAAAGGAACAAAATTGTGCACTACTTATAACCGTGAATTAAATAAAATTCCACATTCTCTACTAAATTGCACATGTCCCCCATATATGAATCGATTTGCAACGTTTGCATTCCGATCGAATATAATTACATGCACTTAGAACTCTATAAGATGAATGGGGTAATAAAATGCGTTAATATTAATTTAGTAAACGTTGAATGATGACGGTGACCAAATATCTGAGACTATAGTTGGTATTCAATGGTGCGAATGAAGGAAGTTAAAAGTCATAAAATCATTCAAACATACACGATCTCGTGTATGTGTGCTCGCAAGAAGAAATTAAGCAGATACAAGAAACCTTTTGCCACCTTGATGGCCACAAATGTTGGCAATCCCATTAACTATGATTTATTATAAACACTTACTAGTCATTAGTAGATCGTGTTTAATAATAAATACGATTAACAATGGCTAACGTGTCCACAAATTGTAATTATTACTGCCCAGTCAGGCTGACTGCAAAAATGCGATTCCCCAAGTTGCACATTTCAAATGATTCGAGAGAAGAAAAAAAAAATAAGTTAAATATGGGAAAAAATCAAAAGTGGATTTGATTAAAAGCACGTTTTTAAAAGTGGTCGCCCTTCAAAACGATTCCTTTTGTACCGTCATCTGCCTCCTCCTTCGTAATAGTTTATATTTATTGAGAATTTTTTTTTTTTTTTTTAAGAGGTAAGAAAAACTGATTTTGTCACGTCCGCATCCGGGATCAAATCCATAAAAATTACACAAATTTTACAAAACTTTATATTTGCTTAATCACGAATGCAATTTTTCACTATTAATGATATTTTAGTATTTTCCAATTGAATTTTTATCTTTCAACACAATTAGTTAATCGTTTTTAGAGGTGCACATATACAACAAAATAATTTGAATTATTATATTTTTCTTATAGAAAATTTCTACACGAAAAAGGCATTACACGGAAATATTATACGACTTATGACTTATGGAGGAAAAAAATTAAATGCAATTTAAATAATTAAAAATTAGAAGAAGGAAAAAACTGTTCAAAATCATTGAAATTCCAATGAGTACTAATCAGCCTTTTACAAAAAGGTTGCCTCAATCCCAATTTGCAAATAAATATTCTTAAACAAAAAAAAAATTTAATTAAAAGAAAAAAAAGCTCAATTTTTCAACAGAAAAAACTATTTGTTAAGACCCCTACAAGCACAATAGTTTAAGCAAAAGTCTTACTTAATTTCAATATATGACAGAGATTTTCTCCTTTTTTACCATATTTGAAATGGAAATTTTACAATTAATTTTGGTATCAATGAAATTGTTTCTGAGAATATATACCATAATAAAAATTAAACTTAAATTCAGTTAGAAAATGCAAAATTTAAGAATTAATTTTTTTTCTTCAACAGACCATTTTTCACCGCATCATAATAATTCTAGAAGTAAGCTAAATCAGCCGATCATAGTCCAAAAATAACTTTGCTCAGTATTAGCGCCATCTGTGACAATTAAGCAAATACTCTAGCTCCATCTATTCAGAGGCAGATTGATGTTTTTGAAAATAAAATTCTACGAGTATATTACCGTTTTCATACATCTTTCATTTAATTTCAAGACTCAATGATATTTTTATAATTCAATTAAATATTTGTTAAGACCCCTACAAGTAGTTTAAGCAAAAGTCTTACTTAATTTCAAGATATGACAGAGATTTCTTGATTTGAATCCTTAACCGTTTTTTTTTTGTTCAATTTATTATTGTATATGTTTTGATAAAATATTTAAAATATAAAAAAAAACAAATAAAGGGAATGTCCTTTATTTAAAAAATCAGATTTATATCCTTGACAATAATAATTTTTAATTTATTTTAATTTTATTACAAATTTACAATAATTTACAATAAATATTCTTATTATGGACACTTAACTATATCAAGGATTTTTGTTAATTAGTGCTAAATTGGATAATTTTAATTTGACCAAGTACACTTACAAACTGATAGTCATAAAATCCATTTGCCAAATAGAAATAGAATTATTATTAAATGTTAAAAAGGATTTTGTTTAAAAAGAGATACTTTATTTTTTTTTATCAGTTTACTTAAATAGTTATAATATCTAGAAAGAGACCTTACAAAATCAAATAGGCTGAGGAAAATTCCTTATTAGATATCGATTAATAGCAATTAAAAAACTGTAGGACCATATGGAATATTTGCATTTGACAACTGCTCAGACCTCAATGAATACATACCGAATCTCATCTACCGAATCTCATCCAATCTGCACTTCTCTATTATGGTCCAAGACTCCTTGAAATTACACTAAATTTAAACAAACTTACAAAAAATTTAATATAAATATTTAAAATTGGATCTTTTAAAGGATCAAGTTTTCAAAAACAATTTAAATTTTGTATGCTATTTAATAGTGATCAAATTATAATAGCATAAATAATAATGGCTTAAATTATAATAAAGATTTTGTGGTGTTTTTTTGTTGTTGTTGTTATTCTTATAAGAAATAGTTTCTCGTCAAAAAAAAACTCCTTAAATCGAAGTTCAATTATTTTTGCAGCAAAAAAATAAAACCAATAATTTTGTAACATTTTATATGTATTTTGAAAGTGTATATTTTTTCAAGAAAAATTCTTAAAATTATAAAGCAAAACGATTTTTTAAAATGATTCGTTTATTGTAGTCTTAAATGTGTGCTGCCCCAGAATCGCTAAAGCTATCTAACTTATTGAGCCATTTTATCATCCCGCTTAGGTTTATATTTGAAAATATAAAATTTACTTTAACAATGAAAAGCCACCCTTAATATACAAATATTCTCACTTAATTCTGATAGTCAAAATTTATACGTGCATACATAATACGATTGTTTCTAAATTATCTAAACTATCATCCCCTAATCAAAGCATTAAAATTTTAAATATTTTCTTCGAGATCTCATAAAACGTCATTTATTTATTTTTTTTTTCAATTTTTTTCTCTCCATTTTCCTATAAATTGAAAAAAGAAAACTCATAAAATTCACAATAAAATTGAATTTTTCAATTTGATGTTTTTTTCGCAACGGAGGGGGTGAAGAGTAAGGGGGTAAGGTGAAAAGAAAAACCCTCAATTTTTGTGAGCAGATGTTAAAATGGTAAAAAATCTTTAAGTGTGCATATTTCACGCATTTTCTTATTAATAATAAATGCAATTTTTATAAAGAAAGTTTCTACTTCTTTTTTCTCTTTTTTTTCTTTGTTAATAGTTCAAATACATACTCTGTCCTTCATTTCTATACAAAATATAAGAAAAAACCAAAATATCCTTAGTCAAAAATGCACCGGATTTTTTTTTCTCTCCAAAATAATTTAACTTACAAAAATACATAACAGACGCGTAGATACCTTCAGATAACAGCATCCTTCAATGTTCCAAACATCTTGCAATCTAAGAGTATCGTGCAACCTTACAACATTACAGAGCATTGTTCGAGTATTTAAATTTTCATAAAGCAATAACCATGAAAAATGCTATAAAATTCGTATACATAAAATGATAAAAAAAAATATTTTATCTCAATTCTCTGTTCAATGTGGTAAATGATTATTAGTTGACATCGCATATATGCGTCACATGAAATGAAATCAAAATACCAACTTGAATCCTTTCTGAACGTAAAGGGCATTATGAAAAGAATGAATTTGATGTGAAGTACTCGTAGTATAAAAAAATTGCTTGGTAAAAAATTACCGATTCCACACATAAATTCTTCTACTCTATAGTTGAGAAGGGAGGGAAAAATGAAAAAGGGGCAGCATAAAAACTCATTTGAAGGGATAATATCTGTGCATCAATCATCTCTGACATTACGCATAAATATTTAGTTGGCTTTTCTTCGGCTTCTTCTATTTATCAGTTTTCCTTTTTTTGTTAAGAAAATGCATTGACAATTTCCTTATACACACACTTATATCCTTCACACCAGCAACAACACCCCCCCACCTACCTTCTCTACCACCGAATATATAACATTTCATTTTCTATATCCTTTTTTAGCTCCCTTCCTTCACTGTTTAAAAAGTATATATTATCCTGCCGTGTATCCCATTTTTGGTTTACAAAAAAAAAAAAAAAACAGGACGAATACCTCCAGTATCCTTAATATATTATTTTAAAATATGCTCTCTTATATCCATACACACGTCTTTTATGCTTCATTTATTTCATTTTTTTTTGCCGTATTATATTACGTACATTTTTCAGGATATACTTTAAGGACATGTTACTTACATGTAAATATACGAGGTCTGTTCAAAAAGTATCTCGAATTTTGAATTTTCGCGGGTTACTTCTGCCAACAATTTCGGCCATTTTGATTGTTCAGTTAATTTTTGACAGCTGCGCTTGTTTTGGCTCGTCTTCGATTTTTGACCATTTTCGACCAAAAACAGCATCGCATTAACATTGCTAAGGAGCTGTTGGACTCTGCCCACGACGACCCATATTTGCTCCAGAGGGTCATAACTGGTGACGAATCATGGGCTTATGGTTATGACGTGGAAACCAAAGCTCGCCAAGTTCGGTCGAATGTGAAGGTTTTAATTACAGTTTTCTTCGATTGCAGGTGCGTTGTGCATCATGAGTTCTTGCCACAGGGTAGAACGGTTAATAAGGAATATAACCTGTAAGTTATGCGCATGAAGCAATCCGCCAGAAACGCCCGGATTTGTGGAAGAACAAAAATTGGCTTTTGCAATATGATAACGCCGCTGCTCACGCATCGTTGCTTGTGCTCGAATTTTTAGCCAAAAACAGCACACTAATAATACCGCAACCACCGTATTCTTCAGATCTGGCCCCCTGTGACTTTTTCTTGTTACCGAAATAGATTCTTTGATCCATTTTTTGGAATGTGCAAAAATCGAAGATGAGCCAAAACACGTGTAAGCAAAGCAGCTGTCAAAAATTAACTGAACATTCAAAATGGCCGAACTTGTCGGCATAAGTGAGAGCCAACATAACGCCACAAAAAATCTAAAATCGAATAAACGTAATCCGCGGATATTTAAAATTCGCAATACTTTTTGAACAGACCTCGTATAAATATACAAAACTAATAGCAGTTAGGCACTATTTCGATTCACTTTGATATTGGTTGTTAAACTTATTATTTGCTTGAGGTTAATTTTTTCCTCAGCGTTCACACCATAAAAGTAATGAAAAACTTATTTTCCATATATTTTTAAATTTAAAATGCAAATACAATTTTTATGAAGGATTGAATTTTATTTCTTAATTTAAGACAGCATTTATTAAAATTCGATTTGACGAAAAATTAATTGTTCACGAAAATCGTGAAAGGAGCATTAAAAAAAAACCAATTGATATGAAATTTTTTTTTAATAGCGTAAGTATTTTTATTATATTTTTTATAATGCTAGCATATTTTTGCTATCTTCTAAGCGTACAACTAAAAAAATGATCTTTAGTTTTACTAACTCCAATCACGAATAGTTAAGCGTCAACTACGATTTTCCGAACGAAATGTTTTCTATAACAAAAAAAAAAATACTTTTCATAGAGGGTTGAAACAATCAATAAAGGTGAATGTAAATAGTTATCATGTAACTAAATTATATAAATTTGTGTAACAGACTAATAAATTAAATAATATGACAGAACGTAATTCTGTCATAAAATCTGTACTTGTACTAGGTGATCATAAAATATTCAACGTTGGTGAGACCATACATAGTTCAAATGCAGATGCACTCAGTAAAATCAGGTGTAGTACAAACTCTTACAGACACGCAATTGTAAACATAATTAATTAAAATGTTTTCAAAAAAGGATCCAAAGTGAAGTAAATATTTTGTGTGATGGAGTTGGATTGGTAATATTACAATTACGGTCATGTGGTCGTAACAGTGGTTGGGATTCGGTCGACTGTTTTTGCCAAAACTGGGAATTTAAGCATAAATTGTGTATTTAAAGTGGGAGTATTTCATCGGGAAAATAATAGTGGGCAGTTTCAGATTCCTTTTCTACGAAATTTTTAAACAGAATCCCTCATCATCCACTGACGAATCTCAGAACCAAACTACTTTATTTATAGTTTCAATAAATTCCTCCTTTTAAAATAACAGAAATAAATTCCAAAATAAACTTTACTCAAAAATCCGTTCATGATCGGCGTGATTAGCGGAACTCAAAAATTCAGGCCATGTGTTCTCATCACTTATGCAATTTCCGATGAACAAGCCTAAAATAATTGCTATTTAATTAATAAAATAGAAAATTCATCGATAAACTCGTGATTGACTCTTTTTAAAGGTGATTTTGATTGGGTTCAAAGGCGTACATCGCTCATCAAAATTTTCTGAATCATACGAAAATGTATTTTTCCAAGGCCTTCAAAATCAGACAAAACTAATTACGATATTTTGTCCTTCGCAAATTCAATCATGAATTGAAGTATTTCATCTAAGAGCCACATACAACAATGCAACATATCTCAAAGACTAACATATATATTTTATACATTTCTGTAGTTATGGATAAGGAAACAATGCAACACTGAAGAATTATGTAAGATGGTATCCTGAAAATTCAGTAAATCCAATTTAAAGAATTTTTCCATATTTTCCGTTTGAATTTAGAACGATAACTACGACCTTAAAAATTTAATTTTATTATGGACTTAATAGAAAAACCAAATTATTTCTGATATTAAAATTATAATCTTTCCATTTCGAAATGATTTTTATAGTAAGTTTAATACCGATTGAATTGTGCTGTGAGAATTTTTATTTATTGTAAAATAAAAAACTTTTTTTTTTAAATTTTAGTTTTTGTAAAAAAAAAGTTTTTTTGTATTTTTACTTATTGGAAATCAGATTAGAAAAGAAAACACCTCCAAAGGTGATCAATCATATAGGAAAGTGTTTTATTTTTGTAAAGGTCATATTATTTTCAAAAAATCGCTAGTCCCTCTTAGATGTTTAGTAGAAATTTTATCCTCGTTGGGGTAACTACGCGACCCTATAAAAAGTGATAAGTGAAGTTGTGTGCCATCAAATTTCGTAAAAAAGATTGACTTACAACAAGCCTATGGGGAACAACAGCACATATTTTTCGGTGGCATAATACCTCTTTGGAGGGCAAAGAAGCAGTGGAAGACAAACCTGCAATTGATGAAAGTTTGGAAGGAGTGACGAGGCTTTGATGAGGTTAAACCCTTGACAGTCTCATAAAACGCATTCTTTAAGTCAGATTGGACATTGCAGAAACTTGGGTACACCATCTCCTCTCACTCAACCATCTCCATCAATGAGTTTATGGAGGAAAAAGGAGTTTCTGTGATTTTCCATCTCCCCTATTCATCTGATCTTAGTTCGTGTCACTTTTTTTTTGTTCCGCAAGATCAAAAACAGCTTCTGTTTGTTATTGGTACTGTTAATAACATTCATAAAAGTATAACCGAGAAGATGAAGGCCTTCCAGCACTGCTCCAAAGCCACCGATGTAAGGCTGCACAAAACCCACTATTTTAAAGGAGATACGTTGATGTGTATACAAAATTACTCCAGAAATTACAGTTTTGCAACTCCTTAAATGGTCTTTTTGCTTAAATGATCATTTCAGTTCTTAACCTATCTGCTCAAATGTTCCTGTTTTTTTTATAAGTTGATCTATGAGGTCAATAATGATTCTGTTTTTTTTCTTAGTTGATTTATGGAAGCTCATAATATATTGCTTAATATAAAGGATCATAGCCATTATAAATGCCTGAGCAAATATTTAATATAAAAAAGCTAAGCAGCGCATATGTAAATATACTCAAATGATTTACTCGAGTACTCAATTTATCTTTTAGCTTCTGAAGCAAGGAAGAATCTGCTCGAATGTTTAACTCATTTGCTCAAATGTTCTGTTTTCCTATTAGTTGGTATATTAGAAATATAAACAAAACTAACTAAATCTATGAATGTCCTCAAACGATTTGCTAGAGTGCTCAATTTACCTTTTAGCTTCTGGAGCAAGGAAGAATCTGCTCAAATGTTTAACTCATTTGCTCAAATGGTTCTGTCTTGGTATATTAGGAATATAAACAAAACTAACTGAATCTATGAATATCCTCAAACGATTTGCTAGAGTGCTCAATTTACCTTTTAGCTTTTGGAGCAAGGAAGAATCTGCTCGAATGTTTAACTCATTTGCTCAAATGGTTCTGTTTTCCTATTAGCTGGTCTATTAGGAATGTAAACGAAGCTAACCGAATCTATGAATATCCTCAAACGATTTGCTAGAGTGCTCAATTTTGCTTTTAACTTCTGGAGCAAGGAAGAATCTGCTCGAATGTTTAACTTATTTGCTCAAATATTCTATTTTCCTATTAGTTGTTCTATTAGTTATATAAACAAAGCTAACTGAATCTATGAATATCCTCAAACGATTTGCTAGAGTGTTCAATTTATTTTTTAGCTTCTGAAGCAAGGAATAATCTGCTCGAATGTTTAACTCATTTGCTCAAATGGTTCTGTCTTGGTATATTAGGAATATAAACAAAACTAACTGAATCTATGAATATCCTCAAACGATTTGCTAGAGTGCTCAATTTTGCTTTTAGCTTCCGGAGCAAGGAAGAATTTGCTCGAATGTTTAACTTATTTGCTCAAATAGTTCTGTTTTCCTATTAGTTTGTCTACACATATTAGTAAATATAAACAAAACTAACTGAATCTATGAATATCCTCAAACGATTTGCTAGAGTGCTCAATTTTGCTTTTAGCTTCTGGAGCAAGGAAGAATCTGCTCGAGTGTTTAACTTATTTGCTCAAATGTTCTGTTTTCCTATTAGTTGGTATATTAGAAATATAAACAAAACTAACTGAATCTATGAATGTCCTCAAACGATTTGGTAGAGTGCTCAATTTACCTTTTAGCTTCTGAAACAAAGAAGAATCTGCTCGAATGTTTAACTTATTTGCTCAAATGGTTCGGTTTTCCTGTTAGTTGGTATATTAGGAATATAAACAAAACTAACTGAATCTATGAGTATCCTCAAAATATATACTCGATTGCTCAATTTACCTTTTAGCTTCTGGAGCAAGGAAGAATCTGCTCGAATGTTTAACTCATTTGCTCAAATGGTTCTGTCTTGGTATATTAGGAATATAAACAAAACTAACTGAATCTATGAATATCCTCAAACGATTTGCTAGAGTGCTCAATTTTGCTTTTAGCTTCTGGAGCAAGGAAGAATTTGCTCGAATGTTTAACTTATTTGCTCAAATGGTTCTGTTTTCCTATTAGTTTGTCTACACATATTAGTAAATATAAACAAAACTAACTGAATCTATGAATATCCTCAAACGATTTGCTAGAGTGCTCAATTTTGCTTTTAGCTTCTGGAGCAAGGAAGAATCTGCTTGAATGTTTAACTTATTTGCTCAAATATTCTGTTTTCCTATTAGTTGGTATATTAGAAATATAAACAAAACTAACTGAATGTATGAATGTCCTCAAACGATTTGCTAGAGTGCTCAATTTAACTTTAAGCTTCTGGAGCAAGGAAGAATCTGCTCGAATGTTTAACTTATTTGCTCAAATGGTTCTGTTTTCCTATTAGTTGGTTTATTAGTAAATATAAACAAAACTAACTGAATCTATGAATATCCTCAAATGATTTACTCGAGTGCTCAAGCTACTTGCTCAATATATTTTGCTCAAAATGACATATTTTCCGATCAATGATCTTTAAAAATAAACAAGAAATTTATAGTGACGCATTGTGATGAATAATTTTAATCAATTTTAATAAATGAATATTCCTAAAGTACTTTTCGACTTTGTAAACCACCCACTGGTGGCTAGTATAGCAATCATAAGGGTCCTAATATTACATTGGTTACCTTTTTATGATAAGAAAGTAATAGTGCTGGATAGCTCCTTATAACTTTTGCGCCATACATAATATTAATTACGATATAATTAAAAGGTTTTTCAAGAATCAATTAAAAAATATCCTTGATAAAATGATATTTCCCAAAACAAAAATGACTTGATTCTTGTTACTTAAAATATCCTTGATAAAATGCTTTTCCCCAAAACAAAAATGAGTTGACCCTTGTTACTTAAAAAATAATTGTTAGAAAATATTCTAAAAGCAATTAACTCAAATCAATTCTTAAAACGTGCATATTAGAAAGTACGAGTATATTCATAAGAGGATCTACTCTTACTCTTTGCAATTATTCAAAATATTTACAAATAATAAGTTTCGAAAAACCTCTAATAAAAGAATCCTTATTATATTCAAGTTGTCTGTAGTGTTAAAGGATGTTTTTGATGTTATAGCATATTATAATTATCAAGAAGATACTTTAAAAACTAATAAAGTTAATACACATAGTGTAATGTGCGAATGAGTGAGACTACATTTCCTTAATAGTATAAATATTATATAAGAAATTAATTCGAAAAGTTTCTTTACAAGGTTAATATTATTTTTATAATTAAAAATTTTTAATTTAACAAAGCTTTGAATAAAACTGAATTTTTTATCTATAAACTTAAGATAATTTATAATAATAATTAATAAAAAAGAACTATTATGTTAAAATATTTTTTTTTATACTTGACTATCATATACGGTAACCTAATTAATACAATTTATTATTAAAACTTTGAATAGAAACCTAAGCAATTTCGAAAACCAAAAGTGCGATCAAATTAACCTATTTATAAAACAAATTAGATAATCTTCTTATAGGCTTATTTAAAAGGCAATTAGCATGACGTACAGAAAAAAAACAAAATTAAGTAAAAAAAAAATTAACATTTGTACATTTTTAAATATTCTTCATTTACAAATACAAATTAAGTACAGAATATACTAACATGGAATTTGACTGCCAATTAGTAATGCCGTTTTGGTATTTAATCAAAATAATCGAAAGTGTAAAATTTTCAAAATTACTAATGAAAATTATGGTTTAATCAAATTAGATTTTGTCAAAAATTGTATACATACACATATGGTAAAAAATGCAATAATTTTAAATACTATTTTAATAAAATTATTTAACAACAAAAAAACGGAAAAAGTAATGTATTATTTTTGTAAAGATTAGCAAACTAAAACCATATGAACACATTCCTTAATTGGCTGTCATTTTTAAGGACTTCTTAAATTAGCATGCGAACAAATTCAAACTAACGGAATTATTAAACAAATTCACCCAACTTTCAGCTATCATTTTTAAATTGATATATTTAAGTATCAACAAAAAATATAATATTGTATTAAATTAAAATAACTTTTTCTTAAAATCTGTAAAAAAAACGTGTCTCCCCGTCGGTGGATATCGTACACAGCTCGATATTGAGTTAATATGAAATTTCAAATGGATTTGATATTCTCGAACTCCAAATTTAGCTAATATTATTAATTTACAAAAATTTATTTAGATTTATTTCAATAAAAATGCGCCCATGAAAACGAGTGTAATTCAGCATTCAGGGTACAATCAGAATATTTTTTTTAGAAATATAAACTCTTTCAGAAAAACGCTGCTAATTTTTTTTCTTAATATTAATGACATTTTTTTAAATTTGAGTCTGTAAGTTTATATTGGTTTCAGGACCATATTGTATAGTAAACATTTATGCTTTATTGACATTTTCGTATCATCCGTTAAGTTTGAGGTTTTCAGGTCAACTGTTTCTCGAATATGTTTCCTGATTTTTCAGTAGAAATTGTCAGTAGAATTTTTCCTTATAAAATTTTAGTAGAAATTTTCAGTAGGATTTTTCGGTAGGAATTTTCATTAGGGATTTTCGGTAGCAATTGTCAATAGAAATTGTCAGTAGAATTTTTCCTTACAAATTTTTAGCAGAAATTTTCAGTAGGATTTTCGGTACGATTTTTCGGTAGGAATTTTCAGTAGAAATTTTCAGTAGGAATTTTTAGTAGAAATTTTTCTTAGAAATTGTCAGTAGAAATTTTCCTTAGAAATTTTTAGTAAAAATTGTCAGTAGAAATTTTCCTTATAAATTATCAGTAGAAATTTGTGGTAAGAATTGGCAGTAGGAATTTTCAGTAAAAATTGTGCTTTGAATTTTTTCATACAAATTTTTAGTAGAAATTTTCAATAGGATTTTTTGGTAGAAATTTTCACTAGGATTTTTCAATAGAAATTTTCAGTAAAAATTTTTAGTAGAAATTGTCAGTAGGAATTTTCAGCAGGGTTTTTCAGTAGGAATTTACCTTAGAAATCATCAGTAGAAATTTTCACTAGGAATTTTCAGTAGAAATTTTCACTAGAATTTTTCCTTAAAAATCTTTAGTAGAAATTTTCAGTAGGATTTTTCGGTAGGAATTTTCATTAGGGATTTTCGGTAGCAATTGTCAGTAGAAATTGTCAGTAGAAATTCTCAGTAGAATTTTTCCTTATAAATTATCAGTAGAAATTTTTGGTAAGAATTGTCAATAGGAATTTTCAGTAAAAATTGTGCTTTGAATTTTTTCTTACAAATTTTTAGTAGAAATTTTCAATAGGATTTTTTGGTAGAAATTTTCACTAGGATTTTTCAATAGAAATTTTCAGTAAAAATTTTTAGTAGAAATTGTCAGTAGGAATTTTCAGCAGGGTTTTTCAGTAGGAATTTACCTTAGAAATCATCAGTAGAAATTTTCACTAGGAATTTTCAGTAGAAATTTTCAGTAGAATTTTTCAGTAGAAATCTTCCTTAGAAATTTTTAGAAGAAATTGTAAAATAGTGGTAACTATGCTATGCTGGGTAAATGTTGCTGAATTTTACTATAAAAAATTCCAAAAAGTGGTTTTTATTAAAAATAAAAAAATAAAAAATTAAAAAAAAATTATGGTAAATCAACTTATGAATGATTACAAAATTACATAAAAGTTTTATGTTAATAATTGTTGTTAAGAAAAACTTTTATATTGTTGCTCATGATAAGATACTATAAGTTTATAGGAAATTTATGAACTTTCACAATAAAAATATGCATCATTAATTATAAAGGCTTCCTTTTTTTCTTATAGAAAGTACTATTTCTATGCGGAACATTTTCCCAGTTATTATCTAAATACAATAGTTCGAAAAATATTACCTTTTATTTTGGAAAAAGAAGATTTTTACTACAGTGAAAATATTTTATTTTTGTTTTTTTAGAAAAAGGAATTTTCTTTTGAATTGCAACTTAAATTTAGGTGAAAAGGAACAAATACCAGTGATTATTTATAGTAAAATGTCATTGAAAAATTGCATTCCCATAACAATTACCACCTTTGAAAAGGAATTTCAGCTTTTCGAGTATTCTTAATTAATTTCACTACATAAAAGAAATTAAAAATAAAATAAAACAAATTAAACCTGGTTCATTAGAGTATTGTGAATTTTATTTAACCAAAAAACGAAGCTTAACGAATGCTGACCAGAAATTTCTATTCCATGTGCAGACAAATAATATGACTAACTCTGGTGTAGGTAGTAGTTTACTCCTTCGATATAATCGTGACACTTCATGGTAAACTGTATAAAATTGTTATGCATACAGAAACGCCAATAGCGGCCCTAACAAGATTTACTATTTAGGTTTGATTGGATTTACGGCAAGCTAACTTCCACGAGTATGACTCATTATTCAATCGACTTATATTCGTGCTCGTAATAACTTAAAGTTATGGAAAATGTTAAAGAAAAAAAATCCCAATAATTAATTTTTCCAATAGTCATTTTCTATATCACACCATCAAGAACCCTCCCCCCCCTCGGGCAATCTATTTAAATTTGTCTTTTGCATTTTACATTGTCATTTAGTAAACTGTCAAAAATTATATAACCAATAAAATATACAATATGAGAAAAATTAATACAATACTTCCTAAAATACTAAAAAGGACCTTCAAAAAAAAGCTATAAAACTTGAATTGTTATTAAGAATTTTTCCATAAATATTATCTTTTTTTTTAAGAAACGCCAATATTTATTATGGCATAATTCAATTTTATCGAATTAATAACAAAAATTAAAATTAAAATAAGTGCCGCTGAAAATTTTAACGATTGTAAGGACCTTTTTAAGCATTTAAAGGAGATGCCTCTCTTAAAAATTATTTATTTTATTAAATAAATATTAATTAATTTACCATTTGAGAAATGCTTTTGAAATATATAAATTTTAATAACAGAACGAAAAAAAAATAAAAAAAATACTTTTAAAAATTAAAGAAAAGATAAAATAATGCTTTTGGATTATTTGACCTTTTTTTCATTTTCTAAAAGGATTTGACATACTTTTGATAATTATTTTGAGAAATCGTATCTCAATGAGTACGATTTTTTCAAAATAATTATCAAAAGGATGTCAAATATAAAATATACCAAATTGATTACCGATTTTATTAATTATTTAAAAAAACAAAAACAAATTTAAACAGAACAAAATTATTCTTACATTTTTCATAAAAATTAAAAATAATGATTAGTAAAAACATGAAAATTTATATAATCATTCTCGATGGTAAGGACACTTTTGGACATTCTTAATTAATACAACAGTTTGAAAAACTGTTCAATAATATAAAACCAATTCAAAAAGTTAATTTTAATTTTTTTTCTTTATAGAAGCAAACAAAAATTAACCAAAATATGAGCCGATTTAAGATAGTTTTTGACATATTTTTTTTTCTTAGTCATTAATTAAAGGGAAATTAATAAAAAATCATATTTAAAAAATGTCTTATCGAAAAAAGAGGAAGAAAACTTGCAGGATATGTACAGCCTACCACCCTATATGAATTATTTTTCCTATAATTATTGAGAATTTAGAAATGTTATTTGGTACTGTTGGGATTTTGAGCAATAAATTGTCAAGATTCTTTTTTTGTTTGGTAACTTTTGCCAAATAATGTGACACATTGTCACATTGTGTCAATGTGACATTTATAAGGACCAAATTTGTGGATGTTTTTAAAGTATTTTTTTAAATCCTTTTTTTGTTGTTGAATATATTAAATTATATATTTGAGAAATTCTTCAACATTATTAGCAGAAGGATATCATTTTCTGTATACCATAAAAAATTTCAGTAGAACTTTTCAGTAGAAATTTTCAGTAGAAATTTTCAGTAGAAATTTTCAGTAGGAATTTTCAGTAGAAATTTTCCTTAGAAATTTTCAGTAGAAATTTCCCTTAAAACTTTTCAGTAGAAATTTTCAGTAGGAATTTTCGGTGGAAATTTTCCTTAGAAATTTTCAGTAGAAATTTTCCTTAAAATTTTTCAGTAGAAATTTTCAGTACAAATTTTCAGTAGAAATTTTCAGTAGGAATTTTAAGTAGAAATTTTCCATTTAACTCTTCAGTAGAAATTTTCTGTAGAAATTTTCGGTAGAAATTTTCAGAAGAAATTTTCAGTAGAAATTTTCAGTAGGAATTTTCAGTAGAAATTTTCCTTAGAAATTTTCAGTAGAAATTTTTCTTAAAACATTTCAGTAGAAATTTTCAGTAAAAATTTTCAGTAGAAATTTTCACTAGAAATTTTCAGTAGAAATTTTCAGTAGGAATTTTCAGTAGAAATTTTCCTTAGAAATTTTCCATAAAACTCCTCAGTAGAAATTTTTAGTAGAAATTTTCAGTTGAAATTTTCAGTAGGAATTTTCAGTAGAAATTTTCCATAAAACTCTTCAGTAGAAATTTTCAGTAGAAATTTTTAGTAGAAATTGTCAGTAGAAATTTTCAGTAGAAATTTTCAGTAGAAATTTTCAGTAGAAATTTTCCTTAGAAATTTTCAGTAGAAATTTCCCTTAGAAATTTTCAGTAGAAATTTTCAGTAGAAGTTTTCATTAGAAATTTTTAGTAGAAATTTTCAGTAGAAATTTTCAGTAGAAATTTTTAGTAGAAATTTTTAGTAGAAATTTTCAGTAGAAATTTTCAGTAGAAGTTTTCAGTAGGAATTTTCAGTAGAAATTTTCCTTAGAAATTTTCAGTAGAAATTTTCCTTAAAACTTTTCAGTAGAACTTTTCAGTAGAAATTTTCAGTAGAAATTTTCAGTAGGAATTTTCAGTAGAAATTTTCCTTAGAAATGTGCAGCAGAAATTTTCCTTAAAACTTTTCAGTAGAAATTTTCAGTAGAAATTTTCCTTAAAACTTTTCAGTAGAAATTTTCAGTAGAAATTTTCAGTAGAAATTTTCGGTAGGAATTTTCAGTAGAAATTTTCCTTAGAAATGTTCCGCAGAAATTTTCCTTAAAACTTTTCAGTAGGAATTTTCGGTGGAAATTTTCCTTAGAAATTTTCAGTAGAAATTTTCCTTAAAACTTTTCAGTAGAAATTTTCAGTACAAATTTTCAGTGGAAATTTTCAGTAGGAATTTTCAGTAGGAAGTGTCAGTAGAAATTTTCCTTAGAAATTTTTAGTAGAAATTTTTCTTAAAACTTTTCAGTAGAAATTTTCAGTAGAATTTTTCAGTAGGAATTTTCAGTAGAAATTTTCCTTAGAAATTTTCAGTAGAAATTTCCCTTAAAACTTTTCAGTAGAAATTTTCAGTAGGAATTTTCGGTGGAAATTTTCCTTAGAAATTTTCAGTAGACATTTTCAGTAGAAGTTTTCATTAGAAATTTTTAGTAGAAATTTTCAGTAGAAATTTTCAGCAGAAATTTTTAGTAGAAATTTTTAGTAGAAATTTTCAGTAGAAATTTTCAGTAGAAATTTTCAGTAGAAGTTTTCAGTAGGAATTTTCAGTAGAAATTTTCCTTAGAAATTTTCAGTAGAAATTTTCCTTAAAACTTTTCAGTAGAACTTTTCAGTAGAAATTTTCAGTAGAACTTTTCAGTAGAAATTTTCAGTAGAAATTTTCAGTAGGAATTTTCAGTAGAAATTTTCCTTAGAAATGTGCAGCAGAAATTTTCCTTAAAACTTTTCAGTAGAAATTTTCCTTAAAACTTTTCAGTAGAAATTTTCAGTAGAAATTTTCAGTAGAAATTTTCGGTAGGAATTTTCAGTAGAAATTTTCCTTAGAAATGTTCCGCAGAAATTTTCCTTAAAACTTTTCAGTAGGAATTTTCGGTGGAAATTTTCCTTAGAAATTTTCAGTAGAAATTTTCCTTAAAACTTTTCAGTAGAAATTTTCAGTACAAATTTTCAGTGGAAATTTTCAGTAGGAATTTTCAGTAGGAATTGTCAGTAGAAATTTTCCTTAGAAATTTTTAGAAATTTTTCTTAAAACTTTTCAGTAGAAATTTTCAGTAGAATTTTTCAGTAGGAATTTTCAGTAGAAATTTTCCTTAGAAATTTTCAGTAGAAATTTCCCTTAAAACTTTTCAGTAGAAATTTTCAGTAGGAATTTTCGGTGGAAATTTTCCTTAGAAATTTTCAGTAGAAATTTTCCTTAAAACTTTTCAGTAGAAATTTTCAGTACAAATTTTCAGTAGAAATTTTCAGTAGGAATTTTAAGTAGAAATTTTCCATTTAACTCTTCAGTAGAAATTTTCTGTAGAAATTTTCGGTAGAAATTTTCAGAAGAAATTTTCAGTAGAAATTTTCAGTAGGAATTTTCAGTAGAAATTTTCCTTAGAAATTTTTAGTAGAAATTTTTCTTAAAACATTTCAGTAGAAATTTTCAGTAAAAATTTTCAGTAGAAATTTTCACTAGAAATTTTCAGTAGAAATTTTCAGTAGGAATTTTCAGTAGAAATTTTCCTTAGAAATTTTCCATAAAACTCCTCAGTAGAAATTTTTAGTAGAAATTTTCAGTTGAAATTTTCAGTAGGAATTTTCAGTAGAAATTTTCCATCAAACTCTTCAGTAGAAATTTTCAGTAGAAATTTTTAGTAGAAATTGTCAGTAGAAATTTTCAGTAGAAATTTTCAGTAGAAATTTTCAGTAGAAATTTTCCTTAGAAATTTTCAGTAGAAATTTTCCTTAGAAATTTTCAGTAGAAATTTTCAGTAGAAGTTTTCAGTAGAAATTTTTAGTAGAAATTTTCAGTAGAAATTTTCAGTAGAAATTTTTAGTAGAAATTTTTAGTAGACATTTTCAGTAGAAATTTTCAGTAGAAATTTTCAGTAGGAATTTTCAGTAGAAATTTTCAGTAGAAATTGTCCTTAAAACTTTTCAGTAGAACTTTTCAGTAGAAATTTTCAGTAGAAATTTTCGGTATTAATTTTCAGTAGAAATTTTCCTTAGAAATGTTCAGCAGAAATTTTCCTTAAAACTTTTCAGTAGGAATTTTCGGTGGAAATTTTCCTTAGAAATTTTCAGTAGAAATTTTCCTTAAAACTTTTCAGTAGAAATTTTCAGTACAAATTTTCAGTGGAAATTTTCAGTAGGAATTTTCAGTAGAATTTTTCCTTAGAAGTTTTCCATAAAACTCTGCAGTAGAAATTTTCAGTAGAAATTTTCAGTAGGAATTGTCAGTAGAAATTTTCCTTAGAAATTTTTAGTAGAAATTTTTCTTAAAACTTTTCAGTAGAAATTTTCAGTAGAAATTTTCAGTAGAATTTTTCAGTAGAATTTTTCAGTAGAAATTTTCCTTAGAAATTTTTAGAAGAAATTGTAAAATAGCGGTAACTGGGCTATGCTGGGTAAATGTTGCTGAATTTTACTATAAAAAATTTCAAATAGTGGTTTTGGATGTCATTTTCTGTATACCATAAAAAAAGTCTTCTATACTTGAAAGTAATTATTTGAGAAATACTGAAGCAAAGCTTCGAATTTACAAGAATTGAGAGAAAATATTCTAACTCTATACACTCAATTGGGATCCAGGATATTTTTATCGTTGTTTTTTTATAAATATCCGTAAATAGGAATTTTTATAATTTAATAATGAGCGAGTACACATAGGAAGTGGTAGTCTAATAATACTTCTTCTACACATATACATACATGCACATGTACACAATTTCAAAATTTTCTATTTAACATTATTACAATATTATATTGAAAATTTTCCCTCTCTTTAAAATCACAATTAACTACACAGATTTTTTTTGTATTTGTATAATATAAAATCAAAATAAAGAAATTTTATAATATGCTCACCTTTTTTGCACGTACAAATTGTGTACATATATGCAGTCAAATGCAGGATGGTATATGTTTCGTTTGATAAATATTATCGTCCTTATTTATAAATTATTTATTTTGTTTTTTTTTTAAATATTATTATTTGTTTTTCTTTATTTTCTCAAAGTAAACAAGCTCGAAAATTATTTTAGTACAGAGAGTTTTCCGTTTTAAAAATAAAATGCTTATTTTTTTTACGGTTTTTTTAAGGATTCTCTATATGAAAAAAATTGTTTTTATTACACTCTATTTATATAAACACCTCTTGTCTTATATCAAACAAGTTTTCTCTTTATTCAATTATTATTATAAATTTATTTTCTTATTAAAAAATCAATTATTGGAATTATTGTATTAGCTTTTCCTCACACTTAGCTTTTTCGAAAATTTTTGAAAGTTCACTTATTTTATTGGACGAATTTTTCTTTCCAAATTTTTTTTCAAATATTTTTTTTTTTGACAAATTATTTATACATTTTTTTAATTTTTATTTAAGGTTTTATATTAATTTTAATTTTTATTATTTCTGTTTTATTTTCATTTCTGTCTTAAAAAAATTTAATTTTTTAAATATTTTTTTTTGCTATTGTTTTTTTTTTAATATTTAAACTTTAATAAATAGGCTTTATTATTTTATGATTTTTGTTTAATAAAGTTCAAAAATATTTTTCGAAGTAGTTTTTTTGTGTAGTGTATTTTTTGTTATTGTACTTTATCCTTATATTAGTCTATTCATATAACAATTTCTACAAAGTTATGTGGACACTCTGTCTAAAAAAATTAATATTTTGTGAACTAAATAAAGGGAAAATCCTCTGTTAATAATAAAATTCACTTATTTTTATTTCCTTTTCTAATATTAAAGATAGATCGTGCGATAGGGTTCGAAAATTTCCAATAGAAAAATCAAATCAAAATTTGACTAGTTTTATTTAATTATTATTAGTTTTTTTGTTTGTTGAGCAAATTATATTATTTACACTCAAAATATTCATAAAGAAATTGTCATAGTGGTGCCGTAACTAAACAGCTGATGGTAGGAATTTCTTTAGTCCTAAGAGTCCTGAACAAAATATATTGTATACCATCCTATACCTTATATCAAAAGATATTTATATTTATGTAAATATCTTACAGTTTCTATAAAATTAAATATACTTCACAATATCTAATTAGTATCTTAAGTTTATATGCTGTAGTAGTAAATTACTTTTGATTTTTTTCTTAATATTTAATCTAAATAGAATAGAATAGGAGTAATTTTTTTTTTTTAAATATTTTATATATTTATAAGTCTATTTCTATTTAATATTATAATTTTATTATAGTAATAAAATTTTAATGGTTAATATAAATTATTTAGAAGAGAACAAAACTAGTACAATCCACATTGAATAAAGGATTTAAGGATGTCTGAATTTTTTCTATTTATTGCATTTGCAATTATTATGATAAAATAAGAATTATTTTATTTTATTAAATTGTAACTACCCGCACATTTGATATATTTGGATAAAAATAAACATATACAAATATCGCACGAATACATTTAAAACCATATTCACTTGCCTTATATGATAAAATGTGCTCAATTCCAAATGGGAATATTTCGAATTCTTGGAATATTTTCACATTTGCCTCCTGTAGTACTTTTTTTTTACTTTTATTAAGGATAAATTATATTTATAATTATTTTATTTGTTTTTGTGTTTTGTTTTTTCTTCTCTTCAGAACCTTTTTCTTTTTGTAAATTAGTTGTTAATCGAAAGAAGGTGGGAAAATATGTTTGTTTTTCATACACAAATTCGTATCAGAATATTTACAAAACCCAATTTTTAAATGGGATTGGATTAATTGTAAAATGTTGTTCTTTTATCAATTAGTTTTTGGGTTTGTTTTATTATATGTTATTGTTTTGTTTTTGAAGTGTTCTTTTTTGTTTCTGTTAGCATAGAACTTTATCTGAGATGTCAACCGTCACACTATACTTGCTATCACTCCGATCGTTAAAGTTCAACTCGCGCCTACGACCAAGAAAATACTGCGGACAAGCATTTTCTATGATGTCATCATGCCAACTATAATGTTTTCGGATATATAAATAACACATACACTCTTCCAGATATGTTATCTATACCGTATCCACCCACACCAGCGCACTCCAATAACCTATACATCTCCACATAAATATGGCAGGCTATGAATCATCAAAATACAAATACATTAACGAAAATTTCCATAACAGAAATTCTCTTTTCATAAACATTACGTTATCGGCTAGCATAAAAGATAAAAAATCCCATGGAAATTCATCCCTTATCCAAAGAAGGGAAGCAAATCACAGTTATGATTGCCAGATGAAAGGGAAATTTTGCCCAATATTTTAAGTTAAAGTTTTTTGTGATTAAAAAAATTTCCCCCTCTTTCTCTATTTTTGTATTGTTTTTTTTCTTCTTTTTAATTGTAAAATTTTTTCCAATGTAATTTTTGTCCTTTAAGTAAAAATGTTCAAAATTACTCAAAAGATAAAATTTAACAAATTTTTTTCAAAACAAATAAATTTCAATCTGGTAACTCTGACAAAGGAATTTTCCAACAATCAGTATTGGTATGAGTTCGATTGTGTGTATTATTCTCATATATATGAACGGTGTGATAATTCGCAAAACCAAAACAAAAAACAAAAAAGGGAATCTCTAGAAATGAAAAAGGGGAAATTTTGATGCGCCTGCTCATTGACGTTTTAGCCAGCAATAATTGTTAAGGGTTGATATGCTTTGGTGATGGTAAACGGAACAATACTAGTTGAAATTCAAGTCCATTGCATGCGGTACACGTTGTCAGAATGAAAATATTGGGGTTGCCTTAACAAAGTGGCGTAAGTTGTCAAGTGAACGGTGATGCTGGATCGTTTCGGGAAAAGTTACAGGAAAGGCATCCGTTCATCCTATAGAACTTTTTGGAAAAAGAAAACAAATTTCATTGAAAAATAATTTTCAAAATATTTTCAACCCCTAAATCAATTTATTTAAATAATTTCAAAATTCACAATTTGAGTAAATGAAATTATATATTTGAAAAAATAAAATAGATATTCACAAATCCAAAGGAAATTGTGAATTGGTAACATTGAATATTTTTTGATGGAGATAAACAGACTTTCCCGATAAGAGATGTTCACGTGCATGTATAAATTTTACGTAACAAACCTCTCCACCATCCCCACACCTTTCAACGGAGTATATCGTCCATGGTGTATATGAAGGATTGGGATATTGTTGCCTATTGCGCATTGATGCTAACTAACCTTCCTGCTTGCAAATGAATGAAAATTTTCAATACTTTTGCTAAAATACAAATACAGTAATAGCAGTTCAACCCCAGTACGGGAGAGTAGGGATGCGTTGCAGTGCATAATATGATTTGGGAGGGCATAACTTAAAATTGAGATGAAAGTAAAGCATACACGATGGAGAGACCTGGAACGGGGAAGAAATGAAAATCTGCCCTCTTTGGAGTATATTTTGCGAGAATCCTAGAATACGTGAGCCTAACAAGGATACTCTATAAAGTGTTGGCTCGAAATCATGAATTAACACAGACTCTCCTCGAATAGGGGTAGCAATACCAACTAGGATCCCCACCATGGCAAAGAGAAAATCTAACTTTTAATAAAACCAATTTCAGTTACATATGCGACGGCAAACACACACACTCCAAAGGGTGGATGGTGAACTACATTTGCTTTGACTTTACTTTCAAGTCATTCGCAATAGAGAATATTCAGGTTGGCAGGAAGGATATTTTGAACTTTTGGCGAAATCCTCCAAAAGCGTGTACATTTTCGAATTGTGACTCTGCCATACGTTGGAAGCTACGATGACTCATGCTGGGGGCTTTCCTTTTAGATTACATCAACATGCGCATAAATACACAAGCATATCTATGCTCTCATATTCGAGTATACATATAGATATAAGGCACAGGTACAGGTATGCCTATTATTTGAAAGCATCCTTCTTTTTTTCTAGTATTATTATGTATACTACTTTCATGATATAGCCATTTTCGACATCATTAATTAATTTTATTCACATTTGTGGTGGTATACAATTTTTATTAATAGGCGTCCAATTATATTGTGGATCATCAAATTTATAAAATTTTTTTATAAAAGCTAACCTAAAAAATAACCATTATTTCTGCCGAAATTTTCAAATATAAGTGCAGGTCTTATTTTTTAATTCATTTATTTATTTTTGTTTTAATAAGCATTATATGTTAAAATTTTTTAATAGGACAATAAATTAAAATGTTTACTTTGCTCAGAGCAAACTCCTACTTTGCCGATAATCACATACGATTTGCTAAATAAAACAAATTAAATTCTAACTTGTCGATAATTATATTTGGTTATTTGATATGCAAATGTTTTGTTTCTCTCATTAAAATTATTTGGTTTATTTATGGAAATTGCTCAATAGTCAGTAAAACGGAAAAACCAAAATTAAACATTTTGCTCTGCTCGCAGCAATTTTCCAATCTGTCCATCATAATTTTTGTTTTTTTGACGAAGAATTTTTGTGTTTTTATCATGAAAATTATTTTATTTATTCATGAAAATTGATCGAAAGTGAGTAAAGAGGAAAAAACAAAATTAGATTTTTTGCTCAGCTTGCTGTAATTCCCCACTTGTCGATCATAATATTTGGTTATTTAACGAACAAATTTTTGTGTTGCTCATTAAAATTATTTGCTTTATTCATGGAAATTCCTCAATAGTCGGTAAAACGGAAAAACCAAAATTAAATATTTGCTCTGCTCGCAGCTATTTTCCCATTTATCCATCATAACTTTTGGTTATTTGACGAACAAATCTTTATTTCTCATCATTAAAATTATTTGCTTAGTTATTGGAAATTGCTCAATAGTCAGTAAATCCGAAAAAAGAGAAATAGATTTTTCGTTCTGCTCGCAGCAATTTCCTAGCTTGCATATCATAATTTGTGGTTCTTTGACGAACAAATTTTTTATTTTTATAATTAAAATTACTTGTTAAATTCATGAAAATTGCTCGAAAGTCAGTAAAGTGGAAACACAAAAATTAAACATTTTGATCTGCTCGCAGCAATTTCCTAGCTTGCATATCATAATTTGTGGTTCTTTGACGAAAAAAATTTTTATTTTTATTATTAAAATTATTTGTTTAATTCATGAAAATTGCTTGAAAGTTAGTAAAGTGGAAAAACCAAAATTAAATTGTTTGCTCTGCTCACAGCGATTTCCTATTCTGTCCATCATAATGTTTTGTTATTTGATGAGCAAGTTTTTTGTTTTTATCATTAAAATTATTTGCTTCATTAATAAAAATTGCTCAATAGTCCGTAAATCGGAAAACCCAAAATTAGATTTTTTGCTCTGTGCGCAGCAATTTTCTAATATGTCCATCATAATTTGTTGATTATTTGATGAACAAATTTTTTGTTTTTCACATGAAAATTATTTGCTTAATTCATGGAAATTGCTCAATAAATTGCTGCGAGCAGAGCCAAAAATTTAATTACTCACTTAAATTTGTTGCTCTGCTATAAGCAATTTCTCAATCTGTTCTCCATATTTTTTGGTTATTTAACGGGTAAATTTTTTATTTTTCTCATTAAAATTATTTCCTTAATTCATGGAAACTGCTCTATAGTCAGTAAATCGGAAAGACAAAAATTCAATTTTTTGCTCTGCTCATAACAATTTTTCTGTCTATGGTACAGTTCTTTGTTTTGTACGGAAACTTTTTGTCACTTTAATTATTAGAATTAATTGCTTTATTTATGAAAATTGCTGAAAAGTCAGTTAACCAAAATAAAGCATATGAAATAGCATGAAAATTGCTCAAGAGTCAGTAAAGTCGAAGAAAACAATTAAATTGTTTGCTTTGGTAACATTAATTTTATGCTTAAAAAAAATGTCCGTCAATATTTTCGGCTCTTTTGAAGAAAAATTTGTATAAATATTTGCTTTACTCATAAAAATTTCTCTATAATCAGAAACACAAGTTTAATTGTTTTCTTTGCTAACAGCAATTTCCTGCTATAATAATTTTTAATTTTTAAAAATTGTTGTGAGCAGAGCAAAATATTGAAATAACTTCAATATTTTGCTCTGCTCACAACAATTTTTCTGTCTATGTAACAATTCTTTGTTTTATAAGCAAACTTTTTTCACTTTAATGATCAGATATTATTGCTTTATTTATGAAAATTGCTGAAAAGTCAGTAAAGCAGAAGAAAAACTTTAATTTTTGGCTCTGCTCACAGCAAGTTCCTACTTTAATCATTAAAATTCTTCATTTTATAAGAAAGCTTCTTTCTGTTTTGCTCATAAGAATTACTGAATTTATTTACAAAAATTGCTCAATGATCAGCTGATCGGAAAAACAAATTCTTTTTCTTTTTACTTTACTGTTGGTTTTATTTGGATTGTTATTCAAAAGAAAATTTTTATTATGGTTGCAGCAATTATTTGTCAACAAAAATTTGATTCGCTGCTCACCAAACATTTCGTTTCTGCTCAGAATATATTTAATTAACTAAGAAATTTTTGTTTTTTGTTATTTTGATTTTAAATTAATTTATTTTGTTTTTGTTCTACTCGAAAAATTATCATTTCTTCATCATATCTTAAATCTTCTTTGATAGAGAATATTTGTATATTATTCACTCAAGTATTCATTTTGCTTTCAATAATATCGACTTTGTTCATTAAAAATATATGCTTTACTCAGAGTAAGTTTTCATTTTTGTATGTTTTAATAATTATTTTTCTTTGCTCAAAAAACTTTCCTCAGGGGTTTTATTTCGCTTATTTGAAAATACGAGTAATCATTTAAGTAAATACGAAATAATTTTCACATTTCAATAAAAAAGAGAAATTTCTCTCTTAAAAATTCAAGGTTTATAAATAAGTAAAATAAAAAAAAAGTAATTTTTCCTAAACTACGAGTATTATAGTTTTATTAATTCAAATCTAAGCTATAATGCATAAATTTTTGCTTGTATGAATTTTGCAAAAGGTAATCCATTATTTTATATGAAATTTTGCCATTTTAGTTTATAAACTATAATAACGTCGAATCTAGAAAGATTTAGTCAGAATAGGAGTTAACAATCGACTTTTAAAATACGCTTGGAGGAAAAATAGAAAGGGTAATGGAGGAAGGTCTTTAAAAAACTGTGAAACCCTGCGACGACAGGCTTTTAGATATATTTTTAGCTGAGGTGCACCGACTAAACTAGGTCATATGTGAATAAGTGATTTATATACTGTTGATTTAATGATGGCGGTTGAGTTATTATGAGAAAAGAATATATTGTAGAAAGATTCAAATTAAGTGCACAACACCCTGCATACTACCCCCCAGTAATTAGTGAACTCAAGCGAACGATGCAAATTTTCCAAATGAAATTCAACTTTCCGACTATTCAATGCATATGCAATCCGATCTACCCGCGTCTTCTCAATCTTTCCTTTTAGAATTATTCATTTTCTTGATGAAATTTAATTTGAATTTCTGAATCTATATTTGACCACAATGGCAGAACAAATACTACTAGCGCTATTTGAGGTGGAAGCATGATATTATTTTGCACCATCAAACAAATGGGATCACTTTCTATGAAGAAATGCACAAGGAGGTCACCACAAGTAGCAGTCCCCATGGTTGACACTATGCCAAAATGAACTTTTCAATATATGTATGTGTGTGTGTCTGTGTATGAACATGCATTGGTAAAAGATGAATGCGGGTGGATTTGGTAGAGTTTTAAAAATTATTTTCTTCAATTGCATTTAAATGCACTCAACCAGAATACACTTTTTGGTAAACCATGTTGTGGTGATGGCAAGGAAAGGAGCAAATTTCATCAGATGTAAATGTAGAAGGATAATCTAAAAGTCAACCCTAACAAATACCAAAAAATTTTGACTAAATCCACATCGCCAACCTTTTTGCTTAATATCCAGAATAGGACAGGATATCAGGTAGCCTCTTCTCATCAATCTTCCATATACACAATAATCCCGGCCCATTTGGCAATTGGAAGACAATTAAAAAAAAATTGTTTTGCTGGCAAGCATATTCCCAAAGCTCTTGTTAATAAGCAGTAAGGAAATGAAACAATTTCAAATCCTTTTTCACTCTTGGGCTATGACACTATTAAGGTATTCATTTGTTTTTGCGGTGTTTTATAACCCAATATTTTTTTCTGTCATTTTTAGGTCCTATTTTTTTAAATGTTATTTCATATTAATAAATGATAAAAAAAAAAAACAGTAAAACTATTAAAGTTGCATGTATAGTGTTATGATTACGAGTATTGCTGCCAAAATATAAAAAGTTGGCAATATAAAGTTTTTCCCCATTTCTAGTTGAAATAGAAAAAAACTAAAAACTCTAAAGCACTTTAACCACATTTTCAGTCCACCACCCCCCTCCCTTCCCCCTATCCCTACATCTCTTCATATAATTTTTAGTCAATTTAAAAGTTAGTTTTTTTTTTAAATAAAAAAAAAGAACAAGAAAAAAAACGAGAAGAAAAAATATCCTTAAAATTCTAAATTGCCTGTTTAAATTTTCGATTTTTTTTTAAGAATCTGCAAAACACTTTAAAACTACTTGAGGTGACACTGATTCATTGCGGAAAAGATAATATTATGGAAAGAATGGGCAAATAATCCCACACTTAAAGTGGTTCAAATTAAGTAAACTTTTTGGCTACAAGAAACCATCGGACTTTTTGTATATTTATTCAAGCTGAAATATTATTCGATGATCATAAGGGGATTTTCGAAAATGAAAGGCAATAGAAAAACTGCTCCAATTGCGGAATTTCTATCTATTACAAATATCGAATGCGATAAAAAATGATAGGTTCTTTTTATAAAGAAATTTTAAATCAGCAATCTTTAAAGTCCATTGCATTAAAAATAGTGACTGTGACTAAACGATTTCGATTTAATTGGAAAGCACTGCAAGAGGCTATGCAGGTTTTTATACTGCAAAGGTTATCGTCAGTTGGCAAAGCGTTTCCTGGGGATTCCCATCGAAAAATAATGAATCTACTCATAATTGTCCATTCAGTGCACAATTTATATTGGATAATCATTGTATTGAGTTATCATTGTTTTGGATGGGAGGTGGTAAGGCAGTAAAATATAAAATCCACTCTTTCATCATCGCAAATAGCATAAATCTCATACTATCGTTAGAATGGGGTAGATTTGTGTCTGGCGGCCATCATCATAACTGAGCATATGTACATAAATCAAATCATGCCAAGGTTATAAATCATTAACGCCATTAAAACGCGAAATTGGTTCTTGCATGTTGCACGCGGCGGCATCCAACAGTTTTCATCTTAAATTTGGATCACTGTGAACACCAGACAATTCTTACCAGGTCTGGGCTACGTTTTCTATCATTCCGATAGAATAACAATACTAGGTGATTTCGAAATGTTATCCAAATCTTCCCCAACCCCTCCCCTGCTGATAGAATCATTGCAGTCATAAATATTTGTGCACGTGCCATACACTATCTTATCTTAATTAGAAGAAGAACAAAACCAACGTGATTGCTTTCGATCGATTTTAATTACTATGTAATCAGGGGTAGCCAATAATGGGGCGAAAAAAATAAAACAAAAGAAAAACTTTGAGAAACTGGAAAAAAAGATTCCAGTTTTGTGGGAAGGGTGGGGGATGTGGTGCGGTTTTCTTGTTGTTTGTTAAGGGAAGGAGTTGATCCATTTGGTTTTTGTATCCTTTTCGTTTGACTAATTGTTTTTTTTTTTGGTTCTCTACACAAATAGAATAACGATGATTATCACACATCGCACCCCCTCCCCCCTTTCCCTTACCTATTATTTAGTTTTAGTTTTGCCCCTTTTTAAAAAATACTGAAAATAGAAAAAAACTCTTAACAAACAAAAATTGCATATAAAATTCCATCGGAATTTCAGCTTGTTAATAGGATATGTGGTAAAGTGTAGTACACTCACTTAGGCGGTAAATCGTATTTAAAAATTTCGATAAATTCTATAATATTATTCACATTTAAAACGAAGATGTCTAATAAGGTAAGCAACATGTATTTTTATACTAAAAGCCTTCAATGAAATTTTATGAAAACGAAACTTTTACTCTTCATCAGAAGAATGTAGTCCCAAGGAAAAAAAAATTCATTCTGCAATATTTGCTCTACTAAAGACTCTTCTCTTGCCAAAAATAATTTTTTCTTCCTCTTATTCCGAATTACCGAACAATCTCAACTCGTACACATATTCGTACCCGTTACGTACGTACTCGTACATGGATGCACACAATAGATGAACGTACCTGTTCCAAAATTTCGTCCAAAATAAAGAAAAATTGAAAACAGAAAATTACTAACATGAACAATTATTACGAAATTGAAGTAAATCACAATTAAAACTATTATTCGACTATCCCCCAAACGTATTGTAGAATATCGACCTCGCTTCACTACTCGTACGTACTTTTTCCAATCAAAATGATGTGAACATCAATTCGTTAATCCATCGAATTAATATTTGGGCTAATTTCGATTGAAAATTTCATAATCGATACAAAAATTATACTGCGTTATAATGCAAAAAAAACAACCGGGCCAATAACCCCAGCACCATCCATCCGATCGGAACGATTCATCGTCTCTTGGATCATATCCGACCTCACAGAGTGTTGCACTTACCATGATCGGTACCGAAATTGGATTTGATGGATTCCTGCGGCGTGGAGCGATGTAGACACACACGTCTATTCAGTTGATCTTGAACTTTTTACTATTCATTCAGATTTTTTTTTGTTAGACATAACATAATACTTGTAATCTTCCGAAAATATTTAGTCTAATCGTATTACAAGTACGAGTGTTGTACGAAATATTCGTATTTTTCGGTTTCACTCTTTTTTCATGACTGACTAAAATCGAAAGTCAAACTGAATCGGAATCGGCAACTTGCAAGCAAGAATACCTGTCGATGATTCCCTTTTGAAGAATGCAGAGTACACAAGGAGAAGTTATCAATAGTAGAAAAACCCCAGTACCGTATACTAATCGTAATGATCTTGACTGTAAGGGGAAGTGATGATAATATTTGAAGGTTCTTCCGATTTGAACTATTTTCGGTTTCTTTTTTTTTGTCATCAGATCTTTTGTTAATATTTACTTTGCCGATCTTCCTCATACTCTTGTCTATCACAAGTCTCTTCCTCGGATCAGTTTTCGTTCACTTCAAATGCATCGGAATTTGCTGCATTTTCTAATCAATCATCTCGTATAAAACAACGTAATCGATTAAATCTGTTCAAACAATAAATTTTTGATACTTCCTCATATCAGCACTAATTAATTTGAGTACAAATACGCGAAAATTATAGATTAGGCACAACCCTCAGCTCAATATTTCCGCTTATGAACCCTCTTATGACCTAGCTTACAAAAAAAAAACGTTGGTTTTTCCAAAACAAAATAATTCAAAAATTAACAATTCATAATAAATGTTTGCTTCTTTTTCTTGGTGAACAAATTTTAAATGTAAATAAAAATGTCTTTTGTTTTAAAGGTCAAAAAAAAACTTTGGGATCATTTGAATTTTTAATTAATTTTTTAAAGAAATTTTCTCAAATTTCAACACCATTTAAAAAAATTCAACAACTTTTTCATACGAAAAGAAAAAGTTGAATATTTTTATTTTGCAAGTAAAAATTTATCTAATTCGCCAAATGGCCTCACGGTGATGGCGCTATGAAGTGGCCCCTGGTACATGTCTAAGGGCCTTTACAAACAAACAAACAATTTATCCAATTTATAAGTTGGAAAGTAATTTATAATAAAATATAAATAAAAATCCGATTATAATTAAATTTGATTTATTTTTATCTTTTTATTGGAAAAACGAAAATTAAATTTTTTGCTCTGCTCGCAGCAATTTTCTAATCTGACCATCATAATTTTTGGTTATTTGACGAACAATTTTTCTTTTTTTATTATTTAAATTATTTACTTTATTCATGAAAAATGCTCAATAGTCAGTAAATCGGAAAAACAAAACTTAAACATTTTGCTCTGCTCGCAGCAATTTTCCAATTTGACCATCATAATTTTTCATTTTTTGACGAATAATTTTTCTGTTTTTATCATTAAAATTATTTACTTTATTCATGAAAACTGATCGATAGTTAGTAAATCGAAAAAACAAAAATTAAACATTTTGCTCTGCTCCCAGGAATTTCCCAATCCGACCATCATAAGTTTTGGCTATTTCACGAACAATATTTCTGTTTTTATTATTAAAATTATTTACTTTATTCATGAAAACTGCTCAATAGTCAGTAAATCGGAAATACTAAAATTAAACATTTTGCTCTGCTCGCAGCAATTTTCCAATCTGAACATCATAATTTTTGGTTATTTGTCGGATCAATTTTTCTGTTTTTATCATTAAAATTATTTACTTTAGTCATGAAAACTGCTCAATAGTCAGTTAATCGGAAAAACGAAAATTAAACATTTTGCTCTGCTCGCAGCAATTTTCCAGTCTGAACATCATAATTTTTGGTTATTTGACGGATCAATTTTTCTGTTTTTATCATTAAAATTATTTACTTTAGTCATGAAAACTGCTCAATAGTCAGTAAATCGGAAAAACAAAAATTAAACATTTTGCTCTGCTCGCAGCAATTTCCCAATATGACCATTATAATTTTTGGTTATTTGACGGATTAATTTTTTCTTTTATCGTTAAAATTAATTTTTGTTTAATTCATGGAAATTGCTCGATAATTAGTAAATCGGAAAAACGAAAATTAAATTTTTTGCTCTGCTTGCAGCAATTTCCCAATCTGACCATCATAATTATGGGTTATTTGACGAACAATTTTTCCTGTTTTTATTATCAAAATTATTTACTTTATTCATGAAAACTTCTCAATAGTCAGTAAATCGGAAAAACAAAAATTAAATTTTTTGCTCTGCTCCCAGGAATTTCAAAATCTGACCATGATAATTTTTGGTTATTTGACGAATCAATTTTTTGTTTTATCGTTAAAATTCTTTGCTTAATTCATGGAAATTACACGATAGTTAGTAAATCGGAAAAACGGAAATTCAATTTTTTGCTCTGCTTGCAGCAATTTCCCAATCTGACCATCATAATTTTTGGTTATTTGACGTATCAATTTTTTGTTTTATCGTTAAAATTATTTGTTCAATTCATGGAAATTGCTCGATAGTTAGTAAATCGGAAAAACGAAAATTAAATTTTTTGCTCTGCTCGCAGCAATTTTCCAATCTGACCATCATAATTTTTGGTTATTTGACGAACACTTTTCCTGTTTTTATTATTAAAATTATTTACTTTATTCATGACAACTACTCAATAGTCAGTAAATCGGAAAAATCAAAATTCAATTTTTTGTTCTGCTCGCAACAATTTCCTAATTCATCCATCATAATTTTTGGTTATTTGACGAATCAATTTTTGTTTTTCTCATAAAAATTATTTGTATATGAAAATTGCTGAAAATCAAAATAACAAATTCTATTTTTTGCTTCGCTCACAGCAGCAAAAAATAGAATACTTGCTCGTCCTAATTTTCGGTTATTTGACTTATACATTTTTTGTTTTAAACATATACATTTTTCTTGCCTTATTCATAAAAATTTCTCAAGAGGCAGTAAAATCGAAAAAAAACCAATTAAATTGTTTGCTTTGGTAACATTAATTTTATGCTCGGCCCATCATAATTTTTGGCTCTTTTGAAGAAAAATTTGTATAAATATGGTATTTGCTTTACTCATAAAAATTTCTCTATACTCAGTTAATCAAAAACACAAATTTTATTATATTCTTTGCTCACAGCAATTTCCTACTGCGCCTATTATAATTTTTGTTTTGATGAAATTCTTAAATATTGCTCAAAAGTCATTAATTCTGAAAAATAAATAAATTAGATTTATTTTTATCTTTTGAAATTTTTGCCATTTTATATACAATATAAAATATAATTTTTTTTCAATTAATTGCTATGAGATTTCTTGCAGGACTTGATTCTTTTGAGATAATTGTTAATGGTATTTTCTTCCATTTTAAGCCATAAATTGAGGAATTTTGATTTATAAAAGCTCTTAATTTTAAAAAAATATGTTTTTCTTCATTAAAATTATCAATAATGGTAAATATTACAATTTCTGATGGAAAATTAACATTAACAAATGACGAAATTATGTGTCACATGGGAACTTTTCGCGTAATAAAATCAGATTTTTTATCGTATTGTGTGACTATCATAATATCGTTTCATTAAAATCGCATATAGTTTTAACAACAAAAATTTTAAGGTCAGATTAAAAAAAAATCTGTTATTATACGATCATAGTGCTCAGAATTAACGATAACAGTCTCTTCCTCTTTATTTACAAGGAAATATGGACCAATGACAAGTTCAGACTCAAATGCCCAGTTAACAGTCACTTTTTTGAAGATACAATGGATTTTTCATAGTGATTTATATATTTTTAAAGCTTTATATATAATGGAAAATGCATTCATCTAGCAAGAATTATGACAAAACGTGGCTACGGTAGAATGACCAATTTAAAAAAAAAAAACAAAAAAAAGATTTTCGTATCTTTACCATATTATTAAATAGATAAATTATGTTAAATGGCCTATTTAATTTCAATTAATATTGATTTAAATAAAATACATTGTAAAAAAAAACTGTCAAATAATAGAACTGTACTTTCCGAAATGCAAAATTACTACGGCTCTATATTCGTTCAGACATAGATGTCTGTTCAAAAAGTATCGGCAATTTTGTTTCGCAGGTTACGTATATTCGATTTTCAATTTTTTGTGACGTTATGTTGGTACTTATGTCTCTTACTTATGCCGATAAGTTCGGCCATTTTGAATGTTCAGTTAATTTTTGACAGCTGCTTTGCTTGTAGGTGTTTTGGCTCGTCTTTGATTTTTGCCCATTTACGACCAAATTTGGTTCTGAGGCATAACTGGTGACGAATCATAGGTTTATAGTTATAACGTGGAAACCAAAGCTCAATCATCCCAATTGAAACAATCACACGAGCCAAAACCGAAAAAAGCGCACCAAGTGCGGTCGAATGTGAAGGTTTTGCTTACAGTTTCTTTGATTTTAGGGGCGTGGTACATCATGAGTTTTTATCACAGGGTAGAACGATCGATAAGGAATATTACCTGCAAGTTATGCGCAAGTTTTAAAAAAAAACTTTTCTATTTGTTGTGAAAAAATATTTTCTGTTTAAGAAAATAAATTTTATGAAAGTTTGCTAAAATTTCTTTCAATGTTTAAAAATTTTGAACCCTTTTCAAAAAAAAAAGACAACCTAAAAATAAAAATTTACCATATACACTTCAAAGTAGCTTTAAATAGAAAAGATTTTACCTAAAAATATTATGTTTGATCACTGAGGCCAAGAAATTATCGGACAGCCCTCGTATTTCAATTTTATTAAAATTTTGCCCCAAAATACGTTTTTAATATATTTTCTATCCACTTTTAATAGCAAATTGTCTTTATTTTTTAGTTTTCAGCAGTAACCAATCTACATGGCCAGGATCTATCATAGGCGATGGCAGGGAAAAGAAATTCAAAGGCGCAAGAAAGGAAGAAATTAGGTTGAACTTTTGACTGAAAAGGTCGGGTTACAAATGCCTTAGCAAGGATCATGCCTAAAAGTAGAGAGCCCATATTTTTATCAGTTCTATGCTATTCTACGTAGACCATATTTGGACAGAAGCTATGATGACCGAATTGTACAAGCGTCAACCGATGGCAATATATCGTCAGTTTGCATAATCACCAAAATGCATAATCACCAAAAAAGCTTTTACATTTTGTTTCCTAACAAGGAAGAAGGAAACGAGACAATAGCAATAAGGTGAAGTGGACCATAATAAAAGTGGGTGCTTCAGAGAAAAGCTTTTTTAGTTTAAGCTGGACGTTGATGCGACATGACTCACTTGTCGTCCTCTAACTGAGGATGCGGATCATACATTTTTGCACTGTTCAGGTTTTAACGAAGAAATAATAATATCAAAGACATGTTGGGGTAATGCAGCTAAAAGAATAATAAAAAGACAGCCTGTAGCCTTTATGCCAGTCTACTCTACTTGAAGTAACGCCTGACGATGGAATCATAATATTGCTAGAGCATTTTTAAGGTGATTTTTCCATACCCAAAACTATAACTATCCTTATTTTATTATAATTTTACTAGATTATAAATAAACTTAGGAATTTGTGTAAGAAAAGTCTCCTAATCTTGAGAGCTTCGCTTCCCCTTTAATCTTTATGGAGGCAAAAAGATAAGTCAATGATAAATACAAAATATGTTCTCTTTTCAAGAAAAGAAAGCAATATCTCAAATCAAAACTAAGCTTAAAAAATATTATAAAGACTCCTTAGCATTGTATGAAGTGATTTTGAAGTGGTTTACTGAATTCCGTTGTGGTCGTATGAGTATAAGTGACGCTGAGCAGGTAGGATGTCCAATGAAGTCACCACTAAAGAAATGATTAATAAAATCCATGATATCATTTTAAAAGAACATCGACTGCCAAAATAAGCATCTCTAAAAATATGTTTGCAGTATCTTACATGAAATTTTGGGTATGTGAAAGCTATAGACTAGATGGGTGCCGCATTTGCTAAAAACATGTCCGTATAATAACTTCAATGGACTGTTTGACTAGTTTTAATAGTAACCCAAATGAATTTTTACGACAATTAATAATTGCTGATGAAACATGAATTTACCATTACACACCAGAAATCAAGACTAGTTAAATAGTAAAATCAAAACAAAACGGACGCACTAGGCAAATACAAAAGTTCTCTTGCATCAATTGCAACAGTAAAATTTGTAATATTAAGTTATGAATTACTTTTCTATCCATCGTAGTTTTCAAATTTGGCTACCTGCGGCTTTTTCCTATATCCAAACATAAGGTTAAAGGCCTGGTAGAAAGATAATTGCGTCTAAATCTAAAGTTATTACTATACGGATGGTTTAAAGAAGCTGAAATATTTTTGGATAAAGTGTATTTAGCTAAACGGAGACTATTTAAAAAAATAAATCAATTTTTATTGAACAAATAAATTTCTTTGTTTCATTTATCACTAACTTATCATAATGCACTCATATATTCTGAAATCAATCAAATTATCATGCGAAGAATTGGATTTTCTTTTTAATTGAATTATGTGTTCACAAGAAGGGAATTGAAAATATTCAAGTTCGACAGAAACCCTAAAGAGTCCATTAAAAAAAAGTTCATTTATAAACTGGAAATGATTTCGCCATGATACCTTTAAGTAATCAATGTAAATGAAAACTAAATTTAATTTGTCCATTTTTTTCTATTGCACTATCATAACACTAAATTTTAATTGAATTAAATTTTTTTAGAATAAAGAAAAATCCAATATTAAATTCGATTTCATCTTTAATATAAAAAAAAAAATTATGGAAACCCCAAATATCCATCTTCTTGACCTTATTGCCTTTACAAAAAAAAAACCCAAACGCTAACAATAAAAGCACTTGTATTGAGTTTAAAAGGAGTGTAAGATAAAGCAAAAACCAAACAATAAAATGAAGAGCATCATCATAAGTCCTTAATTGCTCAAAATAAGTAATACTCTAGCTGCATTCTTATTGGTACAATACGTAAACCTTGAAAATGGCAACGACTAAATCAAGTATTGCATGTGCACGTATGTAGTCCAAATATTTGAAAATTAACCTTTCACTTGGAAATTCTCGATGCCAAATTTCACGCCACATTACACCCCACAATTATACCGTTCGCAAGGTTATGTGTACGAGTGGTTCGATGGCTCACCACCGATTGATGGGATAGTCAAACAAATAATAATGTTTCTACAATATAATTTGAACGGATTGATCATATTCGATTCGTAAATGTTTACTTCTTCTGATCCACAAAAGACATTGCCCAACAAATGAGAGAAAATTGGACGAGTTCGATTTAAGATCTTCAATTTCGATTAATAGCGTTGCAGATCAAATTAAATCATCTCAGTCCGTAATACTTGAATTGAAATTACAGAAGATAATTCCGAAGATACTTTTTTTTCTATTGGAATAATAGCGAACGTTGGGCAAAAGGTACTATTTACCAATAAGACTCCACTACTGAGTGAATGAAAGGCAGACTGGAGACTGTGGAGTATTTTTTAATCATCAATCTCTCGACTATGATCGATACCAATTCTGACTATAGTAAAAAATGATCTAATGAATTAATAATAATGTAAATCTGAGGTGAAATGACAACAACAGCAACGACTAATGATGGGCTTTGTTTGGGAAACAGACAAGATCGCGGTGTCCACGAGACGCAACTGCAACAAAATAATGCACCTCATAAGAGTTGATTACCTTAGCGCAACGTAGGTAGTTATGAGTGAATTGGCAGGTTCACGTTGGCACTATAATACACAAAGTGCCATCAATTTATATTTGATTTTAAAAGACAAAAGCTTGACTGACGTATTGTTATCAACTTGATTAAGGGGGGTGTGTGGCGTAGCAGGGGGAGCGAGTAGATTTATCTGAAGTAATTATTTTTAATTGAAATTGTTTCTTATAAGCTTTTATAGTTTATTTTTTTTTTTTTTTGGGTGAACAATAACGTATTCTCATAAGCTTCACAGCAATGTCAATAAAGATATTCTAATCACCGTTTTGACTAATAACCTTCTAGATTGGAGCATATTCGCATAGATTCACTAGCGATTTTCATAAGAAACGTGCAACAGAATAAAATGCTTTCCATGTCTACCATGGGAAAATTATTAAAAAAGATTCCAACATTAAAAAAAAATTCCATGATCGTTTTGTTTTTTGTTTGTTTGTTAGCAAAAATTATTAATAAGTTAAAAAAAATTATAATAATTCAATGGAAAAGTTAGATTTGTGCTATGAAATTCGATTTTGGATTTTAAAAAAATCTATTTTGTTCACAGGAGAAAATTTTTATATTTTTTTAACCAGGCAATATGTGTAAAGTAAAATAAAGTAAATTTTTTTTTTTTTGATGTCTCTACAATAAAGGATATTATTTTTTTAATGATTAAAAAAGTAGAAAGTTTTTTTTTCCTCTACCAAAAATTTACGGTTTCTTTTACCGGATAAGTGGATCAAATTTTTTATTGTCATCCAAAAATGTCAATTTTCTGGTTTCGAAGAAATTCTGTGAATTTATTTTTCTTAAATTTAATGGAAATTTTTTTAGATAACTTATAGTAAAAAATATTTCATAAAAATATGAGTAATACTTTTAAACTATTAGGAATCTTGTTATGTACAATATAAAAAAAATAATTAAATACTCAAAAGTTAATTGAGTCGAAAAAAATACAAATTTGCAAAAAAAGGAATTTTTGAAATTTTATATAAAATGAAAAATATTTTGTTTTTGAATAGAAAAGCGAAGTTTTTTTATTTCAGAAAACAAATCGGTTCTGTTTTCCAGGAGAAAAGGATCACTTTTTTTTACATACAAAATTTATTTCCACCAAAAAAAGAAAAGTGCAAATTTTTTTTTCAGAAAAATAGGATATTTTCCCCCAAAAAAATTGATACTAATTTACACGAGAAAAGGATCGTAATCCAAAATAATGGTTTTTTTTTACCTAAAATGGATACTATTTTATTGACATCTACACAATAATACAATATATTTTTTTTTTAACCACGAAAAAAGTTAGTTTTTTTTTTTAAGCAAAAAGAATATTATTTTTTTAATGAGCAAAAAAGGTAGTCAATTTTTGAAGCATTTTTTTCCAAGAAAAAATGTTTATTTTATTGTACCAGAAAAAAGAAATTTCAACATTTTTTTTTACTAGGAAAAGAGTCCCGAAATTTTTTATCCGGGATACTTTTTTTTTAAATCACGAAATAATATTTCAATCAATTTTATATATTAAGAAAGAGGGATAAATAGAAAAGCACTTTATTTTTAGTTCAGAAAATAAATCGTTTCTGTTTTTCCAGAAGAAACAAAAAGTGAAATTTATTTCTACCAAAAAAAGAAAAGTGCAAATTTATTTTTCAGAAAAATAGGATAATTTGTAAAATGCACCAAAAAGTAGACAGTTTTTTCTCCCAAAAAAATGGATACTATTTTACACGAGAAAAGGATCAAAATTCTTATTGCCATCCACAAATTAAAGTTTTTTTTGATCAGGCAAAAAGAATATTATTTTTTTAATGAATAAAAAAGGTAGTCAATTTTTGAAGCATTTTTTGCCAAGAAAAAATGTGTAATTTATTGTACCAGGAGAAAAGAAATTTCAAAATTTTTATTTTGCTAAGACAAAAGTCCCCGGGATTATTTTGTCCGGGATAGTTTTTTTTAAATCACAAAATAATATTTCAATTGAATTTTTATATCGGGTTTTTCAATAGCAACTTGACACTTTTGATTTCTTACTTTAGTTCTTGAGTTAACTTGATCTTAAGTTCTTGAGTTAACTTAAGATCACGTTAACTCAAGAACTAAAGCCACTTAACCATATGAAGCGACGCACGTTCTCAGTTTGGGCTTTAGGAAAGTTTGCCGAGAATGACGACTTTAATCGCAAAATCATCTTCAGTGATGAAGCGTATTCTTGGTTGAATGGCTTCGTCAACAAATAAAACATGCGTTATTGGAGTGCTGCAAAGCGTCATGTGCTTCATAAAACACCACTTCATCCACAAAAAGTGACTGTATGGTGCCGTTTTCAGGCCGGTGGCGTCATTGTGCCATTTTTCTTCGTTGATGAAAATGACCGTCACGTTACAGTTAATGGTGAACGCTATAGAGACATGTTCCAGCGTTATTTCTTTGATCAATTTCATGGGCTGCTCATTAGTGATATGTGGTTTCAACAAGATGGTGCCACAACCCACACAGCGAGAGAAACAATTGACTTATTGAAGTCCAAGTTCGGTGAACGTGTTATATCGAGAAAAGGTCCTGTCGATTGGCCACCGAGATCTTGTGATTTAACAACTCTACACTTTTTTCTATAAGGCTACGTTAAATCAATGGTCTATGCCAATAAGTCGGCGACGCTAGAGGACCTAAGAGCAAACATCGAACGAGAAATAGCGGCCATTCCCGTCGAATTGTGTGGCCAAGTCATCGAAAATTGGCTTCAACGAATCGACCGCTGCAAGCATGCCTGTGGTGGACATATGACCAAAGTCGAGTTCTATTCATAATTGCATTAATTGTTCTTTAATCCAATAATAAAAGTTTTGATATATATCAAACGGTTTGAGAGATATTTAAAAAGAAGTTGTCAAGCTCTTATTCAAAAGAACCCTATACTAAGAAAAAGGGATAAATTTTTATTCGCCAATTTTACGAAAATTAGAAAATTTCTAAACGGAGAAAGAGGATGAAAGTGTACAATTCATTTGCAATGATATTTATTGTATAGTTTTTTATAGTATTATAGAAAAAAAGGACATAATATTTTATTGTACTGGGGAAAAAAAACATATTATAATTTTTTGCCAGGAACAGAGTGGTTAAAATTTTTTTTTCAGGATAAAAGTACAATATTTCTTCGGAGAAAAAAGTACAGAGTTTTCTTTGTTAGAAAAAGTGTATTTAATCACATTTTGTGTTAGAAAAAAAATGTGCCAGGTATATAAACTTAAATTCGCTGTTTTTTAGTCAAAAAAACACATGTTTTTCCATAAAAAGCAAAAACAAATTTATTCAAATTACTTGCCCTCGCTAGCATTCTCGGGTAATTTGTGGATACCACGCCAGAAAAATGTATTCTCTTTCGAGGCAAGCCCCTAAAAAGTGAAGTGCAGCTCAGCGAGCGCGTGGCCCATCGACGAAAACAGGTGGTAGTCAGAAAGAGCCAGGTCTAGCCAATAAGCGGTGTGGGGTAGCACCTCCCAGTTGAGTGTCTCCAAGTAGTTTCGGACAATTTTTTGACGTGTGTCGTGGAGGAAAATCAGCTTGTCATGTCTTTGTTTATAATCCGTCCTTTTTTCACGCAGAGCACGATGCAATTTGATCAGTTGTTGGTGGTAGCGGTGGGCATTGACAGTTTCCCAGGTTTCCACATCTCATAGTAGACGATACCTTGCTGATCCCAACAAACGTCCGAAGCGATTTGGTCTTGGGGAAGGTGTTGATGGTTGGCCGGGATCAATCTACAATTTCTTGCATTTAGTATTCTCGAAACATATCTACTTTTCCTCGCTTATCACAATCCGATGCAGGAACGACTTTCGTTTTTGTCTGGCGAGCAAGATTTCGCATGTGTTTTGGCGTCGCTCCATCTGCATATCGTTCAATTCAAGAGGCACCCATTTTCCGATCTTTTCAATCTTCCCCATGGCACGCAGATGCACGGAAATGATGGTTGAGTAAAACCCAATTGCTCCGCGAGAATTTTTTGCGATTGGGCATCGTCTTCGTCCAAAAGAGCATGCAATTTATGGTCCCCAACCTTTCTAGGCGGATTTTCACGCTTTTTGTTACACGAGTCAAAATTGCCGTCTTTGAACCGAAGAAACCAATCTCGGCACGTTGTTTCCGATAAAGAACTATAACCATAGGTCTCCATCAGCATTCAATACGATTCGGCAACCGATTTCTTCAAATTGACGCACAAAAGCAGAGCGTTCCGCATATTCTCTTTTTCTGGCACAATACTAGACATGATTACCAAAGGAAAAATGTATGGTGTTGTACGAAATTGCTGACAATGTGCACTGATTAATGTTGACTGATGTCAAACTTATAAAAAAAAGTATGGCGTGTCTATGGCAGCTTAATATGCTCTCTCACTCCATCTATGACGAAACAGCGGATTTAAGCTTGTACCCCTGGTATTTTTTCTTTTTTGCCAAGAAAGTGGTATAAGGTTTGTTTTTTTTCTTCTCAAATTGTTAACTACGTCAAAGTGTGAGATTTTTGTACAGTTTACTTGACTTGGAACAATAGCGAATAAATTGTTCCAGGAAGAAATGTGCATATTTTTTCAGCAGCAAAAAAAGGTAAGTGCACATTTTCTTGACTAAAAAAATAAATATTTTCAGAATGATAAAAAAGGATAGAAAACTTTTCTAGCAAAAAAGTATATAGTTTTCTCTACGAAAATGTCTACAATATTTTTTTGGGACCAGAAAAAAAATTGGTCCTATTTAGTACTTTTTAGGCCAGGAAAAAAGTGTCAAATTATTTTCTATCAGAAAATTGTGTGAAATATTTTCATTTCTGTTCATTAAGAAAATGAAGATTACATTTTTCTGAAAAATTCAGGGAAAAAAATTTAAATTAGTCAATAAGTTTCCTTTTTTACGATTAAATTTTTTTAAATATTGCTTATAATATTATTGATAAGAATAACTTTTGCAATTATTCCGCTTGAACTTCGGAACTATTAAAAAGGGAACCGGAAGCAATTTTTAAACATATGCAATAAAAACAAACCTCTCAATCTGAAATTGTATATTCCCAATAAAAAAAATGCATAATCATTTTTCTCATTTAAACGCAGACTATTTTAAAAAATAAATCAATTTTTATTGAATAAATAATTTTTTTGTTTCATTTATCATTAACTTATCATACTGCACTCGTATATTCTGAAAACAATCAAATTATCATGCGAAGAATTGGAATTTTCTTTTTAATTGAATTATGTGTTCACAAAAAGGAAAAAAATTGAAATTAGTTAATAAGTTTCCTTTTTTATGATTAATTTTTTTAGAGGTTAACTTATTTTTAATTTTTGCCTATAATATTATTGATAAGAATAACTTTTGCTATTAAATATTAATAAGTCGCTTGAAC
Source organism: Atherix ibis (assembly GCA_958298945.1). Classification (NCBI taxonomy): domain Eukaryota; kingdom Metazoa; phylum Arthropoda; class Insecta; order Diptera; family Athericidae; genus Atherix; species Atherix ibis. Next base: position 44,090,101 of record OY282610.1, read on the forward strand.
TTAGGAATTATTACAAAAGGAACCGGAAATCATTTTTGAGCCAATGCAATAAAAAAAACCTCTCAATCTGAAATTGTATATTCCCAATAAAAAAATGCATAATAATTTTTCTCATTTAAACGCAGACTATTTAAAAAAAATAAATCAATTTTTATTGAATAAATAAATTTTTTATTTCATTTATCACTAACTTATCGTACTGCACTCGTATATTCTGAAAACAATCAAATTATCATGAGAAGAATTGGAATTTTCTTTTTAATTGAATTATTTGTTCACAAAAAGGAAAAAAATTTAAATTAGTTAATAAGTTTCCTTTTTTATGATTAATTTTTTTAGAGGTTAACTTATTTTTAATTTTTGCCTATAATATTATTGATAAGAATAACTTTTGCTATAAAATATTAATAATTCGCTTGAACTTAGGAATTATTACAAAGGGAACAGAAAATCATTTTTGAGCCAATGCAATAAAAAAAACCTCTCAATCTGAAATTGTATATTCCCAATAAAAAAATGCATAATAATTTTTCTCATTTAAACGCAGACTATTTAAAAAAAATAAATCAATTTTTATTGAATAAATAAATTTTTTATTTCATTTATCACTAACTTATCATACTGCACTCGTATATTCTGAAAACAATCAAATTATCATGAGAAGAATTGGAATTTTCTTTTTAATTGAATTATTTGTTCACAAAAAGGAAAAAAATTTAAATTAGTTAATAAGTTTCCTTTTTTATGATTAATTTTTTTAGAGGTTAACTTATTTTTAATTTTTGCCTATAATATTATTGATAAGAATAACTTTTGCTATAAAATATTAATAATTCGCTTGAACTTAGGAATTATTACAAAGGGAACAGAAAATCATTTTTGAGCCAATGCAATAAAAAAAACCTCTCAATCTGAAATTGTATATTCCCAATAAAAAAATGCGTAATAATTTTTCTCATTTAAACGCAGACTATTTAAAAAAAATAAATCAATTTTTATTGAATAAATAAATTTTTTATTTCATTTATCACTAACTTATCATACTGCACTCGTATATTCTGAAAACAATCAAATTATCATGAGATGAATTGGAATTTTCTTTTTAATTGAATTATGTGTTCACAAAAAGGAAAAAAATTGAAATTAGTTAATAAGTTTCCTTTTTTATGATTAATTTTTTTAGAGGTTAACTTATTTTTAATTTTTGCCTATAATATTATTGATAAGAATAACTTTTGCTATAAAATATTAATAATTCGCTTGAACTTAGGAATTATTACAAAGGGAACAGAAAATCATTTTTGAGCATATGCAATAAAAAAAAACCTCGCAATCTGAAATTGTATATTCCCAATAAAAAAATGCATAATCATTTTTCTAATTTAAACGCAGACTATTTTAAAAAATAAATCAATTTTTATTGAATAAATAAATTTTTTATTTCATTTATCACTAACTTATCATACTGCACTCGTATATTCTGAAAACAATCAAATTATCATGAGAAGAATTGGAATTTTCTTTTTAATTGAATTATGTGTTCACAAAAAGGAAAAAAATTGAAATTAGTTAATAAGTTTCCTTTTTTATGATTAATTTTTTTAGAGGTTAACTTATTTTTAATTTTTGCCTATAATATTATTGATAAGAATAACTTTTGCTATAAAATATTAATAATTCGCTTGAACTTAGGAATTATTACAAAGGGAACAGAAAATCATTTTTGAGCCAATGCAATAAAAAAAACCTCTCAATCTGAAATTGTATATTCCCAATAAAAAAATGCATAATCATTTTTCTCATTTAAACGCAGACTATTTTAAAAAATAAATCAATTTTTATTGAATAAATAAATTTTTTATTTCATTTATCACTAACTTATCATACTGAACTCGTATATTCTGAAAACAATCAAATTATCATGAGAAGAATTGGAATTTTCTTTTTAATTGAATTATGTGTTCACAAAAAGGAAAAAAATTGAAATTAGTTAATAAGTTTCCTTTTTTATGATTAATTTTTTTAGAGGTTCACTTTTTTTTTAAATATTGCCTATAATATTATTGATAAGAATAACTTTTGCTATAAAATATTAATAATTCGCTTGAACTTAGGAATTATTACAAAGGGAACAGAAAATCATTTTTGAGCCAATGCAATAAAAAAAACCTCTCAATCTGAAATTGTATATTCCCAATAAAAAAATGCATAATCATTTTTCTCATTTAAACGCAGACTATTTTAAAAAATAAATCAATTTTTATTGAATAAATAAATTTTTTATTTCATTTATCACTAACTTATCATACTGAACTCGTATATTCTGAAAACAATCAAATTATCATGAGAAGAATTGGAATTTTCTTTTTAATTGAATTATGTGTTCACAAAAAGGAAAAAAATTGAAATTAGTTAATAAGTTTCCTTTTTTATGATTAATTTTTTTAGAGGTTAATTAATTTTTAATTTTTGCCTATAATATTATTGATAAGAATAACTTTTGCTATAAAATATTAATAATTCGCTTGAACTTAGGAATTATTACAAAGGGAACAGAAAATCATTTTTGAGCCAATGCAATAAAAAAAACCTCTCAATCTGAAATTGTATATTCCCAATAAAAAAATGCATAATCATTTTTCTCATTTAAACGCAGACTATTTTAAAAAATAAATCAATTTTTATTGAATAAATAAATTTTTTATTTCATTTATCACTAACTTATCATACTGCACTCGTATATTCTGAAAACAATCAAATTATCATGAGAAGAATTGGAATTTTCTTTTTAATTGAATTATGTGTTCACAAAAAGGAAAAAAATTGAAATTAGTTAATAAGTTTCCTTTTTTATGATTAATTTTTTTAGAGGTTAACTTATTTTTAATTTTTGCCTATAATATTATTGATAAGAATAACTTTTGCTATAAAATATTAATAATTCGCTTGAACTTAGGAATTATTACAAAGGGAACAGAAAATCATTTTTGAGCCAATGCAATAAAAAAAACCTCTCAATCTGAAATTGTATATTCCCAATAAAAAAATGCATAATCATTTTTCTCATTTAAACGCAGACTATTTTAAAAAATAAATCAATTTTTATTGAATAAATAAATTTTTTATTTCATTTATCACTAACTTATCATACTGCACTCGTATATTCTGAAAACAATCAAATTATCATGAGAAGAATTGGAATTTTCTTTTTAATTGAATTATGTGTTCACAAAAAGGAAAAAAATTGAAATTAGTTAATAAGTTTCCTTTTTTATGATTAATTTTTTTAGAGGTTAACTTATTTTTAATTTTTGCATATAATTTTATTGATAAGAATAACTTTTGCTATAAAATATTAATAATTCGCTTGAACTTAGGAATTATTACAAAGGGAACAGAAAATCATTTTTGAGCCAATGCAATAAAAAAAACCTCTCAATCTGAAATTGTATATTCCCAATAAAAAAATGCATAATCATTTTTCTCATTTAAACGCAGACTATTTTAAAAAATAAATCAATTTTTATTGAATAAATAAATTTTTTATTTCATTTATCACTAACTTATCATACTGAACTCGTATATTCTGAAAACAATCAAATTATCATGAGAAGAATTGGAATTTTCTTTTTAATTGAATTATGTGTTCACAAAAAGGAAAAAAATTGAAATTAGTTAATAAGTTTCCTTTTTTATGATTAATTTTTTTAGAGGTTAATTAATTTTTAATTTTTGCCTATAATATTATTGATAAGAATAACTTTTGCTATAAAATATTAATAATTCGCTTGAACTTAGGAATTATTACAAAGGGAACAGAAAATCATTTTTGAGCCAATGCAATAAAAAAAACCTCTCAATCTGAAATTGTATATTCCCAATAAAAAAATGCATAATCATTTTTCTCATTTAAACGCAGACTATTTTAAAAAATAAATCAATTTTTATTGAATAAATAAATTTTTTATTTCATTTATCACTAACTTATCATACTGAACTCGTATATTCTGAAAACAATCAAATTATCATGAGAAGAATTGGAATTTTCTTTTTAATTGAATTATGTGTTCACAAAAAGGAAAAAAATTGAAATTAGTTAATAAGTTTCCTTTTTTATGATTAATTTTTTTAGAGGTTAACTTATTTTTAATTTTTGCCTATAATATTATTGATAAGAATAACTTTTGCTATAAAATATTAATAATTCGCTTGAACTTAGGAATTATTACAAAGGGAACAGAAAATCATTTTTGATCCAATGCAATAAAAAAAACCTTTCAATCTGAAATTGTATATTCCCAATAAAAAAATTCATAATCATTTTTCTCATTTAAACGCAGACTATTTTAAAAAATAAATCAATTTTTATTGAATAAATAAATTTTTTGTTTCATTTATCACTAACTTATCATACTGCACTCGCATATTCTGAAAAAAATCAAATTATCATGAGAAGAATTGGAATTTTCTTTTTAATTGAATTATGTGTTCACAAAAAGGAAAAAAATTGAAATTAGTTAATAAGTTTCCTTTTTTATGATTAATTTTTTTAGAGGTTAACTTATTTTTAATTTTTGCCTATAATATTATTGATAAGAATAACTTTTGCAATTATTCCGCTTGAACTTAGGAACTATTAAAAAGGGAACAGAAAATCATTTTTGAGCCAATGCAATAAAAAAAACCTCTCAATCTGAAATTGTATATTCCCAATAAAAAAATGCATAATCATTTTTCTAATTTAAACGCAGACTATTTTAAAAAATAAATCAATTTTTATTGAATAAATAAATTTTTTATTTCATTTATCACTAACTTATCATACTGCACTCGTATATTCTGAAAACAATCAAATTATCATGAGAAGAATTGGAATTTTCTTTTTAATTGAATTATGTGTTCACAAAAAGGAAAAAAATTGAAATTAGTTAATAAGTTTCCTTTTTTATGATTAATTTTTTTAGAGGTTAACTTATTTTTAATTTTTGCCTATAATATTATTGATAAGAATAACTTTTGCTATAAAATATTAATAATTCGCTTGAACTTAGGAATTATTACAAAGGGAACAGAAAATCATTTTTGATCCAATGCAATAAAAAAAACCTTTCAATCTGAAATTGTATATTCCCAATAAAAAAATTCATAATCATTTTTCTCATTTAAACGCAGACTATTTTAAAAAATAAATCAATTTTTATTGAATAAATAAATTTTTTGTTTCATTTATCACTAACTTATCATACTGCACTCGCATATTCTGAAAAAAATCAAATTATCATGAGAAGAATTGGAATTTTCTTTTTAATTGAATTATGTGTTCACAAAAAGGAAAAAAATTGAAATTAGTTAATAAGTTTCCTTTTTTATGATTAATTTTTTTAGAGGTTAACTTATTTTTAATTTTTGCCTATAATATTATTGATAAGAATAACTTTTGCTATAAAATATTAATAATTCGCTTGAACTTAGGAATTATTACAAAGGGAACAGAAAATCATTTTTTAGCCAATGCAATAAAAAAAACCTTTCAATCTGAAATTGTATATTCCCAACAAAAAAATGCATAATAATTTTTCTCATTTAAACGCAGACTATTTTAAAAATAAATCAATTTTTATTGAATAAATAAATTTTTTATTTCATTTATCACTAACTTATCATACTGCACTCGTATATTCTGAAAACAATCAAATTATCATGAGAAGAATTGGAATTTTCTTTTTAATTGAATTATGTGTTCACAAAAAGGAAAAAAATTGAAATTAGTTAATAAGTTTCCTTTTTTATGATTAATTTTTTTAGAGGTTAACTTATTTTTAATTTTTGCCTATAATATTATTGATAAGAATAACTTTTGCTATAAAATATTAATAATTCGCTTGAACTTAGGAATTATTACAAAGGGAACAGAAAATCATTTTTGATCCAATGCAATAAAAAAAACCTTTCAATCTGAAATTGTATATTCCCAATAAAAAAATTCATAATCATTTTTCTCATTTAAACGCAGACTATTTTAAAAAATAAATCAATTTTTATTGAATAAATAAATTTTTTGTTTCATTTATCACTAACTTATCATACTGCACTCGCATATTCTGAAAAAAATCAAATTATCATGAGAAGAATTGGAATTTTCTTTTTAATTGAATTATGTGTTCACAAAAAGGAAAAAAATTGAAATTAGTTAATAAGTTTCCTTTTTTATGATTAATTTTTTTAGAGGTTAACTTATTTTTAATTTTTGCCTATAATATTATTGATAAGAATAACTTTTGCTATAAAATATTAATAATTCGCTTGAACTTAGGAATTATTACAAAGGGAACAGAAAATCATTTTTTAGCCAATGCAATAAAAAAAACCTTTCAATCTGAAATTGTATATTCCCAACAAAAAAATGCATAATAATTTTTCTCATTTAAACGCAGACTATTTTAAAAATAAATCAATTTTTATTGAATAAATAAATTTTTTATTTCATTTATCACTAACTTATCATACTGCACTCGTATATTCTGAAAACAATCAAATTATCATGAGAAGAATTGGAATTTTCTTTTTAATTGAATTATTTGTTCACAAAAAGGAAAAAAATTAAAATTAGTTAATAAGTTTCCTTTTTTATGATTAATTTTTTTAGAGGTTAACTTTTTTTTAATTTTTGCCTATAATATTATTGATAAGAATAACTTTTGCTATACAATATTAATAATTCGCTTGAACTTAGGAATTATTACAAAGGGAACAGAAAATCATTTTTGAGCCAATGCAATAAAAAAAAACCTCTCAATCTGAAATTGTATATTCCCAACAAAAAAATGCATAATAATTTTTCTCATTTAACTATTTTTTATTTATTGTATATATGCATCCGAATAACTATTGTAAAATAAATGTTTCTTTGGAATTTTAAAATTACTCAATTAGAATTTAAATATTTTCCATTTGTTTTAACTTAATAATTACGTCTACACTAAAAATAATTCTTATAAATCATTAAATTTAATTTTATTTTATTTATCTTAACAAGACCTAACAACTACATAAATAGAATTAAATATCATTTAGGATGGAATTCTGATTTTATCACCCACAATAATATCTAAAGGCATTTTTTATCAATGAACCGGAAGTCATTTAATTTACTTAGTACTGACTTATTATTATAAAGAAGATAATATGTACAATATAATGCAGTATATAAATTTTATTTTTACTTTTTTATTTTCTTTCTATTTGTTTCCTTGTTTTAAATTTTAGTTAAATTGATTCACATGAATTTGATGAGAAAAGCACTGGAATATATAGGAAAAAAAAACTAACTCAAACAATTTATTTCTATTAATTGGCAAAAAAAAAAAAAAATCAATTCACATAGATTAGAACCAGGATATGCAAAAGTTCAGTTCTCATGGCCAAATTGGTGGATGTTAATTTTTCAAATTTAAATGACAACAAGAAGATGCTTTAACTATTTTAGAAAATTTTTATATCTTTTTTAAATATTCATTAATAACTGATAACTACTATGAAGAAGAAAAAACCGTTTACAATTGTTATATTCAAAAAGATTATTCCACTTGTTTTCTTAAGTGCCATTATACACTATCGATTTCTGATGATTAGACTAGAAACACTTAAATACACTTTCAACTAAAACTTTCGGTATTTTCCTATCCAAAAAGATGCAATGACAAACAAAAATAATTACAATATATAATAAATTTGAGGATTGTTTTCGTCATTATTAAAATCTGGCATAGTCATATAAGATTTTTCGGCATAGACAGTGGCCCCGGATGATGAACAAAATTCGAATTCGAATTTTTCTAGTTGACTGCCTGGTTGCCTATTTGTCTGCCTGGTTGAGCTTGTTCCGTCTACTTTCAGTAATTACGATAAATCTTCATGTCAACACGAACAATTCAAAATAATTAATGAAATAGCTGAAAAGTATTTGAATTTACAATGAAACATTTGAAAAGATAAAAATATCTTTTAAATTATGGTAAGAGATAGAAGAAGAAAAAACGCAATCTACAATATTTAGTAAGTAATTTTGTTCTGATTCTTATTCAGTTATTAAAAAAAATTACTTTTTTATATTCTGTCATCTGAATTCTAATTTTTACAAAAATAAAAAAAAATTACATTTATGATCATAATCCAAAAATATCGATGAAAAATACAAAATAATACCACAGATGATGGAGAAAAAAAAATATATTTGTCAAAAAGAGTCATTTTCCAGCTATAAATAAAAGTTAAAATTTAATTTAAAATACATTTTTAAAACTATTCTACAGAAAAAATTACAATATTTACAGAAAAATTTGGTTTTATTCAATTTTTTAACCTTGTCCCAATTTTTACACTGTCAACTTTAGTACATATAAGAGATAGTGAATTTTTTTTTATTATTTTTTTTTACCATTTGATCTGATATCATTGCAAATAGTTGTGTATATTTTATTTATCTAAAATTTTATAATTTTTTATTAAAAATAAAATATCATTAAAAATTAAGCCATGTTTTGAGCAAATTACAGGAAAACTCGATTAACATTCTCCGATGAAAAATAATAGGTAAAAAAATCTCCGTTCTCAAAGAATAGAAAATTTACCCATCAAACAAACAAAAAAATATACTAAAATTAACTGCTATTTATTGAAAAAAAAAAAATATTTTAAAACCTATTTTTTGATGATCTTTAGATAATTTGATCAAAATTTTAGCTTCCGTTCTTTTAAGACTGCAAATTTTACTATCTAATAATAGATCGGCGCACACTTCGAAATGACCTTTCAGCTTTAAGGTTCCAAAATCCTCGAAAAATTTAGACCCTGGTTAATGTTACGCAAAAAAAAAAATCCATCATATTATATAATAATTCGACTAGTAGTTAATTTTATTGAAATATTATTTATTTTATAAAAAAAAGATATTTTACAAATAAAAAAACAACAACAGATTGGTGAGAATTTTCATTTCCTTTTATTTTGAATTTACTTTCGCTTTGATTTGTGCTGATTCTCAAAACTAATTTTCAACAATAATAACCAAAACACATCCTTCAATTATAATAAAATAAATATACTTGTAAGAAAATTCTCTAAATTTAGACGAATATAATCATTGAGTATTATTAACAAAATCATTTTCATAATTTGACAATCGTTTTGGTAGTACTCGGATATCTATACGAAAAATCTTATCTAAAAACTGACCTATAGTATCCAATTAAATACAGAAGCAAATTTTCATATAACCTTATTCATTTTATTTTATAAATTGTTTTCTTTTTCAAACTGAAGGTAAAGTCTATAATATAGTAGACTGTTTTATATGAAATGAGAGTGATCTTGATTTGAAGACATTTGCAAGTTCAAGGTTAGTCTAGCCTCTAATCATAGTTGTGAATTGAAATTATAATGACAAAAAAGAATACAAGAAAAAGATTCAGTTACTTTTGATATTAATTTGAGAATATAGAATATATTTTTGGTCATATTAATGCACCCTTTAACTTGGAATGTTACTCTTTTAAGTACTGTACACTCATTCTTCTGACCTAATATCTTATTATTCATTAATTTTTTAATTAAAAAATTAATTAATAATAAGATATTAGGTCAGAAGAATGAGTGTACAGTACTTACACTCATTTCATTTTTGACAGCTGCTTTGCTTGCACGTGCTTTGGCTCGTCTTCGATTTTTGCCCATTCCAAAAAAATGGATCAAAGAATCTGTTTCGGGAACAAGAAAAAGTCATAGTGGGCTAGATCTAGAGAATACGGTAGCTGCGGTATTACTAGTGTGTTGTTTTTACGCACAAAAATTCGCGCACAATCAAAGATGCGGAGCAGGGGCGTTAACATGGTGCAAAAGCCAATTTTTGTTCTTCCACAAATCCGGGTGTTTCTGGCGGTTTGCTTCATGCAACTTATGCATAACTTGCAGGTAATACTCCTTATTGACCGTTCTACCCTGTGGTAAAAACTCATGATGCACCATGCACCTGCAATCGAAGAAAACTGTAATCAAAACCTTCACATTCTACTGAACTTGGCGCAGTTTTTTAGGTTATGACCGTCTGGAGTGTAATCTTTGAATATCAGATCCTTATCTGATATTCAAAGACTATAACAAAAAGGGAGAATTTTTATTCGATAGTCTCTTTTTATTTTAAAAGCAACTTTAATCCCTTCCAAAACTGATCCAATAAATTGGATTCTAGAAGTCAAATCCGCTCTCATAAATCAAAAAGGTAGGACCACACTTCTTTGGATTCCCTCTTAAATATTGCTAAGGTTTAAACTTAAATAATATTTGGTAATCTCCTAACTCTTTTCTGGGAAAGGAATGTCTTTCAACCGAAACGCCTACCCCATTGCTAGGCAGGTTCCATTATATGGCGTTAACCAAGGCTTGTACTGGACGTACATAAAATACCACTTGCTATAAAAACGTCTACCACCTAATTGCAAGTTCTATGGAGCAATTATCACTGCAGAACACCTTCTTTTTAATTGAAAGCATACCAAAGTACAGAAACTCTATCTTCTCACCCCAACAAAATTCTAACGGAACTTTTTCCCTGTTACTAAATTATCTAGGCTATACAAACCGAATGGAATTTTTGCTTTAAGTAATCAATAAAATTGTAAAGTTTTTAGTTAGCAATAAGTAAATTTAAAAAAAAAAAACTTTTCACAAAAAAATCAGTAGAACTTTGTTAAAAATTTTGTAAGCGCTTTTTTGACCCTAGCAGCCGCATGTGTCTTATACTAGACTGTCCATATTAACTATGTTCAATCGATCTTTATAAATAAATATATAAATGTGGAACACGTCATAATAATTAAGCGCTATCTATAATTAATTCAGCATAATTGAGACTTTAATTGCCCAAGCCAGTTTGTTTCTATGAAAAATATTGCCCAATATACTTAAGCGCCATCTGTTGGCGATAATCATATTTTGCCTTTATAAGAAAATTAAATTTACCATTGTACTTCAGTGTCATCTGGTGTGTATTTTTGGCTTAAAAACGTCAAAGCGCTATCTGGTAATATTTTTTTTATTTGAATCAAAATTGATTCGGTGATGTAAGCGCCATTTTTAATTACCATTAATCAACAGTAATTTTTTTAATTATTTATCATTGATTAAGGGTAATTTTAAAAAAAGCGCCATTTTTAAGTACCCTTAATCAATGGCGATTTTGAATTACCTAAATTGATTCGGTGATGTAAGCGCCATTTTTAATTACCCTTAATCGAGGGTAATTTCTTAAAAATTATTTAACGTTGATAAAGGGTAATTAAAAAAACCATTTTTAATTACCCTTAATGAAGGGTAATTTTTTTTAATTATTTATCGTTGATTAAAGGTAATTTTAAAAAAAGCGCCATTTTTGATTACCCTTAATCAAGGGTAATTTTTTTAAATTATTTACCGTTGATTAAGGGTAATTAAAAAAGCGCCATTTTTAATGACCTTTAATCAGCGGCCATTTTTAATTACCAAAATTGATTCGGTGATGTAAGCGCCATTTTGAAATACCCTTAATCAACGGTCATATTTAATTACCGAAATTGATTCGGTGATGTAAGCGCCATTTTTAATTTCCTATTTTTAATCAGCCATAATCAACGTGTATACATAAAAAAAGACAAGATGGCAGATAACAAGCCATAAAAAATTATTCATTATAAGTTTTGGTAAAATTGTCAGTTATTGAGCATATTTAAAAAAATTTTTTATTGTGTTGACATTGTGAACTTGTCAAAAGTTATTAGTATAGTAACAAGCAGATTTTTAATAATATTAAAAATAATAAAAGGATTAAGCATCCCTTCTGTATGATAATTTCAATATTTCAAAAAAAAAATCCCGAGACCAGAGTCATTTAAGGCCTATGTGAGTGCTTCTCGGGAAGGTAGTAGAGGTGAGTTGACATGGAAGGCGATTAGCGACGAAATTGAAATATGTTTTCAAGAAAAACACATAATACTCGTATGAGGGCAAAGGGGATGTTCTGATTACGGTGCATAAAATCAACAATATTAGAAGCCTTCGTGGAGCTGCAAAGTTAAAGTCCGCTCTAAGCAACTTCTGATAATATATCAGGAGTTGTTTAGAGCGGAAAGTGAATCTATTATGAACGCGTTTCTGCTCACTTTTATCCTTCTTTTGGTAAATTATTTTTGAAGGATCAGGATGTGATTTTGCAGAATTTAACATTAATTTTTTTTTTGGGATTTTATAGAAATTAATGGCAGCATATGAGTATTTCAGGATATACTTGACTCTGAAGATATCTGAATTAAAGACATTGTCTAGAATGGGAGCAAGAATGCATTCTAGAGGAATAACGGTCTTAATTTGGGATATAACCGAATAGTGAAAATTTTCTATAACTTAAATTGTTAGATTAGACTTCATCCTGAGATAATAACGTTTTATTCATCTCATATTATGGTGATAACATTTCCGAATGTTTTATTAATGGATCATTCTAATATACACTCTACTGGAAATATTATTGCTGTTAATAAAAGTATGATCGTATCACCAAATTTAACGATTTCGAGGTGCTTATCTGTCCTAGATTATAACTTTTTTTTTGCATTTGGAGAATTGAAGCTACCCGACCATAGAATTCGCAGAACGCGCTGGAAAAAAGGATTTGGAAAAAAATTTCATAATCAATGAGCCACATAATCAAAATTACCATATGTGGGGCTCTAAAACCCACAAGTGACTATGGAAAAAGTTTTGTATCCGCAAAAAGTGACTGTTTGGTATGATTTTTCCTTATTCTTTTACAAAGGAACAAAGAGAAATAATTACCATCAATTCTGAGCACTATGGACGTATAATATTAATTGGCCAAGAAGTTTTCATCCATTACCTATAAGTGAAAAATTCCAACGAACTCTCCAGTATCTCTGCTAATTTGGCTGGTGTTCCACAGGGAAGTCTATTTGAATCCATTCTCTACAAACATTTATACACCCAATATCCCAATCTATGTCAATACCTTTTCTATCGCCAATAAAAAAAAATGTCCATATCACAATCGTATAGGTCTATAAATAATAATTTTGCAAAAATTCTTGTTATATTATTTTTCGTGATATATTTAATAATTCATAATTTAGCAATGCCATCTAACGAATAATGTAATGACCAATCCCATAGGGGTGCTCTGAATTCATGGACAAATAATTTTCCAACAACGGGTGGTCTATTAAACATTGAATATAAATAACCAAAAATGAATTTAAAATATTTATTTTTTTGCTTCTTTTAATTTCTTCTCACTAACATAATATAAGAGAATGAATGCAATTTGAATTATTGACCGCAATTATAATAATTGGGAACAGTCATCGTAAATGTCAGGAATAGACTCGAAATGTTACGATTTCATTTCATTTATAAACGATTATGAAAGTTTACACAATAATAAAAACATGTGAAAAATGCAAATGCTGCAATGTATCTATTTAAATTTACTAAGAAATTAACATATTTCAATAGATTAAATAATTTTTAATATAAAAAAAACATGAACGAAAATTCTTTAGCTATGATTACTATGAACATATGGAATTTTTGTGCAGACATATTTTCATACAACAAAAGCGACTTCTCCCTGCAAATGCAATTTTATTATGAATTTATCCTAAAATTTTAGACATTTTACCATTAATAAAATAATTTTTTTTTATTATAAAAAAAACCACTCGTTTTCTGATCATTTTTATATAATAAAAAAAAATCTACTTTTTTATCTGAAATGTCAATAATATTTTTTTACAATCCAAATAGATTCATAGATAAAAGTGGAGACTTTTTCAAATTTACTATAAATTAAAATATTAAATAAAGCAAATTTAATAAAAATATATATCTTAAAAGTCCTATTAAAAGAGCAATTTTGACTTAAAAAAAAGTTTTGTATTCGCAATATTGTTTTAAATGTCAGAGATGGCGCTGATATCGCTCAAGTGATAAATGATGGTTTTTATGTAAATTTAAAAAAAAAATAATAAAATTAAGATTGAAAAACGTCGAAATAATTTTGGAATTTTTAATTTTATGAAAAAAAAGAGTAATTTTTTATAAAAAATCAAAATTGAAAATAAAGAAAATTCGACTAATTATTTTTCTTTAAAAAAAGGCACTATTCATGCTTTCCACAATTATTAATAAAATATTATTTATAAATTTTTCAAAACAAAAGACATAATAAGGTTAAAATGAAAAATGGGAAAAAAGATTTTTTTTTTAAATTCTAGATACAATTTTTTAAAAAATTTCAAAAAGAAATCGGACAAAAAATTTCGAAAAAAAGATGGTAAAATAATTTAGGAAAAAAAATTTCGAAAAATTATAAAAAGACTAATTTTAAATTCTCAATGCAAATGGAAACCAGATTGCATGAAATTTTTATCCAAAATAATTAAATTTTTTTCTTGTACAAATTTAAGGACTTTTTTAAGAGAAAATTTCCTTTTCCTTTTTCAATTTTTAACAATTTTAAAATTTTTTTATTATGAAATTCGTTTGGTAAAAAATTAAATAAGCTTTTAAAAAAAAATTGATTTAAAATAAGAAGAAGCATATATTATATAAAAAAAAAATAATATTTGATAAATAGAAGAAAAATAAACTAATTTCATTCGTCTTGTCGATATTATCGAATGAAAATTGTTCAAAAAAAAACTAAAATTAATAAGAAAATGGAATATTTTTTTAAATATTTAATCATTTTTTAGATAAAATTATTATTTTGAAATAAGTTTTGGAGAAAAATTTAGACTTACCGAAAGGTAAAGTTTAGTAAAATAAAAAAATTCTCTACACTTTATAGCACTGGAAATTAGACAATCTTAAGAGAATATGGAAAAGATAACTGATAAAGACTCTTAAGAAGATAACATAGCACATAATTTGGTAAATACGTTAGAATATCAAAATCAATTATGGAATTCTATTTGCTAAGCAATCTTAATACATTATTATGATTTCGAAGAAAATCAACCGAAGATATATGAAAATTATTTTAATGCAGATGATTTCCTTCTCTAACTACCTGGAGTCTACCTGCATACGAATCTATGTACCTGTCCAAAGAGATGGTATGAATGGCTGGCTGCATACCTATCGTTGGGCCAAGGCAATATAGTTACTATCCAAAGCGGTAATGTAGCTCACAATCAGACTGATTGGATACCAAACGTACTCGTATCTATCGTATGCCCCAAAAGCTCGATGGAGTCTCTTACAATAATCGAACCAGCGTGAATCTTTTTCCATGAACATTGCGATAGTGAAATTACGTCATTCGAAGGTCTTTGCTAATCTTCCACTTTCAATGCTATGCTATGATTACATCAATGTCGGAATGTGATGCATTTCCCTTCTTTGGTTGAAAATCTATAACAACGAACTGTGCTGAGATATCTTAACTGGCTTCAGTTATGTATAATGGCTAAGCTTTTAGTCTAAACTATAGTCTACAAAGTGAATTTGATTCTCTTTCTTTCTTTATCGGAATATTATCGTGAATTTTTGTGTAAATCTAATGGATCATCACTGTGGGATGCCAACACAATAGATTCAAAACAATCAAAACATAATAGATGAATAGTCGATGATCCAATTTACACACCTTACTCTCACCAATTTGCATTCAATGAAAAAGAAAAAAATAACAAATTTTATCCCAATTTCCACCCTTGAATTTTTTTTTCTTTTCTTTTAAATTGATTTTCTTCTTATTTTTTTATTTAGCATTAAGATTATTTAGATTTCTTCCGTAGACGAATTCATCTTTTCCTTTCTTACTATTATTTGAATGGAATACTCGTAATATTAATAAAAACTAAAAATAAATCACCAAAAATTACCATAGAAATGTGAGCATGAATTAGTATTAATCATAAACAAATAAAATAATTGAAAAAATCACTTCAAATCTATTCAAAATTTGAATTTATACCGCATATCAATGAAGATTTAGAATTTATGATAGATACTAAAAATTTACAATAGATGTCAGTGTTAATAAAGAACCGTACGATTGATTTTTACAGAAAATCCATATTTGGTCTAGAAATATCATTTTATAAAGGGTAATAATTTTTTTCTATTTATTAAAGAAAATTAATTGGTAATTTTTTTAAGGAATATTTAGTAATAATGAACAAAATATAATATTCCTTGAAAAGGTTTTAAGCAAATTCAAATCAAATATGAAAATATAAAAATTTGAACTTACGAAATATACAATTTTTTTTATAAATAGTTTGTTTTTTTAATTAACAATATAATTTCAAAATAATTAAATAGTTTTTTTTTTTAAAAAGTTACTAGAATTAATAAAAAATTATTCAAAAAAAAAGCCGAAAAAATCTAAAGAGATCTATAAAAATTTTGTATAAAAATACGTTAGAATATTTAGGAAAAACATGAAATATTTCAAAAATAATAAAAATCTACCCTAAATCTCTGCATAGCTTTCCAAATATTAAGTAAAATTTAAATCTTGAAATTTACCACCATGTATTAAATACTCACAATATTGTTTAAAATTTATCATAGAATAAGGCCTTAATTGTTTAGATAAAAATCGTTCGCATGACTTCTACTTTTTTTGCAAAAATATTTATAATCAAAATAATTTAATTATTTACATTGCTGAAAACATTTTGTAAATCTTATGTGGCTTTTGAAATATTATAAAAACTAAAGCAAATCATTTTTCATTTCATAGAAATTCTAACACAGCAATTCACCATAGTTGACCAAATATAATGCAAATACAAAAATATACCAAAATATTCACCATACTCTTTGATGTATTATAAAAATTGACCAAAAAATATGAACATTTGCTATGAATCACAATTTAATAATTATTTTGCCAAATTCACTTTTTGACATATTTAGTAAAATATAAAAAGTTTTGAAAATTTTTAAAAAAGTTTTTTGAATATATTCAAAAAACTCACCACAACATTTTAGAAAAATATATTGAAGAAAAAAAAATTTACACATTTTGGTGACTATAATTAAGAAGTAAATTTTTAAGAAAAAAATAAAATAAAATCCAGCAAAAATTTATTGATTTTTAGCAAAAGAAGAATTAATAGAAAATAATAGTTCTGAGGTCAAAATTGGTTTAAAAAAATACTAAAATCTATTGTGGCTTCTGAAATACTTGGAATGTAATGGAAATAAGTCGCTACACTTGACCAAAATTGATGATATCCCAAATACAATTTTTTAGAAGAGAATATAAAAATTTAACAAAATATTCACCATACTTTCTGGTTAATGGAAGAAAATTCACCAAAAAATATGAAAATTCACCACATTTCCAAAAAACACTTACCACAATTTACCAATTATTTAGCGAATTTCAAAAGTCAAATTCACTTTATAAAAAATTTAGTAAAATATAAAAAATAATGAAGATTTTTAAAAAAGTTTCTTAAATCTATTCAGAAAACTCACCACAAATTCTTAGAAATATTTTATAAAAAAATATATTGCAGAAAAATAAGAAAACAAAATTAATAAAATCTAGCAAAAAAATTATTCATTTTTAGCATAAAAAAAATTAATAGGAAATAATATTTTTGAGGTAGAACTTGCTTAAAAAAATACAAAAATCTATTGTGGCTTTTGAAATACTTGGAAATGTATTGATGCCATCGAAAATACAATTATTTTTTTTTAATAAAAAATTATATAAAAATTTAGCAAAATTTTTTATATAAAAATTTAACAAAATATTCACTATACTTTCTGGTTTATGGAAGAAAATTCACCAGAAAATATTAAAATTCACCACATTTCCAAAAAACACTTACCACAATTTACCGCTTCATAAAAAAAAATTTATAAAAATATATTAAAAATTCACCACAGTTTACCACAATTCCAATAAAATTTGTACAAAATAATATTTTGAGAAAAAAATAAATTTATTGTTTTTGATAATTACAATTTATGTAAGTAAATACTTAATTTGAAATTAATAATTAAAAAAAGGGATAATATATCCAAATTTTAATGATTTGAAAAAGAAATAAAAACAAAACAAAAATCAGTTCTTTCTGAATTACAATAAAATCAAATCTTACTCACATCATGAAAAGAGTTTAAAAAAATTAAACTCACTACAGTTTACTAAATATAAAAGATTTAAAAATTTATTTCGATTATTAGGATAAGATTATAAAAATATAAAAATTAGAACAAAAATGAAAAACCATTCTACCTGTTCGGTTTATTAAAAAAATTTACAAAAAATGTATAAAAATTCACCACGATTAGTAAAAACACTCTATGAAAAAAAAAGTTTCAGAAAAAAATATATAGCAAAAGATATTGCAGAAAAACCCAACTTTTAATTTTGGGCGAAAACAATTTATGTAAAGACTAAATTTGCATTTTAAAATAAAAATAGAAAACAATATATCAAAGTTTTAATGATTTTTAAGGAAAAGCAATCAGCAAAAAAAACAATTCTGTCTGAGGTAGAAAATCTGACTACAAAATTGAGCGTAGAAGAAAAAAAATTCTACTGTAATGATAAATCATGATAATATCGCTAAAAACATAATCTTTACTGACATCGATTATGGTCAAAAAATAAAGCCTCCCCACAGACCCGACCTGTTCTACTAAAATAAGAACCAAAAACTTCCTTTAACGAATTTTTTCCAATTAATCTAAACCCACAAAATAGATGCATTTTCAAAGTATCAATGTAGAAAAATTGCTATTACAGATCAAACTGGTCTAATATCGGTAATAAGAAAAAATATGGTGGGCCAATGTTGAGATTATTAATGACGATCAAGATACTCGTACTATCGAATAACACCAATATTTATAAATGTACTCATTCTAATAGTCTTTCTTCTTGAATATGTACTATTTACGATGGTAAAATTAACAGCAGATGTAGGGGAGGAGAGGTGGTGGAAAGAACCTGCCCAAAAATAAATTGCAAATTACAGCTACGATGATCCCCGAGAAAATAGTCTCCCTCCACAAGTACAATTGCATAGAAATTAAGACACATAACATCGAACGATTAAGCCATACACACTAAGAAAATTGCAAGATTCTTTAACGCCGGCCGCATATATAAAGTCCGAGATCATCCTCAATCTGGCATCAGTTCATTTTGGATCTTTTACAGAGTCAGCCAACTCAAGTCTTGAGTAAACTTAACGCAATTGGAAAAATACACTCCGATTGACGAATTAAATCAACGCAAAAATTTCATCAACAAAAAAAAATCGTACACTTTTAAAAAAATTAATTAAAAAATTTTAAAGTTAAAAAAAAATTAAATAAAATTAAAATGAAATTGGTGAGCATTAAAATTATATCTAAAAATTTTTAATAAAAATGAGGAAAAAAATGTATTTATAGTTTTTCGAAATTTAAAAAAATGGTCGAAAAAATATTTTGGAAAATTTTTGTTTTTTATTTTTTATTATTGTGAAATTTTTTAAATATTTGTTTTTTTTTCCGGTTTACGCAAAAATATTTTTAATAAAAATTATGTGGCAAATGAAAATTTCAAAGCAAATTTAGAAATACTTAAAAAAAAAAGTTTAAATTAATGAAAAGAATTACCGAAAAAAAAATCTTTTATTTTTCGCAGTTTATGGTGGCAATTTTAATTGGAGTTGCGGCAGGTGCTAGACTACCAAATACGTACCTACCACCACCGAGCAATGCATTTTCAGCTGGTGGACAAGGAGCCTTTCTGCAAGGACCGTCACCTGGTTCCTTTGGCCAGGGTGGTGGTGGAGGTGGAGGTGGTTATGGTGCACCTCGAGGACCACAAATTCCCATTTTGAGATTCGAAAATGTCAACAACGGCGATGGATCCTATCATTTCGAGTGAGGCATTCTTCAAAAAATTACAACTTGAAAAAAAATCATTTTTTTGTTGTTCAATATTTTTCAGCTATGCAACTGGAAATGGAATTATGCACAATGAAAAAGGACATTTAAACAATCCACACAGTGAAAATCCGGAACAGGTTGTTGCTGGTTCATATTCGTATACAGGACAGGATGGACGTACCTACACAGTGCATTATAAAGCCGACAGTAACGGATTCCAAGCGACCGGTGATCATCTGCCCACACCACCACCTATTCCAGAAGCTATTCAAAAGTATTTTTACAAAATTAAAATGTCCTTATTGAATTTCCATTAATGCTGTTCCTTTTCAGATCACTTGCGTTAAATGCAGCTGCAGCAGCCCGTCAAGGCCCATTCGGTGGTAGCGGTGGTGGCGGTGGTGGTGGCGGTGGCTATCCAAGCGGACGACCTCAGCCACAATATATACCACCCGCACAAGGACCACGTACAGGATCCTTTAGTCCAGGCTCCGGCTATCGGTATTAGAAATTTTTAAGGATAAATAACTGAACTCTCGGAATAGTTAAAATCGATCACCGTCAATATTATTTTTCTAATTTGTTCACCAATACATCCCCCCCCCCTGCTCCAGATCCGATACACTACATCACCAATAAAGATGTACACATATGTAATGTGATGTTATTTTGTAAAAAAAAAAACTACTCTATACCATCTCAAAATTATTAATGATTTATTTTTTGTCGCTTTTGATTTAAGTCATTAACGAAAATAAATAAATAAAAAATAATTTTTCTTAACAAAAAAGAAATTCCAAATTTAAAAATAATCACTGACAATGAAGTCATTTTTTTTTATTTTATCATAAATAAATTATACAATAAAATAAAAAAAAAAAACAAAGATGGAAAATGTAATAAAATAAATTATTTAATATAAAAGAAAATTATGTAAATTTTCATTAATTTGGTTCGTTGTGATTTTGATCTTGTTAGTCCAAATTGTCCGAAAAAAACCCCCCAAACAGATTGTTTAGTTTCCTTTTTTGAGATAAAAAACTTATTATTTATAAATGAAATAAAATGAATATTTTTTTTTTGTAATTATTTCCACCAAAAAAAGAAATTCCAAATTTAAAAATAATCACTGGCAATGAAGTCATTTTTGTTTTGTTTTAATATAAATAAATTTTACAATAAAATAAAAAAAAAAACAAAGATGGAAAAATGTAATAAAATAAATTATTTAATATAAAAGAAAATTATGTAAATTTTCATTAATTTGGTTCGTTGTGATTTTGATCTTGTTAGTCCAAATTGGCCGAAAAAAAACCCCCAAATAGATTGTTTATTTTCCTTTTTTGAGATAAAAAACTTATTATTTATAAATGAAATAAAATGAATATTTTTTTTTGTAATTATTTCCACCAAAAAAAGAAATTCTAAATTTAAAAATAATCACTGACAATGAAGTCATTTTTTTTTATTTTGTTATAAATAAATTTTACAATAAAATAAAAATAAAAAAAAACAAAACAAAAACAAAGATGGAAAAATGCAATAAAATAAATTATTTAATATAAAAGAAAATTATGTAAATTTTCGTTAATTTGGTTCGTTGTGATTTTGATCTTGTTAGTCCAAACTGGCCGAAAAAAACCCCCCAAACAGATTGTTTAGTTTCCTTTTTTTCAGATAAAAAACTTATTATTTATAAATGAAATAAAATGAATATTTTTTTTTTTTGTAATTATTTCCACCAAAAAAAGAAATTCTAAATTTAAAAATAATCACTGACAATGAAGTCATTTTTTTTTATTTTGTTATAAATAAATTTTACAATAAAATAAAAATAAAAAAAAACAAAACAAAAACAAAGATGGAAAAATGCAATAAAATAAATTATTTAATATAAAAGAAAATTATGTAAATTTTCGTTAATTTGGTTCGTTGTGATTTTGATCTTGTTAGTCCAAACTGGCCGAAAAAAACCCCCCAAACAGATTGTTTAGTTTCCTTTTTTTCAGATAAAAAACTTATTATTTATAAATGAAATAAAATGAATATTTTTTTTTTTTGTAATTATTTCCACCAAAAAAAGAAATTCTAAATTTAAAAATAATCACTGGCAATGAAGTCATTTTTTTTTTTTTAATATAAATAAATTTTACAATAAAATAAAAAAAAAACAAAGATGGAAAAATGTAATAAAATAAATTATTTAATATAAAAGAAAATTATGTAAATTTTCATTAATTTGGTTCGTTGTGATTTTGATCTTGTTAGTCCAAATTGTCCGAAAAAAACCCCCCAAACAGATTGTTTAGTTTCCTTTTTTGAGATAAAAAACTTATTATTTATAAATGAAATAAAATGAATATTTTTTTTTGTAATTATTTCCACCAAAAAAAGAAATTCTAAATTTAAAAATAATCACTGACAATGAAGTCATTTTTTTTTATTTTGTTATAAATAAATTTTACAATAAAATAAAAATAAAAAAAAACAAAACAAAAACAAAGATGGAAAAATGCAATAAAATAAATTATTTAATATAAAAGAAAATTATGTAAATTTTCGTTAATTTGGTTCGTTGTGATTTTGATCTTGTTAGTCCAAACTGGCCGAAAAAAACCCCCCAAACAGATTGTTTAGTTTCCTTTTTTTCAGATAAAAAACTTATTATTTATAAATGAAATAAAATGAATATTTTTTTTTTGTAATTATTTCCACCAAAAAAAGAAATTCTAAATTTAAAAATAATCACTGGCAATGAAGTCATTTTTTTTTTTTAATATAAATAAATTTTACAATAAAATAAAAATAAAAAAAACAAAACAAAAACAAAAATGGAAAAATGTAATAAAATAAATTATTTAATATAAAAGAAAATTATGTAAATTTTCATTAATTTGGTTCGTTGTGATTTTGATCTTGTTAGTCCAAATTGTCCGAAAAAAACCCCCCAAACAGATTGTTTAGTTTCCTTTTTTTGAGATAAAAAACTTATTATTTATAAATGAAATAAAATGAATATTTTTTTTTTGTAATTATTTCCACCAAAAAAAGAAATTCTAAATTTAAAAATAATCACTGGCAATGAAGTCATTTTTTTTTTTTAATATAAATAAATTTTACAATAAAATAAAAATAAAAAAAAAACAAAACAAAAACAAAAATGGAAAAATGCAATAAAATAAATTATTTAATATAAAAGAAAATTATGTAAATTTTCATTAATTTGGTTCGTTGTGATTTTGATCTTGTTAGTCCAAATTGGCCGAAAAAACCCCCCCAAACAGATTGTTTAGTTTCCTTTTTTGAGATAAAAAACTTATTATTTATAAATGAAATAAAATGAATATTTTTTTTTTGTAATTATTACCACTTCAATTATCTGATAGCAAAAATAGCAATTACAGAATAATTTATATACTAGCTAATATCTACCAAATATTCGACCAAAACAATAATTGACATTGACTTTATTCGAATACAAGTGATAGAATATAATAGAATATTTTCTGTTCAAGATGCATTCATTAGTAATCATGGCTACAAATCCCTTCAAATCTTACCTTTTACCAAATACAATTCACTAAATGGCATCGAAATGGGATTGTATCTTTGAGATTCTTCAAAAAGTATAAAGATTGTCTACGATAGTCGACCCACCACGTACCATTTCTAACAGGCGTTTTTACGTTTCCTAACGGAATAACAAATTAAAGAAACATCACCTTTTCTAGATTCTAGACTCAATGGCTAGATAGTAATTACTTAAGCCAATAGAGACAAGTCTCTCTACCAAATTTAGATAAAGATTACCTGCCCCTAAAGACCTTTAAGTTGATGCATCATCCCTCGCAGTTTCTTTTGGTAAGCATTGCAAAAATGTGGAAAAACGCTAGATAAACTTTCTGCTAATGAAAACTCAATACACTCACTCGAATCCTTTTCTTCCTTTTGTTTCGTATTATTTTTCCTCGGTATTTTTCTTCATTTTTTTTTTTTGATTTGACTCCATTCAATTATGTTTAAGTTAAGGTGGTAGCATCAAAAGGGGGCTGAAAGGCAATAGAATATCAACTAAAGTTTACTGAAAGAGAACAACACAATAATATTAGATCGAAAGGTTATCGCAGGATGGGGTGGCACAGAAGTTCACTATGAATAGAGTGGAGAGCTTCATTAGGTATCACGTCTGATCCGACGGATGGTGGCTTATTTTTTTCCACAATGTTTGCACGAAAAATTAGACGAATCCAAGTCGATTGACATATACTACCATGAAATGGCACAATAGCTTCATCAAATCTATGGTGAGGGTGTCAGAAAAGAATTTTTCTCTTCATTGCTTTTGTTTGGACAATTTTTGGTTAGTATTAGGATAAATACATTATTTGGAGTGAAAAAAAGGGTGGCCAGAGTGCAAATGTAAATATTGTATTACCAAAGAAATTTGGTAAACAACTAAAAATATTGTATTTCTTATTATTAAGGGTTGAACTGTATAGTCTCATCGAATAAATAATCTAAATTGTATATGCCTCATAGTCAAAAAGAAAATACTAAATGAATTAATATCAAGAGAATTGAAAGATTTTTCGTTAAAGAAAATGTAAACAAAATAACAAAAACTTTATTGAATTAGTCTCCAAAAAAAAAATACAGAAATTTCCTAGTCCTCGTATTAGACGATATTTTAAAAGATAACTTAAATAACGACTATTCTATCTTGGCGGGTAGTAAGTCGATTCGTAATTTAAATTAATAAACTTTAATTTTTTCTGTAATAATATGATAAAATTTAAAATAAATTTTTGTTAAGTAATAAAAAGTTCTTTTACCAAAAAATTACAGTACTTACTATATAAAAAAATATTAAATTTCTGCTTTTCGACCAATTTTCGACAGAAAAAAAAGTGTTCGCATTACTTTTACACTTTTAATATTATTACCTTTTCACGATCGAACCATATTTTTTTTTACCAAGAAAATTTACATTCATTTTATTCCATGAAAAATATTACTTTTTTTGTTAAGAAAAAGTTTTATGTTAAAAAAATTTTTTTTAAGAAAATTTTTAACCCCATCAGTAATTTTGATCAAATCCGCTTGAATTTCGATATTTCTGAATATCAAATCAAGTTTGGCTAAAAGATCAATTATTACATGAAAAATCATGTTTAAATAATATTATTTTTATTGTTTAATAAATAATTGATAGAACCGAACAGTGGTCATCTTTGAAACGGATGCTCAACCTAAATTATTGTTGCGGTTTATAAAAGTTTAGCTCAAAAACTTTATTTGGATATGTGCAGATGACATAGCTCGTCTTCGATTTTTGCCCATTCCTAAAAATGGATCAAAGAATCTTTATCAATTTTGGTGTGAAAAACATTCGAATGTTGACTGTGGCATATGGTGAAGCTACTTTGGATCGAAGCAACGTTTATCGATGATACAAAATGTTCTCAGGGGGCCGAGAAGATGTGAACGACGAAAAGCGTCCCGGACGCCCGAGCACGTCAACAACAAATGAAAACATTGATGAAGTAAAGAAAATACTATTGGCCAATCGTCGAATCACCGTTAGAGAAGTTGCTGAGGACTTAAACATATCGATTGACTCGTCCCATTCGATTTTTACCAATGATTATGCTTGAGACGGGTCGCCGCGAAATTCGTAGCAAAATTGCTGAATTTTGACCAAAAACAGCATCGCATTAAGATTGCTAAGGAGCTGTTGGACTCTGTCGGCGACGACGAAAACTTGCTCCAGATGATCCTAAATGGTTACGAATTATGGGTTTATGGTTATAACGTGGAAACCAAAGCTCAATCATCCAAATGGAAGCTGCCGCACGAGCCAAGACCGAAAAAAGCGCGCTAAGATCGGTCGAATGTGAAGGGTTGCTTACAGTTTTCATCGATTGCAGGGACGTGGTACATCATAAGTTCTTGCCAGAGGGTAGAACGGTTAATAAGGAATATTTTCTACAAGTTATACGCAAGTTGCGTAAAGGAATTCACCAGAAACGTCCGGATTTGTGGAAGAACAAAAATTGGCTTTTGCACTATCGTTGCTTGTGTGCGAATTTTTTGCCAAAAACAACACAATAATAATGCCACAGCCACAGTATTCCCCAGATTTGGCCCCCTGTGACTTTTTCTTGTTCCCGAAACTGAAGAGCCCCATAAAAGGACGACGCTACGCTACGATTGATGAGATAAAGGCGGCATCGAAGGAGGAGCTGAACAAGATCACAAAAAATAATTTTTTGAGGTGCTTCGAGGATTGGAAAAACGGTTGACACAAGTGTATAATAGCTGGTGGGGATTATTTTGAAGGGGACAAAATAGATATTCATAAATAAATAAATAATTTTTAAAATAAAAAAACACAAAATTCGTGAGACTTTTTGAACAGACCTCGTACTCTACGCAGCTTCTATCTAGACAGAAGCTATGGTGACGGAAGCTACAGGTGATGGCTGTACATCATCGAAGCACACTTCGAGTCTCGAAAACATTCCGTACTCTCTCGTCAGATGCTGTCTATATTATTACTCACATCCCACCAATCGATCTTTTGGTGGATGAAAGAAACAGAATATATAATTGACGACGGCAGTCATCCAGTGGTGGGATGGCAGAGATATTGCGATATATTAATTAAAAGATGTCCACGTGAAACAGAAGAGGCCGGGGATAAGTGGAGATGGTCCAATTTCTGACAGGACATGGGTGTCTTCAGGAATTCAAATTAGAAGTTGTTGTGACATACCTTAATGGTCTGCTCATAATCAAGGATGCCGAACATGTTTTCTTTCACTATCCATGCTTCATCGGAGAAAGGAAGGAAGTGGAGCAACTAATCGGTGAATATATGGCCCAAAAGCCCATCTTGACACAATAGATAGTATTACAGGTACGCTGCGAAATGGAAGCTGAATAAATAACCATTATGTGTCCTAAAGAAGAGCAGTCTTCAGCCTATGTGTAAACAAGAAAATATACTTGATATCAGTATACTCGCTATGAAGTAACACGAATAGTGGATCTATTGGTGTTACTCCCACAAACTTTAGGGATCTGCATCTTTACTGTATGTTAGGAGTCTGCCCAATTATATCACGCGGAATAATAAAATCTTTCTGAAACCGTTTTGGGAAATATTTTGCATAAAATTGTTCATTATTGTCCGATGGCGATCATATGCCCCACCGGCAATGAAGCAAAAATATGTGTTATTGGTTCGTATTTTTTTGAGCGTTCTGCTGGCAATGCTATAACGGAGACTGATAGGACATGCTGCAGAAGTTTTTCATCTGTTTTTAGCCCGATTTAGGGCTTACGGATATGTGGTTCCGTCAAAACGGAGCCACATCACACACTGCACATGCTACAATAGAAGTTCTGCGATCCATGTTTCCTGACCGAATTATGGCAAAAAGTGGTAATGTCAATTGGCGCCCCTCGCTTTAAACATTTAATTACTACCGATTTCTTTACTTCAAGGGTGCTAAAAATGGGTACGTCAACGCTTAAACAGCTAAGTTGGTGGTTGGTTCGTTAGTTGGGTTGATGAAGGGGTGCTTTTGGTCGCTTTTGGATTTACTTGATTTCTTTCTCCATCATTTTTCTTCTGTTTGCTTTATTTTGACTTCATAGTGTTTGGTCCTTTTTTTATTACATATTATTTATACTCAAAACAGGTGTCGATATTTTTTCTTTTCTACAATAAAGGATTGAACTAGGATAAATTCCTTTTATTACAAATATTTTATGAGATTTAATTTAGCAAGCACAATAAAAATAAATCAGATTTTTTTTTTGTCATAAAAATTCACTTCCAATTGGAATCACTTTTTAAACTTTTTAGAATTTTTAGTATGTATTTTTTTATTTATTTTTATTTATTAAAATTCAAATTCTGTACTTTTCCTTTGGTTGATCCTCAGCAATAATTGCAAATATTTTACTAGTTTTTGTATTTTATTGAAAGAAAAAAAACAATTTCAGTTCCTCGTTTATGTTTTTCAAGCAAATTATTTTTTTTGAGTTATTCCACATAATAGAGGACGGTATTCTGCATGGATCCCCTCTTTCTACTACGTATATATACTTTTTACCACTTAGATCAATTCCTGATCTTTTGTCGCGTATGAGCATTTTTGATGTACAGACAATAGTTTTGCTCTGGCACTGGAAGAAAAATTCAAAATATTTTAGTCCGGATCAGAGGCTCCATTGCCGAAGTGAAGGCTCCTTTCACTCCGTAGATTCCATAAAATTCCTGGAAATTTCCATACACGCGGAAGAAGATGAAATGTACAGATCAACAACACTATTGGAAAAATAAATGATATAAACCGGATGGTTAAGGGTTTGGTCAGTAGTAAGTGTAAGGTCAGATAGGCTGAGGTTATTAAAGTAACTAACGGCCTCCTAGATGGAATGTTGCTCAATTTCTTCACTTTATGAGCCAGAACGCCAATAGTAGAGGTACGGTTGTTGACCGTTACATCAGACTAGCCACTGGAGCTTATCAATCCTAATCGAAACTGGTCGAAAACCCATCTTTCGGTACCTTCATAAATCCCAAATCGGAATTATTAACAATAATCTTTGCTTCGATAATTCTACCCTGCATAATTTAATTAAAACTATTATAACTAGCCCAACTCGGAAAGAAAACTTAGAGACACTCTATCCCTCCACTTTTAAACCTTCCTTCCACATACAGATTGGAAGCCGTGGGTTGGTAGGAGCAATATTAAAAAAATTCTACGATCCTAAATAGGTTTAAGGAAGCTTTTACCCACCCGTCTACCAACTAGCAATTTTTTCTCTCGAATAGAACCCTTGAACGCTATTAGCGGCCCATTGAGTGATTCTGTTCTCAACGAGATTCAATAATAGAAACATCAATTACAGGAACATCTAGTTGATCATGAGAAACTAACGTGCTAATCAGTTGGTAGGAAAATCTCTCCGGTGTTCTGTATTCGCACCTATCTCTCGACATTATCAGCCATACGTGAAATACAGACTGGACTGATAATGAAAGCTTTTTAGCATCTCATTTTCCAACTACCAACAACCCAGTCTTCTCAATCTCCTCTACGTCTTGACCGAATTTCTAGGTATGAAAAGTGCTCAGAATGCGAAAAGGGTATAATGCTCTCATAAATAACTTTCTTTTTGGAAATCAGACTCGTCTTATCTGCCAACTCTGTGGCGTTGTACTAACTATTCCCTATATTCTCTGCAAATTTCAGCAATCTTAGAACTTCTTTCCAAGCAGTCCTCCCATTGTAGAGCTCCTCGATACAACAAGTTCATATCCAAGTCCATTTTTGAATCTGATCAACCATACTAACACGAAAATTTAACTTCAATTCTTCCAACCAACTAAAAAGAGACCAGATTAGTTTAGGAAATTGGTAACGTTCACTCACACGGTACTTGTAGTCGCCAAATGGCTTTGCTGTCATGGTGCTATAAAAATGCCCCCTGACTCTTATCTAACGGACCTTACATACAAACAAAATTAGGTCTAGAAAATGTTCAAATATATATTTTTGAAAATTCAATTCCAAAAAGTTCATATTAAAGAAAATACTGATTGATCCCTTTTATTTGGGAGCTAGGAGATACACAATTGAGAAACTTTAAGAAATAAAATGCTACAAAATCAAAGAAATCTGCCAGGATTTTTTTTTTACAAGATCAAACACGACCACCATATAGCCGTTATTTATTTTCCATATATAATTTTTAAGTTTATTAAAAATATATCGATTAATAAAATCAGTCTTCTTTATTTCAGTTTAATATTATTACTAAAAGACAAATAAATCAACAAACTCAAATTAAACTTTTGTAAAAATAATTGAAATGCTTTTGATAAAACTTTTCAATACGTACTATAATTTTCTACCAAAAAAAATTTAATAAACTTGTAATACGAGGGTCGTTCAATAAGTCCTTAGAAAAAGATGGAAAAAAACTGTTTTTTTAAAAAAAAAAATTTTATTTTTCAACATAATCTCCTTTTAGCTCTATACACTTTTCCAACCGTTTTTCCAAAATTTTTATCCCGTCCAAAAAATAGGATTTCGGAAGTTCTGCAAAATACTCATCCGTTTGAGCAATGACGTCCTCGTTGGAAGTGAACCGTCGTCTGCCAAGCCATTTCTTCAGATTGGGGAAAAGAAAATAGTCACTCGGGGCCAAATCTGGTGAATAAGCGGGATGCTGCAACAATTCCATTCTCAATTCCATAATTTTGGCCATGGAAACAGTGCAGGTGTGCACACGCGCATTGTCCTGATGCAAGAGGATTTTTTTTCTTCTTCAGATGGGGGCGTTTCTCTTTGATTTCCTCGCTCAATCATTGCAATAAGGACGCGTAATACGCTCCTGTTATTGTTTTTCCTTTTTTCAAGTAGTCGATAAAAATTATGCCCTGCGAATCCCAAAAGACCGTGGCCATCACCTTGCCGGCCGATGGCACAGTTTTTGCCCTCTTCGGAGCCCGCTCACCCTTGAAAATCCACTGTGATGACTGTCACTTCATTTCTGGAGTGTAGTAGTGTATCCAGGTTTCGTCCACAGTGACATATCGATGAAGGAATTCGGCAGGACTGCGATGAAAGAGTGCCAACATAGCCTCAGAGTCCACTACACGATTGCGCTTATTCTCCTCTGAGAGCAAACGCAGCACCCATCTTGCCGAAATTTTTTTTCAAAGACAATTTTTCATGCAAAATTGAAACGACTGTACCTTGTGATATGCCCGTGGCCTCAACTAATTCGCGCACTTTAATTCGTCGATCGCTCAAAATCAGATCGTGGATTTTGTCGATGATTTCAGGAGTAGACAACTCAACTGGGCGTCTTGAACGATGTTCATCTTTTGTGGATGAACGGTCACGTTTAAATTCATTCACCCAATTGTAAACCGTCGCAAACACAGGTGCAGATGTGCCATGAACTGCATCCAACTCGGCTTTGGTTTGTTTCGGGCTTAAGGCTTTCAAATGGAGATGTTTGATGATAGCCCTAAACTCGCTTTTTTCCATTGTTATGCACAAATAAATGTCGTTAACTTTAATTGACGATAGAAATTGACAGCTTTCCTGTCGATAATGCTACTTACAAAAAAAATCTTTACCGACACTACGAGCGCAATTTCTTGGATTTTCTAAGGACTTATTGAACGACCCTCGTAGCATATGAATAATATTGATTGAAGTAAGAAAAGAATATATTCTCAAAAACCCCTTACACTAATACGAAATAGTCAATATCCTTTAAAGGTAAACTTTATAGCTTCCAGTATCAAATATATAAAAACTAAATGAATATATTCTTGCTAGTTAAGGACACTTGTTCAATTTTATTCCATTTTTATTAGCCTACTTTTGACAGTGACAGAGTGAACATTTCTTTTCGATTGGGAAATGTATAAAATATACTATGCTATTTTTAAGTACCGGACAAAAAGAGGTAAACTATTGTATGGTATATAAAAATGGACAACTATTGCCATAAAATTTACTAACATTACAAAATCTTATTTATGCCAATAGTAGTAAAAATACCATTTTTCTTTGGTATTTTTCTCCTTGAACATGTTCGTAAGTTCATAAAGTTGGGCATTTATCTAACCAGTTCTATTACCACAAAAAAAAAAAATCCCAATAGTCGTTAGAAACACGTCCTTGTACAGCACTAGAGTGTGATCGAGTTGATTTGAAATACAGTCAAACACATGCGGACAAAAATATAACAAACAAAAAGGATCATTTTATTAAGGAATGTGTGTACGAATTCGAAGGAGCACTTTAACTATGTCCTTCCAACATAACAGCGATTCTAGCCGCCGCAGATCTTGAGACATATAAAAGTCGAGAACACCAACTAAGATCGATGTGATATTAGCATGACTTCTTATTCTTAAGCCTACCTCCTGGAAGTAATGCAAAAATCCTTTTAAAAAAACAATTGCGATAATAACAAAATTTTAACAACTACTTCCCCTACCCCACATTTAACTACTTCGAAAAGGAATAGTAAACGAATTTAAGAAAAATATGAGAGAATAAAATGTCGAATAACTAAACTAAACTAAAAGGATATGCGTGCACAAGACATATAAATTGTATAACCAAAAATAAGCAAAAAAATAAATAACGAACCGGACTGCAAATGTTATAAAACAACAGTTTGAGAAGTGAAAATATGAAAAGCTCTTCGTATCAAAAGATTTCCTGTGATGTTTTTATCAAATATTTATAAGCAGTTTTCATCCTTGTTTGCTTTTGCTCTTCTCCTAGATCGCGAATAGGGTTTTCTTCAATTGTTTTTTGGTGTTTTTTTTTTTTATTTTTTTTATTTTATTATTACCATTTTGCTATTATTGTCAAGTTGTTGTCAAGTTTTCAAGAGGAACATCCTGAATAACTTTTGCTACAAAAAGGACAAAATGAACAAAATACAAAGAAATGTGAAAATATTGTTATCCCAGCTAGAGCTTGTTAGTAAATCAGCTATCCAACAACGAATATCTATTCAGTTAAAAAAAAACGAATCCTGTTGATTGTTTTAATTTTCTATTCATTTTTAAGGACCCGATCACTCCAAGAAGTATTCCTTTTTTATATTACCGGAAAATGAGTTTAAAAAAAAAACTTCTTCCCAATTAACTCGCAATTTGAAAATTTTTGCACAATCCTTCACTCAAAATTAGTTCCAGTTCGGAGTCAATTTCCTTTTATAAAATAATTACTTTTCAATACATCCCTTTTGAAATTACGTACTATAAGTCCTTTTCAGCTTCTATAAATTTCTATTTATAACATATTCTCCTCCGTTCACTATGCATCTATATATTCACTTACAGAATTTCGTATTTATTTTTATTTTTTTTACACATATTCACTTTTATTTTCATCCTCCTTCTGAGGACTTGCATAGTCAACCATTTTTCTAAACTGCCAAGATATAAAAAGAAAAAAAACTATAAACAAAAATCAAATGAGAATAAAAAAAAATTTCGACCACCAATATCCTTCCTTGCAAAGTGTCACATTCCAGAATTTCCATATTCCCACATTCTTTTATGTTCACGTCTTTATGCATTGGCATCCCTACTGTCTTGATGACATCCTTTAGCACCCTACCAATTTTCATGCCAAGACGTTATTGGGTCCTTTTCGATTCTTTTTCATGCAAATCTAAATAAAAATTCCTATTGTACGGTTCTTTGATATTGTCCCCAGAAATATTTGCGGTCGGGATTACATCAAAACGTTTTATTTCATACGCTGTCAAGCTCAGTAGACAAGGATACGACAATGTCAATGCTATGAGCTATACAATAAAAACGAAATTTTCATAAGAGGGTTTTGGTAGTGTTAACGGTAAAGTGATAAAAGGAGTCAATATTTTCGGATTGTGTACATTTTTGTATACAATCTATTGACGGGTGTCGATATTGTTTTTTAAGGACACCTAAAATGCAAGAGACTTACGGAAATTAAATTTTGCACCCACTTTTCGTTTTTCGTCCTTTGATTCTTAACAATATTTAATATACGTACATAAATTTATGGCAGATTATTTTCCCATTGCCATCAAAATTGGGAAGGAATATGCTTTCTTCAAAAAAAAAAATTGATTTTCTTGGCAGTTTTACGAGTTGATAGTCATTATTTCAAAATATTTTTCTTTATCGAAAATTAAGAATTTTTATTATTTAAGAATTTCTTTTCTTATTTTTAATTTATGTATTTTATATTTGAATACGATTTACTTTTATATGTAATTATAATCGAAGAAAATGTTTGAATAATAGTTTTTTCTTTCAGATTTTTTCTCCTTCAGATTAGTAACAGGATATAGATTTTATATATTTGCAGCGATGTTGAGTTTAAATAGACTAGCTTAACTCAAATGATTATATTATTAAATTTTTATTTTAATAACGAAATACTACATTTAATTTATAATAAACATTTTAATCAAAAGACAGTTTTGCTTTTACGAGTATTTTAATTTTAATCGAAGGCAAAATCAAAATGCAAATCAAAATGAAAGAATAAATATTTTAAAGTTAAGAAAAAATACAAATAACAAATCATATTCAACTGGAAAAATTTAAAAAGCTTAATTTTTTTTGCATAAAACCATAAAAATATAATTTTTTTGAGAAACTCACCATAATCTAAGCTTATTATAAAATATTACCAAGAATGTAAGGAGCTTTTCAATAGGTACACTTAACGGCAGCCTTATTATTTTGGCGTTTCAAATGACAGCGCTTATACGTTTATATTTTGTTATAGCCACCATTTAATCATGGAGATTTACATGATTCAACAACTTGTCCAAATAGCTAAAATTATAATTACTACAATATAAAAATATAGCACACATTTTTAAAGTAATTATAATTTTTTACGTGGAAAACAGAAAATTGGAAAAATTGGTTCAGTTGGCAATTGATCAGTGCTTGCACGTCAGCAAAATGTTCGGTTAAACGATTTATTTTAACTTCGTCAATATTGTGAGAAGACTTGGGTCCAATTTGGATTCAATTAACTAAAGAACTAAAGCCAGAAGTCGGAGCAAAGCATCAGTAATTCATTGAGTCGGTTCTTGAGCAGTTAAAAGCGGATCCCAGATATGGTGAATGTTCGATTGAACGATTGATTTTAGCTTGGTTAATATTGTGAGAAGACTTGGGTCCATTCTAAATTTAATTGACTCAAGAACTAAAGCCAGAAGGCCGAGCAAAGCATCGGGAGTTTGCTGGGTTAGCTCTTGAGCAGTTGGAAACGACTCCCAGATATGATGAGTGTTCGATTGAACGATTTATTTTAACTTGGTAAATATTTTAAAAAGACTTGAGTGCACGTCCACTCTAGATTCAATTAACTAAAGAACTAAAGCCAGAAGTCGGAGCAAAGCATCAGTAATTCATTGAGTCGGTTCTTGAGCAGTTATAAGCGGATCGCAGATATGGTGAATGTTCGATTGAATGATTGATTTTAGCTTGGTTAATATTGTGAGAAGACTTGGGTCTATTCTAAATTCAATTGACTCAAGAACTAAAGCCAGAAGGCCGAGCAAAGCATCGGGAGTTTGCTGGGTTAGCTCTTGAGCAGTTTGAAACGACTCCCAGATATGGTAAATGTTCGATTGAATGATTCATTTTAACTTGGTGAATATTGTTGGAAGACTTGGATCTATTCTAGATTCAATAAACTCAAGAACTAAAGCCAAAAGTCGAAGCAAAGTATCGGGAGTTCATTGAGTCGGTTCTTGAGCAGTTATAAGCGGATCTCAGATATGGTGAATGTTCGATTGAACGATTGATTTTAACTTGGTTAATAATGTGAAAAGACTTGGGTCCATTCTAAATTTAATTGACTCAAAAAGTAAAGCCAGAAGTCCGAGCAAAGTGCTCTGGAGTTCGTTGGCTTGGCTCGTGAGCAGTTGGAAACGAATCCCAGATATGGTGAGTGTTTGGTTGAACGATTCATTTTAAGTTGGTGAATATTGTAAAAAGACTTGAGTCTACGTCCATTCTAGATTCAATTAACTCAAGAACTAAAGCCAGAATGCCGATCCAAGCATCAGGAGTTCGCTGGGTCGGCCTTGAGCAGTTGGAAGCGGATCCCAAGTATCCGTTCCAACTGCTCAAGAAATCATCTTCAAGGACGAACTACATTTTTAATGGTTAAGTATACAAGTGAAATTTTCGGAACTGGCACAAAAATTAACCACAACAGTACCAAAAGCTTCCCTTGTACCCTGAAAAATTTAGTGCCTGATATGGGCAATATCGTCGGACCGTACTACTTTCTAAATGATGCTGACGCGATTGGATGATATGGACTTGGATAAAATCTAATACAGCTTTCAACGAAGTTTCCGCATCGCCCTTATACAAATAAACCGATAGCACTTTTCGATGTGGAGAAGAACACCATTCAAGTTATCGGTAAGATTCAGGCTGACTTCTGGGTAGGAGCCGTCTAAAATGGCGATTCTCCAAACGAAGCCGTTATTTTTAAATAATAATTAAATTAATATTAAACTTAATTTATAATAAAGATATGTTATGATAGCCATATTAATGGCTTTGATGATTTGGGTATTACTAAAAGGGTCTAAAGATAAATCAGCAAGACCATGCATAATGTGGGCCAGAAGACGATACCTTGGGTATTCGCTGTTCGACTATCGTGCGTGAGCCATAAAATACATCGGAAGTGAAAGCGGCAAAATCTGTCAAAACTAATTTGCAAAAAAAAAATTACAAATTAATAAGTGCAAATAAATAATACGATTGGTTTATATTAGAATATTGTGAACAGTATTTGATAGAATAGGGAGCCTTATATCCTTATCGTGGGTGTGCCGTCCTACCAGAAAAATTTACCGTCTATTTTTGAGAAGTTATTAGTTGAGAAGTGATTGGAGTTTTTTTTTTCTCGTCTTACAACGAAGAAAAGATGGTCATTTGAATTAGAAAGTAACTAATTATACTTTCCTAGCATTCAGAAATAGAATAAAGAAAATTTACAAACAATTTTTTTATAATTAATAAAATTTGGGTTGTTCGGAAAGTAATTTCGTTTTTTTTTTATAAAAATTAAATACGATTTTCTTATAATGAATTAATTATTTATTCAATTAAATATTGTCTAGTCTGATCAAATACCCTTTGCCATCTTTCTGGTAGTAGCATGATTCTACGCTCATAAAATTTTTATTCTTCGCTGGCAAAAAACTGATCCAAGTGATATTTGACCTCCTCATTTGAATTAAACGTTTTACCATCTAAAATTTTTTTGTAGAGAATGGAAGAACTGATAATCTGAAGGTGCTAGGTGTGGAAAGTATGGTGGGTATAGCAGTATATCCCATTCAAGCTCTAAAAGCTTTTGCCGAGTGGTCAAACTTGTATGTGGTTTTGCATTATTCTGTTGGAACACTATAGCTTTGCTATTGATGAATTATGGCCTTTTTTCTTTAAGTGAATCATTCAATTTGTCCAACTGATGACAGTACACTTCAGAATTGATCGTTGTCATAATTAAGCTCAAAACAAACGATTCCTTTGAAATCACCTCCAAACCTTTTTTTGATAAATATTGGCTTTGGAAGTGCTTTGAGCCGGTTCACCTTTTCTATTCCAGGATCTTTTACGCTTAACATTATTGTAGACAATCCATTTCTTATCCCCAGTAATGATACGCTTAAAAAATGGATTATTTTCTTGGCGTTTGAGAAGCAAATCATAAACGTCAATGCGACGGCACAAAATTTGTCCGTAAGAAGATGAGGAACCCATTTTTCGAGCTTTGAGATAAAACCTAGCCGTTTAAAATAATCATGAACGGTCAAATTCGATAAATTTAATCTCTCAGCAATCGCATGAGTTGTTATTCGCTGATTTATGCCTTTATTGTGTCTTCATCTGAGCTTCAACTGGCCTTACAGAACCTGGTGCATCTTCGAGATCAAAATTGCCGGATCGAAATTTTGCAAATCAGTTTTGGCACTGGCGCTCACTTAACACATCTTTTCCGTACACATCGGATAATTTTTTTCTTGCTCGAACAGCATTTTTATCTTTTCTAAAGTAAAAAATTAAAATACGCCGAAAATGTTGTTTTTCACTATGGAAACTACTGTGCAGAATCAATCTTATTTTTTCACAAGCAAGCCTGGCTATGTCAGCTGTCAAAATACATATGATTATGCGGCTTAAGTATGAAGTTGGTTTTGTTTAATTTCTTAGCTCCACACTGATGCTGGGTTACTATATAATAGGCTGAAAGAGTGATTATCGTCGATGATAGAAAAAATGAGCACCCAAATATATTTTGGCTGAGGAGTGCCATAGGGTGGTTGGGTCAGACCATGGAGAGCATTTCCATTTAGGGCTCTCCCAAATTCCATTTAAATTTCTCCCAACCCGGACTCTTTCGTTTTTTATTCTTTTTATTATTTTCTATTTTTATTTGACAGGTTTCATTTCTACATTATAACACATATACACATAGTCATGAGACACAGTCGCTCCTATGGAGCATATAGCGGCACAGAGAATACACGTCTCTAGTTGGTGGTAGAAGTCTTCTTTTTTTTTTTTTGGAATTTAATGTTCAGAAAATTATTTTTTGTCTATCCAAATTTTGATACCTTCCTCATCTCGTCCACCTATAAAAAAATACCTTTTAGTATTTTTTTTTTATACCATAACAGATATTTGCCGTATCTAGAAGATAATTTTTAACCGAAACAGAAAATGGAAATTAATAAATTATTAAAAAATCGCAGCTTCAATATGACTTTTTTATTAAAAGAGCGTCCTTAGATCAGAAATTCTTCCTTAACCAAAAAAAAAGGAAAAATAATTATTTGTTTCTATTAATTTATAATATAAAAAATAGATCTACAATTACCAATTTACTATCCTTTTCGAATTAGTATATGGTTAAAAAATATCCTGTAAATACAGAATAAAAATTAATATTCAGAATTTATAAAATTTCTCTTGTGTAGACGAAAAGAATTCCGAAATAATCGTACATAAAATTTCATAGTGTTATTTGCTAAACAATTAAAGTTGCTATACTATAAGTCTTATATTAATTGTAATAAATTTTCAGCATGACTAAAACTCTAAAAAGGAATGGAACTTATTCCAAAACTAACAATAATAACAAACAACCACCAAGTATTTTGGTAGGATGGAAAAAGGTGTTAAAGAAAGCCAAACGATTCATGCCTTTTTATGGTCTTTGTTACCATAACTTTCTTACTATCTTCAAACTGGTAATAATTACTGAATAGTTAAACTCTTCCTTGGATTGAAAGTTTACTCAAAATAATTTCCTATATGCACTTTCATATATATATATTCTTTCACATATCTATATACATTTAAGGACTCATTTTTACTTAAGGAGTCTTTCCAAGCAATGTAGCTGCAAAAAGCAAAAAAAAACTAAATACGAAAACCCCTTCAGCAAAGATAATTCGGTATTTATCAATATTTATGGCAGAAATTCATCCCTTTTGTGTATTTATGTTGTCTAGCCTTGGTGGTTTTCATACATTCCGGCAGAAATCACCAAAAACTTTCACCTACACAGTCCCATTGTAACTCCTTCCTTTAACGAACATAAATTCTTTAATGCCTTTTGATATACACTCATGCGAGTATCGTTCAATTTTCTATATCAACTTGAAATTGCATAGGTTCTCTTAGAGCTTGAATGGCTCTCCTACGTACTTCATCTTAAACTTCAATAAGGCTACATCTCCAATTACTATATATGTGAATAATATATTCCTACTCTTCCATATCACATAAACCTCCTAAGGAGTACTTAAGCGCAACAAAAATACGAAATTGACAACACAAAACGACGATTATTTTAGTTGTTTCTCTAAACATTCATAAAACCTTTTCTCTCCGCAATAAGGCGTCTTAAAAAAGAAATTCGCTAAGAAAACATAGTGGCAAAAAAAAAAAAAAACAGCAACAACAACGAAAATGTAAGAAGAAGAAAAGGAAAAAAATCCATTAAATGAACACACATGCGAATATATTGTATGCTAAGCCTTATATCTCGAACGCACAGGCAGTGTTCGGCAAACCGAATCAATTGGATTTATAAGTCCACCACCACCACCACCTCGTTAAGCCCTCTTTTCGTAATGGCGATAACGGTAACCATCCACACAGGAGGTATTGGCTCTTTCGTATTATTTTTTATCCCCTTACACCCCCGAAGAAAGTGAAAGACCGGGTCATAGGTAGAAACGAAGTACTACTGAACAGGCAAAGAATAAGAGATAAAGTATGAAAACAAGCTTCCGGAATTTATTTGTCACCAATTTTCCAGAGTTTTTTTTTAAAAAATTTTCTTCCAAATTGCTTTTTTTTCAAATTTTTATTGTTTGTCCTTCTTTAATTTACTACTGAACACTGTTTAAATTATCGCATCAACACAACGATTTTTTTTGTCCCCAAAACATACAAGCTTCTAAGTACAATATTTTTATCGATAAATGGGCAAAAACGCACTCGTTATGGAAGTCGGGGTACCATAGTAGGTGTTGAATCAATATTCGTTAAAATATGCATTGAGTTATATTATTCGTTAAAATATGCATTGAGTTATTATTTTCTATACTCTCTATTTGTACTCAGTTATAACGTTGACTTATTTACCAAATCATGGAAAATTTTCAATATTTCTTAATATAAATTTGACTATTAAACATTTTTTATAAGCATTTCAAAAACAATTTCAAATCGGAAAAGGTTCTTGCATTTATTAGCAATTGCAATTATTTCGAATAAAACATATTTGATTGTAAATTTAAAGAAAAATGTTTCAATTTTTAAAAAAATACTACCAAAAAAAAATTACTGAAAAAAACGAATAAAGTTAAAAACAAAAACAAATACGACATGCCATAAAATGTAAAAATAACAATCATCAAAAAATGAGCTGAAATTATTAGAACAAAAATGTAATTTGTTATTTTCTTTTTTTAGTAATTTTTATATGTAATTTTTTTGTTTTTACTCTTTTTTTTTTAAGAAAATTTTTGACCACGTGTTATAGAAATTTAAAAATAAATAAAAAATTATATTGAATACTTCAATCATTAGTAAAGTCCCTAAAAATTAGGGTATCTATAACACGTTGTATTTCATTACTGAAACCCCTAAAAAAAGGCCAATCGAAATCCGTAAGCTTTTATGTCGCATGTAGGTCCTTCCTATTAAAATTAAACGTCGTCTGCTCTCTAACCACCCATTGTAAGCCAAAAAAGAAATCGGTCAACATATCACAATAACATACATACATTACGAGGGTCATTCAACAAGTACTTAGCCTACAAAAGAAAAACGAAAATTTTGGAAAGGTGGCAATTTATTTTTCTACATAATCTCCTTCAACCTCGATATACTTGGCCCAGTGATGCTCTAACTTTTTTAACCCGTCCAAAAAATACATTTTCTCGAGGGAAGCAAAATAGGCCTCCGTGGCGACGATGACCTCCTCATTCGACCAAATCTATTCCCGGCGAGTGATTTTTTCAGGTTTGGAAACAAAAAGTAGTCACAGGGGGCCAAATCTGGAGAGTACGGGGGATGGGGCAGCAATTCGTATCGCAATTCGACCAATTTGGCCATGGCGATGGCGGGGGTGTGAGCCGGCGCATTGTCGTGGTGGAACAGCACTTTTTTCTTCGCAAAGCGGGGTCGCTTTTTCTTCAATTCGACGTCAAATCGGCCCAATAAGTCAGCATAGTAGCGCCCCGTGATTGTTTTACCCTTCTCGAGGTAATCGATGTGGATCACACCTTGTGAATCCCAGAAAACGGTGGCCATCACCTTTCCGGCCGATCGAACAGTCTTCGCCTTCTTCGGAGCACGTTCGCCGGGTGAAGTTCACTGTTTCGACTGTTCCTTGGTCTCTGGTGTATACCAGTGAATCCATGTTTCGTCGACGGTCACGAAACGACGCAAGAACTCCGCTGGATTGCGCTGAAACAGCGCCAAACACGTCGCCGATGTGGTCTCACGGTTGCGCTTATTTTCCGGTGTGAGCAAACGCGGCACCCATCGCGCCGACAGCTTTCTCATGCCCAGTTCTTCATGTAGAATATGATGCACCGCACCTACTGCGATGCCTACAGTCTCAGCTTTCTCGTGAACCTTCAATTGACCGTCTGACAACACAAGATCGTGGACTTTTTTAACGTTTTCGTCCGTAGCAGCCGTTTTCGGGGCACCTGGGCGTGGCTCATCAAAAACCGACGTGCGGCCACGAACAAACTCGTTGAACCAATTCTTGACGGTCGCCATCGAAGGAGAAGAGTCACCATACACAGCATCCAAGCGATTTTTGATTTCGCTGCGCGTTTTCCTTTCCAAAAACAAGAATCTAATCACCGAACGATATTGTTCTTTTTCCATTTTTGTGCAACCGACCGACACGCTCGCTTTCAAAGGCTCTCAAAACAAAACTAATAAAAGGAATCGACTGAAACTTTGACAGTAGGCTACTAAAAAAACGTACTGCACGATGGTAAATTTTGTTTGTGACAGCAGTGCCATCGGGCGGTAAGGCTAAGTACTTGTTGAATGATCCTCGTATTAACTAAAACGGCTTAACAAGCTTAATTTTCAACAAAAAAATACGGTCATATAGCACCGCCAGCCTAATTACCCCACCAACCAAACTGTCACCTATGGCTGAATAAAGAGGTTTTTCGTCTTTTTTTTGCAGTGGTTTTGCTGTTTAGAATCAGTTTCTTGCATTTTCTAATCCATTAATTACTATGCCACGTGGACTTTGTGAGCATCCTAGATGGGACACTTGTGCAGGCTGCCACTTAATACCATATGCCAAATGGTCGCAAACATCTTCAAATTAACATACGCGGGTTTTCTCAGCACTTTTAGCTAAAGAAGCAATTATTTTGCTTAATTTAACTAGACAAACATAGGCTAGTACACAAACCGATCAAATTGATTAAATTAATTTATAATTAGGGAATGATAAGGCTCTTTATTTCGACCCTTATCTGCAAAATTATCACTATTTTTATATATAGAATATATTTCGAGAATGTGTATAGTTACCATGTTTGTTAAACGAAGTATCTTTTTTTTTATTAATTATGAACGTCAACGAGACTGGAGTGCTCGAGTTTTATATCTTTATTATAACCATGAACGTCAACGAGACTGGAGTGCTCGAGTTTTATAGCTCCGTATAGACGACCGCCATTTTTTTGGGGGAAAAAAACATGATGAGCGACGAAGCAGACTTCGACTTAGCTGGCTTTGTTAATAAATAGAATATACGCTATTGGGGCACTGAAAACCCTCAACTGATATACCAAAGCCCACTACACCCCTCATAGAGTAATTTTATGGTGCGGCATCCTTTGGCCATATTTTATTCAGGATACTGGAGGCAATCCTGTAACAGTTACTGGTGACCTTTATCGGGATATGTTGGAAAACAATTGGGCCTACAAAATATGTGGTTCCAACAAGACGGTGCCACATCTCACATAGCACGTGCTACAATGTAAATTTTGAGATAAATTCCCCACTCCCAGAATAATGTGAAAAAGCGGTAATATCGATTGCCTACCCCCCCCCCCCCACAAGATCACCCGATTTGAACTCCCTTTCGATTTCTCCATATAGGTGTACTTGAAGAAAAAGGTGGACACTTACAAACCAACCACAACCTCAATGCTTAAGGACAACATTCAAAACAAAATGTCTGAAATAACACCAGAAGTCTTCGAAAATGTAATGCAAAATGTGCCTAAAAGAGCTCGCCTTTGCGGTATCGCCAAAGGTAGGCATTTGACCAATATTATATTCTATAAATAATGCTTAAGACCATATAATCAATTAATAAAATAAAAATTATAAAATTGTATTTTATTTAATAGTTATTATAAGAAAAACTTCGACCTGGAACATAAGATGCACCTTATACGTATACTAAGTCCTGGAACATAAGCACACGCCTAGCATAAGAAGCTTCAATGGATGTTTACTCTCCTATTACTATAATTATTACTATTTAATAATTACTATTCTATAAATCTGCTTGTTACTATGTGTAAAAAAGTTTTGAAAAAAAAAATAATGCAAAAAAAAATTGTGTAAAAACTACAAAAAATTACTACAATTTTTTTTTTAACAAAAAAATATATTCAAAATAGAACAAAATATTTTAAAAAATAAAAAGGAAATTATACAAAAAAAAAACAACTGACCTATTGTAATGCACAAAAATAGAATAAAAATACAATAACTTCTAAAAATTAACAATAAATCAATATGCACGCGCTCAGGGACATATTTACACAAAACACCCACGCCTAACATACAAAAAAAAATCAATTTTTCAAAAGTGGAGAAAAAAATTTCCAGAAATATTAGTTCAATGACGGGTCAATAAATTCCAAAAGAAAGCAAAAAAAACATTAACAAATAAATAATTACTAAGAAAACAACTTTAGACAAATCGACAATTTTCCATTCGTCATGATACGTCCATCCACCTTGACCATTGGCCACCTGAAT
Source organism: Atherix ibis (assembly GCA_958298945.1). NCBI lineage: Eukaryota > Metazoa > Arthropoda > Insecta > Diptera > Athericidae > Atherix > Atherix ibis. The sequence continues at coordinate 44,134,217 of OY282610.1, forward strand.
GTGAATATTTCGTGGAAAATCGATTCTTCTAGAAAATCTCCTCCTTCCATTCTCACACTATGTGAGAACAAGCACAACTTTTATTTTATTTTTATTTTTGGATCCTTTCTCCTTTTCCAAAAAAAAAAAAATTGTTTTCGAAATAATATTTGTGCAATGGTGAATATTTGAAAAATTTCCTTTTATCAATTAATTATGATTTTTCTATAATTTTTTCCAGATTTCTAATTTAATTTCCGGTTAGGATTAGTCAATAAATAATTTTCCAGTTTAATCTTTCATTTAACTTTCAGAGACTTTTAAATTTATCCTAATTCAAAATAAATAAATAACTTTAATTAACTTTAAGAAAAAATTAATTTACTCTAAAAAAAAAACAACAAAAAACTGCAGAAATAATGTTAACTTTTTCATGAATCCAAACAGGAAGAGGTGAATTGCATCTATTGAACTAGTAACATATGAACATCCGGTTAAAAATTTCCAAATGCTGCATATAGTCGCATGGTTCGTTGGACTATTGTTTAAATAAAATTCACTCTAACCGAATCAGCCTAGAAGACTAACGATACGATCAACCTACAAGGCTAAGAGGCAACTTAACGACTATCAAAATATTCCCTTCTCTATAACACCAATATCCTTCGAATCCTTTTACATGGAACTGTTCATCATTCAAATAAATAACTTATGAATTTTATTAGTATATGTAAATTTGCCTAACAAGTGCACTGCCCAAAATCAACGAAACAATATTCAAAGTTAATTTCCAACATTGACCACAAGCCTAGCATCCCCATTATCGTCATCATCATCAGCTGCAGGAGCAATAAGCTGATATTGTACAATATATGATTAAGTTTATCGTTGTGGAAATGATTCGAACAAATCCTTTTATTGAAATATTTCGAAACAAACGATGTGACGGCGGGAAGGACTAACTGACCATTGACTGTGTCCAACTCTTTGTCGGCGAGTTGTTAGTGCAGAGTCAGGCCTGCCATCAACGAACGGAAGTCAATCCTAACGAGAAACAATTGCTTTGATTGAATATCAAATAACTCCAAATTGTGAATCCTTAAAATATTCAAGAATATGATCAATATCAAATTGGACACGCTCGCACATATTCAATTAATTTAACAAAAAATTTGAATCCTTCCAAAAAATACCATCAAATTATGTTATTCAATGGATAAAAATTGGCCCCGAAAAATATTTTTCCTATAATTTCTATTAAAGATAAATGAATTTTTTTTTGCTCATATATTTTTATGGAAGGTCTGTATGATAAAATTATAGCGGCACTAACTTGAAGTCTTTTTGGAGACTTCTTGTGGTGTCTCAGGGAAGGACATCCCTAAAACTTATTCAAATATCATAAATATGATTTTTAAATAAAATAATATTTTAGAAAAATCGGAAAAATTATTTAAAACAAGATAAAAACAACACATTAAAAATAATTTAAAAAACACTTTAAAAAAACCTTTACAAAGCAAAAAAAAAATCATTTAAAGCAGAAAATAAATATAAAGAAAAAGGAAAAAATTATAAAAAAAAATTAAAAAAATTTTTAAAAAAATAGAAAAAATTTTTAAAACTGAATAAAAAAATTATTTTAAAAAGAAAAAATTTATAAAAACAGAAAAAATTAATAAAAAATAAAAAAAAAAATTATTTACAAAAACGAAAAAAATTTTAAAAACCAAAAAGAAATCGTTAAAAAATGGCGAAAATATAAATTATTTTCTGGACAAAACAGTATTTTTCCTATAATTTCTATTAAAGATAAATTAATTTTTTTTTGTTTATTCATTTTTATGGAAGGTTTGTATGACATGTGTCTATAAAATTATAGCCTTTTGGCGACTTCTTGTGGCTTATGAACGAAGGCCATTTCAGTTAATGTTACGGAGCTAATTCGCAGGAAGTAGGATAAAAATATAAAAAGTAAGAAATAAGGAAGCTCCACAGTGCGTCTAAATACTTCTCTCAATGTAATTCTGGATATGGTCGCATTCACTTAATGTTATGAAGTTAAAAAAAATAAGAATTTTTTTTATTGATAACAGTTTTCTTTTAAAAAATATTTTTGAAGAAAAACTGTTGCGAAAATTTTCATAAAAGTCCCTAAAATTTCAACAAATTCAAGTAAAATAATTTTTTCCCAAAAGATTTTTGTACTTTACTTTGAAAATTTTTAATAAATGCTGAAATGTAAAATAAAATTCTTAACTTATTTTATTATGTAAAAATAAAAATATATGTTATTTAAGCAAACTTTTATAAAAAGCATAAAAAAATATATAAAGAAATTGCACAAAAATTTTTAGAAATAAAATGGAAATTTTTTATAAAGAAACAAAAATTTAAATGAAAAGTTTTATTTTAAATATTTAAGAAAAGGTTGTAGTTGAAATTTAAAAACAAAATGTATTTTTTTTAGAAATAGAATTAATTATGATCAAGTTATCGGATTATAAAAAAAAAAAAAAACAATTTAAAATCATCTTAATCAAAAGTCACCTGAGCAAAACTTTTTACTTTTGGATATTTAGTATTTAAGAAAATTGTTTTTCTTCAAATTTATTTAAATTAAACATTTTTATGCAAGATATTTTTAAAAAGAATTTTTTTTTTATTTTAGTACTTATAATTTTCATTTACCAAAATTTTCTTAATATTTTATGACCAATTAGTTTTCTTATTTGATTATCAAAATTTGTTTTTTTTAACAAATTTTTTAACTAATTTTTATTTTAATCATAGTATTTTATTAGTGATTTTTACTTTAAGAGGATTTTAGATTTTTTTGTCTGCGGATTCTAAAAGTTCCAATTGAAGTTAAAAACTTCGTTCGATACAATATTTTTTTCCAATTTTTATAGTAATTATACTATAAAATTTGGAGGACCTAATCAAAATTTGAAGAGTCTTATTTGAAGGTGGCGGTAACTGGGAGTTTGGTCTAGACCTGATGAATAATAGAACTTCAAAGTCACGGCTTTGCCCGGCGGTTTTTCTGTTTGACACTTTCATGATCCTGATAAATGGAGTCACTATAGATTTTCGGGGCAGGACCTTTCTCATCCATGCGGTTAAAGTGTCCAGCCCACCGCAGCCTATTAGACTTCATTTTACCCACAACAGGACAGTCTCGGTAATGCTCTAGGATCTTGTCGTTAAATAGGCTCTAGAATCGCCTTTCTTTATATAGTGAGCTAAAAATTATTGGAAGGGTTCTCCTCTCAAACGCGGATAAGAGTTTGCAATGGTTTTACTGTACAATAGTAACTTCGATGTTAGAGTCAGAATTTTCGACCGAAATAGTTTGGATCCCTATCCTCAAAGGAAAAAATTATTTAACTGGCTTTGAAGCTACAATCTCCTATCGACGCTGCCACTATGTAATCTATTTTGCCTTCATCTATGTGCATCCTAAGGCGTTTTGCCACCGAATCAATCTTAATGAAGGCCTCTCAGCCAGCCTTATATGATCGACACCTATTGTTAATGTGGTCGGCGTATACTAAAATCTGGGCAGCCTTAATGAGGATAGTTCCCTTGATGCTTCGGAATCACTTTTTCTAGCGTTTCGTTAAAAGGAACGGATTTGTTCCGTGTGCAATGCATGCGTTGTGTGTATGGGCCGATAATATACGCCACCAGTCTGCAATTGTGGGCATAGATTCAGTTCTGCGTCTGACTTTGACGCGCTGCAGGTTCTCATGGTAGCAATTCCATGGGACCTGGAGATGCTGCATGGAAAAATTCACTACCGCCTACGGCTTGGCATCCCACTTGCTGGTTGTTCGGCTATGAATGAAGAGGTTCAAGATCTTAGTTCACGCCAGCGGCGTGTACTGGTCCTGAATAAAATTTGTGAAATTTGGCAACGTCGATGGGATGAAAGTGGGAATGGAAGATGGATGCACTTATTTATTTCAGATGTGCGCTTTGCATCTGCGTTTGGATTTGAATTTAGTTTATACTTTGGTTATTTACTCACGGGACACGATTGTATGAATAGGTTCCTGTACAGGCGTGGCCTGGTTGCGGAAGCTAGATGCCATTGTGGGGCGGCGAAGAGAGTGCCAAGCACCTCCCCATTGAGTGCGGCCTGTACGGGGATTTGCTGAACTTAGGTGCATGTAGAATTGTGGTGAAGGATGAGGGGGTGGATATGAGGGCGTGTTGGGTGTGAAAGAGAGATATGAATGACTTATTAAGGGCGAGAATGGTGCGTGAATGAGTGTGTGAATGACAATGCAGGGTGGCTACAACCGGGTGAAAGACCAAGTTCGATTTCGGTTGTATTTTCGAGTCTTGGCGAACCCGTGTACCTGATCTGGCTTAGGGGTGCCTAGGAATTTACAAAATTTCTGACCGTAGCTCAATGAGCGGCATACGAACCAATGGTGTGGTTTGAAAACACACTGTGCCCGATTATGGTGAGGTGCCATTTGGCAACGATGTGGTGACTGTGGTTAATACCCATATTGCGGGTACGACCTCCGTATCGCGGGTAGGAGATAACCGTCAATAACTTGCAATTGTTTTGGCCACTGCCACTGCTAATGACAGTAGAGGTTTAGGTAGTCCTCGCCACCAGCAGGTGGAGCAGTCAGCTTGTAACTGATTGCTAACTGTTAACTATCAGTAATGGTGGTGTGGTAATTGAGCGTAACTCAATCCCTATGGTTGTAGGCGGCTCGTGGTTTTACGTTGAAAACAACTAAATCACGTTAAATAATATCCTTAACGGAGACCATTGTGGATGTTAAGTTGCTCTGAAAGTCATTCACCTGCTTTTACTCTTCCTCTCATACTAGTCATGGACAGCCAAGTCAGTCTAATTAATTTCTCTGGGATGCCAAACTCTTTTGTGAATGTCTAGAATTTACTCTGACTATGCTATCAGAAGCGGCCCTAAAAAATGGTAAAAACAGTTTTTCGTGAACTACCGTAGAGAATTGAAGCCTTTTTGGTATTAGCCGTTAATTTTTTCGAAAAATGGGGCTATCCTGCATAGTAAAATAGGTTCGTAATATCCCCTTTTTTTTTAAAGGAAATCAGTTTGAGATATAATAAAACTTTCAAAACAAAGCAAAATATCAAAATAACTTTTCAATAGAATTCCTAAAAAAAAATTAGTCATTTTTTTTAAGATCGAAGCTTACAATCCTTTTAAAAACGATTTCCTTTTACATTTTATTAAAAAATAGTTTTTACACATTGAATAAAATCAAATTTAGAAAGAAAAAAATCTACAATAATAACACTAAAGAAATTTATTTGGAAAAAATACAGCATCTTTGAAATTTTGAATCAATTAATAGAAATAAAAACTTAAATACATCTAAAAAAAAAAGTTTAGTTTTAACATATAAATTATTAAATATGCAAAATCATATTTAAATTAAAAGAGAAAACATTCCCAAAGAAAGTAATTATTTTCGAAAACTTTCATTTTGCAGATTTTCACAATATTTGAAAATAAATAAAATAGGAAGAAAAAGGAAACTCGTTTGAAAATTCTATTTGGAAAAGTGGACGTCAGTTGAATTTAGTCGGAAACGTTTGAAAACTTTGATCTTAAAAGCAACAATTTTACGAGTATTCGTATTCATTTAGGATAGAAAGCTGATCGGGTATTTTTACTACTAGAAAGAGACTGTCAGAATTCATAACTGCCAGAGTTGTTCACCTTAACTAAATTGTATTTGGAAAAGTTTGAGTGAATTTGTGGCGAAAGTTTCATGTAATTTTTGTCCCCTTAAAATATTTATCAAGTTTATTCCGTTTGCCATAAAAACATACTCAACGGGAGTGCAAAAAAAGAAAAAGAAGAAAGGATAACGATACCAAAAATGACCCATCCTTACAATAAAGCCATGGAGTAGAATTTCCTAATGCTTTATTGAAGAACTATTTGCTCATCTGGAGTTGTTAGTAATGTATACCAAATAGTGAGATTGTCTTAGAAAATACGTTTTCCTTAAATGTGTATACTTAAAGGACTCAGATGGGGTAGAAAATCAAACGATGCTGGGCAAACTGGCCAGAAATGTCGTAACATAAATTATTAAAATACAAAATATTCGACTCGATCAAATTTTTTCCTCACTTTTATTTTGTATGTATGGCAAAAAAAAAGACGAATGGATTTTGTATAAAAATAGAATCGGTCTGGGATTGGGACTATAGAAAAGGTTGAAGGTTGATTGCCAGTCGACTAGCAAAAGTACACTTTAGAGAGAAAATAATCGTACAGTATTATCAGATTCAACAGAGCACCATCCAACCAACCTCTTGAATTAGATGGCGAAAAAAAATCCAAAACTTAACCAAAACATCTTTAAATATGCACCCTCAATGGACCACCGTGTTACGCGTACTTCTTATATGAATACAAAACGGCTTTTTTCCAAACTCTCACCAAAGCAACAAAATAAAGCTATAACCGAATAGATGCTCTTTCATTTTTTTTTCTTCTTCTTCTTCTTCTTTCAGATACTATTAAGAAAAATTACAAAAGGGTAGATATATAGATACATCACATATATATAAACTTCTTCCTTTTTAAAACGCATAGGAAAAAAAATTTGCCAAAAACAAAAATAAAGGACTACATAGGAATTTAGAAAAATAAAAAAAACAACAACAACAAAACATATACGACTAAATAAATAAACGAAATATTCGTAGATCTTTCAAAAATTCAAACAAAAAAAAACCCAGCAAAAAGGACCCCACTCCACTGATGTTTTTGAGGGTTTTTTTAAAAAAAAAAGAAGAAAAAACGAAAAAACTCAAACGAAAATGTTTGTGTACGCATAATATTGCCAACCAAGAAAAACGCAATATTTTAATAATTTTATAAACTAAAAACTCATCTAAGTATGTTTAGAGAGGAATATTCAGGATATGATGAACAAAAATAAAAATGAAAAACAAAAATGGCAATC